>CM029461.1:10977909-12268789 GCA_017140185.1 Eucalyptus polyanthemos subsp. polyanthemos
ATTAAATTCTAAGGTGTATCTTTGCTATAGTTCCTAAGTACTCAATCGTTGGTAAACTTTGGCAGTTGCATTTTTACATTCTCAGATCTTGTCATTAATTAAATTTCGGAACAATTTGTGTTGTTCCGTTCCATTTGAAGTGACTATTTTTCAAATGTTATCGTCAATTAAGTTTCGACATATTTTTCATATGATTACTTTCGTTCAGATGTTTCTTGTTCAGAATCGCCGCAGAATCCGTCAATCCTAATAAAAATCAAATAATGTCTTTCGATTAAACATATTTTGTCGTGAAGTCAAAATTCTGGCCGGACACATGCGCGGGGGTGGTCCCGGCGGAGCATTTATTTCCCCAAGGGAGATATCAAAATCCCTTCCAATGGCCCAGCACCACGGAACTCCCCATCGTGGTTTATCGAAAAGCCTGATGTCTCCCACGCCAACGTATGCAAATTCACGTGATGGATGGATGAATAAGGAGTGTGTCACATGGGTCGTGTCCCTACCCCCCAACTCGAGGAGCACGTCCGATTTCTGATCCTTTTCAATTGGGAGTTGAGATATTTTTGCTTTTTGGATATGTGGAGGTAACTTGTGCTTCAATTAGCAGCACACATCCAAGATATATTGCAATTGTCGTTGATGCGCATTTTGTCGGCAAAGCTATTTATTCGACCGAAGAGAAAGGGATCTTTCAGTAGAGCGATTTCATCTCCATATTAATGTTTGATTTTCTCGTTAGGCAGGCATCATTATTAGTGAGGACACTTGAATGGAGATCATGTTGCTTGTGTGGTGTGTGATATCTTTTCCACGGTCAATATATCTAATCATGAATCCGATGGATTTGCCCACCGCTTGCATAACCCCATGGATCACGTCGGTAGAGTCATTTCCTGTACTATATATTAGTTGAGATATTTTTGCTCTTTGGATATGTGGGGGCAACTTGTACTTAAACCAACAGTGCACATCCAAGATACATTGCAATTGCAGTTGATGTCCATTTTGTTTTGGAAAGATATTTATTCGGTGGAAAAGAGAGATCTTTCGGCAAAGCGATTTCATCTTCATATTAATGTCTGGTTTTCACATCAGCGAGTATCGTTATCGATAAGAAGTGGTGTGTGATTTCTTTTTAGTGGTCCATATATCTAATGCTAAATCCGATGGATTTACACACTGTAGGCATCAACCCCATAGTGTGGGTAATTATTGCAAACCGAGATCTTTATCATATATATATATATATATATAACTATTTAGTTACGACAAAAATAAACCGTGATCACAATGAGATATGACTAGTAATAGTAGGGAAAAATACAGAATAGACATGTCATGTGGATATTTCTTTTTCACTTGTTCTTAGTGGTTTATCAGTCGGTGAAAGACCATTAATTTCTCTCCTTTCAGTGGGAAGTTTTTCTTGCACTTGGAATGTGCCCAGAGTGCAACCAGACCCGCCCGTTTGCCAAGAAAGGATGGCAATTCGCGCTTGGAAGAAACATTTTTTCGTTGCTTTCGCGGTATCTTTCCCGAGCATTCCCGTCTCATGAAAGAAAAACACCGAAAACAGCATTAACGTCTCCCACGGAGCAATCGATGCTGTGGGGACCCGTTGCGAAAGATAGATTTGGCAGCTGATGTTAGAGAAAGGCCTTATAGTTGAGGATCAGAGTCTTCACCAGACGATCAAAAGGCAACTCGCAACCTATGCAGGCTCGTAGAGGAAAATGCTGCAGCCGGGTTTGGCACGACGCCATACATCACCCGTTGATTGTGATGCTTGGAAGATAAGGTGCCTGGCTGAAAGAGGAAGTAGGGAAGGATGGTGACAGACTAATCAAACCCTAAAGAGATGCTAAGCCTCTTTCAAAGTAGAATACAATCTCCGTCAGGTAAGCGACTGGTTTCGGTAAGCTCCCTTTGAGGAAAAGGTCCTGCCAGGCACGAAACCTACGGCAAGAAATGACCGAACAATTTAGGTCTTCTAGTTATTTGATAAAGTGGGTCTAGGCTGGATATTAGGAAATGCAGGTATTCAGTCCCCTTACAATGTCTCTTTCATTCTTTACTCTATCGGGACCAATTTTTGACATCCTGCTAAATGCATACTCTAAGGCCTTTTTGACCAAAGAATTCTGATGCACAAGAAGTCATCATGTGCCGCAAGGTTCTAGAGGACGTACGTTTGGGAAGTTTCCAAGCCATAACTTTGTTGTAGTTTGATGCTAGGCGAGTGGTACCAGGGCCCCAGGGGAAATTGAAGAGAGAGGGCATTTCTTTTTCCTTCTCTCTCTTGTTTTCTTTTTCTGGGATTTCCATTAGGTCAAGTCTCTTTCTATTTTGGCCAGTCATTTGAATGGCACTGCCCAGCCATTTATTGGTTTTGTCCTTCAACTATCTTGGATTCTAGGCGAATTAGTCATCCTGAGTCAGTTCGCTTTTGAAGTCCACTACCAATCACCTTGATGCTGTGCTTTATCCTGTCTAGCCAACTCCTTTTTCTCACGATATGTTCTTTCCTTTTCAATGAGGCCAAGACCTTATTCTGTTTTTGTGCGAACGCCTCTTTCTTCTCTGTGTGTGTGTTCATTCTGTTGTGCCTTTCCCCTTGATGTCTGGTTCTCACACGACCAAGATGTTAGCTGGGTTCACTCCTATGTGGAGGAAGCCCAATGAGTTACAAGCTCAAAAAGGGCTTGAGCCCATATAATAAGTTATATGAGGAAATATGATTTCTCACTATCTATATAAAGATGTAGCAGCAGAAAAGGAAATAGAAACAAGAGAAAAAGAGAAAGCAGAAAATCTAGGGTTTGGGGCAATATCTGATTTACATCAAGCTGGCGTCGGAGGTCGATTCGTGGTCCGATTAAGCTGAAATTTTGTCAGCATGTTCGTGGCACAATTTAATCAAATCTGAACGGTTTGATTTTTGTTTGAAGCTCCATACATCAGGTTTTTCGTGAATTGATCAAAACCTGCGTTTTTGGTCAGATTTATCCTTGATCTCTTCTGAAGTTCATGTGTATTGACAAGAATCATGTTCTTGAGGTGTTTACTGCTATGTACCTTTAGTATTTGCTAGAGAAGAACAATTTTATTGATAGTGAAGATTTTCAGGTGGACTCCGGTCCCGTGGTTTTTTATCTCCTCACATCGAGGAGGTTTTCCACGAAAAAAAATCGTCTTGTGTTCGCGTGCTTGGTATTTATTTTACTCTACTATATCAATTCCTATTAGGTTTACACAAGATGGGAGATTATTTTATTCCGCTGCGTTGATTCGATATTGTTCGAATTATTACCGTTCTCCCATCAGAGTGGTATCAGAGTATCAGGTTATTGCTTGATTTTTCTGCCTTGTGTTAAACAATGGAAACGAATACAAGTAGAATGGTTTCATTAAATGGTTCGAATTATCATATCTGGAAAGGGAAGATGGAAGATCTTTTATATGTGAAAGATTTTTATTTACCTGTATTTGCTGAGGAGAAACCAGAGAATAAAACTGACGCTAAATGGTCTATATTTCATCGTCAAGTGTGTGGTTATATCAGGCAATGGGTAAATGATAATGTTTTAAACCATATTATTGAGGAAACACATGCACGCAGTTTATGGGATAAGCTCGAACATTATATACTCGAAAGACTGGGAATAATAAGTTATTTTTTATAAAACAGATGATGACTCTGAGATATCATGATGGTACTCGTTTGACTGATCATTTAAATTCTTTTCAAGGAATTATAAATCAGTTGGCTGCGATGGGAATCAAGTTTGATGATGAAATACAAGCATTATGGTTGCTTGGTACTTTACCAGACTCATGGGAGACGTTCCGAACATCTTTGTCTAATTCTGTCCTGGATGATACAATTACCATGGATTTAGCCAAGAGTAGTATTTTGAATGAAGAGATGAGAAGGAAGACACAAGGATCGTCCTCTTCATATTCTGATGCCTTGGTTGTTGAGCAAATGGGGGAGAAGTGAGTCTCGAGATCCAAGAAATAGAGATAAAAGTCGAGACAAAAGCAGAGGTAAGTATAATAAATTTGCTAATATTGAGTGCCATTATTGTCATCAGAAGGGACATATTCAAAGGTTTTGTTGCCAGTTAAAAATGGAGAAACAAAAGGAGAAAGGTAAATAGAAGAAAAGTGATGATGACAGTGATGACAATTGTGTCGCTGCACTTAAAGAAAACTTTCTCACTATTTTTTATGGTGATGTGGTGACTTTTGTTTCTCATGAGACTAGTTGGGTAATTGATAGTGGTGCATCCGTTCATGCTACATCTTGTAGGGATTTCTTTACATCATACAGGTCAGGTGACTTCAGATCTGTAAAGATGGGAAACAATGGACTAGCTCAAGCTGTAGGCATCGGTGATGTGTGCCTAGAAACCAGCAATGTCACAAGGTTAGTATTGAATAATGTTAAATATATACCTGATATCCGCTTGAATTTGATTTCTACAGGAAAGTTGGATGATGAGGGGTATTGCAACACCTTCAGTAATGGTCAATGGAAGCTCACAAAAGGTTCTCTTATTGTGGCTAGAGGTGAAAAATATTCTTCGTTATACATTACGCAGGCAAAGTTGTCCACAGACAAAATTAATGCAGTAGATAGCGAAGATGCAACTGAGTTATGGCATAAGAGGCTCAGTCACATCAGTGAGAAGGGTTTGTTAATATTGGCCAAGAAGAAGCTCCTTTCAGGATTGAAAAGTTCAGTGCTAAAGAAGTGTGCTCACTGTTTAGCAGGAAAACAGAACAGAGTTGCATTTAAAAGCTCCCCTCCTTCAAGAAAGTCAGGTATACTGGATTTAGTGCATTATGATGTTTGCGGTCCTATGAAAACAAAATCACTTGGTGGCTCTCTTTATTTTGTTACCTTCATAGATGATTTTTCAAGGAAAATTTGGATTTATACCTTGAAAACTAAAAATCAAGTGTTAGATGCTTTTAAGTAATTTCAGGCTTTAGTTGAGAGACAGACTCAAAAGAAATTGAAATGCATTAGAACTGATAACGGGGGAAAATATATTGGACCTTTTGATGAATACTGCAGACAACAAGGTATTCGACATCAAAAGACACCTCCCAAGATGCCTCAGTTAAATGGCTTAGCTGAGAGAATGAACAGAACATTGCTTGAAAGGGTAAGATGCTTACTTTCACAGTCAAAGCTACATGGATCCTTTTGGGGTGAGGCTTTAAGTACAGTTGTGCATATATTAAATCTTACTCCATGCGTTCTTTTAGAGTTTGATGTTCCTAATAGAGTTTGGACAGGCAAAGAAGTTTCTTATGATTATTTACTTGTATTTGGGTGCAAAGCATTTGTGTATGTTCCCAAAGATGAGAGGTCTAAACTTGATGTGAAAACACAACAGTGCATATTTATTGGTTATGGACAGGATATGCTTGGCTACAAATTTTATGATCCACTTGAAAAGAAAATTGTAAGAAGCAAAGACGTTGTGTTTATGGAAGATCAAACAATAGAGGATATTGAGAAATCGAAGATGATTTCAGCACCACAGGTTAGTGATAATCTGGTTGATTTAGATCTAGTTCCTCTTACAAATATTCCTACACAGGTTGATGAAGAGCAGCAGGAAGTCAATGTTCCAAATAACGCACATGTTCCTGAACATGTTGAAATAGATAATACTATTCCTGAACCAGAGGCTCAATTAGATGTTCCACTGGATGTTCCAGTCCGGAGATCCTTTAGAGACCGACGACCTTCCACCAGGTATTTTGAAGATGAGTATGTATTATTGACTGATGCAGGTGAACCAGAGTGTTATGCAGAAGCAATAGAAGATGAGTACAAAAGCAATTGGTTCGATGCTATGCGAGATGAGATGCAGTCACTTTATGATAATCATACTTTTGAATTGGTGAAGTTACCTAAAGGTAAAAGAGCTTTGAAGAACAAGTGGGTATATAGGTTGAAGAAGGATGAACATACTGCACAACCACAGTTCAAAGCTAGATTGGTTGTTAAGGGATTCGGTCAGAGAAAGGGTATTAATTTTGATGATATATTTTCTCCGGTAGTGAAAATGTCTTCTATCCGTGTGGTACTAGGCTTGGCAGCTAACCTAGATTTAGAAATTGAGCAAATGGATGTTAAAACGGCCTTCTTACATGGTGACTTGGAGGAAGAGATATACATGAAACAACCTGAGAGTTTCAAAGTGAAAGGGAAAGATGACTATGTGTGCAAATTGAAGAAAAGTCTCTATGGCCTAAAACAAGCACCGAGACAGTGGTATAAGAAATTTGCGTCAGTTATGACAGAACAGGGCTATAAAAAGACTTCCTCGGATAACTGTGTGTTTGTCCAAAAAATTTCTGATGATGACTTTATTATTCTCTTGCTTTATGTTGATGATATGCTGATTGTTGGCAGGAATGCTTCAAGAATTGAGTTATTGAAGAAACAGTTGAGCAAGTCTTTTGCCATGAAAGACTTGGGCTCGACAAAGCAGATTCTTGGCATTAGAATTACCCGAGACAGAGATGCTAAGAAGTTATTTTTGTCGCAAAAGAAATATATCGAGAAGATCTTTCAGAAATTTTACATGGACAAGGCTAAAGTGGTTAGTACTCCTCTTACTGCCCATTTTAAGTTAAATATGATACAAAGTCCTACGATTGATAAAGAGAAGAAAGATATGGAAAGTATTCCATATGCTTCACCTGTAGGAAGCTTAATGTATGCGATGGTATGTACACGCCCAGACTTGGCGCATGCAGTTAGCGTTGTTAGTCGCTATTTGTCAAATCTAGGTAGAGAGCACTGGAATGCAGTGAAGTGGATTATGAGGTATCTTCGGGGAACTTCAAATTTGAAACTCAGTTTCGGGACCGGGAAACTTGAGTTAGTTGGATACACATATTCCGACTTGGCAGGAGATATTGATACTCGTAAATCTACTTCTAGTTATTTGATTTCTTTTACGGGTGGAGCTGTGTCATGGAAGTCAAGATTGCAAAAGTGTGTTGCACTTTCTACAACCGAAGCTGAATTTATTGCAGTGACTGAAGCTAGTAAAGAGATGCTATGGATAAAGAAGTTCTTAGAAGAACTTGGGTTCAAGCAAAAGAGGTATGTGCTATTTTGTGATAATTAAAGCGCAATTCATCTTGGTAAGAATTCATCTTTTCATTCTAGATCGAAACATATTGATGTTAGATATCATTGGATAAGGGATGTTCTAGATGAAAAGTTGTTCGAACTTGAGAAAATTCATACGGATCATAATGGCTCCGATATGATGACGAAGACTCTACCAAGAGAGAAGCTTGAACATTGCCATTTGATAACAGGGATGGTGAATCCCTCCACATTGTCGTGAGGGGGAGATTTGTTAGCTGGGTTCACTTTATGTGGAGGAAGCCAATGAGTTCAGAACTCAAAAAAAAGGCTTGAGCCCATATAATAAGTTATATAAGGAAATATGGTTTCTCACTATCTATATAAAGATGTAGCAGCAGAAAAGGAAATAGAAAAAAGAGAAAAAGACAAAGCAGAAAATCTGGGGTTTGAGGCAATATCTGATTTACATCAAGTTACCGTCGGATGTCGATTCGTGGTCCGATTGAGCTGAAATTTTGTCAGCATGTTCGTGGCGCAATTTAATCGAATCTGAATGGTTTGATTTTCGTTTGAAGCTCCATACATCAGGTTTTTCGTGGATTGATCAAAACCTGCGTGTTTGGTCAGATTTATCATTGATCTCTTCTGAAGTTCATGTGTATTGCCAAGAATCATGTTCTTGAGGTGTTTACTACTATGAACCTCTAGTATTTGCTAGAGAAGAACAATTTTATTGATAGTGAAGATTTTCGGGTGGACTCCGGTCCCGTGGTTTTTTATCTCCTCACATCGAGGAGGTTTTCCACGTAAAAAATCGTCTTGTGTTCGCGTGCTTGGTATTTATTTTACTCTACTATATCAATTCCTATTAGGTTTACACAAGAGGGGATATTATTTTATTCCGCTGCGTTGATTCGATATTGTCGAATTATTACCGTTCTCCCATCACAAGAGGCATGCATGTATTCTATCTATCAGTTATGCTAGCATAAGATAGTTCACAACTTGAACATCCATGGGAAGAAGTGGACACATGATCAATAATTTACAGGAACTAGAGGCTCTTATATCATCCCTTTGACAGACCAAGTACATGACTCTTTAAGCAGACATCTGGAGGCATAAAATTTTCGTTAAGTTCTGTTTTGCCAACCATTAAGGGAAGCTACAGTCAACGAATCAGGTCTCATAGACACATACCGCATCAGGACTGAAACTGTCCCCAGTTCCCTCTCACTTGGGGAGAATTACCAAAAAGTCTAAACCTTTGCAGATTGTGCCAATTCGGTCCTAAACTTTTTTTGAGTTAATTTAGTCCTAAACCTTTTACTTTTGTTCCGTTCGAGTCCTTTTCTGGCCAAAATTAGCCGGCCGGCGACGTGGCAGCCAGCCGGTGCCGGTTTTTTTTAATAATATTTGATTTTTTAAAAAAAATTTATTAATTTTTTTTTTTTTCTTTTTTTTTTCTTCCTCCCTCTTTCCTTGGGCTCCGGCGACCGGCCAGGGCTGGCGGTCGCCGGATCGAAGCAATCCCGGGGGATCCCGGGGGGCGAGGCCTTGCCAGACGTGACGGCGAGCCCCCCCCTCGCCGGATCTGGCGAGGGCGAGGCGAGGCCTCGCCAGACGCGACGGCGAGCCCCCCTTGCCGGATCTGCCGAGGGCTCGCCTCGCCTCGCGACCGCGAGTTGAGCCCTCGCCAGATCCAGTGAGGGGGCCTCGCCGTCGCTTGGCGCGAGCTCGCCTCGCAGTCGCCGGGCGAGGTGAGCCCTCGCCAGACGCAACGGCGAACCCCCCTCGCCGGATCTGGCGAGGGCTCGCCTCGCTCGGCGACCGCGAAGCGAGCTCGCACCCAGCGACGGCGGGGTGAGGGAAGCCGTCGCCAGACGCGACGGCGAGCCCCCTCGCCGTCGCGTACGGCGAGGCCTCCCGCCTCGCCGGAGCCCAAGGAAGGAGAAGGGAGGAGGAAAAAAAAAAGGAAAAAGGAAAAAAATTAATAAAAAAATTAATAAAAAAATTTTAAAAATCAAATATTACTAAAAAAAGCTCGCCAAGACCGGCCGGCTGTCACGTCAGCGCCGGCCGGCTAATTTTGGCCGGAAAGGACTGAACTGGAACAAAAGTAAAGGGTTTAGGACTAAATTGGCCAAAAAAAAAAAGTTTAGGACTGAATTGGCACAATTACAATAGGTTTAGGACTTTTTTGGTAATTCTCCCCTCTCACTTGCCCTGGCACATCACGAAATGGTGATTGAATGCGGGCTTCCCATGCAATTTATCAGGTTAATTTCCGGTATCGGAAGTGAATGGCGGCCATGGTTCTGTGCCATCGTCAATGCGCTGTCTAAAACTTAATCTTGTTCGTATATAACTGGTCCCGAAACTCAAGATTTTTTTTCGCCATCTTCTCTTGAAGTCAAGGTTCAGACCTTTGATGTCTCTCTCCTGCCGCAGGAGATGTCCATGAAACATCTGAGGCAAAGTCTTGTGACAGCTCCCACAAGATTTTTGGTTAACATCGACTTTACTTCAATGTAATATCAATAGTGATGTTATTCTCGTGTTAGTTCCATTTGTACATGGATGACTAGAAGATATGCCAATGGCTTGCTCTTGTGGTCCCGCACAGACATGTTGCTAACACAGCCGCAAAAATCCATATGGTTGCGTCCCCCACAATTAATGGGATGAGGAAGATGATTCATTCATACGGTGGTGGGTTCCTTCTGGTATTGAGCTCTACTCGTGACTATTCTTATCGTGCAAGGTCCGCCACTGCGATTGCGACACGACGATTATTGAAGGTCAAGACTTTTGTTGATCTCATGACATCTGTTGATGTCAAGTCTTGCAAGAAATTGCATGGTTGCATTTGCTGAGGACCCCATTGAATTGATGATCATGAAGTGCTCATTCCCATTCCTCAGCTTGATTTTTTAGGGTTCGTCCGAGGTGTTTTTCCCTTGCATCATCCCCAAAGAGTGAACGGAAGACATTTCGACTCCGACTGAGCCACAGTCCCCACTCTTCCTTCCACCTTCTCGATGTTTACACGTAGGGATGGGTACGTATGAACGGATGTCCGTATGTGCGTTAGAACCAAGCAGAAAATATAATTCGATTTGTCTATGGCAATTTTGCTTTATCTTAAAATACTTCAATCCTGCTTTCGAGTTTCTTCGGAAAGCAATGTGAAAGGTTGGTATTTAAAGAGAGTTTTGAACCTAGTAAGAATGGATTAATAAAGAAACAAGGGAAGAAAGATCGTGTTAGAAGGGATTCCATGGATAACAACATGCGGGTCAATGCAATTTGATTACGACATAAACGATTGAGTATTTGCAACATAATCAATTACGTACTTGTATGTATGGAAGGAACTGCCGCAATAAAAAAGATGAATAAAAATTTAAACAATAATTCCAACATTTAGGCTTTTACAATAATGTTTTGTTAAAGCCCATGCATAATATTGGGATGGATAATCACTGTACAACCTTATCAAAAAAAAAAAAAAAATCACCATTCAAAAGTAATTTAACATAACAAGGCGATTCATTAAATCTCCAAGATTTTCAAATTTTAGGTTTTAGTTTTTCTCATCGTACAGAAAAATTAGTTATTTCTCAGTACCCCAAATCTTCATTTATTAAATTAATTTCCTCGAATGTCATCTTTTTTTTTCTTCCCCTTTTGCAAGTGGAAAAAGAACTTATGCATGCACATGTATGAGTCTAATTAGTCCTGAACATATTGTATGGACGTCGATACGGTACTAAAATTTTCAATTATGTTAATTTAGTCTAAAAACCTTTATAAAAAATTTCAATATAGTCCTTTTGGCCAAATATTAGCAAAAATTGTCGGTACCTCCCATCATCTTTATCAAGAGGACCTATGGAGGAATCTCCATCTAGGTATCTCTAGTAGAAAGGATATCGAGCTATTTTCTTTTTCTTCTTCACCAAAGGGTGATCATCTTCATCTTCTGGAAGGGCTATACAAAGTTCACATTGGCAACCTGCCAATCTACATTATAGTAACTATATCTTGTAACCCGATCTTTCAAGTAATAAATAGGATTGCTACTTGTATCAAAGGAGGATGGCCAGTGATAATTGGATTGCTGCTTTTGTAATTTCTAGCATGAATTAACCGGAATAAGTATATTAGAATTTCACATAAAAATTTATAATTAAATGGGTAAAATTAAAAAGTTCAAGACTGAATTAATTTTCCTACAATAAGTTTAAGATATCTAGATAAAATTTCCCCAAAATTCGGTAATGCCTCAAAATCTTCCTATAATAAATATATGTTTATAGGTCATCGGGACCATCAAATTAGCTTTCGACATGACCCACCAGAATTATCTCACCTGAGACTTTTTTTTTTTTTTTTTAAATTTTCCAAAAGAAAAGGAAAATGCATCCAAATGGATAAAAAAGAAAAATCATGAGGTACGTTAAGAATCGGCCAAGCTGGAATGCAGCGGGAGAAGAAGACGTTAATCTTAGCCAGGTTCTTGAAATGGATTGGACTGACAACAATCGCCAAGCCTTAGATAGATTGGATGAAGTTAGAAGAATCTGGTTTTTGACGCTGTCCCGTTTCTGGTCCTGGAGAAGGTAGGCCGATTGTGGCTGCCAAAAAACCATTGAGCCTCCGGTCAATTTCATGTAGTTATAGCGGCGAAAAGCTTATCACAACGTACAAAGAAAGCATTATTACTTCTTCTTTTCTTTTCTTTTTTTATCCACGGTCGTGGTGAGCAAAAGATCCGTAAATAAATATGAAAAAAAGACAAGAAAAAAAAGACTTACTTGTCACATGAGGTAATTGAAGAAATTATTTAATGTGAGGGATATAGCACGTGGCAGTGAATTTGTGGTGTGATCAATCAATCACTACCATTTGCAATCGTGAACCACACCCTACATCATGCACACATGCATCATGCTTTTGATTGGTCAATCATACCATGTGTCAATTGGTGATGTTTCCACTACACTACATACCTTGCCTCGTCATTGTGACATGTAGATTAGATGTAGAGAATTCATCGACCATTTCATTGTTATAGGACTCAAACAAGAATAATGTTAGATTTTAATTGTTTCAATAAATGATTTCTATTGAAAATTTAAGCTATGACAGGCCGATTGCATTTGTATATAGTATATATTTCTCCCACCTAAGATAACCTTTTGACATGCAACACAAATTGCCCACCTAATTGTATTGAACAAATGATTTGAGATAGGACATTAGATAGAATAGCATGAACAACATGCTTAGTAAAAATGAGAATGCAAAATGTGAACCTGTGTATGAGGGAGAATTACTGAAAAAAATTATTAAGTTATTACAATTGTACCAATTCAGTTTTAAACTCCATTTTTTTTTTTTTGCCAATTCAGTTCTAAATCTTTTGTAATTGTATCGATTCAATCCATGTGATGTTAACATGGATGCAAGTCGGCACTGATCATTTGGCAAACGCTGACAAGGCAATTTTTTTAATAGTAATTTATTGCTAACACACAGCCGCATAAATCCATGGTTGCGTCCCCCTCAATTAATGGGATGAGGAAGATGTTTCATTCATACGGTGGTGGGTTCCTTCTGGTATTGAGCTCTACTCGTGACCATTCGTATCGTGCAAGGTCCGCCACTGCGATTGCGAGACGACGATTATTGAAGGTCAAGACTTTTGTTGATCTCATGACATCTGTTGATGTCAAGTCTTGCAAGAAATTGCATGGTTGCATTTGCTGAGGACCCCATTGAATTGATGATCATGAAGTGCTCATTCCCATTCCTCAGCTTGATTTTTTAGGGTTCGTCCGAGGCGTTTTTCCCTCGCGTTATCCCCAAAGAGTGAACGGAAGATATTTCGACTCCGACTGAGCCTTCGCCCACGGCAAGGCCATGCAAGTCCCCACTCTTCCTTCCACCTTCTCGACGTTTAAACGTATGGATGGGTACGTATGAACGGATGTCCGTATGTGCGTTAGAACCAAGCAGAAAATATAATTCGATTTGTCTATGGCAATTTTGCTTTATCTTAAAATACTTGAATCCTGCTTTCGAGTTTCTTCGGAAAGCAATGTGAAAGGTTGGTATTTAAAGAGAGTTTTGAACCTAGTAAGAATGGATTAATAAAGAAACAAGGAAAGAAAGATCGTGTTAGAAGGGATTCAATGGATAACAACGTGCGGGTCAATGCAACATGCTTACGACATAAACGATTGAGTATTTGCAACATAATCGATTAAGTACATGTATGTATAGAAGGAACTGCGGCAGAAAAATAGAAGTATAAAAATTTAAACAATAATTCCAACATTTAAGCTTTTACAATAATGTTTTGTTAAAGCCCATGCATAATATCGGGATGGATAATCACTGTACAACCTTATCAAAAAAAAAAAAATCACCATTCAAAAGTAATTTAAGATAACAAGGCGATTCATTAAATCTCCAAGATTTTCAAATTTTAGGTTTAGTCTTTCTCATCGTACAAAAAAATTAGTTATTTCTCAGTACCCCAAATCTTCATTTATTAAATTAATTTCCTCAAATGTCATCTTCTTTTTTTTCCTTCCCCTTTTGCAAGTGGAAAAAGAACTTATGCATGCACATGTATGAGTCTAATTAGTCCTGAACATATTGTATGGACGTCGATTTAGTACTAAAATTTTCAATTATGTTAATTTAGTTTTAAAAATTTTATAAAAAATTCCAATATAGTCCTTTTGGCCAAATATTAGCAAAAATTGTTGGTACCTCCCATCATCTTTATCAAGAGGACCTATGGAAGAATCTCCATCTAGGTATCTCTAGTAGAAAGGATATCGAGCTATTTTATTTTTCTTCTTCACCAAAGGGTGATCATCTTCATCTTCTGGAAGGGCTATACAAAGTTCACATTGGCAACCTACCAATCTACATTATAGTAACAATATCTTGTAACCGGATCTTTCAAGTAATAAATAGGATTGCTACTTGTATCAAAGGAGGATGGCCGGTGATAATTGGATTGCCGCTTTTGTAATTTCTGGCATGAATTAACCCGAATAAGTATATTAGAATTTCACATAAAAATTTATGATTAAATGTGCAAAATTAAAAAGTTCAAGACTGAATTGGCATTTCCACAATAAGTTTAGGATATCTGGGTAAAATTTCCCCAAAATTTGGTATGCCTCGAAATCTTCCTATAATAAATATATGTTTATAGATCTTCGGGACCATCAAATTAGCTTTCGACATGACCCACCAGAATTATCTCACCTGAGACTTTTTTTTTTTTTTTTTTAATTTTCCAAAAAGAAAAGGAAAATGCATCCAAATGGATAAAAAAGAAAAATCATGAGGTACGTTAAGAATCGGCCAAGCTGGAATGCAGCGGGAGAAGAAGACGTTAATCTTAGCCAGGTTCTTGAAATGGATTGGACTGACAACAATCGCCAAGCCTTAGATAGATTGGATGAAGTTAGAAGAATCTGGTTTTTGACGATGTCCTGTTTCTGGTCCTGGAGAAGGTAGGCCGATTGTGGCTGCCAAAAAACCATTGAGCCTCCGGTCAATTTCATGTAGTTATAGCGGCGAAAGGCGAATCACAACGTACAAAGAAAGCATTATTACTTCTTCTTCTTTTTTTTCTTTTTTTTTAATCCACGGTCATGGTGAGCGAAAGATCCGTAAATAAATATGAAAAAAGAAAAAGAAAAAAAAAAGACTTACTTGTCAGGTGAGGTAATTGAAGAAATTATTTAATGTGACGGATATAGCAAGTGATGGTGAATTTGTGGTGTGATCGATCAATCGCCCTTGTTTGTGATCGTGAACCGCACCCTATGTCATGAACACATGCATCGTGCTTTTGATTGGTCGATCATACCATATGTCAATTGGTGATGTTTCCACCGCACTATATACCTTGCCCCATCATTGGGGCATGTAGGTTAGATGTAGAGAATTCATCGACCATTTCATTGTTATAGGATTCAAATGAGCATCATGTTAGATTTTAATTGTTTCAATAAATTATTTCTACTAAAAATTTAAGCTATCAAACAGGCCGATTGCATCTGTATATAGTATATATTTCTCCCACCTAAGATAATCTTTTGACACGCAACACAAATTGCCCACCTAATTGTATCGAACGAATGATCTAAGGTAGGACGTTAGATAGAATAACATGAACAACATGCTTAGTAAAAATGAGAATGCGAAATGCAAACCTATGTATGAGGGAGAATTACCGAAAAATGTTATTAACATTGTAATTGTGCCAATTCAGTTTTAAACTCTTTTTTTTCTTTTTTTGTCAATTCAGTTCTAAATCTTTTGTAATTATGTCAATTCAATCCATGTGATGCTAACATGGATGCACGTCGGCACTAACCGTTCAACGAATGCTGACGTGGCAATTTTTTTAATAATAATTTATTTTTTAAAATTTTTTATTCTTTTTATTTTCTTTTTTCTCTCTTCCTCCTTTGGCTTCTTTTCCCCATAGTGGCCGGCGAGTCACTGACCACTAGGCCAAGGTCGCAAAGCCCTTGCTAGGTCCCGGCAAAAGTAGCGACCTTACTTGGCCTTGTCTAGATCATGGAATCGAGATTTACGAAGACATGGAAGCATGACTAAAAGCGCAGAAGAACTACTCTAGAGTGATTATGTCATGAGCACTATAAATACTAATCCTCAACTACTGGAAAACCCCTCGCGCACAAACAAATAAGCATTTTATCTTTCGATTTCTACATTATAGTTATAGTTTATAGATTAGGATCATTGATTAAATTTTGGCATGTTTTTACTTTTAGTATCTAGATCCATGTCGCATATTAAATTATGGTGCGTGTGTTTGTTATAGTTCTTGGATGCTTCCTCATCGATTAAATTTCAGCATTGCATCTTTATTTTCTCAAGTTTTTCATCAATTAATTCCAGCATAGTTTGTGTACAATTCGATTCCATTTGAAGTGGTCAAATTCTCAGACTCTTTTATTAATTAAATTCCAGCATAATGTGCGTACATTCAGTTTCGTTTGAAGTGAAGTTATCGATTTCCTCATCTATTTGTGATATTTTTTGTCCAGAATCACCGCAAAACTTACCTCTTCTAATAAAAATCGAAAAACACGTTTATATAAAGCGCATTTCATCGCGGAGACAAATTCAGGCCAGACGAACATGCCTCGGGGTGGTCCCGGAGATCCCCAAGGAAGATATCATCCCTTCCAATGGCACCTGCACCACAGAACTCCCCATCGTCCTTTATCAAAAAGCCTGATGTCCTCCACACAAACGCATGCAAATTCACATGACGGATGGATGATGGATGCCCGCCTTCCTTCCTTACGGACTTGAATTGAATAAGGAGTGTGTCACATCGGTCGTGCCCCTACTAGCACTCGAGCGGGCACATCCGATTTCTGATCCTCCAATTGGGAGTGGAGATATTTTTTTGGCTCTTTGGATATGTGGGGACAACTTGTACTTCAGTTAGCAGCACACATCCAAGAAACATTGCAATTATAGCCAATGCCCATTTTGTTTGGCAAACCTATTTCTTCGACGAAAAAGAGACATCTTCTAACAGAGCGACTTCATCTCCATATTAATGTCTGATTTTCACGTTAGGCGAGCATCATTATCATCAGTAGGAACGCTCGAATGGAGATCATGGTGCTTGTGTGGTGTTGTGATCTCTTTTTCACGGTCGATATATCTAATTTGTCATTAGGTAGAGTCATTGCTGTTACTTTATATTATATATATATATATATTTGCTCTTTGGATATATAGGGGCAACTTGTACTTCAATTAGTAGCACACATCCAAGATATATTGCAATTGCAGTTGACGCCCATTTTCTTTGGGAAAGCTATTTATTCAATGCATGAGAGAGCGAGAGATCTTTTGGGAGAGGGATTTCATCTCCATATTGATGTCTAGTTTTCACATTAGACAAACGTCGTTATCAGTAGAGATGCTCGAATGGAGACTGTTGCTCGTGTGGTGTGTGATTTATTTTCCACAGCCAATATATCTAATGATGAATGCAATAGATTTGCAGATCGCTTTCACAACCCCACAGATCATGTGGGTGGAGTCATTGTAGACTGAGCTCTTTATCATATACATAACGAGAACCGTGATTATGATGAGATATAATAGGTAATAGTAATGCAACATACATAATGGACATGTCATGTGGATATTTCTTTTTTGCTTGTTCTTATTGGTTTATCGGTTGGCAAAAGACTGTTAATTTCTCTCCTTCAGAGGGAAGCTTTTCTTGTGTTTGGAATGTGCACTTGGAATGTGCACGGTGCAACCAAACTCGCCCGTTTACACAAGAAAGGACGGCAATTCGCGCATGGACCAAACATTTCTTCGCTTTTGCGGTGTTTTTCCCAGTTCCCATCTTGCGAAAGAAAAAACACTGAAAACGGCATTAACAATCGATGCTGTGCGGACCTGTTGCGAAAGATAGAAAAATTTGGCAGCTGATGTTAGAAGAACGGCCTTATAGTTGAGGACCCACCCCGAAAATAATCAGAGTCTTCAACAAACGATCAAAAGGCAACTCGCAATTATGCAGGCTCGAAGATGGAAACGCTGCAGCCTGGTTTGGCACGACGCCATACACGACCGAAGGTTGGTCACAGACTAATCAAGCCCTAAAGAGATGCTCAGCCTCTTTCAAAGTAAAGTATAAGCTCTGTCAGGTAAGCAGCTGGTTTCGGTCAGTTCCTTGTGAGGCAAAGGTCCTGTCAGGTTGCGAAAGATAGAAAAATTTGGCAGCTGATGTTAGAAGAAAGGCCTTATAGTTGAGGACCCACCCCGAAAATGATCAGAGTCTTCAACAAACGATCAAAAGGCAACTCGCAAATTATGCAGGCTCGAAGATGGAAACGCCGCAGCCTGGTTTGGCACGACGCCATACACGGCCGAAGGTTGGTCACAGACTAATCAAGCCCTAAAGAGATGCTCAGCCTCTTTCAAAGTAAAATATAAGCTCTGTCAGGTAAGCGGCTGGTTTCGGTCAGTTCCTTGTGAGGCAAAGGTCCTGTCAGGCGCGAAACCTAGGGCAAGAGACGACCGAACAATTTAGGTATTCCTAGTTACTTCATTATCTGAGATACCGACATTGTACCTAGATTATTGATATCCACCAAAAAGTGGGTCTTCAGAATAAGGTATTAGCAAACGCATGTATTCAGTCCTCCTACGATGTTTATCTTGGGCCGTATTCTATCGGGACCAAATTTTAACATCTAGCTAAATTCATATGCTAAGCATAAGGCTCTTTGACCTCAGGATTATGATACTATTAGAATAAGGTGCTATTTATAAGAAGTCTCAAGTTGGAGAATCATGGTTGTTATATTCTAATTGATTTATGACTCATTGATTTAAAGTTTTTTTAGTAAAAATAGGTTCGACTAGATATCTTGACAGTTTCCGGGGAAAGTTTCGTTCCCATTAAACTTGAGATCTTATGAGCAATGGAGTTAATGCGTTGGTCTCATTTGATCATTTTCAATGAGCTTGTTTCTGTATAAAGCATCATCTCCTCTTAAATTGTTGTATTTCAGATGTTAACCCATTTTGTAGACAAAAATCTCATCCCACTGTTAAAACATTTCACATCATTTAATTGTGGATTTATATGCTCTTTATACATGGGTGTATTGTTTCCCTTCACCTATTAATTTTAATTTGTTGTATTGGACTTTCTAATATGATATCGAAGCCATATTTTATTTTAGTTTGCTAAATTCTACAAATTAACACTAGGGTGTGTTTGTGTTGAGTGAGAATATTTTGTGAATTAGTTTTCCAAACTTTCAAGTGTTTTTTTTTTTCTTCTGAATATGATTAATCAATGAAAAATCATTTAGGATCAAAGAAAATGAATGCTTCAAGATAGGTTAATGAACACATTAATATAAGAAGGGGAAAATGTTTTTCCTTGAAAAATGATTTATATGAAGCTCGTTATCCTTTATCATAAAATTTTATCCGGAATAGACACGCTCTTTGTATCATTATGAATCACTAGTTATCAGTCCGGTGCTTCACGCAAGATACTTTTAGAATTTTCCATAACAGAAAGATGATAGCATAAGCAAGGAACCCACTTTGAGTCTCCTTAGTTAGGAAGTACATGATTAACAAGACTTTGTTTATGTAATCCTATCATCGTACACATTCATTTGTAATCACTAAATTTAATTACACCTCACATCATAGCATTCACATCAATTTACATCCGCTTTAATAATTTAGAACCCCACAAATATAATTTTTTTTTTTAAGTTACACCTCGCATCGCAGCATTCGCATCAATTTACATCCGCCTTAATAATTCAGAACCCCACAAATATAATTTTTTTTTAGTTATACCTCACATCGCAGCATTCACATCAATTTACATCTGCCTTAATAATTCAGAACCTCACAAATATAAATTTTTTATAAAAAATTCCAAATTTAAACAATCTTTTCGAAATGAATCTTTTGCGCTCATAAATACAACCTCACTCTCCCTCTCCCTCCATAATTGAGCTGCGCGGGGGAGGGCGACGGCGATACGATCATGGAGGCCTTGTCTTCCTCCTTCCTCTCCTCCTTCTCCTCCAAAACACTCCTCAAATCCGCCGGTAGCCCGCCGCCGCCGCTGCCTCCTTCCATTTCTGCTCCTCTTCCCTCCATCACCTCTGTGCGCATCGACGAAAGGGCCCCAAAACCCCCACCACGACAAGATCCCCTGCCCCGCCTCCTGCTCCGCCGCCGCCAGCCTCGTCGCTCCCCAGAACCGCTACTCCGCTGCCGCCGCCAGCCAGACCCAGGAGAGACACGTCGCTCCCGGTGACCCTCTTCAGCGCCCTGGACGACCTCATCAACAACTTCATCGACCCTCCGCTCAAGCCCTCCGTCGACCCCCGCCACGTTCTCTCCGATAACTTCGCACCCGTGCTCGACGAGCTCCCCCCGACCGATTGCCTCGTCGAGTCCGGCAGCCTCCCCGCCTGCCTCGACGGCGCCTACCTGCGCAACGGCCCCAACCCCCAGTTCCTCCCCCGCGGCCCCTACCACCTCTTCGACGGCGACGGCATGCTTCACTGCATCAAGATCTCCGGCGGCCGAGCCCGCCTCTGCAGCCGTTACGTCCGCACCCACAAGTACTCGGTCGAGCGCAGCCTCGGAATGCCGGTCCTCCCCAACGTCTTCTCCGGGTTCAACGGCCTCGCCGCCTCCGCCGCGCGCGGCGCCCTCTCTGCGGCCCGCATGGCGGCCGGCCAGTTCAACCCGGCCAACGGCATTGGCCTCGCCAACACGAGCCTCGCCTTCTTCGGCAACCGGCTCTACGCCCTCGGCGAGTCTGACCTTCCCTACGCGGTCCGGGTCACGCCTGATGGCGACGTGGAGACCGTCGGGAGGGAGGATTTCGACGGCGAGCTGTTCATGAGCATGACGGCTCACCCCAAGATCGACCCCGAGACGGGCGAGGCGTTCGCGTTCCGGTACGGGCCGGTCCCACCCTTTCTGACCTACTTCCACTTCGACAAGGACGGGAAGAAGCAACCGGACGTGCCCATCTTCTCCATGGTCCGGCCCTCGTTTCTTCACGACTTCGCCATCACCAAAAAACACGCCATCTTCTCGGACATACAAATCGGGATGAACCCGATGGACATGATATTCGGAAGCGGATCACCGGTCGGTACGGACCCGGGCAAGGTGCCCCGGCTCGGGATCATACCTCGGTACGCGAAGGACGAGTCGGAGATGCGGTGGTTCGACGTCCCGGGGTTCAACATCATCCACGCGATCAACGCGTGGGACGAGGAGGACGGCGACGAGGTGGTGCTGATCGCGCCCAACATCATGTCCGTCGAGCACACGCTCGAGCGGATGGAACTCATCCACGCGCTGGTCGAGAAAGTACGCATCAACCTGCGGACCGGGGTCGTGTCGAGGCAGCCGCTCTCGGCCAGGAACCTCGACTTCGCCGTTATAAACCCCGGCTACGTGGGGAGGAGGAACAAGTACGTGTACGCGGCCGTCGGGGACCCGATGCCGAAGGTGTGCGGGGTGGTGAAGCTGGACGTGTCGATGCCGGACCGCCAGGACTGCACGGTGGGGTGCCGGATGTTCGGGCCGGGGTGCTTCGGGGGCGAGCCCTTCTTCGTGGCGAGGGAGCCGGACGATCCGGAGGCGGAGGAGGACGACGGCTACGTGGTGAGTTACGTGCACGACGAGGGCAAAGGGGAGTCGAGGTTCCTGGTGATGGATGCCAAGTCGCCGGAGCTGGACATCGTGGCCTCCGTCCGGCTACCCAGGCGGGTGCCGTACGGGTTCCACGGGCTATTCGTGAGGGACAGCCACCTCAAAATGTGTTAGCGTTCATGGGCGATGATGCGACGTGGAGGTACGGATATTATTGGGGTCTTTATTACAGGATTTTACGTAGTCTAGAGCATGATACAAAGCCATATATCCCCACGATATACCACAGCTAAATTAGGTGGGGGTAGTTACGTCGTTCGAATTCGATTGAATATACAACACACTCACGTCAAAATTTCTTCGGGATTAGGGTACAATCTGTCTGGTGTAATAATTTCCTTTGGATTCCCACAAATTTCGTTCTGATATATATATCATTTCGAGGCTGATTCGTGTTTTGTCGCTGTACTTTTACCTTGACGGTAGCTGGACGCCGCTGTCTAGGTTTAATTCACCGGATCAAGCCAATCGCATAAAAATCGGTAAATCCGATATGGACCCTGCGAAGGTCCGAATTTCCACGCATTTGCTCGCATCACGCAAGCCTTTTTAGTAAGTCTGTCCGATTATTTCATCATTCTTCTAGAAAAAGGTTAAGGATGCATTTGGCAATCGAAAATAATTTCTAATCAAAAATATTTTTTTTTTTTTTTTCGAGAATAATTTCTAATTATTTTAAAGCAATCGGTAACTGCCCAAAAAATTTCTCCCAGTATAGAATTCATTAAATTTCATATACCGATTCTTGAATACCTACTCTGGTAGGATATTTATGTTTGGTATCATTCTCAAAACTTCTAATCCAAATCTTTTTTTTTTTTTTAAATTAATAATTTTATTACGGGATTCTACGTAGTGTAGAGCATGGTACAAAACTATATCCCCGTGATATGCCACGGCTAAATTAGGTGGGCTAGTTACGTTGTTCAAATTCAATTGAATATATAATACAAACACGTCAAAATCTCTTCAGGAATAGGGTACAATCCGTCTCGTGTAATAATTTCCTTGTAATTATTTCGAGGTTGATTCGTGTTTCGTCGTTGGACCTTTACCTTGACGTTAGCTGGATGCCGCTGTCAAGTTTTAATTCACCGGATCAAGTCAATCGCATAAAAATCGGTAAATGGGACCTTGCGAAGATACGAATTTCCTCGCATCTCCTCACGTCACGCAAGCTTTTTTAGTCTATCTGTCCGATTCGTTCTGATGATTCGTCCAGAAAAAAGGTTAAGAGCATCATGCATTGACGAACCATTGAAAGGGAAAGAAAAGCAATGCGAAAGAGCCAAAAAGGAAAAGTGAACAAAGTTTTTGCATCCAAACATCGAAATTTTTGACCCTAGGAACAGGCTTCTGGACCCAAGTAGGTCCATGGACATGATGTAGGAGGTGTTTGGGGTCATGATCCGCTGTCCCCAATCATCGTCCATCGGAGGAAACATCATAGAAGTTACTCTCAAGCTTGCTTGCAAGTAGGAACATAAGCTTATCCCTTCTAGTAGGGCTGAGCGCGGTTCCCGGTTCCAAGGGGGACCGGTTCCGGTTCCGGTTCCGGTTCCTTTCTTCTAGGAACGGGTCCTGGAACCGGAACCGGAACCGGTTTCGGAACCGGTCCTGGAACCGGAACCGGTTACTTAGAGCAGAAAAAGCTTGACCTTGGATGTTCTAGTGACTTGTATGTGATGTTCTAGTTGAATTTTGGCTTTGGCCTCTAAATGAAAGTTGTAAAGGACTTCTTGGAGTATAACATACTCAAATTTAGGACAAAACGAACAAGTATAAGTGGGTGAAATCGTTATTCTTTGAAAAGACTGGATCTGGAGATTTTGGGACCGACCCTTGATGAATGCATGGACTGTAAGGCAACCTTTTTGTCGAAATTTCACTTAGGTTTCTTAACAAAAGTTGTAAAGGACATCCTGAGGTACCACATATAAAAAATTTAGAGAAAAAAAAAAACAAGAATAGGTAGGTGAAATCGTGGTCCTTTGGAGATGGTTAGATCTGGAATTACGGTACTACGAACAGGGATTTTAACCATCCATATTTAATTATCTAGGACGAATTTGACTTCGATATTTTCATGAAGTATCTACCTTATGGTCTTGGCTATCACATAGTCGAATTTCATAATTTTTTAAGGTCATTTGGGTATTTAATCGGAAATGTTTCTAAAACTGTGCAATTTGATGTGTTCGGATCTTGTAAGTTGCAATGCGTGGACTATATCATTTTTTATGAGGTTCTTTTGGAAATTTGTTCTGCATGAAATATCTCTCTTCATGTCTTCCCTACAACATATTTAAATTTCGTAATTTTTATAGTTCATTTGCCTATTTAACCAAAAAAATTTCAAAAACTGTGCAAGTAGAGAATAGGAAAAGTAAATCGATTTTATCTTTTAATACAGAACGAATTGGACTATGATTTCTTCATGAAACTTGTACCTTTATGTCTTAAATACAACGTGTCCAAATTTCAGAATTTTCTAAGTTCATTTAAGGGTTTAATCGAAATTGTTTTCAAAACTTGTACCTCTAGACATTCTTGTTCTAGTGGTGTTTTATTTCTACTTTCTAGTTTGCTATTTGTTTTGAAATTTCTAATTATATTCTATTATTGTTGTGTAGTATGAAATTAATGTATCAAGATAACATGTCAATGGGAAGTTACCGTGTAGTATACACGTACATTATAGTTTTTTTTTTGGTAACGTGCGCATACGTTAAATTTTTTTTAGTAACGTGCGTGCACGTTATAGTTTTTTTTGGTAACGTGCGCATACGTTATATTTTTTTTTTGTAACGTGCGCATATATTATAGTTCAAATATGAAAATAACAAAAAAAAAAAAAAAACCTGTTGGAACCTGGAACCGACCATGGAACCTGTGACGGGGTAGGTTCCTGTGTTCTCGCCTCACGGGTAGGTTAAGTGCTCCTCATTTTAAGGAACCTGTACTCGAGGATAGGTTCCAGGTTCCAAACGGAACCGAACCGGAACCTGGAACCGCTCACCCCTACCTTCTAGGAATGAAGCTTCCTATCATCTTCTTGCTCAACTTTGTTCCCTTTTCCTTTTCCTTTTCTATTCTTTTGCCTTTTGCTTCTTTCCCTTTCAATGATTTGTCATTGCATGATGTTCTTAGGGGACGTTTGCCAATCGGCCAAACAGTAAAAAAATTTCATTTGAACATAGAAATTTTTTACCCTAGGAACAGGCTTATGGACTCAAGTAGGTCCATGGACACAATGTAGGAGGTGTTTGGGGTCATGATTTGCTGTCCCCAATCATCGTCTGTCGGAGGAAACACCATAGAAGTTACTCTCGCTTGCACGTAGGAACATAAGCTTATCCCTTGTAAGAATGAAGCTTCCTATCATCTCCTTGCCCAACTTTGTTCCCTATTCCTTTTCTGTTCTTTTGCTCCTTATGACTCTCGCTAGGGTAGCCTTCTGGACTTTCGTGCCATCATGTCAAAGGGGAGTATGAACCACACCCAGCATTCTCTCATTTAATGAATACTCCACATACTTATTTAAACACAACACGGTTGTACAACATTCAGGCTTTTATGCACTCGTTGTCTTGGTAATAAAATCCACACTATTCAACTTTGTGTTCGTTTTCTCAAGTACTATGACCTTCTACTTCACTTTCTTTTGGATGAAGTGATATTATATGTTAATATGCTTTGTTTTTGTATGAAATCTAGAATTTTTAGCCAAGAATATAGCACTCTAGCTATTACATCCAACTTTCACTCCTCTTTCGGTAAAACTGAGCTCTTTACACAATTTATGCAGCCTAATCATTTCCTTAGTAGCATGACTAAGGGCCGTGTGCTCTGTCTTGGTAGTAAATATAAAACCGTACTCTGTTTGTTATCCCTTTGAGTTTGTCATACCTTCATAGCATAACTCAGAGTCAGATGTACCGTGAAGATAACAAAGCATATGCTTTGTTGCCATCCAATAATCTTTTCTTGAATTAGAGATATATCTATTTAGTACTCCCACTACTTGGCCATTTTAGTCTTGCTGCCATCCAATGTCCCTTTAAGGAATGAAAGTTGTCCTTGACGTTTTTCAATGCAAAGGAAAAGTCTTGCACGGTTTAGACGACATCAATAGGAGTTCATGTGGGATCCAATATTTATAGAATCGAGTGATAGACCAAAGTTTCAAAGTATCTAATAGGCCCACTAAAGAATTATTGGATAAGACAACGACATTGACTTCTTCGATTGTTAACCAACATTTGAAACACACATGTGGACTTTGAGAGAGATCTGGATAAGTTGATCCTGATATCCTACGTGAGGAGTGTTAGGATTCGTTGTTAGGATTCGTTGCACAATCACAAAGAAAATAAAGAATAAAAGTGAGAAATAGAATTTGAGATGCAAATTTTATCTCGATTCATCTTAAAACTAGGGTTACATCCATATAAGGAATCCACTATAATTAGCACCCTGCACCTCTTTGTTGTATTCCTCAATTATAAGATGAGGAGTGTGAACCTCACTCCCAATAAAAAGAAAGCATATGACTAGCACATACAACTCAGTCACAGATTTTTGAATTCCATGTGTTCAATGATGTTTCCAAGAGTACTTCCATTGCCCAAGATTGACTCACGAAGGAAGTTCAGCTACCATAGCTACATAATCCGATTTCCTCAATATGACCCAAACGAGCGAAAATTATATTGATCAAGCCAATCGCATCTTAAGAATTTATGAAATGCACATAGATCGACCTAAAAATCACAAGCTTCGCACTGATTTTCTACGTGATTACTACCATGAAAGAAACCAACACAAACCCACCCCCCCCCCACCCAAAATAAATTTAAAAAAAAAAAAAAAAAAAAAAAAGGATTTCGGCATCCAATTCGATGCGAACGTGATTAAGCTTCAGTTGACTCGCTTATTAGATAGCTTGGTCACGGTCATGTCATATTATTAAAGTAGGAAAAGCCCTGATGGCAGAGAAAGGTACTAGGACGTGGACCTTAATGCCGATACGACAACTAAACGAGTTTGCCTCACACAATAGAGAATGAAAATCACAAGCTTCGCACCGATTTTCTACGTGATTACTACCACGAAAGAAACCAATACAAAAAAAAAGAAAAAAAAAAAAAAAAGGATTTCAGCATCCAATTCGATGCGAACGTGATTAAGCTTCGCTTGACTCGCTTATTAGATATTTTGGTCACGGTCATGTCATATAATTAAAGTAGGAAAAGCCCTAATGGCAGAGAAAGGTACTAGGACAAGGACCTTAATGCCGATATGACAACTAAACGAGTTTGCCTCGCGCAATAGAGAATGAACCGATATCAATGTTGAAACAAGGACTAATATCTGAGAACTGCCCGCGTCGTGAAATCCAACATCAGACTCTTTCGCCTACAGGAGCAGACAATCGCGATTGGGTCGGAGCAGTTCGAGATCGCTCTCGAGCTCAGTAACTTGGTCATGGTTGAGCGAAATTTACTTAACAAACAGCTGCTGATGGCGCGAAATGAAAGCATGGCAAGTAAGAAGAGTTTAGATTTCCTTTCGAAAGCAATTATGGCTGCACGAACAGATCCTCATGACGAGACGTTCGCCTTAATCGAACTGAAGCTTTCTTATAATGATTCGATCGGATGAAATAACAATTTTGCTGTCACATGAGTTTTTCTTTCAGGCACAGTCGTCTAGACTATAATTACTGGCATTGTCGACATGATGCAAGAAACTCTGCAACCGTTTGCAACGATGATTGGAGATGGAATGTTGCAAGATCAGGCTGCTCAGAAGGAGGAATCGAATGCGGTGAAAAAGAGAAATGGAAGGAAACGATTACGATTCCAAGTGCTAAGAGTAACTTTTGTGCTAGGAATGAGATTGAACATGCTCAATCCTTCCGTGGGATCGAGCGTGATAGCAATTTCCATTCGACCCTGCGTCGCTTCTACCGAATATGCACAGGAAAGAGGTGATCATTGGGCAGGTTTGAGCTCGGTCGAGTCCTCATGTTGGGCCTAATTCGTGAGCCAAGGTTCAAACGAAAGATCACGAAGTTTTTTGTGGGCTGGGCAGACCTGATTTGGGCACAAATGAGACATATCGGGCTTTATGCCTGACCCGTGGCAGGGCCCTCCCAATAGGTCCTAGAGCAGGTGATTTCGATCAGGCACCGGCGGAAGCAGGGTCTCGAGTTCCGGCTTCCGGGTACCAAGTGCAAGTGAAGGAGATAGTCATGGAAGTGATTAGAGATTAAGTTGAATCCAAAACCACGAATTCTGTTTTGAGAAGTTACTTCCGTTTTTAAGAGACAGGAATCATAATCTAGAATTCAAGCACAACTTTGATTTCTCTCGTCCTCTTCAACAACACCAAACGGACAAGAAACATGTTTTCCAACAACTAGTCTTTCGGCGTAACAAATGTAGCCTAATAATGATAGCCTCCTCCAAAAGCTCCCCACCCGACGCAGAAACTGCAACGGCGCTCCATCTCTGCATTCTATCCTGCCTCCAATTCCTTCCCCCAAACATGTTCAGGTAGAGCAACAGGTACAAAGGCAGGGCACCTCCAGCAGGATCAGCAGGTTCAAGGGGGAACCTTTTCCAAAGTTCAGCTAAAATGGCCCAGGACTTCGTATACATACTTCATCTGGAAAATCCATAAGGCTGTCATTGAAAACGACGTCCCTGGTGGAGATTTCAGGGTTCAGGACAACAATTATAATGCAAAAGTGAAAAAGAGAAAACTCAGCCACCTTCGATCTAGTCTTAATATTTATTAAGTCACCGAAAACATGAGCATGAATTCTTCTCTAGATGCAGTCCATGTGGACTGGATAGATCTGAGACATCAGATAAGGTGGTCTGGAGTAACACCCGCTGATCCGACATATCATATCATTCTATTCCACATGGACCCGAAGTGGGGAAGTTTTGACACCCCAAACGTCCACCACTCGAGACTTGAACATACTTCAACAAACCACCTCATATAAGCCATGCCAAAAAAACATGAGGAAAACTATTTTTCTGTGACCAAATGTATTAAAGTCATCATATAGTCCCTATGACAAAGTCTAGCAGCATTATTCTGTTCCCTTACATTTCATTGCATGTATAAACAGCATGAATGATGCTACTTTTATCATCTAATACCTGATGTCCAGGATCAATCCAATGCTTTGTGTAATGATGTAGAAGATCCTGAGAAAATGAGTCCTCTCTGGTCAGATAACTTGTTAATCGGGCCATCTTTGTGAACTGGAGATTCTGATGATCGAACAACATGAGGAAGAATCGCAATCATGGCTTGTCTTTCTCTGTAGGACGCCCAGGTGACCACATAAAGTCCCCCAATAATAAGAGCTCCTCCAATGACGCTGCTCATCAGCACATTGAACAAAGTCAGCATTGTTTTCATTTTAGAAAGTTCAAGTGCAATTTTAATGGACCTTGGACCAATAAAATTCTTGCAAAAAGAAGCATAAATCTATCAAGCAAGGGAGCCACGAATACTGTGAAATCATATGACATATCAGAAAGTGATCATATGCAAAGGTTGCCATTGAAGAAAGTACCTCCCCAAATAAATAGGACTCCCGAGGAATACTCTTGACAGAAAGGCAGATGCAGCAGGTTGAAGTGGAATGTACAAAGCAACCAGAGCCGGTCCAAGGATCTTATTTGACCACGTCAACAGTCCATAGTTAAGGGCTGATGCAATTACTCCCTACAAAAGAATTAAATTATAATAGGTATTTTGAGTGAGATTTAAGAAAGAAATTTTTCAGGATACAAAATGTTGATGTCAGACAGACCAGCATCTAAACTATATTGCATTTTGCACCAATTGTAACGCATAAAGAGAAACTGCCAACCATGATTTCCAGGTTTTGTGCAATGAGAACCTTTTTTCATCTCCTTAAACTGATTTATCCAATTAACATTTTTGCACCGAACTCACAAATGCAAGATCAACTGGCAATCTATTCAGAGAGTCTGATTCATAATCTTGTCAAGTTGCCGTATCATTCTCTGCATACCCTGTCTTTTTGTTTGTCTGAATTGCGAGTGATTTAATTTCTCCTGTGAGCAAAAGGAACACCAATCTTAAACCTTTCCAGACAGATATTATTCCAGTCACATCAACAGATGCTCCACCAAACCTGCCAAACAAATTCTGAACCTTCCCACGTTCCATAACTCTCCTGACAGAATCCGGCTTTTCCATTTTAATGCTACCAAATCATTTTTTTAGCTTTTACTTTGATATCTTCAATCTACCGACAGAAGAAAGTGCTGTAAAACTCTCATAGGCACTGATGCGTCAAGATCTGCCTAAATCAAAAAGCCCATAAATGTATTGCTCAAAACAACAAGAAGCAATGGAACTTCTCCACAAAACCATTTTAAAGTATCAAGTTCATGGATTTTGGCCTCCTACTCTGTAAGTTCTTAGCACTTTTTCACAGTTAAGGTACCTATTTCTGATAAGTCCTTTCCAGGACCAGAAATGTCTCTTCTCAATCAAGATCAATAGTACTTTAATATGATGTCAGCTCCTCCCACATTATTGTCAACTCCCAATTACAAACTAGCACTGGATCCAACACCCTATCTCAGGATTCTCACAAAAATGCAATCATTGAGAAGCTCACAGTTGCTGATTTCACTGACCGTTGCATCCACAAGGCCATGCAAGGGTTGGTTCAAATACACATCCCATACATAGCTGATTCAAATTAATTGGACTAAATCACAACAATAACAATTAAGATTAACAAAAGTTAACACCATTAATTAGCAAAATAAATAGTCAGACCAATACTACTCAAAGCCACCAAGACCTCTAATCTCAAGTTCTTTCTACAGAAAATCTAGGTAGTGGAATCATGAAAATGCATATTCCCCTCTCTAACGGACAGCCATATTTCCCCCTCTCAGACACAAAGCAGTCATTACTTGATCTTTCTTAAAATATATACTCTGCCAATAACAGCACTGAACACTTCCTAACAGAGTCGTGGTTTTGGCAAAAAATGCCAAGGCAACTAATTATAATCATTGCTGCCCTTTTCAAGATAATGAATTTGGTTCTTGTCACCAAAGTTACATATGTTCTGTCTAATTGACTCTTCAAAACTATTTCCTATCTTGATTCTTTGATTAGCAAAACAAGGTGAATTTACTCAACTAAGTTAATAATTTTCCCAGGATATATTTACATTAAAGCAGGAATTCCAGTGAGACAGCTCTGTCACTGCCCACCTAGATATGCAAGGATGACAGAACCAATAAGCCAATGTATAGTACATCTGCAGAACTTACAGCATAAATGACAGCAAAAAGCTCCGGCCGTGTCAGGCTCCAATCTGTTGAGTCGCTTGTCATGAAAAATGCAGAAGTTACCATAAATACAGCACCAAAGAAGTATGAATATGCCGTTACAGAGAGGCTTGCAGGATATTTGGCTAAAACTGGAGCCTGAAACAGTCATACACTATTCTATTAGCAACTGATATTCAGAATCCCCAAAGAGTATAATTTGATATGTATGATAAAATATTTCAAACAAAAGAGCATAATTTAATATGTACTATGAAGCAAAAGAACACCATTGAGTATGATGCAACAAAGTCTGAAAAAAAAAAGCCTGAAGAACAAAATTTGATATCACAAGGTGCAATGCTTCTTAAGATTCGAAATGTAGCTTCAAGAGACCATTAAAAATTATAAATATAGATCTGTACTCAGTGCATGTAAAAGACCGTTGCCTGATGTAGTGATATGATGCAGCCTACTATTTAGCTGACACCAGTGGTATGACTATCTTTTTCAGTCAAACATAGTTCACCAAGTAGTAGGCTATTACAAATAGGCATAAAGTGCAAGCAATTTCTCAAATGACTTTCCAAGTTGATAAGTTTACCAAAGGAAGAAAGAAAATTGATCCCTCTCTTGGAGGAAGAAACAAGCAAGATGATTCCATACTGATAAAATCTTCTTTATACAAGAGACCACTCCAATATATATCATTAAAAACTAAGAAATGGTTACATATAAATTAAAAAGACAAGATTGGAACTAGTGGATTCAAAAAAAGTCTTTCAATGGGGTTCAAAAATAATAACTGAGAGAAGTAAGTCCAGCGAATGGAAAATAACAAGAATGAAGGCCACTAACAGAGGACAAGCTGCCAGTAGTTCATACCACTAACAAGTTTATACAGAGATCCAACAAAGACACTGCAAGTTCTTACAGGTAACACACCCAATTAAGCCTTCTAACCACATCGGTTAAAAAGATTTGAGAGAGAGAGAGAGAGAGGTCCATCCCAGCAGCGTCCATCTTAATCAGGCTATGTGGTCATACTATAAAGCACATACTGATAACAAGAACTGTGATATTTGCTCCCAAATAAATAGACTAATAATGCTGTGTCAGGACATGCAAAAACTAAGGGGGGAAAGCCAAACTTTTAAAAATCAAAGCCTTGCATAGTAACAACTAACAAATGACTGATTAAGGAAAAAGGAATCAAATTGGGGAGAAAACAAAAGACCAAATATTCCTCACACAGTAGTTATCAAATTACAAGATGCCATTTATCAATGAAGGAACTTCAAGGAAATCTGATAGCAGAACAATGGAAGCAACACTAACTAGTCTCTACTAAAGAAATAGACTTCATGATATTCCACACCTGAATAGCTAGGAAGGCAGCCATGCACATGCAATTTCCTATCAAACACAGAATCCCCAGGTGCCAATCTTCAATCCCAAACTCCAAGAAGCTGGATAAGAGCCATCCCATTGGCTCCGGTTGACCCCTGGCTATAATTTCACTGTGTGCAGCAAAATCTGCTTCCTTGTATCCAATCAAAGCAGGGCCACGGAACACAACCATCAGTACTGCACCGCAAACACAGAGAAGAGTGCCTCCAACCTTTGCCTGACCCTCAATCTTAAGCAAATTCACTGTTTCTGTACTGCACAAAAAGTGCATCGGTTATTTACAAAGACTACAGTGTGTTTTGATTCTGATTAAACAAATATTAGAAGAAACAACACAGCATGTGATATATCCATGCAGATGCACACTATTTACCAGAATCACGAAAAGAAAGGAAAATTTCAGACTGACCCCATCATTACTGCGAAGAGGAAGGTGAAGACAGGAATGGCAGGCTGAATGGCAGCTGCATAAGTTGGATTCGTGTAGCTAAGACCAATAAGAAACAACAACTGGTTGCCAAAAATCCTGTCCAAAATTCACAGAAAGGGCATATCATCAACAATTTTAACATACAGAGCTAGTTAATCTCATCTTTCTCATTGGAGGGATTATCCCAAAGAGAGTGATACTCATACAAACCATGAGCAAGTAAAACTTGGCGTGGACAAATCTAGCTTCGTTTGTGTCCACCCACTTTTAGATATTTCTACGATCAAATCGCTGTACAACACGTTAAGCAGATCTCAACATACCCAGTAAATCCCAAGAAGACAAAGGACAAGAGGAGGCGTTTGGTCATGGGAGGCCGCATCCTTCTGCAAACCAAAGGGAAAAATCACGACTTCAGTTTAACCAACACATTAATATCTGCTCAGAAAAACTCTCAAGGCTCAATTTAACTGCAGAAGAACACTAAAAGCACTAATTTCTGCATTAAAATTAGACACAGCAGATAATGGCCAAAATAAAGAGTCAGAGACAACATACTCAACAGTGCAAAAAAAAAAAAAATTTAACCTTTAGAGCAACCACTTCAGGAATGCAAAAGATGAGCCAAACCCAAAAGCCTACTCCTTTCTATGCTTTAACCATCAGATTCACACACAGTGACATCGCAAGATAGAATCCAAATCGCACCAATTGCAAAGAGAGAGAGAGAGAGAGAGAGAGAGAGAGAGGGATACTTCTCGCGGACGTAGGCGATGGGGGCGAGGATCGAGAGCGCGAGGAGGTCCCGGAAGACGCAGAAGACGAGCTGATTGACGCCGACATTGAGGGCGAGCTTGGTGATCACGTGGTACCCTCCGTAGCAGAGCTGCACCACCACCAGGGCCGCGTGCGCCCTCCACGCATCCCCTCCCCCTCCTCCTCCTCCTCCGATCGCATTCCCGTTCCCCGGAGCCGCCATTCCCGCACACGCCCTCTTTGCTCTTCTGAGCAGAGACTCCGCACAAACCCGATGGAAAAGGACGAGACTTGGTGATGGGGAAAGCTTGCTGCTCGGAATGGTCAAAAGCAAACAGCCAGATAGTCCCCCCTCGAGTGCTTTGAATCTGGTATTATCCCCTCCCCGTCTTCTGGGGCGAAAACCACGAAAAAGTACTTTTAAATTCCTTCAAGACGGCACAGCGGAAGCAAGGAAGGAGTCTTTTCTAGTCAATGAATTTAATAATTGGTGGGCGAGAGAAGGATTCCCTTCCGTCTAAAGTTTCGTTTTTTAACACTTCATTTGTCTGTCCTGATGTGTGTCATCCGACGGCCCGGTCGGGGTCCATTTCGGATTTGACATTGTTTTCAGTTCAAGCGGCCCTCACCTTCTACGTGAAGGCAACTCCTCATGCCTCCCAACCCTTCATCCCCTCTCTCTCTCTCTCTCTCTCTCTCTATCTCTACTGGGTGGTTGAGACTTCCTCTTTAGACCCAAGTTCGCAAGTACCACGTTGTTGTCGTTCATCGACCGCACGGTTTCACCCTCGCGGACTCCGCATCTGGGTCGCGCTTACAAATCGAAAGTTTCTTCCTTTTTCGCCGCAAAATCCTCCCTCGCTTTCTCCTTGACAAATGCAAAATCTTTCTTTGAATATTCAGCACGACGTTCGTTCTCATCGAGCGAAGTGCTGAACCGACGGTCCGCGCATGGTGTCCGTGCGCGCGTTTGGACTACGCGTGCTTCCAATAATTGACAAAGGGCCAAAGGAGTTTTAGCAGAAGGGAGAAACGACACGGGATTCTTTTGTTTTCTTCCGGGAGATAGAAGAAGAGGAGAGAGCCGTCCCGGGGAATATCTCTTGCCGATGCTGATTGAGGAGCTAAATTCATCTGTCCATCTGCTGGGGACAAAATCAGTCAATGGACAAAATTAATTCGTGACTCCTTTTTGTAAAATCTCGGAAGAAGGAAAGTGATGTCTTGAAAAGATATTGGCGTTCGGTGTAGTATTGATATCAAATTATATCGGATGACTCGTTAGGGCGATTATCTTATTAATTTTATTGTTTACCCAATTGTTTCGAGACATCAAATTTTGATTTGCATTATAATAAAGAAGACAAAACATATGGATAAAGATCATTTCCTGTGCCATCTCTGGTTGGTAAATCACAACAAGCATCAGGACAAACATAGAAGAGTGGTTGGTTACGTATTTTCAATCAAAGAGCTGGGCTTCGGCCCAAAACGAAAAGGTATTTGGGCTTCACGGAGAGGTGGGCCGGCCCAAAATCCACTCCCCACCGCGAGAATCCGTCGGTTCTCGCAGGTCAGGCAAGAGCTTCGTCCATGGCGGTCGCGCTCTCTCTCTCCTCTCTCTCCTCTCTCTCTCTTTCTCTCTCCTCCTTTTCGTCGCGTGTAACCGACGTCAACCGACCGGATCGATCGCCGGCGAGCTCCAAAATCGCGGCTTGATCGCTCCCCGACCGGAGGTCCGTCCTCCCATGTCGACTTCCGACAACGAGGACGAGAGCCTGGCCAACTTCCTCGAGTCCGAGATCCTCTCCGAGGTGGAAACCCGACCTCGTTCGTTTCAGTTCGCTCCAATTTCCCATTCTTCGCCCTCAATTTTGAATCTTTAGAGCAATTCGATCCGATTTCCATTTATTTTTCCCTCAGGAAAGCGTCGATGCGGCTGAGCCGGTGGCGAAGCGGCAGCGTCCGGGAGGAGAAGGAGCGCGGGAGGGGGGAGGAGGCGACGGCGGAAGCGACGGCGGCGGGAATGCGGTCTCGTTGAGGTTCGACACCGGGATTCTGAGCAAGATACCTCCCGAGCTGTTCCCTAACATCCTCAAATTTCTCTCATCCGAGGTCTAATTTTCTTTCCTCGTGATTCCTTATCCGTAGCGACCTTGCGCATTGCTTGTTTCTGTCTTTCTTCATCTGGGTTTGATTGAGAATGGGAAATGGTGTTGCAGGATCTCATGGCGTGCTCGATGGCGTGCAAGTCGCTGAACTACGCAGCGTCCGATGAATCCTTGTGGCGCCGACTGTGAGTGCCTCCTTCGAATTCTGTCTTTCTTTCAATTTTCGATTTTTAATTTCTCTGCCGCAATCATATCAACATGCAAAGTTTTGTTTTTTTCCCTCCGTTCCCTATGTTATTTCTTGGGGTGCAATCTCTTTTTCCCCTGTTTTTTTTTTGCATTCTTCCTTTGCTTTGGTTGTTTTTCTTGAAGTTTTAATCTTTTTTTTTTCTTCAAGAAGAGAAATCAGATAAAGTTTATCTTTTTTAATTTGAAAAGGAAGGTATTTTTGGGTTCTTTGACTTTGGCCAGCCTGGAGACCTAGGCATTGCCAGCCAACCGTGTCCTGCAAGTCTGCAGCGGATGGAAGAGTTTATTTGACTGCGCCAGTGGGTTGAATGTTCCATCTGGAAGCTAGTCATCTGACCACAATCTTCTAACTGTGTTAATAGGTCAATGGTTGAGGTCGAAAGATTTTCTTTTTTTCCTTTTTTCCTTTTAAAATTGAAAACTATCCTGTTAAAAGAGTAAAGTGGGATGGATGAAGTGGATAAATGCGATGGTCTTTTGAGTTTGTTTTGTTCTTGCTGTTCCTTTCCTATGTTTACATACTTGATCTGATCTCTGGCTTTTGTTTGACATATCGAGTTCTTTCAGGTACCGAATTCGGTGGGGTCTGCTGCCACCTACTAATAAGATACGACAATGCGCTTGGAAGAAGCTCTATATCCAGGTACACAGCCATTATTTTTTATCACGATGCCTACTGAGTCTAAATATTGCTACTTCTTTCTCAGTTTGCTCTATTGCACTCAATCCTCTCTATGTTCACTGTCACAGCATAACCTCTGTTGTTCATCATAGTTGTTAACTTCATCTCCTTGTCTAGTTTTATTCATGTATTAGGAAAATCGTTCATTTCTTTTTCCAAAAAAGTTGAGTCAGTCCATTCACCCTTTCCCAAATCATAGCTTTGATATGTTGTCAAAATTTAAACTGCCGCGAGGAATTCTGAGCCTGTGTCATGAATAATGTGATGGTTTTGTGTCTTGGCTTTGTAACAATTATCTATAATAGGCAGGCAACGCTTGAATTATTATTATTATTTTTTCAATTGACATGTGCTCATTTGTGGGGCTGGTTTTTGCTTTGTCTTCCCGAGAAAGCTGGTAAGATGGTGGGATGAGAAGGTTTTAGTTCAGTCTTTTGGAACCAAGACCAGGTGTAAATTAATTCCATTAGAAAGGCTGACTTTGCTTGGCCATGAAACTCCAGAAGATATGACCTGTTCAGACACTTGTGTGGTCACTGACCTCGCTTTGTGGCTCTGAAGAAGGAAGTAATATTGATGAAAGAGAGGATCAAAGATCTTAACTTTGTATACGGTTGCTTTGGTCCCAAGCAAGGTGGTGAGTTGGGTGACAGTGCTGTAGGATGCCAATGGATACTGTGATGCGTGTTCTATTCTCTGGAGTTCAATGGAGCAAAAGGATTTTCAGTATCCATACAATTTGCGAGAGTAGGCTGCTGCTGTTCCTTGGTAATAGTGCTTGCCCTTTGTTATGGGTAGGATGGCAGGTGCCCTTGGTTTAGGATGGGATAAAGCAAGCATGCTGACAGAAGAAAACTGGAAATTTGGGGAGTAGGAACCAGACAAAATAAGGCTAAAAGTCATGCAACAAAACGAGATTTGCTTGTAGACTTGTCTAGTAAAGGATCAGTGGTTGATTTTTTCAGTCGGTATGTCTTCATGGTTTGTGACATGGTAAAAGATGTCCAGAGAAGTGAATAAACAGTGACATGGCTATAGATATTCTGCTAGTCTGCTTCTCTAAAGCAAGATGCAGGAAGATAGTCACTCACAGCATAAAGGCCAATGTAAACCATAAAATGCTAAGAGAGATGAGAATAAAGAAGTCAAGTAATTTAAATTTTGATTGACATTCGTCTGATGACAGTTTTAAATATGTCAACTGTGATAGTTTCTAACATAAGGGAGCAAGCCACTTATAACGTCTAGTAGGGGCTCTTTAGTATGATTTAAGATAGAGGTATTAGAGATGTGTAAGTGTTAGATAATACAGTGGATGCTATGTTGAATTGAGAGGAGATTGACAAATGACAATGCCTTTATCATTCATCTTTCAGATGATCAGTTTCGAAACTTCTGAGTACACGTGTTGTTCTTGATTATTTATGTTGTTTATACTAGGCAGATGGTCTTTAACCTGGCCAATCACACTGCACTTGTTCAGTTGCTTCTCTGATTTTTGGTTCTCTGATTTGATTTGATTGTGTATATTTACATGGTTGCAGCGTGATGAAGAGGATATGAATGAACTCGTCAGAAATTGCCCAGCAGAGTTTAAAGAATACTACATCCAAATGCAAGCTGCAAAGAGAAGCCAGGCACCTCTTCCTTCACAGGTAAATGGAGCTTGCTTTTTGTAAGGATTCTTCATTGTGATGATATTACAGGTCAAAGGTTAGATTTGTTGGAATTTTGTATAAATCGGTGCCAGTGCTATAGCTTGTTCAAACCTTGACTGGATTTCTTCCAGAAAGCAGATTGTTGGGTAGAAGTGCACTTGGTGTCTTCTGATGTGACTTTCACGTTTAGTTCTTTAGCTTTATACTAATAATATCCCGGTTGATCCTTTCCATTTTTGCATTACAATCGTTATGAAGTTATGGAAACTGGTCGAAGGAAAAAGACTAGATGGTTGCTGCTTTAGTGGCTCTTATTTGTAAACGTTTTTTTGCTTGAGATTTAATCCTGACTAGCATTACTGCACTATTATTCTTGACCTAGCAATTATGATCAACATGCTTTACTAGAGTTACTTTCCTTGAAATATTCCAAGCAGTACCACATATGTTTCTGGTTTGCTCAAGGACTCGTGGGTTCATCCTTTTAATTTCACATGCATGTTTGCTTCTGAAGGTGAAAGATGATCGGATAATTCTTGATAAGACAGTCGCTGATCAAGTGTCTTTGTGGAAAAGCAGCAAAGGGTTCACTGATGCATTGGTTCTGGACCATGTTTGTTCAGGAGAAACGTGTTCTTATCACCAAATTGGTGATGTCTTCGTTTGTGAGAAGACTGGAAATGTTCATGGTAAAATACTTTAATTGCTAACAATGACAAGTCTCTTTAGTATATCCAATTTATAATGTGTAGTGCAGGAATGTCTTTCCTAATGAGGTTTCCTTCATCATTGTTTTTTCTTTCAGTCTGTGATGAGACGTGCAGAGAAACTGTTATGGATCCTGCTAATGAGCTCTTGGTTTGCAAAATATCTGGACACTGTTTAGATAGGTTGCTGTCAGCTGCTGAAATGGAGACTGATGCCGTGAGTAGAACGTCTTCTTTCAACACTCAAATTTCTTAAAACAGAGTCATTATTTTATCTATCTAGCCAGGATCACAAAATTAACAGCTAGCATTTGTCGTTCTCGTAGAGTGAAATCTTTGAGGTAACTGATTTCTTTGCTTTTCACGTGAAAAATTTCAGGAGCAGCAGCAAGGTGGTGTGACAGATGAAGCTGAACCATTCATGGGATCTGGTCGATTTGGTAACTAGTTAACCGTTTCCTTTCTCTTTTATCATTAGCTATGATTGACATGTGCCTCACACTTCATGCTTGTGTCTTGCAGCACGAGCTTATGTCTTGGGATATAATTGCGCCGATGAAAGAGAATTAGATGCTGTGTTGAGGTTTTGCTGAGTTTTGGGGATGGGATGTATATGGTTTTGCAGGTCAGCAAAACTGTTTTAAGTGTTCGTCCATTTGAATAGTTTATGCCAGCCAAGTCTGTATAGTTATATCTAAAATAATATTATTAGATGACAGAAAATTTATTTAGGGTTTTTACCGGCTCTCATCGTGTAATCTGGTTGGATAGATATTAACATCTCTATGGAAAATGTTGTTAAAGGTTTCCCTGATATTTTTACTGGTGATTTCTGGATTCGCCATTAACCATTTTGCTTGTGGAGCATTTATCTTTTGAATTTTCTGGTGACATAATTATACAGTTTACGCCTATGTTTCTTTGTGTTAGCTTCTGTTTTGGACATCTATTTATCCCTCACTGGTTCATTAGCAAAAATCCTTCTCGATCATCTTGAGTCATGATGAGAGCTTGGGGGCAGATAACTGATGTTTGCAAACCTTGAGTGATCTCTTTTTACTGTCATTGTCTACACGCTTATGTGAAGTTGGATTTACACACCTTGTTGATACATGTATTTAGTTGAATTAAAATCAAAAAAATACTGAAAAATGAACAGCAGAACATGCACTCTTGACACTTCAAAGGCTGCACGGAATGAATGTCCTTTCTGTTTATCTGAACAGTTCACCTTTTCATAGTGGCTACACCTATACATTACATTTTCTAAACTAGCTTTTACTTAGAAGCGTGACTTAGGTTAATTTAGCTATTCGAGTGGATTGTAAGCTTCATGCATCGTGCAATCTGATTTCTTCACATTAAACAGACTGGAGCTTTGCTTCGATTATTGCACATCAAGCCTTTAAGCTTCTTGGAAATAGATTTAGACTGGAGCTTTGCTTCGATTATTGCACATCAAGCTTTTAAGCTTCTCAAAAATAGATTTGGAACAGAACAAAAAAGAAAAAAAAATGTTTCTTTGTTTTCAAGAACAACTTTAGAAGAAAAATCTTTTTCATCTTTTCTTTCTTCTTTTCCTTGACCAGGAGCCAACCAGGTACAGTTTGGCGAGCTCACTGGAACCTTGCTAGGCTAGGGCGATTGGTTGGGCGAGGTTGAGCCTCATCGATGGCCAAGCGAGCCTCACCCACATTTGGCGAGGCTTCCGCTTGCTCGCCGAACCTCGCCTAGCCAGGCACCAATGGGCAGCTGGGAAGAAGAAGAAGAGGAGAAGAAAAAGAAAAAAGAGAAAAGAGAAGTGATAGAGAAAAATATAATAAAAGTACTAAAAAATTAAAAGAAATTCTATGTCACAAAAACAATTTAACACTCATACCAAATGCATTGATATCCCAGAAATAGAAATTTTAGACAATTATCAAATGTCTTAAAGTGTTTAGCAACTCATCTAGATAACAAAATCAAAAGAAATCATTTCTAAGCAGAAATTATTCCCGAAAATATAATGATTACCAAACACACCCTAAAAGGACTAAATCTAAAAATGTCGAGAAGTGCTGGATAAGCATCTCTGAAGGGAGGATAGATTACATCATCCTAAAAAGATAAAGAAGCAATCAAAGCCATTGGTGAACAATATAGATCATCATCAGAGCAGATAAAACTGACAACACCTTGTGTGTAGATATTAACTACCTAGGTTTGAAGCACCAGTGTATATTAGAGAGGCTGGTACTGAAGGTGAGAACGAATACATACGCTTTATTAGCAGATGCCATTTTGTAATTGAACCAAACATCATGCTAGGTATCTGCTATTGTAAAATAAATTTAAAAAAAAAAAAAATTGAGCCCTAGCAAAAGGCTATGCGGTTACAATTCTCTGGAATTCCCCATTATTCTTCTTCTCAGGAGCCATTAGGCTCAGAGTGTCAAAATTCCTACTTCTACTCTTGTATAATGAGGAAAATCCTTAACTTGTGTCTGTATGCCATTGACTTCTACATGGAAGTAACTTTTGGGATTTGTGTACGTTTGCATTCTGCCAGTTTGACGACTAACAGAGTCAACCTGGAAGTCATACTTTTTTAGGCATCAACCTCGATTCAAGTCGTGTGGTTAGGCCTCACCAAGGTGGGTGATCGTCAGCTGAAGTTTGAGGTGGCACAGGCTTCCAACCAGGTTTCTCATCCCAGTACATGTCATAATATATATGGCCCGGCACATGATCCACAGTGCAGCACCAAATACCCACATATCGTTTGACACGATTCCTAAATCTTTCTTCCGTTTTCTGACCAATTTACGCAACAGCATCAGGAAGAGAGTAAAATGTTGCAAATGAGACCACAATTGCAAGACAAAAGGGTGAATATAGATGAATTCTTACCTGGTCAGTAAAACCTTCAAAAGCATCTTGCATGGAAGAGAACTGAATAACTTTGATGTCCTTAAAGGAGGAGAACGCTGTCTTCAGCTGTACATTTAAACGTGATATTAGTCGTGTTCGCTCATTACTGAAGCTCCAATACACAGTTCACTGTCTTCATTTTGGATTAACTTAGAATTACACACAACTTTCTGAAGATAACACATGGACAGAAAAATAATAAAAACAAAAAATCATTAAACAGCACTAGATGGCATCTCTGCAAACTATGGTTCAAAAAAACAATTGGATTTCCAAGAAGTTAGGGTGGGGAGAAAAAGAACTCCAAAGCTCACCCAAGAAGGTGGTATGCACAAACAGAGTCGTAATTGTTTCAAGAAATATCAAAGGAAATTGGAGGTTGCCAATTACTATCCTTTACCATTTCTTCGTTGCTGCGCTTTGGTAATCTGATCATTCCTGGAGAGCTGGTGCTATTGGTTACTTGACAATCTTTTGTTCCTCCTTGACATAACTTAACATCAAGCCAAGATTCTTTTACCTGGCAAAGCAAAACACAATGATTTACACTGGAACTAACTGATCGGGAGATGCCTTGCAAATGGTCTTCCTTTACCTGTTTGGGCATTGATGGATTGTCAAGGAGAGAATACTCCCTAATGTTGATTCCTGGGCCAAATTCATCCTCCGGCATTTCTTTTAACATGACATTGACCTGTTGTGCAGTAGCTATGGATTACTCAAACAGAAACACGTTATGCTTGATTTACCATCTTGCTATCTTATCCATGGAGAAACTCATTCCAGAATCCAAGATGTTCATTGAATAAAGTAAATTCTTCCAAATAACAGTTCACCCAACCAAAAAACTTCCAAGTGTGCTAAAGCCAGCAATGTCAAGCATAACAAAGAGGAAATACAGTTGAAAAGAGAAAGGGATAAATACAGAGCGGACATGTGGAAACCTAAGCAAAGAAGCAAACAAAGGGGCTGTCCTTTTTTCTTTTAATTAACAAGAACACCAACGAAATGGACTGCCCTTGAAACAGAAGGTATAAAAATGGGACCAATGAGGTGGAAGACATTAAGATAAAGAGTTTTTGCTTGTTTTACCACTGCAGGATCCTTACAAACTATCTCCAAAGCTCCACTGAAGAGGAGAATATTCAAGATTTTTCATTTGTCAAGTCAGAAATTTAGGAACTCAATGCACAGGAACTATAGAGTATGGACTACCTAACAACTGGAAGAGAGAACCAAGAAGAAATAAAAATTAATGATTGGGTTCACAGGATCCAAGTCCTGTTACTTGCAGGGACACTTACAGAAATGATCATGACCAAGTAAAACATGTAGGGGATTGTGGGATACCTCAAATACGTGGTCCAAAGGGCATATAAATGGTAGCCTCGTCATAGATCCCTCCAGAAACCCTGGGTGAGGAAACCACAGCCTGTCCAATCTACACCATAGTGGAGGCATAATCTGGCAAACACAAGAGATGAATACTCAGCCAAAATCTAAATGAGCATCCAGTAATTGTAGTTGAAAATCAGTTGCATTGATTAAAAAAATTCAATAAACTGAAGTCCACCTAGAGTGGTAAGTTATGCCAAATAATAACAAACTTAAGTGGACTCACTCGAAGTGCTCCTCTTCTTTCTCTAGGTTTAAAATCTCTCACAATAATGGAAACAAGCACAAATGATAGTGAATGATTGTTAACTTCCTCACCAATGTACGGTTTAACACCAACGAGATTGCGAGTGCCGTCCTTATTTGTTTCATCTGTATAAACAATTAGGCCACATAAGGGGTCAATCAAAATGTTCCGATAAATGACAGAATATAGTAGGTTAGTTTAGCCTCACCTGATAATTGATCAGAGTAAAATGTGTGTCAATGGTATGGTCTCCATCCAGTAATAAACTCTTCGGAATAGACGGCTTAAATGATAAGAAACCACCTGCAATAAGTAAGTCCCTTTGAAAAAATCAGTTACACCTTACTTTGGAAAGAGGTCATTCCGCATGCCCATGGATCAAATAAATAAACTCATAACATCACTTTGTGAATGAACTTAGCCTCAAGTTGGCTTCAGTTATTATTTTTTCCTTAGACTGAATATTGCGCATGCCAGGTTTCAAAATGCTTCATTTAATTAGGCAAAAAACAGAGGTAGAAAGTGAAACTATTCTGGCTTCACAGACATCACAGGGGATGATTTATTTCATAGATAGGTGCCCACAAAAGTAACCGAGTTTGCAAATTTGGATGGAAAGGTGGATATGTCACTATTTTTTTTTTTTTTTTGTGGGAAAAATAAGTTGTATTATTTGATGGAAGGAATCTTCATATGCTAAACCCACCAGCTTACTGAATACTTGCACTGTTCGTACCAAAAAATAAATAAATAAATCCAAAAATATCATTACTTTATCGCAAATGATTTACACTGCTAGCTAAAGAAACTAAATTCAGCTTTGACTCGTCATTGAAATTTCACCAGAATGGCAAAGATGATAAAACCAAGGAAACATTCACCATGACATCTGATATTTCTCTCAGTTACTTATACAGATTTGTGCACAAAGAGCCAGACTGTATGCTATAAAGTGTCCCAGCAACAGACATTAGAACAGTATGTCACTAACACCCAAAGAAGTTTGAAAGATTGCAAATACCTTACAAATTCGAGTTTCAGTTGAGTAAACAGATGCTTGCACATTGCAAAGTTATTGTGATTAATAGGCCCATTTGGATTCCTAAGAACAACTAGGACATACATGGACCTCTCAGAGAAGCATTGAGAAAGAAAAGCATGAGGTACAAAGGGAAAAAAGTATAACCTGAAAATAGTTTCAACCCCAAAAAGAAGATGAAAGTGAGCTGTAACAACTCAGAGAGAATCTGGTCTATCTGGCTATCTAATAAGCATCATGCAGCATGAAATGGTAACTTAACAATATGTTGGGCTGTTAATCACCTGGTGCGTCATAATACTCCGGTGGATCATAGAATACCATTGCCTCTCGCAAGCGGTGACGTTTCCCTTCAGTGCCTGCATACTGGAACGTGGTATGCACTGCATATGGCTGTAACCTGAGCTGTTGATACATTGCCTGCAAACGGACATAAATTTTTCAATAAAAGGTTGGATTGCATGATAGATTCTATATGCGCTTCATCCCTACTAAAGAGGGGGAAAAAAGGATACAACATAGGATATCGCGTCTTACCTGGACAAAATATGTATGGCCACTGCAAAAAATGCTTGCAGGCAATATTCCCAGCTTCAGACTTCCATCAAAAGCATATACAAGTCCATCATCCCCATCAACAGATGGTCCTAACTGCCTGCGAACAATATCGTTGAAGCCATTTTGATCCCATATCTTTTCATCAGCTAGAAGCATGTCTTTCCATTCTTTAGCCAATTTTTTGGCAGATTCGGTTGGCCTCCAGTGGAAAATTCCAATATTGTATGCTGCACCAACTGGGGGTACAAAGCAAATTCACGTCATAAGACACCTTCAGATAGAAAATTGTGAATGTCGTACAGTAGATTGCAAACAAATTTATTGCCAAATGATAGAATATTATGCTTTGTATACGCATCAGGAGAGACAAAATTGCAGCTTGTAGTTCATCTGACAGAATGATCAGAACTGCAGATCAGTGCAAAATTTATAAATTTCAATTATGTAGATACAGAAATAATATCACTATAAGCATTTCACCCATTCACGAGGACAACCCTTCAATTCCCAAGGTTGTGACAGACAAGTGTATTTTTCTTTTATGGACTTCTCAAGCATATATTGACTCAGTGAAAATCCATACAGAGGGAAACTTTGGAAAACATTCGAGAGCATCCACTTAACAGAGAGTTTTATGCAAAGACGCCTTAAATTCCACAAACTGGCAAAGATTACTAAAATATAACCTCATCTCCTCTTTTGGAAAAGATACACATGAACAGAAATCAAAAACTGATTCCCGGTATGATGTCAGCTCCGTAACCAGACCGCCTAAAGCATGCTCATCTCAACAGGTATCTAAACTGAGCAATCAAGCATAAAGCCTGAAGAATGGAGTTGAAACCCAGGAAGAGAGTATTTTTCATACTTTAGTAAGAATTTTCTTCTGGTAGGTAAACATTTGTCACAGCACAGATATCTAAACATTAGTCCAGGACTGCTCATGCACCATGGCATCATGGAAGCTGATAAATTGAAATGGCAAGGAGTGAAAAGAAAGAAAAAAAAATACAAATTACAGTGGGTAAGGAGTTCACCTTGCTGCCAAATATCCAGCCTGTCGTCAACAACTGTTGGTACAACTTGATCACTTGAAGTCAAAACATCTGCTTCAGGATAGCGAGCAAGATATGGAAGGGGATTCTGTTAGAGGATGAAAGTAAGTTAAGCAACAAGTATAATTATTTATCTAGACAGCATATCATCATAACATATAATTAGAGGAGTCATCTACAGAATCAAGTCAAGACAAGTCAGATCCTCCTTTTCAGGTGGGATTTGCGATGTTCATTTTGAGCTACTTCTAAACTTATATTGTCCTTCTAAGATCTTGAATAAGCTTTAAGTGTCTACTCCTCAATCATGGAACTGATGGACATTGATACACATGCTTACACTGTCATAAACCTATTTCCCTAATCTTATCCTCATTTGAAACAGCCTTCACATTCTCATGCTGCATTATCTTCTCCTCATATTTTCCCTTCACCGATCAACCAGTAAAGCATCTCACAACTTTTTCTATATTTCAAATATTTGCAAGCGCCATTTCCTAACCACATTCAGCTTCAGAAACCAAAGATTGCATATAACCTTTTCAGAAGACTCCCTTTTTGAAAGATACAGGTCTGACTTCCCATTCTATTTCTACCCTGACAAAGAGCAAGGAAAGTTGTCATCCAACACCTACTTATCCTAGGTATAAATAATCCCATCCTCCCTAGATCACAAGTAAGATTTTCTGGGCTACACTCTCCCACTCAACCGCAAGTCTTCAAACTATGAGTCCTCTGTCAAGAGCTGTATCACATGACCCAATTTTGTCCACTCAACCAATATGAAAGAGGGACCTCGAATCAGACAGCACCTAGTGAGTCTATGAAATAAAAACACAAATATAACTGACTTGGATATGATCTTAACAGAAACAGAAGATTGATTACTAAAAGGACCAAACTGTACCTTTAACCAAACCATATCAGTATCACACATCAATAACTCATACCCAAAGGGTAGGATAGCCTCTATGAGAATGACTTTTTCTCTCCCCATTTTATGAAATGTCGGGGAACCCCAGCCAACATCTACCGTGCTCATATGACTTCCCATGTCAAAAACTGGAATGCCTTTCCAATACAGAGCCTCCAGCAATTTTGTGTCCATTGCGCCTGTTTTAAAAGATTCAGAATGTGATTTATCTGTTGCTGTTGGCAAAATGATATAGGGATGAAAAGTAAACATCATTGATAACAAATACTTAAATTTAAAATTATCACTTACCAACTAGGAGATTGTAGACATTCAAATCAGTCAAGTGCTTAACCCAAGAGAGGATAAAATCCATGAACGCATAATTGCCAAAAGTTACTATGATTACATTGTCCTTCACCCTTTGCTCTACCAATTCCTTTGTCAACCGAAAGGTCTTCAAAGAAGGCATTTTTGAACTCTTAGGTGGTACCCACATAGAATTTGCCGGTGCATCTCCATGCTGGCTTGAAGGTGCCGGTGCTGCTGCACCTACTGTTGTAGCTAGGGAAGAGTTGAATGCTTGACCTGAGTGAGAATCTACATCTGAGAAAGAGCAACAGGTTAAATCCTCAGTTTAATAATTGAGGCAAAAAGAAAAACCAATGAGAGAGAGAGGTTGCCAAAACCATTGATTAGACACCAACCCATTTATGTTTGCTTCTCCAACCCAATAACTTGAATGAAAAACCCGAAGAAATTCACTGTAACACTCCAATGAAATCTTTTGGTAGCTAGCATACAACAAGGCAACAGTTTGACAGCAGATCAATCAACCATATGTCTCGGATATAAAAGATCTCACACGAAAATTCTTAACAGAAGAGCAAGGAACGAGCTTAAGGTGCTTCGCCTAAATAAACCAACCAATTGCCAAAAGAACCTCAAGCATTCTCTAGTTGAAACTTCTAACCCGCCACAGACAACAAGATAAACAAGCAATTCACACCCTTTCACAGAGTAGAGCAGCAGGCAAGCATACGATCGTAAACTAACATGACCCAGAATCAGACCACACCAACAGCGACCCACCAGACGTAGCAATTCGAATAAGAGGCCAAAATGGCAGGGAGAGAGAGAGAAATTTCACATGATAGAGAGGAAGGAGAGGAGAGCCAGGAAGTGGAGTCGGGAGGAGACTTGTTGGCGGAGAAAACAGCGGAGAAGACGTAGAAGGACGAGAGGACGATGCCGGCGACCACGGTGGCGTAGATCGTCAGGAACAGCGGCCTCGAGCTCGCCACCTCCTGGCACGAATCCTTCAACCCCATTCCCCCGTCGCCGCCGTCACCGAATCCCCGGCCAGCCGCGGTTCATCCCCCAACTGAAGAAGAAGAAGAAGATGATGAAGAGGGAATCGAGCTAAAGCCCTACGCGATCCAACCCATCCTCGCGAGGGTGTCCGTCAAGGTGATGGCTTTGGTTTGATGGAGAGAACCTTTGCTGGATCCCTCTTTCTGTCTCTGTCTCTGTCTCTCTCCAGATCGCTGGTTTGGCAGAAAAGACCAGTCCGACCGGGAAAAGTCAACTTCCATGGCTGTCTGAATCCAAATCTCTTTCTCTCTCCATCTGTCCAATTTTTTTTATGACTAATGTGGGGAGTAGGTGATTAATGAGGGAATCTTTGATGAATTAGGAGGTGATGACCAGCTTATTAGCATCCCCTCATTTTATGGATCTGCTTTAGAGGATGGTGATAAGGATCCAAACTCTTAGGGCGCGTTTGTTTGTGTTTCGTTTAAAAATTGTTAGGGGGAACGAGAAATAGAAAAAAATGTTTACGTCCGGCGAACAATTTTTCAACAACAAAAACGTGTTTGGTAAACTCGTTAGGGAATAAAAAATAAACGAAACATGTTTGGTAAATTTGGATAATTTTTTTTATTTCTTTTATTTTTTTATTTTTTTTCTTATTTTTCCTTTTTTTCTTTTTTCTTTTTCATTTTTTTTTCTTTTTGGCCGGTCGCCGGCCAAGGCCTTGGCCGGCGACCGGCCGGCGAGGGTCGGCCTCGCCTTGATCCGGCGAGGCCGAGCTCGCCTGGGCGGCGGCGAGGCGCGGCCTCGCGGCCACCGCAGCGAGGCCGAGGCTCGCGGGCCGGGCGAGCTTCGGCCTCGCCGGATCGGGCGAGATCGAGCTCGCCTGTGCCGGCGCGAGGTCGGCCTCGCCGGGGACGGCGAGCCTCGCCATGGCCGGGCGAGGCCGTAGGCCCTCGTCGGCGATCGCCGGCCATGGCCGAGGCCGGCGACCGGCCAAAAGAAAAAAGAACAAGAAAATAAGAGAAAAAAGAAAAAAAAAAAAAGTGTTTCTCAAAAGTGTTTGAAACAAGAAACACAAAATTTGTGTTTTGTTTGTTTGTTTCTTTTTGTTCCTGAACAAAACAAAAAAAAAGCGAAAGTAAACGCACCCAAAGAAAAAGTGTTTAAAAACAAAAAAAAAAGAACACAAACAAACGCAGCCTTAATGTCACCTTAAGTGGAGCATTCTTGAATGAATGATTGCCAAAAAGCTAGAATTGCAACGACATTTGAGAAGCGGTCCATGTTCGGTTTCCAAGTAGCCTATGCCAAACCGAAATCGGGTTTGATGGGCCAGATGTAACTATGGATATGATAAATTTTGTCATATTCAGTATATGAAGCAACACAAAATCCAGACAAATCCCATCTTAGGGTGAAATATAATGTAGATATGTTTGGATATTACAGAATTGAGATCGGTGCGGATATGCATTGTCACTATTTTCGCTCAAATTTCGGTAAACGAGACTCTATTTTGTATTCCTTAGTTGCAATATAGGCTTTACGCAAATTTTAAGCAATAGAAATTACGTGTCTATTACAGCTTATTTCTTATAGTAATCCATAAAATGCTGGCCTTTCTCTGTCCCCTCTTACTCATTAACCATTAGTATCATAACTAAATGTTACTTGACATTTTGTTAAACCATTTAATGTAATATTCATACATGATTTTAATCATTTATTAATAGATGAGGTCAAAGTAATCATTTATTCTCCTCCAAATATTACTCGATAAATAAAATATTCCTCGGTTATCATTTGAAATTCTTTAGTCATATGCTAAGATTTTCATTCACATGTCTCAGCTAAGGCTTCATCTACGTATTGGCAGAGCATAACTTTATGAAAATTCTAAATGGAAGACGTGATTCGAACGTGAATTGCTCATGTTTTAACTAAGTGCTCCTTAATTTAGACCGATTCGTTTACAAGATGACATTTGAGTACGTTCCACCATGTCACATTTTTTGCAGGAACTGCTCAGATTTAGATCTGGCGTTTCCGGTTGACTATGTTCGTTTTCTTAAGTTATCTGTGACCGGTAATAAATGAACTCTCGCGGTCAAAGACACTGGCTGAGTGTCTCTTTTGGAGACGCTGAGGATGTGGTGTCGCATGTCTTATCCATTAGTTTGGCTGCTAGGGTTTTTCGGTTGAAGCATGTGATGATGCAGATGCCCAATTTGGAATGACAATTGGGGTTGACCAAGAACATAAAATCGACACATTTGAGACCCTTAATTACATGCCTATTCTCCTCTAGCATTGACTCTTCAACAAGTACAATTAGACGTTAAATGCTCTCTAAAAGCTAAATGCCAAAGTGCTGAATCTCAGGTGGCATATTTTCGTCAAGGAAAAAATATTCTCCTTACCCTCCTAGAAATTCATGCCGTTTTTCCCAACCCTTATGTCTCTCCTTTAAAACTATATTGTATAGCTCGACATATAGGAGCGTCGGCATTTGTTCCCGTCGCTAAAACAAGAGAGCAAGCCTAGGAAAAAGAGAGGCACTATGTGGTTCCTAGGATTCTCCACTGCGAACGCCAAGAGTTTCTTGGTAATCGGAGCGATTCTGCTTGTGATCCTGTTCACCGTCGTCCTGATGAAGTTGGTCGTCTACCTGGATTCCCAGGAGAGTTCCCGGGGCGGCAAGAAGCCACAGGACGGCTCGAAGGCCGCGTGCTCGGTGAGCTGTGCGGCGGTGATCAGGACGTACGCGCTTGAGGAGCTCAGGTGCGCGACATGGAACTTCAGGGTCCGGATTGGGGTTGGGGCCACGTCGTACGTGTACCTAGCCGAGCTTGGGGACGGGAGGTTTGGCGCGGTGAAGCGGGTGATGGAGGAGAGGGGAGGGAGCAAGAAGATGTTCTTGGATGAAGTCTCGGTCTTGCTCAGGATCTCTCACCCTAATCTGGTGGGCTTGTTGGGTTTCTGCTTAGAAGCAGGTAATTATAGGACATAAATTTTCGAAACGATGTTTCACGGATTTGATTAGATTTTTTACTCTTTTGTTGAAAGATACCATATTCATGTATGTAAGCATTTGCCTATACTACCGGCCTAAACTATATTTTCATCTTGTCCCGTGACATCAAGTTTCAGACATACTTAAAAAGCCAGATAATTATATGATTTGTGTCTTGACCATGTTACAAAAACATATGAAATCTGCTAATTCAGATTTTGAGCTACTTCCAAGAGGTTAATGTCCAAATTTTTCTATTCGACCAGGAGAACAACTGCTCCTACTCGAGTATGTTCCAAATAAGAGCCTACTCGACAGGATGCATACTCACCGCGGCCAATCTACCGGAAGGCTTTCCTGGTCGAACCGCTTGAGCATAGCCTTGGACATAGCACAGGCCCTCGACTACCTCCATTCGCAAGCTGACCCGCCAATCATCCACCGAGACATCAAGTCGGCAAATGTCCTCCTAATCGACAATGACCATGCCAAGCTTGCCGACTTTGGCCTCTGCAAGTTGGGCTATGAGAGTTACTATTCACAAACTCCGGGCATCATCAAAGGCTCCTTGGGCTATGTCGACGTGAATTACCTAAAGACGGGCCACGTGTCACCTAAGAGCGACGTGTACAGCTTCGGAGTGCTCTTGCTTGAGTTAATCACCGGGCTAAAATCGATGCAAGGTTCAGTGACATTGCCTGAGTGGACAGAAGATAGCCGGAAGAGTAAAGAAGACGAGGTATTGATTAAAATGTTGGATCCTAAATTGAATGGTGATGTGAATATTGATCAACTGAGGATGTTGGTTGACATTGCTAATTTGGCTTTGGTGGAGTACTCTGAAGCGAGACCTGAGATGGGCCACATTGTGTATAAGCTTTCCAATTGCATAACACTACAGATTCAACCAGAATTGCCTGTTTAACAAAGTGTACTCAATCGCTAGTAATGTTAATATGATAGTGTGGTCTTAGTAACTAGAACAAAAGGATGAACAGTGCTTTTGATCTCTGGTTTTAAGAGTGATATTATTGGTTCATTTGATGTGATAAGATGTATTAGACTTGATCGCATGTACATGTAATTTTCTTTCTATAAAATTGACTAGAACACACGGCCATTCGCCGCTTCTTTTAGCAGGAGAGATTGGGCATCTGGTCATTGTTTTGGGGTGGTTTAGCTTGGATATTGGGCTTCCAAGAGCCCATAAACTCTACGGCCCAGTAATTATGGGCTTCTGGCCTAAGTCAACCTTTTGGGGGTGGGCCCATTTAGCAAAAGGGCTTGAGGATTCTGCAAAGTTAGTAGAGCTTAATGAATGCTAACCATGTTGGGTATGATTCTCATGTTGGTCGGATTAACAATGTCCAAGTGCTGTATGGCTTGCTGCGATTAATGCTCATACGATGGTAAACGAAATCTTGTTAATCTATGGCATAATTACCTTAATTACGTTTACTATGTTGCTTTTCCCGGGCGGGCAGTTTTATTAATCATAGGAAACTCAGGGCACGGATGGCCCGAAAAAAAGGGAGAGCTTGAAGTCCCCACCTGAGCCTATTTGGGCTTGAAAATCGTGCGGGTCTGGGCATCCGGGCTAAAGGTCTTTTTTGCTCACCCCTCCGACTTACATGCCTCATCTTTTGACAATATTGAAAATAGATACATGAGCTTTATCTTTTGAATTGCTTTGCACCTTCTTATTGATTATCCTTATGTCCTTATTTACGAAAAGTTCATTTTTTTTCCAAAAATGCCCATCTTGTAGTCCCTAAATTCTCATACCCACCCAAAACACTCAAAACTCACTAATCACGAACCATTTGAATCCCAATCAAGATGCTAAAGTGAGTTGTGAGTTTACGAGGAGAGGTGATTTGGTCTTTAAAGTAATTTTTTGTTTTGAAATATGTGAATAAATTTGTGCACAATTAGAGGTATGTAATTTTGGAAACTATTAACCACCAGGGTTTTCCTAATGACTACTCTTCCTACTTAGGAAGAAAGAGGTGGAGAGTTCAATTCCCCACCTTCTTGGGAGGGATGGGGTGGGAACCATAGGATTCTGTGTAACAAGATTTTGCAACCTACGCATAGCACATAACACACACAATACTTTGTAAAATAGGTATAGGATATAACAAAAAAAAATTGTTGGCAAATATCCCTAACCAATTTCGGAAATAACAAAATTTAATCCAAGTGCTTAATAAATTCATTTAAGTGCATAGAGACTTATATCTACACAATGCAGAAATTAGGATCTAATTCAATGAGTATATAGGTCAAATTTCTGTAAAAATATAGATGAGACGGTTTTACTATAATCGGTAAAGATGAGATTACAATTGCTCAAACACTCAATTATAAGTATTTCCGAATCCTAAACACACAAGAATCAATCACAAGAAAGGAGTTTTCTTACCCTTTTAACTCTCTTAAATGATGGCTTTCCATAGTGCTCGATGTCCCTCCCAAGTTTCACACTTTCAAGCCTCCTACAAGGAAAAGAACTCTCACGGAAAATTAACTTCCCTATTTTGCATCATCCACAATCTTGTTGGCAAAAGTTTGATTTGGACTTTTCTATTTTAGGTCTGCTTTCCTTGCAATTCAATTATGGGTTGGAATGCAAATCAATCGGGAATAATTTTGAAACATAATGAACATGCCTTTCCATGTTGATGAGAAACCATATACATCGTGCAAGAAGTTTGAGTTCTAATCATCCAAATGTTTATTAGGGTCTATGTTGTTGGGAAGCATTGCAGGAGCTCAATATCTCATCACGAGAAATCATCAAAAGAGAATCGAGATTTACCAAAATGTTAGCCATGAGAGAGACTCTTTGGCTAAGTTGAGAGAATTCTTGTGCAAGATTTCAAATTCACGCTAGAGATTGCAAAAAGTTTAAGAATTGGAATTAACATAACAGCATACTGTCGAAATCACCTATAAAGATTTGAACGTCTTGACTAAATAAAAAGTTATTCATAATCACAAGGCACGAATAATTTTATAGTATCATTCTTTGACCATTCAAAGCATGATTATGATATATCTTGACCTCATCAACAATTCAAACAATAGTTCCAAACGGCAAGTTTTGGAGATGGAGATGGAGATGGAGCACTAGGCATATATTCCTCCGCAAAGGCCTCCCGTCCGGTTCTACTGATGGGAAGCATTGATGTGCTCACCAAGCAATGCAGTCAATGCAAGTGCCCCCGGCGTCTGGACCTTCCCGTGTGCCCGTGAAACCTCGTGTTTGTCGCTAGCTTGCGGGCGCATATGGTCTCTACGTCCGCGATGCTGATCCAATCCGACATCTCTGATCTTTATTTATTGAACAAACCAGTGAGAAAAGTCTACCATGAATTCCTTTCGAAGACATGTTTGATGGGAAATATTTTTGTGGACGTGAGCGAACTCTTATAATATCGTTAGGACAGCTAATCAATCCGATGTCCAATCACAACAAATCAAACCCAATTATTTAATTGTCTACTCGCAGTCTGCCACATCACGTAATATACCAACTTTCCAATCCAGCTTTTGTCATGTCTGGAGTTATTTTGCTTTATAACAAAAATTAGATTTTTGAAGAATCTATTTATAGAAAGAAAAAAAAAGACCAGTTTCAAAAATCGGCATGAGTTTAAGGAAGTACTTCTTATTTATTCAGTTAACCAATTTCGTAATTATCAATCGATTTTAATCATATGATTTACAGTAACAACAAAACAGTGTTCTTTCAAAGCCATCTCACCCACATCCATCGGAATATTACTCTCAATCTTGAGGAAGTTGATTTGCTCTCAAAAGAATTTCTTTAAGCAAGAGACGTTATGATTCAAATATTGAATAAACCTTCCACGAACTAATCTCTTGAGATTCACATTTCGCAATCTTTTATTTACATACTCTGGTCAGTCCAAACGCACGTCTGGATTTGCATGAGAGTCAACCCCGTGATCCAAAGCAATTTGATATTCTCTCATGATTGATCCAAATTCTGCCCTTCTGAACTAAAGCCAGTTCTTAATCAATCACGCAATTATTAACTCTCTCTCTCTCTCTCTCTCTCTCTCTCTCTCTCTGGGGGGCACGATGATTAAAGCACATAAGTCAAATCCTTCTTAGTACCCTGCCAAAAGAATCCAACTGGCATTTGACTTGCTACTTAAAATCCTCTCACTCACGCTCCAACACGTAATGTAATCAAAACCTTAAAAACAACTATTATGCGTTGCTTCCCCGAAGGATCCTTGTACCGTAGGACCTCGTAATCTAATCGCTTGAGTACCTGGCGGATCTACGTGTACTTGCATGGGTACTTGGGAATCTTTCACGTGCACGCCTCTGCATGCTTTTGCATGAGCTAGCAAATGCCTAATTTAGGAGTTAAGATATTGCCCGCCCATCAAGATTTGTGTTTTTGGAGAAGAAAGTTATGGGGATCACATGCTTGCACTGCTTAATTTAGTTGAGGTTCTACGAGAAAGGAACATGAGGTGTGTATTATGTTGACATTCTATCAGGGATGTTATCCATTTAATTTTTGCTTGTAATCTCAGGATACAAGCATATAGACTCAATTATCAGAAAACCTATAGAGCATCGTATAAGTCTGATGAACTAGTTAAATTCATATCCTTTGGTCTATATAAAGAGATTTGATCCATAATAGTTTGCATGCCGTTAATTGGATTTTTAACAAGTGATCTCCAATTTCTAAGTTGAAAGTTCCTCGATCTCGACATCTCAAATAAGTGCGTTGACTTTAGAGGTTATCACTGGCGTAATTTACCATCCTCATATTAGGATCCAATCTATGAGGATGACGCACGCACAAAATGAAAATTTTATGAGGACATAACAAAATTTTGTGGTGGACAATTTTGACCGTCCTCATTTTGGAGACCTAATTAACTGTCTTATTTTCAAGACCTGGCCTGATGTACGCTCCCTACAAAGTCACACAACGTGACGTGGCCAGCGACCAGGCCGAAAATTGATTGGAGTCAATATTAAGGTAGATTGCAATTCATTTCAAGACTTTACGAGAGACTTGCAAAAATTGAAAAGTCGAGAGACAATTAGTCACACGTGCCAGAATTTTGAGGATCTAACTATTTCACCCAAAAAATGAAGTATCTTTCAATTTGAATAGATGGAATCAATAAAAGTCAAGGGGTCCTTTGTTGATTTTGGGACATGAGAGTTAATTGCAACGAATTTATATGTACTAACGTTGGAAAAACTTTTTCCAGCATTATGAATGATATTAAAAATGTAAATTTTATTGAAAAGGAAAGCGGAGAATAATATGGGTTCTTTGAATTTGCTTGTTTGAAACCTTATAAGGTTGGAGTATTTGGCATTTGCAACTCACTATCGACAGTAACATATTCGATGGAATCATAAAGTATGTAATTGATGTTTAGGAGTTAAAATGTCATTCATGATGAGTTACCATTACATACAAACTCTTGTCAGTTCTAGATGACATTTCTTCCTTTAAATATTTCCATCGATATTTTTGTACTCTTTCTAAGACAACTTCGATTTTTGACTCATAAAATTCTTGGACTCTCAATCTATTCCAATGACAATGTTGCTAGTCTAGAGGAGACTCCTAGTTTCCACTTACGGGTAAAGTAGCAAAAAAAGTGCTAAACCTATTATAATTGTAACAATTCAATTCTAAATATTTCAATTGTACCAATTGAATTCTAAATATTTTCACAATTTGTCAATTGAGTTATTCTAACCAAATTTGGCCGGAAATCACTTACGTTGCATTGCTAGCCTAAGTAGCACATCAACATGTTGTAGATGATTTTTTAATCATATTTAATTTTTTTTTCGATTTTTATAAGCTTTTTTGTTCTTTTATTTGCTTTATTATTTTTTTCCTTTCATTTTGGTTAGCTGCTGCAGCTAATGAGGGCCTCAGCCAAATCTGGCAAGAGCTTCTTGGCCATCAATAGCGATTAGCAAGGGCCAACAAGCCCTCATCCATTGGCAACCCTTGTTGGCCAAAATGAAAGGATAAGGAAGCAAGAAGAAGAAGAAGAAGAAGAAGAAGAAGAAGAAGAAGAATAATAATAATAATAATAATAATAATAATAATAATAATAATAATAATAATAATAATAATAATTTAATTTTGAAAAAATTATAAAAATTATCTACTTCAACAATTTCCAACCAAAATTGGCCTAAATGACTCAATTGATAAAGTGTGAAAAAGCTAGATTCGATTGGTACAATTGAAATATTTAGAATTAAATTAACACAATTTAAAAAGATTTAGGATTTTGTTAATTCTTTTCCCTCTCACTTAGCTTCCTCTTGAATTTTCTAATGGAGGGAAATTATTTCCTAGTTTTGAGCCTTCCCACCCATACTGTTGTGCTCGATACTCCGGGTTAACTCAGGGGATTCATGTACCAACCGGCAACTATCTATTCAATGGAATTCCCTTTCACCCGAAAAATTGAACAAAAAAATGACGAGACTTTCACATGCTTTTACGATATTTGCCTCAACATCTGCAGTTGGTGTAAGCACGTTTTACTTTTCCAAAACACCTAAAAGCACAATTTACTTCGATGGATCATGGAGCTAGAGCCATCAAATGGGTCGGTCAGATCAGAGTGAAAATTGTCTAATTTAAATTGATCAATATAACCCATTTTGATACATTTATATGCAATGAAATTTAGCAATCTTTACCCAACCTATGCCATACGCAATTCATTTACTAAGATATTTCCATATTTAATCCAATTAATGAAAGTTCGTATCCATCTTGGTAGTGAATTTTCAACATTGCATAGAATTTTCAATTTTTGTATTGATTCACTACGAAGAATAAGAGAAAGTTAGTGCATCATAGTGAATTTATAAAATTACAACAGCAGATAACATGGAGAAATGTAAGATATTGAAAATGATGATTTATGTTGACCATGAATTGTGATGACAATAATTAAGATTATAATATTACATAAAAATAACAATGTCAAATGCAATTAAGGAAAGATACACTCTAATAAGTAACAGATAAGATAAAAGTAAAAACTAAAGGGTAAAAAAAGGCATCTTGATATTTTTGATAAAGATGAAGTCAAGCCCATCTTTCGGGCTCACCAAGATTTCTCTAAACTTGAAACTATCTAAGAAGTTCATTATTTTCTCTTAGAAGATAAAGAGAGAGTTACAAAGGTGAGTTGAATTTGAGTAAACTGTGAATCTATTTTACATTAAAGTGGATTGTCTTCTAAATGGTCCGGTTTTTTGGAACTAGAATTGGACCGAACCTCTCTCTCCCTTCGTCTTCTTCGTCTTTGTTCTTCACTCATCAAGAGCACCACTTCTGCACGATCGCATTCCCATGCTTTCCACCGTCCTTTTCATGTAGCTCAGTCTTAGCTTTGCCTCTCGGGCCTCCCTCTCTCTCTCTGTTTCAAGGTTCAATTGGAGAATGGAACAAAGGTAACCTCGACATGTTCGATTAGCAGTGGAAGTGAGCAAGTCCTCCTCATCAAGGCAGACCAAGGTGACGGTTTTGTCAAGCGAGGGCAAGAAGATTCGGGGAGGAGGAGGAGGAGGCGTGAGCGAGAGGATTAGAGTTTGTTGCAGATTTGGGAAAGACAAAAGAGATGTGAAAAAGCTAGAAAGATATTATAGATTTTTTACATTTGTAAGAAATAAAATAATAATAAAAAAAACCGATCGAGGTGGGCGGTTTCACACCTGAAACCAGCAACCAAATCGAATCCATTGGTTCCAATTGCATGGATTAGAGTTTGTTTCGGATTTGGGAAAGACGAAAGAGACGTGAAAAAGCTATGAAGATATTATAAATTTTTTACATTTGTAAGAAATAAAAAATAAATAAAAAACAAGCCGATCGAGGTGGGCGGTTTCACATTTGAAACCAGCAACCAGATCAAATCCACTGGTTCCAATTGCATGGATTAGAGTTTGTTTCAGAATTGGGAAAGACGAAAGAGACGTGAAAAAGCTATGAAGGTATTATAGATTTTTTACATTTGTAGGAAATAAAAACTAAAAAATCAAGCCGATCAAGGTGGGCAGTTTCACACCTAAAACCAGCAACCAGATCGAATCCATTGGTTCCAATTGCATGGAACTAGACCGGTGCCCCCACGAATCGCCCAGATTCTGCCGGTTCGATTTTGACCCGATGGTTCTTTTTGCTCATTTCTATTTAACACCAATATTTTTTGGGTTTTGCCATTTTAAACATATTTACTGAACATAGTTAACCCATATAATGACTCAACTCATCAAATATCGTTAAAAAATGGATTCATGATCCAATATAATAGATCTAGGTGGGACTCTAAAGTCAATTCTATTTAAGATTATTAAAAAGTTTAATTTCGTTAAGTGTCAATGGCCACCTTAAAATTCTTTAAGTGCGTGCTTCACTACTTCCTATATAATGTTATTACTAAATGTCAAATTGACGTTCTATATACTCAGATCATAATCATAATTGCAACATAACTCACATAATTACTCTTCATAACCAAATCAAGTTGCAAGAATATTCGAAACAATTGCTCCTCAAGATTTGGTAAGATCGGCATATGGTGGCTTTGGAGTGGGTTCCAACCCACAAGTTGCAGACAAGTAAACAAACAGAAAACCAGGGAGTGCACCATGGAACTTGTGGGGTTTTGGAACAATACGATTTTGCCTCTCCTTTTCAACCTCCCATCACAAATGGCCTCATGCAAGAATTATAAAGAAAGAAGAGAGAGAGAGGGATATGGTTGGACAACAGAGACCAATTATGAGGAGAAAACGAGGGGACAACACCATGGATTGGCCCCCATTTAGATCACGCAGAAATTTAGTAGTTATCCCATTCCACCCAATTGCATTGATATCAGGGACGAGCTTGATATTTCTTTTGCCCCAACGAGGTGGTTTTGCCAAACTAGGAGAGGCCATGGTTTTGCACATTGTATCAACTGGTGCATTCGGATTAAATTATTAGCTATTTATCTTTTTGCTTAAAAAGCATGGGGATGCTCGGTTCTACAAAGGCCTGCGAAATATCCTACAAGTAGGTGAACCAATTAGTACAAGCTTTCGACCGAGCAGGTGACCATGATTCAGACCAATTGATAAGATTGAGTAAGTGACCTGGAGGGTTAAGTATTGGCAGGTTGGGTAAGTGAATGACCCATGACCCTTTCATCCATAATAACGGGAATTATTATGTATTTCAAGAGCATTTATCCAACTTTACATGGAGCATGGGGAAAAACGCACAAGAAGTTTCATAACTTTCATATGACACTCATTTGAATTTCATAATTTTTAATCAATCACTAGATTGCCATGACTTTTAGAAAAAGCACTTAAGTGCCATAATTTTTAAATCAATTACTTGTGATGAAAGTATCTTCAAAAGTTACAATATTCAAGTGATCGATTGAACAATTATTACACTCAAGTGAAAGATGTATGAAACTTGTGTCATTGTCCTTATATGGTGTGATGCTACTACCAAAGCATCTAAACGTTACTCACTAGCTTACCATAGATGGAAACCGTTGACTACATATGCAGCGACGTCATGTGTATGGTCATCCCTATTTTAAATCTCCCTTTATCACAAAGTTTCCTAGCACAGAAGTGTGCCCTTTTTTGACCGATTGGCATCGGAACTCTTCACCAGCTAGCCCCCACGCCCTTACATATTCTTGTTCCCAAAAAGATAGATTTCTCTGGTAAGGTCCAAAGCCGGTTGCATCGGATAGAAAATATTTAAAATCGGGATATTGATTCATAGCTTGTCAATGCCCGAAACATGTTGGTTGACCGCCTGTGATGAAAGGTGGAAATCTTGTGATGCTAACATTGATCGTTATGCAATTAGAAATGATCAAACTATAATACATGAATAGAGCTCTTGAAGTTGAACTTAGCATTAGGTATATCACCTCCTTAATATGTGTGCGGAAATGGCTTAGGTAAATGTTGCTGTCATATGCACCTGACTATTGTAAATTTCGATGATAGCCTAGTTAATTACTGCTCAAATGAGATTGACACTATAGGTGAGGGTGCTTTAGAAGTGGGAAAAATATCAGAAAAATCTTAAACATATTACACTTGTACTAATTCAATCTTAAATCTTTCAACTGTGCCAATTTAATTATAAATATTTCACGTTTTGCCCATTTAGTTCACCTAGCCAATTTAGGTCTAAAATTATTGATGTGAACACTGGTTATCCTATGTAGCATAATTGGCACTGACATTGACCTTCTTTTTCTTTTCTTTTTGTTTTATTGACGGCAAAGACGCCCTCATTGGCACTAGCAGAGGGCCGCATGCCCTTGCTGGATCTAGGCATTGCAGCCTTGCCTAGATTGGGCGAGGGCATTGTAGCCCTTATTGAGTTTGGGTGAGGGCCACTACACTCACCCAAGGCCAGAAAGGGCCATGGTGCCCTTGCCTTACCCAAATATGGGAGGGACTACAAGCACTTGCTTTGGCTAGCAAAGTCATCATAGCCCTCACCCAAATCCTCACTAGCCACAGCAAGGGCATCGAGCAAAGGGTGTTGCAGCACTCACCTGGAGTTGGCAAGGGTTACCAACCCTCCATCAAAACATAAAAGAGAGTAAAGAAAATAAAAAAAAAAACAAAAAAATCATTAAAATTATTAAAAATATATATCCATGTTAGAGCTACCCGTGTTACCTTCTGTCAATATTCACGTCAGTGATTTCTAGCCTAAATTGACTATATGGATTTAATTGGCAAATGTAAAAATGTTTATGACTAAATTAACACAATTTAAATGTTTATAGTTAGATTGACACAAATACAATAAGTTTGGAACTTTTTTGGTACATTTTCCTCTTCTTCTTCTTTTCGGCTATCCTATCTCTAATTCTCTTCTCACTCTCAAATTTTTGTTATACCTTTTATAGAGTACAAGAGTCAAACCTCACACCTATGACTCTAGCATCTAAGGGGGAGCAAAATAACCGAGAATCGTCCAAAACCGAGACCAAATTGACCTAGAATTGGTAGTTCTCATCGAGACCAATTCGATTCCCAGTTCCAATATTTTGGAACTAGTTCAGTTCTTGATTCCTAGTTATATGGTTGGAACCATCCATTCTAGAACCGATCACCTTTATTAATGTTCCCTTACCATTGGGCCACATGCCTAGTGGCATACTTTTCCCTTTAGAAGTAGGGTTTTGACAATAGCATGACATGAAAAAGGAATTTAAAAAAAGAAAAAAAAGTTACTATTATTGAGCATCAACTTTTGAAACATCCCGATCAGCATAAATTCATTGGATCTCAATCCCGTCAATTACTCGTTGCACTAACTTGTTTTAGATTTAGAGTTCGATGGGTGCACAATCAAATGACTTTGAATATATCAAGGGCATATTTGGTAACCGATCAAATAGTATTTGATTCCATTCTTTTGTTTCTCGAAAAAAAAAAAAAAAAAGAATAGAAATCTATTTGGTAATTTTTTTTTCTTGGAAATAGATTTGGAATAAGATTAAAAAGCCAAAAAAAAAAAGTAATTTCTTTATTCCTGAGAACAACTTCAAAATCAAGTCTTTTCTTTTCTTCTTTTCCTTTGCTTCTTCTTCTTTCTCTTGCCGGTCACCGGCCTTGACGATGGCTGGCGACCGGCCAAACGAGGGCCAGCAATCTCGTCGGTGACTAGGCAAGGCTCAACCTTGCCTTGGCTAGGCAAGCCCGGCCTCGTTGGGGGCCAGTGACACTCCAGAAAGGCTGCTGGCCATGGTTAAGGCCGATGACCAGCTTAAGAAGAAGAAAAGAAAAGGAAGGAAAAAAATATATATAATAAAATTATTTTAAAAATTAAAAAAAAATTCTAAGTCACAGAAAAATTTCAGAGTCCTACCAAACGCACGTCTTTCATGGGAGAGACATGCTTAATTTTTGCGAAGGTCTGGCTGGATAAGAGGATAAGTAAAATGAAGTGTACAAGTGTCGAACTATGGAGAGTGGGAGAGCAAACAGGGACATTGAAGGGGACAACAGTTCCCCCTCAACTTTTGTTAAGGTTCTCTAAGGAGATCATTGACTTGACCTCCTTTATCAGTGGCTTCCACATGAGATGGTTCTGTTAAAAATGCCACTGAATAACGACGGATAATATTAATGGAATCATTCGTTCTTCTTTTTGACACGAGTAACAAGTTTAATCCACCCATTTTCTTCTGATAAAGACCCTTGCATGCCCGAGTGAAGACATGATGGAGAGAGATGGAAACACGTGTTCGAAATACAAGGGAAGACCCCGAAAGAGACTATATCTGAAAAGACATGGAGCATTTAAAGGTATAGATTATCCAATAATTGAGCACGATGATCTAACAAGATTATACAGCTGACTCTACCACCCGATTAAACAAGACTTAGTTTCTTTACCCTCGAGAGTTCAATCGAGTGGTTAATCATTCGATTTAGATCCAATAAATCACGTATTCAAATCAAAATCTAACCACTCGTGCAAACATTGGAGGTCACGACTGCCGTTCTGGTATAGAACTTCCTCACTTTGTTGTTTGAAAGCAAGAGAGACAGCAATAGACGACCGCCCCACTAACGTACTATAGAGCACCAAAATAAGATAGGTGATAACGCATTTCAGTCCAAATTCTCGCCGATAATGGGACGATAATGCCTGAAAACAACATGAAACCGATGCTCTTATCATCTTTATTCTCCCTGCTTCAAATCCGATTTCCAGGTGAGATCTTTTCTATTTGAGGAAGTTCAAAAAGCACGATCAATACTTTTTTATTTTAATAAATCCACAAGTGCCCAAGCCTTTTTATCGTGGCGGTGCGATATTACCTGCCCATTCGTTATTGTCATGCGGAAAGTGAATCAAGTGATGCCAATTTTACTTGAAGGAATTATTGTGAGATTTTATGGAATTATTGTCAATTGATTTAAACGTTTAAATTGGTAGATGAATGCATAGTTTAATGTAAGTATTTTATGTGAAGAAGTTTAGGAGGTTACCACTTTCATCAAGACTGTTGAAGTATTGTCCCACATCGTTTGACAATGAATCATAACTACTCTATATGTTTATATAATTTCTTTCTACCTATTAACTTAAGCTTTAAAGTTGGGTTTTCTAACATGGTATCAGAGAGTCGGTGATATCCCTTTCACAAACATGTTTTCATCCCTATTTGTCAAATTCCGCATGCCGTGGTCAAAATTCCATAGGCCGCTTGTAATCCAACTTGCATGTGAAAAAAAGTGTTGCAAGTATTGTCCCACATTACTTCACAATGGATCCTCCAATAAAGGGTTTGGAAAGATTGGAATCGTTGTCGGTTATTTAAAAAGCTTAAAGTGGTAGATAAATGCATTGATTAACTTTTGAATATGCTAACAATATGTTTCACCCTCTTTCTACATCAATCATGGTGGATCCACTAGGCCTTTTATTGTTCTGTTATTCAATGTTGGGTCGTAAGGATCTTTGAGTGCATATATCCCACCTGATCTAATTCACTTCTCTTTGCCCCTTTAAGTGAATGATGATGGGATTGATGATGCTAGAAAAAGCAAAACTATAGGTGAAGAGTGGATATACGTATCAGAGTGGAATGGTGTGGTCATCCGGATACTTGATTGAAGCTGTCCGGATTGTCATTTTCCGACAAAAATATTACGAGAAATCTATCAAAATCCCATGTGTCCACTGTGATTTGGGACAATCACTAAAAAAATGAAGGTTACCATGTATTGGTCAAGCCGATATATTCCGATGTGTCGACAACGTGATGGAAGATTCCATCTAGCAAACGTAAAGTCCGTCCAAATTGAAGAACTTCCGGAGATCTTTGTGATTGAAATAGAAGAAGGGATGGTGAAATTATTTATTTTACTGGCCAATTTGACTGTACAAAGGCCAAAAGACTAGGAATACTCAGGATGTCATTTCTACTGTAGATTTGACATTGTGAATTTGTGCTCTATTTGAATGTATATGAGCAATAGGCTGATGGTTAAATCACAACCCTCCCTCTTTGTTTTCCCTTCCTTTTGATGGGGCTTTCGCTTGTATTGTATGCTTACCTCACCAACTCAATTAAGGGGGCTAACATTCGGTTAATCCTCTGGACAACCTATCCTAGAACCCCATATATGATTTTGTATTTAGGTCTCCACTAAATTAAAATGGCGTTATCCACAAACCTACGTGGATTAAGCTTTTAATGACAGGTACGTCTAATATATAACTCAGCAAGTAACTTTTTAACTTTTTGTCTTTGCCACGCGTAGCTAGAGAAAAGTTATGGTTAAAATATATAACCAAAAAGTTTAAATTAATAAATAAAAGGTGTTACGTGTATATATATATACCAGCATATAAATTTTGTATACAAGAGACGTGAGGTATTAAAATACCTTTTCTCGCATGTAAGTTGAATTAAGAAAGACACATGGAAATCAACAGACAAAGGGCCCTATATGCGACATAAACCGGGTCAAAATATGGCTTTGATATAATATGAAAAAGCCCATCCCAAAAGCTCAAAGTGTTGGACATTCTAGCGATCACTATCAAATCTAATGTAATCCATCTGAGCAATTTTAATTAGAAATCACCGACATAAATATTAGTCATCTTACTTGACATGACTAGTGCTGATGTTGGTAGATTTTACAATTTTTTAAACATTTTTCTGATTTTTTTTTTTTAACTCTAGGCAATGTGGACGCCAATTGACCATAGTAAGTCACTGGCAAGTGTGTTGAACCCTCACCAAATCCAAACGATGGTGCTCTCACCAACCACAGGTGAAGGCCATGATGCCCTTGTTGGCCATAGGCAAGGGGCTTATGGTCCTCACCATGATTAGGCGAGGGTGTTTCAGCTCTCGCCAACAAACAAGCAAGGGTTGCAACTCTCTCCCGGATCTAGGAGAGGGTGCAAACGCCTTCGCCCGTGGCTAGCAAGGGTCAACCATGCTAGCCCACGATTGAGAAAAAGAATAAGGGAAAGAAAAGAGAAAACAAAAAATAATAATAAAAAGATTTAGAAAATTTAAAAATTGTTACTACGACATTTATATTAGCAAGTTCTAATCAAAATTGATTAGACATTGATAAATTATCAAAAAAATTATAATCTTATTAGTATAATTGAAAGATTTAAGACTGAATTGATATAAATACAATAAGTTTAGAACTTTTTTTTTGTTGTGCTTTTCTCTTTTATCAATGGATCCCATTCCCTTTTCATTCCACTATGAACCCCTTCATCTCATCTGTGCTTCTTTTTTTTCTGTTACCTAATTAACCTCCCTCAACACTACGTTATACTAATGCAAACCATTCAACTCGAAAACATCTGTTAACTCCTGGGATTACAAAAAAACCAACTTCAATTGTCTTCTTCAGTTTGTCTCACTCGTTCTTTATTCCATATTTTCTCAATCGATCCACTCCCCTTTCATTCCCACTACGAGCTCCTTCATCTCTTTTGTAAATCTTTCTTTTTGCTGAGGCCAAATTCACCTCCCTCCGCAATACCATAAACTAATGCAAACCCTTCGAGTCGAAATGCAACACCTTTTCAACCTGGGGTCCGCGAAAGCAACCTCCAATGTCCCCTTCACCTTGTCCCATTCAAAAAGTTTATGTGTGGGAGATCTCGCCCTGTCGCCGTTAATAGCTGTAACCGAGTACTTGGGGAAAAAGAACAAAAAAGGGGGTTTTCCCCTCAAGATTGTAGCTAAAATTGACTTCTGCACACTATAGAGATTGGACACTGGGACCAATCGTGGGTCACTGTTGTGCTTCTATTTAATTAAGTCATTAGTTTAATCAATGCATGGGAAGCCGCAAGTAGTTCATGGGTGTAAAGGTGAAGATGAAATGGATCTCCACCAAAACTCTAGTTTATAATCATAATAAATAATTTATTGTTAATACTGGCTATCATCAACTAACAACTATCACGAATTGAGTGGACTTGACCCTTTGTTTATTTGTTTCAGATTCCATTAATCTGGCTACTTTAGACCGTCACATCTTGTCATTGTAAAAAAACAAAATGAAAAAGAAAAAGTGGGGCGCCTCTTCTAATTCTTATAGCTGAATTAGCTGTCTTACTCTTTTTTTCTTTTTCTAGCCTTTGCGCTGTGTCGTTTTCGACATATGGGGTACTCTTATCCAGCTAAAAAGACAATAAGGTCATTCTGTGTAAGTTCCTTTTGCACCAACGGTTCAAATGACTTTGGAAGGAAAAAAAATTAGTATCACTTAAAAATCTCAAATTGGTAAATTGGTAAACATTTATCCGAAAATAACTTTTACCTTACAAGGAATTCCAAATGGGTGTCCCATTACACATTTATCTCGTATAAATAAAAGATTTCAAAGTGATATCCCATTACATAATTACTCGAAACTATTTTTATTTCACATAGAAATCCAATTGGTACCCATGATCGAAATTTATCGTTCGTTAGCAATCCTTCAACTATCCCTTTCAAATGCATATATGGCAGACCACTATGAAATAAATCTAACTTAGAGAATGACAAATCCAATATGAAAACATTAATGTGTATTGACACTTAAATATTTTAGGAGATGATAGAGTTAGATTAGGAGAAACAAAAATTAATTTGGGGTAAATATATCATGATAGTACCAATTTGGGAGTTTTAAACTATTTTTATTTCACATAGAAATCTAGTTGGTACCCATGATCGAAATTTATCGTCCATTAGCAATCCTTCAAATATCCCTTTCAAATGCATATATGGCAGACGAGTATGAGATAGATTTAACTTAAACAATGACAAATCCAATATGAAAACATTCATGTGTATTGACACTTAAATATTTTAGGAGATGATAGAGTTAGATTAGGAGAAACAAAAATTAATTTGGGGTAAATATATCATTATAATACCAATTTGGGAGTTTTTGTGAAACGAAAATTAATTTAAGGTGACCCAACCACGGGCAGCGAAGTTGGTGTGTATTCTCCCTTCCACCGTAGAGATCAAGGGTTCGAGTCATCTTGTTGCTAAAGTGTTTTAAGCGGGGGATCCTAGTGTTGGGGTCTTGAGCTAGCCTCCCTCAAGATATTGATGCTTGGTCCGAGGTGCATCGTGCACTATACAAGCCATGGGTTGCCAATTAGCATAAGCGAAAGGCGGACCCGACGGATCCTCAGTTACCAAAAAAAAAAAATTTAAGGTGAATATGTTATAAAAGTACTAACTTGAGATTTTTTTTGTGAGATTGTTTGAGTTAAATGTGTAATGTAGTATAAGTGTGAGATCTTTAGCTATATTAAGTCAAGAAAAAAAAAACAGAAAAAAGATCAAGTGGCATAAAACATCTATCAGTACATTGCATACTCGACAGAAAGACACCTCATCACTTGACTGATTTGACCAAGAAGGTTAATTCTCTACTTTTTTCCTCATTTTCCCCCTCTCTAGCTCCCGACCAGGCTCATGACCACGGGAAGAAAAAGCACGCTCAAGCAACTTCGATCAACACCATCACGCGGTGTCTCTAATGTTGCCACCTCAGTCCATCAAGTAGGTAGCCTTGGCTTTGTTAACGTTGGAAGTGCGCTATAGAAATCCAATACTTTCGCCCCTACAAAGATCGTTAAGAGAGAACCCAAATCTGAACTTGTATGTATATTTAATTGGAGTCACCTTTTCTCGAAAATTTAAATTAATAAGTTACAAGCCAACTAAGATATATTGATTACTTCACACCATACCAATTCTCCGATATGGGACTTTTCTAATATAACTCACACGCGATTCTCAATAATCTTCCCCCATACATGTGATCTTAGTATTAGGTCTAACATCAATTATCTTAACTTAAATCTTCAACGTCCACCTTCATCTCTCATCTCTTTCTCTAGATCAAATCATTAAGTTGCCATCAAGACTACGTTACTACGCCACAATGCCCATCTACTCGAAAACCGGGTTACTTACTAGAATCATTCATTGAGATATTTACCAAATATTAGAACAAATTGGGGGGCCACCAATTTACCATTGACTTTGATATTGTTTGTTGAGAGCATGTATTAGAAACTTGATACCTTTGCTTAGAAAGATCATCAAGGGAGAGTAGTTCAGGTCCAAGCTCATCAACATATTTAGTTGGAGCCATCTTCCCTAAAATGCTTAAACCAATAAGTTATAGACCAACGATAATATATTAACTATTTCATATCATATCAATTTTTTAATGTGGGATTTCTTTATCATAATTTACATGTGCATCTCAATAATCAAAACCCCGTGAGCCTACTGTCCTTGCCACCAAGCCCTACCGTAGCGCTCCTATTCCCACCCTCTCTCTTTACTCGACCTTGGGTTTGGACTTAAAATAATGGGTCTAAGGCTGCAAGCTCATATTTGACGTAGAATTTTTTGATATAGTAGTGGGACTATGGATGAATCTTTCTTCTCAATCGGAAGGAATGTCACTATTTACATCTTTTGGAATCTTTCTTGGAGAAATTGTCCAATCAGTCATAAATCTATCATATGGATGTTAATTCATTCCTAATTTCTAATTTTGCTAATTTAGTCATAAAATTTTACACGATATTCCAATGTAGTCTTTCCAGCCAATCTCCTGAAAATCGCTAGCATAATGTTGTGCCATGCAGGACAGTTGATGACTCAACCACCATATCAGCGATTTCTCAGAAAAATTGGCCGAAATGACATATTGGAATTTTCTGTAAAGATTTAAAACTGGATTAACAAAATTAAAAAAATTTAGAATTAAACTAGCACTCGAAGACTTTTGTAGAAGTTAATAACATATGTTATATTAGTGTATATATGTTTTCCCTTACTTCATCCATGATGGATTCTGGAACAAGAAACTGCAAGACTTTTTCTGCGAATAATCAATATTTAAAGTTCCAAATTAAAAAATACATATATAAATGTACTCACGCATATATATAGACCAATGACATAAATATTGCATGATTTGTATATGCAATGCTTTGTCAAACCTAAGGAGCAATATAACTCAAAATTGGAGAAAACGCATGATGTATGCATGGTTGGCGGTTCAATGCAATGTTGGCACGCTTTTATTTGGTCTGGAGAAAACAATAGGTTATATCCATGTGGAATACGTAACCATAAGCCGAAATGCGTTATTAATTCCATTTATTCTAAGCTCCACGCAAGACTCCTTAAATCATCATCGTCCTTTGAGATCCACCAAAACATAAAACAAAACAATGCATGCAAACTGACCTGGCTAATCGATAATTTATTCTAGACTGAGCTGCTCAATATTATACTTGGACCGGCCAAATGAGGATGTGATACTTGTGAGGCTAGAAGAGCTAGATTTTACACATTAATAATGAATTTTATTCTGCTAAGAAACATATGTTATTATTTCCTGGAAAACTTAGGTTATTAATCTTATCTGGACAACTACGATGTTAGGTATCTGGCACGCATTAGCTGCACTTGGACATCTGACCATGCGCAAGTCAACTATATATTAGAAGAGCCCTGGCCAAATGAGCATCATTTGACTTTTTCTTCACCATCTTTTCTTTTTTATTGAAATCTAACTTGATCTAGCTAGTGAGGCTGAAATTCCTTGTATGAATTGAATTTCAACTGGCTATGTACATTTAGATCATGCATAAATAAAGAATTTTCGCATCTAATGACATTGAAAACATACCAATTCAAGCCTTTTGAAGCAGACCCATTTCACCAACCTAGTTGATCATGATATTTCACACACTAAATTGAGAATCGATTTGGAATCGACATGCTATGTATTGAGAATGAATAGTTTACATTACACTTTTTTCTTGAGGTTGACCTCACTATTTTCTTAAGGAAAAAAGGGTTGAGAGGACGTAGGTGACACCTTGGTTCACGAAAAATAAGTCGTTGACTTGGAGAGATTGGTGACACGTAATGGCATATGACGTGGTCATCGCTCGCTAGTCAATTTAAGACAAAGCCCTTTTTGGTCTTTGTCCGAATGAAAAGTCAACCGATATGTATTCTACATGCTGAAGGTCAACAATGGTTTTTTTACCAAAAACAAGCTTGCAATGACATACATAAAATTTTATTTTAAGCAACCTCATTTCCTTCTTTCTTTCTTTCTATACCACTCGGATTGCATTAGGACACTTGCGTATAATTTATAGGCTGCAATCTTCTCAAATTAGGTCATAACTATATCATTTCAGATTCTCTCTTCAAGATATTAATATCTTAACAATAATAAATTTGAATGCTCCAAACTCATTCTTCCCTTTTATCTTTTATATTCTTTCACTTTCTTATTCTTTCTTTTCAACCACTCTCCAATAGAGCGACCCCTGCGAGCAAGCTCCCTTGCCTTCCTAGACATGAACATGCACATGCACCCACACTTACGAAGAGGGGCCGTTTTTTTTTTTTTTTTTTTTTTTTTTTTTTTGGGGGGGGGGGGTGTGGAATGTGGAGAGTGGGTGATAGGGCCAAGGTGGCCATGGCCTAGAAAATGGCGAATGGGAGGAAGAAACCCAATTCAAATAGAAGATATCTATCTATTGATAACGTAGCTCGAGTTTGAGTTTGTTAAATGTAGCTTGATCCAAGTAGGTCTTCTAATGTGAGTAGGTATCTTAATAGGGTTTTCCCATATTGGATGCAAGTATTACATCAATAAGAGATGGAATTTTACTAGGTGATTGCTCACTAGAGCGAATAATAAGAGCGTTAGGGTTTTCTCTCCGTGAGAAAACGTGAAGTGCATCACAACTCGTCCTTGTGGAACGGAAATGGAGCTGTAGTCACATTATGGGATTTCGGATTTGAGGATACCTACTTGTAGACTTCATGATTGAACAAAGAAAATCAACATGTAGACTTCATCGACGGTCACAATGATTCGTTTATACGACCAATCACATTATTCCAACTTACGATGCTCGTATCTCTCTTCCAAAGGACTCGAACATCAGTTCTTCAAATTCTCTGCCACGAGATTGACTGGACAATCGCCACACTACACGTATTTAGAATAGCAAGACTTAAAATGGATCGCATGCTCCAAAACATGTGCCAAACCCAGAAAATATCTTGAACAAACTCAGCATAATTAAGCTAAATAAATTGTATCAAGTAAAAGAAAAAACACTACTAATTAAAACTTCCGATGAAAATTACCAATTCAGTGTGATATTTATAGCATGGATGACAACTTAGTCCTAAACTTTTAGATTTTTGCCAAATATAGTTCTAAAAGTTTGGAAGAATGCCAACATAATTCTTTCAGCCAATTGCCAATAGATATTGTTGATGTGGCGGTCAACATATAATGTTGTTTTCAATAAAGTTGTCCACTTTGGTTAATCACATAAGACGGTTGGTCATGATTGGACATCGTATTGATAATTTCCATCTGCAATTGTTCGGAAGGACAACATTAAGTAATATTTTGTCAATTGTCCCAAATTTTTCACATTGATATTTTAGGCAACTTTGTCGGACACGTTCGCTATATACGGCGCGCTGCCTTTGCACAATTTTCGTCGCTCCCATCGCATTCTTTCCAACAATATGTCCAGCGAAAAATGAGGCCGAAAAAAGCCGCACGCCGAAAACTAAGTGCGTGTCGATTCTGTACCAAAAGAGAACTTTGATTGGCATTATGACATAAGCAGTGATGTTCTCCGAAATTGAAAGTTGGGAAGGATGGAAGTCACGTACCAAGCTTCGCTTTCTTCAGCTCGATGTATAAAATATCTTCCCCCGTAATCACTCTTGCCTGCCGAACTTTTATTTACTTAATTATTTAATTATTTTTTTAAAAAATGAATCGACGTGTGAAATCGAAATTAGCCTCCTTTTGGCATAATAACATTGTCTAATGTTTAGAGCTCCGATGTTGAGTGTGCTTGCGAAGAGGGCATTTCTAAAATGGGCGAATTCCTAGGAAAGTGTTTACCAATATGTCAATGGACGAAACGGTCAAGCTAAGTGTGGGATGACCGAAGTGGATTGCTCGACACACAATCAAGTATTATACATAATAAGATTCTGTTTAGTAAGTGTGCACTCAAGAGACGAGCCACGTGGAAGTGTGTGAGCATATAACAACTTAGTCCAATAAAGGCGATAAGTGGTCATCAGAACGAGATGGGCTAATAGTTTAAGTTTTTAGTAAAGTCGGTTGCTGCTCCACAAAATCTCACATGATATCAAAGTTATAAATCCTAAATTCGAATCTTTCCAAACTCCATTTACCTCCCTAATTAAATTTCAGCGCCTACCACTACGCAAAATACCATATTAAGCATGAAGAAGAGTATTAAAATATTTAAATAATAAATAACATATGCATCTAATAATTTAAGTTTTTAGAACAATTGATTGTAACTCCACAAAATCTCACACAACTACTCCTACGCTTTTAGGATGGCAAATGGGCACAAATGAATCGGGCTGCGCATCGAACAAGAAAGAGTGTTTCTTGAATTGTACGGTCTAAAAAGACGCCTTCATTCCAATGTCAAGTGTTACTTAAACACGACCAATATGGGTCGAAATCCTGCACGTCCCACAATTTCAAACTCACACTCGATTGTCCTTATCTTAAAACGCTCGTTTACAAAACTCATCTAATAAAAAAAGTCTGAGGCCGACGTCGGCTCTTGGAATTCCGCCGGGTCCAGTTCTGTCCCCCGGCTCCCCCGTCCCATGGCCCCTCCTAGAAGCTAGAAAGTCCAACGAACGCGCATCCCCAATGGGTGGCGCGTGGACCCCGCCCGGCGTCAAGTTGGGGGAGGGAAAGCCAGACCCATTTTTTAGGGAGGGAAAAGGACAAAAAGGAGGACCCAAAAAGGGAAAATGAAATGAGGAGAGGGAAAGGAGAACGGGTCCTCGAGAAGGCGATCTGGCATCATCGCGTTCCAGACCAGAAGACGGGAGAAGGTCCAAGGAAGCGCAGCCCCGGGCAGAAGCCGACAAGGAGCGCACAGATGGGCACGACAGCGAGTGGTGACAATTCCTCTCTTTTTTCTCTTACGAATTTTCCCCCTTTTCTTAATAAGGTACGCACCAACTGTACGTTCCATGCACTCTTTGGGGGTCCCTCCCTCCCCCCCTCTGGCCCTTCTGTCTGTCATCTTGGCCTTCGAGATTCCTGAGGAGCAACTTAAGGATTAGATATTCACGACGCTTCGGGCGTATGATTAGCGGGGGGCGGTAGAGGTTGGTGCGTGGTCCGGTCCAGGCTGCTTCCCTGTTTTGCACCTGCTCCGGGAAGTTTCGATGATGAATATGTAGGTCAAACTATGTTGTGGGTCCACTTGGACTGGTTCATGCAGTCAGAAAGAGGGGATGGACCATTGGAATCACTGTTCGTGGGGAGATGAACAATGATCGCATAAATTGTCACCAAATTTGAGGCTTCTTTGGGGAAAAATGGATCGAGTTGGATATTTTCTTTTGCAGGCAAAGGATTTGGGGAGAGACAGCCGGGGTCAATGACCCATTCTCGGCATCGGCATAAAGTCCCATGCACATTAGAAAATATGGCTTCCAGTTATAATTATTCCATGCTACCTATGTGACTTATGGTTCCAAAGTGAATTTGTTATTACGACCCCACCGAGACGCTTTCAATTGGAAAGTCTCTTCACACGGAATATGTCGTGATCAACAAGTCTCTTCTCTAATGAGAGATTGGATGATTTGAAATAAAAAAATCGTTTCATTATTAGATAAGCTCGCTTTTAGAAATATCGGTTTCAGTCATAACGGGAAAAGTACACCAAAAGTGCTAAAACTTAACATTAGTGAATACTTTAATGCCAAAAATTTCAAAAGATACACTTAAGTGTCACTTTAAAAAAAAAATTGGACATTTAAGTACTGATTCCAACGAGTTTATCGAAAATTTAATGTGGCATCATTTTAATAATAAAATGGTATACACGACTTGCTAGAATGTTCACTCAACAATCTTTATTTAAAAAAAGTCATTTTTTTTTTGTGACCCAGAAACTCCATACAAACAAGAAAGTGAGTAAACAACGTCATTTTTCATGTTCACTTAAGTGCCAATCATTATTAAAAAAAGATCAATTAAGTGTCAAGTTATGGTGTAAATAATCACTTAAGTGACACTCCTGATTAAAAGTGAACACTTAAGTGCTAAAAATTACGTTGTTAACATACTCTTGGTATCTACATGGATGATTTTTTTTTTAAAGAATCGCTACATCGATAAAAGATCTCGCTGGAAAAAGTCATATCAACAGTTTGGCCAAAATTTCTCACCGTTAACACTTAAATATCCATTTTTTCTCCGATTTTGGTATTTAAGTGTAATTTTTGGAAATTTTGGCACTAAAAAGTCCCTTTGTACCATATTTTGGCACTCTCAATAACCGCACCCTTAGTCACAACTATTTCACATAACTCAAAGATCCAGGGTTAGCAAACTTGTTATCTCAACCGCACCAAGATACTTGCAATTACAAAGTCTCTTTACTTGATATATTTCGCAGCAGAAAGTCTCTTCTCACAAGGGATCATATGATTAGAAATTAAAAATGGTTTTATCGTCTAGCACGATGCTTGCTGCGCTTATTTGACTTAATTATCTTGTGGGCTCATCAATGGAATTCTAAATTCTAAACCAAAACTCGCAATTGGAGATTTTGTTTTTGTTATTCACCTTCACGTACTTTTCATATATCTCGTCCATTGTGTCCAATAAAGCTCGTTTGCACTAAAAGATATTGCAGAGTTTAGAGATTAATTAGCTAAGCTTATCTCAATACTTGATCATGTGGGTCTCAACATGGGATCCACATAATAAATTTTTGAGACGATATTGATTCTTAGGATTTATACATCATGCAATATGTTCTCACACTTGCTAACTTATACTCTTCGTTGTGTAAACAAAACACTATCCATGCAACTAATGAAAAAAAATTGGGTTGATACAACAAAAAATCTCCAACTGGTAAATCAATGCCATATTTATCCCAAATTAATTTTTATGTCAAGAAAAATTCCCAATTAATATACTCGCTACCACATTTACCCCAAAACTAACTTTTGTATCACAGAAAATTCCAAACCGGTGTACTAGTGTCAAATATATTCTAAACTAATTTTGTGTCACAAAAAATTAAGAATCTTAGCAGATTTTTGAGCTCTTAAAGAAAAATGAGCAGATTTTAATAGATATCTCAATCTAAGATTCTAGTGATTTAAGTTTTTGGCAACATGAAAATTAATTTGAGTTAAATGTGGCACTAGTCTACCAACGAAAATTTGTTTAAGGTGAATGTGGCACAAGAATACCGACTTAGATTTTTCGTGACACAAAAAATGACTTTGGGGTAAATGTATGATCTAGGTGCTCTAGTTTGAGATTTCTATGATATCGGCCCCTATGAATTACATGCCTATGAGTACGTAACCGAAAATGACTGCTAGCAATTACGCATGCAAATACGCATGTAGTGCAGGGAGTTTCCTTCGAGGGAGTCACCACCGGTAGCGAATGTTTTATATTTGTGACGTCATATCTTTTCTATAATGGAGGTACACAATATTAACCTGTAAAGCGAGGTAATAATCTTTCAAAAGGGTAGTTAAAATTAGTGGGAAGTAAATATTTTTAGTAACCAATAATAATTTACCAAATCACTCTACAAATTAATATACAACTAACTTTTTTGCAATTCAACTATGTTATAATCTCTTTTACATGAATGATCTCAACCTAACACATTTTAAATAAAAAAAATAGAGTTAAAATGTGTCGCAGTCATTACATTATCATCCGAAAATACATGGCAAAAAACAAGCATTTTAAAGGTTTAGATGGATGGACGGACGGCTTGAGGATGACAAAGGAGTAGACATCAATTCTTCTAATCTTTTAAAAGAAAATTGAGTCTGGTCAAAGCTCTATCTGGCTCATAAACATTTGAGGGTTGTTGCTCCTGAAACCCTAAAGTCAATTGACACGCGGCAATATTTGAAATTCACGAAAAAGAAATTGAATAAAAGTCAACGAATTTGAGAAGCTTGCGCCATGCATCTAAAAATATATAGAAAAAAAAAAGAAGAAGTGCATGGATCATTCGTTCAACTTCATTACGTCAGTGGTTAAATTAATCATGCCGCTTAATTAGTGATTAGACGGGATAATAATCTATCGGACCGTCCTTCAAATCTTTAAGCTCGTTTACCTTAATACCGGATAAAACAGCTTAAAAAAAGATGGTTGCTTGAGAGACATCTAGGGTTTGGAGTACTGAATAATGTTTTCATCTTGCCATCATGCAAGAATCAATTGATAATCTAATCAATTATATGAATAATTTCTCAACATTTGCAAGAAAGTATCGTGGCAGCATTATAATTCACGTGATTAAGTGAAACGTGATGTATTAGACTTCAATAGATATATGCAATTGGCAACGATGTTCCATCAGCCTGATAGTGTGGTGTACTAAGATCACTTGTTTCGATTACAAATTGAGATGAAAATTATAGACATTGATTAGCAACGTATCCCTTTTACAATCGCCAAATTATGCATATCAACTGATATATTCGCATGCCTATGTTTAGTTGATCTATTTTTATTTTCCCTTGTTAGGCAAAAATATTCTTCACAAACATGTTCAATTATGAAACTAATCGATAATAAGCTATTTCACTAGAAAGAGTCGATGAAATTTCTTTCAAGGGTAATGAAACATTAAGTGAATTTACAAGAGCTGCAACGGGTCTTCTATTGTTTTTTGGATAGGACATGTATATGGCGAGAAATCTAAATATATCGAAATTGGGAAAATGGGAATTAAAGGAATAATAAAATGTAAAGATAAATTGAAAGTGCATATGGACAAATCGATGTTCTTTGATTGATTGACAATTCTTTACAAAGAATACAACTTTAATACTTGTATTTCTACAATCCCAGGGTTATTCAACAATTACTAAGAATTGTAAACTGCTCTATGTGACTCCTACTATTTAGCAATGCCTATATGTAGAACAGTCACAACTTTTGAGATTCTTCGTCTCCATTACTTCGATGGTTGCGTTGAGATGTGTCGGTTCCATTACTTGATAATTACTTCTCTAACGGTTGCATTCAAGTCTATCATCTTCATTTCTTGATGTTCCTCACTTTATCACTTAATTGCTACTTATTAACATATCGGTCGGTCTGAAACTAGATATTCTCATCGATTGAGTAAACTTTACTGTTCTTGCCAGTCAAACTGCCGACTCCAACACTTAAACATTTTTTGATATCTAACATAAGCGCAAGGTGTCCTATTATGCAAGTGCAAGACATACACAACCTTACTTTCCCTATGCAAAATCTTCCCTTGCATCTTACAAATAAACTTTCCTTCTGAAAAAAAAAAATCAGATAAAACCAATGGAACTTTCATTCCCCACACAAAAAACTGTTGAGATATTAATTCCACTATCAAGCATTAGACGACTATTCATACCTTTTTTTTTCTCTGAATTTACAGCAATTGTCAACTTATGCAAATTGATTTCCCATCTCAGGCGATTGTCAATCGTTTCCTCCTTAATAAATGCGAAAAGGAGACTATGAAGCTAGGGCAGAAATGACAAAAATTATTCGAACGTCGCCCCCTTCTCATTGAATCGATCCACATGCATCCAATCTAAAGCTTCGGGAAGAGATGTTGATGATCAACTTGCGGGATGAACGGCAGACTTTCATCACAACGCAGACGAGGTCGATTTGAACCTTTTTCATTCTGGAGCGAAAAAGTCAAGCCTCTTGAATTGTCTCCGCGTGCAGGTTTTCGGCTGGTGTCCGTCTTGAATGAATGAGGTGTCGCCATAAATTCTCCAAAAGGCAAAAAGTCCGATGCATCGGCTCCCAAATCCACGATGCCCGCACAACGTGCGCTAGCCGTGCATGGCACTTACCCCCCGACACGTTTCTCATCAAACATCACGTAAAAACTTTGATTTAGGGTTTGCACGATTTGACTATCCGCGCATGCGTATTGCATGCGATTCAAAGAAAATCTCTTTATCCAAATCGTTCAAAAGACCACGTGTATGTTGGGGAAACAATTGGGGTTAAAGCGTGAACCGAACCGATCCACGTCTTTCTCATTTTCTTGACCAATCTATAGGGATTTCGAAACTTTTTCGTGAGATGTTTATGCTGTGATTGATTCTATTTGTAGCATAACGAGTCTTAGATAAGTGCGGCACTAATTATACATCTCACAAGAGGAATAATTGTCCAAAAAATCCATTTATAAACCTTTTAGTTGTGTCAATTTAGTCATAAACCTTTAATTATATCAATTTAGTCATAAATATTTTACCGATTTATCAATTGAGCCATTCTGACCAAATATCCAAATAATAGATTTAATACCAATTGGTAAATCTTCAAAATATTTAGGATTAAATTAACACAATTGAAAAGTTGAAGATTAAATAGACAAATTGTCAAAAGTTTTTAACTAAATTGACACTGTTAAAAGGTTCAGATCTAAATTCATATATACACATTAAGTTTAGAAATTTTTGGATAATTTTTTCTATAATGAAACATTCTCATAATCTCATCGATCTATTATCATCTCAACATTCGGACAGGACATTGTCATTCACGCGCTTGCTCCTTGAGACGTATGAGAAAGAGAGAGAGAGAGAGGGCTCATTCTCCTCTAGAAATTCAAGGCGTGAACATGGGCTCTACCCATTCAACGGAGGAAAAAACCAGCTTGCATGGTCGTGTCCCTACCATGCAGACGACGCGTGTACATGCAAGACTTCATTGCAAGGACCTTTTTTCTGGGGCCAAAATAATACCTACAAAGCGAGCCGCTTGCGAAAACCTTCGTCAGCCCCCACCTTCCGGACTACCCTCCAAAATCCATCGTTCCGCGTATCATGTGCGTCCTTTGTGTGTGTGTCTATTTCGGGACTTCCTCTCTTGAATGGAATGCTACCCGTCCTCTAACTTTCTGTCCCCATTAATTGCCAAAAAGGTCCCCTTTTCGGAAGCTCGTCATCCTTCCCCCCACCACCCTCCCCCCCGATCCCAACGTTTTCTCCTTCCTTCCTTGCAACACGTACCTCGTTGTCATCGACATTGATTGGTCGTCTGGCTTCTTCCGTCTGGCTTTCGGGCTGGTGCCGTCGTGATCGAAAAGGGTATGGATGGATCTCGTTTGCTAAACTATTCAACCTCATTGAATTCTCGGGGGCTTTTCTGTAACCGTTTGGTTCTGGGGGTTTCCATGACTATCATCGATGAGGGGTTAGTCACTGGCACTGCTCTTGGAGGAGAAGTCTTGTAATTCTAGATGATCCGACCAAATCAGATTGGTTGCGTGTTTCGGTGGATTGATCAAATGTGGACTTCGTTTACACGGTCCTCGGTCCGTGTTCTTTGGTCGTTACCGGAATTTATGATGATTGATGACTTTTGCTACGACGAACCATCAAATACAAGTACGTGGCTTGACGTGTGGATACACCATTAAAGTGGTTTACATCTTATGTGGTTACTTGGAACATTTGCTTTTAAGGGCCTGGCCACGTGGACGGGGATGGATCGTCAGTTGTTGCGGGTGGTATCGAAATAGGACTCCCTCCGGCATGGATGAACTAGGTCCATATCCAATCCGATGAGTGTGGGGAGTGATCGTCTATAGGGAAGGCTAGTGAAGGTGGCTTGGTTGTAGAGGCAGAGTAAGCTTTGAGTAGTTGAGAGAGAAAGATGGGTTGTTAAGGACACGTATGATAAAATTTCTACTTTTCTATTTCTTTGTTTCTCTGTTCTCGAGAACAGGTTTGGAACAGAAATTCATTTGGTAACGCATTTTAATTTTTCTATTTCTAAAACAAATTTCTATTCTAGAAATAGATTTGAAGAAGAAATTTTATTGTGCGCACCCTAAGTGGGGTATTTGATGTAGCATCTAATGGTCGATAAGATGGTAACAAGAGATTGACCTAGTTGTGGAATAGCATCTACATAGCTCAATGCGCATTTTCAATATTTTGAATCGTGGTTCTCACAATAAGATAAGCATTCACGATTGAGATATGTCGAGATATTCATGAAAGTATCATTCCATCACAAGCATATGTTAACTAATAATGCTGGCAAATCACAATGAAGGTCATGGTAAGTGCACTTCAATTTGGTACATATATAGTTCATCGAACCCTACGTGCCCCTTTCCTATGATGCAACTAACGATGGAATCACACCTGAGGCATGAAAACGTTCGTTCATGAGAATGAACGCAGGCAACTCATACGCTGGAGCACAGGTGTCATGAGCAAATGGTCTTGCCATTTCATTTATAATTAAGTGAAGTTATTTGTCGCAAAGGTCCAATGAAATCTGTCGACTGTAAAAGAAATCCAATAATGTCACTGGCCACAATTTGGGAAAATTGTCAAATCTCGCAAAGGTCCAATGAAATCCGTCGCCTGTAAAAGAAATCCAATAATGTCACTGGCCACAATTTGGGATAACTATCAAGTCGGTCCTAAAGTTATTATACATATGCTTATTTAGTCCTAATTTCTTAGTTTGCTAATTTTTTCTTCGCCCTCTGTGCAAAATATCAATATAATCATTTTAATCAATTTTCGTTGAAAATCATTAATGTGGCAATCCGATTATCACCAACCATCATACCTAGCTTACCGCCATGTCATCAATTTCAATAATTGGCCAAAAGTACTATACTGGAATATTGTATATGTTTAGGACTGAATTGAAAAAATCGAAAAATTTATGATTGAATTAATATCCATACAATAAATTTAGGGCTGATTAGATAATTTCCTCGCTAAAATTTTCTCCCATTGATCAGTCTTTTGATTACTAGATTTCAAATTTAATTATCATTCATATTCATTTTTATTTCAACTTCATTATAATTTGGGGACATTGGGGTAGACACCGACTACCTGAAACCTCAGTAAACACCCCCGCACGCCCGTGAGCAGGTTGATTTCTGTTTTTTTCTTTTATTTGGTGGGAAAGATTATACATGGATTGGAAGAGCAGGAAATGTACTTAGAAAAGAAAAATGAAAATCAATTTTTGGTACCAAAGTCCGCAAACACGTGGATTATCTATCAATCTCAGAACGAGCCAACTCATCAATGGTCAAACAATCCTTTCGAACGTAGCCCCTTTCCGTTGTTTCTTCATGTTTTTATGAACTTTCAAACCTTTGATTACCACACCAGGTCTTTCCTCGGAGATCACTAGTTGGTGAGTCATCCGCCACGTGTTGCTCTCGAACGCTGCATCATCTCCCTGTCGAAGAAGAATGCTTCACCGGATGGAGAAAGCTTGGCGGGCGCGAGAAAGAACTGGAGTGGGTAATAGGAGGAAGAAGAAGTCAATATGTACATGACGTTCGGATCTTGTTTAAATGGTAAAACCCTAATGACGTAGAAGAAGCGTGAACGACTCGATCCAAGACACGCACCTGACCCAAATCTATAACGGAGAAGTTTTTTTTTTTTTTTTTTTTTTACTCTATTCTTATTATAACTCTCACTCTTAGACTTTTGCATGCCTCTTTGCAGGTGGGAGTTGAAACTCATCCCAGTGGTTATCGAATGAATAATGCGAATATGAGGAAGAAATGAGATGGAATTGCCCATTTTCGATTTTGCACGTTTGAAGAAATGAGATGGAATTGCCCATTTTCGATTTCGCGCGTTTGAATGACATAATGACGACTATTTAGACGAAATATTATGTCTCGTGAAATAGTCATCTAGACTCCAACAAACACAAGTGGGAGTCGAAACTCATCCCAGTAGTTATCGAATGAATAATGCGAATATGAGGAAGAAATGAGATGGAATTGCCCATTTTCGATTTCACGCGTTTGAATGACATAGTGACGACTATTTAGACAAAAGATCATGTCTCATGAAATAGTCATCTAGACTCCAATAGACACTTGATCGATTGAGACATAATCATCTAGACTCCAATAGACACTTGATCGATTGAACAGTTGCAAGAAAAAGAAAAGTCTAGACTCAATAGACACTTGATCGATTGAGACATAGTCATCTAGACTCCAATAGACACTTGATCGATTGAACAGTTGCAAGAAAAGAAAAGTCTAGACTCAATAGACACTTGATCGATTGAGACATCGTCATCTAGACTCCAATAGACACTTGAATCGATTGAGCAGTTGCAAGAAAAGAAAAGTCTAGACTCAATAGACACTTGATCGATTGTACAGTTGCAAGAAAAGAAAAGTCTAGACTCATCGAGCGCAGCGTTGCTCCTAAATGAGGACACAACAACCTCCTCCTCACGGGTTTGTTATCAGCGCAGCAAAAGCGTACGTGAAACGCGTTTCACATATTATAGGAACTAAGCCTTATAAACTAGCCCCAAGAGTCCCCCCTAAGCGATGTGAGACAAGAGACGCGCCTCCACGCTTGGGCTGTCACAATGTCTTTCCCTGCTTTCCTTGGAAAAAGAATTGCTCCGACCCGACACTATTTGTTTGAATTCAAGGATCTCTGAAATTCGATAAGAAACATCCATTAATAGATTCGAGATGTAACCTCTCAAGAAGATTTACGGACTAAAGAGGAACTGAAACAGTATTCCAACATGAGCCAAAAACATTAGATGGTGATGATGATGCTGATGATGACGATTAGATGAACAAAACCATCATGTCCCCCAATACCATTCCCGGATGTGTTCCGGTCAAAAGGGCAAGTGGGATCGGATGCAAATTGCAGAGAACATGAGTACAGCCACTCTACTCTCACTCTAGGGCTGTTTTGGATGCAGATGGGGGGATCAAAAAGAATTCGATTAAATTCATCTGCTCGCCGACTCTGGGCAAAACTCCCCTTTGGCCAAAACCAAAGGGCCTGTTTCCGGTTTCTTCCGCCTTTCTTTGATCCACTAGGCGCCAGTCGCCCTCATGGTCAACACCCCCTTTTTTATTTTTATTTTTTGCCATTTGATACTGACACAAGCTCTTTCTTCTCTCTCTCTCATGGTCGACCCCAGCAGATTCAACGATTTTAGATAGCTCAAAAATTCTTCATTTCTCTCATGGTCGACCCCAGCAGATTGAAAGATTTTAGATAGCTCGAAAATTCTTCATCCTTCCTCTCCTTACATTCTTGCCCAGGAGATGAGCCAAAATTTTGCTTGTGATTTAGGCCGTACTTTTTGATCTAGTCAGTTGAAAATGCCACGTCATCCCTCAACAAGCTGTATCAATTCACAAGGATGTAAGTTTCACATTGTTAAGAGCGATTAGATAGTATCAATCATAAAAGACAGATCCACGAATCTAGACTCAAATTCTTGACGGGTCAAACTTGTAAGGATGTGAGCCTCGTGCTTCATGCATTCGGCTATCACTCTCTTTATCATGCTAATTACTAAATGGATGAGGATACCATAACAGTCATTACTACTATTGGAAATATCCAATTAATGCTAGCATAACCCGAATTGCCTTTTCTATCAATTACATCTCATGACTTACATGCCACCACTACTAACATTAATATCGGTGAGTGCCGATCAAGCATTTCCCTAACTTGAATTAATAGAAGGACTTTAACACGTTATGTTCGTAACGTGAGAAAACTATTATAAAAGTGGGATTTCGATACCGACGCTCATATAAATCCCGATTTAATCGGTGAATATTTCCGTATCGGTGTACCGTAAGTAAAATCTTAAATATAATAATAATTTTTTTTTTTTTTTTTTTTTTTTTTGGTGGGGGGGCAAACACCGAGAATTAGCTGGAGGGAGCTTCCGTATGTGAAGCTGGAGCTGACTGTGAATGGTCTCTCTCTCTCTAACTTTCTCTCTCTGTCCCTCTCTTCCCCGGGAGAAAAAGCCTATAAATACCCCCATCTTCCTCTCCTTCCTCTCACACCAAATCATTCACTACTTCTCCTCGTCCTCCTCATCGCAAGAAGCAAGCCACCCCACCGTTCCCATTCCTCGTTCTCTGTTTCCAATCCAGAGAGAGAAACAAAAACAGAGCATGGAATTCATTACCATCCTGTTTACCACCGTCCTCGCCATCCTCTCCGCCTCCATCCTCCTCCGCTCCGCCCTCCACCTCATCGCCTCCGCTCGCCGGAAACTCCCCCTCCCGCCGGGCACCCTCGGGTGGCCCTACCTCGGCGAGACCTTCCAGCTCTACTCCCAGGACCCCAACGTGTTCTTCGCAAAGAAACAGAGCAGGTCCGGCAGAGAAAACAGTTTTTTTTTTTTTTTTTTTTTTTTTTTTTTTTGTGAAAAACCGGGCGAATTCTCGACTTACTCGAAAGTTACCGAAATTGGGTTTTCGTGTTTCTTAGAGTTCTCGAATTTTTTGTCCTGAATTTCGGCAGGTATGGGTCGATATTCAAGACTCACATACTGGGGTGTCCCTGCGTGATGATATCGAGCCCGGAGGCGGCCAAGTTCGTGCTGGTGACGAAGTCGCACCTGTTCAAGCCCACATTCCCGGCGAGCAAAGAGAGGATGCTGGGCAAGCAGGCCATCTTCTTCCACCAAGGGGACTACCACGCCAAGCTGAGGAAGCTCGTCCTCCGAGCCTTCATGCCCGAGGCCATCAAGAGCAGGGTCGCCGGCATCGAGTCTGTCGCCGTCGATTCCCTCCGGTCCTGGGAAGGAAGATTGGTCAACACTTTCCAAGAAATGAAAACAGTGAGCTTCTTATCCTTTTTTTCCTGATTTTTCCGGTTTTCAGGTCGCCTTCCATGGCGTCGTCAATTTTGTTCAGCGCAGAACAGAGGAGAGAAAGTAATGGGTTTCCCCTGTTTTTTTCATATGAACAGGATGGTTCAATTTCCTCAAATTAACTAATTAAATATGGTTTGGTGTAACTACAGTGAACAAACAGTTAAAACTTTTTCGCAACAGTGTTAAGACAGTATCTTCTATATTTCCGTACATAAATTTGTAAGTACAAAGACCAGACGTGGCAACGTATGATTACTTTTTGTGGAGGCAGAACATTTTTGGATAGAGCTAAAGGAAAAAAATTCAGCGTCCTTTCGGAGTTCCTTGGGACTGATCAGAACTCTTGTATCTTGCAGTACGCATTCAACATCGCGCTTCTTTCCATTTTCGGAAAGGACGAGATCAAGTACAGGAAGATCTCAAGAAGTGCTATTACATTCTCGAAAAAGGGTACAACTCAATGCCCATCAACCTCCCGGGCACCCTGTTCCACAAGTCCATGAAGGCCAGGAAAGAGCTGGCCCGGATTTTGGCCAAGATCCTGGTCACCCGCAGGCAGATGAAGCTCGACCACAACGACCTGCTCGCGTCCTTCATGGGCGACAAGGAAGGCCTCACCGACGAGCAGATCGCCGACAACATCATCGGCGTCATCTTCGCCGCCCGCGACACCACCGCCAGCGTCCTGACCTGGATCGTCAAGTACCTGGGCGAGAACCCGAGCGTCCTCGAGGCCGTCACGGTAAATTTCCCTCGTTAAAAAATTCGATCTTTACTGTATTCTCGTTAAGTCCCCCTTTTTCGTACGTGCGGTCCACCTCCACCTCGAACAAAACAGACCCACAATCATGCGAGAGAAACCAGAGGCAGAGGAAAAATCCCTCAATCATTCTGATTATACAACTATAGATTTCACAGGGCAGACAAGCTGTAACGCATGGAGGAATAATATTAAAAAAAAAAACTTAAAGAATTGTTTAATAATTTCAACTGTTCATAGAAAAAGAGAAAAATTTTATTTATGCGTGCGTTTGGCTCTACAGGAGGAGCAAGAAGCCATAAGGAGGATGAAAGAAGAGAGCGGTGAGGAGAAGGTTTTGACCTGGGCAGACACCAAGAACATGCCAATGACTTCAAGGGTCATTCAAGAGACGCTCAGAGTCGCCTCTATTCTATCCTTCACCTTCAGAGAAGCTGTTGAAGATGTTGAATACGATGGTGAGTGATAAGCTTCAGATTCGGACCGTACAATCAGATTTTTTTATATATTTATTTACAGCAGATGCTGATAAAAAATTGGTTTTTTCCCTCTGTTTTGTTTTTTCTGCAGGGTATCTCATACCCAAGGGCTGGAAAGTCTTGCCTCTCTTCAGGAACATTCACCACAGCCCGGAAAATTTCCCGGAGCCTGAGAAATTTGACCCATCTCGATTTGAGGTAATATATTCTTTGACAGTGACATATCTGACCAGTTCTAAGAATTTTTTTGACCACCCAAAATAAGAGGAAAAAACAAGCAGTCATTGAGCAGCATCTCATCAATTATTCTTTTTTAACCACTGAACAGGTTGCTCCAAAACCAAACACCTTCTTGCCATTTGGAAATGGAGTCCACTCCTGCCCAGGGAATGAGTTGGCCAAATTGGAGATTTTGGTGCTTCTCCATCATCTGACCACCAAGTACAGGTTAGTCAATCCAAATGTTTTTACACAGTTCTATCACAGAGAGAGAGAGAGGTTCAGTTACTTAAAATGGTACAGAAAATCTGACATGGGCTTTTTGTTTGTTTATGTTGCTGTGCAGGTGGTGTATAATGGGTTCACAGAATGGAATTCAGTATGGCCCGTTTGCTCTTCCCCAGAATGGATTGCCCATCAGATTATATCAGAGGACATCAAAAGAATAGAGACAGAACGTAACAATATTGCTCCAGAAAAATAATCCAATGCATAATATTCAAGCAGTGGGAAACCAATCTACTTCCCACAAAAGGATTACTTGGCAGTGAGGAAAATAAGGAGAAACAGGCCAAATTCTTCCTACGAGAAGAGATCAATTCCTCTGTTCTCTTTCGGTCAAGACAAGCTCAGAGAAACACAGAGCGAGAGGAAGATTGAGATGAACAAGGCACGTCCCAGAAGGGAGCCAAAACTGTACAGAAGAGTGAAAAGGTCGAGACAAAAAGGAAACTTAGTAAAAGGGGAAAAAATTCTCAAAATTCCAACCATATCACTCTCAAATTTTTTCTTCATAGGATAGGAAAAAGATTCCCTCGGAATGGTGGGATCAATGTAATCTAAGCGGTCGTTTTCGCCATTCTTTTCACTAGTTTTGTCACTGCCAACGCATGATAAAGTCCGCAAGGCATCAATGAAAAAAATTTAATGGATTCTTGATACTGATGTCTCTCTCTCTCTCTCTCTCTCCCCTCTTCAACAACTTACAAAATGTCAATCACCGATATTTTGCATGAAACGGACACGTCAAAGAGAGGAATTCAAAGCCCCAAGGCAGATAATGCTTTGAAGCTGTGTGATTGCCGATAATTCAGTTCGTACGACCAAAAAAATGTGAAGTGCATGTGTCTCCTTTTCCATAACATGCTTCGACAATCTGTTTTCATTGTCGAAAGGGCAATGCTAACCGATAAAGGCTGAACGACAATCGACCCGCCAAACTTATGACCAACGCAATCCACGCATTGACTAGGACACTGTGATGCATATGATTTCAGACAGCGAGGATCATTCACTCTCTTTTGGCAATTTAATGTGAAGAATTATTTCTCTGAGAACTGCTTAGGATCAATGTAGCTGCTGATCACCCATGATTATTCGCTAGACAACTGGATTTGCAAGTTTCATCAGCTGTGAGGGCGGAAGCAGTTCTACATGAATTCTAATGTAAGTACTCTCGGTTAACCACCTACTGCAAATAGTTGAAATTATCTGGCAATGCATACTGTCACTCATGTAGTCATCGACATTCGGAAAAACACTCTCGGACCAAAGTTAGGGGATAATTTTCAGGACGAACTATAGCAATAACGAAGAAATTTCAACTTCATCTCAAGGGAGGAAGGAGACGCCGGAGATGGTCAGTGCCGCCAGTCGATGAGGATATGGCTGTGGCCATTGTACATTTTTAAGGGTTACAAATTGGCGACGATACGTCCATGAACGACGCTTTTTAGGATTCTCGGTCAGAGGTAGCTGCTACTTAGGTTTTTGCCCTGATTGCGCTGCAAAATCCTACAAGGTGGTATGCTAATCATGGAAGGAAAGCCTAAATGTGTTCCTATTTATTCAATGCCTCCTTCCTCTATCTCCCTTTCTCTTGAATCTTACAAGGGGAGCGAAAATTATTCCGTGAACCCGGATGTCATAAATCAAGTGGACCCATCAAATTCGATGGTGTAGACATATACCTACACCTCTTTCTCTTTCCATCCGTGATTTCAGAAAGAGCTTAGTTAGCTCGTCTCTACTACACTATCTTGTTGAACGTAGCACATCGAGAAAGCATTAGCACATTCATAGTCAGATGAATGGATATTTCCTAAATGAAACTATGATCAACTATATGATACCATTATAGATACAGTCAGACAAGATAGTTGCAAAAAGATGAGCTGTGATGCATAATAAGTAGTTACACATACTTTCTTCACTCATTGAGTATGCCCTCTCGAGCGAATTTTACTTTTTTTGATCAGAAATCTTGAGCCACTTTGGCTGAACAGGTTTCACCATATCACTACTTAATGATCATGATACACCATCTCCATAAACTGTTCTATACCTTGGCTAGTATTACACAACGGCAGAGTTTGGGGAAGATATTTCCAAGCTTTTTGGGTGCTTTAACTGATGTTTGGTCGAGAGTAATTCAGAAAACCCGAAATCCTGTCCTGTCTTGAGAACCTAACTCAAATTTCATTTGTTCCTTGCTTTACTAGTGACGGTGTCAACTCGTCTTCGTAGGAACATGGTAGGTGCTTTCAGGTAGGCATGATGGTGCACCTTAAGTGCTTATATGTCATCGATATTTGGTTTGGTATAGATACTTGGTTATCTTGAATATTCTTGATCAAGCTATAGTTGAAAAGCAAGACACTTTTTGAACAGGTGCAACAAGGTAAGATCCTCAGCTATCATAGAGTTTTAATCTCCTCAGGGGAAGTTCATTCATAAAGTGAAGGTAAGCTCTACATTTAGAGCAAGCAAGAATATTATCGTTTCCACTTTAAAGTCGGATTACTTGATTGTAAAAAGGTTTATTCCTGAAATTATAAATTGGACCTATACTAGTGGGTAGGCAGGCTTAGGCTCTAGGGCCAAAGATAATAGGTTCAGCCCTCGGGGAACAAATCGTTACCTGCTTTGTCCCTCTTTCTTACATTAGAGTTTATTATGTTCCTTGACACCACTAGTGAAATAAAATTTATTTAAGACCTAGCAAAGAGATTTAAGTAAATCGTGTACGTCGAAGACAGTATACCCATTGGACCACTGGGACCACTTTGTGAATGCCGGTTTTGAGAGTTTAGCTTTCCTCTGTAGTGTTTCATCCAATTCGTCAATGAAAATATTTGGTGACATCGATACAGAAGATAGAAAGACTCATTTGCCAATCAAACATTGACATGCTAAGATGCTAAGTCTCTTACGTATGGGCTCCTTTGATAATTAGTTCTGAGGAAGGCCTTCAAGTCGTGCTTCTAAGTTTCACCCATAAACTAAGTTCATATTGACCGGTGCTGTCTTCCAGCTATAATACTTCTAATCTCGTAAGTAGAACACAGATGGACACAACCTTCTAAGCTACAGAATATAGAATGTCATCGATAAAATCAAGTCAACTCCGATGGTTATAATTCTTTCCTAGCCCCACTATTCTATTTCTCTATATAAGAACCGAGAGCCAGCAAGGCCTCTAAGCATTGAAGCCGAGCTACTCGGACTTCTGTAACACGATCCTGTAAAAGCACTCCTATTAAGGCTAAGATTAAGACCGAATACTTCGTATTATCAGGAGCAAGGGAACTTTCGGGGAAGCTATTATTGTCTCCGAGAAAACTTGAGAAATGAAAGAAAGACCTGGAAGCAGCTTATTTTCTCACTGTGATTGCACGCCGTGTTGTGATATTACTCAAAAGCTTATGAGAATTATTCCCCGACTCTTTCGAATATGAATAGTGAGTGAAATCCCATAGTATGAAAAGTCATCCTTGGCTAGTTTAATCCTACTGCAGAGTGACGTGCCCCCCCCGGGGGGGCCCGGTCACAAGTTATTCAAATTCTAACTCGCCTTCTCAATCATGAAAGACGCTAGTAAATTCATTACCCATCAAGCGAATCTACTTGATATCAAAGTCCTAATCAACAAACGGAATAGTTACACAAAAAGATTTGCCTTTTGTATGAATTACAGCGCACATTGTTCGACAGTTGGCTGAATAATACTAAAAAACGCAGTCATTTTTCGGCCCATCTTTGTCTGACTAGACAAAAGAAAGGTAACAATATCTAGATCATCCATGAGAGAGTCAAAATTGGAATCCTAGGTTGCCTCTAAGTAAAGAAGGGCAGAAAAGATTTGATGGACTTGAGGCACCTTTGCCCTGTTGTGATTCTCTACTCGGATATTTTCAATCCATCTAATATTTTTTATATTCCAATAATTGAATTCAGATGGCGCTGCAAACCGTGTCGTGATGATTTCTAGATTAGTGAAAGTTTCCATGTAGACGGTAGAGAAAAAATGTTCAATATTGCCATCAGCCATCTCAAGCACAAAGCCAAAATGCTGACCAGACCAGGGACTTTCGAGTTCTTCCAAAACAGCTAAAGCCCACCTGTCTGTCAAGTATCGCGTTAGGCGTCGCTGTTGATGGAAAATTCAGGAATAAGCGTTTAAATTCAAGCCTGTGGAGCATATTGATCGCGTTGCTTGTTTAGATCAAGTTTGATTTCTTTGTAGGACTTCCATTTGAATGAACTTCCTTCAAATTCCAGCAACGCCAAAATAGCTGTTTTCGGCTTACCACCTTTTCTAGAAGTCCAACGCAGCATTATTTGGCCACTTCATTTCATTGGAAATCTTTCCTCAATCGGCTTGCTGTATTCGTTTCTCATTGCGCGAACAACTTTTAGGCACTCGATACAGCAGCGAGAGGACCATTTTGTTTTCTTGCATTAGACGTTGGAATGAGGAAACAAGAGTCCTCCAGGCCTCTGCCTAATCTAACATCTCATCTCCCTAAACTGCAAAACCATATGCAGACTTTGGCTTCAACAAGCTTCTGAATGTTACCACTTTGCCAATATGGTATTTGGGAGTTGCCCAATTTCTTTGCGCCACGATGGACGTCCTTACAATCGTTTTGGTTTGGCATATCAAAGTAGGAAAATTATTAGCTGGCAAGTCTACTGCCATAGCTGTCCTTCGTGCCGCTTCCGTTGCTAGCTCTCACGACAATTCGTTCAAGAATTAGTACCTCTAAAAGTTATACTAATCAAAGGCATTTGAACTGAGCAGCTTCCCTCATGCTTAAATCATTGGACAACGCCTTGGACAGAACGATGATGTGGATTGTGAAGGAGCAAAAAGGATGTACATACTTTATGAAAGCTTAATTCCCGCTCCAGACCACTTCGATGGCATCATACAATTGGTCCAAAGGGCATACTTTCTTGCGCACAACAAAAGTAAGTGACGAGAGAAGATTATAACTTAGCTTGTTGACCCGTACAATTGGTGTATATCACCACACAAGTTGGAGCAATTTCCTCAAAGCAATAGGAGTTACAAGTTATCTCGATATAAGGGCCTTCAACCACTGTACGTCTTGTGACTCTGCATCTCACCCATCAACTGCTCTAATCGCATTAATCCAACAGCTTCACAATGTTACTTACCATTACAAGCTCAAAAAAGAACTAAAAACAGACGTGAACTAAAGAAGAAAGGGGAGTCCAAATCACACCTTCTGAAGAGCATCTTCAGTGACAGATGATTGTTGTCTCCCTTTCTTGATCAGCTCCAGACGAGCACGGATTTGGAGATTATGCCTTTCAGCCTAATGAGAAAGGTGTCACAAACAAGTAAATCATTTATAAAACCATCTTTCCAACCATAAAAAAGTCACGGAACCATATTTTATAAACAAGCACAAGCTAGTTCATTCATTGATGAAAACATCTAAACTTTCTACGAGATCTGGACAGAGGCCAATTATCTTAAAAGATTTACAGCTTTTTCTTCCCCATGATGATCAGAATCGTCTATGGAAAAGTGAGATATGCATATTTTGGTTTTCTCTTGTTCCAAATATACAATTTTGTAACGCCATAGTGAGGCAACTTTCAAAAGTCTGCCATTATGTACTTGCTTAGTTACGTATGTCCTGGTGTTGGAATGATGAAACATCTCATTTCAAGTTTTAAGCTTTAGATGCCAATCCATCCACTATACTCTCATCCTATTAAAATATCATTAAATGCCTACATTTTAGTTACTGCCAATTATCTTTCCCAATATTGTAAGTTCCTTTTATGTAGGTAGAATCAAAATATCGAAAGGGCTTGAGTCACAGTGCTTATAATGGCTAGTTGAATCCATTTGAACAAACATAAACCAAGTATTAGACACTTCTTAGGGGGTAAAAAATAGGTTTCTGAAGCATGCCATAAGTTGGTTAAAGCATGAGGAGTCCCACCTAAATATCCAGAATCAAGGCATCAAGGTACCACACTTACTTATTACAACAATACCAAGTAGTACCATAAGGTCGCAGTAGACATAGTTCAGGAAAATCATCTTATGATGTGGTCTTTAAGGATGACCATATACAAGATGTGGTCCCTAAGTTCAAAATGTCCCCTAATGGTATTCTTGTGAACCTTGATAAACTTGATTCTAAAGAGGCCAACATCTATAGTATAGTCAAAATAAGAAAATTTTAAGAAATGCAAAATGAAATGAACCAAATAATCCTTCCAAGCTAAAATATTAGTTGATGACATTGTCACAACATATATGCTTGTCTACAAACCTAATAAGGCTGTATGCTTAATTGCGACATACCTTTTCCAGCACTTCCTTCAAGTGCTGAACCTCGTTCTTCTTTGAAATTGACAAATCTCTTGCTATGTCCAATACGTTTGTGCTGAACTCAGATAAAAACACAGTATAGGACCAAGATATTAAGTACTTCACTATTGCTAAGTTAGAATAGAAGCATTCCTGTCAAGAGACTTAGCGATCCAATTGAATTAGGATACTTGCAATGAGCCTCCAAACAAGGACTTTATCATCAAGCAAAGTGTCTATTCACATCAGATTGATTGACATATTGAATATGGGCTCAAAAGCATGTTCTGTTACCGATAAAAGGCCTCTAAATCAAAAGTAGGTACGTGTCCAAATCATAAGTGGTACTGGCCACACATATTCTTCAAAACAACTAAGCACAAAAGGGCAATGTATCAGTATAAAAAAACACACATCAGATTGGCATGTTTCAAAAGCTAACATGGTGAATAAAATCTTCATGGGAAGGATGAAAATGGGGAAGGGACCATGACTCAGTAAAACATAAATTGTGCCATGCGAATATGGACAGGTTCTCAAACTCTTTCTAGGTTCATCAAGTACAAAGTCATACCATTATACAAGCCTGACCATCATTTAGTTTAGTTCGATTAAGTGATGTATTATAAATCACCAATCATTGAGATTGATGCTTCTGTCTAATGATCTATTTGTAAAAATTAAAGTAGACATTTTGAGAAAAGTTAATAATTTCCTAATTGTTACCGGAGCATGTATAGAATATTATGGTTATTCCATAACAACTTAATACATACTTATCTGACTTCAGAAGGTCTAGACTCTGTTCCTCAACAAGTTGTTCCACAGTATCCAGAACTGGTCCCACCTGCAAATAAAGCAAGACATGACATGCCAAGCTGAATATGTAAGAATCACATGGTGATGTTCCAGAGGCACTACCAAGAAAAACAAATCTCACAATCCTTTAGAAGGGAAAGTTTGAAAACCACTATCAGCCATCTAGATTATAATGGACGGATTTATGTCCAAATGACCCAAAGCAAAGGAAAGCACAGGTAGGATCGAGTTCTCGATGTTTAACTGCACACATAGTTGATTTCCTCTCACAGGCCTTAACCAAACTCCTTTTCAAACACTAACGAAATCCTCAAATTGAAGTTGCATGTCATACTCCGTAAAACTCTACCCCCTCTTGTATCTATTTGTGCATGGGTTCCCAGTAAATATATAGTGCTCTATTCTATTACACAGATCATAAACAATTCTACCCCCTCTTGTCATCCTTGTCCCATTCTAAGTAAGATTATTTGCTGACACGGAAATTAGGCCACATGCCTAATGCAAAAAACTGAGGTTGAAATCCCACAAATAAAAATCTGGACATGTTAATGTCATCAACAGGATTAATAACGTACCTTCATTTCATCAGAGAGTGATTCGAAGACATCCTGCAAATAATGATAATAGATGGTCAATGTTCACATTCAAGATACTAGAATGCAATACAAACCATGTACTGTCTACATACTATGTGCATAAGTTAAATGATCCCTATTTCACATTGCCAGCAGACAAATGAGCTAAATATACAGCAAACACTGACCATTTTCTACATAACAAGGATGCTGCTCCATCTGCTGAATTATGAGTTATTTTAAAAAAAAAAAAATCTGAGCCTAGCACCAGAGAAATATGGGGGAGAATCCTTAGGAGATGCCAAGAGGACCAGAGGTTGGAGTCTTAATGGAAGGGCAAACGAATCAACAAAAATAGTCAAGACTGGGAAAAGGGCAGAGCAACTGGCATGTTGTGCAAATGGTGAATCAGTATAAATTCGGAACCCTTTTCACTGCCATATATTGGCATCATATTCTTTTTGCCAAATGCTAAATCATGAATTAGAGGAGAAGAAAAAGGAAAAGATTAAGTAGAACAGAACAAATGAAAGTTTGAGTTGCTTATATGTGAGAAAAACAAGGCAACTACTGCCACAAGAACATGAGTATGAAAAAACTGAAGTATCTAGCAGGACACATTTGCTGATAATATCCCCCTCTTCCTTCCTCTCATAAGTTCCTCCAAGAACGGCATTAGTTTTAACAGGAGCAGTAGTCCACCTCTACGGATCCATAATAACAAACTTACCTCTACGTGTCCATGCAGTGAAGTAATAACCTGTCAAAAATTTACATACAAAGTCAGTATTTAAGTTCCAAAGGTACAGGAAATGTATCCAACAAAAGATACAGCAAATTTACATATTACAAAAAATCAAATTTGTCCTTAAATGCCTCTCCAGCGGATAGCTGTTGCCCATCTCCAATTTGTATCAAACCATTCTTTTAGATTTAGTATTATTCTTGATCGACACTTTGACCAGTGCCAAAAAGACACAGAACCATCAAGTTACTAGCCAACAAGAAAACTGATGCTAGCAATATGGGTGACGGAATTCCTTTTCTAAAAGGAAACAATACAGCGACATGTTACAATATGGTTGGATGAAATTGCTGGATTGAATAGCAAGAAGACAGAGCACATACGACTCGTATATAGTGAAACACAGAGAGTAAAGAAGAATAAAATAGTTTGTGCACAAGCCCAATAATTTTTTAGAGATAGTACCCACCTTTCAATCTAGTAACGATCCTAGAAAATCGCCATTATTTTACTAGGCTATAATAATTGGACCCTTTCACAAATCTAGATTGACATGACCTTCTCAATCTTATCATGTTCATATCTCGAGAGATACCTGCTTATCAAAGCTTTGTACATCGCTCGTTTGTGAAGACAAGTATAAAAATAAGCTTTGTCAAGTATGAGAGAGCCTTTGCACCTTGATGAATAGCTGCTGGAGGAGTCGTTGGTCATCACTTGAAAAACTCAGAAAGGCTTTGCGGATCTCCTGTAAAGTTAATGCACAGAAAAATTATGGATGCAAAACAGCCTCAACATATTCCTATATCAAGGAACTTCTAGTCCTACACTTTTGTTATATGCATTTGCGTGCAGTTATTTCCCTATTACCTCAGTACAAAACATATCCACTCACTTTGGTAAACTTTTACTAGAGCCTCAAAAATCAGATACACATACATATATATATTGAACAGAATTTGATGTCAACTCGTTGAAGGAGGAAAAAAGAGGAAAGGATGGAAGAAGAATTCCACATAAGCTTCTGATTCCACAACGGTGTCTACCCAGGAAAATCAACTATTGAAAACCATCGATCAAAGAAATTTAAAATTATTATATATACAGATAATGGGAATGAACAGTTTAGTTTCAAATCCAAACAAATTATTTTCTCATCACTTTCAAGTTTAGACCTTGCACAGATCTTCTCACACTCGCAGTCTCGCACTACTTTAACAATTCATCATCCCTATAATTCATGATAATTACAAATCTCAATTCAACTTCGGGGCGGATTCGAATCGCGGGTTATTAAGTTTCCGCCGACAGATCTGCATCAAGAATCCAGTCGGCGCACACTCCAAACGGAGTCCAGCAAGGCAGTCAACCGGCACCGCCTTCCGCCATTCCCGGCATTTGGAAAGTCAGGGGATATCCACCCCCTTCGCAATGACGAAGAAAAAGCAGAAGATCCCCCCCGAAACAGCTCTCGACCCAAAACCGCACGGTTCGCCCCGCTCCCCATTTCGAACACCGAGGCCGTCGCCGCGAGTTTCAAACCCCCCCCCCCCCCCCCAAAAAAAAAAAAAAAGAAAGTTTCCTCATTTGCGAGCATTCATGGCACCGCACGTGCGGCTTCGGGATGTTTTGGAGGTCCCAAAAGCACGAATTCTACTCCGTTCGATTCGATGGAGCGGGAAAGGTGGGAGATTCGGGGAGAGAGAGAGAGAGGAGTTACCTCGATGGAAGCGGCGGAGAGGAGAGGGAGGAGGGCGCGCTTGAACGACCTGTCCACTTTCGATCGCGCCGATCCCGCCGCGAGCAGAGACGCCGCCTTCCCTTTCTCCGCCATTTCAGAGAGAGAGAGAGAGAGAGTAAGAGACAGAGGTGCGGAGGGCGGGAATGAGAGCAGTTGGGTTTTGGATTTTGGACGAGTGGAGAAGAAGGTCGTGTTCGAATGTTCTCTTCTTTTTCTTTTTCTTTTCTTTTTTTTTGTTTTGACCGCTGTAAATAATAAATTCGTTTTTATTCAATATACTTGTTGTGGTCGATTTTTTATTTAATGGTTTACCCGATATATTGAGATTAAGTTCCGGCCTGGCCAAATGAAATGGGAGATGCCTCCGAGCAACGTGAAATTCCTGGACAAAAAAAGAAGAAAAGAAAAGTGTATCGCAATCAGGTACTTCGTCTCTATCTCGTGCAAACTAGTAGTCTAATCTTGATGATTGGTTAGGACTCGTTCTTAATTTGTAATTGATTGAAAAAGCGAATATCGCAATTGGGTTTAATTCAATTGGCGGTCTTCTTTTGAATTAGCTAGTTTAATGCCGTTGGAGTCAAAACACATGAAGTACCATAATAAGCTTTAGCTGGGAAAAGTGCCAAAAAAGTCATAAACCTTTTGCCTTTGTGCCGATTTAATCCTAAACCTTTTTTTGGTGCCGATTCAGTCCTAAACCTTTTTAAGTTGTGCCAATTCAGTCCTTTCCAACGAGAGTTTAGAGCTTTCCTTAACAAAAGGAGGAAAGTCGGTGTCTTGGAACATGGCAGATACCGCAATGTTCCCAAAATTCCTACCCCCACTGATGTGGACGAACATGGAAGACAGAAGAAAACCCCTGCTGCTGAAGCCGTTCTAAACTGGCAATCAGAGATTCTGTTAGCACAAAACAATGCCTTCAAGGCTATTGATTCCAAGATTAGAAATGTGCAACAAGATCTCCGAAGATATGATGAGAGTACCAAGAAGATACTTTCTGAGTTCCAGAAAAGGCTTTATGCCTTGGAATCAGGACAACATCTTGGGTACCACTATCTTGAAAGTCCAAAGCCAGAAATAGATAAACTCAAGAAGCAAATTCAACTTCTTGAAGAAGGAAGGTTCAGACCTTTCGATCCATTAACACCTCCTGTTCGAACCGGGTATACACCCCCAGCACCACAAGCATCTGTTTTTGCCAATATCCCAGAAGATCCCTCCAGAATAGAATCAGATATACGAGATCGTCTCAAAGCCTTGAATAAAGAAAAGGGCAAAGAGAAAACACCTCCCACGAATCAAGCTCAATTGTTATAAGAGAAAGGCCGGATCGGATGATGTTATCAAATCCATTAGAATCCTTTTTGAAGGATTTGGGTAAGCAAGAAACGATCCTATTACCCAACAAGCTGAGCACGATCCCGCTATCCCGGAAAAACAGATTCTGCTTGCTGAACAAACTTCCTCTACTACATCAGACTCAGCATCCCTTTCCTCTTTCTCATCCTTCTCAAATCATACAGTTGATTCTACCCCTATTGTTCCACCAACTTCACAAATATTCATGGCTGACACTCCTTCAAACTATGACTATGAGATGGAATCAAACTATGCTGATCCAGAATTTGGACAGACAAGTAATCCTACCAGAAATGATTCCACTAGACATGTGTCAATGGCATCAAAACAATTCTTCTCCATTGACGATATTCCTTATCCAAAATGGCCAGAAAGACTTGAAGAGTTTCATACTTGGTTGAGTACACAGTCCATTACCAACCATGATATGAATGATGTCCTCTACAACTTTGTTACAAGATTCACAAGGAGTCTTAAATTCTGGTGGCAATCACTCACAGAACAAGACCAGCTCACGTTTCTGTTGTCACCCAATTTCAGCCATGCCCTTACCTACCTATATCATGTTTTTGTGGGATTTCCTGGAGATCTCAAAGAGCTAAAAAGAAGAGAATTCTTTGAAAGAAGATGCTGCTCCCTCCAGGAGAAGCATCTTGATAAGCATTATCGACTAATGCTTGACTCTTTTACCAAATTGGCGTTGAGATCCAAATCTAAAGCATGTTTTCCTTACTTCTATTCCTAAGGAGCTATCACAGATGGTTGAAAGATCTTTCTTTGGAAAGCAAAGAAGGATACAAGACGTCCCCTTGGGAGAAATCCAGCAAGAAGTCCATCTATGCCTTGAAGAGTTATGCTTAAAGCGCCGAATGGTCCGAACATACATCACAGATGACAAGCGGCTTGAAGCAGCTTGTTCTCATCAGAAGCTAAAAATCAAATGCTCCAGACAGGACTGTGATGGTACTTGTGGCCAGTATTCCCAGAAGAAAAAACACTACAAGAAGTATTCGATTAAGAAATCCAGACATGGCTCCAAGCATTTTCGGAAGAAGAAGAAATGGCGATACCTACGCAAGAGAAAGGATCACACAGGCCATAAGAAATCAAGCCGTTGCTACATTTGCAACAAGAAATGACATTTTGCCAAAAGTTGTCCTCAGGCGAAAAAAGGTCAGAATCATCTCATAGAAAATGAAACAGGCTTTTCCCTTGAAAATGATGATATTGAATCATTATTCTCTCGCGATGATGAACCAACCGAACAATCTCTTTGTGTCATTCATTTTTATCAAACTTCCAGTGAAACTGAGTCTAACTCAGAATCTGAAGATATTTTTCACATATCTCCCACATCTTCAGAGCTAAATCCGACATATTCTCAAGTCAAACTCACTTTGTCCTCATTTTTCCTGTTAAAATCCTCACCTCGAAGTTTGCCAAGCCTATCAATGTCATTGCTCTTATTGACACAGGAGCAAGTTGTTCCATTCTAGATACAAAAGTTCTACCGAAGAATTCGGACCCCTTACATCCGATACTTCAACTCTGCTTCAGGAGATACTTTCTCCACAAATGTCAGAACCACACCAGTTACTGTCCAGTTTTTTCCTCAGTGTTCCATAACCACAAAGATTTTTGGATCAAACCTTCCCAATAAAGATTTGATAATTGGGTGGGATATCATGACTCAAATCTCTCAACTTCGAATCATTCCTGGAAAAGGTCTTAGATTTAAAGATCAATTCTCTGAGTTCGTTAACATTCAGAGACTCTTTTCCATTGAGATGAGTTTACTAGATCCAATCATGCAAAAGTTGCTTGAATCATGTTTAGAATCCCATTCAGAATTTGCCCAGAAATGTTCTCATCCTTAATGGGAAAACCCTGAGTTCTTTGTTCACCTTCCCTTCAAAAAGAACGAAGATATCAATCCAACCAAGGCAAGTCATATGGGAATGAACCCAGAACACTTGGCTCTAGCTCAAAGGGAATGCTCAGAGTTATTACAGCAAGGCCTTATTGAAATTTCAAATTCTCAATGGGCTTGTGAAGCTTTTTATGTCAATAAACGTCTTTGAGCAAAACAGAGGAAAAATGAGATTGGTGATCAATTATCAACCTCTCAACCTCTTTCTCCAAGATGACAAATTCCCTTTACCATCCAGAGATTCTCTCTTTACTGGTTTAACCAAAGCCCACATTTATTCCAAATTCGACCTCAAAGCCGGATTTTGGCAATTGGGTATTCATCCTGAAGACAGACCCAAGACAGGATTCTGCATCCCGAACCAGCACTTCCAGTGGAAAGTTCTTCCTTTTGGATTAAAGGTAGCACCATCTCTTTTCCAAAAGGTCATGTGTCGCATTTTCCAACCAATTTTGTCAAGTGCAGCAGTGTATATCGACGATATTCTCGCTCTCTGATCGATGATGAGCAAATCACCTGTCAACTTCTTGAGCAAGTTGCGAGACATCGTAAAAAAGCATGGTATTATGCTTTCTCAGAGGAAAATGAACATTGCCCAGACAGAAATTGAATTTCTTGGTATGCACCTCAACAAAGGTACATACTATCCAGGGCCAGATATTGCACAAAAATTATTGAAGTTTCCTGAAAATGACTTTACGAAAAAACAAATTCAGCAATTTCTTGGGATAATCAATTATCTCAGGGATTTTGTCCCCAATATTGCAAAGCTTCTGATCCATTTGCAATCCATGCTGAAAAAGAACCCCCCACCTTGGGGAAAAACTCAGACAAAAGCAGTCGCTGAGCTTAAGGAGATTATGCAAAATCTCCCACCACTGAAAATACCATCAACAGGTAAAAGAATTCTTCAAACTGACGCCAGTGATGAATACTGGGCAGCCGTTCTATTCGAAGAAATTGATGGTAAGAAACATCTCTGTGCCTACAAAAGTGGAAAGTTTTCTCAATCGAAATGCACTACCATTCCACTTTTAAAGAAATCTGGCGATTAAAAATGGAATCAAGAAGTTTGAATTTCATCTCATCGACCATCACTTCTTGGTAGAATTAGACATGGCATCTTTTCCCGATGACCAAGTTTAAACAGGCGATTCCAAACTCTCAACTCGCTTCGATGGGCTGAATGGTTTTCAAAATACTCTTTTGAAACCAAGCATATTCCTGGGAAAAAGAATGTGCTTGCTGACTTTTTGTCAAGACCCAAGGCACCAGCCGAAATCAACATGTACATCAAGAGACCTGCTTTCCATATGCTCAATCATGGTGTCAAATACAAGATTGAGAAGATCAAGGACTTGCCAAGCTGGAAATTTCCTGAAGAAATTATTCAACAAATCCAGAATGACAGTCTTACTGAGAACCTGGAGAACCTCATATGGCAATCCCACACAGACCTATTCAGATTCAATGGAGGTTCGATTCTTTATCCTTTCGGATTAAATTTGAATTATCCTTTTATTCATCCTCTTATCTGGAAGGAAGATGATTTCCCTGATCAGCTCAAAACGCTGTTATGGTACTTAACCAATAAGTACTTGATAGCCATTGAAATTCCCACCAGAAGATTCATTACCAATCTCACCAGGATATTCATGCTTGGAAGAAACATCGAAAAAGAATGTGATAAAAATCTTTTAGACTTTCTAAATTGGTTCTATCATCCTACATGTTGGAAACAAGATTTAGAAAGAAAACTGAGAACCATGACACCAAATCCTGAAGTCCACACCATCTTGTTTTTCAGACGACCATGGAAATTTTGTAGAAATAATGGTAGTATTCTCGATGCACCACTCGAAATAGGAACCACCACCTATAAACCCCTTTTGAACAACCGAGAAGCCCGGATTCACAAATCTTATTCAATATCTGTTAGATTTTGTGAACACGAATACCGAGAACTCCAGAGAATCCTATGCCAGGAAAACAAGACCATTCCCGAAGATGTCTGGAATAATGCACCCACTACGTGGGATCATTATGATCTAGCACTAGAGGCTAAGGCAGCACTAAGGCAATACAGACAAGCTGCATCGTCCCAGGAACATGAAATGACAAGCGAAGATGACATTGGCCAGTCTACTCAAGACCCCTATGCCCGCTTTGGAGGTCCTCTGTCCCAGGATCCCTACGAACAGGGACCTTCGTCCTCATTCCAGAACATGGACACATCGTACTATGCACAGACAACAAATTGGCCTCAGCCAAGCATTCCTGTTCGTCCTACAAGTGAAGAAACAAACTGGGCAGAAGAAGAAGCATCACACTGGGCTCATGTGCAAGCATCCTCATCAAAAAGGCTAAATCAGATCCTCTCACCAGAAGATCTCGAAGCCCTTCAGCAGAAGTACGAAGCTCATCTCCTAGAAGACAGCTCGGATGACTCAGACTCAGTCTGTAGCTACAATGCCCGCGACGGACGAGACCGTTGAGTCCGTACAATTTTCACTGTAGCAGAGTCACTGTTCACTTGTACTGTAGCACTAGGCTAGGGAATGTACTGTTCACAGTATAGTTACTGTTCATAGTGTGCGAATAATTCCCTCCCGGAAATTTCCGTTGCCCCTGTTTGTACCCGGACCCATGAGCTTGGTCCTTGTGACCTCATTTTGCCTATATAAGGCCATGAGGATGTATTGTGTTGGGCAGAGTCCCTTGAAGTAAAGTGTGTGCTTTGTGAAAAAACTCTCTATGGCTTTTTAAATTCCTCTTCTTCTCTAGCCTGGTAGGATCCTTCGAGAAATGCAGCTTGGGTAGATTAGAAACGTTTCCATCCTGGCATCCTCTGAGTGTCTCTAGGCTCTGGACTAAAGGGCTGAGTGGTTTTCTGCTAAAAGGCTGTCCCTGAAGGGCTTGAACGGGAGTTGTTCGCCAAATGTGGGATGCATACCTGATGCCATTGACACATGTCTAGTGGAATCATTTCTGGTAGGATTACTTGTCTGTCCAAATTCTGGATCAGCACATCTTGCCGACTCGGACGGCCGGTGACATATTCGATCGGCGATCGGGGCGTGACAACTTTTAATAATATTTTAATATTATTATTTTTAAAAATATATATTTTAAATATTTTATTTTTATTTTTTTAAAAATATTTTAAATAGCTTTAGCTCCTTACTAGCTCAAATCAAAATGATCGCAAAATTACTTACCACATGTTCCACAAAATGCACAAATCAAATTTATATGAATTTTTCTCTAGTCGATTCCAGGATATACACAGTAGATTCCGAATTTCAAAAAATGAAAACTAGTCTTGACAAAGTAATTTTCAAGTTTCTACTGAAACCAAGATCAATTCTAGGACCGTTCACCCCTAATTGCGATCGAACTTACTTTTTCTTACTTAAGAATTTGACGTAAGATATTGGCTTGCTGGGCTCGGTTTCATTACATGTGAAGAAGACAGATCTTGTTACTGAGAGTATTTACTTCTCGTTTTCATTTGAAAGTGATCCCAAAAGAAGCCTCCACCTGTGTACTTAGGTAATATTTTCGTTTCGTGTTTCTCTGTTGGAACAGGTTAGGACGCCCAAACATTCGACTTCATTTAATAAAATGGATCGATGCAAGCCACATCATTCACACGACACATGACTGGGATGAGTTTGCACGTACGTGGCCTCTAAAGTTACTTTTGTCCCGAGAAAAAGAAATGTGATTCGGACCGTGGATTTGCATTGTCCGAATCAAGCGCTTAAAAACTCAACCAATCATCCAGAGTAAGCAGAAAGCATAGTCAAAGAGGCTCTGTCCATAAAGATGTAAGTCAACCTTACTGGGGCATGACACTCATTTCAGGATGAGGCCTTCTGTTGCAGAGCTCGAAAAGAACATTTGGGTTACGTTTACTATAACCCGTTCAGCCTGCTGCACAATGCTCGATCGGGTAAGCTTGAATCTCGCATTCATGTTCATGACGTGTATGTACCGTCTTTCGATGTTCTTTTCCCCATATGCCTGAACTTTGGGCATCTTAAAAGCACAGCAGAAGGAAAACAACAACAATCACCGCGGAATATTTTCTTATAAGGGAGAAAATAGGTCAAACAACCTCAAACTCGGGCAAGCGAATCCCTTCTTGCACTTGAAAGAACCACAAACCGCAACTCATTCTGCGAATGTGTACATGTCCTCATTATACAAAGGAAGGATAGTTGTACCTGTAATGTGGGATACAAGATATTGCCCTTTGTACACGTAATTATTTCAACAGCCACATGAACTCAAGGGAGGAACAACAAGACAATGCGCAGAGCTAACTCTTGATGTCTCCGAACGTAAGCATTCAAAGAGAAATTCTCCGACCAATCTGCCAGAGGTAACACTCCAATGTACATGACCAAATCCAACTTATCCTACAAAATTCTACAATGTCCTGCAAAAGAATACAGAACTTGAACTGGATTTTAAACAGGGTTTCCGAGGCTGAATCAACTCTGAACTTTTGCATACCTCAGTTTTGCTTCCGAAAAATGGCTCGGAATATCAACGTGCATATGCTGATGTACCTCTGCTGGCTGCTAAAATTTCATTATCATGTGCATCGCACAACTAAGATGCAATTATCACCAGAAAAAGCTGAGCAGAGAATCTTTTTCGCATGACTCATTTCAGCCAAGCAAATCCTTGAACAAGTTGGGGTTTTGACTAGTAGGTGTCACACCCATCTGCCTCACAAGAGCATCCTTTTCCAAGGAATCCTTAAGGCTAGGGCCCTTGCTCAATGATGGAGACCCAGCAGCTCCTCCTGGAGCAGCAGTTTTGATGCTCCCACCTGATAAACCACTCAACAAATCATCTCCATTAGTTGGAATAGGATTCACGACACCTCCACTTTGCCCACTTGCAGCAATCTCCATATAAAGTGACATTATTTCAGGCGGTTTGGTGGCATTGACTGCTCCATGATTTGGTACTGAGACACTTTCTCCTTGGTCAAGAAGTCCTTCCAACTGTTTAAATGGATCTATCAATGGAGCACTACTTGTAACAGTGGGTTCGCCCAAATCAAGCAAATCCAGAGGTGGTTGGACAGGAGTTGATTTCTCTGATGCATCTACAGGCTTGGCAGCGGGGGGCCTCTCTGTAGTGTGGCTGCTAGATTTCACAACCTTATGACCACTGGAAGTCGGTCTCTTATCAGTTTTCGATGGACCACCAAAAAGTGAAGCTGCGAGCCTCTGTTTCTCTGGGGTAATTTCAACCTGAGGCTTCTTTAAGTCAAAAGAAGAGGTGGCCTGTGCTCTTGATGTGGACGTACTTACACTTTCGGTCTGAGCAACTCCATTCACGGTTTTCTGTGATGAGGATTCCGAGGTGGATGTTGACCCAGAGGAATAATTTGGCCTGCCCCACTTTTTCTGAACACCATCAAGCCGTAGCTTGAGTTCTGTAGATCCTGAACTAGATATCGATGGTACTGCTGTGGAAGTGTGTACTTCCCTGGAATATGATGGCTCAGGAACTGGAACAAGCTCCGTCGAGGGTGTGTAAGTAACTGGAGATTTTGAAGGTACCACTGGCTTGGGAAGGTCGTAAGCTTCAAATCTAAGACCATGCATGGACGCTTCATGATGGTCTTCGTTTCTAAAGCTGCTGGTGTCAAGCATCCCTGTGCGCTCACTTTCAGGAATATAAGGTTGAGCACCTTTCTCCAGGGATTCTTGGACATAATGATTGAGGAAGGAGAGATCTTTATCAATCTGCAAAAATAGCCCGTAAGTATCTCATAAGAGAAGTTCATTAGCACTATAGTGCCAGAAGTATGACCCAATTAGACAAACCTGTCCTGCAAACTACCACCATGCAAAGTAAAACACGAATAGATATTTGCGTCTTGCTAATATGCAGATGAATAATGGCAGATGAGAGGAATAATACATTAGAATGATAATTCATTCACAAAGATTCACCAAGTGCAAGGAATACAAATGGCGTATTCCCATTGGTCAGTCCTGAAACTCGAAAGGAGCTGCTCTAACAAATGGAGTTTTGACCACATTACATTGGTAAAGGAATCTGATAATCAAAACTCGAGAAAGGGAAAGAATAAACCTATGTACATACGTATACATACTCCTCCTTTAGTGAGATAATATGAACAAATGCCCGAACCAATAGTTATTATTGCTATTGGAGCATGTACAATTCTAGGATGTAGAGACACCACAAGATGGTTTGAGGTCATAGAGCGATGAAAGGTACCAACGGGGAAGAAAGATGATCAACAAAAGCAAAATTAAATGGATGACGAGCAGAGGGGACTCGTCTAGAATTTCATTTGACACTATCAAGTGCCCCTCAGATGAAAAACAAGAAGTTTGTATCAGTTAGCAACCATTGAAGCCAAAAAACTAGCGGACAATTCCTGTAAGTCCAGCAAACAAATACATATATTATGATTGCTCTGCCTACATAAATTTCAAATTTGCAACTAAATCCTGCAAAACTAAGTTGAGTATTCTTCAAGTCTCCAAGAGCAAATCGGAGGCTCTACAAAATTTGGCTGAAATCGAATACAAGCAATTTGTTTGATAAAGGTTTAATAAGTATACTATATTTTCTACCTGATGAACCATATCTTGAACAAACTCCTCCTTGTAGAAATTAGGCAGTTCAACAAGTAATTCAAGGGTAACAAAACAAGAATTCTAGCATCACCAGAGAACTAAAATAATCCACCTTATGCCAAATGATACTTCCATAACTAAGATAAAACTGATGCTTACATAATTCGGGGCATATTTTCTAATGCAAGGAAAATAAAGGAAGACCCTTAGCGAGAGGAAGAATCAATCACTGTAAGAGCATGACTCAAACAAATAAGCATGCGTAGCAAGACCATAATGAAATTAGACATGCTTAAATTCTGTAATCAAGGACCACCTCAATGTCTTCACAGCTGGCATCTGATGGCATGACAGTCTCAACTGCGTGAGCATCCAAGCCAATGAGTGCTTGAAGTTCATATGCACGTTGCTGTAAATCTGTTGAGTGGGAGGCCGATAATTCTTCAATTAAGGATTGGCACTGCACCAAGCAGAGAGAATTAATGTGATGATCACACTGCATATCCAGAATGATGCAGTAATCTAACCCTGATCAATACCAGACACCCCCGCAGAGGTTTATTACTCACATGCAAGCAAAAGAAATAATGTCTAAGATTACTAGCTCAAATTTAAAGTGCCAAATTTAGGCACAGAAACAGAACTTTCATAGACTACTGTCCACTCACTGATGCACAAGTCTACCCATGACCCCTCTGTTACAACTATACAATTATGAGACATTCCCTAATGCTCCTTAACTGAAGCGCAGAAATGAAGCCATCAGACCAACCCAACTCTAAAAGTAGAATGTAAGCAAACAATTTAAACTCTCAATGCATTTTCAGAAACATCATATGGCATCAACATACTTAAAACATTTATCTGCTCCTATTCATACCCGGTGGAACAAAGAGTATCAATATCAAAGTGCATAAAAGTACAACAAAGAAACTACGCCATACAGTATTTTTAATGGATAATGGCAAAAAGATTCCAAATCGACCATTGGAGTTCAAATCAATTTCTTTTACAAGCAGAAAGAATTTTGAACAGCCCTCTACCTCCAAAGGAACATTCAATACATTTATTATCAAAGCTTTTCCTTAAATCTCAATTTCCAAGAAATATATTCGACTTCAGGTTGTAATTAACTGTGCTGAATCAAAATAAGGTGAATTTGATACGAGCCAACCAGTGAAAATTAACCAGAAGAGAGAAGTTAAAGCATCTAGAAACTATACCTCAGGTAGGATATCCACTTTTCTTCCAGCAGCAATTTCATATGCATATAGTTTCATGAGTGCTGTAATTGCGTAAGCCTTCAAAAAACCAAGGAAAACATCAACCTTGAACCTTAGTGAGACAATCAAAACATTCCATAATGATGTAAGTGTCGCATTTTTTTTTCTTTTTTTCTTTTTTTTGGTGCTGATAATGACGCACATAGCACATATTGTAGAGGAAGTGATCAAATGAACACCATAAGCTACCTGCCCTTTAAACTAAGAGATGATCAAGTCTCAACGGTAGGACTTCAGCAGATAAGCAAAAGTTGCATAATGGAAATGGAAGTAACAGAATCAGACAAGCCTACCAAATATTTTAAGTTAAGACAATAAGGTTGGGTAGACTATAAGATGGCCATGAGTCAATGCATGAAAGACTTGTACTCTTGTCCCTACTAACTCCCGGCCTCAACTCAAGAATGAGCACCTTCTGCACATGCCTTCATGAGGCAATGCCAGTCTTGACAGAACCCACGTTTAGTCAAAGTACATGATGTTTTTCAGCTCTTAAGTGAAGAAACAAACCCAGAGGCTTTGGTAAATCTCTCGACTCAATTTTTCAACACGTGGCCATTTGAGATTAGTCATTTTTGCCTCCTCCCCTAAATTTTCTATTTACCCAAAACACAACTCACACACACACACACACACACACACACACAGAATAACTGATCTTTCATAAATGTGTGTGCACGTGTCAGGGCTTACAATTGCACAAGGGTTTTGCAAAGGCCTTAGAATGGGAAAAATCCTAAGAGATAGCACTTACATGCTTTTAAACATGTGTAAAATGCAATAAGCATTGTCATTTAGTACATGCAAGGACGTGGCAGCTAGAACCAATAAGACACCCACCAATATATGCTTTCAAGGCCAGTGTTACTTGATTAGGCAAAGCAAAGTCCAAAGATTCAAGAATATTAGGATCAGCATAATGGAAAAAAAAAATTCTTTGCCTATGTACTTGTACATATAGATAATAAGGAACTTGTACAAGTATAACAATTTATCCAGGCCTGGCACGTGTTTTCTTTTCATTTTTGGATCATTGAAAAGCAACTTACAGGATGAAAAAGACAGCACTTGAAAGTAAGAAGAAAAGCTTCCAAAGTATTTTATTGCCTAGAAAGCAGGTCACTTACTCTGTCCAGCCAATAAATCTCTCAAATCATTTCAGGAAATATCGAACATTTCAGAAAAATTCCATCACCGACTCAAGTAGCCTCATGTTTTTTTTAGCATCATATTAAGTTTATTTGATTGCTCCCATAGCTTTTAAGAGAAAGTACACATAGCAGTCCAGTCTGGCAAACACAGGTAACAGTCCAGATTTGGGGTTGAGAAGGGCATATGATGTTGTATCCCTTTCTACACCATCCTAGGTACCCAGGTCTGGCAGTAGGATGTTTGTGCAAGAGTATAGTGCTAAAACATTAAAAACATGCACAGCAGTTTATAAGGCAAACACCGCTTCAATGTTAAATTAAAAACATTCATCCTCAACGCCTCCCTACAAGACAAGGGGCGTACCTTTTGTTTCCTTGCTGCCACACAAAAATATCTTTGAATAGAGAAAATTTAGGACTAAGTACACTAAGAGTTTCAACTAAAGTCCCCAATAGAATCGCCAAGCTATCGCGACCTTCCTAGAGGTAAACCACTAAGGGAAAGCTAAAAGATTACTAAGCATACGCTTAACGCGGTCTCTCCCAAGCCCATACTAATTGCAACTTAGGGGTTTTAATCTAATCAATTAAACATGCAATTTGCTATTGAAAACTTTAAAAAAAAAAAAAATGGCAAATGCAACTGAACTAATTTGTTCTCATTCAAACAGATACTCTAAATACGGCAAGCAAAGTAACAATGAGATACCTTAACAGTTTCATCATTTGAATATGCCTCTGCAACATCACATAATTTTCCTGTTATGTAGGATGCAGAATATTTTCCATCAGCAGTGCCATACTCCCCCAAGACCCAGCAGATCACCTACAAATTGCCACAGATTAATAGGTATTGCCATTTTTCTCAAACTCATTAATAACTACATGCTCCAAATTGGAAGGACAGATATGTGAAAAGCTTACTTGCAGGAAAACTGATGGAAGTTTCGGCTCAGCAATAATGTGTAGATATGATTCCACCTACAACAAGACAATATAGCATCAAATTCAAAATATAGCACACAGGAAAAAGAATGGAAATGACTAGAAGGATAAAGTGTTTATGAATGCACATACATAAATGAATCACTAGCCAATGACCTACTATATCACATGCACCAGCCATATGGCTGGTATTCTGGACCATTAACCCAACCTGTAATCTAGATAGAATAAGTTTTAAGACTGATTTTTCACTTGCAAAACCAATAATCTATACTATTTAAAGCATCGGTAGGCCAATTAAAACTGTTGCATTTGATGCAGCCATAAAGAAAACTTCTTTTTCTTCTTCTCCTTCTTGTGCTCACAGTTCACATTACAGAAAAAGGAATGAAGAACGCAAATCTTTTACAGCAAGGACAACACTTTGGCAGCTACAATAAAACTGCAGTTTGGTGTTGTTGCCAGCTAACTTAATCTGGCCATTAGAGTGATCAACGGTCACCATCAACATAAATTGCTAAAAAGGAAAAAACTTAACCAAAATTAAAAACAATGGAATGAATTTATAGCATTTTGTTTCTCCGAGGATTGTTTCCCCTACGAAACTCTACTCGAGTTGTTTTACTCATCAAGCTTAGTTCATGTTCTGTAACTCCATCAAAGATACAAAGAAAATACCTTCCATTCAATTTGGGCCATTTCCTACTTCACAATCTTAGATTCAAGGAAATGTCTTAAGTCATTTGGAACTGAAAAGAAAAACAATATGGACAACACCAGGCGATGGCAATCCACTCAAAAAGCACAAAAGGGCTACTTTGAGCAAACATTTGGAGACTGCCCTAGTAAGCAATCTAGCATTTGCATTTTGTAAATAAATTGGAAGTAGATCTCTTATGGGCATCGACAAGAGAAGTTAAAATTGAGGAACATACAGCAGACGATCTTAACTGACTGTCTGCATTATCATCGTCCTCTCCGAAACCCTCAGCAATCAACCTCATCAAGTTATGAGCAACTTTTATGTTCACCAAATCTCCAGCATGCTCAAAGACTTTATTCATGGTCTGCATAATTAAAGTACCACAAAAGGATTAGGTAAAATGTAAAAAACACACGAATTTGATGCTCTTTAGGTGAACTAGAAAATGGGAGATTGCAACAATACCTGAATAAACCAATGATTGCTAGGTGCAAATTGCTCCGCAAGTTCCACGCATCGAGATGCTATTTCAGTTTTGTAGTGATTATCATTGATGCTTATCATGTAATCAATCATGCGATTAACAATCACTTCAACATTAGAGGACTTCGTCATTTTGTAGAGCAGTTCAAAGGTTTTTCGCTTTAGAGTATCATCTGGGTCCTGGTACAGATGTCATTAATCAGTTAACAAAAAGACAAAATTAAGCATATCAATAGACTATGCATCACAAAGAAATTTAAAAGAAAAAAAAAACTCACCTCTAAGCAATCGATAACAGCCAATTGGTGTTGTTCAGCAATATCTGGACTTATCTTTATTAATCTGCCTAGCGCATCAATACCCATATATTTGAGATTGTGGTCACTCTGTCCAGAAAATAGTGATTCATGTTATGTTCATCAAAATTGAAATGCTAAAGCAATGAGTTTATCATTAAACTGATAAAGGAAAACCATGAAAATTAGGCAAAAAACAAACCTTCAAGAACTTGGAAATTGCGTCAGCAGCAGTGTCTAATAATTTTGGATTTGGATATATACAAGAGACACAACATATGCATTCATACAAAACAGCATTTCCTATATTAATTAATGTGTCAGATTTCCTGAAGATGTCACCCAAAACAGTATACATCTGCTCACTGGCCTGTTTGTCACCACTTCCCAGCAAAGCCAGTATTTTTAACAACTTGATCTGCAAAAGCATCATACATGCAGTTAGTTGAATCTGAAGAAAGCCAACACCTAGATGGCATTAGAAACTTGAACAAAAACATCATCTTTTAAAACATGCACCTGTCAGTAATTGCAACCTCTTAAGAATTGAAAAATTCCATTTAAGGCATATCATACACTTAGAGCTGTAGCCAAATAACACAATACAACACACTTGCTAAGCTAAGCCTAAATTAAAGCAGCACTTGGAAATATGGTTTACAAGACTAAATTTTCTATATCCAATAACATTCGAATAGGCAGGTAGGAGCAATCTCACAAAAAGCAATGGAAGAATGACCTGAAGGGTTGATAATTTTAGTCCTTAGTGTTCACCTCTGAACTCTAAGTTTGCTTAATTGGACCGAGGAAACAATCCGGTGTTGCTACAACAAGTTTACATTTTCTAGGGGAATCTGACAAATAATCAGGAGACAGTGATTGGTCTCCAGGAAGATCAGCTAACCTCACGTTCCTGATTGTACCCCCTATCTAGCAAATTTGTATATTCAGATGTCTATCCATATGCAACAGAAATTGGATATTATGCTAGCTCTGAACATGAGAAAGAGACTCCTTCTCCTTTGGCTACACCAATAACAATTGGTAAAATACATAGAATAGATATAAACTCAGCAAGAGTTCTTTAGGAGACCCAAATCTTTTTCTTTGTACAACACATTACCATCCTTCCCTGCGTTAGGGCCCTACTTCATTAATCGATGCAAAGGACTCGCTATTAATACAAATGATCACACAGTTTTCTTTAATTATCAGAGACTGGAAGTTCAAAATTTAAACTGTTAACTTTCCATTACCAGCAATCAATCTATAACATTCAAAAGCAACATTAAAACAGATAAAATTTCCACCATATAAGTGAAAATCTACATTTCTACATAATCCAGGATATACTCACACAAGTAAAAAAAACTTCCATGATGTTTCCAGAAAGATACTAATCATCATATCTAGATTTAAACTTCAATAGATAAATTAAGAGCAACGTGTTAGAACAAACCTGAATGAACGGGGCAGGCATTTGATGGTAGTCATAGCTCTTTGGTAATCTTCTCTCAGCTACTTGTTTCAGAATGCTGATAAAACTGATAACCAGATCTTTATGAGATTTAACATCAACTGTTACGAGATCAAAGAGAGGGCATAGAGTTGCACCCATGACACCAGGATCCTTATCACAAAGCGTCTGCAAAAAGATAATCAGATTTGGGAAAGAAAAGGCATTTCATCAGATGAAAGGAAAAAAATATTATTATTGTCCCTAGAAAAGTGCTAAAGTTCAGGGTCCTCATATAAAATTCAGACAAGAGACTTCAGAAGTTCCATAAATGCCGCTGAACCAGCACATATAAGGAAAATGCATGATGAGCAAGAATACAGTTCTGTATGACATAAACTGCTTTTATTCGTCTCTCCAGCTGCATATGGTGCATTGAACAGGCAAAGGTGAATCGGCCCCATTTCCTTGATTGTAGTTAACTGACTCAACATTTACCCTCTAGGCCCAACAAAAGAATGAGCAAGGGCAGGAGGAGAACAATTTTTTCAGCACAGGACGATAGGGTATGACTCTTTTGACGACATATGATAAGGAAAGGAAGGAGCACTCTCCTATGACTATTCCTCCTGCAAGCAATTTCATTTTAGCATTTTCAGATTAGAGGTTGCAAAACGTTCATACCAGAGAAAATTGCCAATACAGATGGGACAGTTAGCAGGTCGTCGAATCCAGATGGTTGTCGCAATTATAATATGTTCTTTTGCAACCAAAGGAGAAAATAATGCTTCTACATTTGCTAACTTTCAATTGGACAATAGTGACAATATCACACTAATAACTCCAACAGCTTTGTCAACTTCACATCAAGTGGAAGCAACGGCACAATATCACAGGCCTAGCTGCAACAACTTTAGAATGCTGCTCTAGAAAAACTATCAGCGTTTCCCCAAATGAAAATGAATACGAATTGATAATAGCTAGTGCTCCACCAAACCATCTAAGACAATGTGGATAGCCTGAACTCACACATCTCTCAAAGGATACGGAATTTCAGCATTTGCATCCATGCACTAATCCCACCTCAAACCCGAAGCCCAACCAAATAGAAAGCTCCAAATACCTTACGGAAATTCGATATCAGGTGCAAGACCGAAGCCGGGGACTTCTGATAAAACCGGTGCAGCGCCATGATCGCCTTCTTCCTCACGGCCTCCTTGGCGTGGCCCAGGAGCTCCACCACCTGCGGCAGCACGGCCGGAATCGTCTCCTCATTGATCAGCCTGCACACGGCGTTCAGGGCGGCGCAGACCACCAGGTAGTTGTCCGACCTGAGATCCTTCTGTATGGTGTTGACGATGAGGATGATGAGGTCGTGGTCCTCGTTGAGGAAGAGCGTGACGGCGAGGTACCCCGTCCGCTTGAGCAGCAGGCTGTCGTCGTGGGTCATCTTGACGGCGTGGATGTAGCCGAAGGAGGCGTCGTGGCCGAGCATCTCGACGTAGACGAGGCGGATGATGTACTCCTTCATCTTGCGCTTGGGGATGTCGGGCTCGACGATCCGGCGCTTTAGGGTTTCGATCTCGCCGAGGATGATGCGGTCCTCCTCGGACTTGGATCGGGCCTCCCCGATGGACTTGACGAGGTCGAGGAACTCCTTCGACTGCCCGAACCCGCCCTGGGAGCCCATCGCGAGCTCCCGCCCGATCGTCTTCAGCTGCTCCAGCTTGGCGGAATCGCGTGCGCTCGCTCCGATCGATCGAGAGAGTGCTGCTGCTTCCCGGCGAGATCTCCTTTCAGCGGCGATCGGGGCGGCGGGGCATTGGGTGGCGGGGGAGGGCGAATGCGGAGGCCGTGGATCTGCGGCGGCGGCGGCGTCGGTTGTCGATCGGAGGTTCGGCAGGACGTGGCCGCGCGGGGGAGAGAGAGAGAGAGAGAAGGAGAGAGAATTGGTGTTCAGAGAAGAAGAAGAAGACAAAGTGCAGAGAGGACGTTCGGGTTAAGTGAGAGGCCCGGCGGCAATCGGGGCTCCGGGAGAGGGGCAGAACAGGCGTCGGAGACGCTCGAGTGATTTTTCACGGCTGCGCGGTGACATGAGTGAGGGTAGATTTGTCTTTTGCGAGTGGAAATTCTTTTTTCTTTTTTTCGGTCGGTGAGTTGGAAATTAGATTAGGCAGACTTAAGTAGGGATGGTCAGTTTCAGAGTGAGCTAGATGGGACCGAGAACCGGAATAGAAAAGCCGGTTCTCAACATGCGAAATTGGTAACCAACTCACTTGATCTTGAAATTAGTTTGATCCAATTTCCGGGTGAATCCAAAAATTGACGATTTGCTTTCTTTCTTTTCTTTTTTCAATTCTTAGAAAATCGGAAACATAAGGACTGTGCGATGAGCTGAAAGCATATATACCAATAACTGGTAAGTAATCTCTAGGTACCTCTCGGAATATTAGGTGGGACCCATCTTCTTGGACAAAATTGTGGAATCTCCGGCCATAGGTTTCCCAGGCAATCTAAGAAACCATAGAATAGATGCTAGAGAGGAGGCGTGGAGTGGAGGAAGGTGTTGAGCGGGTCAAGCAAGAGGCGTGCGGGTAGTCCGAGTGGTTCGATTCACACTTGAAATAGGAAACTGAATGGATCACGATCGATTCCAAATTTTAAGAAACGAGAACCATTCAGAGTCAGCCAGTTTGGTCTAGTTTCAGTGCTCGCTTCTAGATTTGAGATTTTGTTGCTACGAATTTAGTTTTCGATTCATATATGGTAAAAGTCGCAAGGAGTTAAGTAATGTGATGTGCAAATTTGACATAAAATTGGGTGATCTATTGCACTCACTTGCGAGTTTTACCAACAATTTATTTTTTATGGTCCTTTTAGCAAATTTTAATCCTAACAAATCTATTTGAAATACTTATACGAATGTTTAAAATTAATCTTTATGATGAGGCTTTGAATGAGTCTAACTATATATGGAAATGGATCTCGTAACATTTGACGAAAATATTATTAAAAGATCAATCTTCTATTTAAACATCGATAAAATAGTTATTATCCAATAAATAAAAGAATCTGACATTACAAAAAATTCATAATATATATTTACAATGTCATATTACATGATCGTGCATATTTGTTAAGATATTATTAAAAAAACATAATTAATGATGGCACTTATGGTTAAATGCATAATCAAAGATAACTTTATTGTTTTACGGTTTAATCATTTTCAAAAAAGTCAAATTATATATGGATGGAAAATACAAAAAAAATGTTTGTACAAATGAATGATGTTAGGCGGATATAACTAAAGGAGATAAGGACATTACAATTTACAAGTCATAACTTTCATACAACACTCATTTAAGCCGCGGCTTTTTTAAATATACTCACTTAAATATCATAACTTTCAATGGATTACTTGAGTGCCATAACATTTACTCAAGTGTCAGAAATCCAACATGGCATAACACTTATGTCAAGCGTTTTTAAAAGGTTATAGCATGTGATCAATTAAAAGGTTATATTGCATTTAAGTGATTGAAAAAAAAAAGTTGTAGTATTAAAGTGAACATCGTATATTAATTATGACAGTTAAGTGATCGAAAAACAATTGTGGCACTCAGGTAATTACTGTATGAAAAATAAGATAAATATGGTGTCATTTTGTCTATAAGTAAATGCATAATAGCGATGATTCAAACAATTAAATGCATAATTATAGCTAACTCTAATTCTACTATATCTTACAATAATCTCTATTTTTACTAAGAATCATGTTGCTGGATTAAATTCTAACGAATACGGTTTGGGAACTAGTAAGACACTTTTTTTTCTTTAATTATTAAATAAAATAAAATTAGAATGAGATAATTGTTTATATTCCTATATAAAAAATGCGCACCAACGAGCACAAAAACCAGATTAAGATTTCCGGTAAGTTCATGAATATGCTTTAGAAGGAGCTTCAGCATTTTATGAATTCTAATTAGTTATAATAAAGTGTACTTTAGTCAGTACATACATTTTTAACTAGTGAATATTGTATAATTATTACAATGACTTTCAGAAAAAGGTACATATGATTTCAAAAAAGTTGTAAAAGGAAAATGCATGCCTTGGTGTTGTTTCATCAAGAAAGAGGGGATGAATAAACAGTACATTAGCATCTGATCAACGTAGCTACATTGGGTTGACCTGAAATTATTTATATAAAAAAAAAAAACGTAGCTACATTGATTAATGATGAACAAAGCTTCATGTTGTATAGATCAAGACAATGACAACTGACATTCAATGTATCCAATATAATTTGTCAACATCAACAAATTTTGAACTATTATTATTGTTTCACAGCATCAACAAGTTCAAAGTATCATCTACATGGCACTCTAAGATATTTATCATATTAAAATATCATCGTAACTGTTAAACTATATCTCATACTCTAAGTTAATGTCAACTTTCTTTTTTCCCAATAGAAATGTTAAAGTATGGGGCACAAATATTTCGCTATTTTGACATGAATGCCTATGTAATATATTAAATGTAATAACATAAGGAAAATCACACAAGAATATAATTGCAAAATTAGGAAAAGTAATTAAATTTGAGCATTAATAAATAGAAAACATATTAACAACTAACTAGGGGTGTACAAAAGAATCGGGATCCATCCTATCTGCTCAAAATTGAACTAAACTACCCTAAAACCAACGGTTCCCTTGGTGACTAGTCCAATTATAAGGGTGGAATCACTAACTTGGACCAAATCTATATAAACACAATCATATAAATGAATGATTTATGCAACTTTGATGAGAAATTAATCCTCCCTTTCTCTATGCCTTTTCTAGATAAGTATTGTTGAGGTTTTCTATCAATTTCGAAGTCATTGAAATCAGACTTGCTTCTTTGATTTCTTAATGAGGACATTGATGCTCTATTCTTGCTGTCTAAGTTGATACTTATCTCCACTATCATCATCGTTCTATCCGTTGAGCTCAGTTTTCTCTTGCCTATTGCTTCAATGCCTTTGCACTAGCATCCCCAAAACTTCATCATAATGTCATGGTAAGGATTTCAATTTAGGGGGCAGATTCACCAACCACACTCCTTAACAAACATTACAGTCCCTTCTACATCATTTCCTTCTTTAAGATTGCATGCTCAGTGTGGCGTCCATACAACACACATTAGAAACATTTTAACTTTATTCATTCTTGTTAGACCACTTCAATAGATCCAACTGGAAACTAGATTAGATTGGCGGTCTGGTTCCCATGGAACCAACAAGTGATTTTTGGTTATCATTTTTCGGAACCGATCCTTAATAGATGATTCTTGGTTTTGGGGTGGAACCCACCTACCTTGTAATCGACCACCCTTATAATCAATCGTTGGCTATAAATTTTCCACGAGAAAATGAAGAAATATGTAAATATCATTATCCTAGAAATCAACCAATAGAATTCTAGATATGTATTATTCGATGAAAAAGATATTGCGAATTTCTTTAAAGCATAGCAAGATGTCCAGGCGTTGCACAAGTCTAAGATTATATGTGCTATATTATAAATTGAGTATCGCATATTTCCACAATATATCCAATAATTATCCTAGTGATAGATTGGCATGGATATTGAGATAGCCATCAACTCTTCCCAAAACAAAAGGATAAACAATAATTTGGTGACCGTCAAGATTAGGAAGAATATTCATAAAAAAAAAAAGAAGAAGAAGAGAAAACTGATATGAAGAAATCGCCTACAACTCTCTACAAAGACGAGCAAATACGAGGGAGAAAAAACCATTTTACTCTCAAGAAAATTATACACGGGTATCCTCCCCATATTTTCCACACAAAGTCAATAGCACAAAGGTGAAGATTTCGATAAGTAAAGACACGCTATCAAGAGAGAGGAATTTACATTCTTACCTCATATTTTCATGTTTCTTATGAATTCATATTAATTCACGGGCTCAAAATATTGCGTTTGTTTATATTATGATTTAACAAATATTTCAATTTTACATCTCACGTTTCCTTTTCATTTGCCCTTTCGGTTCACCGCACCGAGTCCACGTTGCTTTATATTAGTGCTTTGATAAGAGATTTAACCTGCATCTCGTTGCGTGCCTTGTTATATATACCATCAATTTATCAAAATAATGTGCTCGAAAGAAGAATAACAGGAATATCATCACTTTCTTATGGTGCTCAATTTTTTTTTTTTTGCTCACTTAAGTATCATATCGGAGTAAAATTGATTACTTGAGTGCCAATTCTAGCCAATTTTGCTAGTTGAGAAACCCTTGCCCTCGATCGCCAGATTTGGGTGAGGCGGCCTCGCCCGCAATTGGTGAGACTATGATGCCCTTGCCTAGGGCCTTTGCAATTGAGGGCAAGGGTTTTGTGTCTAGCGAGGTTATTGATGACCATTGTCGGCCCTAAGAAAAAAAGGGAAAAATAAAAAAAAATTCAAAAAAAAAATAAAAATTATCTACGTTAGCGTTGACGAAGCCACGTATGACAAGTAGTTGCCATGTTGGATTTTTCAACCAAAAAAAATCGCAGATAGCACTCAATTAATTGATTTTTCAAATTTATAGCGCTTAAACAAGTGAAAAAAAAAAAGTTATGGTATTCAATTGAGCGTTGTATGAAAATTATGACATTTCTACTAATTACACCAATGTGCTCCACACCCCCTTTTTAACAGAAAGAAAATTAAGCAAACGAACCTATCATATAATCATACCCTCACATCTTAAAACTAAGTCTAACTTAGCGAATTAGCTAAGGGGTAATGGTGAATTTCGCAATTACGAATACATTTTCATGATTTTTATGACAATCCAAGTCGAAAACCGTGCCTCGTTTAAAAGTGTGAAAAAGGATAATGCGTCCGTGATTGGAACATTATGATGGATTACACTCATCCTTAAGTTTCGCGTAAATGAAATTCCTGGTTTTCAGGCAGAACTTGCCTCCAAGGGCCCATTATGTTGGAAAATGGACCGGGTCGGGTTTGAGTCGACTACGTAAACCTCTACTTGGTTAGGCCCAACATGGTTGGGCTCCAGACAATTCATTAAGTAGCTAGGCCCCATTAAAGGCCTTGACGAGGCGGATCGAGCCCGCAAAGAAGAGCTGCTTGCCCAAGCCCGTAATTTTTCGTCCGGCCAGCCCCGACCGACAAGCATGTCCGAAGGGCCGAGCCCCTCTCGAACGGCGAGTCGGCTAAGCAAGAACATTTTTCTGGCGACACCGGACGCAGCGACACTGATCATAAAAAAGTTCATGACTGAAAATTTTGATTAACAAGTAGCCCCGAACTCGTGAATTAGCGTGCCCCCACCTCATAAGCTGTATGCCGAAGCCCGGGCGGGCGGGTGGTCGGCCAAAATTGTTTAGATTCGAATGCTCTCTCTTGACCATACAGAATAAGTTGCTACAGCGTATAGAAAAGTGCTTCATTGCCACTAACCATGTTAAACATGTTATTATATACTTTCGGCAAAGAATAACCAAGATGTTAAAGATCCTAATTCTTACTCTTATTACTAATTGTCGCTCGCTTCCTCTTCTAATTGTCGCAAATCGGAGCCGGGTCTGCTCAATTGGCACGACACTCCATGGGAAAGAGCGAGCTAGCGACGGATCTCCAGCAAAAAACGAGTCGATTCGTTCGTTACTTTCGCGATCGGATCTACTCTTTTTCAGCCGGCCTGCGGGTGCAGCTTGAGGTCCTGCTCGATCCGACCCTTCTTCATGGACATCACAGCAAGGCAGAGCGTGCTGCCTGATGCGATCACGACCAGTACCGCCGAGGCGACGAACATTCCATCCCTGACCAGGTAGCATTCGCCGTCGAGCCATCCTTTCCCGTAGGGCTGCTCTCTGCTCATGCTCGTCGCCGCGCCGAGCACTACCGCCCCCACCCCGAAGCTCGTCCTGATACAGCAAAAATTAGTTCAGAACCCGCATAACGATCATCTAATACCGGTTTTCTTCCTGCCATCGAACTGTTCTGTAATGGATAAAACGATTTTGGACGTACAGTCAACCAATAATTCATGGCTTTTTTCGTTCAACCGCTATCGAGTCAAATCCATTATTGTGACTTGAGAAGCATACCAAACGCCAAACTCCAACCCCCTGCAATAATGCAGACGGGTCTGCTTCGAACGAAAGACAGGTGACCTACCACGAAACCAGAAAGAGAGCCGCCGTGATCGTCAGCCTCTTCCCTTTGCGCCTCTCGACGCCCTTCCGATCTCTGGCGCAAAAGCCGGCACATACTGCCGCATACCCGACCACCTGGGCGGCCGAGAGGCAGGCCAGCGCCGCGACCCCGTACTTGAACGCGTCGCTCCCAGGCAAGTAGCACAGCTTGCCGTCCCACTTGAACTGCCTCACCTTGAGGAACAGAACGAAAGCATCACATCACACGACATCACCACCAACCCCCAATTGACTCCAATGAAGTAACGACTACTCTTTTCTCCGCAATGCTCACCTTGGTTTTCTTGACCTCAGCCGCGACGCACGAGAGGACTGCCACGACGGCGAGAGTGACGACGAGCAAGGAGAGCAGGAAGGCGGTGAGGCCGGGCCGGTGGCTTCCCATTCCGGGATGCTTTGCTTGGCTGATTCTTCTTTTGGAGAGCTGGAGGGAGGGAGAGGCTAGGAAGAGGGGAAGGCTTGAAGGTCACTCAAGAAAATGGAAGTGGCCCTTGGCTTGCTTGGGGTGGTGGAGGATTTCTGTTGCTTTGGCAGAGTGGTTGAAAGGATTCATTCCAAAGGAGCAATCTTTCGTTGCTTGGAAGGAGGGGCAAAAGTCCCCAAGAGCTGTGCTGGGGAACGGTTTTGGTATCGAATCAAATAATGACCTCCTAGAGGAAAAAGGGCTCCTGCCCAACCTGTGCTTTTCCATGAAGCTGGTGAAATTCACCTAACATTAGGTGGACTATGCGAGAGAGAGAGACCGACAGAGCGAGAGAGAGAGAGAGACAGAGATTTCAAGGCTTAACCAGAAGAAATCTGATGCGTTTTCTCGTGAATGTGATGGTGCCACAGTTCAAAGTTGTGCAACTAGAAGAATTACCCGATATTCATCTCGAATCGGCACACAGGAAAGCTACGGAATGTGGATGAATTGCAAATATGTCTGATCGATGCAACCCAATCCTCCTGGCGGTCTTTCGGATCGCCGGGACTTCACGTGAAGAGACCCGATTGTGTTTTCACTGTCGCCGGGGATTGCGATCGCAACATACTCAGAAAGAACCAAATGACCTCCCCATCACATGGAAGTGGAACTCTCTCTTTGTATAGGTGACTTGCCGGGGGGGGGGTCAGGAGTGGGTAGGTTTAAGCTTTAGAGTGGGGGCCATTTGACCCTCTAGGAAAGACCTGGCAAAAGAGCGATTATGCCCTGGAATCGATTCGAGGAGAGAATAATCTTTGCGAGTGGGCTGGAGACTTTTTCCCTTTTGGGGGATCCGCTGCTGCATCGTCTTGGAATGGAAACTTCCTGGCGTGACCTCCGGACAAATTCCAATCCAACCACTGACGGATGCGGATGCAGACGATGCAGCACCGTTTGTCCTCGCTCCTGCGTTATCTCGGCGAAGATTCAGACGCATGTGGACACGGCACGGCGTGGCGCTTCTGGGTCTGCTGTGGAAATTGCCAGATGGACTCTTGCCGTTCGCACGGTCTAGGGATGGATACATCGATGGTTTTCATTCATGAACAGTAAATTCAGAGCATTTGAAGAGCGAAACACCGTTGGATTTCGCTTAGAGATACAGCTTTTCTTCCTTTTTTTTTTAGTGGGAAGTCTCGGCTAGATTGACTATGGATGAAACTGATTTTCTCGGAAAAAAACAAATCGAATGTGGTCCGGTATTTGGAAAGTCAGGAATTTTTCATTTTTCAAGTCCTGGAAAAACGGTTCTTGTGATTCTTGATTTTGGATGTCGGACAGGAAATTTGTACTTAAATTTACAGAATTTGAAGAGCAAAGACAACAGTGGATCACGCTTAGAAATACGGGTTTCCTTTTTCTTTTTCTTCTTTTTTTTTTTATGTGCAAAATCTCGTTTAAATTGACTATAGATAAAACTAATCATGTCAAAAACAAAATAAAAACAAATCATATGGAGTTTGCCATTTCGAAAGCGGGGAATTTTTCATTTTTCATGTTCAGGAAAAGTGGTTCTTGCGGTTCATGATTTTGGATGTCCGACAGGAAATTTCGACTTGTGCTGTCATATTCAAGAACCCACATTAAATTCTTGACGCATAATTGGATAAAACTATGAGCGCCTTTCAATATGTTCAATCACAGTAGTCACATATCGCTGATTGTCAGCACTAGTGATCTCCTTTATGTAAAGTGATAAGAGATATTAGTGTCCTTTGAATATTTTATCTTTTTGTTTATCTTTGAATATTTGGAACTCTCTTTCGTCTAATAAATATCAATCATCATATCGCTTTATTTATGAAATAAGATTAGGGGTTTCTTCTTTATGTGGTCAAAGGATATATGTTGCTTTTGTTAGAATTTAACTTGTAGATAAACAAAAAATTATGACTAGCAAATTATAGATATGATGATTCGTGTCCAGCAAAAATGATGTTAAATAAACAATGTCGTTGGGCACGATCGAACAGCATTTTGATTGAGAAATGATTTTACAAATTAACAAAGAGGATAATGTTTTTTTCTTATTTATGACTGAAAACAAAAAATAAAAATAAATGACACCAAAGGCCACCTAAATAGATGATAACTCGACTTGGGCTCCAATCAATAGGGAATTTTTCTCGACCATTAAAATAATGCATTCCTTGTGAGGACGCATCTCAACCATTAAAGCTGGATGGTTTGAGATGACTTTTTATTTTTTAATGCATTATTACTCACTCCTCTTTTCTTTATTTCCATCTCTAGTCGTCTTCTTAACCATGACACCGAGGCTAAGGAAATGGACGAACGCACATAAATGTCCCCGGTCACCTGAGGCGAGTGGCCTCCATAGCTGAAGTGGGGACCTTGGCCCCTCCTCTTCGTTCAATTTTAGAGCCACAGAGAGAAAGAAGGACCCGTGGCTATGAAGGTTGACAGCGGTCGCGCCAGTTGCCCTCTTTGGCACGACCCTAGGTCTGTGGTCACACAAAGCCGACCAACTTTGTGGTTGCCATGGTGGGATGGTGAATTACAATGTGCGTGACCGCTTTGTAAAAGACTGTTGCTAAAATCTTTGAAAAAAAAAAGAAAAGAAGAAGAATGGGTTTAACTCAAACGACCCTTGGCAGCCGTTGAAAAAGTTGAAAGCCCCAACGGTAGCCCATTGCTAAGGTCGTGCAACCACAAGTGAGGTAATAATTGTTGAGGTCATGCGACCTAAGATGAGGTGACACCAAGGTCACACAACCTAAGGCGACATAGATATGAAGATAAAAGCTAAGTGACCCTTGGCACCAAAGGTTGAAAACTCTAGTGACAGCACATTGCCAAGGTTGTGCGACCTTGGGGATAAGTTGCCAATATCTTGTGACCTCAGGCAACATAGATTTGGAGATAAATGCTTGAGCGACTAGGCGAGCCTTGACCTTGATGGCCCTCGACAATTTTCTACTTGGTCAGATATCGCGTGAGTCGCAACCCTCTAGGTCTCACCTAGTAAACTTGTAACCATCAATCAAGTTTGGCAACCCTCGGCCACTATCCGCAACATCCGGTTGGCCTCTTGCAACCATCGGTGGAACTTCACATCGGCAATCTAGATGTGCAACGTCTGTTTCAAAGAGGAAGAAAGTAAGCAATTTATAAGGCCAGGACCACAAAGTTGGAAGGAAAAAAATTCGTTAACCCTAAAGCAACATTCCAAAAATGCCAAATACAGCTGGGATACATTGGATTATGGGCTTTTAGAAATTTCGACTTTGCCTCTAAGGCCTTCGTATTTTCAAGGCCTTCCTGGCTTAAAGGTCTTCTTAGGTATATTGTGTACGTGCCTTTAGTGAAGTTGTGTCAAACCAGATGGAGCCACTTTTTGGGGGTCACCAGTCACCGCTCAATGTTCTAACGTTGTTCGAGTCCTTTTGCTCCAGACCACGCTTTCACTGGTCCGCTTTTCGATCTTAGGTTAATTTTCTTCCAGATCGGGTCATGCTCACCCTCTCCTTTTGCTCCAAACCACGCTTTCGTTGGTCTGCTTTTCATTCTTAGGTTAATTTTCTTTCAAATCGGGTCATGCTCACCCTCTCCTTTTGCTCCAAACCACGCTTTCGCTGGTTCGTTTTTTGATCTTAGGTTAATTTTCTTCCAAATCAGGTCGTGCTCACCCTCATTCCTAACTAAATTCAGTTCTCATTGCTATCGTATGTTACTTGGTGGGGCTATGAGGCCTGCCAGGTGTAAAGACTGGCCTAATTGGTATTGACCTCCCCAATCATCCCCTCTCTCTTTGACAGGGATTGTGAATTATAATGTGTGTGACCACTTTGTAAAAGATTGTTTGCCAAAATCTTAAAAAAAAAATAAAAAAAATAGAAGAATGGGTCAGCTTAAGTGGCCCTTGGCAGCCATTAGGAAAGCTAAAAGCTCTAACGGCAACTCATCTTTAAGGTCGTGTGACCATAAGTGAGGTAACAACTGGGCGACACTGGGATACGCAACCTAAGGCAATAGATTTGAAGATAGAGGCTCAAAAGCGACCCTCGGCACTAAAGAGAGGACTGAAAATTCTAGTGACGGCACATCGTTGAGGTTGTGTGACCCCAGGGGATAAGTCACCAATGTCTCGTGACCTTAGGTGACATAGGTTGGGAGATACAGGTTGAATGACTTGGTGGGCCTCAACCTTAGCGACCCTTGATGGCCCTTGACGGTTCTCTACTTAACCAAATCTTCGCCTAAGTTGTGACCCTCTAGATCTCACCTAACAAACTTGTAACCGTCAATGAGTTTTGGGGCAACCCTTAGTCACTCTCAACGATGTTCGGTTGGCCTCGCGTAATTCTTAGTGGAGCTTCACACTTGTGATCTAGATGTGCAATATCTGTTTCAAAGAGAGAGGGAGAAGGTGAACAGTTTATAAGGCCAATACTGAAGTAAGAAAATATTTGTGAACACAGAGTCTGAAGCCAAAAGAAAATTCGTTAACCTTAAAAGCAGCATTCCAAAAAGGGAAAATTACATAAATAGTCCCTATATTTTCACTCAATGTCCAATTTCGTCCATGAACTTTTGATCGGCTCAATTTGGTCCCTGAACTATTGATAAAATGTCCGATCTAGTCCCTAAACTTTCGAATGGCTCATTTGGTCCCCCGAACTAGTAATAAAATGTCCGATCTAGTTCCGAACTTTCGATTGGCTCAAGTTGGTCCCGAACTATGACGAAATGTCGATCTAGTCATCCTTCGTTACTATTTTTCTTTTTCTTTTTTTCCCTTTTTTCCTTTTTCTTTCCTTTTTTCCTTTTTTTTTTTCCCTTTTCTTCTTTTTTTTTTTTTTTTTTTTTCGCTTTCCCTCCGCCGGAGCCGGCGGAGGGCCGGCGTCCGGCGAGGGCCCCTCGCCGGCGTCTGCGAGGGAGAGCCCCTCGCCGGCGTCGGGCGAGGGGCTCTCCCTCGCAGATCTGGCGAGGGGCCGTCCTCGCCGGCGTCTGCGAGGGAGAGCCCTTCGCCGGCGTCGGGTGAGGGCGAGGGCGAGGGGCTCCCTCGCCGGCGTCCCTCGCAAGCGGGCGAGGGGCTCTCCCTCGCAGATCTGGCGAGGGAGAGCCCCTCGCCGGCGTCGGGCGAGGGCGAGGGCGAGGGGCTCTCCCTCGCAGATCTGGCGAGGGAGAGCTGCGAGGGAGAGCCCCGCGCAGACGCCGGCGAGGAGGGCCCCTCGCCAGATCTGCGAGGGGCGAGGGGCCGTCCTCGCCGGCGTCGGGCGAGGGGCTCCCTCGCAAGATCGGCGAGGGACTCACTCGCTTGTGAGGGACGCTGCCGGCCCTCTGCCGGCTCCGGCGGAGGGAAAGCGAAAAAAAAAAAAGGAAAAAAGAGGAAAAAAAGGGAAAAAGAAAAAGAAAAATAGTAACGAAGGACTAGATTGGACATTTCATCATAGTTCGGGGACTAACTGAGCCGATCGAAAGTTCGGGGACTAGATCGGGACATTTTATTAATAGTTCGGGGACCAAATTGAGCCATTCGAAAGTTCAGGGACTAGATCGGACATTTTATCAATAGTTCGGGGACCAAGGTCGCCTAATCGAAAGTTCGGGACGAAATTGGACATTGAGTGAAAATATAGGGACTATTTGTGTAATTTTCCCTTCCAAAAATGCCAAACGAAGGGTCATGGGCTTTTAGAAATTTCGGCTTTGCCTAGGAGGCCTTTGCATTTTCATCTCTGAACACCTCAGCGTTTTGTCAGAGGCCTTCATGGCCTAAAGGTCCTTTTCATTTTCAGGTAATAAAGAGAAATGCCTTTGGTGAAGTCGTGTCAGTCCAGATGGACCTTTTTCAGATGTCACCGCTCACTGTTTTGTAGCCTCGTTCGAGCCCATTCTGCTCCAAGCCATGCTTTCATCGGCCCGTTTTTCAATCTTTGGATAGTTTTCTTCCAAATCGTATCCACCCTCTTCCTAATTAAATTCAGTTGCTATTACCATTATAAATAAATTTTGTACGGTGCTCCTTTGTATGTCATAATTTTTTTTTGATTTCTTAAATATCATGACTTCTTAAAAAAATTATTCACTTAAGTATCACAACATTTAATTTATCACTTTAATGTCATAATATTTTTTTAAAAAATTTCCACATATTGGATTTGTTATGATACTTGCTATTAACGTTTTTAAAAAAAGTTAGAAATTCCAGTGATAAATTAAAGAATTAGATGGCATTTATGTCATAGAAACTTGAATGGATACAATCTGAATGGAGGGGAGGTGAGGGTTCGAATTTCTATCTTTTTCTGAAAGTTGGGTTGGTGATGAATTAATTTTAAGTGTGGGTTTGGTAGGATGTGGGACAAAAATTTAAAAGTAAAAGTTAGAATAAGAATGGGATATCACTGACAAAAAGAAAAAGAAAAAAAAGCTATTATGGCTATTGAATGAGCTTCGAAAGTTATAAATCTTGAGGAGGTAATTTCCTACCGGAGCGGCACTTGGGAGGTTTTAGCTCTCCGTTCGTCCTCGTCTTCTCTTCTTCTCGAGCGTTTGACTGATGATCTCTCCCTCCGGCTACGACACGATCGATCACCAGGCTTTTCTCGGTCAACGACGGTCGCCGGAAGCTCGGTCGGCGCTGCCCGCTGCCATCTTTCTCGAGGTTCCTTCTCTGCTCGGTCTTCTCTCCTCAAGCACGTACATGAAAGGCACGAATTGTACATACCCATATGAATTCACGTACAAAGAGGGAAGAAAGATTCGAACTTTGCGAGTTTCGCAGCGAATTTGATCCTTTGCGTTAGTGGGTTATGGGAATTCGGCAGCGATTGGGATGGTAGATTGAGAATTTCTGCTTCTGGGTTTTTCGCGTTTTAGTCTCTCGGTCGCTCTGCTTTGATGGAAGCCATGGCCGAACACCTGGGGCGATCGGGGTTTAGATACCCGCCTAAAATCGTACCGTCTTCTCACCTTTTGACGAACCACGCCAGCTTGAGACTGCCGCCGGACTTGCAGCCCCTTCAGTTCCCCTCCCATGTCCATGCTAATGACATCTCCCCATTGGCGAAGACCGTGTGCGATATCCTTGCGCGGGCGTCGCCCGGGGAGATCGAGGCCTCGCTCGACTCCACCGAGATCCCTGCGAACCCAATCCTCGTGGAAGAAGTCCTTCAGTATTCATACAATTACCCCACTTCAGCTGTGAAGTTCTTCCGGTGGGCCGGCCAGAAGCACAAGCACTCTGCGATCGCGTGGAACCTCATGGTCGACTTGCTCGGCAAGAACCAGGCGTTTGAGCAAATGTGGGATGCTATACGCTCCATGAAGCGAGAGGGTGCGCTGTCGGTGGCGACATTCTCGGTTTTCTCGAGCTACTGCAGTGCTGGTCGGGTCAACGAGGCGGTCATGAGCTTTGATGTGATGGACCAGTATGGGGTTGAACAGGATACTGTGGCAGTTAACTCGATATTGAGCGCTATTTGTGATGAGGACATGCAGACGATGAGGGCATTGGAGGTTTACGATAAGATCAAGGGGAAGATACCCCCAGATGGGGATACATTTGCAATTCTGCTTGAAGGGTGGGAGAAGGAGGGAAATGTGGACAAGGCCAAGAACACTTTTGGGGAAATGGTTGCCCGCATTGGATGGAGTTCGCAGAATATGTTGTCTTATGATGCTTTCTTGACTACTCTGGTTCGTGGGTCGCATGCTGAGGAGGCCATCAAATTTCTCCTGGTGATGAAGGGAAAAAACTGCTTGCCAGGTTTGAAATTTTTCTCCACTGCCCTTGATATTCTTAGCAAGAGCGATGATTCACACAACTGTATCCTATTGTGGGATGTCATGGTCGGTAGTGGGTTGATGCCTAGCTCGTTCATGTACAACCAAATGATCGGTCTGCTGTGCAAAAATGATGACACTGACAATGCATTCAGGCTGCTAGATGAGATGGTGTTTCATGGTGCTTTTCCTGATTCCTTGACATATAACATGATTTTTGAATGTCTTGTTAAAAACAAGAAGGTCCGTGAAGCAGCCAAATTTTTTGTTGAGATGATCAAGAATGAGTTGCCACCAACTCATTCTAATTGTTCCATGGCCATATCTATGTTTTTCAACGGTGACGATCCTGAGACAGGTGTTGATATATGGAACTACATGATTGACAACTGCTTCTTGCATCTCGATGCAAGTGCAAATGCCTTGCTTCTTGGCCTCTGCACTTTGGGTAGGTTCTCAGAGTTGAGGAAATTTGCAGAAGACATGTTTGATCGAAGAATTAACATCTATGAATCAACGAGGGAAAAGTTGATGGATGCCTTGTATAAGGCGGAAAGGAGGAGTGCAAGGGACACATACGATTTCCTTTCAAGGAGATGGAGAGCTTGAAGTTATCCCCATACAGGCTTCACTTTCAGAACACTCTCATGTTTATATCTAGTTTTTCCATCTATTTTTGGAAGTCCAAAGAATTGGATTAGTTGGAGTAAATAAAATTTCTTGATGTGAGCACTCTCTCTCTCTCTCTCTCTCTCTCCGGCATTTTGCTGTTTAGTTTTGCATTTTTGGTTGTTTGATTCCTCAACTAATTGCATAGCTTCTGATAATTCGTTCTGCAAATCTTGTATTCATTCTTTACCTTGTGAAGGGAGCTTTGATGTCCCTATTTTTGAATATTTGGTTTAAAGGAAGTATTATTATGGGGGAGTGCTGTTGTGCAAAAGAGCCAGGGAGATGGCAGACCGTCTCCTACTTCACTGGTAGGTTGCTTGGGACCTCATGTTCCATATCTCTTCAAAGAGTCTTCTGTGGCTTATGCCGTGAACTGTCAGTGGCTTTTCTTGATTCCTAGAATGTGTGGAAGTTTCATACAATTATAAGGAACTTTCAAACATGGCACAACTACACATCTTTTTGACCAATTGGTTGAAAAGGGATGCACAAGCTTGACCTCAAAAGTAATTCTCTGATGTCAAGCCAATGTGTATTCTGGCATCTACTGGTGAATTGTCCTAGCTTTGACATTTCACCTTTGCCTGCAGTCCCTCTCTCTCTTGCCATTATGTCTCTTTGTTCTTTTCCTCTCCTTTTCTTTGCCCCTTCATCTCTCCATCTCATTTAAAAGTACATTGTGTACTTCTCTCTAAAAAATTCTGCTTAAATAGAAAGTCTTATAGTTGTTTAGCGTATTCTCCCAATCACCCTGCTCTTTGAAGCCCTGCTTCATTAGTTATAATTCTGTTCCTTTCCATCTTTTCTGGACTTTTGGGTCTCTTGGGAACAAATCTTTGGTTTGGTTTCTCATTTCCTACATTACTTTTCTGCATATTCCTGGAGTCCGTAGATTGTGAAGTACATATCGTTTCCCTTATGATGGAGCATGGTGTCAAGACATTTCTATTAAAGAAATTGACATTATTGCCTTGCTTGACCGGACATGCACCTTTTTTGGCACTTGAAATTGAATATATATCTACCATTTTCCTGGTTATGGTGCTTACTGCTTGGGTTATTGGCCAATGAAGATATGGACTTTAAATCTTGAACTGCTGATTTACGGGTTGCTCCTCGGAATCATTTTGCTACAAAGTCCAGTTATGCTTTTCATCTTCTCAGGCCATTATGCTGGAAATGCATTTGTTATGTAGAGCTATGATAAGTGAACTACTGGTTGCTCTCATGATTAATTTTCATGAGTGCGAAGTCAAGCATGAAAGCCTGAACTGCCATCTATTGTCTTGCCCTGCCTTTTGATGTTGGTAATAAACAGAATGTTTAATTTAATCTGGCCATAAAGAGACTTCCTTCATGTTTCCTCTCACAGAAGTAGAGGGCTATCCACCTTAACTTTAATAACCAATTTGGTGGTGTGGCTGTGAGGGAAATAACCTATAATTTCTTTGTCAACAACCAAAAATAATCAACTTTTAAGACAAGTCCTTGTTACCGGGCATGGTGGCTTAAATATATAGGCTAATACTCCATATGTGACGTCAAGAGTTCGACTCCACTTGCAGTAATGGTGCATGTATCTCACTTTGGTGAATGGATTCCGGTCCTCTAGCACCATGGAGAGCTTTGTTGATGGGCAGGCCTACTTCAGACTGATGGTGGCAGGTGCTGCTTAGTGACAATGTCACCACCATCTAAATTCAAACATTTACTAGTAAGTATGTGACTCTACTGACAGCAGCTAGAGGGAGTAGCTATGTTGGTTGCCCCTCCTTGCCCTCTCTATTTCAATGTATAAAAAAGGGAATCTTGAGATTATTCCTTTTTGTAACCCTTTTCGAATTATGGACACTTTGGGATTGTAGAAGTATTTCCTTTTTATACTTACTCAGGTATGATGTAAAGGAATTATACTTCAACTTGGTAGTTCTGTCTATATCCCATGCTCTAGACAATGACTCCCTTAAACATCAATTTAGAACTTCTTTTTGGAAACTTACCCAAACCTCTTGAAAGTTGGAACCATCTGAAACTAGTTGATACCGGTTCCATGGGTTTTGGGGACCTTGCACTGTCTTAAACCTCTGCGGCGTATTTGCAAGTGGAAACCAAAAATGTTGTAATGAGCAATTTTAATGCATGCTTGATCTCCAATGGTTTTAAGGGATAAAAGGTAAATACAAAGAGTCTGCAATAAAGTATCAAACGTTCTTTGTGTGATATGGGTCAAAAATGAGGAAATGCTCAACATCAATAATTATGTCGAAGTGTATTGACCACCTTACATAAGTTGTAGCTATGTAGGGTACAAGATGTACCAGTTTGGTGTGATCCATACCTTGGAATCTATCCTATATTTTCAGGTTCTCAATTGTTCAAATGGAGAACTTATCCTATTACCTGGGAAACTGTCCAATCATGTCAATAATGTAAGGTCACCAAGTTCACCTTCACGAATTATCGTGCAGCCAGGAGCATGGCCAGAGTAGATGATTTCTTGCTCCTCCTATATTCGGCATATGTGTTGAAGTGAATGCTTTGTCATAGTTTACAAGCTGCAAATGGCAGTTGAGAAATTCGCCAATAGTTTTTATAGGAGTAAAGAGAATTTTCTACTGGACAAATGTATCATGAGGTATGAGGCTACTTGTAGGCAGCTGCTTATTGGTTCGATGATGCTTTGCTGGAAAGTCAACTTCTCCTGTTGCTATGGATGTGATGGACACCATTGTTCTGCTTTTCAAGTTGAACAACTTTTAGATATTGGATTATAAGCTCTCACAACTGTAGTTTCAAGTTTACATATATTTGGCTTTGGGCAGCATTTTGTTCATAATCTAGTGCATCTACTCAAATTGTGTTACATCTATGTGTATTAGCCCTTTTCTTATAATTTTGAAATTGCATTTATTTATTTATTTTTGTTTTTGTTTTGATTGTTTGTAGTGCCCATAAAGTCTTAAGCAGCTCTGTCTAGATATTCAAATGTTATCATGTCAGGAGCCCTAGAACATTTTAAGCATTAGGTTTGATGGTGCTAAAGCTTTGCTTAAAGTTGCATGCCTTTTCATCAGGAGGGAAAAAAGAAATTGTCAATTTAGCAAATAAAAAGTCAAAACAGATAGTAAAGGTTGTCATATTTCTGCCAGAAAATTCTACACTAGAACGTTTTTGTTATGATGAACTGTTATTAGCAAACTCAACGGTAAAATTTAGTACTTAAGTGGGACAGTTCCCCAAAAAATAAAAAGAAAGAAACAGAGAGAGAGAACGAGTGAAGAAAATGTGTGCTATTGTCTTCTGGCTGAGACTTTGGAATGTATTGTAACAGTGTGTAGCCTTGAGGATACCTATAAACTGAATATTGTGCAGCCAAAAGCCTTGTCATTAGGTGATTTTTGCATTGTGAGTAGATGATTGACTGCACAGCTGTCATCACTACCATCCCAGTCTCTTTTCAATGGGTCAATGGCAATCCCTCAATTTTGTCTCTGAGATCTGATTTTTTAGGTTTTACTTACCTTAGGCATGATCTTGGATAGTATTCCTTTACCTCATATTATCATGCTTGAGCCAGCACTTCTCATTATCTCTCTCCTCTTTCATTACAGCAGACCTTGGCTACCCTTTGAATCCTCATCAGGATCCTTTCCATGCTCTACAATTTGTTTCTGCTTCCAATGTTTCTATGAGCTGTGTTCAGCTCTGAACTTGGAAGTTTTAGGTCATGTTAAGTGCTGATTCCTGGTTCTGGACCTCTTGTCTATGTTGAAGTTGCTTGTGTCTGCCATCCACCTTTTGTTAAATTTTGGAAACCAACAAAAATGCTCTAGTTCGTATTATATTTATTCGCACATGTCTACTGACCCTATCTTGTTCCATTGGTTCTTTTCATTGATTGAGCTTGATACTCCTCTAACATGTGGGCACAAGCTGATGACCTGTTTCTATATGTTGCATCCCTTTGTTTGTGAGAATTTCCTCAGTATTAGGGCACGCACTCAAGTCAGTTGAGCTCAACAAGATTGGGTCATGTTAGAGTTGTTAGCAGTGTTGAAAGGCTCATTAAGATGGCTTAGAGTAGGCAGCAGATTGTGGTCATTCAGAGCAACAATAATGATGGCCAATTGGTCGGGGTGATTTGATGTGATGTGATCTCTAATTGATTGAAGTGCTGATTAATAGTTTCAAGAGCTAAGAATACACTGGCCATGACTAGTTTAAGGCTTCATCAATATGACATTGGGTCTTTTAATCCTTTGACAGTTTTCTTAATTACAAAGCGTCTTGCAGGCGTAATGTTGCCACAACTGTTGACCAGGATGATGACATTATTCTCCAAACAAACCTGTTGTTTGACACCGATGGTGGCAGGTGTGATTGTGCTAAATTTTTTTGGGCTGCTTCCACAAGAATAGCAGGAGTTCCTCAAGCGGAAATGTCTCCATTGATGTCTATTTTGGCAACCGAGGAGATCACATGGAGAAAATCGGTCAATGTGTCAAGACGCGCAGTACATTTCTCTCTGCTTAATGTAATATGGATCTCAATATATCTTTCATTGATTGGGTGCACCACAGAACAGGCATCGGTGGTCATGTCGCCACATATCACCGAAGCAGCGTGGGCAAGAATGCTTTGAAGGAACCTGTCTTGATTTAACTCCAGTTCCTTTCCGAAATGGTAAAAACCTTCCCCGCAAGGAGGGGTTTGTATGAACAGTTTGCTGTCTGTTGCAGACAAAATTAAAGCATCATATATGCCCAGAATATATGAGGAACGTAGATCCTGTCCTTCGATTCTAACATCCAGTTCATTCTTCTATTGCATATGGTGATTCGTAATTAAATAATTTTTAGGATCTGAGATACCTTGAAAGCCAATCAACGGATGCTTTTTTGCCCCATCACTGACAAAACATTTTCAAGGATCCGTGTGTCCTGAAAAAAGGTATCTCTCGCCTGTGAAACCAAGGCAACTGTGAAACCAAGGCAACATAGGGAAAGCCTTTTCTTGTCCGAGACGTCTTGCGAAGTTTGACGCCTGATCGGCGATTGGGTTCCTTTGTTTCGGCGAATTGCACGTTCGATCATGTCATTGACCTCTCGCAGACCATCGGCGAGACACCTTTGACGCGTGTAACTGAGTGAAGTGATGTGGTTCTCTGGCAAAAGGACCGTTGGTTAATGTTACAGAATGGTTAAAAACAGATGCAAGAAGCTGAGTTTACACATACATGATGGGGGTAATTCTTACTTGAGTACGCAACTCTCTCTCTCTCTCTCTCTCTCTCACATATCAGTTCTCTTTCAATAGGGAAAAAAGTGGGATTTAACCCATGATGTTCCCTCCACATGCAGCCCAAAAAATTTAATAATTTTTCCTTCCTTGTTAAGCACAAAGTGGGAAAGACACCACTCAATTGGGGATTAAGGACTAAGGAGGGCATGCAAGTTTGGTATTTTTGCCTTCCCTTGTCCCCTCAATAAAGCTTCCTTAGGGAGATTCATAGATACAGCAAAGACTTCTCACCCCCCCCATATCACAAAAAGATACCAAACCGTCCCAACATCAAAGCGCAAAGAGCCCAAGTTAACTCGCTCTTCCTTCCCACCCCAGCCATCCAAACGCCTGAAAATTTATCTTTGGGCAAGAAGAAGCAAGAACACCAGCTTGTGCTTGGCCCTCATGTTGTCTCTCTCAAGGCAAAACTCCAGTCCCTCATCCTGTTATCACCTCTAACATGACGAAGGGATCTGACGTGTGGAAAGAGAGGCGGACCCATCCGCTCATCTGGTGCGCGGCCGTCATCTGCGTCATCCTCTCGTTGGCCGTGATCATTGCCGGCATCGCCGTGTTCATTGGCTACATCGTCGTCCACCCCCGGGTGCCATTCATCAGCGTCGTCGGAGCGAACCTCGACATCTTCCGGATAGATTACGGCGGGGTCCTGGTGACCCAGGTGACCATCGACATCAAGGCCGAGAACGACAACGCCAAGGCCCACGCGAGCTTCCAGAAGCTGGAGCTGGTGCTCAGCTACGACGGGGAGAACATCGCGCTGCTCCGCGCCTACCCGTTCGACGTGAAGAAGAAGGACTCCAGGACGTTCCACTACGTCGTGCAGTCGTCCCCGATCCCGCTCAACCCGGAGCAGTCCAGCCAAGCCGGCGAATCGCTGGAAAAGAACAAGGTCACGTTCAACCTGAAGGGCACTGCCAGGGCCCGGTGGAGGGTGGGGCGTCTGGGCTCGGTCAAGTTTTGGTGTCACCTAGACTGTCGCCTCCAGTTTCACCCTCTAAACCAGACCCACACGAACTTGCACCGTTGCAGTTCAAGAGGCAAATGAGAGGGAAACTCTCAGTCTCATTCCACTACGGGTCGGGTCAATTGCAATCATCGACGACGACAAGTCTCATGTGAACTTCAATAACGTGATCGACCGGCTCTGATGACATCGATATCTTGGACTTTGTACCCATGATCCCCCATTGCTAATACACACTCCATTAGGCTTAGAGTAACAAAGCTGTAATTTTCTTTGTGGAGCAATAAAGTTGCTAGAGCTAGCAATCACTTTTTTTCTCTTCTCTCCTCTTTCTTTACAACCTTCCGAAGCAACTTCTGAAGCTCTTTGCTTTTCCTTCGTAATGAAGTAAAAGCCTTTTGCTTCCCTAAGCTCTTTGAACAGTCCATGAGCAAAATGGACAGGCGGTAAAGCGGAAACCAACTTTTGCTTCACGCTTTTCAAATTCTTAATTTACATCAATCTTGACGTTTCTTCTGCCTTCTAGCTCGTATAATTTAGAGAAAGAACGTATTGAATTGAATCCAGCCGAGCCCACATCTGCCTTCGTACGAAATCGGTCCACAGGAGATTCACCTGATCTGACAGTACATGCGAGTTGGTCTTACGTATTCCGGTTTGGCAATGACATTCCCAACCTTTGACCCGAGGAAAAAAAGAGAAGATGTTAGTGCGTCCTCGCCTTTGTCAAATTGGAGCCACATGTTCAAAAAGGTTTTGATTGGGAAACAAAAAAAAGGGAAAGTTTCTTTGCCGCTGCCGATCCATTCAATCATTCGACATGAATGCTCGATTGCGCTTTATGAAGGCATTAGCTGCTACGCTGCATATTTCTTTTTATGGGCTAGGATGAAACTTGGGAACGATCGATCGAGTACTCCAATCTCAGCCCCTTTGTCTGTAATCGAGTTGAAAACCTCAAAATTCTTTCCTCCTTTTAACGTTAGAATCATCGAGAAGAAACTTCGGTGCCAAACTAATTAGAGTCGAAGGGCTAAGGTTCGCGATATTTTTAAGCATAGAAAAGCATAGCGTACAGCTAGGCTATCGGAGGAAAATATAACCTAGGCAGAAATAGCAGACTTTATACTCGAGGCGGGCCCAAGCAAAGGCGGAATCCAGCCCCATCGGTGAAAGAGATTCGACGTTTAATCTCGGGACAACTTAGCGGAGAAGCTAGGGATGCGGTAATGATTTTTCACAAGCTACCACGATCACCATTCATCGGTTCATTTTTTTGGGAGACTGACCAAAGATTAATCCATCAATCTTTGCTGGTAAATTTTTTTTCGAATAGAAAGAACTTTCGATGGAGTATGGGGAACCCTTTTTGTCATGGACAGAGTTGGGATGGTAATTATCTATAAACTAGTACATTAAAGCCCACGGCCCAAAGTCTTAAGCTCTCGCATTAAGCGCGAAGATTCTTCTTTCACTTAAAGTTTCTTTTTTAATATGAAAAATGGATTGAAACATATCTAATTCCAGTTATTTTCGAGTAAATAATGTTCGTAGTGCCATAATCAAGTGTGTTACTTTGTTTCAATTTGGTATCAGTCGTATTGCTTATTCAAAATTCCGATAATAAGGATTATCACTTTAGAGAAATCAAAACCAAAAAGAATTAAAAAAATGAAGAGAAAAGAAAATAAAAGGTAGTGGAAGGAAAAAAAAGAATTGGATAGAATATTTTAATTACCTCGTATTGTTTTTTTGGTAAGGATAATTACCTCGTATTGTTTGGAAGTGCATTGAAGGGAAATGATGTGGAGGGGAAATAGTGAGTGAATTTATTTTAAATTTATTTGTCTTGTCCACGAGGGGCAATAATGGAAAAAAAGCAAAAAAAGAGTTCATTTTCATTCGATTCTTTTCAACTTTGAAGAAAGGGATAGGTGAACTAAGGACCTGTTTATTAATGTACCAAATAGTGCATAATTATTCTTTTATTTTTTGAAATAAAAGAAAGAACAAAAATTCATTTGGTACTTGAGAATAGATTTGAAATAGAATTAAGAAGTAAAAAAAAAAGCTGCTTCTTTATTTTCGGGAACAATTCAATAATCAAGCCTTTTCTTTCTTTCTTTTCTCCTTTTCCTTTTCTTCTTCTCTTTCTTTCTTTAGCCGGTCGCCTACCTCGGCGATGGTAGGCAACCTTGCAAGAGCCCCAATAGCCCTCGGCAAGGCCGAGCCTCATTGTGGTTGGGCAAGGCTCGGGCCAATGAAGCTTAGCCTCACGTGGGGTTGGTGAGGCTCTCCTAAGGCTGGTGAAGTCACCGGCCCTCATCTAGCAAGTTGTCAATCGTAGCCAAGGCTGGGGATCGAGAGGAGGAGGAGGAGGAAGAGGAGGAGGAGGAGGAAGAAGAAGAAGAAGAAAATAAAAAAAGAAAATGGGAAAAATGTAATAAAATTATTAAAAAATTGAAAGAAATTCTAAATCACAAAAAAATAAATAAATTTGAGGATTGTATTAAAAGCATTTCTATTCCAAGAATATAAATTTTGTATAGTTACCAAACGCTTTCGAATTCTTAAGAACTCGTATAGCGAATAAAAGTAAAAAACCGTTTTGGAGCAAAAATTGTTTCCAGAACAAATGGTTACCAAATGCACTCTAAAAGTCATAAAAGTTATCATGAAAGTATAAGTGAATTCTAAAACTTATCATATTGGTGTAATCAAATTGTTATATTAATTCTATTCAATTTAGCTAGTGAAAAGTACTGATATGGCTATTTATTTTTTTCTATATCTTATGTGACGATGCCATGGCTAAAACTACGTTGTTTTGATTTTACAAATTTTATTTAAGCTATATTAAAAATAAGCAAACAAAAAAAAAACATAAAGAATAAAAGAAAAAGAGAAGAAGGAAAACTCATGTGAGGTTTTAGCTATGTTTTTTATGTTTTAGCGTCATCACCATGTAGAAGAGAGAAAAATTGAAAAAAAAATCAATGTCAGCATTTTCTATTGATCAAGTTGGACGGCGTTAATGGAAAGATTTAATTATACTAATTTGACAAGTTTTGTGATTTAATTACACTATATAACTCAATTGCGCTTTTGTGACAAATTTTAAGATTTCCAATTTAGTTATTCCATAAAGAAAAATGTAAGTGCAAGTCTCTTTGGAAATACTTCTCTCTTATTTAAACCCAGTCGGAGGGCAAACCCTGGGACGACGCTAGTAGATGATCCACCACTCCAACGTCACGCTTAAAATTCCGTGTGCCAGTGGGATTCGAACTCTTCTCCTCCTCGCAAAGGATCATGGGAACTTTATCTAACTGGGCCACCGTAGGCAGTGGTTCCCTTGACTTCCCTTCAATTGTATAAAATGTAAGAATCTTATACTCACAAATATTCCGTTTGAGTCATACATACTCAACTCACACAAAAGTCTACAAGCTGATCACTACAACTCCATTGGCATACCAAAAATCAAAAAGCTTTTTACATGAAGTAGCAAATACACAAGATACAAAGCTGCTCAGGCATTTGTTCGCAATGTAATCTAAATTTGTGATCTCGTGAAAGACGGTGTGACCCTTCACCATTGAACCTTTGGGTATGCCTTTCGGCCGTATTTGATTGAACACTTGACTTTATGAATAGGTAGCATTAAAAGGTTTGATTTCTCGACTTGTACTTAAGGTGGGAAAGGGAATTGATTATCAAGAGAAACAAGGCAACCCATTTTTTTGCCGTACTATATACTATCACTTATATTTTTCCCTCCCGGCAAAAAGACACTATTTTTTTTTTTTTTGTTGCTTAATCTATGTTAGGAACATACATGTGAATGAATTCGATTACCCAGAAACAAGAACCGATCATGCAACCATAATCTATGTATTTTATAATGCGTGTTGGGTAGGTAGAGGAGTCTCTTGCTTTGTTGCAAAATGGAATGATTGGATCTTGGGCATTGGTGTGAAAAAGAATAATTAGATCTAATGAAAACTAATACAAAAATAGGGCAAAGTACAAAGCGCCCTCGCAATCAATTTTAGTGAAGATTTATAATGCTTGGAGACTTGTTGCAGGTCATTATAAAGTCTAACTCGATCGATTAAGTTAACAAAAAAAGCAATTCAATGAGTGCAATATGAGGCAATCTATTTGATTATCAAGACAAAATTACTTAAGTCAATTCAATACAAAAACCGAAGGGGACGAGATTGGGCCCTTCTCCATTCGGAAGGATTTGAAAGGTGCACTCGCATTTGTCGCCCTCTCCCCACCTTGCCGTTTAATGGCAAAAAGAAACTATTTATTTTCTATAAATATATATAGAAAATTCCGTAAAATGATATGCGAATATATATAATATCCTGAAAAAAAGCTATTATAATCAATTGTATTAAACAAGTGAAAGGTTTTGCGGGTAGGGTAGGTGGAGGGTTCTCTTGCAAAAAAGAATGATTAGACATGATGAAAATAATACAAAATTAGGTTAAAGTACGAATTTCCCAAGTTGAGCTCCATGTTCTGCAATGGTCCACGTCAAATAGCTGGCCTTTAATATTTGTCATTTCCTTCTCTAATCACAATCGCCGATCTTCTTTCCATTCCAATCCTAATACTAATTTACGAGACTTCATTGTAGTTAATTTTTATGTTCCAATTAAAAACTCAATAAACACAATAAATTAAGAAGGAAAGAAGGCAACTAAATAGCAAAGGTAATTGGTTTCAAGGTGGATCCACCTTAGAACTGAAAACCGGACCAAAAGGGTTAGTTCCCAGTTTATAAAATCGGAAATGGGCCCTGATCCTAGAATTGTTGGGATTTTTTTTATTATCTTTCTTTGTATTCCATGGGGGAATGGAACACTAGAACCGGACAAGGGATTGGGAAGTTTTTTTTTTTTTTTTTAACTCTTGCAGGGAGCAAGTGTGTCTATGAATGTTGTTTTTCTTTTTCTTTTCTACCCTTTTGGCAATGGTTCAGTCCATACTTGGGGTTTGGAATTAGATTAATTATCATTGGTTTTAAATTTTAGAAATTGGGAACTGCCCAAAACCAACCAATTTGGTTCAGTTTCTGTGATCACCTCTATTAAATAAAATCGCTAAATACTAGAATACTCACTGTTTTCTTTGAATCTGGACTAATCATAAATATCATATATATATATATATATATATATATATATATATATATATATATATATATTAAATGAAAGGGTTAATAAATATTGTAGAAAATGCACCGAAATTATTCGCCTCCTCACATGGCGTGCACGCCACATCATCGACAATAATTTTGCGTTGCTTTCGAGATGTCGAAGCAAAGGCGGTTTGGTTTGAGCCAGCGGATTTAAATGAATACGAAGGAACCTTCTCGGGACAACTTTCTAGTGACTAAAATGAAACCCTATCGCCGTTCAGAGACATGGTGGCGTTGGCAAGGCCGGAAAACCCTCATCGGGGGCTAGACATGTCACATGGTTGTCGATTTATACTACTACTATAACATGGGGGCAACTTTTTTAGGACGGCTGGTATTTATTGAGGTATTGTACCGGATTACTTCATAAATGGTCATATATTCTCTTCATATTCATGTAACTTTTTTTACCTATCAGTTTAAGTTTTTGGATTAGACTTTCTAATATAGTATCACAAATATGTGTCCACCTTCCATCGAAATTCGTCTTGCTTTTTATATTTATGTGATTTTTTTCATCCATTGGCTTAAGCTTATATGTCGTAAGATTAAATTCATTAAAAAGTAAAAAGCCACTCTATACGGGCCTGTCACTTGCTATCCCAATAGTCAATCTTTCATATTTCGAGTTTCGATGGCTGAGGCGTGGAGCTTGCGATGATTTACTACAAAAGGTTAAGAACCAAGAGCAAAGGACTATTTAACTTTTAAGGTACGCTTATTTAGTGAAAAGTATAAAATTTGGCTAAAAATATTCTCTTTATTATTTGAAATAATTAATCAATGAAAAATAATTTGATTTTCGATCATTCATTTTATAAATGATATAAATGATTGTTTTTAGGAAAATATTTATTGGATTATTCATTTACTACAAAAACAAACGGACATATAATGAAGATCAATGCTAGGACACTGGTCGCAGGTCCCTATAAAGTCTTAACTTGATCAATCAATTTGACAAGTGCAATTTCAAACAACTTATTTGATTATAAAAACAAAATTGTTAATTCAATTTAATATAAAACCGCCGGGGACCTGGTCGGGCCTTCTCCATACAGAAGGAATTAAAAGGTGCATTAACATTTGTTGTTGTCTGCCCACTTCAATCTAATTTTTTGGCCACTGAAACATTATTTTATAATACTTATCACATTCCCAAGCAAAAGCTCAATTAAAAGCACCTCGTTCACGGTTTGAAATAGCGGCAAAAAATAGAACAGATTGTTCTCTTGCGACACACCTTTAGATGATTCTAATCATCACCTTAGCAATCAAATCGCCAGTTAATTTTTTGGTACTACGTTATATGAATAAAGAAATATTTGTTGATATATATATCTTTTTATAAATTGGGATTGAGAGGGGCCATCGGCCAGCTATCTATCTAGCCGTTACCGTGATCCTTTATTTGGTTTTACAAGTTGGAAGGGAAATGAAGGAATAAAAAAAAAAAAGAAAAAGAAATGGAAGGAAAATAATGTAATAGAAATTTTAAGGGTCAATATTATGAAAAACTCCAAATTTGTACACCTATTATAAAGTTATTCCAAACTAATTTCTTAATCACTAAAAAATCCAAATTAATATAATTATAACAAATTTATTCAAATTTAATTTTTTGACCACCAAAAATTCTAAACTAGTACATTTATGATAATTTTAAAATTTATTAGTTTTTGTTAAATTCTATTTATACCACAAAAAACCAGAAACGGGTACACAGATAATAAATGGAGAGTAAAATTCCAAATTAGTACACTCATTAACTGTCACATGTTTGATAAAAATTAATGAAAACTCAAGAATGTTTAGTTTCCTCACTTCCCTCCAACTAAATACAATTTAAAGATCCCACACTCACTACAGAATGTTCAATTTGAGTCCCGATTCCCTCAATCTAAGTCTACGGACTATCATGGCAATCCAATCAACACACTAGAGATTAGGAAGTCTCTTCACAGTTCACATAGAGTAGGAAATGCAAAAGCACAGGCCACCAATTGCTCATTGACGACATAGCACGAATTTATAATCTCATGAAAAATGGCGTCACTCTTTATCATCGGCCGACTAGACCATAATTCTCGGTGAATAATGGGTGATAAGTGAGAATTAATACAAAAATAGTGCATGGTAAAACAAACACATCACTAGGAGATTCGCCACCGAGTTTCAAAATACCATGATAGTTTATTTAGCCACGTCTAGCAAAGACTAGTGCTTAGAGACTCTTCACAGGTCACCATAAAGTCTAATTTGATGAACCAAGTAAACCGAAAAAGTCAATGAATGCAATTTGAGGCAATCTATCTATTTGATTATCGAGACAAAATTGGTAATTCAATTGAACACAAAATCGCAGGGGACAAGAAGTTATTCATTTGGAAGGAATTAAAAGGTGCATTCATATATGCCACCGTCTCCCCACCACTATGCCGTCTACCGGCTAAAAGAAATTATTATTATTATTATTTTTTGGATAGAAAGTATAGTCGAGCTTCATTACTTCACGTAGTTTCTTCATAACAAAAAACGTGGGCCTCAGAAACAATAAGGTCCCATAAAGTACTAGGAGAATTAGTAAGCCAATCTCTAGAAAGATAATTACCTCTATAGGCTTTAGCTACCTAGTCCGCTACTTTATTTGCTTCTCTTGGGCAATGGGCTATAATCAAGTTTTCAAATTGGGCCATCTCTAATTTGCAGGCGTTGACTATAGTTTCCTCCTCCCATGAAGCCTTTTCTTGATCTATCACTGCCCTTATCACATTTAAGTTGTCTGACTCCACACTTAAGTTTAGCGAAGTGTTCTTCCTCAAATATCAACATGCCTTCAACAAAGTTAGGGTTTCAATTTGGCTTGATGATGTTGCGGAAACCGTCTTCACGAACCCATCCACCACTCTTCTAGTTTTGTCTCTACAGACACACGCTATGCTGCCTTCTGATTTGCCTGCCTCGAATGAGCCATCTATGTTCACCTTCAGATTATTTCCGTTCGGTGCCTTCCAAATTGCAAGTGAAAATTGCAAGTGAAAACTCTTCTTTCTTCCTTAATTTTTTGCTTCCTGGATTCCATTGCTAAAAGCTTTTCCAATTTGCTAAGGTAGAGTCCACCACTCGTGATGGATTTGGAGCACGTCTTCGGAATACAAAGTGATTTCTAGCCTTCCATATTTCCCAAATAATTGTCACCAGCAATTCTGGCTGAGGAGAGTTCTCTTTTTTCCTAACTTGATTTAGCAACCAAGTTTCAAACCGACCTAACCCCTGATTTGATATTTTTATTTGCAGATCCGAGTGTCGTCATACCTCGTTTGTCCATTTGCACAATAGAAAAATATGCTCAACAGATTCAGGGCTTTGCCGGCAAAGAGGACACAACGGTTCAGGTACAATCTTCCTTTTCCACAAATTTTCTATAGTCGGGATCGCGTTATGGCATAGGCTCCAGATAAAAGTTTTAATTTTTTGATGTGTATGCAAGTTCCAAATCATAGTCCATAGCTCTCTTGGGTATTGGTAAGAAGATGATGGCTGAATTGTGTGCTGCTTCGTATCTGGCTCCTAGATTTGATTGTATGCACTCTTTACAGTGTATTTGCCAGCTTTTGTTTTAGTTCACATGACTTTATCGTTGTCATCCATATCTGCAAGTGGGATTGTTAATATTTCCCCAGCAATTTCTTTGCTGAACACATTAGAAGGTTTCTACTCTTCCCATTTTGCTTCCTCAGAGTTTGATCGATTCATTTACCATTTGTCAATTCATTATTCATTTGACTAGTGGGGATTTGCATTGATTTTGATACCAATTAAAAAATCTAATTCAAAAACTTAAATTATTAGATGCTTGGACACTAGTCGTGGGTCATTATGAAGTCTTAACTTTATCAATCAAGTCGACAAGATTAGGCCTTCTCCATTCGAAAGGAATTGAAAGGTGCATTCACATTTGTCGCCGTCTTCCCACTTCGCTAAAGTTTATATATATTGGCCATTAAGACATTATGCTATAATATTTATCACAAGCATAAGCTCAGTTAAAAAGCACCTCGTTGACGGTTTGAAAATCGGCAAAAATTAGAACAGACCGTTCTCTTGCAACACACCTTCAGATAATTCTATTGATCGCCTCAACAATCGAGTCACCAGTTAACTTTTTTGGTATTTCGTTATTTGAATAAAGGAATCTTTTTTGAAAACGTTTTTATATAAGCTAGGATTGAAAGAGGCTATCAATGCGGCTATCTCTCTAGGCATTATCATAATCCTTTATTTGGTTTTACAGTTTGCAAAGGGAACGAAGGGAGAAGAAAAAAAATGAAAATGAAGGGAAAAAAATGAATAGAAATTTTAATTACCTTATATCGTTGGGAACTGCATGGAAGCGAAATAATGTGGAGGGAAATAAAGTGAGTAAATTTACTTAGATAATGAGCGGCAATATTGGAATAAAGAAGCAGAAAAATGTTCATTTCCACTGGGTTATTTTCAACTTTGAAGGAAAAATAAAATTGTAGGCAATATTTGGTTTCCACCCTTCCTTCCAATTATATACAGTCTAATAATTTCACGCTTACAGCAAAATATTCGATTTGATTCACAAGTTCCTTGGTCTATTCATAAATGTACCAATCATCACTGCAATCCAATCATAACATTACAAATCAAAAAGTCTCTTCACATTCAATATGATATGTAGAAAACATTTACCCTTATATACTCATTCACGACACAACACAAATTTATGATTTCACGAAAGATGGCGTGACCTTTATCACCAGACAACTGGACCATATCGCTCAATGGGTAATTGGTCATGAATGAACACGCTGCCTAGGAGATTTGCCCCCAAGTTTCAACATACCATGATAGCTTACTTAATCACGTTTGGTGAAGATTAATGCTTGGTGACTGGCGCTGTCACATGTCACTATAAAGACAAAAAGTCAATGAAGTGCAATTTGAATCAATTTGATCATCAAGACAAAATTTTTAATTCAATTTCACACAAAACAGCAGGGGGCAAAATTGGGGCTTCTCCATTTGGAATAAATTAGAAAGTGCATTCACGTGGTCGCCGTCTAGCGGTGAAAAGAAACTATTTATTCGACTGGGACGAGCATACAAGAAAACATAACAGAAAATGTTAAATTAATTGGTAGAAAGAGACCACATGGTTATATAAAGTATATAAAAATAGTTTTCAAGCGACGTGAAATAATATTTTTATATGTAAATAATAAATATGGACGTGACTATCTTGAAAAAAAGGTGTTATGCTTCCCATAAACAAGTGAGAGGGCTTGGAGGAGTCTCTTGCTTTAGTGCAGAAAAATATTCTCTTTGGGAATTGGCGCAAAAAGAAAAATTAGTGACGATGAAATTAGGGCAAACTACAAGGCTTCCAAATTGAGCTTCGTGTTCTGTAATGACCCACTTAACAGAGATGCCTTGAATATATTTGTCATTTTCTTCTCTAATCACTATAACTAATATTCTTTTCAATCCAATTCTGATATGCACTTTTCGTGAAATTTTTGTGAATGCGGCGTAATATAATGTGATTTTTATTATGTTCTAATTAAAAAACCCCAAAAATTATCATAAATAAAAAATCAATTAAATAAATTGCAAATATTAGAATACCCACTAATCTTTCCTGGATCTGGACTGACCATATTATATATTTTAATTAAAACGATCCGGAATCTTGCAGTAAATATCCATAGAATATCCGCCTCCTCACGTGACGTGCATGCCACATTATTGAGACAATTATTTTGCCTCGTTTCGAGATGTCGATGCAAAAGGCAGTTTGAGCCCACCGGAATTGAATGAAATATGAACACGAAGAAACCTTGTCGCACATTCTTTTATCGGGATAATAACATAAATAGTCTCGTTCCCGACATTTTTATTAGTGCGCATTTATTAGTGCAGTGCACACTGTCTAAACTTTGGCCCATTACGCAACACCATTCATAAATTTTTGATTTAATATACTATCGATAAATGTTCAATGCAATGATTCCGTTTGCATTATTTTTATGTAGTTCGTGGATTAAATTGGATATTTACCAATAACTCAACTCAAAGACCACATCAAATATGACATCGCAAATTAGGCAGAATTTTTTTTTTTTTTGACATCGACAACAGCGCCATAAACCTCTAGTGACGCTAGGAAAACCACCAGTTTATAAATCATATCGAACCTTGGCCTCCACCGGGGAGGGCCAAGGATCTACCATCCACGCCACCGGCCGTGGTTAGCAGAAGTTTATAAATCATATCGAACAAATCAAAAATTGAGACATGACATTGCACATCATATTAAAATTTAAGGGACGTTCACATCTTTTTCCCTTCTATTATTAGGTCCTCTATCTTTCGTTTTCATGTTTGTCATATTCTTACATGTGATGGGCACGAGGTTTTGTCAAACTTTCAATTCCGTCCGTCTTTTTTCCCATGAAAGATGGAATATTATATTTGTAATTATGGGCCACTTGGACTGCGATGGACACTTAACACATGGCTTAAGCAATGTAATTATAGTTCCCTTAAATGTGGACACATCATCCTAGAACATATCGAATCTTGCATCGCACTCATGTCGCTTATTATGGCTTGCTATTATCATTAAAGAACCGGCCACGCCTAACGCGTGAAGAGAAAAGAAATGATAGTGTCAAAAAAAGGAAAAAAAAAAAAGCTTCCTGTCTCAGGAGTTGATCCCAATTATTTACCCAAATCAAGATTTATTATCTGCAGCGTTGAAGCCTTCCTCCTCTCTTCCGATCGCCCAACTCATACCACATTGAGCGCTCAAAAATTTTTTTTTCCAGTAATAATCATCACAAAACTCATAAACAAGCATAAATTTTTTAATTTGATTAATTTAGTTATGAACATTATGATGATTTGTCGATATAGTTCTTCTGGTTGCCTAGTAATTATTGATGTGGACAACCAACGTAGACAGTTTTTGCAAATTTTAAAGAAACTTTCTTTTTTTTTTAATTTTTTTTATTTTCTTGTTTCCCTTGTTCCTTTTTGGTTGCTGGCCATTGGTGAGGGTGAACCTCGCCACCTTGGGCGAGTCTAACTCTCACCAAATTTAGAGAGTGGAACCCTTGCCGGCCCTTGATTGTGATTGCGACAAGAGAATGAAAAGAAAAGAAAAAAATTATAAAAAAATCCATTTAAAAAAAATGAAAAAATGGTCAATGTCAAAGCATCGGCCAAGCCACCTAGGATGGCTAGCATCAATGTCAACGATTGCTAACTAAAATTAGTTGAAATGACTATATTGATAAATTATTACTAATTATGATTAAATTAACCAAATTAAAATATTTAAAATTGAATTGATATCTATATAACAGATTTATGATTTATTGGTAATTTTTCCTTTTATTTGTTTTTGTTTTTTGTGCAATTCAAATACCCTAAGCTACTTGACTCGTACCATCAAGTCTACTAGTCATCGGGTACAAAGTTGCTGCTCACTTACAAAGCTACTCATAAAACCGAGGAGGGGATTTAAAAGTGTTAAAACATGTACCTCGTAAAATTAAAACTAATCTAACATAAAAAGGTAAAAAGCCACTTCAAATAAACTCGTCCACTCGTTACCCTGACTGAAGGCAAGGATCTTACCATGACTTATTACATAAGGTAATGAACCCTGAGGAAAAGAAGGACTATTTGACCTTTCATTATCAATTGTAATTGCGTCGGCACGACATTGTATGGTTCCTAGCAAACGAATCAAATCGAAAGTTTCATCTACGGAAAGGCAAAAAAAGACAACCTACCTATAAGCTAGCCTAGCCAATAATGCCGATGGCATCTTGACTTTGCTTTGTTTGGTTTCTTTTCATGTGTTTCCCGAGGGAGAAAAGAAAGACAAGGACTTGGGCACGACTTATATGGTCAATGGCAAAAGTTTTCAAGGACTGTCATCATTCATGTATAAATTGGCACAATTTTCACCCTAAACCCTATACCATTCGAAGCATATATCTCATCACCTTTGTAACTTTTTGTGCAGATATGTGATTTAATTTTATTATATCGAAAATTTAAGACATTATGCCATTGGAGTGAGTTTCAGTAAATCGATCTGTCACAGTGAGTTCGAGAGGATATAGCTTTCGAAGTACGTTTTTTTATCGCCCCAACCACTTCTTGAAACACGAGGAGAAGTGAAAGACAATGACTAGGGCACGAGATACGTGGTCAATGGCAAAAGTTTTCAAGGACTGTCATCATTCATGTACAAAAATGGGCGCAGTTTTTCCTCACCACAGCCATAATTGCATTGACACTTAGCCACAGGTTCTTGACTTGATGCGTCTTTCCAGTCGATTGATAATGCGTGGACAAGGACACATGGGAGACTGATATGTCAAAAGCTTAGCCCGGACTAATTCTAACGAGACGCGATAGATGATTTCGAAGTTTGGTGGTTTAAAGAAGAGTCGGTATTTTGATATTGAGGAGGTAATTTAACTGGAGAATTTGCGAGCTGTGCTAATCAAATTGGTAATATCTACAAAAAAGAAGAAGAAGTTAGTGATTATAAATGGTTGCTAACCAGAAGAAATAAAAACTGATAACTCGGTACGACAGTTGGTGAATTATAAAAAAAGAATTAGAGATTGGAAAACATCCAAATAAGAGTTAGCAATTTACAATTAGTTAGTAATTTAACCTAAAAAAATTGATATATCATGCTAATAAATATAAGAATTAGAGGTTGGTATAATGTAAGAATTCGAAGTGTCAGTAAATTATGCCAATAAATATTGGTAAGTTAATGCAAAAAAATTGTCAATTTGTAAATTATAAACATAAATAAAGATAATTTCATAAAATGTTAGTAAGTTACCTAGAAACTATTTCGAAAAAAGTCATAGGTCAATTTTTTTCCAACAGTTTTTTTTTTTTTAAAACTTACCAATGCTAATTAAAATTTACCAAAATAGAAAAAAAAACTGTATTCAACACAAAAAAAATCTGTATTATTAAAAAGAAATTTTTGAAAAATGCAAAAATTGTCTATATGCAAACCGATTGTGTCACATATGACGCTTAACGTCCATGTCAGCGATGTGATTGGAATGATTGTATTGACAAATCGTTAAAAAATGTTAGACTAAATTAGTCAAACTAAAGAGTTTATGACCAAATTGATATGACAAGTTTATTTTGTTTTCTTGGGTATACATGCTCCACTTGCTTCATGATGTCACCCTCTACTCTCTGTATGAAACTACTAAAATATAAGAATAGAACTTAGACAAGAAGAAATAGATGGGGATCCGAGCCAAGTCATACTTCGATTAGTATCATTTTTTTTTGAATGAAATGAAAATAAATAAAATAAAAGTCGTGTGAAATGAAAATGTGAGTGTAGTATCCATCGACGATGATGCCAAACTTACCCAATCGACGAACTAGTTAAAAAATATCCATTCATATGGTTAAATTGTTGCTCGAGATGATCCGATTCAATCGATATGTTGGGTCCATGACCCCATGAAATTGGATGGAGAGTCTACATCCTTAATTACACAAGTGAAGCATGGGGGATCTGTTAAAACTCCATCGCATGTTGGAATTCCTCCTTTGCCGAGCTTCACGATCGCCACGTGCCGTCATTCAAAGCCTCCATTAACGCGAAAATAAAATACGCAAATCGCCCGCCACCAGCAGATCTTTTCGGACCCCCCGGACCCGAGACACAGTCGCCGGCTCCGTACACGTGGCGCGGCGTGGATCGTGCGCACGTGACACCACCGTAGCCACTAGTCACCCCCCACGAGCCGGCCGGGGGGGCATTTCCGTAAATACGCGCCAAACCCGCGACCGGTTTCCGTAGCGGCGCATTCAGCCCCGATCCGGCCCGCCTTTTTGATCTTTTTCGAGCGGTAAACTCCCAACCACCGCTTCCCGCCCGCCGCTCTCCAACCTGCCGACCCGGGAGTCGGTGGCCGCCACGTGTCGCGATCCCGTTCGTCCGTTCTCCCTATAAATAACCGCCGCTCCCCTTTCGGCAAAAGCCCCCTCATATCCTCCCACCATAATAATTCCGTAGGGTTGTGTTACTCTGCGACGCGTGCCTGCCACGTCATCCCTCCTCTTTCTCTCCTCGCTTCCGAGGGGTAGAGAAGCGCCGCCGCCGCCGTCGCCGTCGAAGCTGAGTGCTTTCAGTTACCGGCGGTCTCTAATTCGCTTGGTGCAGGTCGGGAACCGGTTCGCCGGGAGGGCGGCAGGAACCTCTCCCGCCGGCGGCCGCGCCGACTGAGGGGGCGGACTCGATTCCCGCCTTGCATCAACTGAATCGGAGACCGCGGTGAAGGTTGCAATTCGGATCCGTCGGTCGACTTCCCCGCTTCGCCTTCAGATCTGGAGCTCTCTCTCTCTCTCTCTCTCTCTCTCTCTGAGTCGCTCTTCGTGTTCGCGCCATTGAACATCGTATCGAACGATTTGCAAATGCGTCATTTCCGAACTACGTGCGCTTTTCTGGCGATCGCAAGCTCGAGCAATCTTCCGATTTCGATCGGAGAAGCGCCGACGAGCTCTGTCTAAAGCTTCGGTTACTGATGAATCTGGTAAAATGCGGATACACGATTTAGTTCGCGATATCGCGGTGATTTTGCGGTGTTGAAAATCTCGTGTCTGAAGATGTGATTGATGCATTTGGACATCGGGAGTTCATCCGTTCTTGTACTAACTACGTAAATCAGCTCGGATTGAGTGCAGGGGGTCGGGATATCCATTCGACAGAATCCTTACCAAATCTGGAAAAGATGTCTGCAAGGGGGGGAATCTACTGAAGTGTAGAGGTATTTATAACATGCATTGCTGATTCGTTTTTGCTTGTTCTGCAGTAGGCTCTGTATCTCTGCTTCTTAGTATGTTCTGGTGCTGGTGAAGTGAAAAAGCTAAAAGCTTCTGTACTTCATCAGACAGGCACGCGTAAATATCATCTAGATTCGCGTTTAGAGAGGTCCCCATTGGTATCACCGCTATGGTAATTGTTGCCTCGCCGGAAGCTCAAGATTGAAACTCAAACCTTTATGTAGTAATATTGTGAAATCTGCTTCCTGTTACCTTCAGAAATGATTTCTTCATACTAGGATAGAATCTCGTTTGGATTTGCTCGAGAACATTATTGAGCTACATTTAAACATTTGCATGTTTTGAAAAGTTTCGGCGAGTTCGCATTGAAAAAAGCCTAAATCGTCTAAAGATGCTAAATTTGGAAAGAAAAGAAACAGCAAAGGGTACTTGAATAGGATCTTCACTCTCAAATTCTGTCCTGCGAGTGTGGGTAGGCATGTATTTTTGGGTCCTAGACTTCTAGTTTGTATGGTTCTACAAAGAAGGTTTTGCAGTCATTGCCAGTTCCTTTAACATAAAAATTGAACCCTGCCAATTTAGCGTTGCATTCTCAAGAGAGTAGCTCTTTGGCCTGTGTAGGTCTTCTCAGCAAAACCATGCTTCTTATTTCTTTCTTTTTCTATCTAAGCAGATTACGCAAAACATCACATATGTGCAAGGATGTGTTCTTAACTACGATGCTCAATTATGTTCATAACCCTTCCATCTGTAAAGTTATGTGCTCCTGCAGGTCTCTTCTATTTCTTCTTCCGTGCAGAAGATGAACGAATTAGACCAGCAAGAACAGGTATGCTCGATAAAACCTGAACGCAGTAAAAACCTTGCATAAAATATGAGTTTTATTCAAATTTTGGTCGTAAATGACAGGCAATTTATTTTCCTGCCGAGAATCGTTTCCTCTGAGTACATGTACAAACTGTGTCCGATCTCAATGATGGATCTATTCTTGAATGCTAGCGGCAGTCTGCTTTCTATTTGGAGCTGCGAATGCTGTCTGTCTCTCCTTACATGAATACTTTTCTTTTCATTTCTCTGTCTCTGTCTCTGTCTCTTGCAGATGATGCTCGGAGCATCTTCTCTGGCGAAGTAGGTACCCACCATAGCTTCTCTGGTTAGATGCTCAAATGGGTTCGCTGTGATTTAGCCATACTCGGTCATGTGTATGGTCGTCTTCATAGTTGTCCTGTATATGATGAATTCCAGATCCATTGTTTGAAGAGTCCTTGTGAATAATTGAAGCTGTAGCTGGGGTCTCTAGTCCTCTGGCCTCTGTTTTGGTTCTACTCGATCTGAAATGCTTGGATGTAAATAATTTCTAGTTGGTGCTGTATATGGCTCACTCGTTGAGATAGCCAAAACATATTTAGGACTTAAGAGATCATTCAATCTGTAAATCAATCTCTTTCATAAGTTTTTGTGCGATGACAAACTGAAAATGCTCTTGGGATTTATCGCTACTGGTTTAAGCTCTTACAGCTTTTGTGGCATTTGTTAAACATTATTATAAAATGATTATATAGGTTTCATTGATGAGTGTCTGAACGCAAAATCTTAAGTAAAAAAAAATGCACTCGTAAGTCAAATAGGAAATTTTAACTTGGAAAAATTGCCCTTATAAAACATTTTAATGACTAAATGCCACAATTAATACTTTGCAGGCGTTGAAAAATGAACCCAAGACATATTCAAAGGAATGGAAATGTTGAAATTCTCATGTTCCCTTAGACCGGTGAATGCTCGTAATTATGGACACGATATGTCAATTCTAAGGAAAGCACCGACATCGAATAGGGAACAATACCTTTCAATATTATTTATTGTTTTCTTTAAGTTATATGAATCCTTTCAATTAGGGTTTAAGTGACAGAGTCCATTCCCTTACTATGATGGGGTTCTTCCCCTCCTTAAGAGGCCAACGCATTAGCCAATGCTATCCTTATAGTTCAAACTCGCCCCTATCACAAAAATCATCATCTACCCACCATATGCCGCAGTTTGGCTAAGCAGGAAAGAAGAGCTAGAGGTCTTCTACTCTAGTCAAGCTGATAATAAAGAGGGCATCATCTTCTGCTTCTCCATCCAAGTACTGCTTTGCTCTAGGAAGCTACTTTTTCCTTGTTTGACAAACCCAACGAATTATTTAAGTCATTGTCTTCTATCGACGAGGAACATCCTCACACGTCAAGATTTAAAACCCTCTTTTCCCCCAACTTTCCTCGTCGCTGGCTCCAATGTCCACACGATTGTTCATGCTTTTGCCTTCTCGTCAAAAGCCGAGGCAGAAAAGTGGTCCCGGGTAGAGCCACCTCCTGGTATCGCTTACGTACGAAAGTTTCACCTTCCTCAAATCTTGTTTCTTCTGGAGAAGCTGTCTGGTCTCTGTCTCCATTCGGGGGCCGGTGATGAGATAAATTCAAAACACGAGCAGCGTGGACCGTGCTCCTACTTGTGGTGGGACTCATGAGAGAAGGGGCTCGCAATGTGCGTCTCGTGCCGGAACCATTATGCAGGACCTGTTCACATCGACGAAGCCAGCCTACATTGATTGGGCCGGTGCAGCTGTTTTGATAACCTGCTGACCACGTTATGAGATGCTGTCGCTTGTTGCCCTCGTTGTATAATGTCCTTCTACTTAGCGTCTTTGTGGAGTAATTGGGACTATCTGAACTTACGACAAATGCAAACGGTTTTATCATTTTGTTGTGACCTTTTCGAATCTGAATTACTCAAAGAAAGTTAATGGATTAATAAGTCGAAGACTTAGCACGGACCTTTCCAAGTTCTACTAATCGTAATTTGACACTAAAAAATTAATCCATTTAAACATGCAATTTTACTCAATTTGGAGCCGCCACTAATCATTCATGGTTGATTAGAAACTCAAATAAAATATAGGAGAATACTTTACTTTTGCGAACCAAAGATTCAGTGGATCCGAAGACATGGTTACGCTAAATTAATCTAATACCCCTTTGGTACATTTCATTGTAATTTCAAAAATATTTTGTAAGTAGTCTTTGATTAATTTTTACCTAAGCTACTAACATGCAAAAGGTAGTCATGCGGTGCACAATCAATAAAATAACATTCAATAAACTGAAGTGTTAAATTGTAAGAAATTATAACTAACCTTAGGCAAAATAAACCACAACTTTATTAAGGTTTATTCTCTAAAAAAACTTACAAAATGCTGATTAAAAATGCTTGCCCTAAACATGATTTCTAAATGATATGACACCAAATTTTTTCATATTTTAAAAATGTTAATTATATGCAATCTTAATCTAAATTTAATATGCATGATTTTTGCTTTAATGACATAGGAGAGGCAATTCATATGACATAACTTGAACCATCTCAACATGTGTGCAATCTAATTTACATGATCCTAAATGTGCATGTACTACATGATATAGAATGGATGATGTGTTAATTCTACATGCATGTTCCTTTTATGATTTTATTTTTTAAAATAATGCAATTCCAATAAATTCTTTTTTTTTTTTTTATATGCAACCTACATGAAATAACAATGACGTGAAATAGGATAATTATGAATTAACCCTTTTAATTAACCAAGCAAAAGATCTTTGTGTTTCCTTTTTAAATAGATAATTTTTTTTTGGCATTTTCTTCTTTTTTCTTCTTCTTTTTTTTAGAATTTTTTGGATACTTAGGAAAACTTGAATTTTCGAATTGTCGAATTTTGCAAAACATTTTGGGTTTTTATAATCTTTTTTTTTTTTTTTTTTGGTGTCTTTCTAATTACTACTAAAATTTTTAGACTTTTCTGAATTTTGGAAATTTCTAAGAATTTTTTAATTTTCCTTAATTTTCTAATTTTTCTAGTTTTTAATTAATTTTTAGAAAAACTCGAATTTTCACTATTTTCTGAAATTTTTTGAATTTTTTTAATATTCTTTGAAAGTTCTTGAATATTTGGAAATTTTTGAATTTTTATTACTTTTCGAAATTTTTTAATTTTTTTGAAATTTTTTGATTTTTTTGTAATTTTTTAATATATATTTAATATTTAATATTACAATATTCGAGGAAGCAGGTTCGGACCGGATAAACCCGATCCGACTCTATGACCCGACCCAAACCCCGATCCGACCCATTCGGATTAAAAAAACGAATTTTTTTAGTTATTTATTTATTTATTTAAAATTCGATTTTTTCTTTCTTTTTTCGCTTTTTTGTCTTTTCTTGTTTCGTCCTTTTCAACCCAGCATGGTCTTCAACCTCTCGCCCCTCCTTTAACAAGACCGAGCTCCTGCAACTTCGAACCCTGGACGCTCGACATCGCCACCATCACGCGTCGTCACCGACACCTACGTCGCCACCGAACCACCGCCAACGACGTCGGTCACTTCGGCGGCCGCAACGACAGTGGAAAATAGCCATACCCAAGCTGAATCCTTTAAATCAAGCATCTCTAATGGACGTACAATCACCAGCACATTATAATACTAAGAAAGAACTAATGGGGGTGGCCTCGAACCACAGGCTTTGCCGGTGATGGGAATGTAACTCCGGCGGAAGGTGGGGATGCGCGGCCAGCTTGATGACGAGCGAATGTTTCCACGAAATCACATAAGAAAACAAGAGAAACACAAATATCAGACGCGATTCAACATATATGGAAGAAAAAATGAGTCGATCTTAAGCCTCAACGATGAAAGCCATCCGACTCTCTCAGACATCTTGTCAAACACATGATATGCAGACTTCACAATAGCATTCCGATTCGGTTTCTAAACGAGTCCTAGCCAAGAAAACGTTGCACACGACAAAAAATGCCGTTACTAACAGAAAAATGGCTTTGTTTCATCAAGATTTCGTCAAAAACAGCAGTCGACTAAGGCAGGCGTGAACATGGGAATTTTTCGGTTTTCTCTTAGACTTTTTAGCAAACATGTGATGTACGGATACGAAATTTGAGTTCTCAACTCAGAACCAGCACCATTTCCAGCCAAAGCGTGACCAGTCATGCTCTAAACGTCATCATCCATCACTAACCTATTTCAGTTTCACATGCTCAAACACTGAGTTCATTGACTGAGTTCAATATTCTTGATCCTTAATAGCACGAACAGAAGAAGGGAAAAAAAAAAAAAAAAAAAAGAACACCTGAAGGAAGCGTGATCCCTACCTAGCCAGAAATGGTGTCGCTGTTGCCACTTGTACGTCGGGAAGGTTCAAGAAACGACTGACCCTCCTCCCTTTCTCTGGCAAACTATCGCGCTTGATGGTGCTCGTCGCTTGACCACAGGCAGGTGCGGTGACCGACGGTAACCAGGTGGGGCTCGAGATGAACTTCGGCGAACCCTTTCCTCAAAACTCCCAGAAAAACTCGCTTGAAACTCTCCCGAGCTCTCCGATCGCTCTCCCTCTCTCTCGGTCAAAACGGAAACCCCCCAAAACACTTAGCTATCTTCCTTTTGAGCTCGGCCAAAGATAGGCGTGCATGCCTTCTGTCACCGCCAGCCTGTCGCGGCCGGCTTGATCTCCGACCCTGGGATCAAAAGCCAAACCAGGGGGAGGGTGTAAGGGAGGAAGAAGACCCACACGAGGGCTTGACCGAAATGGAAGGAGCTGGGCTAGTTCGTGCGTGAAAAGAAAAATGGAAGGAAGAAGAGAGGTGGGCCGGCCCCATTCGATTTTCTTTTTTTTTCTTTTATGATCATAATTTTCAATAATGATAATATTTTTTTCTCATTCTCTTTTTTTTTTTCTTTTTTTCTGATGACAAAATTTTTGGAAAAATTTAAAAATTACCATTAGCGATGCAAATATTCCTAAAGCTAACACGCAATGCAATTTAGTGAAAATTTTTTTTTTTTTTTTTGGCTAGGGTTTGAAAATTAATCCCTAATTTTTTACGTGATTAAGTCTTAAATAAAATGGTAAAATTTAATTGTCAATAAGAACAAGAAAAGAAAAGAGAAAATAAATAGCTTAATTCTAAAATTGTTTCCAAGGAACAAAGGAGTAGTTTTTTTTTTCTACTTCTTGATTTTGTTCCAAATTATTCTCAATAACAAATCAATTTTTGGTGGTAGAAAAATTAACTAATGTTAGTAAATGGATTATTATTTTTTTGTTCACTGAGCAAAAGAATAGAAATAATCTAGAATTGGTTAGTTACCAAAAAGATCCTTAAAGAACAGAAAATGAAAAACAAAGATTCAATGTCTCGTTAGCTTGCGGAGAGTTGATAATGTTGGGCGAAAGATTAATAAAGGATAGATTTGGAACTAGAGTAAAAGTTGGAAGTTTTTCTTGAGATAAAAAAAAAAAAAAGTTTAAGGTAGAATTTGGACTAAACTTAAGGTTTGATTTTTTTTAATCAAAGTTTTAAATTTATTGTATTTATGTCAATTTAATTATAAACTTTTCAATCGATCAATTTACTTTGAAACATTTTACATTCGTGCCAATTGAATTCATTGACTAATTTTAGCCGAAAATCACTAGTGTGAACTTTGGCCTTTGATACCGACCAAAAAATAAAATAAAGTTTGATCTCTGATGAGACTTGTCCTTGCTTGAGGCTGATGAGGTCGCCCCTTGTCAAATCTTGGCGGTATTGACCTTGCTTGAGCCCAGTAAGGGCGACCCTTATCAGTTGTCACCTTTGGTTGGCCACTAGCCATCATCGAGGCTCGGCGACTAGTGGAGAAGGAAAGAAACAAAAACAAAAAATAGAAATAAAAGAACAAAAGAAAATATATAAAAAAATTAGAAAAAATAATAAAAAATTATAAAAATTGTCTATAATAGAATCGGTCACACTAGGTTGGATGGCCAACACATCACTTATGTTTAGCCAAAATTCGCTAGATGGACTTAATCGATACAAATGCAAAATGTTTAGAACTAAATTGGTTCAATTAAATGATTTAGGATCGAATTCGCATCAATACAATATGCTTATGACTTTTTGACACTTTCCCAATTAGTTTTTGAAAGAAAACCTCCATGCGTTAAACGGGGAAATTAAAAATAAAATAAAATGAAGGTCACCAATTTCCTAGGCCCATGTTAAATTACCTTTGTTTCTATTAAATTTATGACTTGAGTTTGAGATTTACTAGACCTTAAAGCTGCACAAAGGAGGAAATAATTAAAAAGAGGAATTTTTCCCTTTGGAGTGAAGCCGCCGAAGTTTCTCTTTTCTTTTGAGGGATGTCGCTACAGCTCTAAGTAGAAGAAGGAAAGGAAGAAGCCTCGCACGTGAAGATTTGTTAAAGTGGTGGGCCCAAGGTCAAAAGTTTGACCTTGGGCACACACATGCACATTCAATATTACAAGGATGGGCTGATGGATAAATAAAAAGGGGAAGCTCTCTACATATATGCGTGAATCCAACGTTGGTGGGCCTAGGTCAACTATTTGACCATGGGCACATGATTTCCTTCTTTGGCGTGCGCGTGAAGTCGGTTTAAAAGAAAAGAAAACCCTACGTATGAAGTTATACGTTTGACGATCAACGTAGCCGCACGTCAGCGCCAGGTGAGTGCTTGGTGTTCCCCCGTTGATTGTGAAGAATTGGTCTTGAAGCGCTGTCTCATTATCGAGTGCTTGGGAGGGATTTTCTTTATTGTTCGTGAATTACATCCAAGGAAATTTAGTGTTGAAGCCAATTAAATTTTGTGGTAAGATTTGCGTGTAATTCTTTTGTGAGATTAAGAGATTATTTCTTAAGGAATTTCGGAGCTAAATACTGCGTGCGTTATTGGGGCTTGGGAAGCACTGAGAGAGTGTTTGAGTGACTCGAGTATGTAATCTCCTTGTATCGCGTTGATCTATAGTGAAATTCGCTACTGTTCTCCTCGTGGACGTAGGTCTTTACGACTGAATCACGTAAATTTGATGTCCAATTTATTTTCTTCTTCTATCTATATTATTGTTTAATCGCTCACTTTATCGCAACAATTGGTATCAGAGCCAGGCTTGGATAAGTTGAAGCAAATTGATGTGGACAAAAGAAGTAAAAGTGAGAATCGATAGATTTGATGGAAATGATTTTAGTTTCTGAAAGATGCAAATTAAAGATTATCTTTACCGGATGAAACTACACTTGCCTTTGTATGAGGAGAAACTAGAGACGATGAAGCAAGCTGATTGGGATTTGCTGAATAGACAAGTTATGGGTATTATTTGGTTGACGTTGGCTTGTAACGTCGTGTTTAATATCTTGAAGGAGAAGACCACTGCTAATTTGATGCAAGCCTTGTTGGATATGTACGAGAAGCCCTTTGCGATCAATAAGGTCTGTTTGATACGACGTCTGTTTAATTTGAAAATGAGAGAATGTGCGTCGGTTGTAGAATTTAATGTGATTGTTAGTCAATTGAGTTTAGTTGAGATTAATTTTGAAGATGAGGTACGTGTTTTGATTCTATTATCCGCATTACTTGATAGTTGGAATATTATTGTTACCGCTGTTAATAATTCCTCTGGGTCAACAAGTTTGACGTTTGATGGGGTTCGGGATTTGATTATGAGCGAGGACATTGTAGAAGAGAATTTAGCGAACATGTATCTGCTGCTTTAGTAGGTGAAAATATAGGAAGATCTGTAACACGTGTGGGTAAGAGTAGTACTAATATGAACAGACACAGTCAACCTAGGACTGCTAATGTTGTTTGTTAGAGCTATGGCAAGAGGGGACATCTTAGAAGGGATTGCCTTAAGTTGAAGATTGAGAATGGTAAGTGAATTATAATTGATTCTGTAGATAATGTTGCAACTGTAGTAGATAATGCCGATTATATCTTGTTTGTCACTAATGATTCATCGCTTGATGGATGGATTTTGGATTATGGTTGTTCTTTTCATGTCACACTAAATAGAAACTGGTTTATCACTTATCAATGCACGGGTAGTGGTAAAGTTCAATTAGGGAACAACACTAAGTGCGATGGTGTGGGTGTTGGTGATGTTAAAATCATAATGCATGATGATAATGTGAGGACATTGACTTGAGTAAGGCATGTTGTAGAGTTGAAAAAAAACTTAAATTCCTTGGGTGCCCTAGATTTAGCTGGTTGTAGGTATTTTTCAAAATGTGGAGTTTTGAAGGTTGTTTAAGGTGCCCTAGTGATAATGAAAGGAATCAAGCATGGAGGCTTGTATAAATTTCAAGGTGAGACAATGACAAATTTTGCTGGAGAGACGTCGGATGCATCTGTCCGAGAGTCTTTTGACTGCTTAAGGAAGACTTGGGTGTTTGTGCCAATGCACAAGTTTGATGCTGGTGTTCAGATCACGCGGTTGAGATCTTTGATTGAGACAAAGATTGGTAAGTCGATCAAGCATGTGTGGACTTACTCGAAGCTGATAAATAAATTTTGCATGAAAGAGAGCATAGTGAAACACCACACTAGTGCTAGTAAACCACAACAATTTGTAGAATTGATGAGTAGAACATTACTAGAGATGGTCCGAAAAATGATCTCTAGTGTTGATATTGCTAGGAGAATCCTAGCTGATGTGCTTAGTACGATAAGCTGCCTGGTGAATAGATCCCCATCAACTGCTATTGAATGACGGACTCTTGAAGAAGTGTGGTCAAATAACATTGCTAGTTATTATATTATTAGAATGTTTGGTTGCTCATATTATTTTCGAGTGAGTGATGGTAAGCTCGATTGGAGGGCAATGTGCATATTCCATGGCTATGCACAAGGTGAGTGGGGCGATTGATTGTGGTGCCCAGATATAAATTCATCTGTTGACAGCAGAGAAGTTACGTTTATTGAGTCTTTAGTACTTCTGACTAGGAATGATTATAGCAATGTTCAAAAGGATTTGAGTGTTGTTCAGCTTGAGGTGGAGTTGCGACTAGAAACTCCTAATATAGCAAGTATGAGTACTAGCAAAGTAATCGACATATATGGTGTCCATAGCGAGGTGGAGCCTATAGAGCCAATGGTTGCCGTAACTGCTGAAATTAACAAAGTACGTATTCGATCTCCTGATAGATATGGATGCAACAATGGTTTTATTTTATCTACGGTTAAGGAGGTTGTGTTAGAAATTCCTTGCGGAGCAATTAAAGGTGCATGTGGAGTTGGTATTTTGATGAGGTAAGTTCAAGCGAGACTTGGACTTAATATCTGTGGCGGTTGAGCCCATCGGGGGCTATGGGAAAATAGCAGTAGAAAGTTTGAACTTTTTGTGAAGTGATTGCAATTTAGCTCAAACGTTGAGCCAATGTGGAGATTATTAAATTTATGACTCGAGTGTGAGATTCACTAGACCTTAAAGCTGCACAAAGGAGAAAATAATTAAAAAAAAGGAATTTTGCCCTTTGGAGTGAAGCCCCCGAAGTTTCTCTTTTCTTTCGAGGGACGTTGCTGCAGCTCTACGTAGAAGAAGGGAAGGAAGAAGCCCTGCACTTGAAGATTTATTAAAGTGGTGGGCCCAATGTCAAAAGTTTGACCTTGGGCACACACACTTAATATTACAGGGATGGGCTGATGGATAAATAAAAAGGGGAAGCTCATGCGTAAACTATTTGACCATGGGCACACGATTTCCTTCTTTGGCGTGCGCGTGAAGTCGGTTTAAAAGAAAAGAAAACCCTACGTATGAAGTTGTACGTTCGACGATCAACGTAGCCGCACGTCAGCGCCGCGTGAGTGCTTGGTATTCCGCCGTTGATTGTGAAGAATTGGTCTTGAAGCGCCGTCTCATTATCGAGTGTTTGAGAGGGATTTTCTTTATCGTTCGTGAATTATATCCAAGGAAGTTTAGTGTTGAAGCCAATTAAATCTTGTGGTAAGATTTGCATGTAATTCATTCGTGAGATTGAGAGATTATTTCTTAAGGAATTTCGGAGCTAAACAATGGATGCGTTATTGGGTGTAATTGAGGGTTGAAAAACATCGAGAGAGTGTTTGAGTGACTTGAGTATGTAATCTCCTTATATCGTTTGATTTATAGTGAAATTTGCTGTTATTCCCTCCGTGGACGTAGGTCTTTACGACTGAATCACGTAAATCTGGTGTCCAATTCATTTTCTTCTTCTATCTATATTATTATTCGATCGCTCACTTTATCGCAATAGTTTCCTCCCATATGTACCATGAACGATTCTCAAGTTTTCTGATCGTTCGATTTGTCATCACAAAAATGGCTTCACTACCACCTTCTTCTCCCGCACAACTATCGGTGAACCGCCAGAAATCAGAGTTGATCTCCCCGTCACAAGCGACGCCACACGAACTGAAGCTGCTCTCGGACCTGGACGACCAGGAGGGGCTTCGCTTTCAGATTCCCTTCCTTTTCTTCTGCCCCAGCAGCCCCTCAAAAAGAGGCCGGGAAGACCCGGCGAAAGTCATTAAGGAAGCGCTCAGGAAGGCGCTCGTGTTACTACTACCCGATGGCTGGGCATATCCGGGGAGGGCTGAATCGCAAGCTCATGGTGGACTGCACTGGCGAGGGGATCCTGTTTGTTGAGGCCAATGCCGACGTCAGCCTCAAGGAGCTTGGTGACTCCGTGAGGCTGCCGTGTGGCTTTGTGGACGAGGTGCTGTGCGATGTGGCCGGGTCCGGTGGCATCATTGGGTGCCCTCTGTTGTTGGTTCAGGTTATCAACTGTATTGAAATAGAGATATGCCCTCCTGCTCTGAATAATCAACTTGCTGTAACTTTTGTGGTTTCTTACTGAGTTCCTTCCGAATCACGGGTGACCCGTTTGAAATGCGGGGGCTTCATCCTCGGAATCCTCTGCGCCCAAGACCCGCCGCTAGGCACGTGCAGGCATCCTGAGTTCAAGGACGTGGTCGACAATGCCAGAGGTGCTGCCTTGACGTTGGACACTAAGAACATGGTACACAGATCCTTCTTCTTCGGCCCACGTGAAGCGGCGTCAATCGAGAAAGGCCTTCCTCACCACCTAGTCTCGAGATCCTCCACCTACGAGTTAGTTACGGCACGCCTGTGGAAGTGCCGCACGATCGCCCTCGAGATCGAGACGGATGATGCCGTCCGCCTATCATGCATGATCAACGCGTGAGGCAAGCAAGGGTTTGGCGTGCCTCACGGTTATTATGGGAACACGGCGTTGTATAAGACGGTACGCAGGTGAACTTGTCCAGCTATATATTTTAAATGATTCAAATAATCTCGTGTCCTTGTACGGGACGCGTACAGATAACGCGGGAACAACGTGACTGAGATGAATCCAATGCACGTCCCCGTCCCTGAAAACTTCACTGTCGGCAGGTGAACTTGTCCAGCAAGACCCAACCTCCTCCCTCTCCGCCATATTAAGAGGACACGCGTTGAAACCTAATGAATGAGCGAGGAGACGTGCACACTAAAGAAAGTCGGGTTCCGTCTAGAATCGGTCTAGAACCAACACGGCTAGCAGGGTTTCGATTCAGCCCTTGTTCTAGCTTGGACCATCGCTCACGCTCGGTAAAAATGAGATGCTTTTCCCACGAATTGACTCTGTGAGGCAGTCCTAAAAGAACAGAAAATGGAAAACAGAGATTAAATGCCTCGTCAGCTTGCCGATGGCTGACGTGGAAACGCCACATTGCATGACGTTGGACGGAAGGTTAATAAAAAATAGATTTGGAACTTGAGTAAAAATTGGGAGTTTTTCTTGAGATAAAAAGAAGAAGTTATAAATAAAATAAGAACTAAACTTAAAGTTTGAGTCTTTATCAAAGTTTTAAATTAATTGCATTTGTACCAATTGAGTGCATTGATCAATTTTAACCGAAAATAGCTAGTGTAAACTTTGGCTGTCTCACTTGGCACAGTTGGCTCGACATTGCTAGTTTCTATAATTTGCTATTATACTTTTATTATAATTTTATATTATATTTTTCCTTTTTAAAAATCTTTTTTCCCTCTTTCTTTGCCGAATGCCAAGCCTTGGCAATGGTCAAGGATCGGCCATAAGCAATGACTAGCAATGGTCGGCCTCGCCAGCTTCGGGTGAGGCTTGATCTCGCCAGGTCTTGTAATGTGAGACTTGCCTAAGGCTGGCAAGGTCACCTCTTACCAGATCCCAACAAGGTTGGCCCTTACTTGCCTCAGGTGAGACTTGTCCTTGCTCGAGGCTGGCAAGGTTGCCCCTTGTCAATCCTAGTGTTGTTGACCTCGCTTGAGCCCTCTAAGGGTGACCCTCATTGGTTGTCGTCTTTGGCCTACCACTAGCCATCATTAAGGCCAGGTGATTGGTGGAGAAAGAATGAAAAAGAAAGGAAAACAAAAGAACAATCTATAAAAAAATTTTGAAAAAATAATAAAAAATTACAAAAATTGTCCACGTTAGCATTGATCATACTAGGTAAAATGCTCAATATTCATGTAAGCGATTTCAAATCAATATTTGCTTGATGGAATTAATTAGTACAAAGGAAAAAGGTTTAGGACTAAGTTAGTTCAATTAAATGATTTAGCATTGAATTCAAATTAATATGATAGGTTTATGACTTTTTTGGCATTTTCTCAAGTATATTTCGAAAAAAAAAAAAAAGCCCCGTGTCTTAAACGGGATCGAAATTAAAAAAAGAACATATAAGATAAAAGTTTAGTCTCTAAATTCCTAGGTCCATATTAAGTCCAACAAAATCCAACTTCTCCTTTGTTTCCCAATATATAAACCACGAACGATTCCCAAGTTTTCTAAATCGTTCAATCCGCCATCATAAAAATGGCTTCACTGCCACCTTCTTCTCCGGCACTACTATCCGTGAACCGCCACAAGCCAGAGCTGATCTCCCCATCGCAGGCGACGCCACGCGAACTCAAGCCCCTCTCGGACCTGGACGACCAGGAGGGGCTTCGCTTTCAGTTTCCCTTCCTTTTCTTCTATCCCAACAGCTCTCCAATAAGAGACCGAGAAGACCCGGCGAGAGTCGTCAAGGAAGCGCTCGGGAAGGCGCTCGTGTACTACTACCCGTTGGCCGGGCGTATCCGGGAAGGGCCGAACCGCAAGCTCGCAGTGGACTGCACCGGTGAGGGGATCCTGTTCGTCGATGCTGATGCCGACGTCAGCCTCAAGGAGCTCGGCGACTCCATGAGGCCGCCGTGCGGCTTTGTGGACGAGGTGTTGTGCGATGTGGCCGGGTCTGGCGGCATCATTGGGTGCCCTCTGTTGTTGGTTCAGGTTATCAACTGTAATGACATAGAGATATGCCCTCATGCTCCGAATAATCAACCTGCTGTAACTTCTGTGGTTTCTTACTGAGTTCCTTCCGATTTGTAGGTGACCCGTTTGAAATGCGGGGGCTTCATCCTCGGAATCCGGCTCAATCACGCCATTAGCGATTCCCTCGGCCTCAGACAATTCCTGAAGGCGGCCGCAGAACTCGCAAGAGGCGCACACGTGCCGTCTTGGCTACCTGTTTGGCAAAGAGAAATCCTCTTAGCCCGAGACCCGCCACGAGCGACGTGCAGGCACCCTGAGTTCGAGGACGTGGTCGACGACGCCAGAAGCGCTACCGTGACGTTGGACCCCAAGAACATGGTACACAGATCCTTCTTTTTTGGCCCGCGCGAAGTGGCGTCAATCAAGAAAGGCCTCCCTCACCACCTGGTCTCGAGATCCTCCACCTACGAGTTACTTACGGCATGCCTGTGGAAGTGCCGCACGATCGCCCTCGAGATCGAGCCGGACGATGCCATCCGCCTATCGTGCATGATTAATGCGCGAGGCAAGCAAGGCCTCGGCGTGCCTCGTGGTTATTACGGGAACACGTCGGTGTATGCAACGGTGCTTTTGAAGGCGGGCCATCTGTGCAACAGTCCGCTGGGATACGCGGTTGAGTTAGTGAAGAAAGCGAAAGAAATGGTGAGCGAAGAATATGTGAGGTCCTCCATTGACGTCTTAGTCCTTAAGGGACGGCCGAAGTACACGACCGTTTGGAACTATGTGGTGGCCGACGCAACCAAGGTCGGGTTCGAAGTGGCCGACTTCGGGTGGGGGAAGCCGGCATATGGTGGGGTTGCAGGCGCATTTCCTTTGGTAAGCTTTTACGTGAAGTACAGAACGAGGAGGGGGAGGAAGGGATTGTGGTGCCGATCATGTTGCCGGAGAGAGCAATGCGATGGTTTCAAGAAGAGCTTGCAAAGATGACTGATGAAGGGAGGGAGGGTGATGATCGTTATGGCGTGGATTCAACTACAATTAGATCCAATCTCTAGAAGGATAATTAACCATAGATTCTCTAGGTTTCTCAATCACATAGGACAATGCTTTAATCATTGACTGGAGCATCTTTCTTTGAATTTATCTTCTAATTATGGACTCAATAGTAAATTGATCATACAACGGGACGTGTTCTTTTTCATTTCAATGACTATTCAGGTCTCGAGAGTTTTATAGCGACTCAAGAAATGTCAGATATACTATTTCTCTTAAAGGTAAAATAAAGAGATGGTAATGGATGGTAACAAGCGACGTCTCCAATTTTTATGTTTTTTTTTTTTAAAAGTTTAGCAGCCGCAAATTCTGTTGGAATTGCTTGGGGGGTTAGGGATAATTTGATATGTAGAGATGGAGTAGAATCTTAGCTTTGACGAAGACGGGGGGTGAAAAGGTCTTGGGAATCACATGCCAGCATGCGACCTGTTCGACACGTTTTTTTATTTTTTATTACTTACAACGGCGACTTAACCACGCAACGAGGAGTGGTACGAGGATACTTTACGAGGGGACCAAACTGCTGTGGAGTGCGTTCCCCTTCAATTTTGGGGTGGCCTCCTTCTTCATAATGCAATGAATCATTTAACGCGTTTTTAGTTTATAAAAGACAATGCCTCAATTATGACACAAGATACTTATTCGATAGAATATAATTATTTTGTACTTGATTTGCTATGATGTTTTGAAAAGACTTGTTGTTTTTGTAAGAATTACTACATGAGCCATGATCCTTTACTTCGACGGTATTTAGGGTTTATTGAATAATGTGATATCTCACGCGGGATAAATCTTTAACCACAATAAATCTTTTAACATGCTTTTAGTTTATGAAAGGCGATGTTTAGTTATGCTGGACAATAATATTTATTTGTTGAGACCTAAATTAAGAAAATTAGGGATTGACAATCCCTAAACAAATATATTAGTTAAATTGCATATAAATATCAAGAGTATTATCATTTAGGATTAATAAGCCCACATGAATTGTATTATATTTTGCATGCGTTGCAAAATGTGTTTCAATAAACACATATGAGAACATTATAATTCACGTTGGCTTCAAATTAACTCATATCATGTGGCGTATCAAGTTTAAATTTGTCTTGACGCATTCTGATAGCATTTGAGTTGTGTTCTCATACTATGTTAGGAATTGTCATGCTCCTGAAGCCTTGTTTAGGAGTACAACATAGTGCCAATTGACACAAATTCATACATCATTCATGGCATTATCTATCTTCTCGAAATACATATAGGCCTACACATACCTTCATGGAGAATTATCAAAAAAAAAAAAATTTAGTCTATCACAATTATACTAATTCAGTATTAAATTTTCACAATTGTGCCAATTTAATCTACTGGGGGTTCGCCCCAGTAGCCACCCTTCCAACTTGAAAGAGGGAGGTGAGGGGTTCAAATCCCCACATTCTCAGGAGGGATTGGGGTGGGGACGATTTTATTTCAGGAGTGGGTTTTGACTCCCACATCTTGCAAGGAGGCAGGACAAAAGTCTGAGAGTGAGTGTTAGAGTAGGATTAGAGTAGGAACGACAAAAAAAAAAAAAAAAAAAACCACCCGACCAAATTTAGTCGGCTAGTGCTGATGTGGACATCAACTATTCAACTGATGTTCACATGGACATTTTTTAATAATATTTTTTCTAATTTTTTATTTCCTTTTCTTTTTCTCTTTTTTTCCTTTCTAACTTTTGCCAATCGTTGGACTAAGGCGATTGTCCAGAGGTGAAGGCCGGTCAACAAACTAAGGCAACTGGCTAGTGGCGGGTTGGGCTAGGGTGAACCAATCGGATTGGGCAAGGTTGACCTTGCCCATCAATGGCGAGGTTGGGCTCGTCAAGCCATTGGCAAGGCTCGACCTTGGTAGATCTAGTAGGGACTTGCCTCGTAAGTGGCTAGGCAAGCTCGCTCTTGCCCAGCTTGCCACTAGGTGGCTACCTTAGTTAGATGACCGGCCAAAAGAAGAAGGAGAAAAAAACGGAAAAAGGAAAGGAAAAAAGAAGAAAAAATAATAAAAAAATTTGAATAAAATAAAATATTGTTAAAAAAATGCGGAGACGCGTTCAAATCTCTCTCTGTCGTCTCCGTTACTCTCGCTCTTCCTGTTCGCACCATTGAACATCGTATTTGAATGATCTGCATACACGTCATTTCCAAACTATGCGCGCTTTTCTGGCGATCACGAGCTCGAGCAATCTTCTGATTTCGATTGGAGAAATGCTGACGACCTCTGTCTAAAGCTTCGGTCATTGATGAATCTAGTAAAATGTGGAGATGCGATTTAGTTCGTGATATTCTTTCGATTTGCGGTATTGAAATCTCGTGTTGCCAATGTGATTGATGCATTTGGACATGGGGAGTTCATCCATTCTTGTACTACCTACGTGAATCAACTCGGATTTAGTGCAGAGGGTCGAGACATCCATTTGAGGAATCCAATGAAGTATGGAGGCATCTATAACATACATTGCTGATTCGTTATTGCTTGTTCTGCAGTAGGCTCTGTATCTCTGTTTCTTAGTATGTCATGTTGCTGGCGAAGTGAAAAAGCTAAGCTTCTGTACTTCATCAGACAGGCACGCCTAAATATCATCTAGATTCACATTTAGAGAGGTCCCCATTCGTATCACCGCCATGGATATTGTTGCGCTGCCAGAAGCTCAAGATCGAGAATCAAACCTTTATGTGAAAGACTCAAATGCCCTGTGTTCTCTCATGTGCCTTGATAATATTGCGAAATCTGCTTCTCGTTACCTTCAGAAATGATTTCTTCCGCTGACTCATGTTAGGATAGATTCTTGTTTGGATTTGCTCGAAAACATTGTTGAGCTACATTTAAACGTTAGCATGCTTTGAAAAGCTTAAAGGTTAAAGGCTAAATCGTCTGAGATGCTGAACTTGGAAAGAAAAAAAAGAGCAAAGGGTGCTCAAATAGAATCTTCACTCTCAAATTCTGTTCCGGGTGTGTGGCTAGGCAAGTATTTTGGGTCCTAGACTTCTAATTTGTAGAATTTTGATAGCTGATACACGGGAGTTGCCAAGTAACACGATTAGATTAGCCGACAATGGGCAGGATTTGTGTATGGTTCTATGAAGAAGGTTTCACAGTCATTGCCGGTTCCTTTAACATGAAAATTGAGCCCTGCCAATTGAGTGCTGCATTCTCGAGAGAGTAGGCCTTTGGCCTGTGCAGGTTTTCTCAGCAAAAAATGCTTCTTATTTCTTTCTTCTTTTGTCTAAGCAGCATATGCGAAACATCACATCTGTGCAGGAATGTTCTTTAACTACAATGCTTAATTATGTTCATAACCTTCCTGTCTTTAAAGCTATGTGTTCCGGCGGGTCTCTTCTATTTCTTCTTCCGTGCAGAAGATTAAGTAGACCGGCAAGAACAGGTATGCTTGATAAAATCCGAACACAGTGGAAACTTTGCATAAGTATGAGTTTTATTTGAACTTTGGTCGCTAATGACAGGCAATTTATTTTCCTGCCGAGAAATTCTTTCCTCTGAGTACATGTACAAACTATGTCCGATCTCAATGATGGATCTATTCTTGAATGCTAGCGGCAGAGTCTGCTTTCTATTTGGAGCTGTGAATGCTGTCTGTCTCTCCTCACATGAATACTTTTCTTTTCTCTTCTCTGTCTCTGTCTATTGCAAATGATGCTCGGAGCATCTGCTCTGGCAAAGTAGGTACACACCATAGCTTCTCTGCTTAGATGCTCAAATGGGTTCGCTGTGATATAGCTATACTTGGTCATGTGTGTGGTCATCTTCATAGTTGTCCTGTATATGATGAATTCCAGATCCATTGTTTGACGAGTCCTGCTGAATAATTGAAGCTGTAGCTGAGGTCACCAGTCCCCTGTCCTCTGTTTTGGTTCTACTCGATCTGAAATGCTTGGATGTAGTTAAATTTTTGTTGGTGCTCTGTGTATGGCTCATTCGTTGAGTTACTCAGAACATATTTATTATTTAGGACTTTAGAGATCATCCAATCTGTAAATCAATTTTGTAAATAAGTTATTATGCAATGACAAACTGAAAATGCTCTTGGGATTTATCATTGGTGGATTTATCATAAAAGTTACAGCTTTTGTGGCATTTGTTAAACATTATTATAAAATGATTTTATAGGTTTTATCGACGACTGTTTGGACTCAACGTCTTCTTAAGAAAGAAACACATCAGATATTTTTGACTTGTAAAAGTTTCCCTTGGAAAACATTTTTATGATTAAATATGACAATTAATGTTTTTCAGACGTTGAAAAATGAGATATGTTTTATTTTTGGGTCGAAACATGAGACATATCATAAGGCATTGATTTTTGAAGTTCTCTTTCACAACCATAAAGTGGGCAACGTCACCTTCGTCACCAAGTCGTCGATTGAGGGTGGCCAACAGTGGCAGTTCGTCCGAGGAGAAAGAGAGAGGATGGTTGTTTAGTACTTTTGGCGAGTATTGATTTGGCGTGATGAGGTCCACATAAAGAGGACACGCATCGAAATGGCTAGATCAATTTCGATTCAGCCCTTGTTCAATTTTGGCCACAAATCCCCAATTGGTAAGGTCTTGTCAACCGGGGAGCACGATAAGTTTAGTTATCGATGAACAAAATTTGCCCTTAGGCATCGCCTATGATAATTACAATTGATGTAGAGACAGTACCTTAAAACCAATGAAATAGCATTCAAATCCTATGAATTGATTAAGTCTACAAATTGAGTTCCATCTACAATTGGTCTATAACCAAAATGGCTAGATCAGTTTCAATTCAGCCCTTTGTTCAATCTTGGCCACAAATCCCCAGTTGGTAAGGTCTTGTCAACCGGGGAGCACGATAAGTTTAGTTATCAATGAACAAAATTTGCCCTTAGGCATCGCCTATGATAGTTATAGTTGATGTAGAGATGGTACCTTAAAACCAATGAAATAGCATTCAAATCCTATGAATTGAGTGAGTCTAGAAGTCAAGTTCCATCTACAATCGGCCTATAACCAAAATGGCTAGATCAGTTTCGATTCAGCCCTTGTTCAATCTTGGCCACAAATCCCTAGTTGGTAAGGTCTTGTCAACCGGAGAGCACGATAAGTTTAGTTATCAATGAACAAAATTTGCCCTTAGGCATCACCTATGATAGTTATAGTTGATGTAGAGATGGTACCTTAAAACTAATGAAATAGCATTCAAATCCTATGAATTGATTGAGTCTAGAAGTCAAGTTCCATCTACAATTGGTCTATAACCAAAATGGCTAGATCAATTTCGATTCAGCCCTTGTTCAATCTTGGCCACAAATCCCCAGTTGGTAAGGTCTTGTCAACTGGGGAGCACGATAAGTTTAGTTATCAATGAAATTTTTTTTCCCTTAGGTATCACCTCTAATAGTTATAGTTGATGTAGAGACAATACCTTAAAATCAATGAAATAGCATTCAAATCCTATGAATTGATTAAGTCTAGACTTTTGGCTTGTGGGGGTGGCCATTGTCAAACTCAAGTGGGTGACCTCTGGGTTTTGAGTTAGAATTTTTTCAATGCTCCAAGCAACTACGATCTTAAAATTAACATATGCATACGAGGAGAGAGAATGTGATCATACGCGTCCAAGAGATAAAGTATGAAGCCAACTGCATTCTTTTACGTATGAGAACGAGAGAAAGCAAAATTACACAAAGTAATTAGTTGTAAATAATTAGCTAATTATACATAATTTTATGCATGCAAGACAAGTTTTCGTATGATCCAAACAAAAACGGCCACGTGCTCATACTTCAAATTCCACGCAAGGTACATTAAAATTTTCAATAAATAAATGGCCTAATTCCATAAAAAATCCAAAACTTTAGTTTTAATACCAATTCCATAAAAGAACCTTCAAATATTTCCTTAACTCCCATATCTATCCCCATGTTAAACATATTGGCCACGAAGCGGTCTCCACTAATGCTGGAGCAGTGATGGAGGTCAAATCGGTAGTGATGGAGGTCAAATCGGTGGCAAGAGACTCTGGGTGGTCGCGGATGAGATGTGGCATGAGGATGAAGATTATGAACAGTATGTGACAAGCAAAGAGGAAAGGAAAGACGGCATTAAGGGTCTGTTTGATAATTATTCTATTTTTAGGAATAATTTTGACTTAGAAATAGTTTTTGCTCTTTATTTCCTTGAATGAATTTATGAGTATTCAAACATGTTTGATAACTGTATATAATTTATATTCCCAAAACTAAAAAAAACAAAAACACGTTTGACATGACTTTCAAATTTCTTTTGACTACGAATTTCTTTTTTTAATTTATTAATTTTACATGATTTTTCTCTATTTTTTTTTTCTTTTTTCCATCTCTTCTTTTTCTTCCTCCTCTAGCCGGTCACCGACAACCTCTCCCTACCATCGTGAGGTCGAGCCTCGCCTACCCATGGCCAGATTGACGTCATGGTGGTCAAGTAAGGTCAAGCCTCGTAGAGGGTCAGTGAGGTCTCAAGACCTCATCTTTGGCTGATCGCAACATCGACACAGATATGAGTATATTTAGAAAAGCCTCACGTTGGTAAGTAGTGTGTTTGACTAAATATATTGATGGGTTCAGACTTGAGCACCCTCTTGACAATCTCCATGAATGAAGGTATCAGTCTATTGCGCACTCTCAACGGATAGTATTAAAGCCAATGGTAGATTGGTGAGCTCCTAATCTTATTATGGTATGTGATAAATTTCTCAAGGAAGGAATCTGATGGCCAATGTGGTTTCTAAGTTGGTGGGCTCGTGGTGAAGTGATGCGGGCTCAATGGAATCTAGTGACTAGTGCGGTTTCCGGGCAAAGTGGGTTTGTGGTGTAATAACACGACCCTGATGGTAGATTTTATAGTTTAGTCGGAAGAAAGAGACTTGAGATGAAATTGAGCATCAATGGAAATTCAAACTGAGATATCTTGATGCAAGAGGATACTTGGTTAAGGAGATGTAACAATGCCGACTTGATGACAAACTTCATGGTTCGGTTGGGAGAAAGAGACTAGGGATGAAGTTGAGTGTTGATGCAAATTGGAGTTGAGATATCTTGATGTAGAAGGATACTTGGTGGACCCATCTTGATATAAAATGATATCGAGATGGGTTTGGTGGCAGACTTATGGTTTGGTTGGGAGAAAGAGATTAGGGATGAAATTGAGTATTGATGGAGATTCAATATGAGATATTTTAATGTAGACAGATAGCTAGATTCAAGCGATGTGGCAATGCAGGCTTGATGGCAGACTTTGTGGTTCGGTTAGGAGTAGAACCTAATATTGAGCTCATGCATGCAAATTTCATGGCTCTGTTAGGAGGAGAGACCGGGAATGATGTTGGGCATTGATGGAGATTCGAGATGAAATATCTTGATGCATAATGATACTTGGATTAAGGGGGATGTGGTAATGTGGGCCTAATGGCAGACTTCATGGTTTGGTCAGAAGCAAAACCTTGATACTGAGTTCACACATGCAGATTTCATGGTTTGGTCGGAAGAAAGAGATCAGGGATAAAGGTGGGTGTTGGTAGAGATTCGAGTTGAGATATCTTGATGCAAAAAAAATGCTTGGATTAAGAGGGTGTGTAGCAATGTGGGCCTGATGACAAACTTCCTGGTTCAGTTAGAAAAAAGAATTTACATATGAAGTTAGACATTGATGGAGATTCAAGCTGAAATATCCTGATGCAGAAGGATGCTTAGATTAAGGAGAGTAGGACCTCACACAGAACTCGCATGTAAGAAGGAGATTGTTAAGATGCATGAGTGAGTTGTGTTAGAAAAGTCTAACATTGGATAAGTGGTATAATGTGAAGCGGTTAATATATCATAATTAACTCATAAACTTTTGAGTGAATGTGAGTCTAAATGGATATGTTGATGGGTTCGGACTTGAATTCCCTTTTGGTGATGTCCCCTTGTGTAGTTATTGGGCTTCTACTACATTTTCCCGACAATATGACCACTAGCCTCAATCCACTTGCTCGTACCCTCTTGCATCTCGTGGCAAGCTAGTTCATGGTTGATTCGAATTGTACTTTAATCAAAATCTACTTATCGGTTTTGAAAGTATGCCAGCCTAAGCTTTGGATAGTTACCGTTGGTTTGAACCAATACGAGACCATCGATGTTGATGTAAAAAGGTTAGTTGCGAATCCTTCTTTGAGGCCCGCGTCTGATGTTACAGGATCCTAATGTGAAAACTAGTGGAGAATTCACAGAAGCATAATGAAAGGAGTTGCTATTAGTCAATGCTGCATAGCCTCTTGAAAATTTAGAAGTAATGTTTTATAGAAGGTGAATGCTATAGCACATGACGGATTTACAACGTGTATCTAGTACGAGAATGTCCATGTGGTTACGTGTCATTTGATCATGAATTGTGAGTATATAAAAAAAAAAAAAAACGAAGTGTGTGCTTTTTATCAGGTAGGTCATATAGCACATCAAAAGTGTGTCGATTTTCAAATTGCTTTGGATGTATTCGTTTTATAAAAAATCAACAATTTAAAATTATTTCTTAAGAATGATCGGTTATATGTTATTAATTAGATGTAGTCAAAATACACCGAGGATAAAAAAGTTAGAACATTGGATTATCGTATTATTCGATTACTTCTTGATAAGACCAAATTTAATATACAACCCTCGGAGATACTAGCGTGTGCAGTTTATTTTTCTAAGTTCAATCAAGAATTTATCGATGCAACATGATTTATGAATGATTGCTTTTATGGCAGTCCTCGAATTGCATATGAACACAACAAAGGGTGATAAGATATTCAACGCGATGAGTGTACGCGGGAACTATTTTTGACACGAACATCATCTGCAAATCAGATGTTCTGTCACATCAATTAAGCCTTGGCCACATCTGGTGGAGAGTGCTTTTGAAATAATCTCGTGTCCTTGCATGGGACGCGATTGGTGGGAACAACGTGACTGAGATGATTCCAATGCACGTCCCTGTCCCTGAAAACTTCACTGTCGGCAGGTGAACTTGTCGAGCAAGAGCCAACCTCCTCCCTCTCTGCCTTATGAATCTTCACAGCTCTTCTTCTTTAGCGGCGCATTGATTTCTGATGTTCTCTTTCGCAGCCTAAAAGGGGGCAAAGCTACCTTCTTCACCAAGTCGTCGATAGAGGGTGGCTGCTGGTCCAGGGAGAAGAGGGGGGGGGGGGGGGAGGCTAGTCCTGATTTGGCGCAGCGAGGTCTACATAAAGAGGACACGTGTTGAAACCTAATGAATGAGTGAGGAGACGTGCACACTAAAGAAAGTCGGGTTCCGTCTAGAATCGGTCTAGAACCAACACGGCTAGCTGGGTTTCGATTCAGCCCTTGTTCTAGCTTGGACCATCGCTCACGCTCGGTAAAAATGAGATGCTTTTCCCGCGAATTGACTCTCTGATGCAGTCCTAAGAGAACAGAAAATGGAAAACAGAGATTAAATGCCTCGTCAGCTTGCTGATGGCTGACGTGGAAATGCCACGTTGCATGACGTTGGATGGAAGGTTAATAAAAAATAGATTTGGAACTTGAGTAAAAATTGGGAGTTTTTCTTGAGATAAAAAGAAGAAGTTATAAGTAAAATTAGAACTAAACTTAAAGTTTGAGTCTTTATCAAAGTTTTAAACTTTTGCATTTGTGCCAATTGAGCCTATTAATCAATTTTAGCCGAAAATTGCTACCGTAAACTTTAGCTGTCTCACTTGGCACAGTTGGCCCTGACATGGCCAGTTTCTATAATTTGCTATTATACTTTTATTATATTTTCCTTTTTTAATCTTTTTTTCCTCTTTCTTTGCCGAATGCCAAGCCTTGGCAATGGTCAAGGATGGGCCATAGGCAATGACTAGTGATGGTCAGCCTCGCCAACTTTAGGTGAGGCTCGATCTTGCCAGGTCTTGTGATGTGAGACTTACCTAAGGCTGGCAAGGTCACCTCTTACCAAATCCCAACAAGGTTGGCCCTTGCTTGCCTACGCGCGAGACTTGTCCACACTTGAGGCTGGCGAGGTTGCCCCTTGCCAATCCTAGTGGTGTTGACCTCCCCTGAGCCCCTAAGGGCAACCCTCACTAGTCGTCATCTTTTGCCTGCCGCTAGCTATCGTTAAGGCCTGGCAATTGGTGGAGAAAGAATGAAAAAGAAAGAAAAGAACAAAGGATCAATATATAAAAAATTTAAAAAATTAATAATAAATTACAAAAATTGTCCACGTTAGCATCGATCATACCAGATAAAATGCTCAATATTCATGTAAGCGATTTTAGATCAATATTTGCTTGACGGACTTAATTAGTACAAAGGAAAAAAAAGGTTTAGGACTGAGTTCAAATCAATATAATAGGTTTATAACTTTTTGACATTTTCTCAATTATATTTTGAAAAAAAAAAAAAACTCCATGTGTTAAACAGGTTCGAAATTTAAAAAAAAAAAAAGAGTAAAAGTTTCGCTAAATTCCTAGGTCCATATTAAGTCCAACAAAATCCAACTTCTCCTTTGTTTCCCACTATATAAACCACAACCGATTCCCAAGTTTTCTAAATCTTTCAATCCGCCATCTTAAAAATGGCTTCACTGCCACCTTCTTCTCCGGCACTACTATCCGTGAACCGCCACAAGCCAGAGCTGATCTCCCCGTCGCAGGTGACGCCACGGGAGCTCAAGCCCCTCTCGGATCTGGACGACCAGGAGGGTTTTCGCTTTCAGATTCCCTTCCTTTTCTTCTATCCCAACGGCCCCCCAATAAAAGGCCGAGAAGACCCGGCGAGAGTCGTCAAGGAAGCGCTCGGGAAGGCGCTCGTGTACTACTACCCGTTGGCCGGGCGTATCCGGGAAGGGCCAAACCGCAAGCTCGCAGTGGACTGCACCGGCGAGGGGATCCTGTTCGTTGAGGCCGACGCCGACTTCAGCCTCGAGGAGCTCGGCGACTCCATGAGGCCGCCGTGCAGCTTCGTGGACGAGGTGTTGTGCGATGTGGGCGGATCCGGCGGCATCATTGGGTGCCCTCTGTTGTTGGTTCAGGTTATCAACTGTAATGACATAGAGATATGCTCTCCTGCTCTGAATAATCAACCTGCTGTAACTTCTTTGGTTTCTTACTGAGTTCCTTCCGAATTGTAGGTGACCCGTTTGAAATGCGGGGGCTTCATCCTCGGAATCCGGCTCAATCACGCTGTTAGCGATGCTTTCGGCGTCAGACAATTCCTGAAGGCGGCCGCAGAACTTGCAAGAGGCGCACGCGTGCTGTCTTGGCCACCTGTTTGGCAGAGAGAAAACCTCTGCGCCCGAGACCCGCCGCGAGTGACGTGCAGGCACCCTGTGTTCGAGGATGTGGTCGACGACGCCAGAAGCGCTGCCATGACGTTGAACCCCAAGAGCATGGTACACAGATCCTTCTTTTTCGGTCCGCGGGAAATGGCGTCAATCAAGAAAGGCCTCCCTCACCACCTAGTCTCGAGATCCTCCACCTTCGAGTTACTCACAGCATGCCTGTGGAAGTGCCGCACAATTGCCCTCGAGATCGAGCCAGACGATGCCGTCCGCCTAACGTGCATGATCAACGTGCGAGGCAAGCGAGGCCTCGGCGTGCCTCACGGTCATTACGGGAATACTTCGGTGCTTGCGATGGTACTTTCAAAGGCGGGCCATCTGTGCAACAGTCCGCTGGGATACGCGGTTGAGTTAGTGAAGAAAGCAAAAGAAATGGTGAGCGAAGAATATGTGAGGTCCTCCATTGACGTCTTAGTCCTTAAGGGACGGCCGAAGTACACGACCGTTTGGAACTATGTGGTGGCCGACACAACCAAGGTCGGGTTCGAAGAGACCGACTTTGGGTGGGGGAAGCCGGCATATGGTGGGGTTGCAGGCGCATTTCCTTTGATAAGCTCTTACGTGAAGTACAGAACGAGGAAGGGGGAGGAAGGGATTGTGGTGCCGATAATGTTGCCGGAGAGAGCAATGCGAAGGATTCAAGAAGAGCTTGCAAAGATGACTGATGAAGAGAGGGAGGGCGATGATCGTTATGGCGTGGATTCAACTACAATTAGATCGAATCTCTAGAAGGAAAATTAACCATAGATTCTCTAAAGTTTCTCAATCACATATGACAATGCTTTAATTATTGAATGGAGCATCTTTCTTTGAATTTATCTTCTAATTATGGACTTAATAGCAAACCGATTGGACGACGGGATGTGTTCTTTTTCATTTCAATGATTATTCAGACCTCAAGAATCACAAGAAATGTCAGATTTACTGTTTCTCCTGAAGGCCAAATAAAGAGATGGTAATGGATACTAACAGACGATATCTCCAATTTTTAAGTTTTTTTTTTTTTTTGAATTTTTTGATTCCTTACTATGGCGACTTAACCACGCAACGAGCAATGGTATGACGAGACCGAACGAGGGGACCAAATTGTTGTGGAGTACGTTCCCCCGGAATTTTGGGGTGGCCCCATTCTTCATAATGCAATGAATCATTTAACACGATTTTAGTTTATAGAAGACAATGCCTCAATTCTAATACAAGATACTTATTCCATTGAATAGAATTATTTTGTACATGGTTGCTTCGACGTTTTCTTGTCGCTTTTGTAGGAATTATTACCAGGGCCATGATCCTTTACTCCGATTCTAGGGTTCCTCATATAATGTGATATCTCACACGGGATAAATCCTTAACCACAGTGAATCATTTAACATGTTTTTAGTTTATGGAAGGCGATGTTTAGTTATGCCGGGCAATAATATTTCTTTTTTGACACCTAACAACTCCATTTAATCGTTCATTACATAAGAAAATTAGGCATCGACCATGATTCCTAAACAAATATATTAGTTAAATTGCATATAAATATTAGGAGTATTATCATTTAGTAGTAATAAGCCTACATAAATTGTGTTATTTTTTGCGTGCGTAGTAGAATGTGTTTCAATGAACACAGACGAGAATATTATAATTCGTTTTCGCTTCGAATGAACTCATACCATGTGGTGTGTTGAATTCAGATTTGTCTCGATGAATTCTCATTACATTCGAGTTGTGTTCTCGTACCGTGTTAGTAGAGCCTTGTTCAAAAGTAGGAGTGAATGCCAATTGACACAAATATTCATACATCATGCATGGGCATATATATAGGCCTGCACATACTTTCACGGGAGAATTACTAAAAAACTTTAAAATTTATTGTACTTGTATTTATTCAGTCTATCCACCAAATTTGGTCAGGTCGGTACTAACGTAGAAGCTAGCTGTTCTGCCGACGCTGACATAAATATTTTTTTTTTATAATATTATTTATTTTCTTTTTCCTTTTCTCTTTTTTATCCTCCTTCCTTTGGCCAACCCTAAGACCGAGGCGATTGGCGAGAGGCGAGGGTTGGTCACCAGACCAAGGCGATTGACTAGTAGCGAGCTAGTCAAGGGTGAGCTTGCCCATCCATTAGCAAGGTGAGCCCTCATTAGATCGGGCAAGGCCCATCTTGCCCAGCGATGGCAAGGTCAAGCTCGTCGAGCCAAGCAAGGCTCGACCTCGCTAGATCTAGAGGGGGCTCGCCTTGCTAGTGGTTGGGCGAACTCGTCCTTGCTTAGCTTGCCACTGGCCAATTGCTTCAGTCTAACAACCGACCAAGGAAGAAGGAGGAAAAAAAAGAAAGGAAATTTTTTTGAAAAAATATAATATTATCAAAAAATTATCTACGTCACCGTCAGTCGAACGACCATCATCCATGTCAATGCCGATTGGCCAAATTTGTAGGATGGACTGAATGGGCACAATTACAAAATGTTCAAGTAAAAAATTAAGTTTTGGACTAAATCGGCACAATTGTAATAAGTTTAGGACTGTTTTGGTAATTTTCCCTACCTTCACATACAAGCTTGTTGGGACATGGATGTATAAAGCCACTAGCAGTTAAATTTTGCTCAGCAAGCAGTGTTTTACCTTCGGTCACTTGCAAACAACTTGCGATTTTAGGTTGGACATTCTCCAATGGATCTTTGAAGGGCTTGGAACCATGACTACCCATGCCAGTACTAGGGGTGAGCCAGGAGAATTGCCCAGACCTGATTGAACATGTCGAATTTGGGTAGTTTCTAGGGTATTGGTCCGATTCCCACTTTCAGGGGTAGAACCACCCACCCAGATCGCTTAGATCAGACTGGTTAATCTTTTATATTTTATGTTTTTATTTCTTAAAAATCTTTAAAGAAGCTATAATCCTATTCATCATCACAATCACTCTTTCCCTATACCCTCTCAAGCCAATCACATATTTCTTAAATATCTGTTAAAAAAAAAAAAACCAAACCTAACCTGCTGCCTCACTCCAAATCTCCAAGCCTTAATCGCTTGCTCGCTCATAGTTACTAGTTCCATTTACTCACTTGGGAATTGGCTTGGTTCGGTTCTAAGAAATGATGGTCTAGTTCCTAATTTCAGAATGAGAACCAGTCTCATCGATTTAATTCCCAATTTATGAGTGGAAATTGTACTGGCCAAGAACCGGTCAAGCGAGGCCACGGTTTGCCTTATGGTTATTACGGGAACACGTCAGTTTATGCAATGGTACTTTCAAGGCTGGCCATCTGTGTAATATTCCACTAGGATATGCAGCGGAGTTGGTGAAGAAAGCGAAAGAAATGGTGAGTGAAGAATCCGGGAGGTCCTTCATCGATGCGTTAGTAATTAAGAGACAGCCGATGTACATGACCGTTTGGAGCCATGAGGTGGCTGATGCGACCAAGGTCGGGTTGGAATAGGCTGACTTCGGGTGGTGCCGATAACGTTGCCGGATAGAGCAGTGCGAAGGTTTCAAGACGAGCTAGCAAAGATGACCGATAAATGGAGGGCGGATGATGATTATTATGGTGTGGATTGAAGAGCAATTAGATTCCATCTCTAGAAGGAGAATTAACCATAGATTCTCTGTCGCGACCAATTTTTCGAGTGAACCACCTAGGATTTGGTTAATGGATTGTTAAGCCTAGACTTAACTCGGACTCTCCCAAACTCATACCAATTCGCGACTTAAAGTTCAAATTTCTTAACATGCAAATGAATTTTTATTTAGGACTCGCCATTAATCAGTTTATGGTAAATTGATTAGACACTTAAGTAAAATAATGGGAGAATTATTTTACTTTTACAAACGAGAGACGGACTTGGTTATACTAGACTTCTCTAATGTTCTTTCGGTACCATTTTTTTTTTATTTTCAAAAAAAATATTTTTTGTAGGTAGCTTGGATTGATTTTAAATCTATTTCTTAACATATGAGGTGATGTAGATGTGCAAACCACCAATTTAACACCCAAGAAAGCAAATAATAAAAAAATGCAAGACTTACCTCGTAGTAACAAAAGTATCTGTGTTGTTAGATCATAATTTACATTAACCCTAGATATGATTTATAATTAATATGCAATTTATTTTTATTTTCATTTAATTAATGAGAATCATGCTTTATGCAATTCAATATAATTAAATGACCTAATTCTAATGATAGACAATTTCTAATTTAATGGACTTAACATCAATCACTAAATGACATGCATTTCATGAATCCAATTCTAAATGACATGCAATGACATTTTTTTATTTTTTATTTTCTTAAAAAAATGCAATCTATCCTAGGGATTGAAACTAATTTATCCTAAGCCATTTTTTGGTATTTTTTTTTATGAAATTCAAAATTAGGAAAAATATGAAAATTATCTAGCTAAATTAAGATTCTATTCAATTTGTATTGGGAATTAGGTTAAGCCAAATCCTAATCTAAACTAAGATATTATCTTAACTTAGCAATTTCTAACCTAAGATGCAATCTATCTAAAAAATCAATCTAAACTTAAAATGAAATATGAAATTTTATCATAATATGCAATGATGTACAAAAGATGCCCTAATTCTATGTAACATATGCATGATGATTTTTGTTGTTGTTGTTGTTGTTGTTTTTTTTTTTTTTGTTTTTTTTTTTAAATTGTTAAATAACTAAACATGCAATTTAAGCTAATGAAACGAAAATCTAACATTCTAAATTTTTATTTATTTATTTCGAAAATTCATGATAAATAAAATGCTTAGTCTAAATATGCAAATAACCCTAAAGCATGCAACATTCTAATGTAAACCTAATCTAGCTCAAACATATTTAGAAAAAAATAAAGCAATCAAGACGAGACAGACCAAGCCATTCAAAATCATCCAAGATACCATATATCGTTCAGATCAAGAAATAATATCTAAATCAAACTTAATTTTCTCGCTAGTCAAATCGATAAATTAATCTTTAGCCTTAAAGATCAAGATATTAATTTTATTCTCGCTTGATTAATTATTCCATCTAAAACCTTATAGATGGAATAAAAAATCAGAGTGCGGTTGCGAATTAGGTGGTGCATCAGGGATTTCAATCAAGCATTAAAAAAAAATATTTCAAATAAGGTAACGGAATTTTCGAAAATAAAAATAGATGAGATTTTCACCTAATTCGAATATTGGTTTCCGAATTCCAATCCTCTGGCTACTCGCGATGCAACGTGACGGTGCTCGGTTGCTTGAAAGTCACCCGATGGGCTCCACGAGACTTGCGAAACAAAAATTTCCAAGCTCGACATGGATTAGGGCTCGTCGATGATTGGGCGCAGGCACAAACAAATTTTTTTTTCTTTTTCAATTGGTTTGTTCTTCACTGTTGTTCCGTGGGATCCCTTAATCCTTTGATGATCCCACTAAATTTTCAACCTTTGACCTCAGATTCTCCACCTGCAAAGAAAGACCAGCATGCGTCGGTAGGGATTCCGCGGACGACCTAATGGGCCACACGGATGCGGCTTGCGTTGGGGGTGGCAGCCCAAACTCGGAGAAATCGTCAGGACTGTGGGAACACTCGTGGGAGCGGAACTTGACGTCAGAGCAGTGCGGGCAGGCGATGTTGCCGTTGTGGGACACGAGCAACAGCTCCTCGACGGTGATCACCAGTAGCGAGTCGTCACCGAAGGCTCGCGGCACGGTGCAGCAAACGACGGTGCAGCGATGGCATGGAATCAGCTGGGGGCAGCGCGTCGAGATGGGGGAACAGCAGCTTCGTTGTCCACACGGCGAGACCAGAAAAACAGCGCCGTCGTGTGGCAAGGCCACAACAACAGCGTGGTCGCCCGGTGCAAGGGGCTTGCGGTGACCCAATTTGGCTGTTTTAGCCGTGGAACTTCAACGTCAGAGCTGGCTTGAATGGACTGAGGTGTCACGGAGGAATGGGACGTGGGGATGATAAGTGGACCCCTTCGAAGCCTGGTGTTGAATATGATGGTGGGTGGTCGGCACCGGATTGGCGGCTTGTTGCGGTAGTAGCGAAGTCACAGCAGCAAGTCTGTCGTTGCTGCTGGGGGCGATGCGGCAAGGACGGTGCAGCGGCAACTCGGGCAGCTCAGGTGCGGCACCGCAGCAAGGGGTCTTGCGTAACGTGGGGTCTCCTTGGTTCGGCCGAGAGAGGACTCTCTCTCTCTCTCTCGCTCTCTCTAGGGCTGCAGCTCCTTTTTCTCTCAACTGCGGCCGTGAATGTTAGTTGTGTGGCCCCTTTGAAGCCTCGAACGTTATGCTTTTATACTGGCCGAATCTGAAATTCAGAAAGAGAAATTTGAATATGGGAAAGAGGTCCACGTACTGACTTCCCTCTTTTGTGAGGGTTTATATTTCCTTTGTATGCACTGCGGATCCATATATTCAATGAGAATATAGATTTTTTTAACATTCCTTCCTATCCATGAATAATGCTAATACTTCTTGCCCTTTTGATGTCTTTGTCCGCACATTTATAATCACAAAAAAAATTCTTTTTTTCCAAATATCAACCCACGATTGATCGAACATTGCCAAAAGTTTGAGATCGTGATAAAACTTTCCCGGATTCTGAATATTTTAAAGGTGAGCTTGCAATATTTCCTCCGCATGCTTGCCTTTACTGAGGATAATGAAAAATCCACCGTCACATCAAATGCAAATGCAAATTAAGATAAATGCACCTAAAATTATTTGCTATGTAATTAATTTTTTTAGGGGTTCATATTAATCCCTATTTTTATGCAATAAATAAATAACTAGATCACAAAAAAATTCTTTTTTCCAAATATCAACTTGTTAAAATTAATCCCTATTAACATATAAATTTTCGACCTCATTCATTACATAAGAAAATTAAGAATTAATCCTGACCTATAAACAAAAATATTAGTAAATTGAATATGGATATTAGGATTATTATCATCTAGTAGTAACATGCCCACATTTATTGCATTATATTTCGCATGTGTTGCAAAAAAAAAAAAAAAATTGTTGTAATATGATTACAAACCATGTTTCATGCGGTGTGTTTAGTGCTTATCTGTCTTAACAGATTTGCGTTACTTTTGAGTTGTGTTGATGTATTGTGTCGAGAATAGTCGGGCCCCTGAAGCATCGTTTGGGAGTAGGAGAGCATACCAATCGACACAAAAATCCGTACACCATTAGAACGTCTTGATTTGTTCTCCTTTTTCTCAACTCAGAATCAGCACCATTTCCAGCCAAAGCGTGACCAATCATGCTCTAAACGTCATCATCCATCACTAACCTATTTCAGTTTCACATGCTCAAACACTGAGTTCATTGACTGAGTTCAATATTCTTGAATCCTTAATAGCACGAAGAGATAAAGGCAAAAAAAAAAAAAAAACACCTGAAGGAAGCGTGATCCCTACCTAGCTAGAAATGGTGTCGCTGTTGCCACTTGTACGTCGGGAAGGCTCAAGAAACGAATGACACTCCTCCCTTCCTCTGGCAAACTATCGCGCTTGATGGTGCTCGTCGCTTGACCACAGGCAGGTGCGGTGACCGACGGTAACCAGGTGCGGCTCGAGATGAACTTCGGCGAGCCCTTTCCTCAAAACTCCCGGAAAAACTCGCTTAAAACTCTCCCGACCTCTCCGATCTCTCTCCCTCTCTCTCGGTCAAAACGGAACCCCCCCAAAAACACTTTGCTCTCCTCCTTTTGAGCTCGGCCAACGATAGGCACGCATGGCTTCTGCCACCGCCAGCCTGTTGCGGCCGGCTTGATCTCCGACCCTGGGATCAAAAGCCAAACCAGTGGGAGGGTGTAAGGGAGGAAGAAGACTCACGCGCGGGCTGGACCGAAATGGAAGGAGCTGGGCTAGTTCGTGCGTGAAAAGAAGAATGGAAGGAAGAAGAGAGGTGGGCCGGCCCCATTCGATTTTCTTTTTTCTTTTTTTTCTTTTATGATCATAATTTTCAATAATGATAATATTTTTTTCTCATTCTCTTTTTTTTTCTTTTCTTTCTGATGACAAAATTTTTGGAAAAATTTAAAAATTACCATTAGTGATGCAAATATTCCTAAAGCTAACACGCAATGCAATTGAGTGAAAATTGTTTTTTTTTAATATTTTTATTTTTGGCTAGGGTTTGAAAATTAATCCCTAATTTTCTACGTGATTAAGTCTTAAATAAAATGATAAAATTTAATTGTCAATAAGAACAAGAAAAGAAAAGAGAAAATAAATAGCTTAATTCTAAAATTGTTTCCAAGGAACAAAGGAGTAGTTTTTTTTTTTCTACTTCTTGATTTTGTTCCAAATTATTCTCAATAACAAATCAATTTTTGGTGGTAGAAAAATTAACTAATGTTAGTAAATGGATTATTATTTTTTTGTTCACTGAGCAAAAGAATAGAAATAATCTAGAATTGGTTAGTTACCAAAAAGATCCTTAAAGAACAGAAAATGAAAAACAAAGATTCAATGTCTTGTTAGCTTGCGGAGAGTTGATAATGTTGGGCGAAAGATTAATAAAGGATAGATTTGGAACTTGAGTAAAAGTTGGAAGTTTTTCTTGAGATAAAAAAACAAGTTTAAGGTAGAATTTGGACTAAACTTAAGGTTTGATTTTTTTTAATCAAAGTTTTAAATTTATTGTATTTATGTCAATTTAATTATAAACTTTTCAATCAAATCAATTTACTTTGAAACATTTTACATTCGTGCCAATTGAATTCATTGACTAATTTTAGCCGAAAATCACTAGCGTGAACTTTGGCCTTTGATACCGAGCAAAAAATAAAATAAAGTTTGATCTCTCGATGAGACTTGTCCTTGCTTGAGGCCGATGAGGTCGCCCTTGTCAAATCTTGGCGGTATTGACCTTGCTTGAGCCCAAGAAGGGCGACCCTTATTAGTTGTCACCTTTGGTTGGCCACTAGCCATCATCGAGGCTCGGCGACTAGTGGAGAAGGAAAGAAAAAGAAACAAAAAATAGAAATAAAAGAACAAAAGAAAAATATATAAAAAAATTAGAAAAAATAATACAAAATTATAAAAATTGTCTATAATAGAATCGGTCACACTAGGTTGGATGGCCAACACGTCTCTTATGTCTAGCCAAAATTCGCTAGATGAACTTAATTGATACAAATGCAAAATGTTTAGAACTAAATTGGTTCAATTAAATGATTTAGGATCGAATTCGCATCAATATAATATGTTTATGACTTTTTGACACTTTCCCAATTAGTTTTTGAAAGAAAACCTCCATGCGTTAAACGGGAAATTAAAAATAAAATAAAATGAAGGTCACCAATTTCCTAGGCCCATGTTAAATTACCTTTGTTTCTATTAAATTTATGACTCGAGTTTGAGATTCACTAGACCTTAAAGCTGCACAAAGGAGGAAATAATTAAAAAGAGGAATTTTTCCCTTTGGAGTGAAGCCGCCGAAGTTTCTCTTTTCTTTTGAGGGATGTCGCTACAGCTCTACGTAGAAGAAGGGAAGGAAGAAGCCTCGCACGTGAAGATTTGTTAAAGTGGTGGGCCCAAGGTCAAAAGTTTGACCTTGGGCACACACATGCACATTCAATACTACAAGGATGGGCTGATGGATAAATAAAAAGGGGAAGCTCTTTACATGTATGCGTGAATCCAACGTTGGTGGGCCTAGGTCAACTATTTGACCATGGGCACATGATTTCCTTCTTTGGCGTGCGCGTGAAGTCGGTTTAAAAGAAAAGAAAACCCTATGTATGAAGCTATACGTTTGACGATCAACGTAGCCGCACATCAGCGCCACGTGAGTGCTTGGTGTTTTGCCGTTGATCGTGAAGAATTGGTCTTGAAGCGTTGTCTCATTGTCGAGTGCTTGGGAGGGATTTTCTTTATCGTTCGTGAATTACATCCAAGGAAGTTTAGTGTTGAAGCCAATTAAATTTTGTAGTAAGATTTGCGTGTAATTCCTTCGTGAGATTAAGATATTATTTCTTAAGGAATTTCGGAGCTAAATACTGTGTGCGTTATTGGATGTAATTTGGGCTTAGGAAGCACTGAGAGAGTGTTTGAGTGACTCGAGTATGTAATCTCATTGTATCGCTTGATCTATAGTGAAATTCGCTACTGTTCTCCTCGTGGACGTAGGTCTTTACGACTGAATCACGTAAATTTGATGTCCAATTTATTTTCTTCTTCTATCTATATTATTGTTTAGTCGCTCACTTTATCGCAACAATTGGTATCAGAGCCAGGCTTGGATAAGTTGAAGCAAATTGATGTGGACAAAAGAAGTAAAAGTGAGAATCGATAAATTTGATGGGAATGCTTTTAGTTTCTGAAAAATGCAAATTAAAGATTATCTTTATTAGATGAAACTGCACTTGCCTTTGTATGAGGAGAAACTAGAGACGATAAAGCAAGCTGATTGGGATTTGCTGGATAGACGAGTTATGGGTGTTATGGTTGACGTTGGCTCGTAACGTCGCGTTTAATATCTTGAAGGAGAAGACCACTGCTAATTTGATGCAAGCCCTGTCAGATATGTACAAGAAGCCCTTTGCGATCAATAAGGTCTGTTTGATACGACGTTTGTTTAATTTGAAGATGAGAGAATGTGTGTCGGTTGTAGATCATATCAATGAATTCAATGGGATTGTTAGTCAATTGAGTTCAGTTGAGATTAATTTTGAAGATAAGGTACGTGCTTTGATTCTATTATCCGCATTACTTGATAGTTGGAATATTATTGTTACCGTTGTTAATAATTCCTCTGGGTCAACAAGTTTGACGTTTGATGGGGTTTGGGATTTGATTATGAGCGAGGACATTGTAGAAGAGAATTTAGCGAACATGTATTTGCTGCTTTAGTAGGTGAAAATAGAGGAAGATCCGTAACACGTGTGGGTAAGACTGCTTTAGTAGGTGAAAATAGAGGAAGATCTGTAACACGTGTGGGTAAGAGTAGTACTAATATGAACAGACACAGTCAACCTAGGACTGCTAATGTTGTTTGTTAGAGCTATGGCAAGAGGGGACATCTTAGAAGGGATTGCCTTAAGTTGAAGATTGAGAATGGTAAGTGAATTATAGTTGATTCTGTAGATAATGTTGCAACTGTAGTAGATAATGCCGATTATATCTTGTTTGTCACTAATGATTCATCGCTTGATGGATGGATTTTGGATTATGGTTGTTCTTTTCATGTCACATTAAATAGAAACTGGTTTATCACTTATCAATGCACGGGTAGTGGTAAAGTTCAATTAAGGAACAACACTAAGTGTGATGGTGTGGGTGTTGGTGATGTTAAAATCAGAATGCATGATGATAATGTGAGGACATTGACTTGAGTAAGGTATGTTGCAGAGTTGAAAAAGAACTTAATTTCCTTGGATGCCATAGATTCAGCTGGCTGTAGGTATTTTTCAAAATGTGGAGTTTTGAAGGTTGTTCAAGGTGCCCTGGTGATAATGAAATGAATCAAGCATTGAGGCTTGTATAAATTTCAAGGTGAGACAGTGACAAATTTTGCTTGGGAGATGTTGGATGCATCTGTCCAAGAGTCTTTTGACTGCTCATTGAAGACTTGGTTGTTTGTGCCAATGCACAAGTCTGATGCTGGTGTCGGATCACGTGGTTGAGAGCTTTGATTGAGACGAAGACTGGTAAATCGATCAAGCATATGTGGAATGACAATAGCATAGAGTTCTACTCGAAGTTGGTAAATAAATTTTGCATGAAAGAGAGCATAGTGAAACACCACACTAGTGCTAGTAAACCACAACAATTTGTAGAATTGATGAGTAGAACATTACTAGAGATGGCCCGAAAAATGATCTTTAGTGTTGGTATTGCTAGGAGAATCCTAGCTGATGTGCTTAGTACGATAAGCTGCTTGGTAAATATATCCCCATCAATTGCTATTGAATGACGGACTCCTGAAGAAGTGTGGTCAAGTAACGTTGCTAGTTATTCTATTATTAGAATGTTTGGTTGCTCATATTATTTTCGAGTGAGTGATGGTAAGCTCGATTGAAGGGCAATGTGCATATTCCATGGCTATGCACAAAGTGAGTGGGGCAATTGATTATGGTGCCCAGATATAAATTCATCTGTTGACAACAGAGAAGTTACGTTTAATGAGTTTTCAGTACTTCTGACTAGGAGTGATTATAGCAATGTTCAAAAGGATTTGAGTGTTGTTCAGCTTGAGGTGGAGTTGCGACTAGAAACTCCTGATGTGGCAAGTATGAGTACTAGTAAAGTAATCGACATATATGGTGTCCATAGCGAGGTGGAGCCTATAGAGCCAATGGTTGCTGTAACTGCTGAAATTAACAACGTACGTATTCGATCTCCTGATAGATATGGATGCAACAATGGTTTTATTTTATCTACGGTTAAGGAGGTTGTGTTAGAAATTCCTTGCGGAGCAATTAAAGGTGCATGTGGAGTTGGTATTTTGATGAGGTCCTCGGTTATGATGAAGTTCAAGCGAGACTTGGACTTAATATCGGTGGCGGTTGAGCCCATCGGGCGCTATGAGAAAGTAGCAGTAGAATTTGAACTCTTTGTGAAGCGATTGCAATTTAGCTCAAACGTTGAATCAATGTGGAGATTGTTAAATTTATGACTCGAGTTTGAGATTCACTATACCTTAAAGCTGCACAAAGGAGAAAATAATTAAAAAAAAAGGAATTTTGCCCTTTGGAGTGAAGCCGCCGAAGTTTCTCTTTTCTTTCGAGGGACGTTGCTGTAGCTCTACGTAGAAGAAGGGAAGGAAGAAGCCCTGCACATGGAGATTTATTAAAGTGGTGGGCCCAATGTCAAAAGTTTGACCTTGGGCGCACACACGCACACTCAATATTACAGGGATGGGCTGATGGATAAATAAAAAGGGGAAGCTCATGCGTGAATCCAATGTTGGTGGGCCCAAGTAAACTATTTGACCATGGGCACACGATTTCCTTCTTTGGCGTGCGCGTGAAGTCGGTTTAAAAGAAAAGAAAACCCTACGTATGAAGTTGTACGTTCGACGATCAACGTAGCCGCACGTCAGCGCCGCGTGAGTGCTTGGTATTCCGCCGTTGATTGTGAAGAATTGGTCTTGAAGCGCCGTCTCATTATCGAGTGTTTGAGAGGGATTTTCTTTATCGTTCGTGAATTATATCCAAGGAAGTTTAGTGTTGAAGCCAATTAAATCTTGTGATAACATTTGCATGTAATTCTTTCATGAGATTGAGAGAGAGAGTGTTTGAGTGACTCAAGTATGTAATCTCCTTGTATCGTTTGATTTATAGTGAAATTTGCTATTACTCCCCATGGACGTAGGTCTTTACGACTGAATCACGTAAATTTGGTGTCCAATTTATTTTCTTCTTTTATCTATATTATTGTTTGATCGCTCACTTTATCGCAATAGTTTCCTCCCATATATACCATGAACGATTCTCAAGTTTTCTGAATCGTTCGATTTGTCATCACAAAAATGGCTTCACTACCACCTTCTTCTCCCGCACAACTATCGGTGAACCGCCAGAAATCAGAGTTGATCTCCCCGTCACAAGCGACGCCACACGAACTGAAGCTGCTCTCGGACCTGGACGACCAGGAGGGGCTTCGCTTTCAGATTCTCTTCCTTTTCTTCTATCCCAACAGTCCCTCAAAAAGAGGCCGGGAAGACCCGGCGAAAGTCATTAAGGAAGCGCTCAGGAAGGCGCTCGTGTACTACTACCCGATGGCTGGGCATATCCGAGGGAGGGCTGAACCGCAAGCTCATGGTGGACTGCACTGGCGAGGGGATCCTGTTTGTTGAGGCCAATGCCGACGTCAGCCTCAAGGAGCTTGGTGACTCCGTGAGGCTGCCGTGTGGCTTTGTGGACGAGGTGCTGTGCGATGTGGCCGGGTCCGGTGGCATCATTGGGTGCCCTCTGTTGTTGGTTCAGGTTATCAACTGTATTGAAATAGAGATATGCCCTCCTGCTCTGAATAATCAACTTGCTGTAACTTTTGTGGTTTCTTACTGAGTTCCTTCCGAATCACGGGTGACCCGTTTGAAATGCGGGGGCTTCATCCTCGGAATCCTCTGCGCCCAAGACCCGCCGCTAGGCACGTGCAGGCATCCTGAGTTCAAGGACGTGGTCGACAATGCCAGAGGTGCTGCCTTGACGTTGGACACTAAGAACATGGTACACAGATCCTTCTTCTTCGGCCCACGTGAAGCGGCGTCAATCGAGAAAGGCCTTCCTCACCACCTAGTCTCGAGATCCTCCACCTACGAGTTAGTTACGGCACGCCTGTGGAAGTGCCGCACGATCGCCCTCGAGATCGAGACGGATGATGCCGTCCGCCTATCATGCATGATCAACGCGTGAGGCAAGCAAGGCTTTGGCGTGCCTCACGGTTATTATGGGAACACGGCGTTGTATAAGACGGCACGCAGGTGAACTTGTCCAGCTATATATTTTAAATGATTCAAATAATCTCGTGTCCTTGTACGGGACGCGTACAGATAACGCGGGAACAACGTGACTCAGATGAATCCAATGCACGTCCCCGTCCCTGAAAACTTCACTGTCGGCAGGTGAACTTGTCCAGCAAGACCCAACCTCCTCCCTCTCCGCCATGAATTAAGAGGACACTTCTTTGAAACCTAATGAATGAGCGAGGAGACTTTCGCACACTAAAGAAAGTCGGGTTCCGTCATAGAATCGTCTAGATTGAACACGGCTAGCAGGGTTTCGATTCAGCCCTTGTTCTAGCTTGGACCATCGCTCACGCTCGGTAAAAAAGAGATGCTTTTCCCACGAATTGACTCTGTGAGGCAGTCCTAAAAGAACAGAAAATGGAAAACAGAGATTAAATGCCTCGTCAGCTTGCCGATGGCTGACGTGGAAACGCCACATTGCATGACGTTGGACGGAAGGTTAATAAAAAATAGATTTGGATCTTGAGTAAAAATTGGGAGTTTTTCTTGAGATAAAAAAAAGAAGTTATAAATAAAATAAGAACTAAACTTAAAGTTTGAGTCTTTATCAAAGTTTTAAATTAATTGCATTTGTACCAATTGAGTGCATTGATCAATTTTAACCGAAAATCGCTGGTGTAAACTTTGGCTGTCTCACTTGGCACGGTTGGCTCAACATTGCTAGTTTCTATAATTTGCTATTATACTTTTATTATAATTTTATATTATATTTTTCCTTTTTTAAAATCTTTTTCCCTCTTTCTTTGCCGAATGCCAAGCCTTGACAATGGTCAAGGATTGGCCATAAGCAATGACTAGCGATGGTCGGCCTCGCCAGCTTCGGGTGAGGCTCGATCTCGCCAGGTCTTGTAATGTGAGACTTGCCTAAGGCTGGCAAGGTCACCTCTTACCAAATCCCAACAAGGTTGGCCCTTGCTTGCCTCTGCTGAGACTTGTCCTCGCTCGAGGCTGGCAAGGTTGCCCCTCGTCAATCCTAGTGTTGTTGACCTCGCTTGAGCCCTCTAAGGGCGACCTTCATTGGTTGTCATCTTTGGCCTACCGCTAGCCATCATTAAGGCCAGGTGATTGGTGGAGAAAGAATGAAAAAGAAAGGAAAACAAAAGAACAATCTATAAAAAAAATTTGAAAAAATAATAAAAAATTACAAAAATTGTCCACGTTAGCATTGATCATACTAGGTAAAATGCTCAATATTCATGTAAGCGATTTCAAATCAATATTTGCTTGATGGAATTAATTAGTACAAAGGAAAAAGGTTTAGGACTAAGTTAGTTCAATTAAATGATTTAGCATTGAATTCAAATTAATATGATAGGTTTATGACTTTTTTGGCATTTTCTCAAGTATATTTCGAAAAAAAAAAAAGCCCCGTGTCTTAAACGGGATCGAAATTAAAAAAGAACATATAAGATAAAAGTTTAGTCTCTAAATTCCTAGGTCCATGTTAAGTCCAACAAAATCCAACTTCTCCTTTGTTTCCCAATATATAAACCACGAACGATTCCCAAGTTTTCTAAATCGTTCAATCCGCCATCATAAAAATGGCTTCACTGCCACCTTCTTCTCCGGCACTACTATCCGTGAACCGCCACAAGCCAGAGCTGATCTCCCCGTCGCAGGCGACGCCACGCGAACTCAAGCCCCTCTCGGACCTGGACGACCAGGAGGGGCTTCGCTTTCAGTTTCCCTTCCTTTTCTTCTATCCCAACAGCTCTCCAATAAGAGGCCGAGAAGACCCGGCGAGAGTCGTCAAGGAAGCGCTCGGGAAGGCGCTCGTGTACTACTACCCGTTGGCCGGGCGTATCCGGGAAGGGCCGAACCGCAAGCTCGCAGTGGACTGCACCGGTGAGGGGATCCTGTTCGTCGATGCTGATGCCGACGTCAGCCTCAAGGAGCTCGGCGACTCCATGAGGCCGCCGTGCGGCTTTGTGGACGAGGTGTTGTGCGATGTGGCCGGGTCTGGCGGCATCATTGGGTGCCCTCTGTTGTTGGTTCAGGTTATCAACTGTAATGACATAGAGATATGCCCTCATGCTCCGAATAATCAACCTGCTGTAACTTCTGTGGTTTCTTACTGAGTTCCTTCCGATTTGTAGGTGACCCGTTTGAAATGCGGGGGCTTCATCCTCGGAATCCGGCTCAATCACGCCATTAGCGATTCCCTCGGCCTCAGACAATTCCTGAAGGCGGCCGCAGAACTCGCAAGAGGCACACGTGCCGTCTTGGCTACCTGTTTGGCAAAGAGAAATCCTCTTAGCCCGAGACCCGCCACGAGCGACGTGCAGGCACCCTGAGTTCGAGGACGTGGTCGACGACGCCAGAAGCGCTACCGTGACGTTGGACCCCAAGAACATGGTACACAGATCCTTCTTTTTTGGCCCGTGCGAAGTGGCGTCAATCAAGAAAGGCCTCCCTCACCACCTGGTCTCGAGATCCTCCACCTACGAGTTACTTACGGCATGCCTGTGGAAGTGCCGCACGATCGCCCTCGAGATCGAGCCGGACGATGCCGTCCGCCTATCGTGCATGATTAATGCGCGAGGCAAGCAAGGCCTCGGCGTGCCTCGTGGTTATTACGGGAACACGTCGGTGTATGCAACGGTGCTTTTGAAGGCGGGCCATCTGTGCAACAGTCCGCTGGGATACGCGGTTGAGTTAGTGAAGAAAGCGAAAGAAATGGTGAGCGAAGAATATGTGAGGTCCTCCATTGACGTCTTAGTCCTTAAGGGACGGCCGAAGTACACGACCGTTTGGAACTATGTGGTGGCCGACGCAACCAAGGTCGGGTTCGAAGTGGCCGACTTCGGGTGGGGGAAGCCGGCATATGGTGGGGTTGCAGGCGCATTTCCTTTGGTAAGCTTTTACGTGAAGTACAGAACGAGGAGGGGGAGGAAGGGATTGTGGTGCCGATCATGTTGCCGGAGAGAGCAATGCGATGGTTTCAAGAAGAGCTTGCAAAGATGACTGATGAAGGGAGGGAGGGTGATGATCGTTATGGCGTGGATTCAACTACAATTAGATCCAATCTCTAGAAGGATAATTAACCATAGATTCTCTAGGTTTCTCAATCACATAGGACAATGCTTTAATCATTGACTGGAGCATCTTTCTTTGAATTTATCTTCTAATTATGGACTCAATAGTAAACTGATCATACAACGGGACGTGTTCTTTTTCATTTCAATGACTATTCAGGTCTCGAGAGTTTTATAGCGACTCAAGAAATGTCAGGTATACTGTTTCTATTAAAGGTAAAATAAAGAGATGGTAATGGATGGTAACAAGCGACGTCTCCAATTTTTATGTTTTTTTTTTTTTTTAAAGTTTAGCAGCCGCAAATTCTGTTGGAATTGCTTGGGGGGTTAGGGATAATTTGATATGTAGAGATGGAGTAGAATCTTAGCTTTGACGAAGACGGGGGCGGTGAAAAGGTCTTGGGAATCACATGCCAGCATGCGACCTGTTCGACACGTTTTTTTTATTTTTTGTTACTTACAACGGCGACTTAACCACGCAACGAGGAGTGGTACGAGGATACTTTACGAGGGGACCAAACTGCTGTGGAGTGCGTTCCCCTTCAATTTTGGGGTGGCCTCCTTCTTCATAATGCAATGAATCATTTAACGCGTTTTTAGTTTATAAAAGACAATGCCTCAATTATGACACAAGATACTTATTCGATAGAATATAATTATTTTGTACTTGATTTGCTATGATGTTTTGAAAAGACTTGTTGTTTTTGTAAGAATTACTACATGAGCCATGATCCTTTACTTGACGGTATTTAGGGTTTATTGAATAATGTGATATCTCACGCGGGATAAATCTTTAACCACAATAAATCTTTTAACATGCTTTTAGTTTATGAAAGGCGATGTTTAGTTATGCTGGACAATAATATTTATTTGTTGACACCTAAATTAAGAAAATTAGGGATTGACAATCCCTAAACAAATATATTAGTTAAATTGCATATAAATATCAAGAGTATTATCATTTAGGATTAATAAGCCCACATGAATTGTATTATATTTTGCATGCGTTGCAAAATGTGTTTCAATAAACACATATGAGAACATTATAATTCACGTTGGCTTCAAATTAACTCATATCATGTGGCGTATCAAGTTTAAATTTGTCTTGACGCATTCTAATTGCATTTGAGTTGTGTTCTCATACTATGTTAGGAATTGTCATGCTCCTGAAGCCTTGTTTAGAAGTACAACATAGTGCCAATTGACACAAATTCATACATCATTCATGGCATTATCTATCTTCTCGAAATACATATAGGCCTACACATACCTTCATGGAGAATTATCAAAAAAAAAAATTTAGTCTATCACAATTATACTAATTCAGTATTAAATTTTCACAATTGTGCCAATTTAATCTACTGGGAGTTCGCCCCAGTAGCCACCCTTCCAACTTGAAAGAGGGAGGTGAGGGGTTCAAATCCCCACATTCTCAGGGGGGATTGGGGTGGGGGACGATTTTATTTCGGGAGTGGGTTTTGACTCCCACATCTTGCAAGGAGGAGGCGGGACAAAAGTCCGAGAGTAAGTGTTAGAGTAGGATTAGAGTAGGAACGACAAAAAAAAAAAAACCACCCGACCAAATTTAGTCGGCTAGTCGATGTGGACATCAACTATTCAACTGATGTTCACATGGACATTTTTTAATAATATTTTTTCTAATTTTTTATTTCCTTTTCTTTTTCTCTTTTTTTCCTTTCTAACTTTTGCCAATCGTTGGACTAAGGCGATTGTCTAGAGGTGAAGGCCGGTCAACAAACTAAGGCAGCTGGCTAGTGGCGGGTTGGGCTAGGGTGAACCAATCGGATTGGGCAAGGTTGACCTTGCCCATCAATGGCGAGGTTGGGCTTGTCAAGCCATTGGTAAGGCTCGACCTTGGTAGATCTAGTAGGGACTTGCCTCGTAAGTGGCTAGGCAAGCTCACCCTTGCCCAGCTTGCCACTAGGTGGCTACCTTAGTTAGATGACCGGCCAAAAGAAGAAGGAGAAAAAAACGGAAAAAGGAAAGGAAAAAAGAAGAAAAAATAATAAATTTTTTTGAATAAAATAAAATATTGTTAAAAAAATGCGGAGACGCGTTCAAATCTCTCTCTGTCGTCTCCGTTACTCTCGCTCTTCCTGTTCGCACCATTGAACATCGTATTTGAATGATCTGCATACACGTCATTTCCAAACTATGCGCGCTTTTCTGGCGATCACGAGCTCGAGCAATCTTCTGATTTCGATTGGAGAAATGCTGACGACCTCTGTCTAAAGCTTCGGTCATTGATGAATCTAGTAAAATGTGGAGATGCGATTTAGTTCGTGATATTCTTTCGATTTGCGGTATTGAAATCTCGTGTTGCCAATGTGATTGATGCATTTGGACATGGGGAGTTCATCCATTCTTGTACTACCTACGTGAATCAACTCGGATTTAGTGCAGAGGGTCGAGACATCCATTTGAGGAATCCAATGAAGTATGGAGGCATCTATAACATACATTGCTGATTCGTTATTGCTTGTTCTGCAGTAGGCTCTGTATCTCTGTTTCTTAGTATGTCATGTTGCTGGCGACGTGAAAAAGCTAAGCTTCTGTACTTCATCAGACAGGCACGCCTAAATATCATCTAGATTCACATTTAGAGAGGTCCCCATTCGTATCACCGCCATGGATATTGTTGCGCTGCCAGAAGCTCAAGATCGAGAATCAAACCTTTATGTGAAAGACTCAAATGCCCTGTGTTCTCTCATGTGCCTTGATAATATTGCGAAATCTGCTTCCCGTTACCTTCAGAAATGATTTCTTCCGCTGACTCATGTTAGGATAGATTCTTGTTTGGATTTGCTCGAAAACATTGTTGAGCTACATTTAAACGTTAGCATGCTTTGAAAAGCTTAAAGGCTAAATCGTCTGAGATGCTGAACTTGGAAAGAAAAAAAAGAGCAAAGGGTGCTCAAATAGAATCTTCACTCTCAAATTCTGTTCCGGGTGTGTGGCTAGGCAAGTATTTTGGGTCCTAGACTTCTAATTTGTAGAATTTTGATAGCTGATACACGGGAGTTGCCAAGTAACACGATTAGATTAGCCGACAATGGGCAGGATTTGTGTATGGTTCTATGAAGAAGGTTTCACAGTCATTGCCGGTTCCTTTAACATGAAAATTGAGCCCTGCCAATTGAGTGCTGCATTCTCGAGAGAGTAGGCCTTTGGCCTGTGCAGGTTTTCTCAGCAAAAAATGCTTCTTATTTCTTTCTTCTTTTGTCTAAGCAGCATATGCGAAACATCACATCTGTGCAGGAATGTTCTTTAACTACAATGCTTAATTATGTTCATAACCTTCCTGTCTTTAAAGCTATGTGTTCTGGCGGGTCTCTTCTATTTCTTCTTCCGTGCAGAAGATGAAGTAGACCGGCAAGAACAGGTATGCTTGATAAAATCCGAACACAGTGGAAACTTTGCATAAGTATGAGTTTTATTTGAACTTTGGTCGCTAATGACAGGCAATTTATTTTCCTGCCGAGAAATTCTTTCCTCTGAGTACATGTACAAACTATGTCCGATCTCAATGATGGATCTATTCTTGAATGCTAGCGGCAGAGTCTGCTTTCTATTTGGAGCTGTGAATGCTGTCTGTCTCTCCTCACATGAATACTTTTCTTTTCTCTTCTCTGTCTCTGTCTATTGCAAATGATGCTCGGAGCATCTGCTCTGGCAAAGTAGGTACACACCATAGCTTCTCTGCTTAGATGCTCAAATGGGTTCGCTGTGATATAGCTATACTTGGTCATGTGTGTGGTCATCTTCATAGTTGTCCTGTATATGATGAATTCCAGATCCATTGTTTGACGAGTCCTGCTGAATAATTGAAGCTGTAGCTGAGGTCACCAGTCCCCTGTCCTCTGTTTTGGTTCTACTCGATCTGAAATGCTTGGATGTAGTTAAATTTTTGTTGGTGCTCTGTGTATGGCTCATTCGTTGAGTTACTCAGAACATATTTATTATTTAGGACTTTAGAGATCATCCAATCTGTAAATCAATTTTGTAAATAAGTTATTATGCAATGACAAACTGAAAATGCTCTTGGGATTTATCATTGGTGGTTTTAGCTCTTACAGCTTTTGTGGCATTTGTTAAACATTATTATAAAATGATTTTATAAGTTTTATCGACGACTGTTTGGACTCAACGTCTTCTTAAGAAAGAAACACATCAGATATTTTTGACTTGTAAAAGTTTCCCTTGGAAAACATTTTTATGATTAAATATGACAATTAATGTTTTGCAGACGTTGAAAAATGAGATATGTTTTATTTTTGGGTCGAAACATGAGACATATCATAAGGCATTGATTTTTGAAGTTCTCTTTCACAACCATAAAGAGGGCAACGTCACCTTCGTCACCAAGTCGTCGATTGAGGGTGGCCAACAGTGGCAGTTCGTCCGAGGAGAAAGAGAGAGGATGGTTGTTTAGTACTTTTGGCGAGTATTGATTTGGCGTGATGAGGTCCACATAAAGAGGACACGCATCGAAATGGCTAGATCAATTTCGATTCAGCCCTTGTTCAATTTTGGCCACAAATCCCCAATTGGTAAGGTCTTGTCAACCGGGGAGCACGATAAGTTTAGTTATCGATGAACAAAATTTGCCCTTAGGCATCGCCTATGATAATTACAATTGATGTAGAGACAGTACCTTAAAACCAATGAAATAGCATTCAAATCCTATGAATTGATTAAGTCTACAAATTGAGTTCCATCTACAATTGGTCTATAACCAAAATGGTTAGATCAGTTTCAATTCAGCCCTTTGTTCAATCTTGGCCACAAATCCCCAGTTGGTAAGGTCTTGTCAACCGGGGAGCACGATAAGTTTAGTTATCAATGAACAAAATTTGCCCTTAGGCATCGCCTATGATAGTTATAGTTGATGTAGAGATGGTACCTTAAAACCAATGAAATAGCATTCAAATCCTATGAATTGATTGAGTCTAGAAGTCGAGTTCCATCTACAATCGGTCTATAACCAAAATGGCTAGATCAGTTTCGATTCAGCCCTTGTTCAATCTTGGCCACAAATCCCCAGTTGGTAAGGTCTTCTCAACCGGGGAGCACGATAAGTTTAGTTATCAATGAACAAAATTTGCCCTTAGGCATCGCCTATGATAGTTATAGTTGATGTAGAGATGGTACCTTAAAACCAATGAAATAGCATTCAAATCCTATGAATTGATTGAGTCTAGAAGTCAAGTTCCATCTACAATTGGTCTATAACCAAAATGGCTAGATCAATTTCGATTCAGCCCTTGTTCAATCTTGGCCACAAATCCCCAGTTGGTAAGGTCTTGTCAACTGGGGAGCACGATAAGTTTAGTTATCAATGATTTTTTTTTTTCCCTTAGGTATCACCTCTAATAGTTATAGTTGATGTAGAGACAATACCTTAAAATCAATGAAATAGCATTCAAATCCTATGAATTGATTAAGTCTAGACTTTTGGCTTGTGGGGGTGGCCATTGTCAAACTCAAGTGGGTGACCTCTGGGTTTTGAGTTAGAATTTTTTCAATGCTCCAAGCAACTACGATCTTAAAATTAACATATGCATACGAGGAGAGAGAATGTGATCATACGCGTCCAAGAGATAAAGTATGAAGCCAACTGCATTCTTTTACGTATGAGAACGAGAGAAAGCAAAATTACACAAAGTAATTAGTTGTAAATAATTAGCTAATTATACATAATTTTATGCATGCAAGACAAGTTTTCGTATGATCCAAACAAAAACGGCCACGTGCTCATACTTCAAATTCCACGCAAGGTACATTAAAATTTTCAATAAATAAATGGCCTAATTCCATAAAAAATCCAAAACTTTAGTTTTAATACCAATTCCATAAAAGAACCTTCAAATATTTCCTTAACTCCCATATCTATCCCCATGTTAAACATATTGGCCACGAAGCGGTCTCCACTAATGCTGGAGCAGTGATGGAGGTCAAATCGGTAGTGATGGAGGTCAAATCGGTCAAATCGGTAGTGATGGAGGTCAAATCGGTGGCAAGAGACTCTGGGTGGTCGCGGATGAGATGTGGCATGAGGATGAAGATTATGAACAGTATGTGACAAGCAAAGAGGAAAGGAAAGACGGCATTAAGGGTCTGTTTGATAATTATTCTGTTTTTAGGAATAATTTTGACTTAGAAATAGTTTTTGCTCTTTATTTCCTTGAATGAGTTTATGAGTATTCAAACATGTTTGATAACTGTATATAATTTATATTCCCAAAACTAAAAAAAAAAAAAACACGTTTGACATGATTTTCAAATTTCTTTTGACTACGAATTTCTTTTTTTTAATTTATTAATTTTACATGATTTTTCTCTATTTTTTTTTCTTTTTTCCATCTCTTCTTTTTCTTCCTCCTCTAGCCGGTCACCGACAACCTCTCCCTACCATCGTGAGGTCGAGCCTCGCCTACCCATGGCCAGATTGACGTCATGGTGGTCAAGTAAGGTCAAGCCTCGTAGAGGGTCAGCGAGGTCTCAAGACCTCATCTTTGGCTGATCGCAACATCGACACAAATATGAGTATATTTAGAAAAGCCTCACATTGGTAAGTAGTGTGTTTGACTAAATATATTGATGGGTTCAGACTTGAGCACCCTCTTGACAATCTTCATGAATGAAGGTATCGGTCTATTGCGCACTCTCAACGGATAGTATTAAAGCCAATGGTAGATTGGTGGGCTCCTAATCTTATTATGGTATGTGATAAATTTCTCAAGGAAGGAATCTGATGGCCAATGTGGTTTCTAAGTTGGTGGGCTCGTGGTGAAGTAATGCGGGCTCAATGGAATCTAGTGACTAGTGCGGTTTCCGGGCAAAGTGGGTTTGTGGTGTAATAACACGACCCTGATGGTAGATTTTATAGTTTAGTCGGAAGAAAGAGACTTGAGATGAAATTGAGCATCAATGGAAATTCAAACTGAGATATCTTGATGCAAGAGGATACTTGGTTAAGGAGATGTAACAATGCCAACTTGATGACAAACTTCATGGTTCGGTTGGGAGAAAGAGACTAGGGATGAAGTTGGGTGTTGATGCAAATTGGAGTTGAGATATCTTGATGTAGAAGGATACTTGGTGGACCCATCTTGATATAAAATGATATCGAGATGGGTTTGGTGGCAGACTTATGGTTTGGTTGGGAGAAAGAGATTAGGGATGAAATTGAGTATTGATGGAGATTCATTATGAGATATTTTAATGTAGACAGATAGCTAGATTCAAGCGATGTGGCAATGCAGGCTTGATGGCAGACTTTGTGGTTCGGTTAGGAGTAGAACCTAATATTGAGCTCATGCATGCAAATTTCATGGCTATGTTAGGAGGAGAGACCGGGAATGATGTTGGGCATTGATGGAGATTCGAGATGAAATATCTTGATGCATAATGATACTTGGATTAAGGGGATGTGGTAATGTGGGCCTAATGGCAGACTTCATGGTTTGGTCAGAAGCAAAACCTGATACTGAGTTCACACATGCAGATTTCATGGTTTGGTCGGAAGAAAGAGATCAGGGATAAAGGTGGGTGTTGGTAGAGATTCGAGTTGAGATATCTTGATGCAAAAAAAATGCTTGGATTAAGAGGGTGTGTAGCAATGTGGGCTTGATGACAAACTTCCTGGTTCAGTTAGAAAAAAGAATTTACATATGAAGTTAGACATTGATGGAGATTCAAGCTGAAATATCCTGATGCAGAAGGATGCTTGGATTAAGGAGAGTAGGACCTCACACAGAACTCGCATGTAAGAAGGAGATTGTTAAGATGCATGAGTGAGTTGTGTTAGAAAAGTCTAACATTGGATAAGTGGTATAATGTGAAGCGGTTAATATATCATAATTAACTTATAAACTTTTGAGTGAATGTGAGTCCAAATGGATATGTTGATGGGTTCGGACTTGAATTCCCTTTTGGTGATGTCCCCTTGTGTAGTTATTGGGCTTCTACTACATTTTCCCGACAATATGACCACTAGCCTCAATCCACTTGCTCGTACCCTCTTGCATCTCGTGGCAAGCTAGTTCATGGTTGATTCGAATTGTACTTTAATCAAAATCTACTTATCGGTTTTGAAAGTATGCCAGCCTAAGCTTTGGATAGTTACCGTTGGTTTGAACCAATACGAGACCATCGATGTTGATGTAAAAAAGGTTAGTTGCGAATCCTTCTTTGAGGCCCGCGTCTGATGTTACAGGATCCTAATGTGAAAACTAGTGGAGAATTCACAGAAGCATAATGAAAGGAGTTGCTATTAGTCAATGCTGCATAGCCTCTTGAAAATTTAGAAGTCATGTTTTATAGAAGGTGAATGCTATAGCACATGACGGATTTACAACGTGTATCTAGTACGAGAATGTCCATGTGGTTACGTGTCATTTGATCATGAATTGTGAGTATATAAAAAAAAAAAAAAAACGAAGTGTGTGCTTTTTATCAGGTAGGTCATATAGCACATCAAAAGTGTGTCGATTTTCAAATTGCTTTGGATGTATTCGTTTTATGAAAAATCAACAATTTAAAATTATTTCTTAAGAATGATCGGTTATATGTTATTAATTAGATGTAGTCAAAATACACCGAGGATAAAAAAGTTAGAACATTGGATTATCGTATTATTCGATTACTTCTTGATAAGACCAAATTTAATATACAACCCTCGGAGATACTAGCGTGTGCAGTTTATTTTTCTAAGTTCAATCAAGAATTTATCGATGCAACATGATTTATGAATGATTGCTTTTATGGTAGTCCTCGAATTGCATATGAACACAACAAAGGGTGATAAGATATTCAACGCGATGAGTGTACGCGGGAACTATTTTTGACACGAACATCATCTGCAAATCAGATGTTCTGTCACATCAATTAAGCCTTGGCCACATCTGGTGGAGAGTGCTTTTGAAATAATCTCGTGTCCTTGCATGGGATGCGATTGGTGGGAACAACGTGACTGAGATGATTCCAATGCACGTCCCTGTCCCTGAAAACTTCACTGTCGGCAGGTGAACTTGTCGAGCAAGAGCCAACCTCCTCCCTCTCTGCCTTATGAATCTTCACAGCTCTTCTTCTTTAGCGGCGCATTGATTTCTGATGTTCTCTTTCGCAGCCTAAAAGGGGGCAAAGCTACCTTCTTCACCAAGTCGTCGATAGAGGGTGGCCAACAGTGGCTGCTGGTCCAGGGAGAAGAGGGGGGGGGGGGAGGCTAGTCCTGATTTGGCGCAGCGAGGTCTACATAAAGAGGACACGTGTTGAAACCTAATGAATGAGTGAGGAGACGTGCACACTAAAGAAAGTCGGGTTCCGTCTAGAATCGGTCTAGAACCAACACGGCTAGCTGGGTTTCGATTCAGCCCTTGTTCTAGCTTGGACCATCGCTCACGCTCGGTAAAAATGAGATGCTTTTCCCGCGAATTGACTCTCTGATGCAGTCCTAAGAGAACAGAAAATGGAAAACAGAGATTAAATGCCTCGTCAGCTTGCTGATGGCTGACGTGGAAATGCCACGTTGCATGACGTTGGATGGAAGGTTAATAAAAAATAGATTTGGAACTTGAGTAAAAATTGGGAGTTTTTCTTGAGATAAAAAGAAGAAGTTATAAGTAAAATTAGAACTAAACTTAAAGTTTGAGTCTTTATCAAAGTTTTAAACTTTTGCATTTGTGCCAATTGAGCCTATTAATCAATTTTAGCCAAAAATCGCTACCGTAAACTTTAGCTGTCTCACTTGGCACAGTTGGCCCTGACATGGCCAGTTTCTATAATTTGCTATTATACTTTTATTATATTTTCCTTTTTTTAATCTTTTTTCCTCTTTCTTTGCCGAATGCCAAGCCTTGGCAATGGTCAAGGATGGGCCATAGGCAATGACTAGTGATGGTTAGCCTCGCCAACTTTAGGTGAGGCTCGATCTTGCCAGGTCTTGTGATGTGAGACTTACCTAAGGCTGGCAAGGTCACCTCTTACCAAATCCCAAGAAGGTTGGCCCTTGCTTGCCTCTGGCGAGACTTGTCCACACTTGAGGCTGGCTAGGTTGCCCCTTGCCAATCCTAGTGGTGTTGACCTCCCCTGAGCCCCTAAGGGCAACCCTCACTAGTCATCATCTTTTGCCCGCCGCTAGCTATCATTAAGGCCTGGCAATTGGTGGAGAAAGAATGAAAAAGAAAGAAAAGAACAAAGGATCAATATATAAAAAATTTAAAAAATTAATAATAAATTACAAAAATTGTCACGTTAGCAAGATCGATCATACCGGATAAAATGCTCAATATTCATGTAAGCGATTTTAGATCAATATTTGCTTGACGGACTTAATTAGTACAAAGGAAAAAAAGGTTTAGGACTGAGTTCAAATCAATATAATAGGTTTATAACTTTTTGGCATTTTCTCAATTATATTTTGAAAAAAAAAAAAAAACTCCATGTGTTAAACGGGTTCGAAATTTAAAAAAAAAAAAATTTAAAGTAAAAGTTTCACTAAATTCCTAGGTCCATATTAAGTCCAACAAAATCCAACTTCTCCTTTGTTTCCCACTATATAAACCACGAACAATTCCCAAGTTTTCTAAATCTTTCAATCCGCCATCATAAAAATGGCTTCACTGCCACCTTCTTCTCCGGCACTACTATCCGTGAACCGCCACAAGCCAGAGCTGATCTCCCCGTCGCAGGTGACGCCACGGGAGCTCAAGCCCCTCTCGGATCTGGACGACCAGGAGGGTTTTCGCTTTCAGATTCCCTTCCTTTTCTTCTATCCCAACAGCCCCCCAATAAGAGGCCAAGAAGACCCGGCGAGAGTCGTCAAGGAAGCGCTCGGGAAGGCGCTCGTGTACTACTACCCGTTGGCCGGGCGTATCCGGGAAGGGCCAAACCGCAAGCTCGCAGTGGACTGCACCGGCGAGGGGATCCTGTTCGTTAAGGCCGACGCTGACTTCAGCCTCGAGGAGCTCGGCGACTCCATGAGGCCGCCGTGCAGCTTCGTGGACGAGGTGTTGTGCGATGTGGGCGGGTCCGGCGGCATCATTGGGTGCCCTCTCTTGTTGGTTCAGGTTATCAACTGTAACGACATAGAGATATGCCTTCCTGCTCTGAATAATCAACCTGTTGTAACTTCTGCGGTTTCTTACTAAGTTCCTTCCGATTTGTAGGTGACCCGTTTGAAATGCGGGGGCTTCATCCTCGGAATCCGGCTCAATCACGCCATCAGCGATTCCCTCGGCCTCAGACAATTCCTGAGGGTGGCCGCAGAACTCGCAAGAGGCGCACGCGTGCCGTCTTGGCTGCCTGTTTGGCAGAGAGAAATCCTCTGCGCCCGAGACCCGCCGCGAGCGACATGCAGGCACCTTGAGTTCGAGGATGTGGTCGACGACGCCAGAAGCGCTGCCGTGACTTTGGACCCCAAGAACATGGTACACAGATCCTTCTTTTTCGGCCAGCGCGAAGTGGCGTCAATCAAGAAAGGCCTCCCTCACCACCTGGTCTCGAGATCGAGATCCTCCACCTACGAGTTACTTACGGCATGCCTGTGGAAGTGCCGCACGATCGCCCTCGAGATCAAGCCGGACGATGCCGTCCGCCTATCGTGCATGATTAATGCGCGAGGCAAGCAAGGCCTCGGCGTGCCTCGTGGTTATTACGGGAACACGTCGGTGTATGCAACGGTGCTTTCGAAGGCGGGTCATCTGTGCAACAGGCCGCTGGGATACGCGGTTGAGTTAGTGAAGAAAGCGAAAGAAATGGTGAGCGAAGAATATGTGAGGTCCTCCATTGACGTCTTAGTCCTTAAGGGACGGCCAAAGTACACGGCCGTTTGGAACTACCTGGTGGCCGACGCAACCAAGGTCGGGTTCGAAGAGGCTGACTTCGGGTGGGGGAAGCCGGCATATGGAGGGGTTGCAGGCGCATTTCCATTGATAAGCTTTTACGTGAAGTACAGAACGAGGAAGGGGGAGGAAGGGATTGTGGTGCCGATCATGTTGCCGGAGAGAGCAATGCAAAGGTTTCAAGAAGAGCTTGCAAAGATGACAGATGGAGGGAGGGAGGGTGATGATCGTTATGGCGTAGATTCAACTACAATTAGATCAAATCTCTAGAAGGATAATTAACCATAGATTCTCTAAAGTTTCTCAATCACATAGGATAGTGCTTAAATTATTGAATGGTGCATCTTTCTTTGAATTTATCTTATAATTATGGACTTGATAGTAAACCGGTCAGATGATCAGATGTGTTTTTTTTTTCATTTCAATGACTATTCAGATTTCGAGAACCTTATAGCAACTTAAGAAATATCAAATTTACTGTTTCTCCTAAAAGCAAAATAAAGAGATGGTAATGAATGGTAACAGGTGACGTCTCCAATTTTAGGTTTTTTCCTTTTTTCAAGTTTAGTAGTAGCAAAATCCGTTGGAATTGCTTGGGGGGTTAGGGGTAATTTGATAATCTTAGCTTCCACGAAGATGAGGAGTGAAAAGGTCATGGGAATCACATACCAGGATGCGACTAGGACACGCTTTTTATTTTTTGATTTTTTTTAATTCCTTACGATGGCGACTTAACCACACAACGAGGAATGGTACGAGGATACCATCCGAGTGGACCACGCTGTTGTGGAGAACGTTCCCCTGGAATTTTGAGGTGGCCCCATTCTTCTTTTTATTTTTTGATTTTTTTAATTCCTTACGATGGCGACTTAACCACACAACGAGGAATGGTACGAGGATACCATCCGAGGGGACCGCGCCGTTGTCGAGTACGTTCCCCTGGAATTTTGAGGTGGCCCCATTCTTCATAATGCAATGGATCATTTAATGCGTTTTCAGTTTATAGAAGGCAATGCCTCGTTTCTGACACAAAATACTTATTTAACCGAATAGAATTATTTTGTACATGGTCTGTTTCGACGTTTTCAAAAGACTTGTCGTAGGAATTACTATAGAAGCCATGATCCTTTACTCCGGCAACATTTGGGATTTTCTCGAATAATATGATATCTCACACAGAATAAATCCTTAACCAAAATGAATCATTTAACATGTTTTTAGTTTATGGAAGGGGATGTTTAGTTGTGCTGGATAATAATATCTATTTGTTAATACCTAAATTTTAACGACTCCATATAATCGTTCATTACATAAAAAAATTAGGAATCGACCATGATCCTTCAACAAATATATTATCATTAAGTGGTAATAAGCCCACATAAATTATATTATATTTCACGTGCGTATTAAAATGTGTTTCAATGAACACAGATGAGAACATTATAATTCATGTTGGCTTCGAATTAACTCATATCATGTGGTGTGCTGAGTTCAGATTTGCCTTGACGAATTCTCATTGCATTCGAGTTATGTTCTCGTACCGTGTTAGGAATTGTTAGGCTCCTATAGCCTCGTTTAGAAGTAGGAGAGAATGCCAATCGACACAAATATTCATACATCATGCATGGGCATACATATAGTCTGCATATACATTCATAGGAGAATTACCAAAAAAGTTTTAAATTTATTACACTTGTGCTAATTCAGTCCATCCAACCAAATTTGGTCAGGCCAATGCTAATGTAGACGTTAGTTATTTAGCCGACACTGACATAGATAATTTTTCATAATATTTTTTTGAAAATTTTTATTTTTTATTTTTTATTTTTTTTTTTCCTCTTTTTTTATCCTCCTTCTTTTGGCCAATCCTCGGACCAAAGCGATTGGCCAAAGGTAAGGGTAGGTCACTAGATCAAGGCGACTGACCAGTGGTGAGCTGGGGAAGGGTGAGCTCGCCCGGCCATTAGCAAAGTGAGCCCCCGTTAGATTGGGCAAGGCCCACCTCGCCCAGCAATGGCAAGGTCAAGCTCGTTGAGCCACTGGCGAGGCTCAACCTCGCTAGATCTGGAGGAGGCTCGCCTTGCTAGTGGTTGAGCAAGCTCGGCCTTGCCTAGCTCGTCATTGGTCGATCACTTTAGTCTAACGACCAGCCAAAGGAAGAAGGACGGAAAAAAAAAAAAAAAGAGAGAGAGAGAAAAAAAAAAAAAAAAAAATATTTTTTTAAAAGATAAAATATTATTAAAAATTTATCTATGTTAGTGTTCACCAGACGGCCGACATCCACGTCAATGCTAGCCGGCCAAATTTGTCAAATGGATTGAATTGATACAATTGCAAAATGTTTAGGTAAAAGAATTAAGTTTATGATTGAATTAGTACAATTGCAATAAGTTTAGGATTGTCTTGGTAATTCTCCCTACCTTCACATACAAGCTTGTTGGGACATGGATGCATAAAGCAATGAGTAGTTAAATTTTGCTGAGCAATGTTTTACCTTCGGTCACTTGCAAACGACTTGCGATTTTAGGTTGGACATTCTCCAATGGACCTTTGAAGGGCTTGGAATGATGATTGCCCATGCCAGGACTAGGGGTGAGCCAAGAGAATTGCCTGGACTTGACTGAACATATGTCGAATTCGGGTGGTTTCTAGGGTGTTGGTTTGATTCCCGATTTTAGGGGTAGAACTGTCCACCCAGATTGCTTGGACCAAACTGATTAATCTTTTATATTTTATGTTTTTATTTCTTAAAAATCTTTAAAGAAACTCTAATCTTATTCATAATCACACTCACTCTTTCCCTATACCCTCTCAAACCAATCATAGATTTCTTAAATATTTATAAATAAATAAAAAAACCAAACGTAACCTACTGCCTTGCTCCAAATCTCCAAGCCTTAATTGCTCGCTTGCTCATAGTTACCGGTTCCATTTACTCACTTGGGAATTGGTTCGGTTCGGTTCTAAGAGGTGATGGTCCAGTTCCCGATTTCAAAAAATGGGGAATCGGTCCCATCGATCTAGTTCCCAATTTATGAGTGGAAATTATACTGTCCCAGAATTGGTCATCTCTAGTTAGCAGCATGAAAAGTTTTTTGGACTCATTCTAAGTAAATAGTGAACTTTGTCGAGAGATGTCCGCCTATCGTTCATGATCAACGCGCGAGGCAAGCGAGGCCACGGTTTGCCTTGTGGTTATTACGGGAACACGTCAGTTTATGCAATGGTATTTTCAAGGCTGGCCATCTGTGTAATATTCCACTAGGATATGCAGCGGAGTTGGTGAAGAAAGCGAAAGAAATGGTGAGCGAAGAATCCGGGAGGTCCTTCATCGATGCGTTAGTAATTAAGAGACAGCCGATGTACATGACCGTTTGGAGCCATGAGGTGGCTGATGCGACCAAGGTCGGGTTGGAATAGGCTGACTTCGGGTGGTGCCGATAATGTTGCCGGATAGAGCAGTGCTTGAATTATTGAAAGGAGCATCTTTCTTTGAATTTATTTTCTAATTATGGACATGATAGTAAATCGATCAGAGAATGATATGCGTTCTTTTTCGTTTGAGTGATTATTCAGAGTTCGAGAGCCTTACTGGTCAAGAAATGCTCGGTTTGCTGTTTCTCATGGAGACAAAAAATAAAGAGATGGTAATGGATTGTATTAATCGACATATTCAACTTTCAAGTTTAATAGGCGGAAAACCTGTAGAAATTGCCCGGGGGTTAGCGGTAACTTGATATGTAGATATGGAGTAGAATGTAGCTCGAAGGAGTTCATTGGATTGAAATGTACAACGGACATGGGGAGTGGAAAGGTCATGAGAACCACATATTGGGACCCGACTCGTTATACAAGATTTTTTTTTTTTTTTTAATTCCTTGCGATGGCGACTTAACCGCACAATAATCAACGAATGGTACGAGGATACTGGACCAGGGGACCCAACCGTTGAAGAATGCGTAAATTTCGGTTGGCCCCATTCTTAAAATACAAGGAAAGCATTTGACACGTTTTTAATTTATTGAAGGCGACATCCTCATACCAAGGGGACCAAACTGTTGTGGAGTGCGTTTCCCTTGGAATTTCGGTTGGCCCCATCCTTAAAATACAAGAAAAGCATTTGACACGTTTTTAGTTTATTGAAGGCCACGTTTAGTTACCGGACAATAACATTGATTTATTAACATATAAATTTTCGCGACCTCATTCATTACATAAGAAAATTAAGAATTAATCCTGACCTATAAACAAAAATACTAGTTAAATTGCATATGGATATTAGGATTATTATCATCTAGTAGTAATATGCCCACATTTATTGCATTATATTTCGCATGTGTTGCAAAAAAAAAAAATTGTTATAATATGATTACAAACCATATTTCAGTGAACATGGATGAAAACAGTATAATTTGCGTCAGTTCCAAATCAATTCATATCATGCGGTGTGTTGAGTGCTTATCTCTCTCAACAGATTTGCATTACTTTTGAGTTGTGTTGATGTATTGTGTCGAGAATAGTCAGGCCCCTAAAGCATCGTTTCAGAGTAGGAGAGCATACCAATTGGCACAAAAATCCGTACACTATTAGAACGTCTTGATTTCTTCTCCTTTTTCTCTCTACCGTAACACGGGCTCTCTAAAGTTTCTCAAATTAGGTTTGAGAATGTTTGAATTATTGAATGAAGTGTCTTTTTGTGGAATTGATAATGTTCGAGTTGTAAGAGTTTTCTTTATGTGGGCTACATTAATTGAGATTGTAATTACCGTTTTACGGCGTTGGTCTAATAAGGTAAGGCATAAAGCTTCTTAACAGTCGGATATGGGCCTGGCTTGTGTGGGCCGAGTTGAGCCTAACCCGTGATGAGAGGGCCCATCCAAAACTCTATAAATAGCTAAGGTCCCTCCTCTAGCCCTCATTGTTCCAAAATTCTCTCTCAACTCACATAAGGTAATCTGTGAGTGGCGGTCTCATCGAGCCAGGATTCGAGGGTTATAGAGGAGAAGATCTTCAGCATTGAATGCCCGGATTGCTGTCACTTTGCTCCAAGAACAATGAATACCAAATTAGGTACACAAATCTTCGTCTTCGACTTTAGGATGTTCGATTTTCTAGTTATGTTGATCTTGGGAAGTCGTTTAGATGGCCTACATTTGGTATAAGAGCCTGCATAAACTAGAAATGGAACATAGGGAGCTGCTTTGAAGAATTTATCCGAATGAAACTTGATTTTGACCATGTAGTCAAATTAATCTTGTTGAGCTGAGAGTTTTCGTGGGTAGCATGTCTCCGACGGTGGCCGAATTTCCTATTAATACCTATTTTCGGACTTGACTTAAACTTGGAACGTTTTGCTCGTTTTTCATGATTTTTGGTCCGATAAAAGTGAATCTTTATTACATATATGGCCTCTCCTCGTCAATACGAGCATTTTGGTATATAAAACGCCTCAAGACGACGTTGGAAGCGGCCGCACACGCCTCCACGCGCCGCTGCGCTGTCTCATGCGCGCCCACGCGCGATGACGCGTGGCACATGAGCGTGCATGCACGCCGACGCGTGGACCGACACGCGGCTTCGCGCGCGCAAACCGCCTCGGCGGTTCCGCCTTCGCCGACACGTGTCGGAGATGACGTCATAGTGACGTCACACGCACCGCCTTACGACCCGACCCGTTGACCGGTTGAACCGAACCGTTGACCATTGACCAGGGCGACCCGACCCGTTGACCGTTGATTGGGTTGACCTGACTCGTTGACCATGTTGACCCGACTCGTTGATCGTTGACCGGGTTGACCCGACCCGTTGGCCGGTCGGACCGGTTGATTGTTGATTGGTCAGACTGGTAATCGGCTTTCGAACCGGATCGGTACGCCAGCACGTGCAGCTCACGCGCCGCGCATTCTAGTGGCGCGTGAGGGCGTGTGTGACGTCCGTTGGGTGCGTGGTTGATCTCGCCGTGCTCGTATGTGAATTTCCTATTTTGTGGTGTGCTTATTTTCATTTTTTGATGCCTTTATGGATATGAAAATGCATGTGAAACCCTAAGGTATGTGATTTTGGGGTAATTTTGGTGCATTTTCATGTATTTCTCTATGGTTTTGGAAATACAAATGCATGCCTGTGATTATGTCATCACTTGAGGAATATGTGTAGTGTTGATTTATTAAAAACATGTATTAGTGGATGGAGCAATGCAATTAGCATGACTTGTGATTTTTAGTGACAAATAGCCCCTATCATCAAGTCTAAAATCACATGTGAAAGGTAAAAGTGAGTTATAAAGTTATATCCCTGATATGAGAGAATTTCGATAATTCAGTTGGGTTGTGACCGCCAAAGTGGCACACCTGATTGGTTTTGAGAAACATCGTTCACATATTGTAAATGGATGTCTCCTATTCTGATTCATGTTTATACTCCCAAATGAGGTAATTGTGTGTTAGTTTATGGAGGGATACATGTACATCACATGGTTGAAAAGTGACTGCCCCTAGTGGTTCATACACCCAAAGGTGGTGAATTCGCGAAATGTTAGAATATATTTTCATGGACCGCTGTCATGTAAAGAGTATACAATTGCATGTCATGTATTTTTCCCAAAGGTGCTCATATGATGATGTATGTAGCTCTTGAGATATATGTTTAACACTCACATAATGCTAATTATATGTATTGCTTGCAAAATCAGTCACCTTATCTATAAATGGCAATTTCATTGCGATTGAGGTTCTTATTGGATCAAACTTCAAGAAATGGAAAGATGATTTTTTGTTTGGGATGGAGTTGGTAGATGTTCATATTGCTCTTACTGAGGATAGGCCGGCAGACCTTACTGATGCCAGTACAGAAGTCTAGAAAGTACGTTTTGCTGCATGAGAAAAGAGTAATAGAATTTGCTTGCTCATTATGAAACGGTCAATTCAAGAACATTTGATGAGTGGCTTGCCAACTGACTATACTGTTAAGGAAATGATGGAAGCTTTGGAGGCTAGGTATCGTGTCTTTTCCAATGCTGAGATAGGTACTCTTATGCAATCACTCTTTAATATGAAGTATGATGGTTTGGCTGGAGTTAGAGATTATGTGCTTAGGATGGTAGATCTTCAATCAAAACTCCGAATTCTTCAGGTTGATATCCATGAAGCTTGCATTGTGCACCAAGCATTAAATACTCTTCCTCCTGACTTTGGAATTATCAAGACGAACTATAGTTCACAAAATGAGACTTGGTCAATCAATGACCTTATAGTTAGAGTGGTGGCAAAGGAAGAGAAACTAAAGAAAGAAAGAGGGCATCTTGCCTTGTATGCCTCTAGTTCTGCTAATAGGAAGGGAAAATGGATTGCACATCATAAAGGAAATCCTAAAGCCATAGGGACTTCTAACCATATAGTTCCTAAGAGAAGTTGCTGGCCCCTCCACCACTGTGGCTCCTAGAAAGGCACCTTTTAAGAAGGAGGGTGTCCTCTGCTATTTTTGTAGGAAGAGAGGACTGTTGGAGAAATCTTTCCAGAATATTTTGAAGTTGACAAAACGTTTCTATCAGTCTAGTCTGGAGCATTGCAGACCCTTCTATTTAGAGTCTGAAGACCTTCAGATCACCAGACTTAGCACACAAGACTCAAGACTCAAGTCTATTCTCATTGACAGTTTCTAATCTAGTGATGAAGACGATCCAGAGCTAAAGTGTTTAGTTGAGGATTTGGTCTTATCCACTGGAGAAGATCTCTTGGCTGGATATGATATAACAGATTCTTTTATTCGAAATTAAAATCATTTGAAGATCCGATGATTGACAAAATATTTTTGGAAGGTTCCATTCTTGGAAACCAAGATCCTGATTGTATGGGCGAACATGATTGATGGGCTATCGACATGTTCCTTTAATAGCTCGAATGATCTTCTTAATTGATTCTATCCAACGGGAAGATTGGAAGAATCCCTTTGGTAAGTGCCAATGGGTATGATGGCATAAAGAAGTATAAAAGAAATACATTCCAGTTGTTCTAGAAGATGTACGATAGAGAAATTACAGAGTCTGAAGCTCCTTGATTATTAGTCAATTCATATTGAGCAAAAATGTATTCACAAAAGAGAGTCTATACTTAGTGATACTTTGAGGGAGTGTGGAAAATCTTCTACACCGTGAAATCAAGGGAGAACAGTGCTGTAACATCTCTTTGTTCATAGTGAAATCCAACCAGTGGGCTATCAGTGCAAAAGAGTAGACGTAGGCTTGAAATAAGCCGAACCACTGTAAACCTTGCGTTCAATTTTCTCTTCCCTACTCTCAGTCTTATTTTGATTGTTGTTTGTTTATTGATGAGAAAAAAATTGTCTCAATTCTATAAACCGTCTAGTATTGTGCGATTATCGTGAGAAATTACTCTTTATACCTATTCACCCCCCTCTAGGTACTTATACTAGCCATATCAATTGATATCAGAGCTCGTGTACTCACTTTATTTGAAATATTTTACTTCAGAGTAAAAGATCCATGGCTAGTATGCTAACTCCAGGACTGGTGGAAAGGCAAAGCAATACCAGACCTCCTTACTTTGATGGAAATGACTACAACATCTGGAAAAACAAAATGAAAGCATTTCTTCGATCAAAGGATCCTCTGGAATGGGACGTTGTAGAAAAAGGAATCACTCCTAAAGTTGCATTTGTCTCAGAAAGAGGAAAATAAACTGTTGAGATCAGCGGAATGACTCAGGAAGAGATAATCAAGAGACAAACTCTTGATGCAAAAGCTATTTATTCTTTATATTGTGCCTTGTCACCTATTGAATATAACAGAATATCTTTTTGTGTTACAGCAAAAGAAATCTGGGATAGGTTACATATCACCTATGAAGGAACTGATCGAGTGAAAGAGACCAGAATCAACATCCTTCTCGGTCAATATGAAGCCTTCAAAATGAAACCTGGAGAATCTATAACTGATATGTTTAGCCGTTTTATAGAAATTGTAAATGGTCTTGAAAATCAAGGACAACCAATTTCTGATCCCATGAAGGTAAATAAGCTACTGCGTGGACTCTCCAAGGATTGGAATCACATAAAGATTTCAATAAGAGAGCACAAAGAATCATGCCACTATCTGTTGACAAGCTGGTTGGAACTCTTCAGTCTTATGAAGTGGAACGAATTAATGAAGACGAAGATCCAAAAGGTAAGAAATCCATTGCATTAAAATAAAATGATGCTTTTGATGTTACAGATTCTAAAGATGATATGGACGATGAGGAGCTTGCTCTCATGATAAAAAGATTCAGAAAACTGAATAGAAAAGGAAGAAGGTTCAACTCAAAGAAACAAAGTTTTCAAAGACAACAGATCAAGTCTATTGATGATGATGAATCAAACAAAGATGTAGTTTGCTTTGAATGTAAGAAAAAGGGACACATCAAACCCAAGTTTGTCCTCTTCGAAGAAGAAGAAAGGAAAAGCTAAAAAGTCTCGAAAGGCTCTCAAAGCCGAAACACTAGAGTGATACGAGTGTGAAGAAAGTGATGATGAATATGCCAACTTATGTCTGGTGGCGCAATCAGACTCAGACTCAAACTCTGGATCAGACTCAGATAGTGAATTTGAGGTAAGTAATTTTAAAATTCCTGTTAAAGTTTCTAAGTATATTGATGAGCTGTGTTTTAGTCTTAAGACTTCTCTTAAAAGGATTTCCGAACTTAAAAAGGAAAACTCTGCTCTAAAACAACATGAAATCGTTTTAAAAGAAAGAGTTAAATGTTTAGACATGAATGTTTCCACTCTTAAAGAAAATGAATACAGTCTTTTGAAAGAAAATGCTTTTTTAAAAACTGACTCATCAAATATCTCAAAGAAATTTTCAATAGGGTCTGAGAAACTTGAATTTTTTTTTTCAGCTCAAAGACCTTATTTCAATAAATCTGGTCTAGGTATGACAGCAGAAATTATTCCCTTGATTGATTTTCCTAAAGTAAAAGAAAGAATTAAGCAAAGACCCTCGAGAGAGGCTTACAAAAATCATCTCAAGAAGGTTTTTGTAAAGTCTGTAGGTCGAAATGCTCTTAGGTGTTCAAAGTGCAATAGCTCGGATCACTTTGAAAAAGAGTGTCCTATGGTTTGGAAACTTGTTAAGAAAGCATGGGCTAATACTGTTTATCTTACTAACAAGAATGGACCCAAGAAAATATGGGTATCAAAGAAAGCTTGAGACTCTCTTTTAAATGCAGATCTCCATCAAGAAAAATGTAAAGTGGTATCTGGATAGTGGATGCTCAAGACATATGACATGAGACTCAAATTGCTTTATAAAGATAGTTCAAGTAAATGGTGAAAAAGTCTCATTTGGAGGAAACGGCAAAGGAAGAATTGTGGGATTTGGAACTGTGAAAATTGGAAATCTCATAATAAGTAATGTTTCCTTAGTGGAAGGACTCAATTACAATCTTCTCAGCATCAACCAATTGTGTGATACTGGTTTTAAGATCTTCTTTCAAGAAGGAATATGTTCTAGAACCAGTAAAGACTCTACTCAGTCTTTCATGGGTCAAAGGCATGGAAATATCTATCTCTTGGATGTGAAACCGGATGAATCGCAATGCTTAATCTCAATTCAAGACGAAGCAAGCTTATGGCACAGAAAGCTTGGTCACATCAATATGAAGCAATTAGCCAAAATCTCATCAAAGCATCTTGTTCGTGGTCTACCCAACTTATCATACCAAAAGTTTGATCTATGCACTCCATGTATATTGGGAAAGCAGGTAAGAAATTCATTTAAGCCAATAAATCATGTCTCTACTAATCATGTACTGCAGCTGCTGCATATGGATCTCTTTAGACCAACCAGAACCCAGAGCATTGGAGGTAAGAAATATTGCCTAGTAATTGTGGACGATTACTCCCGATTTACTTAGGTATATTTTCTTGCAAGTAAGTCCAAAACCTTCTTGTATTTTGAAAAATTTGCTAAAAATGTTCAAAATAAAAAAATGATGTGTTATCTCAAGTATAATAACAGATCATGGAGGTGAATTTGAAAATCAAGATTTTACAAAATTTTCTGATAAATCTAGCTTTAAGCATGTGTTCTCCTCTCCATATACTCTTCAGCAAAATGGAGTTGTGGAAAGAAAGAATAGATCTCTTCAAGAAATGACTAGAACTCTTTTAATTGAAAGTAAGATTTCTTCACGATTTTAGGCTGAAACTGTTTCAACATCGTGCTATATCATCAATAGAGTCTTTTTAAGACCTATTCTAGAGAAAACCTCTTATGAGTTATTCAAAGGTAAGAAACCTATTGTTTCGTACTTTCATGTATTTGGTTGCAAATGCTTTATACTGAAAAATGCAAAAGATCGAGTTGGTAAGTTTGAAGAAAGATCAGATGAAGGCATCTTCCTTGGATATTCTACATCAAGCAAAGCCTACAAAGTCTACAACAAGAAGAGTCAATATGTGGAGGAATCAATGAATGTCAAATTTCAAGATTCTATGCAAAATGAATATAGTCAGACTCATCATGAATAATCTGAACCTGCTCCAGACTCTCCAAAACTTACATCTCAAGAAGCATCTTAGACTCTAGAAGACCAGCATCAAGCTGTTCGTGAAGATTCAAGTAAAGAAAGAGATCATCAACCTAACGAATCAACCAGTAACTGGAAGCATAAGTCCAGTCATCCCAAATATCTTATTATTGGCGACATTAATGAAGGAATTCGCACAAGATCCAAAAGGCGCGAAGAGTCTAGTGCTATGGCTCTCATTTCTGAAATTGAACCAAAAAGCATAGAAGAAGCTTTATTTGATGAAAGCTAGATTGAAGCTATGCAAGAAGAGCTCAGACGGTTCAACATTAATGATGTTTGGGAATTGACATCTAAACCAAAAGGTAAAACTGTTATTGGAGCTAAATGGGTGTTCAGGAACAAGATGAATGAGAAAGGAAAAATTGTAAGAAACAAAGCAAGACTCGTGGCCAAGGGTTATACGCAAGAAGAAGGAATAGACTATGATGAGACTTACGCATTAGTAGCAAGGTTAGAAGCTATTCGATTATTACTTGCGTTTGCTTGTTATAAAAATTTCAAGTTATTCCAAATGGACGTCAAAAGTGCTTTCCTAAATGGTTTTATCCATGAGGAAGTTTATGTGGAACAACCACTAGGGTTTGAAGACCTAAAGAAGCCAGACTCAGTCTTCAGACTGAAAAAGACCTTGTATGGTTTAAAGTAAGCACCTCGAGCTTGGTACGACAGACTAAGTAAGTTCTTAATACAGAATGGTTTTGTCAAAGGTAAAGTAGATACTACTCTATTTATCAAAAAGGAAAACAAAAGCTTTTTACTTGTTCAAATATATATGGATGATATTATTTTTGGATCCTCTAATGAAAGTTTGTGCAAGAAATTCTCTAAGTCTATGCAGGATGAGTTTGAAATGAGTATGATGGGAGAATTAACCTTCTTTCTTGGACTCCAAGTAAAACAATTGAAGGAATGAACTTTTATTCATCAAGAAAAATATGCTAATGATCTTGTCAAAAAGTTTGGACTGGAAAAGTGTAAAAAGACCGACATACTGATGTCAAGTTCTTTGAAGATAGACAAAGATGAAGGAGGGAAAAAAGTTGATCAAAAGCTATACAAGAGTATCACCGGTTCACTTCTTTATCTTACTGCCTCTAGACCTGACATTTGGTTGAGTGTTTGCATCTGTGCTAGGTTTCAATAAGATCCTAGAGAATCTAATCTCAGTGCTGCGAAACGTATTATTAAATACGTTGCTTCATCTTCAAGCATCAGTCTTTGGTATCCTAAGAAGGGAGACTTTAATCTTCTTGGATATTCAAACGCAGATCTAGCCGGTTGCAGAATTGATAGAAAGAGCACCTCGGGAACTTGCTAGTTGCTTGGAAGTAGGATAGTGTCTTGGTTTTCAAGGAAACAAAATACTGTGGCTCTCTCTACAACAGAAGCAGAGTATGTAGCTCTTAGAAGTTGTTGCTCGCAGATTCTGTGGATAAAACAACAGCTACAAGACTTTGGAATTGAAGACTCATGCATTGAGATTAGATGTGACAACACCAGCGCAATCAATCTCACTAAAAATCCAATCCTTCACTCAAAGGCAAAGCATATAGAGATTCGACATTACTTCATTAGAGATCATGTTCAAAATGGAGAAATCTCGATTCAATTTGTTGATTCAAAGAACCAACTAGTGGATATATTCACAAAGCCTTTGGAGAAGAATCAATTTGATATTACCCGTTCCAGACTCAACATTTTGAAGCTTGAGGAAGTTAAAGTCTAGAAACTCTCAGACCCTTAGACTCAGACATTCATGGCTATAGACTGTAAGTTGTTTTAATATTCAATCTCGAAAAGGTACGATCATTCGTTTAGTTATAATTGATTTATATTATCTTTAATTTCCGTGAAAAATGGAATTTTGCCTTTTCAAAAAGATAACTTCTATTTAAAATGGTAGTTTTCTTTAAAAAGGGCGGTTATCATTTAAAAAAAAAAAGGGACGACTGTTCACTTTCCTTTATGTCGATTGGTTTTTTTTTTTCCTTTTTAAACTGGGTTATATATATAGTCAGTTGTTTTCTTCGATTAACTCCAAAACCCTAAAAAGCATTCTCCTTGCAATCCTGTCTCGACATCGTGTTCATCTTCAAGAAAGTTGTCATCTTTTCTTGGGAAAGCGAGTCAAGGAATCTTTCAACGACAAGGAACGATGTCTTCTTCGAGAAAGTCTTCAAGAATCGCAAGCAGGGGACCATAAAGAATGAGGTAGGGTCCTACCCATTTCGATCTCACCGAGGAGGAAGAGTTACCGAGACAATGACAAAGCCCGATTCACTCTCAACCACGTCACTCTCCACCATCTACCCCACAGGGTGTGGGTCAACAACCGGAGGAAGAAATAATCGAGGAAGTAGACCCTGCAAGAGTCCAAAAACCCTCTTTTATTTACAAGCTCTATCGTGCTTTGAAGAGCACTGGTACTCCACTGAACTATGTAGATGATTTCCTTAAAGACAAGGGTTATGGAAATGAGTATGTCTTTTTGCGACAAATGGAGGATTTGGGAATTGCTCCCAAAGGAAAGGCTGAGGAAGCACTTGCAAACATTCCAAGTGACCCTCATGTAGGAGGATTGAATCCGACTGATGGGAACAATGATGATAAACTGTTTAGTGAATTCCAACCTAAGATGGGTGTTGCTGCGAAGGTTAAGGGAAAAAGAACGGAGTTGTTCAAATCGATGGAACAGGAGAATCTGTTATTCAAACTGTTGAAACGTGGGGTGATAAACCCCATGAGCGTTGATTTCGACTTTCTGGATGCCATCAATGTGAACTTGAGGGAAAAGTTCAATCTGCTTCAACTTGAGCAATTTTGCTCCGACACCACATACGGCTATGCACAATTGACAGCATATTTCTATTCAAATCTCATCTTTTTAGATGCGAATAGAATATCCTTCAGTGTTCGAGACCAAGACTATGTGGTAGATGTGGACATGCCGGCAGATATAATTGGGGTTGAAAGAGGACGATATCAACCGGTCAAGGTTTTAATTGCTCGTACCTCACTGGAGCTCGTCAAAGACATGAATACAGAAGGGAGAATTACCTACGCAAGAATACGTGCCATCAACATCTTGCTTCACAAAATTGTGATCAATTGTCTCAGGCCAAAATCGACATCCAAGACTGACGTGTCTAACTTTGAGGCGAAATTGATGTATGCGATCAATTTAGGGAGAAAGTTCTCTCTCCTTCACACTATTCTCTTCCACATGTACATAGCGATGGTGAAGGACACGGGCCAGTTGCCTTACTCAGGTCTTGTGACCAAGATCTTTAGACAAACTCTTTGTGTTCGACCATGCAACAAAATGGTGGTGGGTTTGAAAATGTTGACAAAAATGCGTCTGAAAGAGCTTGATAAGGCAATGGAGAAGTTCAAAGTGAAAAATTCCAGTCAAATCTCATCCAGTATCTTCTGCATCAAAAAGGAAAGGGAAGGAGCCCATGGGTGCTCCATCCAAAAAGAAAAGAGCTCTTATCTTAGAAGATGAAGATGAAGATGATGAACTCACTATCTCTGCCTTGGCATTGAAAAGGCTCAGTCGTTCTGTACCTGAATCAACGGAACGACAGGAAAAAGGAAAAGAAGCAGAGGAAAAGAACATAGAGAGGAAGAGGGAAAAGAAGAGAACAGAGAAGCAGAGGAGAAAGAAGAGAAAGAAAAAGAAGAAGAGGAGAAGGAAGTTGAAGAAGAAGAAGAAGCAGTCAAAGAAAAGTCTACAGATGAAGCCGGAGAGAAAGGCAATCAAGACGCTGACAAGCATGACCATCACTCTTCCCCAATCGAGGTCTTAGAAACAGGGGGAGATGGCGAGCAAGGAAGGATTACACCATATCTTGTCAACAGTGAAGGTGTGAGTCGCTCACCAGCAAATCCAGAAGATCTTCAGGCTTCTCAAATGCCTGAGGAAGGACATGATACCTCAACGCCAAATCTGCGCGATTACCATGAAGCTCCATCGTCTGCCTTTATTTCATCCGATAGAGCAAATTCCAGCATGCAGATGGACACTACAGCAAATTTTCGTCGCATCCTTGATCTTCTTCTGGAAATGCAGGGTCAAATGTATGCTTTGGAATGTGAACTTCAAGTCCTAAAGAATGCTGGACAAGCGTCTTTTGTTACCTTGTCGGATCAAATGCAAGACCTCGCTCTTCAAATTCAAGCAAATGCCAAAGGGGAAGAGGTGGCACATCTACGAGAATACTTGAAGAGGCTGGAAGGCATCGTACAGTCGATGGGAGATTTCCAGCTTGTGCGCGTTCCCAAGCAGACTTGACTTTTTTTCTCACCTTTTTAATGATGACAAAAAGGGGAGAATTGCAATCTTTGAACTTTGACTTTAAAATTTTTTACTTTAGTTTGTTTGGATATTTGTTTTGAGTATGACTTGGGTGTGGATTTGAAATTGACTGTTGCATTTATATCAAGTGGCCTTACTCATGAAAGACTAACATATTTTCTGTGGATGCAGAGTCTAGTTGAGTTGTTAATCTTTATAAGATATCCATATTGCTTGAGTAATGTTTTGCAGGTCAAAATTGTTCAAATCTACAGGAAAGTTTTGTCACCATCAAAAAGGGGGAGATTGTTGGAGAAATCTTTCCAGAATATTTTGAAGCTGACAAAACGTTTCTATCAGTCTAGTTTGGAGCATTGCATACCCTTCTATTTAGAGTCTGAAGACTTTCAGATCACCAGACTCAGCACACAAGACTCAAGACTCAAGACTCAAGATTATTCTCATTGACAGTTTCTAATCTAGCGACGAAGACAATCCAGAGCTAAAGCGTTTGGTTAAGGATTTGGTCTTATTCACTGGAGAAGATCTCTTGGCTGGATATGCTATAACGGATTCTTTTATTCGAAATCAAGATCATTTGAAGATCCGATGATTGACGAAATATTCTTGGAAGGTTCTATTCTTAGAAACCAAGATCCTGATTGTATGGGCGAACAGGATTGATGGGCTATCGACATGTTCCTTTAATAGCTCAAATGATCTTCTTAATTGATTATGTCAAATGGGAAGATTGGAAGAATCCCTTTGGTAAGTGCCAACGGGTATGGTGGCATAAAGGAGTATAAAATGAAGACATTCTAGTTGTTTTAGAAGATGCACGATAGAGAAATTATAGAGTCTGAAGCTCCTTGATTATTAGTCAATTCATATTGAGCAAAATTGTATTCACAGAAGAGAGTCTATACTTAGTGATACCTTGAGGGAGTGTGGAAAATCTTCTACACCGTGAAATCAAGGGAGAACAGTGCTGTAACATCTCTTTGTTTATAGTGGAATCCAGCTAGTGGGCTGTCAGTGCAAAAGAGTGGACGTAGGCTTGAAATAAGCCGAACCACTATAAACCTTGCGTTCAATTTTCTCTTCCCTACTCTCAGTCTTATTTTGATTGTTGTTTGTTTATTGATGAGAAAAAAACTGTCTCAATTTTATCAACTGTATAGTATTGTGCGATTATCGTGAGAAATTACTCTTTATACCTATTCACCCCCCCTCTAGGTACTTATACTAGCCATATCAAGGACACATAAAGAAACATTGTGATGGTTATAAAGCTTGGTTGTCTAAAAATGAGCATAAAGGTAATGATTCTTTGGCACTTGTCTGTGAATCCAACCTATCTGAAGCCTCATCTAGTTCTTGGTGGCTAGATAGTGGGGTGCGACTAATCATGTTGCATTTACCATATAGGGATTCACAAACATAAGGACGCCAAATTAGGATGAATCAAAGCTCACCATGGGAAATAACAACAAGATCAACGTTGAGTTCGTGGGAGATGTCATTTTGATTTTAGATACTGGTTTTAATATGACGTTAAGAAACAATTTCTATGTACCTTCCTTTAGACAGAACTTAGTTTCCGTATCATGTTTGGACATATGTGGTTACTCTTTTGAAATAAAGAACAATACATTATCTATGTTCTTTAGTTCAAACAAGGTTGGATGTTGCAACATGTTCAATGGATTGTACGGATTGTGTTTATCTCCCAATGATATATACGTCACTAATACAGTTGAAAGTGTTGTTCCCAAAAGACCTCTACCTAAGGAACAGTCTTATGCATTATGGCATAAACGATTAGGTCATATATCCAAAGAAAGAGTAGAAAGACTCATAAAGACACATATCCTGCCTACTCTTAAAAGTGACTTAGAGATTTGCATAGACTGTTGTAGAGGAAAGATGACTAAGATAAAGAAGAAAACCGCAGTTCAAAGTTCAGATTTATTAGAAGTCATTCACACTGATATCAGTGAACCCTATACTACAACTTTATGTAGAAATTTTTATTTCATCACGTTTATTGATGATTGTTCTCGGTATGATTACCTAATCCTGATTAATGAAAAGTCTGAATCTCTTGACAAATTCAAGATCTATCGAACTGAAGTTGAGAAACAATTAGGAAAGGTAATAAAAGTGGTTAAATCTGATCAAGGTGGAGAATATTATGGTAGACATGGTAATGTTGGGCAAATTAAAGGACCATTTGCTAAATTTTTAGAGGATTCTGGGATAGTGGGTCAGTTCACTATGCTTGGAATTCCTGAACAGAATGGAGTGGCTGAAAGGCGCAATCGTACTCTCATGGATATGGTAAGATGTATGATGAGTAGGACTAATTTGCCAGATTTTTTATGGGGTGAGGCTTTAAAAGCAGCCATTTATATATTGAATCGTGTTCCTGCCAAAGTTGTTACATTGACTCCTTTTGAGTTATGGACTGGACGCAAACCAAGTTTGAATCATTTCAAGGTCTAGGGATGTCCTGCAGAAGTAAGATTGAATAATCTAACATTAGGCAAGTTGGATGCTAAAACCACTCGATGCTACTTTGTATCTTACTCAGAATATTCAAAGGGATATCGGTTTTATAATCCAAGTGGAAGAACAAGGATTGTAGAATCACAAATAGCAAAGTTTTGGAATTTGATGTAGCCGAAAAGCATGATTGCTCACAAATTAGTGAACATGACAACATGATGAGACCGGTTATGTCTTTGTCCTTACCTGTGCAGACAATTATGGAGCCTACTATGCCACAAACTGAACATATTAATATTGAGAATCCTATTGATGAAATGGCCACAGATGAAGTTCTTCAAGTTCCTCAGACTCAAAATGAAGTTATAGTGGCTCCACTTAGAAGGTCTACTAGGGAAAGACGTTCAACTATACCATCGGACTATATAGTCTATTTAGGAGAACATGATTACGATATAGGCTGCATTATAGATCCAGTGACTTATATAGACGCCGTTTCCTGTCCTCAATCAAGTTTGTGGTTGGATGCAATGAGAGATTGTCACGACCTCTTTTTTTCCGTCCGGAGGAAAAAGGAAGAAGGTTTAGGGGTATTTTCCTAAAGAAGCGGACCAATAGCCCTAGATTAGGCGTGGGCTCTCCCAAGCCCATACCTCGCGCGACGTTGGATTCATTTTTTAGTTTTTAACAATATATATAATTCTAGGAGTCGCCACTAGCCTATTGGGGTCGGCTAGAAACCAATCGAGACACGGGAGTGGTGTCTCGATTCTTACGCAACCAAAGATTTCTAGGAACGGGGACTTGTTTACGCCAATGTTTCTATTAGCGCCCTTGCGGTACCACTAACTTGGAAAGTTATTTATCTAAATGGCCACACATTCTTAATTACCAATTATAATATTTATGAAACCACTAAGTGTCCATGCAAATGTTTTTGTAGTTTTTTTTTTTTAATTTCTAGAATAATCCTAACATAATGAAAAATGGTGCGTAAGTAAACATCTAAGAAATTGAAATGACTTGAAAATAAACGCGGAAAAGGTAAACCCGATACAAGTCGGGCAAATAATATTACATGGCCTTGTTATCATGCCCCGGGACAGGACCCCCATGAGCAAAATGAGAATTCAAGTATGCATGAAATTACTCTAAATAACTTTAATCTACACAAAATAGATTATTTAAAAAAATGGTTATAAAATACTAAAATATCATTAAATTAAGAAATGACCTTTTAAAATTAGAAAAACTTCATAGATGTCATTTTTGCCTTAATTTGATGTCATCCATCATTTTTATAATTTTTTTGAAATTTTCATTTTTTTTTTCATTTTTATTTAAAATTAATTCCCTAAACCGATATATGCCGATTTACACTAATTTAGGACTGCCCAGCACATGAATATAACAAGAACCAAGCTCAAATCAACCGTTTCAAGATTGAAACTTGGTTTGCGCATTTCGTCTAACACTTGGCATGCATCAAATCATCTCAAACCAGCTTCCTCGGGCCATGTTTGCGGCCTTCAATCTCAACGCATGAGCAATATTATGTGGAACTAAAACATCAAGGTTAAACTACCACATGCAAGGAGTAATATAGATAGAAAACACAGCTTAAAACACACGAAAACCAAGCTGGAATCGTCATCAAATATGCAGGTTTGATCTGATTTTGCAAATTTGGGTTTGAACTCAAGTCAAGCAAACAGGTTGAATGCCCATATTCAAGCCCCGACACCTATCACATACGAGATCTAAGGGAAACATTACTTGATCCGAATGAAAGTAGGTAATATGAGCTTTCAAATGCAACAAACATCATAGAAAATAACCAACCGAACACATCAAAAAACCTCTTCAAAAAGCACACATGCAAAACTCCTGAAGAGATTTCAACACTTAGAAAAATTTCAGCCTCAAAATCAGTTTCTTGGACTAGTTTTCCTCTTAATTTTTCACTATTAAAACATCTTCAAACTCGAATAAAAATACATCTAGGATACTTACCTTGCTTCATAGTATCTTTTGCAAGTGGTTCTTGGCCAAGGAAACCGAGAAATTGTCCTCCGGAAGCACGTGGAAGTTGGCTTCTTCAACTGGAAATGAGATCTGCACAAAAGAACTGACAACGAAGGTTTTCGTTGACCTCTAAAATTAGACTTCAAGACGTCTTTTGTTGAAAAACTTGACACCAATCCAAACCATATGTATTTTAGTTTGGGTCTGAACTCATTTTTTCCTCATTTGTCTCTCAAATTTCTCAAAAACACTCGCTTTCTCTCACTCGTGACCAACCGGGCTCAACACTTAGAAAAAAATTCAGATTTTCTTTGGCCCGCTAGAAGGGCACTGTTTCGGGGGCTTTAGGAGGCCTTCCCGATCTCCATTTTAGACATGCGACCTATGGATGAAAAGATCTTTGAGTGAAGTTTCACTCTCTAGTTTAAAGTTTTGGCTAATTTTTGCTGCAAATTTGCGAAAATTTCCCTTTTCTCTCTGAAGGTTGATCTGGAATTTCTGGGTTTGTTTTTTTTTTTGGAGTTGCTTCTGAAGGCGTATTTGGGGAGCGATTCCGAGCTCTCTCCTCTCCCCCTCGTCTCCTCTCTCTCATCCCTTCAAAGAACTTGCTTTAGTGATCTTATCCCCTGCATTAAGGGATTTTTGGTCAGCCTTTTGTCCACCTACCAAGCCTGTCAACAGGGCTACTTCACCTACTCTTCAGACTTAGCCAATTTTTTAAGTTCTGCAGCTGTTGAGTTTGCGGACTTTGCTGCGAATTTCCGGTGTTGTCAGAAGCTTATCCCTGACCAATTTTCGTCCACTTGCACTACTATATACGGTCTTCCATCACGTGCAAAGATCGGGCTGGTTGGGCAGCTGAGGAGGATATGGTGGGGCCACCAAATTGCTTACTCAGCAACTCCGGATTAAGACCAACTCGTGGACTGAGTTTTGGCTGCTGATTTGAGTGCTTTAATCCACTAATTTGGCTGCGTTTTTTGATCAATTAGAAAACTCATGTATAATAGTTTAAGATCTTGACCATTTTTCGCAATTATCTCCATCCAATTTTGCAAGAAATTCCCTCAAAGTTGGCAATTTTCTTATCCAAAAATACCAAATTCAATACAAATGTGGTCTTTTTGGCTCAATTTGATTGATTCTACTTGGCCCAAATTCAATTTCAACTTAATTGATGACTAAGATGATGATTTAAGGGCTCGGGCGTAAATTTTGCAAAATTTGCGAATTGGTCCCTCGACTTTTGAAAATTGCATTTTGGCCCCAACTTGTCATTTGAATTCCAATCTGACCTCCTAGGCTTGGCTAGTCACATTTAGATCGTTGGCCCCAACTTGCTCTTTTTTTTTTTTTTCGATTTCTTCTCTTTTTTTCTTTTTTAAAATTATTATTATTTTTTTATAGGAAAAACATCTTTCATTTAAAACACGATATTAAACACCTAGATAATCTATATGCCGGAATGAAATATTTTTGGGCAAAAATTAGGTGTCAATAGAGATGAGATGCAGTCTATGAAATATAATGGCGTTTGGGAGCTTGTTGAATTACTGGAAGGTTGTAAGCCTATAGGTTGCAAGTGGGTTTAAAAGACTAAAAGAGATTCAAAAGGAAAGATTGAGAAATTTAAAGCCAGACTTGTGGCCAAGGGTTTCACTCAAAGAGAAGGGATAGACTATGAAGCAACTTTTTCTCCAATTTTTTCTAAAGACTCATTTAGAGTGATCATGGTGTTAGTAGCTCATTTTGACATGGAATTACATTAGATGGACGTTAAAATTGCTTTTTAAATGGAGACCTTGATGAAGAGGTTTATATGGTGCAACTTGAAGGTTTTACAGTAAATGATCCAAGTAAGTTTGTGTGTAAACTAAAGAAGGCTATTTTGTTAGGGAAATCCCTTATAATGTTTTGAAGATGACAAAATAAATCAAATGCTACTAACATGTTTAATGGTTAAGTAATAGACCATGCAGATGATAGAACATGTAAATGATATTGTCAAAGTGTGAAGACGACCAGAAGACTGAATGTAACATATGCCCAAAGTATATTCTGAAGATTTCTGGACTTTAGTGTCAAAGTCTGAAGACAGCCAGACTTTAGTGTCAAAGTCTGAAGACTGCCAGACTTTAATGTTAAATTTTGTTATACATTAGAAGTTTGCTCACTCTGACAAATTCCAAACTGAACGTGAATGATGAACCAGAAGACAGTCTCTATACTGAAGCTGAACTGGGTACAGACCTTAAAGCTAAATCTGTTCAGAAGAAAAATATGTTCAGACTCAGATTGCAAAGTCTATCGCACTCAGACTCAGATTGTAAAGTCTATTGCTCTTAGACTTTACATCCAGATTCGATGAATCGTAACTCAAGCCTAATCATACAACGGCTAGTGATCTAGTTTGGATTCCACATCAAGATTGATTTGATTGATTCAATCTAATTTATTGACGATTGGATATTGAAGACAAGAACTTTCTATACGAAGAAGCTTTACTTATGGAAACCAAGATTTCGTTTGTATGGGCGATCGGAATCAATTTGGGATTCTACCTTTGTCACTCAATGGCTACCAAATCTTCTAGATACAAAGCTGTCCAATGGGTATATTGGAAGACGATTCTCTAGGATACTGTCCAACGGCTAGTTTGGAAGTGGAGGAGTATTTAAGGAGATCATGGACTGATGAGCAAATAAGAGACGGAGCGTAGAATTTATAATTCCAAAGTCTGAGCGACCTTCGATCATACACTTGTCTTTGGAGAGCTTAAACGTTTGTGATCATGAGAGAAATACCAAAAGAGTGACTTAGTGAGATAGTGTGATCTACTATTAAGTGTTTGCACTCAAAGTTGTAATCTCTTGTTGATTGCATAGTGGAATCCAGCCAAGAAGGCTGTTAGCATGGAAGAGTGGACGTAGGCTTGGATTAAGCCGAACCACTATAAATCTTGTGTTCTTATTCTCTTCCCTAACTCTTTTGTTTGAAGTTTATTTTATTTTGCATATACTTGCCAAGAGTTATTTTAAACACCTATTCACCCCCTCTAGGTGTTCATACTAGCACTCTCAATTGTATCAGAGCCAAGTGCTCGATTTATAAAATTGTTTTTACTTTTGAGCTAAAGATTCTTTATGGCTAGTATGTTGGCACTAGGACTTATGGAAGGGCAAAGCAACACAAGGCCACCATATTTTGATGGAAATGAATATGACGTGTGGAAGAACAAAATGAAAGCATTCCTAAGATCCAGAGATCCCTTGCAATGGGATGTTGTGGAAAGAGGAATCAACCCCATCGTTGCATATACATCAAATAAGAATGGCAAAGACAAAGAAAGCAAACCCCCGCTCCTATGTCTCGGATGGAGATGTCCAAAAGAGAAGTGCTTGATGCAAAATCAATTTATTCTTTATATTGCGCTTTGTCTCCTACTGAATATAATAGAATCTCTTCATGTGAAACAGTAAAAGAAGTTTGGGATAGACTTCATGTTACATATGAAGGGATTGATCGTGTAAAAGAGACAAAAGTAAACTTCCTGCTCGGCAAATATGAATCTTTCAAGATGAAGCAAGGAGAGTCGATTGGAGATATGTTCAGCCGTTTTACAGAAATTGTAAATGGTTTAGCATATCAAGGTCAGCAAATTTCTACCCCAATGAAGGTCAACAAACTCTTGCGAGGTCTCTCAAAAGATTGGAACCATGTCAAGACCTCAATCCGGGAGACTCAAAGGATTATGCCACTCACCGTTGATGAATTGATCGGCACTTTTCAATCCTATGAAGTGGAACAAATCAACGATGAAGATCCCGAAGGTAAGAAGTCCATTACTTTAATATCTAATGATGTTTTTGATGAAACGGACTCAGAAAATGACATGGACGATGAAGAACTTGCTTTTATGATTGAGAAATTCAAAAAGTTGAGTAGAAAATGAAGCAAATTCAGTGGAAGAAGAAAATACAAGCATAATTGCCAGAAAAGAACAATAAAAGAAGATGATGAGCAAGGAAATCTATGCTTGATGGCACATTCAGAATTTGAGTCTGATTTAGACATAGACTCAGAATCAAAGTCTGACTCAGACACAGACTCAGAATCAAAGTCTGACTCGGACACAGACTCCGAATCCGATGAGGAAATCGAGATAAGCAATTAAAAAATTCCTCTCAAAGTTTCAAAGTATATAAATGAGTTTTGTTCAAATCTCAAATCTTCTCTTAAAAGGATTTTCGAACTTAAAAGGGAGAATTCTCGACTTAGGCATCAAGATCTTTCTCAAAAAGAAAATTTTTAAATTTTGCAAAAAGATTTTCTACAAACAAAAGAAAATCGAGATTTGCTTGTTAAAGAAAATGATTATTTGAAGAAAGAATTTTCAAATATTTCGACAAGATTTTCAAATGGATCAAAAACATTAGAGCATATTCTTTCTAAACAAGTTCCTTACTATAATAAGTTAGGACTTGGTTTCAATAAGGAAAATAATTCTTTAATTGATTTTCCTAAAGTAAAAGAGAGACTTAGACAAAGACCTTCAAAGGCATTTTACAAAAATCATTTTCAAAAAGTGTTTGTAAAACCTATTGGTCAAAATGCCCTCAAGTGTTTAAATTATGGAGATTCGGAACACTTTGAAAAAGATTATCCTAAAGTTTGGAGACCTATTAAGAAAAATTGGATAAAAGCAGCATATTTTGCTAACTCTCATGGACCCAAGAAAAAATGGGTACCAAAGAAAAGATGAGTTATTTTTGCAGGATATAAAGAAGAAAGACAAAAGAGGATTTGAAAGAATCGTGTGATTTATTATTCGTGAATTGAGATTTGATATAATACGTGTGATTATTTTTTGAGACAAATGAATTTATTTGATTTGATTTTATACTCTAAGATTTTATCATATTTTGCCAAATAAAAATTTGTTTTACATTATATTAATTTATGATACAAGATATTTTTAGACACTCAAGGAACTTTATTCTCTCTGTTTTTATCATATTATGACCAAGTGAGAATTTATTTTTCAAAATATCATTGTGTATAATATTCTTTCTTTGAGTACTCTGTTATGATGAATTAAGAAAGAATATTTGGTGATTATATATTTTGCTCTAATGTCATGGAAGGATCCAAATTGATGGATACCAAAAAGGGAAATGAGTTGATTGCAGGAAATTCAATAAGGCAAGGATGATTGTGAATCTACGCAAATTTTGGTGCAATAAGAAAATATCTCCTGCGACAATTGATTCTATACTATTTTCTGGAGGTTCAAAGATTCCATTCCGTATGCAAAGAAAAGAATCGTGATCATCTCAAAAAGGCAACAAATTGAGGGGGAGCTTTGATCAATTTTGGAAAAATCTTTTTGAATTGATCGTGATCTTATTATGAATGGAAGGAAAGGTAAATGTGTCAGAATTTGTTCAAAAAAAAAATCCTGTTAGTGCATCTTTTATTACCTTTTGTCATTAACAAATCTTTTATTGATATTATCATTTTATTATGACAAAAATGGTACGTGAATTTTATGATGCATCCGTGATTTTTATTGGATATTTCCTGATATATAGTGAGCTATATTGCATATCTTTAATATTTGACTTGTTTTATAAAAGTTGATCTTTTTGGAAATTATATGTCATTTTATATTCTCTACGTGAATCCATTATTATCGCTTTTTGATTATGACAAAAATGGGGAGAATATATGAATATGCATATGTGTTGATTGGTTGATATTATGCAAAATATTGAGCTGCGATTATTTTTCTATATATTGTTATGCCCAATTTATTTGCTATCTTATGATATCCTTTGATTTAAATTAATATTTTTAAAAGTATGTTTACAAATCTGCATATTCAGATATTGTTTTGTCATCATCAAAAATGGGGAGATTGCTAGGGAAATCCCTTATGATGTTTTGAATATGACAAAATAAATCAAATGCTACTAACATGTTTAATGGTTAAGTAATAGACCATGCAGATCATAGAACATGTAAATGATATTGTCAAAGTGTGAAGACGACCAGAAGATTGAATGTAACATATGCCCAAAGTATATTATGAAGATTTCCAGACTTTAGTGTCAAAGTCTGAAGAGTGTCAAAGACTTTAGTGTCAAAGTCTGTTCTATATCAGAAGTCTGCTCACTCTGACAAATTTCAGACTGAACGTGAATGATGAACCAGAAGACAGTCTTTATGCTGAAGCAATTGGCCATTGTGATGCCAAGCTAGCTGTTATGCCCTTAGTGGCTTGGCTTGTGTTGAGTCTCTTATGCCTTAATTAAGCAGTGTATGCAGTGACACCGAACCACCAGCAGTGCTGATAAGTACCTTGCGTAATACAGAGAAGTTTGGTTTCAATCTTTCATGACTAGTGATGGAAGGAGATGCAAGTGACTTGAAGAGGTCATTTCTCTATGACTTCTGAAGATGGTTAAGCTTTAAACAACTAGGCTTCAGAATAAGCTGCACAGGGCTCTCAAGCATGATTGCGCAACTTGTGCCATGTATTTATTCAGATGGACTTACACTAATCGTCACATTTCTGTATAAGTAAAGAGTAAAAGGTTATTTTGTTCTAGATGGACCCCTGCCATCAGGTTCCTTGTCAATATCTTCAAATTGTAAGCTTTGAAGACAGTAGTGGGTGAATAATGACTGGAGTATGCGGCAACATTCAGGGTGAAATCAGCGGAACAATAGTAGGCGGTGAATGGAGCGGTGTCTTATGTATGTTCATTTGTTCCTGGATTCTTTTCTGTTTCTAAGGTGTTCCTGGACAATTATGTCATATTTCTTAGGCGCCAAGAAAGTTTCCGGCTATAATAAGGCTTGAGATATTTAATTATGGGCTTTACCACCTTCATTTACAGAGAGCAGACTTTGTAGTAGCTTCTGAGCATTGCATATGTATCTATTTCTTGCCTTTGCTTGAAGGATTACGACATGAGCTTCCTCATTACGAACGACCATTGTGAGGAGATGCAGAAATCATGCGCTCATTGATTTCATTGCGCGATTAATGGAGGCAAAGGTTTCATTATTTACACTCCGTTCTTTAATCTGTGGTGAATAGTTCTAAAATATTTTGCTTACTCGTGGAGGTAAGTATGATTACATTTCGTCTTTCCAGAGGTTCCTGATTGAAAAACTTGGCCTTCTTTCAAGAACAAAACCGATTCCTTGCCGGTTCAACCTTTCTATTATGATTAATGGCTAAAGCTGATCATTTGCAAATTAATGCTACCATGATGCGGGCAATTTCTGTGGAAATAATTACCTGGGCATGTTTACCTAATAGGCGATAACCGATGCATCGCCACTTTTCGCCCTAAAAATTGAAGATAGCAGATGGTACCATGAAATTCAAGTGACCTTGTTTCCTTGTCATGCCTGCCTTGAAACACCCTCCCGATGGGGGTCAGAAAAAAGATAAGTTTTGAGGTATTGTCGAGTTGAGGACCGACTCGCACGAATTTTCTCAAACGATTACCTTGAGCAACTACAGTTAATATATATATATATATATAAAAGTAGTCCAACCTAAATAGGAGTTGCCACTATCATTTTAGCGCCAGTTGGCAGCCAAGTGAGGCATGGGAAGGATATCTAACTTCTTACACTACTAGATATTATTTAAGATTAGGGACTTGATTATGTTAATAGTCTAATTAATGTCTAGGACCGAATTTCAGCATCCAACTAAACCCTCAAACACTTAAGGCTTTTTAACCTGAGTTTTCAATGCACAAGATTCTCATGAAGGAGAGTGCAAAGCATACTATTACTATTGTCAGATCTCTAATACTGGATAGAAATTAGAAGACGCAAGGAGAAAATTACCTTTGCATAGTTTAAGTGCACAAACACACAATTTTATTGCTAAAGGCTAGTCTACCTTTACGTATTACAAACTATTCCTTTTATAGACATAAGGGAAAGAAAAAATAAGCAATGTTACATTGGGTGCGTCTGGTTGTACTTTTGTGGAAAACTTTTGGGAAAATGCAAAAGACTTTAAGTTAAAGGAGTTTTCCAAAATGCAAATTGTGTTTGGAAAAATTATACTCATACAAAGCACTTTAGTTATCAAAAAAAAAAAAAAAAAAAAAGTTGTCCCTAACAGACCAAATGGCCGTCGACAATCCAAATTTGTCGCCAATGGATCACCGGTGGCCGCCATCTACCCTCGAAGACCACTGGTGAAGGTCGACTGGGGTTGGGCGACCCCTAGTGAGGGTTGCGCAACCCTTCACAGGGGTCGCTTGGCCCTAGCAAGGGGCACTTGGGTCGAGCAAACCCAAGTAGCCCTTGCTGGTGCAACCCTCGTGGAGGTTGCTCAACTTCGACGAAAGGCAACCGGGTCACACAACCCCTTGCTATGGTCGCTAGGCAACCCCTCAGCAAGGTCGCTCAACCTCGGCGAGGGCTAGGTGGGTCGAGCAAACCCAAGCCCTTGCCAGCATGACCTTCGCGAAGGTTGCTTGACCCTAACGAAGGTCAACTGGGTCGCCTGACATTAGGTAGCCCCTCGCTAGTGTCACGCGACCACCGAGGGCCGTCTGTTGTTTGGATCGAGCGACGTCAGTTGGCCTCCTAAGGGTCACGCAACCCAAATGGCACTCGCCTAGGTCACGCAACCCCCCAACGATGAATGCGCAACCACTAATGATGGTCGCGAGCAATGTTGCCAGCCTCTTTTAGCCCATGGTCGGACCCTCGCAGTCATAGCAAACACACCGACCAGCCCTAGGGAGAAGAAGATGAATAGTAGCAAACAAGGGCAAAGTTGAAAAATCAAAAAATCAATGAGGATAAAATTGAAAGAAGATATTTTACTTCCCTTGCTTTTTGAGAAGACTAAAAGCCTAAGGCAGCTTAGAATTTACCTTGGCTTTCAGCCTTTCAAAGGCAAGCTTTGTCTCAAGGTGGGTTTAAAATTTTTTACCAAACACCCAAACATTGGCCTAAAGATCTTTAGACACCCAAAGTCCCTTCCCAAAGTTAGGGTGGGTTTGGAACCACTTTTGAGGAAAGTCTTTAGGGAAATGCAAATACTTTTAAGTTAAAGGTGTTTTTCAAAATGCAACCGTATTTGGTAAATTGTACTTTGAAAGCCCTTTGTGAAGTACTTTGAGCAAAATGACGTTTAGAGAATTACATTTACAAATATCATTGTGGTAAAAAAAATTATCAAAAAAAAAATTAAAAAAAAATTGACCGGCAAGGGCAGCAGCGGCCGGTGAGGAGTAGGCGGTCCGGCCACCTCCAGCCACCTCCGCGACGAGGTCGTGGGTCGTCGGAGGTCATGGCGAGGTGGAGGAGGTTGCGCGCCACCTCGTCGCGACCCAGGCGACCTCTATGACTGCCATGACCCAAGTGGACGCGGCGAGGCGGAGGAGGTCGCCCGCTGTGACCTAGGCGACCTCCGCAAACTAGATCTGGGTTGCGGCCACGTCTTGGGTCGCCGAAGGTTGCGACCTAGAACCTAGATTTGGGTCGCGACGAGATGGCGGAGGTCGCCGGTCGCGGAGGTGGCGGAGGTCGCGCGCCGTGACCAACCTCCTCCACCTCTGCAACCAGCGACCTCTGCCACCTCCATGACCCAGGCGCGTGACCTCCGCCACCTCGCCGCGACCCAGATCTGGGTAGAGCGAGTGGTCGGCGACAGTCGCCGGGGTGCCGCGACCATGCTGGCCTCTCTTGCCCATCGCCAACCCACCACAACACCTCGCTGGCCTCCCTACGAAGAAGATGATGAACAGTGTCCGGACCCCATTTCCGAAATGCTGAAAGCCCAAGGCACCCCCAAGGCAGCCTTGCAAATGTTGGCTTTCCCATTAAGACACTTGCAAAGTTTTCTCCCAAACACTTTATTTTGGTCCAAGGGGCTTTTGATGGCCAAAGCTCGTTCCAAAGCTGATTCCAAACAGACCCTTAGTATCCTCTTGCATCTTGCCGCAAGCTAGTTCATGGTTTGATTTGGATTACTTTAATTAGAACCTACTTATCAGTTTCAAAAGTATGCCAGCCTAAGCTTTAGATAGTTATCTACTATAAATTAGTTGAAGTCAAAACACACAGGAAAAAAAAGTTAGAACGTTGGATTATCTTATTATTCAATTGCTTCTCAATAAGACCAAATTTAATATTCACCCCTCGGCGATATTGGCGTGCACAAGTTTATATTTCTAAATTTAATCAAGAATTTATCGATGCAACATGATTTATGAATGATTGCTTTTATGGCAGTACTCGAATTTTACATGAACACAACGCAAGGGTGATGAGATATCTAACGCGATGGGTGTATGCGCGAAGTATTTTCGACATGAGCATCGTCTGCAAATCAGATGTTCTGTTACATCATTTAAACCTCGGCCGCATTTGGTCGAGAGTGCTTTTGAAATAATCTCGTGTCCTTGGACGGGACACGACTGGTACAGATAATGCATGGGAACAACGTGACTGAGATGATTCCAATGCATGTCCCCATTCCTGAAAACTTACGCTGTCGACAAGTTCAACTTGCCGAGCAAGAACCAACCTCCTCACTCTCCGCCATATGAATCATCACAATTCTTCTTTAGCCGCGCGTTGATTTATAAAGTTCTCTTTCACAACCATAAAGAGGGCAACGTCACCTTCTTCACCAAGTCGTCGATTGAAGGTGGAATTTTCCCTTAGGCATCGCCTTTGATAGTAACAGTTGATGTAGAAATAGTATATTAAAACCAATGAAATAGCATTCAAATCCTATGAATTGATTGAGTCTAGACTTTTGGCCTGTGGGGGTGGTCATTGTGAAACTCAAGTGGGTGACCTCTAGGTTTTAAGTTAGAATTTTTTTCAATGCTCCAAGCAACTACGATCTTGAAATTTACGTATGCATATGAGGAGAGAGAATGTGATCATACGCGTCCAAGAGATAGCGTATGGAGCCAACTACATTATTTCGCGTGTGAGAACGAGAGAGCAAGTTTACACAAAGTAATTAGTTGTAAATAATTAGCTAATTATACATAAATTTATGTATCTAGGACAAGATTTCGTATGAAACAAACAAAAATGGCCACATGCTCATACTTCAAATTCCATGCAAGGTAAATTAAACTTTCTAATTAACAAACAACCCATTTCCATAAAAAAAAAAAAATTCAAGACTTTAGTTTTAATCCCAATTCTATCTCGAACTATTTTCTTTTCTAAAAAAGAACCTTCAACTTTTCCTTAACTCCAAAATCTATCCCGCTGTTAAACATGTAGGCCACGAAGCGGTCTCCACTAATGGTGGAGTAATGATGGAGGTCAAATCGGTGGCAAGGGACTCGAGGTGGTCGCGGATGAGATGTGGCATGAGGAGGAATATTATGAACAGTATGTGACGGGCAAAGAGGAGAGGAAAAAAGGCCGTTAAGGATCTATTTGATAACCATTCTATTTCCAAAAATAATTTTTGTTTAGAAATAATTTATTCTCTCTATTCCTTGAATAGGTTTCTAAGTATTCGAACGCATTTGATAACTATACATAATTTCTATTTCTAGAATAAAAAAAGAACATAAACACATTTGGTATAACTCTCAAATTTTTTTTTGCCACTAAGAATTTTTTTTAATTGTTAAATAATTTTATGAGATTTTTCTTTATGTTTTTCTTTTTTCCATCTCTTCTTTTTCTTCCTCCTTTAGTTGATTGTTGGTAACCTCTCCCCCTTATTGTGAGGTCAAGCCTCGCCTAGCCATGGCGAGGTTGACCTCATGGTGGTTCGGTAAGGTCAAGCCTCGCCGGGAGTTGGCGAGGTTTCAAGACCTCATCTTTGGCTAATCATAGCCTATTGCCAAGCCCGATGACTAGCTACAGGAGGAAGAAGAAGAAAAGAAAAGAGAGAAAAAAAAAAGCTTAATTCTAGAATTGTTTTTAGGAACAAAGAAGTAACTTTTTTTTTCTACTTCTTAATTTTGTTCCAAATTATTCTCAAGAGCAAATCTATTTTCAGTTGTAGAAAAAATTAACTAATGTTATTAAATGGATTTCTTTTCCTTTTTTTTTGGGGGGGGGGGGTTCAATAAGCAGAAGAATAGAAATAGTCTAGAATTGGTTAGTTACCAAAAAGTTCCTACAAGAATAGAAAATGAAAAACAAAGATTCAATGCCTCGTGAGCTTGCGAAGAGTTGATAATGTTGGATGAAAGATTAATAAAGGATAGATTTGACAGTTGAGTTAAAGTTGGAAGTTTTTCTTGAGACAAAAAAAAAAGTTCAAGGTAGAATTGGGACTAAAAAAGTTTGATTCTTTATCAAAGTTTTAAATTTATTGCATTTGTGTCAATTTAATAATAAAATTTTCAATTAGACCAATTTACTTCGAAACATTTTACATATGTGCCAATTAAATTCATTAACTAATTTTAGCTGAAAATCGCTAGCGTGAACTTTGGCCTCTAACGAGACTTTTCCTAACTTGAGGTTGGCGAGGTCGCCCCTCATCAAATTTTGGCAGTGTTGACCTCGCTTGAGATCGGTAAGGGCAACCCCCGTCGATTGTCACCTTTGGCGATCACTAGCCATTATAGAGGCTCGGCGACTAGTAATACAAAATTATAAAAATTATAAAAATTGTTCACGATAGCATTGGTCACACCAGGTTGGACAGCCAACACGTCGGTTATGTCTAGCCAAAATTCGCTAAATGGACTCAATTCATACAAATGCAAACGTTTAAAACTAAATTGGTTCAATTAAATGATTTAGAATCGAATTCGCATCAACATAATAGGTTTATGACTTTTTGACACTTTCTCAATTAGTTTAAAAAAAGGAAAAAAGCTCCATGTGTTAAACGGGATCAAAATTTCAAAGAAAAAAAACAAAATAAAAGTCACAAATTTCCTAGGCCCATATTGAATCACTTTTGTTTCCCCCCATATATACCATGAACGATTCTCAAGTTTTCTAAATTGTTCAATCTGTTATCACAGAAATGGCTTCACTACCACCTTCTTCTCTAGCACAACTAAGAGTTTTCCTAATGTTGACTCTGTGAACCGCCACAAATCTAGAACTTGAACGCATAAAGGTTTTGTACGGATTAGCCCTAATTAGTACGGATTTTGCCATAATTTGTGATTTTCGAGACTTTTTGAGGCGGCGCGTCGCCGGAGGAGGCTGCACGCGCCCCCACGCGCGGAAACGCGCTGCCTGGGCGTCGAACGCGCGCCACGCGTGAGATCCACGCGCCGCGCACTCAGGCGGCGCATGTGGGCGCGTGGAGGCTCCGATCGGCGCGTGACTGGCGGCGTTGGACTCGTATGGTGATTTCCTATCTCGTGGTATATTTATTTTATATGTTTGATGGTTTTATTGATGTGAAATTGCATATGAAACCCTAAATACATCCTTGAGATAGTAATTGAGTAAAAGCCATGAAATTTTTATTGTCATATGTTGAGTGTAGGTAATGCATGTTTGTAAAGTTATTGCATATTGTACCTAAACTCATATGGTCACCTGGTTAATGTCTATTGAGTTAAATATTTTTTATGGTAATGGAGTATGGCAATATTTATGCAGAGCAATAGTATCTACTGTTGAATTTTTAGAAGCTTATCTGATTTGACGATAATTTGTTACTAAAAAAATTAGCACATGTTTTGCCATATGAACTCAAGCTTGTCAATATGGAGTACCTTGTATTGCTATTGATGTTGACTTGTGACTCTCATTTTATTTAATGTTGTTTTAATAATCAATAATCATGGTGCACAAGAGATGACCTGGACGACCAGGATTAATTTTTTATTAATGAATAAATCAATGTAATTATCATGATATGTGATTTTGGTGATATAATGCCCCTGCACCATATTGAACATGGTGATGAGTATGATTAGTAAGACTAATTTATCTGGTCTTTTGTGGGCTGATATTATGAAAGCAATTTTTTCATATACAAAAGGGGTATTGATTTTATGACCCTAAAGAAGGTACAAGAATTATGGAATCACATACTCTAAAGTTTCTAAATATTGACGTAATTGTAGAAAATAGCTGCTCTCAGATAATTAAAGATAATAGTATGATGGAGGTTTACTATGTTTTTGTCTTTACCTATACAGATAATTATGGAATCTCCCATACCATAGACTAAACTTGTTGAAGTTCAAGGTACTATTCTCGAAATAGTTTATAATAAAATTTCTCAAACCTCTCAAGTGCATAATGAAGTGGTTACAGCTTTATTAAGGAGATTTGTTAAGGAAAGACGATCAGTTATACCATCAAACTATATAGTCTATTTGTGAGAGCATGATTACAATATCCACTATATGGTTGATGTAATGATATATTTATAAATGTCGTTTCTTATTCTCAATCAAGTATGTGATTAGATGCCATAAAAGGCGATATACAATCTATGAAACATAATAGTGTTTGGAAACTAACTTACTCGCCTAAAGATTACAAGTTCATTAGTTGCAAATTTGGAGCAGATTCAAGTAAACTTGTGTATAGACTGAAAAGTTCTAATTCATGGTCTTAAGCAAAGACAATATTATTAAAGTTTCATAGTGTTGTTATTTTGTTCAATTGGGAACAAAGTAATTCAATATTCAGTGGGAGGACAGTAACCATGAAGGCTCGTGTGTATACACACGCATTATGATTCGGTGTTTAAGACTTTATGGGATTGATTGACTATTAAAGTTACCCCAGCAGCCCCTCAATAAGAGGCTGAGAAGACCCGGCGAAAGTCATCAAGGAAGCGCTCGAGAAGGCGCTCGTGTATTACTACCCGATGGTAGGGCGTATCCAAGAAGGGCCAAACTGCAAGCTCATGGTGGACTGCACTGGCGAGGGGATCCTGTTCGGTGAGGCTGATGCTGACGTCAGCCTCGAGGAGCTTGGTGATTCTGTGAGGCTATCGTGGGCTTTGTGGACGAGGTGCTATGCAATGTGGTTGGATCCGATGGCATCCTTTGTCATGCCCCGATCCTTGGGCACGCACCCATCCCTCATCTTGGTCGATTATTAACGATGTTCTAGGAACACATCCCTGATCCTTTCATTTTAATACTCATGTGAAAGCAAATAAATAATCCCCATACAATAAAACAATGGGATAAGAAAGTAGGACTCCAAATTTTCACACTTTAAAAGCAACCACACTTATACACATTACAAACCACAGCGCAAATATATACAAGATGAATTGTTAAATCAAGTCTTAGACAGCCAGTTTACAAAATAAAGCCTACAAAAAGGAATCGACTTCTATCAAAAAAAGATTGTCCTATGACTAACTAGTAGACAGAATTATTGATTCTTTAGGCTTCACCTTCTACACCTTGGGCCTCTGGTCCTTCACCAGCCCTGAAAATAGTTATACAATAATCAGTAAGATTATGTTTCAGCAAGTTTTACCTCCTAAGACCCAATTAGGAAGCCAATACACTTTAGAGGCTGCATAAGCACAACACAAGTCAGATGACTTACCTTAGTCTCAGTTCATTCCTGCAAGTCAGTATATATCAAATATACAGGAACCACATCAATTCACAGTATCAGATCAAATTATTGATCAATCGATTTAGTCGATTACATGTCATCACGACTTTCTCCTGGTCAGTACATTCACTACTATCTATAAAGTCCGACTTTAGTTTAGGATTGCTCACCCAAAGTTGAAAATAGATAGTATAGCTTGCCCAAAACTGATAATATAGTATAGTGTATATATGCTCGTCCAAAACTGAATGATTAGAGCCCTCAGGCCATCATAGTATACTATATATGCTTGCCCAAAGCTAATAATATATGCTCACCAAAAACTAATAATAAGGTATATTGCTCACCTAAAGCTGACATATCGTTCATAGGCTGATATAGTATACCAGTATATTGCTCACTCAAAGTTGACATATCGTCCGTAGGTCGATATAGTATACCACTTAAATCATATAGTTAACTTTTCATATTTATCATACCCGATAAAAATATACCCGTGTGTGGGTACACGGTCGGTCTTAACCAAAATATCATAATTTCACTTCCACAATTTCCACCATTTTATATGGTCTACCAAAATATTTTTAGCGTTGTAAACCGATGCTTGGTTAAATTTCCAAACAATTACCAAAATTGATTAATTTATGAATAAAATCCTAAAAACAAAATTAAATCAATTCAGCACAAACCAATGCTTAAATAAATAAAAGGACTGCACCATAGTGATTAGCATAAAATTCCAGTCGTCGGTTACTCAGCCTAATTTCCAGAAAATAATTAATTAATTAATTAATTAATTATAAAAATTAATAACTAATTGCAATAAATCCAATTTAGGCCCATAATGCCTAATTTGAGGCCAAGACGAGCCCGGAAAATTACCGAGACTCATTCAATAAATACTAGGACATATTTCCTTGCTAGCTACACTAACCATTCGCCTAACATGCATTGAGATTAACTAATAATCACTAATCTACTCTAATCTAACCATATAATCCTACTTAATTAACATTAATAAACCCTTAAGCATAATTAGCAAACTGATCAAGGATTAGTGAGCTAAACTCACTGGATTAACGATCCACTTGGATCAATTTGATTGGGACACAATGAGACTCGAAAGTTTCCAAATTGGCGACACCATCGGGGCACAAATCGGGCCCAAAACTTGGCCTGCAAAGCCCACGATACTACTGGTTTTCCCTTGGCTGTTGGTTGCTGGCTATTTTGCGCGGCTGATTTCGCGCGGAGAGAAGGGCTGGATTTGCGGCTGATTTAGTGCAAATGACTCGTGGTCGATTTTCTTCGAGCCAATATGAACCCACTCGACACATTGGTGACTTTTAGTTGTCGTGAAAATTTCAAGAATTCAAATACGGATACAGGATGCCAAAATGACAGAATAATTAGTCTAGGGCCAATTGACGAGAATTTTCCAATTTAGTGGTGTCACCCACGATTAGCCATACATCTTAGTTGAGTCGGCCTATCTCTAATCTCAAATTGATTTCATACTATGCCATAATGGCCTCTAAAGATGAGCACACTCGAAAAGTTGATTCCTGATCGAATTCTCAAGTCTATTGCATTAAAATTCCTTAATAGCTTCCATGAATAGTTTAGTTATCTTGAGAGTGATCAACTATGAGAATAGCCCTATAGGTGCATCAATAAAATGCCCGATTTATTCAATAGAAAACATGATCGAAAATCTGGGATGTCACTGTTTGCCCTCTGTTGTTGGTTCAGGTTATCAACTATAATGACCTAGAGATATGCCCTCATGCTCTGAATAATCAACTTGATGTAACTTTTGTGGTTTTTTACTGAGTTCCTTCCGAGTTGTAGGTGTCCCGTTTGAAATGCGGGGCTTCATCATCGGAATTCGGTTCAATCACGCCATTAGCAATTCCCTTGGCCTTAGACAATTCTTGAAGGCGGCCGCAGAACTTGCAAGAGGCGCACACGCGCCGTCTTGGCTGCTCGTTTGGCAGAGAGAAATCCTCTGCGTCTGACACCCGCCGTGAGCGTCGTGCAGGCACCATGAGTTCGAGGATGTGGTTGATGATGACAGAAGCACTGCCATGACGTTGGACCCCAAGAACATGGTACACAGATCCTTTTTTTTGGGCCTGTGCGAAGTGGCGTTTATCAAGAAAGGCCTCTCTCACCACCTAGTCTCGAGATCCTCCACCTATGAGTTACTTACGGCATGCCTATGGAAGTGCCACACGATCGCCCTCGAGATCGAGCCGGATGATGCCGTCCACCTATTGTGCATGATTAACGCGCGAGGCAAGCAAGGCCTCGGCGTGCCTTATGGTTATTACGGGAACACGTCAGTGTATGCAATGGTACTTTCGAAGGCGAGCCATCTGTGCAACAGTCTGCTGGGATACGCGGTTGGGTTAGTGAAGAATGCGAAAGAAATGGTGAGTGAAGAATATGGGAGGTCCTCCATTGACGTCTTAGTCCTTAAGGGACGGCCGAAGTACACGACCATTTGGAACTATGTGGTGGCCGACGCAACCAAGGTAGGGTTCGAAGAGGCCAACTTCGGGTGGGGGAAGCCGGCATATGGTGGGTTGCAGGCGCATTTCCTTTGATAAGCTTTTAGGTGAAGTACAAAACGAGAAAGGGGGAGGAAGGGATTGTGGTGCCGATAACGTGGCCGGAGAGAGCAATGCGAAGGTTTCAAGAAGAGCTTGCAAAGATGGCTGATAAAGGGAGGGCAGGTGACAATCATTATGGCGTGAATTCAACAGCAATCAGATCTCATCTCTAGAAGGAGAATTAATCATATATTCTCTGAAGTTTCTCAATCACATAGGACAATGCTTGAATTATTGAAAGGATCATCTTTCTTTGAATTTGTTTTCTAATTATGGACTTGATAGTAAATCAATCAAAGAATGACGTGCGTTCTTTTTCGTTTGAGTGATTATCCAGAACTCGAGAGCCCTAGCAGCTCAAGAAATGCTTGGTTTGCTATTTCTCATGGAGACAAGAAATAAAGAGATGGCAATGGATTGTATCAAGCGACATATTCAATTTTCAAGTTTAGTAGGCGGAAATCCTATTTTTCACCAAAAAAAAAAAAATATATCTGTAGAAATTGCTCGGGGTTATCGGTAACCTAATATATAGATATATAATAGAATCTAGCTCCAAGGAGCTCATTGGATTGAAATGTACAACGGAGATGGGGAGTGGAAAAGTCAAGAGAACCACATATTGGGACTTGACTTGTTAAACAAGTTTTTTTTATTCCTTGCGATAACGACTTAAGACACGTTTTGTAACGATTCTATTCCAGAGAACAATTTTTGGTGAGAAATGATTTCTGATTTTATTATTGGGAATAATTTTTTAGCAAAAGAATGCGTTTGGCAACTTCCCAAAATTTCTACTCCCGAGATAGAAATACATTTGATAGAATTATTAGATTTTTTTTAACCTCGTTAGACCATCGACGAGGCCGAGCCCTCACCCAGGCGGCGCGAGGTTGGTCTTGCCCTGGCCTGGCGAGGCCCAGCCTCATGCTAGCTAGGGAGGTTGAGCCTCGCCATGGCCGCGCGAGGCTCGGCCTCGCCTTGGCTGGGTGAAGTCAACGTCGCCCAGATTTGGCGAGGTTGAGCTCGCCCAGCCATTTGCGAGGCTTGGCCTCACTGGGCCACCGCCAAGCGATGCTTTCCTAGAGGTGGCCTGGCGAGGCTGAGCCTCGTGCGGCCATGGTGAGGCTCGGGTTGATGAGCCTCATTGTGGCTCGGCGTCTCCGGGGGTCAACAACGCTCCGACGACGTTACCGGCCCTCGTTTGGCCGGTCGCCGGTGTCGGCCATGGTCAAGGCTGGCGACCGACCAAAAGGAGGAAGAAGAAAAGAAAGAGAAGAAGAGAGAAGAAAGAGAAAAATAGATTCTAGAAATTGTTCCCGGAAACAAGAAACTATTTTGTTGTACTTTTTATTTCTATTCCAAATCTATTCTTGGAAACAAAAATTTTAACATACAGGTTTCTATTTTTTTTTTTCGTCCTTTGGAACAAAAGAATAAAAAAAATTGTTCCGGGAAACAAAAATAAATTTTAACAAATACGCCCTTTAACAGCACAATGAGCCACGATTGGTACGAGGATCCTATACCAGGGGCCCAAACTGTTGTAGAGTGCGTCCCCCTTGGAATTTCGGTTGGCCCCATTCTTAAAACACAAGGAAAGCATTTGACACGTTTTTCGTTTATTGAAGGCGACATCCTCGTAACAGGGGACCAAACTATTGTGGAGTGCGTTTCCCTTGGAATTTCGGTTGGCCCCATTCTTAAAATACAAGGAAAGCATTTGACAAGTTTTTAGTTTATTGAAGGCCACGTTTAGGTACCGGACAATAACATTTACTTATTGATACATAAATTTCCGCGACCTCATTCATTACATAAAAAAAAAAAATTAGGAATCAATCATGACCTATAAATAAAAATAATAATTAAATTGCATATGTATATTAGGATTATTATCGTCTAGCAGTAATATGCCCAAATTTCTTGCATTATATTTTTCACGTGTTGCAAAAAGAAAAATAAATATTGAATATGATTACAAACCTTGTTTCAATGGACATGGATGAAAATAGTATAATTCACGCCGGTTCCAAAACAACTCATATTGTGCGGTGTGTTGAGTTTAGATCGGTCTCAATGGATTTGCATCGCCTTCGAGTCGTGTTATCGTATTGTCTCGAGAATAGTCAGGCTCCTGAAGCATCGTTTGGGAGTAGAAGAGCATTCCAATCGACACAAAAATCTGTACACTATTAGAACGTCTTGATTTCTTTTCCTTTCTCTCTCTACTGTAACACGGGCTCTCTAAAGTTTCTCAAATCAAGTATGAGAATGCTGGCATTATTGAATAAAGTGTCTTTCTTTGGAATTGGTAATGTTCGAGTCTCTCTAAATAAAGTTACGGACTCGATGGCAAATCGATTAGACAAAGATATGCATCCTTCTTTTGTTTGAGTCTGTAAGTGAAGGGTACAAGGAAATCATACAGGAGAGTGCGTCCCCCTTAGATTTTCAGTGGTCACATCATTTCAATACAATGAGTCATTTAACACGTTTTTTCCGTTTATTCTGGCAATATTTGGTTATGTCAGGACAACAATGTTAATTTGTCAACATCTAAATTTGGGATCTAAATTAGTCATTTATTGCAATGACCTCTAAACAAAGATATTAGTTAAATTACATATAAATATAAGGAGTATTGTCATTTAATAGTAGTAAGCCCGCATGAATTGTATTATATTTCGCGTGTGTTGCAAAAAAAATAAAATGTTGTGATATGCTTACAAACTCCCGGGCTATTGGTCATTGGTAATTACAATAGAAGCATAATCATGGAATAAGTGTGACTCGTTATTAGAACGTCTCGGTTTCTTCTCTTTTCTCTCTACCGTAACACAGACTTAGTCAACCGCATATCGCTATCGTCATTTACTCTCTTGCATCACCAGCATTGCCGACAACGAATCTTCTCTCACTAATCTTCACAAGATGTCATTCGCTATGAGACACTTTATTTCTGTATGTCTCAATGACAACGAGGATTTTGTTTCCCTTTAGTCAAATTCTCTCACTGTTGGTGTCGTTGATAATAGAGAGAGAGAAAGGGGGGAGGGGGGGGGGGGCTGTGGATATCTATACGCTATGTTAGTAATTTTGGAGTATAATGAGGCAGTAGTTGAAGTGGTGTATACGTATACGCCATATCAACAATTTCTGACAATAATCTCTCTCTCTCTCTTCATCCACTTGGATATGGATGTCTCCTCGAATGCACTCATTGTCTAAAAAGTCTTAGACCTTTTAATTTTGTCACTTAAATCTTAACTATTTTCATGGTTTGCCAATTGAATTTATTAGGTTAATTTTGGCTTAAAATCACTAAAGTATATGCCATTATCTTACGTGACATGATGAACGTTGACATGAATAATTTTTAATGATATTCTTTAAAAAATTTCAAATTTTGAATTTGTTATTCTTTTTTCGTTTTATTTTCCTTTTTTCTTCCTTCCCTTGTTCCTTCTCCAGCCAATCGCCAAGCCTCGACAACCGACCTGAGACAATGGCCTATGAGGTTGTTGTCAATGTCAGTGGTTTCTGGCTAAAATATGCTTGGATGGACTCAATTAATAATAAGTGAAAAGATTTAAAAATCAATTGACAAAATTAAAAGACTTATAATTGAATTGACAAAAGTACGATAAGATTAGGACATTCGCTATTAAAAAGTAAGGAAGCACTCTTAGTCAAGTGCAAACTATGCCATATCATGTCTGCACAAGCCAAAGAGATATAAACTGAACTGGTTTATAAGACTTGCAGAGTATTTTATGGACTACCAAATAATCAGGTCTCCACCTCCCTATGAACTTATGTGTGATAAATACAAAATTTTGGAAAATTTATTTCTCCGTTGGAAGCCAGTTAAGCAAGTAGTCCAATTTTCGTAAAATATTGTGTAATCTTGAAATCTCTGTTACTCTTGAAAGAATGACGGAGTTGTCGCCATTGCATTACTCCTATGGATGATGTCGATATCGTGTGTTAATCTCTATATCTCGTATCCTAGAGATCTAAATTAGGTCTAAGAATTTTAGCAGCCGACGCCATCGCATTACTCGTGAATCGTGGGAGAGCGAGAGGAAGCATAGTCTTATTTCCGAAAGCCAAAAGGACGATTCACCAAGTAATTTTTTGGAGTGCTTTATTGACTATGCTTCATTTTATGTACCACGTGAACATTCTTTAAAACTAAGTCCCAACATTTTCCCTTGTTTCCCACCCTATAAAGCCCAAAACAATTCCTTGCTCTCTCTCGTCTCCAACCTGCCATCACGAAAATGGTTTCACCACCATCACTTCTTCTTCTTCTTCTTCTTCTTCTTCTTCTTCTTCTTCTTCTTCTTCTTCTTCAGGACTGCTGACCGTGAACCGCCATGAGCCGGAGTTGATCTCCCCAGCGGGAGACACCCCGTGCGAACTCAAACCCTCTCGGACCTGGATGGCCAGGATTGGCTTCGTTTTATGCTCCCCCTCCTTCTCTTCTACCCACAAAGCCGCTCAATGAAAGGCCGAGAAGACCCGGCGAGAGTTGTCAAGGAAGCGCTGGCGAAAGCGCTCGTGTACTATTACCCGTTGGCCGGGCGGATCCGGGAAGGGCCGGACTGTAAGCTCGGGGTGGACTGTACCGGCGAGGGGATTCTGTTCGTGGAGGCTGATGCCAACGTTAGCCTCCAGGAGCTCGGCGACTCCATGAAGCCGCCATGCGGCTTCGTAAATGAGGTGTTGTGTGATGTGGCTGGGTCGGGTGACATCATTGGGTGCCCTTTATTGTCGGTCCAGGCAAGTATCGTGTAAAAATGGACGATAATATGTGATGCGACTAACAAATGAAAAAAAGAAGAGTTCGGAAATTCAAAGAGTATGGTTATAAATGTCTCTTTTTGTTAACATGTGAGATAAGAGAAAGTGAATGAGGAAAATGTTTTTCTCATCTTGAAAAGTGGAAAACATTTTTCCCTATTTTAGAAGACTTTTTTTGCAAATAGAAAATATTTTCCTCGACCAATTTATTTTCCATATGGAAAATTTGGAAAATGTTTTTTTGGAAGTTGTTTTTAGCAAAACGAATGGAGCTTTAATCATAAGTTTTTTCACATTTTGCCAATTGAATACATTTAATCAATTCTAACTGAAAATCATTGAAGTGGACATATGGTATAATAGGTGTTGATGTGAACATTTTTTAATAATATTTTAATAACTTTTTGAATTATTATTATTATTTTTATTATTTTATTTCTTTCATTCTTTTTTCCTTTCATTTTGGCTTGGGCAAGCACCCACAAATCCTTGCCAGCCGCTAGTGAGGTCACCTCACCTAGAGCTAGCAGGGCCATGAAGACCCTAAGCAAGGCGGCCCTTGCTTAGATCTGGTGAGGGGCTTTGGGTGAGGCGGCCCTCCCACAAATCTAGCGAGGGTTGTGACTCTCGTCAAGCCCTCGTTGGCCAAAACTTTTTTTTTTGGATCAAATTGAAAGGAAAAATATTATAAAACAATTTAATATCATTAAAAAAATATCCACAACAACGTTAGCCGTATCACATGGGATAGTCGACGTCCACATCAATAATTAATGGTGAAAATCTTTAGGATCGACTCAATTGACAAAATGTAAAAATATTTAGGACTAAATTAACATAATTAAAAGTTTAGGACTAAAGAAATTTAAAAAAAAAAATCGGTACTTTTCTCATCATTACTTAGTCATGTTGCGATATGTAACTTGTTTAAAGCATTGCACTATTTAAAAACATATCGTGTGTAGATATTGTAAATTGATAGAATTTCAAGATATATGTGTGTGTGTGTGTGTGTGTGGATATAGATAGAGAGAGAGAGAGAGAGAGAGAGAGAGAGAGACATGCCCTCTTGATTCGATTAATTCAACTTGTACCTTTCTGGGTTTCTCACGAGTTCCTCGTTTTATGGTAGGTGACCCGTTTGAAATGTGGGGGCTTCATACTCGGAATCCGACTCAATCACGCAATTAGCAACTCCGTCGGCCTGAAACAGTTCTTAGAGGCAGCTGCGGAACTCGCACGGGGCGCACGTGTGCCGTCTCAGCCGCCAGTTTGGCGGAGAGAGATCCTCAAGGCGCGAGACCCACCGCAAGTGACGTGCACGCACCCTGAGTTTGAGGACACCATCGATGCCGGAAGTGCGGTCGCAATGTCGGACCTCACCAACATGGCACACGGGTCGTTCTTTTTCGGCCCGCGGGAAGTGGCATCGATCAAGAAACGCCTCCCTCACCACCTAGTCCCGAAATGCTCCACATTCGAGCTACTCACGGCGTGTCTATGGAAGTGCCGCACAATTGCGCTTGAGGTCGAGCCGGACGATGTTGTCTGCCTCTCATGCGTGATCAATGCACGAGGTCTCAATGTGCCTCGCGGTTATTATGGGAGCACGTCGGTGAAGGCAATGGTACTTTCGAAGGCGGGCCATCTGTGTACTAGTCCGCTAGGGTACGCGGTCGAGTTGGTGAAGAAGGCTAAGGAGATGGTGAGTGAAGAGTACGTGAGGTCCTTTATTGATGCGTCGGTAATCAAGGGAGGGCCAAAGCACGCGACCGTTTGTGACTACGTGGTCGCCGACACAACCAAGGTTGGGTTCGAAGCGGTCGATTTCGGGTGGGGGAAGCCAGTGTATGGCGGCGTTGCCGGTGCAGTTCCTTCGATAAGCATCTATGTGAAGTACAAAACGAGAGAGGGAGAGGAGGGGATTGTGGCGGCGATAATGTTGCCGGAGAGAGCGATGCGAAGGTTTCAGGAAGAGCTGGAGAAAATGACCGATAAAGGGATGGTTAGTGAAGATCAATATGGTGTGGATTCAAGTCTGATTAGATCCAAACTCTAGAAGGATCGGTCAACAAATCGTCACGTTGGCACGGTGATGTCGGCTGGGTTTCCATGTGAAGATTAACCATAGACTCAATCTAAACGAAAAATTACTTAAAAGAGTCATAATCTATTGTACGGATGAATTTAGTCTTCAAGCTTTCGATATAATCAATTTAGTTATAAATCTTCTGACGATTTGCCAATATAGTTCTTCTAGCTAATATTTATTGGAAATTGTGAATGTGAATGATAGTCATCCTATATTACAACTAATACTGATGTGGACAATAATTACAACTTCTAAATATTTTTTATCTTTATTTTTTTTTTCATTATGGCCAGTGAGGCAACCCTCACCAACCACTAGACAAGGCCTACAACCCCTCATTGGCTGATGGACCCTCGATGGGGAGATCTGGCGAAGGCCAAGGCAAGGTGATTGTGACCTTGTTAATTGCGGGCAAGGTGGCCCTTGTTGATCATAATGAAAAAAAAAAAAACTCATAAACTGAAAATAAAAAAGAATATTAATTAAAAAAATATATTTAAAAATCTGTATCTTAAAAGAAAATGCAAAAATTATCTATATTAAGGTCAATCATATCATGTAAGATGGTCGGCGTCCATGTGACTAATTTCCTATTGAAATTTGGTAGAATGACTATATTTACAAATTATCAAAATGTTTAGAACTGAATCTGTCAAATTAAAAGGTTCGGAGCTAAAGTGACATTTATACAACATATTGAAGATGTTTCTTCTTCTTCTTTTTTTCGCAACCCATTTCTCAGTCACATGTAACATGCTTGAATCATTGAATGAAAGTATTTCTCTTTGGAATTTTGTCTTCATAGTAAAGCGACTAGAAAAGGATACATGCATTCTCTTTAGTTCGAGTGTTGTGAGTGATGGAGAAGGTTTATTCTCCCATCACGGGACTAGTTTTCCTTGTGATGGGGACTCGACCAACCGATTAGCCACTCGTGAACTTGAGGAGTGCGACACAACAACGTTGGAAAAGACATTATTATTCTCTGCACCTGGTGCGGTAGGTCCAATGCATGTGATCTGTTGATCGTGCATGCTGTCAATATCATAAAGAGAGAGATTCCGAGAATTATTGGAGAATGGATCTTAACCTATCGATAAATAGAAAGAAAAGTAAAATCTTGTCCATTGATAGTAAATCTTGAAGTTCTTATTTGCCACGGCATTATACATGAGCGTTACAGAAATTGCAAGGAGTTACAATTCGTTAAGACTCGAGGATCGTTTCTTGGATGAAAAAGGATCCCAATCGCTCCGTAACAATTTGATAAAGAAAGGAGTAAATCTTGTCTTTAGATAAGAAACTTTAAACCTCTAGGGTGTTATGACATTTTATATAAGAGTGATGGAGTTATAGGGCCTGCATGGAATTGTTCTTTATTTCTGTTCTTGAATACTTTTTTTGCTTTTCTGTTTCCGGAACAAAATAGGAACAACTTCTTACTTACCAAAAACAAAAAAAAAAAAAAAAAAAAAAAAAAACAAAATAGGAACAAAAAAAAGAAACAACAAATTTTTACTTCTTGTTCTAGAAACAATTTTGGAGAAACGTTTCTCTTTTCTCTCTTCTTCTTCTCTTCTTCTTTTCTTCTTTTTTTCTTCTTTTTTCTTTGGCTGGTAGCCGGCCTCGGCCATGGCCGGCGACCGGCCGTCGAAGGCCGGCGATGCCCTCGAGGGTCGGCGACCTCGTCGGAGCATCGCCGGCCCCCGGTGAGGCCGAGCCTCGCCGGATCTGGGCGAGCCCGAGCTCGCCCAGCCAAGGCGAGGCTCGGCGTCGCCGGCGCGAGCGAGGCCGAGCCTCGCCTTGGCTGGGCAAGCTCGGGCTCGCCCACATCCAGCGAGGCCGAGCTCGCCCGGCCAAGGCGAGGCCGAGCTTGGCGAGGCTGGGCGAGGCTGCCGGCCTCGTCGGCTGGTCATTTTGGAGGCCGGCGACCGACCGAAAGAAGAAAAAAATAAAAAAGAAAGGAAAAAATGGAAAATAAAATAAAAATATTAAAAAATTAAAAGAAACAAAAAAAGAATAAAATTTACCAAACGTGTTTCTATTCATTTTTTATTCCCAGAACAAACGTTTTCAAACGCGTTCTTTTGTTCAAAAACCGTTCTCCGGAACAGAAACACTTTTTTTTGTTTTTGTTCCCTTGAACAAAAAAAGAACAGAAACGTTACAATTCGCACCCATAGAGTCTGATAGAGAAAAATGACATTCAAGCGTAGGAACCGCTTGTTGTGGAAAGACACTTCCCAGTAGATCACCTCACTCATCCAATTATGTTAAAGCAAATAATAGAGTTTTACTACTACTAATGGCATACATGTATATTTCATCATAATTATGTATGCCCTAATCTCCTATTATATATAGGGGTAATATCTTTTATAGTTGTAACATTGAAACTCATAACGTTGATACCGATAGTAGAGAAATTACTTAATGTGGCACCATGATTTTTCCCTTCCTGATTTTGGGAAGGGTTTTTCATGTAAAAATTCTTGTTTTTTTATTATTTATTTTTTCTCTTCATATATTCGTGTACCTAACAAAGAGTTGTGAAAATTTACAATGAGAAACAATCATTATGAACTCGAGGATTTCATTTCTCGGATGGATCATGAAACCGTTAGAGAGAGAGAGACAGCGACCTCGTTGATGGGTGAGATCACCTTGGTTTGTCGGCAAACGATGCAAACGATTAATGTTGGGAATTTTTACCTATTTGCAAAGCTCCTTTTAAAAAAAAAAAAAATTATGAAATGTATTAGCATTGTTCCGGTCTAAGTCTAGAGGCGTTTTAGTTTGTGCCAATTGCACGTGAGCTCAATGTATCCCGGCTTTTGGATCATATGAAATGAAACTCACGGACATTAAAGACTCGGATGCATTGGTACTGTGCATCCCCATCAACTAAGAATTTTTCTCACGTGTGACTACCTTATCTGGGTTACATCAAAAAACAAAAAAAATTAGAGATATTTTCTAAGAGTTATCTAGGTTAGATCCAAATAAAATTGGAGATATTCTGTCGAGAGTTATCGTCAATCATAAATTGAAATAAGTTTTATGTTAATTCACTTTCCAATCTTCCAAATGCAATTTAAAAGGATTACTCATATTGCCTTACCATTCATCGTAAATTCTCCTTTAAAAAAAAAAAATGGGTGGAGAATTTTGGTGGTCCCATTCTATTAAAATAGCATTAATTAATTAATTTCGTTAGTAATCTGCATACTTGCTTATGAATTTGAAACCAAATGTGGAAATGATAATTTAACAGGTGTTTGTGTTGTTGGTTTGGGTACCCTTTTTTTGTTTCCATTTATTAAAAAGAATATAATCATTTAACTTGTTTTTGGTTTATTGAAAGTAACGTTTGATTACGGTGTGCAATAAATCTTTATTCTGGTATTTTTTAGTATACACAGATGAAAATGTGGTAATTGGTATCGGCTTTGAGGTAACTCATACCACGTCATTTGTCGAGTTCAGATGTAGAAGAGAATATCAATCAAGACAAAAGGTCAAACGTTTTATGGATGCATATATGTATATCTTGTATATCTTGTTGTGCACATATGGGCCTGCAACTTGAGATTTTTAGGTTTGACATTCTCAAATGGACCTTTGAATGAGCTTTCGAATGATGGCAGCACCATGCCAGGACCATGGCAAGTTTCCCGGGCTCAATAGACCTCAAATGATTAAAACAAAATCATGATCATGGGAATAAGTGACACGTGTAATTAGAATATCTTTATCTGTTCGCTTTTCTCTCTATCTGGCCTCCCACAAGCCTAGTGTAGCCATGTCGTTGCCGTCGTTCACCCCTTCTTGCACCCCCACCAGTATTGATGAAGCCTCTACTCTCCCCAATCTCTCACAAGACATGACTTGCTATGAGCCACTTTATCTTTGGTTGTTTTAATGACAATCGGGACTATCATTTCCATTACTCATTTAGCTCACTGATAAGAGAGAGAGAGATGAGAATGTGTTAAATGACCACAATGAAGAAGACCTCCTCAACTGCAGCAATTATTAAAAAGTTGGGTATTTCCTGTCCAAAACTCTAATACATCGCCTTCATTTTGATTCTTTATAGCCCAAAATTATTTTGGCCAACAAAAGGTACCACTTCAAACTTGATAGATGCCATTTTGAGCAAAAAACCAAAATTCCTTCGCTTTGATACCGGTTTGTTGCGTAACACTAATTTGATGCACTAATTGAAGCACAAATAACAAAGGATGAAAGCAAAATTGAAATCACATAAGACACAAAACCACAGGGAAAGAAAAGGATTTCATTATCTTCAACAACCAGTAGAAGAGTCCAATCCAAAAGGTCAAAAAAACAACTTTAAATCTTACAAGAAGATAGGAAGAACAAAAAAGAGAGAAAATGTGGAGCCCAGTCTTCAATATGAGTTATGCAACATATCCCTTTTATAGTCCATCTTCAAAAAAACCCTAAAACAAATGTATATGGGTTACTAATCATGTGCATACTCTAAACAATTCCTTGTTGACTATGTTTTTATATTCCCCGTGGACGTTCTTGAAAGCCAAGTCCCAACGTCTCCCCTTGTTTCCCCCCCATATAAACCCTAAGCAATTCCTTGTTCTCTCCCGTCTCCAACCTGCCATCACAAATATGGCTTCACCACCACCTTCTCCCTCTTCTCTGGGACTACTGGCCCTGAAACGCCATGAGCCAGAGCTGATCTCCCCAGCAGAAGCAACGCCACACGAGCTCAAACCCCTCTCCGACCAGGATGGCCAGGAGTGGCTTCGTTTTCTGCTTCCCTTACTTCTCTTCTACCCAAACAGCCCCTCAATGGAAGGCCAAGAAGACCCGGTGAGAGTCGTCAAGGGAGCGCTCGCGAAGGCGCTCGCGTACTATTATCCGTTGGCCGGGCGGATCCGGGAAGGGCCAGACCATAAGCTCGTGGTGGACTGTACGGGCGAAGGGATTCTGTTTGTGGAGGCTGATGCCGACGTCAGCCTTGAGGAGCTCGGCGACTCCATGCGGCCGCCATGTGGCTTCTTAGACGAGGTGTTGTGCGATGTGGCCGGGTCGGGCGACATCATTGGGTGCCCTCAGTTGTCGGTCCAAGTAAGTATTGTGTGACAAGTCCAACATTCAGTCGTGTTGCAACATGCAACTTGGATAAGGCGTAACGCTATTGATAAGCGTATCGCGTCCAGATTTTGTAAATTGGTAGAATTTCAAGAGAAGCGTATCGGGTCCAGATTTTGTAAGTTCGTAGAATTTCAAGAGATCAAGTATAAAATTCTTCTGTAGAGACGTGCCCTCTTTACTCCGATTATTCGACCTTTACCTTCTAGGTTTTCTTACGAGTTCCTTCTTTCTGGTAGGTGACTCGCTTGAGATGTGGGGGCTTCATCCTCGGAATCCGACTCAATCACACAGTCTGCGATCTCTTTGGACTTAAACAGTTCCTAGAGGCAGCTGCGGAGCTCGCCCGAGGAGCCCATGTGCCGTCACGGCTACCCGTTTGGCAGAGAGAGATCCTCAACGCGCGAGACCCGCCGCAAGTGACATGCACACACCATGAGTTCGAGGACATTGTCATCGACACCGGAAGTGCGGCCACAATGTCGGACCCCAAGAACATGGCCCACAGATCGTTCTTTTTCGGCCCGCGGGAAGTGGCATCGATCAGGAAACGCCTCCCTCGCCATTTAGTCTCGAGATGCTCCACCTACGAGTTACTCACGGCATGCCTTTGGAAGTGCCGCACGATTGCACTTGAGATCAAGCCGGACGAAGTAGTCCGCCTCTCATGCGTGATCAATGCGCGAGGCCTCGGCGTGCCTTGTGGTTATTATGGGAGCACTTCAGTGATCGCAATGGTACTCTCAAAGGCGGGCCATCTGTGTACTAGTCCACTAGTGTATGCCGTCGAGCTAGTGAAGAAAGCGAAAGAGATGGTGAGCGAAGAATACGTAAGGTCCTCTATCGATGCGTCAGTAATCAAGGGAAGGCTGAAGCACATGACTGTTCGGAACTACGCGGTTAGCAACACGACCAAGGTCGAGTTCGAAGAGGCTGATTTCGGGTGGGGGACGCCGGTGCACAGCAGTGTCGCCAGCGCTTTTCCTTGGATGAGCATTTACAGGAAGTACAAAACAAGAAAGGGAGAGGAGGGGATTGTGGTACCGATGATGTTGCCGGAGAGAGCTATGCAAAGGTTTCAAGAAGCGTTGGCCAAAATGATTGGCGAAGGGACGGCGGCTGACGATCATTGTGGTGGGGATTCGACTACGATTAGATCAAAACTCTAGGAGGATAATTAAACCATACATTCTCTGCGGTCTCCCATTCACATGTAATAATGCTCGAATTTTTTAATGAAATATATCCCTATGGAATATACCTTCTAGTTATGGAATTTGAAGTAACTATCGTTGACTTTAGGAGTGCGACTTAACGATGTTGAAAGAAATTATTGTCCACCCCCGGAGCGCCGGCTGCAACTAATAATTATTAGTTGGGGTGTGGTTTATACTCCTCATGACCAGAAGTATAGAGGTTCCGTTCCAAGTGAACGGGCGGAGACTCAGGGCCGCCTCGGTAGGGATTGAAAAGGGCAACGCCCTTAGTCCGCCAAAGGATTTTTATAGTTTGGGCCCACATGGCTTAGGACTTTTTTGGCTCCTAGGTTTTTCTTGTCGCTTTTATATAATCTCTTCTTCTTGTAAAATCTCTTTCTCTTATAAATTGATAGTTGTAGCAGAGATGTAGGATGTGCTAATTATGAGAAAGGTACCAAAATAGTTTTAAATCTATTGCATTGGTACCGATTCAATCATAAATCTTTCAATTGAACTAATTCAGTCATAAACATTTTCACATTGGTATTAATTAAGTCCATCCAACCAATTTTGGCTGACCGGCGTTGACGTAAACGCCGGCCAGTGGCCAAAAGCTGACATGTTAGCTCGCTGTGCACTGTTGTGTTCTCTGGTCCCCAGTGCCTTCTTGTCCAGTAGCAGGAGGTGAGATGATGCGGGGTGTGTGTGTTTTTTCTAATGAGCATATCCCCTGCAGGGAGATTTCCCTGAAATGATCGAGGAGTACTTGAAGTATGGCATCATGAAGTGCATCGCCTTCAACCGCCGTGGTACCCTTCTCGCCGGTACTCTCTCTCTCTCTCTCTCTCTGTGGAATTGTTTTGGAGTTGTGTTCTACCGCTAAAACATTTTTAAGCTACTTTGATATCTGATGAAGAAAAGATGAGTTCCTTTTAGTTGCTGTCTAAACTGAGTGTTTTGAATTCGGAAAAGATGTGGCTCGACCTCCGTACTTCGGTCGTTAACGGAGCTTGTGAGAGCTCTATCCCCGTCCCAACCTCGTTCGTCTTAGCTTACTCGTGGGACTGTCTGGCCTGTTTTGGGTGGAGTATTTTGTCCCCATTTACTCACCAATGCTGCTTTTGTATTTCCTTATAATCTGGGCATGCTGGAAGCTTTAAAATCACGAGAAAGTTAAAAAGTAGTTTTGAATACATCAACCGCTTTATCCCGGAATTGTTCTGATTTGTTCCGAGACTAGATTAGAACGCAATTGAAAAATGGAAAGAAAAGTAAATACCTAAATGGAGTGGAAGGTTTGAAGCACATATCTCACACTTTTGGAATGCATATGATTGATGACCAAAGAATCTTGGTCTTCCGACCGTTTGGGTGATTTTTTAAGTTTCGCGCTACATTTTAGAATTGTAGTGCAGACGTTCTTTCTCCGGCAAGTTGTGGCACGTGGTGAGTTGTTTGTTGGTGCATCCATTAGTTGAATGTTATTTTGGAGAAGTAATTCTAGTTCATCACTAGGGCCTGGGTGAAGGCCGCCATGGTCTTGCCTGCCGCAAGCGAGGCCACCTTCACCCATAGCAAGGCCAAGGCTAGGCTAGCCTCGCCTAGATTTGGGTGAAGTTGCCTCGCTTGTGGCCTTGGGTGAGGCCGGGCGAGGTTGTGGCCATGACCTTGGTTGGAGGCTAGCGAGGGCTTCGTGGCCTAGCCCGACCTGGCCACTGCAAGGAAAGTCCAAGGAGGAAGAAGAGAGAAAAGAAAAGAAAAAATAATTTAAAAAAAAAATCCAAAAAAAAGAAATTATTAAAAAAAAATTGCCATATCAAGCATCCAGCTACCGGCCAACTAAATTCAGCTGGGTGGATTGAATTGATACCCATGTGAAAATATTTAAAACTAAATTGGTCTAATTGAAATGGTTATGACCAAATTGATACTAATGCAATAGGTTTAGGATTTTATTTTGTACTTTTTCCGCTAATTATAGAGAAATCTTTAGCTAGATGTAACCCTAATTTAAGGGCGAATGAGGATAAATCTTCCTCTTTCTCGCCTTAACTCTATTTTGTTGCGTCATTTTGCCTAAATCCTAACGATAATTTTCCCAGTGGTCAGCCGGCAAAGCAAAGACAGCATCAACCTAACCACGCTTTGCGCCTAAACTAGTCGTATGCAGATATTTGCGCTCCAGTAAATGACGGCACCTAATAATTTCTAATCAAGATTCCTATCGTTTGAAAATAGCTTGTTTGTGGATACACGCTGTCTGTTAAAAATAAACCCACCGGTTCTTATCTGTAACGGCATGGTGGGGGAGACTCGTTCAGACGCAGGCGAGAATCCCGATCAATATTAAAGTTCCAAACATTTTACGTATGCATATGCGTATCTTCTCGCACGCGCCGGGGCCTGCATGGACCTTTACAGACGAACTTGTTAGGACGCCGGATGCAAAAAGCCGCGAGAAGATAAGTCGCACGACATTGCCAAAGCAACGTTTTGCCTTCAGTCTCCTGCGGACAAGCTTGTGATTTTTAGGTTCTGACATCCTCAAATGGACCTTCGAATGGGCTTTAGAATGATGGCTTTCCATGCCAGGACCATGGGTTTGTTCCCCAGGATTAGTAGACCTCAAAGCAGATCATTACAGCTGCAGAGCCATGTCTTTCTCCGGCTGTGGTTGGAGGAAGCTCCCTCCATCTCCGTCGATCATAGGTGATTACAACAAAATCATAATCATGGGAATAAGTGTGACTCGTGTGATTAGAACATCTTAAATTGTTCTCTTTTCTCTCTCTTTAGCCTTCCACAAGCTTAGTCTAGCCATGGCCTTGCCGTCATTCCCCCCTTCCCGCAACACCGCCATTATCAACGATGCTTCCACTCTCACCAATCTCTCACAAGACGCAATTTGTTATGAGCCACTTTATCTTTGGTTGTCTTAACAACAATCGAGGACGCCATTTCCCTCTAGTCAGATTCACATTACTAACTTAGCTAATTGATAATCTCGTATGAGGTGTTTTTTTTTTGGGGGGGGGGGGGGGGGTGGAAGAGAGAAGAGAGAGAGAGAGCATGTGCAAAATGCTCTAAATTTGAACCTGTAAAGGTCAAAGAGATCCAGACTTAACTAGTTTATAGAGCTTGCATATTTTTTTTATGGGTCTCTAGATAGTCGGGTCTCCTTATCCATATTATTAAATTATCTCCAAATAAAAAAAAAAGGAATGGTATAATAGGCTATGAACTTATGAATTGTATATATATATTTAAAAAAATAAGCATGCATTTGGTATACAAAATGGCTACCTGGCTTGATCAGTTAAGTGTGAGCCCTAGTAAAGCTCGAGATTTAAAGACATGAAGATCAGCTTCCTCTTTTTCTTATACTAGTTTGTCGATGCGAAGGAGGTTAAAGGGCAAGTTGAAACAAAATGAAAGAAAGTTCTACAACAGTAGTAAACTTTAGGGCAATGCATATAAGAACATTGATGAATTCATATACTTCGATGATATTATAAACTCATCACTTACAAGATCAGACTTAAAATTAAAAAAGAAAAAAAGAAAAAAAAAGGGAACATCAAGACAACTTTATCTTCTAAGTGATATTGAAGATAGCTTTATGGAATCTGGATCAATATCATTTGGCAGCGAATAATTAAAACGTACATACTTAAATAGAAAATATTGTAGTGTTTTGGTGTGAAAATTTCCCTCCATCAATATAAAATTATAGATGAACAGAATTACTTTCCTAATTATTAAAAGCAAAAGTTTCTACTTTCAGGATGATAGATTATATTGATTTTTGTTTTTGAAAACAAATGATTCTAGCTGTAACCATTTAAATGGTGATTTTTTAAAACGACTGATTCTAGCCAAACGGGCTCAAGGCTGCATTAAAATTTAATTTTCATCAATTGAAAGCTTGAAGAAGATTTAAGAAAATTAAAAAGGTCCATCTGCACCACATGACTTGATAGATCCAAAGACTTGACTCGAATGGAGCTGGCAATTCCTGCTTTCATACGATATTCATGCTAATCACTCATGTTATTAGATGCGGTTGAAAATGTGGCAATTCGTTTCAATTTCGAAATAACTCATATTACCTCTCATTTGAATTCTAATTTGTATATGTGAATTTGGGTCGTATTTGAGTCCTATTCTCATATTGTGTCGAGAACTGCTAGGCTCCCAAATGAACTTCCAAATCACCACATTGTTTGTATTTCATGGTATAAGGTGCAAGTGATGATGCTAGTATGAACACCTAGAGGGTGGATGAATAGGTATTCAAAAGAAATATTGACAAAAAAAATGGAGAATAAAATAAGTTGCAAGCAAAGTTTGAATAAAGATCAGAGTCTGATAAGAGAGCCACAAGAACTTCTGGTAGATGTTTAGAATATGTTATGCGATGGAACAGACTTCTCAAATAATTTGTAAGTATGCAATAGACTTAAATAAGGAGAGTTAAGAGAAGAGAATGTTGCACACGAAATTTATAGTGATTCAACTTAGATCAAGCTTACGTCCACTCTCTCACGCTAATAGCCTTCTGGCTGGATTCCGTTATATGATCAACAAGAGAATACTTAGTGGTAGATCTCACTATCTCACTAAGTCACTCTTTCGGTATTTTTCTCACGATCACAAACGTTTAAGCTCACGAAGACAAATGTATGATTGAAGTTCGCTTAAACTTTGGAATTATAGATTCTATGCTCCGTCTCTTACTTGCTCCTCGGTCATTGGTCTCCTTAAATATTCATCCACTTCCAAACTAGCCACTAGACAGTATCTATAAGATCGTCTTCTAATCGACCAATTTGACAGATTTGTATCAATAAGATTTAGTAGCCGTTAAGTGACAAAAGTTGAATCCTAAATTGATTATGATTGCCCACACAAATAGAATCTTAGTTTCCATAAGTAAAGCTTATTCGTTTAGAAAATTTTGGTCTTCAAGATCCAATTGTTAATTAATTAAATTGAGTCAATCAAATCTATCTTGATGTAGAATCCAAATCAGATCACTAGCCATTATATGTTTGGGGTTTGTGTTACATTTTGTTGAGTTGTCTTGTTTTGAACATGTGTCTCATTATGGACCTTGTCACGTTATGGACTTGTGTCTTGTTTTGAACCTTGTCACATTCTGGACTTGTATCTCGTTTTGCATGTAAGGTCTAAGTGTGTTTTGTCAAAAGTAAAGTTTGAGTGTCTTTCGTCTGAAGTAAAATCTAAGTGTCTTCCGTCTAAAGTAAATTTTACAATCTGGACGTAAGTCTGAACATATTCTGCTTCTAAATATATTTAGCCTTAAAATCTGGATACAATCTGAATAAGATCAACTTTAGCATAGAGTCTATCTTCTGGTTCTTTCAAGTATAGACTTTGACAATATCATTTATATATTCTATCATCTGCATAATCTATTACTTAACCATTAAACACGTTAATAGTTTTTTGATTTATTTTGTCATATTTAAAAAATCTTAAGGGATTTCCCTAATAGCAGGAGCCTCATTTAGATGTAGAATAGAATACCAGTCAAGACAAAGTTCAAACGTTTTATGCATGCATATGTCTATCTCCTCATGCACATGTGGGCCTGAGAAGATAATGTCACATGACATTGCCAAAGCAATGTTTTACCTTCAGCCTCTTGCAAACGAGCCTATGATTTTTAGGTTTGACATTCTCAAATGGACTTGTGGATGGGCTTTGGAATGATGGATGCCCATGCCGGGACCATGGGGAAGTTTCCCGAGCCCAATAAACCTCAAAGCAGCTCATTATAGTTACGGGGTCACCATGTCTTTCTTCGGCTATGGTCGGAGGAAGCTCCCTCCAGGTCCCTCAATCATTGGTGATTACAATAAAATCATAATGGAGTTAAGTGTGTGTGACTCTTCGTTAGAACATCATAATTTGTTCATAATGGAGTTAAGTGTGTGTGACTCTTCGTTAGAACATCATAATTTGTTCTCTCTCTCTCTCTCTCTCTCTCTCTAGCCTGTGACAAACTTAGTCTAGCCATGTCATTGCTGTCATGTGAGCCGTCGTATCTTTGGTTGTCTTAATGACAATCGGGACATCATTTTCCCAATAATTGAGAGAGAGAGAGAGAGAGAGAGAGAGAGAGAGAGAGAGAGAGAGAGAGAGAGAGAGAGAGAGTTGAATAACCACCTTAACATTTATGTTGAATGAAGAATATTGAAGAATATGGTATAGCATGTGCAAGTTGCATTGGATCAGGATGCGCATAGGTCAAAAGGATCCAAACTTAACTCATTAATAGAGTTTGTAGAGTGTTTCATGAATCTTCAATCGAGTTTCCTTATCCTTATATAAAAATATATAAATATATATAAATTGATATAGTAGGCTCTAAACTTATGCGTTGTAACTATACATTAAAATACAGTGACACTGCTTGATCAGTTGAGTGAGAGCCCTCACAAAGTTCAAGATTCAAGAAACACAAGGGTCAATGAGCTATCGGAAGAGGGTAACGAGGAGGAGCCACATACAATAGTGGCTTTCCAACTTTCCATTCCTCAAAACTCCGTGCATGGAGACCAAGAAAAGCACACATGGAGAATGGAATGGTCATTGTATTATCATATTCCAATGCCCACCACCACCACAAACATTGGTAGTCACTAATGGGAATAGGACAAGGTGGTGAGCTTCCTCTTTTCTTATGCTAGTTTGTTAATGCGGGGAAGTCTTGGGATGGCAACATATAACACACCTTACGACACTGCACGGAATCGAGGGAATAGAGCTAGCCTGCGGTTCCATGCAGTATCGTAGGGCGTGCTAGCTCTGCTATTGGCCTTTCATTTACCCTCACTCACCCGAAACGCAAGTGGCTACTATATTAGCCTACCCGGTGGTAGCCAAGGGTATGCAAACACACCCCGACGTGGAGTCTACCTTATCCACCATAAGGCTCCCTAATTTTCCGTCTATCTTTCTTTTTTCGACAGAGAGGGAATACGGAGGATAGCACGGGGTCTCCCACCCTAGGGCAGTTCTCCTGCCTATCTCTTTCTTAAGCCTTTTAAGGATTTGCTCAAGTCCTTGAATGGCAACATATAGCACACAAAGGAAGATGGGCTTCTTTTTTCTTTTTCTTTTTTCCTTTTTTCTCTTTTTATTGAGCTATAAGGTTGCTAGCGGAGCGACCTTTTATAAAAAGGGTTCGACTGCCGTGTCAAGAAAATCGAGTCAACCCATCCTTGCATCTGAAGATCTCCTGCAACACGTACCGAAAGGGGTTAAAGTTCATCCTATGTTGGAGATCCGAAATTGATTTTCTTGATATGATTTAATTAAGACACTAAGGAGTCTATAGATTTCATTTGTAGCATCTTAACATATAAAAGGATCAATCCTCTCGAAAATGCTTGACACTTTTTTCTTTTTGTAGGATTGCAAGGACCCATTTCAAAATGCAAAGAACATCAGTGACTAAAAGCACATAAAATGTCGGCCCCTTGTCGCTTAACTCTTCCATTTTGTACGACTTGGTCCTCAAAATTTTGTTCATGAAATTGAAATTTCTAATATATTTGACATGTGTAATTGAGGGGAAAATTATCCAAAAAATCTTAAATCGATTGTATGACAGCCAATTTAGTCATAAACCTTTCAGTTGTGCCAATTTAATCCTAAATATTTTAACAACTTATTAATTTAGTAATAATATTTCAATTTTGTCAATTTAATCCTAATAATTTGTCAATTTAGTCCTAAATCTATTAAAGATTCACCAATTTAGTCATTCTTGCCAATTTTGGTTGGATAGCTAACATGATAGTCTAGTCAATACTGACCATCTTAGGTGGCATGGCTAGCCGACATTAACATGGATAATTTTTACAAATTTTCTTTTCTTATTCCCTTTGCGGGCCTCAGGTGAGGGATGCCCACGCCTAGGCTGGTGAGTGCTACACTCAATGGATCTCGTCACCTAGGCGAGGGTGGGCTACCCTACCAAATCCGATGAAGGGGGCACTCGCCTAAGGTCGGCAAAGATCTTCAGCTGTGACATCTTAAATTACGACTCCGTCTCGATGATATGAAATGGGCTTTTCAAGAACGCGCCTATGGTCCTATTTCTTTGAGTTGGCCACTCACAAGTTAACTAACCTATTAGGTGAAGCCATTAAGGGATATAAACGTGACAGACTCAAGAATTCGATTGAAAATTACTGCTCGACCATAATAATTGGCAAGGGTCAATACGTCACCGTTATAATCGATTAGTGATCGGATATAGGTCGATTTGACAGAAAAATATTATTGAATTGTGGGTGATTCCGCGTGATTGTGAAATTTGCGTCGAACAGTACTAACCCAATTTTTTGTCGAAATTATAATAAGTACATGTAATTGAAAACTTGTGATTTTTGCGACAACCAAGAGTCGCCAATGAGTTGAAGATACACAAATGTGGATCGAAATTATTGATCACTGGTCAAACGCGCTAAAATTCCTAAAATTTACCCGGTAGGTTGGGTTGCGCTAAAATCGCGTCCAATCGATTTTAACCACAAAAATGAACTTGGTTTTGGGAATCGAACGTTCAAGCGTGTCACGATTTATTTTTAGGATATTGTTTCATCTTTTAGAAAAATTCCGTCGAGCCCGGAATTTTGCAAAAAAATCGGTTTTGGGACAAATGGGAAATTACTGGAAATTCGGATGGTTGAGAAAAATAGATTAATGTTGCATTTGGTAATGATTACGTTCGGGAACAGATTTTGATCGAGAAATGATTCTTTTTTATTATGTTCTTGAGAACAATTTCTGAGCAAAAGAATGCGTTTAGTAATCGTACAAAATTTCGATTCGGAATAGAAAAAGAACATATATGCGTTAGGTAACTACATAAAATTTCTATTTAAATTCTAAAATTATATCAAATTATAGAAATTTTTATGATTAACTATATTTATACTAAATAATAAACATATTAACTAATCAAAATTTTATTAAATAGTAAATAATAAAATATAGTATAAATTATAAATATAAATAATAAATAATAAATTAAAATCCAAAATTAAATATGTATTCTATATATAGTAAAATTTCCATTTATACTTCAAATCATTTTTTATTTTTTAAATGAATTTTTTTTTCTTTTTTTTTTTTTTTTTTTTTCCTTTCTTCCTCCCCTTGTTCTTCTTCTTCTTCTTCTTCTTCTTCTTCAAGGTGGCCAGTCGTCGACCCTGGGACGACCAGTGATCAGCTAGACGAGGGCCGACGATCTCACCGGAGCGTCACCGGCCCTTGGTGAGGCCATGCCTTGTCAGCTGAGCCTCACCAGCAGCAAGGTTGTTTGGGGTTGAGCCTCTCCAATTCCCCCTATTCTTGCATGTGTGACCCTTCCTGTTTAGTCGCCCATCTCCCTTCCTTCTTCTTCTTCTTCTTATTTCCTTCCTTCACTTTTCTTCATCCCTTTTCATTGGCTGTCGCATGTCACCCTCCATTTCCCTTTCATTCTTGCCATATCATCCCACCCACCATCTCTCCTTCTCCACCACCACCATATTACCACCCCCCATAGTCATCTTCATCACCAACCAACACCATACAGCTACCGCACTATCTTCTTCAAGTCTTCACGCCAGCTTCTCATTTTCACCAGCAGCAACTCCACGCTATCGCTCTAGCAACACTAGCCCCCGCACCAACCACCGCTTCAGTCCGTTCCAACTTAGTCTAGCCGCGCCATCCCCGCTAAGCTGCCACCAACTCAGCCACCGTTTTGCCGCCGAGACCCACTCCACAGAACCAAGTCCAGCTCTTGGCCGTGAGCTTGTTAGGCTGTAGCCGCCCTCATTGAGCCTCCGTCTGAGACGCCGTAGGCTCGGGTCCTCACCACCGCCGCACTACTGTCGTACCGCCATCACCGTGAAACTGCCGCCATCCTAATTCGGTGAGTTAACTCCCTAATCATTGATTAGGTTGTTAATTGCAATTATGGGGTTAGATTAGTGTTAATTAGCTTGATTAGATTAGTGTTAAGTTAGATTAGCCTTAAGTTGGATTAGTGTTATTCTCTTTTAGTTAAATTAGCCTTAAGATAAATTAGTGTTAATCTAATTGGTTAGATTAACACTAAAGAGGGTGATTTAGTCCAACTTAGTGGATTTTCTTCGGATCTAGTTACTAGATCCTCGCCGTTTGCCATTTTTATTGGGAAAAATTTGCTATGATTTTGAGGTTGCTTCATTTTTCAAAAATGTTCTAGACATCTTCAAATATGAAATATATTTTACTCAAGATTTTAGAGATTTATAAGAATGAGATTTCAACTTCGTTATTTGCAAAACAAAATCTTGGATTTTGCTGGAACTGGTGACTTTTTGGTGTTCGATGGATTTTTATCAACCTTAGAGTTCAAATTTCCAAAGAGTTCCTTCACAAAAGTTGTTCATCACATCGTTTATTTTAACATAGTCAAATTTTAGATCATATGGATAAGTTTTGGATCTCGAACCAAAATGATTTTGGAAAACATAATTTCTAGAAAATGACACAATTTTTTTAATGGTTTGAGCGATTTACTGCTCTTAATTTAGAAGGATTTGGGTTAAGGTGCTTTTATGAAAAGTGTTCTTTTAAGTGTTCTTTATAACATATTAAAATTTGAGAATTTTCTGAACTCGTTTAATTATATTTCTGGAATTAACTTGGAGGCACGCGAGTGACCCGGTTTCTGCCAGTTAGGATCGGTTGTGATTTTGTGGATATTTTTGGTATACTTTTTGGATAATGCATATTTGGTTATGTAGTTGACTTTTAGCATGCTTAAAACTTATGCGTGATGTTATGTGAATGGTTATTCTATGGTGGTTGCTTATTAGCCTTGCAAAACATGGCATTGTGGATTATTAAATAGAAAATAAATGAGGTGTCAAGTCCAAACGCCAAAACTTATTTTCCCAATAAAACAATGAGGTTTTAAAATAGGTGCATGCAAAGTTTGACGAATTAATTTTAAGTAAGTGAGTACTTATGAATTTATTTCTAAAAATTTTGAACAAAAAAAGGGGATTTTCTAAAGTTTAGTTCCAAAAAAGGGTGGTTAGAAAAGAAACTAGAAAATAAATGAGGTGTCGGGTTTGGATGCCAATTTTTATTTGCTTAATAAAACAAGAAGGTTTTATAGTAGATGCGTGCAAAGTTTGGCGGGTTAATTTCAAATACATAACCCTGTACGAATTTATTTTGGAAAGTTTGAACAAAAAAAAAAGAGTTACTAAGTTTATTTTTAAAAAAGGGGATTTTGGTGTTTTGGCTATATGATGGAAGGTAAAAGTTGACTTGTTTGATGATGTGCCTACATGGTCAGATTAATTAAGTGGTTTAGTTTAATTACTCGCAATTTATTTAATTAATTTCAATTTAATTAATTAATTAATTAATTATAATTAGTGTAAATTATGACGGGATAACCGTTTATTAGAATTTTACGCTAATCTTCGTGGTGTGATTCATATGTGAAATTGCTTATTTGTGCAATTAAGTGCTTGGTTGTTGTATTGGATAATTATCACAAAAATCGATTTTTGATGCCAAAATTTTTTTATATACTATATAAAATCGTGGGATTTTGAAATGAGAGAGTATCACGTTTTATGTTGCAATTTAAAGGTGTGACCACACACAATTATTTTTCCGAGAATTTTTAATACGAAAAAAAATTAGCCAAGTCCATTATTTGAAATTGAAGTTTGGATGCAAAGCACGATGTTCTTGGCCAAGTTTGGATTTGTGTGTGATCGCTATTAGAACCCGTCACTCAATGAAAGTCGGGGAGGCGATGCCTAATTAAGTTCGGATACCCTTGACAACGGATGTCGGTCGCAATGGAGGCTGAATCGATGCTCTTTCAGGAATGCCATCTAGATGTAGACGTTACTGTGCTTGACGGAGCGGGACGACACCCGGTTATGCCAAATGACCGTCGACTATTGAGTTGGCCATGGTGTCACGACCTACCCCTCGGGGGGAGGGAACATGTTTAGGGGTATTACCTAAAAGACGGGCCCGAGGCCCATGATTAGGCATAGGCTCTCCCAAGCCCATATCCCGCGTGACGTTGGGACATTCTTAAAAATTTTAACAAAAGGAGTCGCCACTAGCCTATTGGGGTCGGCTAGAAACCAAGTGAGGCATGGGAGCATGCCTCACTTCCTAAGCAACCAGAGAGTCTAGAATCGGGGACTTGATTACACTAATTAACCAATTAGTGCCCTTTCGATACCTAATCTTGTTCATTTTAAACGAAATGATTTTCATCAGGCAGTTTAGATCGATTTTATATCTATCCACTAACATAGGAGGTGAGCATACAGGTGCGCAATCAAAAAGGTAATAATTATAACTACTAAGATCCTATTTGCCCTAAAATTAAACACGTGCAGGTTAAACACAAAACACGCAAGTTAAATAAGCGATAAAAACGACATATAAGAAAATAATGGCTTAATTACACTAAAGCGGCAATACATAGCAATTCCTAACCAAACCCTATCATTCTTGGATTTTCGAAATTTTTTTGTTTTTTTTTTTTTTGTTTTTTTGTTTTGTTTTTTTAATTAAATTAATTTTTTAATTTTTTTAATTAATTTTTAATTAATTTTTTCTTCAAAAAGAAAGTCAAATTTTTAATGTTTTTATTTAGTTTTTTTTTAATTTCGGAAATTTTTTTTGAATTTTTTTGAATTTTTATCATTTTTTCGAAATTTTTGATTTTTATAATTAATTTTTTGAAATTTTTAATTTTTAATATATATTTAATATTTAATATTATTATACTTCAATAAAATGGGTTCGGACCGGGTAAACCTAATCCGGCCCGTGGGCCCAACCCAAATCCGGATCCAACGTTTTTGGGTTAAAAAACATTTTTTTTTTTATTTTTCTTTTACAGCTGTTTTTAAAAGATTCTTTTTGTTATTTTTTTTTTATCTTTTTCCCACTTCATCCTTTCCCTTGCACGTTCTGCCCAACGGTCCTTCCCGAGGCCAGCTTTGCCGTTTTAATTTTCTATTTTATTTATTTATTTTTGCTTTTCTTTTTTTTCCTGATTTTTCTTGGTTTTTCTTTTCCCTTTATTTTTTTTATATTTATTTCCCTCCTGCCTTCTGACATTTTCACCGAACAGCCCCATCTATTGTCTTTTCTTCTCTTTTTGGGTTTTCCTCTTTTTCTCATTTTTTGTCATTTTCTGGCTTTTCTTTCTTCCTTATTTCTTTACCTTTTTTTTTTTTTTTTTTTTTTTTAAAATTCTTTACGCCCCTCTTCTTCTTCGATGGTTTCCCCATGCCCGAAGCCAATCTTCATCAAGGCAAGCCCACACACCAGCTCCGGTCGGAATAATGGGCGCCACCCGTCGCTGGCTACCATCACCTAACGGTCGCCCACTTCGACCGGCGTCAATCGCCGTCGGCCATTTTCTCCGGCAACCAAGTGACATCCGACGCGAGGGAAAACACTTGCCGATTCAACGATACAACGCCACTTCACGAAAATGACACCAAAGCACTTAAACATTGAAGAACCGTTACAAAAGTAAAGACAGGTTGATCTCCGGTTTAAAAAAAAAAAAAATGTACTAGCCTTCGGCCTTCTCTGAGGCATTTAGTCGAACATATAGGATGCACCAGTTAACAAAAGGAGCCTAGTCTCACTTGGGACATTGATTTGGGGCAGACATCAACACTACATGCACAAGCCATACTAAAGATCCACTCATGGACTAGTTAATCAAGTCGGAATAGACATAAACGAAGAACAACCATCTCCAGGCTTCAACAAACTAGTAGAACTTAGATATTATTTAGGCATTTTCACAAGCACTTGGTGTGCGCGACTAGCACGGGGGATTTTCCACTTGATAGAGACGTGAGACAAATCTAAACTGCTACCACGTACTAGAATAGCTAGTGGCTTACCAGGAGGACCGGCTCGGATCGAAACTTGCGCGAACTAGTCAGCACGAGTTCCGGCCCGACGCCTCCCCAGAAACAAGAGACACACACTCAAAACAAAGCCTCCCTTGTTCAAGAGGAGGGCTGCGGCGATGAACGGACCTCCAGCAACGACCAAATACTCTCCCAAGCTTGCTCTTCGGTGTTCTCTACTCTCTCTCGACTTCGGGCAACAGCGAAACGCTCTCTCCCTGATCATCTCTCCCTCTCTCAAGCTCGCTCTCCGGTGCGACGCTCTCCCTCTGATCGTCTCTCCCTCTCTCGAGCTCTTTGTTCTCTCTCCACCAAAGAACCAGTCAAGACCTCCCATCTATTGTTTGCTCTCTTCCTTTTAAAAGCTCGGCCAACAACAGGCGCGCATGGCTCCTGCCACCGCTAGCCTGTCGCGGCCACTTGATCTCCGACCCTGGGATCACGCCGTCCTCTGCCTTCGCGATCCTCTAGCCTCACGATCCTCTGTTCCTCTGTTTGTACCCTCCTCTTTTCTCTTTTTTGCAGAAGCATGGATGTTGTGAGGGGAGGAAGTTGATATGTGTATGGGCCGGGTTGAAATAAAAGGAGGTGGGCCAGCCCAAGTGCGAAAAAAAAAGAAAAGGAAAAGAGATATGTTGGCGAGCCCATGCGCGAAGAAGACCCATATGCTCGGCCTCATTCGATTTTTATACCTTTTAATGGATCTTTTTTTCTCTTCTTTTTTTTTTTAAAAAAACTTTTTTTTTTGACAATTTTGGAGAAATAAATACCGTTCAAAATGTCGTGCAATGATGAAAACACGATACCTTAATGATTTTTTTTTTTACTTTTCTTTCCTCTTCTCTCTTTTTTTCTTTTTTTTTCTTTTTTTATTATATACATATTTTTTAAAATTTCGAATTTTTCATTTAAATTTTTTTGTAATAATTTTTTTGATAAATTTTAAAACTAGTGATGCAAATGCTCCTAATGCCAAAATTTAGGTGTCAACAGTTGCCCATCTTTGAACGGGAGCTCGAAGAGATTCCTTTCAAAGACGAGAGACACCTAAATTTTGTCCATGGACGATGACGATTAGGGGCCGTCGATGAGAAAATGGGATAAAAGGACAACCTTACTTTGTAAGAGAAAAAAAAAAGAGAAAAAAAAACCTTCAACTAAGATGGGAAAATCTTATTGTATGATAATGAGTTCGACTGTAAGAAAGGTCTCACCATGTACAAATGGGTTTCGATCGGACGCAAACAAGCATGATTTATGGATGAACTTGCAAGCCGTGTGGTTTAGGAAAAACCACCAATCCCGTGATTTAAGGATAGACCCACCAACCTTGTGGTTTAAGGATAGACCCACGAACCTTGTGGTTTAGGAAAAGCCACCAATCCTGTGGTTTAAGGATAAACCCACCAACCGTGTGATTTAAGGATGGACCCACGAACCGTGTGGTTTAAGGATAGACCCACGAACCGTGTGGTTTAAGCATAGACCCACTAACCCCATGGTTTAAGGATAGACCCACCAACCTTGTGGTTTAAGGATAGACCCACGAACCTTGTGGTTTAAGGATAAACCCACGAACCTTGTGGTTTAGGAAAAGCCACCAACCTTGTGGTTTAAGGATAAGCCCACGAACCGTGTGGTTTAAGGATAGACCCACGAACCGTGTGGTTTAAGGATAGACCCACAAACCGTGTGGTTTAGAAAAGCCACCAATCCCATGGTTTAAGGATAGACCCACGAACCGGGTGGTTTAAGGATAGACCCACAAACCGTGTGGTTTAAGGATAGATCCACGAACCATGTGGTTTAGGAAAGACCCATGAACCGTGTGATTTAAGGATAAACCCACAAACCTTTGGAGATGGCAAGGTTTGAGGTTGACCATGAACCTTTGATTTTTGGGGAAGCATCCACTCACCCCTTGAAAACCGCATGACTTCACTAAGGAATCATGTTAAACTCAACTTGAGCAAATGTCGTTAGAGACGTCATTAAGAGACGTATGAACAATATTACAGTGTTAATTGAACAAGTTAATCGAGTTAAGTCTGATTCTCTTGAGAAACATTTGATGTCAGCTATCATCATGTGACGCAAAGTTGTCATCTTGCTCGAGAATGCATCATTAATCATCAAATTTTCTAGGAAACAAGTTCTCATTAGAATGACTATAACTCATGAAAAGGGATCATTAATCATGCCAAACTACAGCTTCTTAGTCAGAAAGAGTTTCTCACACACTCTCAATAAAATGGCTATTTGATCTCATCCTTCATGTGGGAGATAACTGGTTGCTAAGGGTATCTCACATAACCTATGTCAAAGGCTTACAGAAACATTCGTAATGAGCACAATATGATCGATCAAAAGGGTCTTTTGAAAAGACCGCAATATAGGCTTGGTTGGGGCTTACACAAAGGAATTATTGCTTTGAGGCCAATAAAGGAACATTTGTCATTATCTTCATCAGGTTTACGAGTCAAGCACTTGGAAGATAAGACAAGATAGGATTATCTCCACTCCTTCTGGCAGTAACTTCTTTGTGGCATTCTCATCCTTACTCAAACCATCCTAATTAGAAGAGACTTCAGAAGAGGGTTGTAATGTTGGCTTGGGTGAGGCTCCAAAGGCTTAAAATTTTCAAGAGGGTTTTTAAGAGTCGGTGATCATCATGGCATCATAACCAGGTCACTCGACCTTTCAAAAGCATTTGGCTTTTGAAACACAGCACATTTCAAAAGTCCCCTGACTAATCATTTATGCATGGGAGCTTTGCTCATTTCGCTAATGTCTTTTGCTCTTCCGATGGATTTTTTTTTTTTGCATGCACTTAAATTTGATAATTTTTCCCTTATAAGATGTAGCCCTTTAGCTCTTTTTCTTAACAGGCATTGGCATTGCTTTTACCAGGCACACTGCTTTTTCATGCTCCTAAATTTGTCGAACTTTTTGCTCTTTGAACTTTTGGAGCTCTTATGACTTTCGAGATGCTTTTCACATTTTCTCGTGATTGTCAATTGTATTTGGTCAATTCTTATGCCTTGCCCCAGTGAAGGGAGATGATCGCCGCTCGGGGTTCGGAAATGAATAATCATGCCCAAATTGGTTAAAGCAATGGGTATTAAAGTTTGGGTAAAGAAGGATATGCTCTTCTTCACCTTGGGATAAATCAAGCTTTGATGAGAATTCCTTTAAAGCTATCACTAGAAGATTGATGCAAGTGAAAATAATAGAATCTTTTCTCAATCTTTCGCTCTACAACATACTCGTAACCTCCTATGCTGCCCCAATGTAGGGTTGTTCTTGACAGGGGTACTTTGAAGGATCATCTTTATTTAGCTGAAAATGTGTTAGCAAGATGTCAATTCAGTGCTTGGGATTGATGAATGAAATGCCTTTATCATTTCGATCTTTGTGCTCAATGCAAATGAATCTTTCGTCCTAAGAGAAAGTCGTTTTCCACTCAACTCTCAAAAGTGTTTGAATGACGTGTTTGGAAATGGCTTACCTTTCTTCATTCTAAGCACTTCTTATTTGGCATGAGTAACATTCCCTTTTAATTTTGTCAAAATCACTCATATGAAGTTCCCCTCATAAAGACACAATTAACAACAACTGAATCGACAATATGAATGACATTAGGCGCTCTACTTTTCATTCACTCATCTCTTTCATCATTTCGATTTTTTTTATATATAAGAAAAGGACAAGGAATACCCAACTACCTTTGCAGAGGTTGGGTAGCCATTCGAATCAACCTTTCAGGGGCAACGATCAACTTCCTCCATTCCGTTGTAACTTCATTGAGTTGGTTGGATACCTGAAATACAGATAAATATGCATGTATGTGATGTATGCATGACATGCATGATGCCATGTGACTCGGATTATGCGCAAGATGGCTCTACGACCTTGATCTCATTCATGGGAAATATTTCTTTACAGCATCGGCATTTACAAGCTTAGACAACTCACGGCCATCCATTTCAACTAAAACCATAGCACCACCTGGGAGGATCTTCTTAACGACATAAGGTCCCTCATAGTTCGGGGCGAACTTGCCACGAGGGTCAGGGATGATTAGCAGCACTTTTCTTAGCACCAAGTCATTGATCTCAAAGTGCCTAGGATGAACCTTCCGATTGAAGGCCTTCGCGACCCATTTCTGATAGCATTGACCATGACACATTGCTTTCAGCCTCTTCCCATCAATCATGTTTAGCTGGTCTTGCCTCTGTTGTATCCATTTGGCTTCATCGAGCTTCGACTGAGAAAGGACCCTCGACGAGGGAATCTCGACTTCTATAGGCAGGATAGCCTCCATTCCATATACTAACGAAAAAGGAGTTGCCCCTGTGGAGGTGCGAATAGATGTTCAGTATGCTATTAGTGCGTAAGGAAGCCTTTCGTGCCAATCACAATAATTTTCAGCCGTCTTTACCAGGATCTTCGTTATGTTCTTATTTGCTGCTTCAACTGCCCCATTCATTTGAGGATGATATGGTGATGAGTTCAAATGGCGAACTCGAAACTCATCAAGCAAGTCATTTACAACTTTGTTGTTTAAGTTGGACACATTGTCAGTGATGATTGCCTCCAGTACCCCATAATGGGCAATAATATCGCGGCGAATGAATTTGGCCACATTCTTGGCAGTGACATTAGCGTACGAGTTGGTTTCAATCCACTTCGTAAAATAGTCGATCGCCACCAAGATAAATCGATGTCCATTTGACGCCTTGGGATTGATGGGCCCGATCACGTCAATTCCCCACATAGAGAAGGGCCAAGATTGGGACATTTTGTGAAGCTCATTTGGTGGAGCGTTTATCTTATCCCCATAAATTTGACATTGGTGACAACATCGCACATGTTGTATGCAGTCAGATTCCATTGTCAACCAGTAGTAGCCGAGTCGCATGATCTTTCTCGCCAAGAGGTGACCATTCATGTGGGGGCCACACTCCCCTTCATGTATTTCCTTCATCAAACGATTGGCTTCTTTGGCATCAACGCACCTTAGCAATGTCGAATCGAAGGACCTTTTGTAGAGGACATCTCCACTGGTGAAGAATTCTGATGTTAACTTTATCAAATGCTTTATGTCTGCTGCTTCACTTCCTTTGGGGAATTCACCCTTCTATAGATACTTCAAGATGTCATGATACCAAGGTTGTCCATCCGGTTCCTCTTCAACCGTCATACAATAAGCCGGGCGTCGAAGGATTTCAATTCTCAACGGTTCAATGTCCAAGCCCCCAACTACTTGCAACATCGAAGATAAGGTAGCTAGGGCATCAGCGAACTGATTTTGAGACCTTGGTAAGTATTCGAATGATATTTCTTGGAATTCTTCCGTTAACTTCCCAAGGAACTCATGGTATGGAATCAATTTAGAATCCTGTGTTCTCCATTTGACTTCGGTCTGTAAGATGATAAAGGTTGAATCACCATAAACTTGCAGCTTCCGAATCTTCATATCAACGGCAGCTTGGAGACCGAGAATGCATGCTTCATATTCAGCGATGTTATTCGTACAAGGAAATGTCAATTTAGCGGTGACAGGGTAGTGTTGTCCATCTGGGGAAATAAGGACCGCCCCAATACCAGACCCAGCTAAGTTAACTGCACCATCGAAGTACATCGTCCATGTGTCGCTGGATACAAGTAGAATTTGCTCCCCCGCATCACTATCTTCATCAGATGCTCCGGACCCCTTAGAACTTTCCGCTAACATGTCTACTATGGCGCGACCTTTAACAGACTTTTGTCCTAGGCTCTGAATGTCGAACTCTAAAATTAAGATTTGCCATTTAACCAACTTGTCCACTAATGCCGGCTTCTCTAAGAGATACTTGAGGGGATCATTTTCGGTCACCAGTAAGATTCGGTGATGAAGCGTGTATTGCCGCAGCCTGTGCAAAACCCAAATTAAAGCCACGCAAGTTCTCTCAACTTTTGTGTAGTTTATTTCCGAAATGGTGAACTTCTTGCTTAAGTAGTATATCGCGCATTCTCTCCTGTCATTTGGTCTTTTCTGTGCCAACATGGCTTCCAATGATTCGTCATGTATGGTTAAGTACAAAATCAGGGGAATTTTAGGGAGAGGGGGCACTAGGATTGGTGCGTGAGTGAGATAGTGTTTTATCTTCTTGAAGGCGTTCTGGCACTTAGCATCCCACTCAATCTTTGCATTCTTTTTCAGGAGCTTGAAGAACGGCTTCGCTGTTTCAGACAACTGACAGATGAACCTCGCTACATAATTGAGTCATCCCATCAAACTGCGGACTTCCCTTGTGGTAGTCGGGGGTTGTAAATCGCAGATAGTCTTTACCTTTGATGGGTCAATCTCTATGCCCTTACTACTAACCATGAACCCTAAGAGCTTCCCAAATTTCGCTCCAAAAACGCATTTTGCAGGATTGAGGCGTAGCTTGAACTTCCGAAGACGTTCGAACAGTTTCCGCAAGACCTCAACATGGTCTTCGCCTCGTCTTGATTTCGCGATCATATCATCCACATATACTTCAATCTCCTTATGCATCATGTCATGAAACAACGTGACCATGGCCCTTTGATACGTTGCCCCAACGTTCTTCAGACCGAAAGGCATCACTTTGTAGCAGAAAGTTCCCCAAGGGGTTATGAATGATGTTTTGCTCCTATCTTCCTCCTTCATACGAATTTGGTTGTATCTAGAAAAACCATCCATGAATGAGAATAACTCAAATCCCGTCGTACTGTCGACTAAAACATCAATATGCGGGAGTAGGAAGTCGTCTTTTGGACTAGCTCGGTTCAGGTCACGATAATCTACGCACACCCTCACCATTCCATCCTTTTTTTCATGACAGGTACAATGTTTGCTATCCAATCTGAATAGTGTGACACTTCAATGAAATCCACTTTTAACAACTTCATGACTTCCTCTTCGATTTTCTTAGACAACTCTGGCTTCGTTCTTCTGAGCCTCTATTTTTTAGGTGGCACATTAGGATCGGTCAGAAGGGCATGCTCTACAATACCAAGGTCTAACCCTGGCATGTCGGCATAAGTCCAGGCAAATATATCCTGGTATTCGTTCAGGAGATTAATCATTCGTTCCGCTTCTAACTTCGAGAGACATGCCCCAATTTTTATTTCTTTGACATTTTGTGTATTGCCCAAATTTATCGTGACTGTTTGTTCTTCTGTCAGCAGTTTTGATCCCTCATGTCGATTCCAATCACGCTCGATCCCTTTAAGATCTTCATCGGCGTCAGATTCTAAAAAATCTCCCTCATGTGGATCCAAGTCACATGAATCTTTGTCGTGATTATGCATAATGTAATGCCTGAGATGCGATGAGATGAGTTAGTATGCATTAATAACAAACAAAACGTGTGTCACTTGTGAATGATTTTTTCAAATAATTTTTTAAAACTGTTTCGAGAGCTCATCCTCATATCCTCAGATTTTCCTTGCTCTTACGAAATTATGAAACTAGGAAGCATGTAGAAGCCCAGCCCTCAGTGACCATCATAGAACCAGTTTGGTATGCTTCCACATGTCCTTAATAAAACATGCATCTTCATTGAAAGGGAAATGATAAGGTTGTATTACAACATACTCCACCCAAGACCAACGGCTCAAAGTCAATGGCTTAACAGAGTTTACATCATAAGCGACTCAAACAAGCAAATTGAAATAACAACAAGTTCCCACGCAGGGGAAGAAAACATAAAGTAAAAAGCTACGCTGAGCTAGAACCATCCTACTCTGAAGGGTTGGCGATGCTCCCAGAAGATTCAGCCTCCTCACAAGCTAGGATGGTGCATATAATATTCTCTTCAAACATCTTGGCTATACCGTCAATAGTTCCATCTTCTTCCATCAGCATTTTCGGGGGCCTTGGGAATGTTTCTTTCAGTGGATGAGGGAAAACACTATGACAACTTCTATCTCTTATAATTCAACCTCTGTGGTCGCCTCGGCCTCCACATTCACCTCAACCTCCTCAGGTGCCTCGACCTCCACATTCGCTACGGCTTCCTCTATTGCCACGGCCTCCACGCTCTTCAACAAACCCTAAGCCTTTTCTCCTTAGAACTCTTCGAGCCTCAATAGGCTTTCGAATCCCTTGTCCATGCAACCCTAGACCACCTCCAGGATTGTAGCCATTTGCTAGCATAATCTTCCCTATCGCCAGGGCCGGCTTGGATAATTCAGGAACGCACAAGAGCCCACAGGAACGTGGACCATAGACACCAGCTCGAAAGTCTGAAAGCTTGACTCTTCTTTGCACTCGGGTTCCACGTATAGGATGGTCGTTTCATGGTACACCTTGAAGTCTGTTTCCTCATGCACAGTGATGAGTCTATTGTCCACCACAAATCGTACTTTCTGATGAAGGCTAGAGGCAACAACACCCGCTGTGTGAATCCATGGTCTCCCCAACAGAAAGTTGAAGGCAGTTGGTATATCTAGAACTTGGAATGGTACCGAGAAAAGTACAGGACCGATAAGTAGTTCCAACTCAATTTCTCCTAGCACCTCTTTCCTCATCCCATCAAATGCGCGCACAATAGACTTAGTTGGACGTATCCTTTCCATCTCAACACCTAAGCGGTGGAGTGTAGCTAATGGACATATATTCAGCACAGAGCCATTGTCAATCAACACTCTAGAGACAACGGTGCTATCGTGCTTCGTTGAAATGTGCAGCGCCTTTGTGTGATCACCTTCGTCAGCAAAGAGGTCTTCATCAGTGAAGGCGATCTGATCTTTCAGAAGGATGGTCCCCACGAACTCCTGTAGTTGGGTGTCATCAATTGTTTCCGGGACATGTATCTCGTTAAGGACCTTCAACAAAGCGTTTATGTGCTTTTTAGAGGATTGAATTAGCTCCAAGATGGAGATTTGAGCTGACATTTTTCGCAATTGATTCACTACATTAAATTCGCTCGTTTTCACCACGGCTAAGAATTGCCTCGCGTCCTCCTCCGTCACGGCTTTCTTTTCGGTTCCTCCAGCAAGCGCATAGCAACGACCTGATCGAGTGATGGCAACTACTTCTTTTGTCCCGTAATCCCAGGGTACTGCTTTGGTGTTGAATTCCAATGGAGGTTCTAGCATTATCACCTCGTCCTTTCCTTAAGGTGGTAGTTTGATCACGACCGGCGTCAGGTTTTCCTCCAAGATTTCGATCGCTGATAATTCTTCGACCATAAGGTCAATCGTCACTGGCTCAGTGGTTTTCATCTCGACATCACTAGTGCGATCCTCATCAGGCAATTCTATCAATACTGGGGTAATCATAGCGACCATACCCTCCTCTCGTGGAATCGGATCATCCATACCCCTCCATCTGCCAGGGATAATGTCCTTAGGATCATCAAAGAAACTTGAGGCAGGCGAATATTTCACGTAATAGTCATATTTTTCTCTTGGTTGACCCAACGTATCGAACACTTCACCTTCGTCACATATCTTCTTTGAGAGATCATGGCTCCGAAAGGTTCCCTCAGAATCCGTCTTCAAGGCGTCTTCTATCGCCACTTGTTCATCCTCCTCTGGGATCGGAGGTTTAGCTTTCTTCGTTTCACAGTCGCAAGTAGCATCGTGAGATGATGAGCTAATCACGGATGGTGTCATCATGGGTAGTTGTCTTTGTTCTTTGTTGGCACTTCGGATTACCCCCATGTCTATCATCTTGCGAATACATTCTAGTTTTTCCTCCATGGTTATGTCTTCCTCTCTTTCATAATGCCCGGCTAGCTCAAGAGCCTCATACAGTTTAGGGACATCCACCACAAGAGATCGCTCGTTCGCTTGCATTTCCCCAAGAATCATATTCACTCCTTCAGCATGATCAGGCAAAGGGTTTTGTTGCACGTTGGGCGTAGCTTCTTTAAAGGTCAACTTCCCTTTATCTAGTAGATTCTGAACTTTCAACTTCAGTGTGTAGCAATTATCGACATCATGCCCCTTTTCTCCCATGTGGTATTCACACGTCTTGGTCACATCGAAGCTTGGGAATCTTAGGGGGTTGTCTCTAGGTACTTCCTTGGCTACCAATCTCTTTTCAAAGAGGATAGGTAACAATTTCGATAGAGGTCGGGGTAGAGGTGTGAATTCTTTTCGGGGGAACTTCTTGCTTTCGTCAAATCCCTGTGACCCGCTTCCTTGCATAGCTCTAGGCTTTTGTGAAGGCATCAACACTGATTTAGGTGCAGTTGGCTCCTGGATAAACGCCACTTCAACTGTCGTCTCCTTGTCCTTCCTCGTTGTGAACCTCTTGCTATTCCCAATAGATATTCTTCCATCAATTATCGCCCATTCAACCCCTTCACCAACCTCCACCAGCTGGGAAAATGTTTGGCAACTAGAGTACATTGATCCCTGGAAATAGTCAGATGGCAGTCCTTAAGAAGAGCTGCCTCATTTCTTTCTCACTCAGTGGAGGCTTCACTTGTGATGCCATCGTTCTCCACCTCTGGGCGAACACTTTAAACGATTCATTCCTCATCTTTTCCATCCGAACTAGCTTCTCTCTTGTAGGGACAATCTCAGAGTTGAATTTATATTACTGTAAAAACTCGTCAGCGAGGTCGTCCCATCTAGGGGTGAGCGTGGTTCCGGGTAGAACCGGGAACCGGAACCGAACCGAAGGACAGTCCGGTTTGGTTCCCGGTTATGAAGTAACCAGTTCCGGTTCCCGGTTCCTTTTTCCTAGGAACCGGCGGTTCTCGGTTCCGGTCAGATTAAAAAAAAAAACACTAAATCTCCCCTTCTCCCCTTCCCCCGCGTGATTTCCCTCTCGATTTTCCCTCCTTCCCCTTCCTTTTTTTTTTCTCTCTCTTTCTTTTCTCTTCTTTTTCCTTCTCACACGTCACTTCCATGCCCCCCTACCCGTACTTTTTTCTTTTCTTCTCTCTCTCCTCTTTCCCCCTCTCTCGGCCGAAACCCCCCATTCTTCTTCTTCTTCTTCTTCTTCCTTCCTCTTGCTGGCTGCTGCTTCACCCACGAGTCTGTTCTCTCTTTGCCCTCTACTCGATGCCACCAAATAGCATCCCCGCCGTGCCTCGCCTGCAGCCCGCACCAACGTCGCTCCTGCTCCGCTCGCTGCTGCCTTCGGCGCGCCTCGCCTGTAGCCCGCGATGCCGCTGCTCTGCCGTGCCTTCGCTGTGCCCTGACGTTGCTCCTGCTCCGCCCACTACTGCCTTTGCCGCACCTCGCCTACAACCCATGACGCCGCCGCTCTACCTTTGCCGTGACTCGAAGTCGCGCCCGAAGCCGTGCCCCAAAGCCCGCGATGCCGCAACTCTGCCTTGTCTTTTCTTTTAATCTTCGAAATAGAAACATTGCTTAAAGTCTTATGTTTTTCATGGTGCTTGTCTGACACTCGTTGTTGTTTTGTAGTTAGTTGGGCTTGATGTTTTGGAAATCTGAGTAAAACATGTGAAAACAAAATGTCTTTCAGTGACGTGCTTACTTGGTTGCACTTTACTGGATAAGTGCAGAGAAGAAGCCCCCATTTTGCTGTCTCTTTTGTTTCTTTAACCTGATGGCCAATATATATGATGTTTTCTTATAATTCTGAAAGTCTTTAGTCCTTATGCCGTTGAGGTGTGCTCTTTTAATAAGCTCAATACAAGAGTAATTCCATCGGGGTTTATGGACCCTGGTTTGGGAGTCATGATTACTTATTTGCTGTAATGAATTGTGCTTTAAATGTTTGATTTTAGTTTATATAGTCCCCTTTATGCAATGTTCTATGTTATTCCCGTCTCTTCTCGCAACTTCCCTCAGTTTCACTTTCAGAGTTCGTTCACTCTCTTCTCCCTATCCACTCCAGCGTCTCGACTCCCTCGACCCCGACTCAGGCTCGACGACGGCGAGAGAATGGATCGGGAGTGAGGTTCGAAGCCCGGGAGCGGGGGCGCCACCTCTGCCTAGAACGAAGCCATTGATTGCCGCCGCGCCCTCGAGACCATCGATCTCGCCAAGGACCCCTACTTCATGCACAACCACCTCGGCAGGTTCAGACTTCCCCCTTCCTTTCCCCCCTTGGTAATCGATCCCCCAGAACTGGGCTTTCGCATCAATTTGATGTTTTTACGGGGCTGACGGCGACACTGGCTTGTTTCGGTGGCTGCAGTTACGAGTGTAAGCTTTGCTTGACGTTGCACAACAACGAGGGGAACTACTTGGCGCACACGCAGGGGAAGAGGCATCAGACCAACTTGACGAAGAGAACAGCTCGTGAGGCGAATGATGCGCCTACTCAACCTCAGCCCAATAAGCGGAAGGTTAATGTTCGCAAGATGGGTGAGTTTTATGTTCTTCCGGCTTCTCCTTGGGAATTGGGATTTATGTGGAATCCGCTTTAGGCTCTAGATTGGTTATATTACGTGGAGATTGATATTGTCCGTGCTACTTAGTGAGAGCTGTGGTTGACTTATGGGAAGGGTTGCACAGCTGTTGACAAATTGTTGGGCACCTTCTCTCTATTGTGGCTGATGTTGGGCTGTGGAGAGAATCTTTTGTGCTGATATTTGGGGGGACTTTTGAATGAGGATTCGACTGTACTGCGTGGGATAGTGTAGTTTCTTCATGCTATTTGATATTGATCACATTAGCGGCTATCTATAAGCACAACATGAAAATTTTGCTTGTTTTTTTGTTGGCTCTGCTTGTTTCTTTGAAAATGATTGTTAAAAAAGCGTGTTCATCTCATTATGGTGTTTGATGCTGAAAAGTTAGTTGGTCTAAGTGAAAAACATTTCATCAAGAGGAAAAGCTGCACCCAAAAATGAGGAAAATGACTTCAGATTTTAAAATCCCGGAAATTATTTTTCACTTTCACCATCATAGACAAGTTCATCATCTCTCTTCTTTTCTCTGAAACATGCACCGACATCATCCTCCCTTTACCAGAATTCATAAAGCCACCATTTCATTTAAATGAGGTGAGACAATGTCTAACCTCTCTATTTAAGAAAGGCAATGTTCCATTGTTGTCTTCTTTCAGCTGAATTAATCTTTTTATATGCACTTGATGTGAGTTGGGCATCACTTTTAGAATAGTGAGCAACGCTTTAATAAAAGTTGGATAACTGTGGTAGCATCTTCAGACAAATGTCTTCCTTCTACGATTTCTGTTTATACAAATTTGTAGGCAAGCTTGATATGTTGAGTTTTTCAGTTGACTGGAAAGAGTAAAGTTTTGTGCAAAAGAAAGGAAATGAAGCACATCTGGCCTCCTCCTTAACCGTGGGTGATTGCTATTTTGTTTCTTCCATAATAGATGATTGTTATTTGAGGAGTGTGTTGGATAATTAGGAGAATATTTTCATTGACATGAAAATGCTTTAAAACAAAGATCATCTTACTAGACAATGCCATAATCTGTATTGGACCATGTTTTGAAACTTTTCAAACACAAGGGGTTACTACTACTGCTTTTAGAATTCTCAAGTTACTATTTAGGAAAGGAGATAATGAGCAAACTTGGGGTCTTACAATGAAATCAGTCATAAAAGCTGAAGGTTTTGCTACAGCATAACTCAAATCAATTGAAGTGGCCGTTCGGTGATGGGTTGCAGTATCTATTATTTGGTGATGTTGTTGGCTTTCATATGTATCGCAATCAATGGAAGAGGTTTGTAAAGGCATGTTATCATGCCACCTCACTTAGGATAGAATGAAGCTGAGCAGCTTGCTTGTTCAATCGACATGAATAAGGTGGTTCAGTTCATATTATTTGTAGAGCCTTCTTTTTCTACTAATAAAGGTGAAAACTTAATTGAGCGTTTTTTTCAGGGCCAAGAGTCCATCAACATCAACTATAACCATTCTAGGAGCTCAAAAGTATCTCATTTTGAGTGCCAATGAAAACAACAATTGTTTTTTGATAGTTTTACAATTAGCTACTACTTTTTCCTTTAATGTTAATCCACTGAACCTCATTTATTTTAACTTCTCTGTAGGTGCAAAGTTGAATTAGAAGTGCGTTAAAATATTTTTCCATTTCTCGCGCATCAGTTGATTGGGGTATTCAAATGCCTAACCATCTCAATCCTTTGCTTAAGCTTTAACAAGAACTTATCATTGTCTTCCTCAGCTGTCTTCAACAACCTCTCCAACAAGTTGCTCTTCTCTATCAACCTAAGATTTCCGATTCTGTTATCTTGCCATCTTCTTCGGCAAGAATGCCTGTTAGGAGCTTTTCAAGTGCAGCCCTCACTATCAACTGTCGGTGGTGAAAAGGCTGAAGGAAGTGGTGGCGGAGAAACGAGAGTTTGAGCAGCAGATGGAGAACGAGCAGAGGGTAGGACAGCATTTGAATGTCATTCCACTTCGTGCATATTACTACGCAAAAGATGAGAAGCTCCTTATATATGACTATATAACAGGAGGCAACTTCTCCTTGTTGCTACATGGTATGTTTCACCTAGTCAATTTTGTATATTATTTAGACAATTTTCCTAACCAAGGGATCCTAATTTTGCTAATCATTTATGTAAATGTGTACCATGTTCGTTATCGTTTTTTAAACTAAAAATTTAAAATTTAAAAATTTAAAAAAAAAAAAAAGAGAAAAAGGAACCTGTTGGAACACGGAACCGACCCCGGAACCTGTGACAGGGTAGGTTCCAGGTTCCAAAAAATTAGGAACATGTACCCGCGGGTAGGTTCCAGGTTCCAGGCGAAACCTGTAAGGAATCGGGAACCGCTCACCCCTAGTCCCATCCAGTGAGCTCTTCAATATCCAGTGCAATAAACCACGACAGGGCAGGACCGTCTAAGCTATCTTGAAATGTATGTATGAGGAGCGGGACATTGTCGGAGTAGCGAGCCATCCTCCTTATATAGTATTTGAGGTGGGTTATAGGACAGCCAGTGCCATAATATTTTCTTGTAAATTCCGGCCCTTTGAAATTATCGAGTACTTTCACCTTAGCGTATGGGGTTAGCTTGTCCACTCCCTTCATCTCATATCCTTGGAGGACACAAAGTCGCTCCTCCATCTTAGCCAAGTGTCTTGCATTTTCTTCGTCGAAGTGGATGGCGGATCCCTCCTTTGGAGGGGGATCCAGATTGACGATTACAGGCATAATAGAATGGGCTTCCTCAAAAGCACATTTTTCAGCAAGATCAGTGACATGTGGTTCTCCAGCTGAGGGTGGAGTGGGTCCCGAAAAAACGAGAGTAGAGGTTCTGGCTATGGCCGGGGCCGGAGGTTCACTGATTTTTCAGCTTATCTCGACCATCAAAGCAATGAGTTGAGCCAGCTGGTTCTCCATGTTGGCCACGCGTATGCTGACATCCTCATTCTCCATCCTGGCTTTTGCGCGAGTACGAATTGGAGATCTCCTCTTAGCCATGTTGACAGTTGGATGAAAGTAGACAACCTGTTAGTACCTGGTTAATGATAGATAAGCATATATAAGCATTAAGTAATAGTTAGGTGGTCGGTCCATGACAAAGATCTAATCGCCCCAATTTGTTCATTTTATTGAAAGCAATGTTGCTACATAACGCAAGAAAAGACATGAGGGAGAACCCCCCAAACAGCGAAGCTAATCATGAGTCCTATCCCTCGATATTGCAACATGAGACAAACTCTTTAACATTGTAACACATGTGGGCATGGGCCCATTACATATCGCACTTGACTCAATCTAACTAACGAAGATAGCTCCCGCTTGTGGCAGCCCCACTAACTCGGGTCAACTTCGAGGCGCACTCCTCGGCTTCTTCAAGCTTCCTTTTGAGGCGTTTGATCTCGGCTCGGTGGGTGGTCTTTAATGGCACGTCAGGAATCTTCGGGCGTAGGCTTTTTGGGATTTTGTGCCTAAGGATATATTCCATCGTGGCGTAATAGGTCTTCTCATGCTCTTCCAACTCCTCTTCAGGCCATATCTGCTTCCGAGGGTGGCACATATCCCACATTGACTTAACTAACACGACGGAGTCTTCGTGGTCATGGCATCCGTCAATGAAGTCTATCCTAAGCGGGTCTTCTTGAATCATCGGTGGAAGTCGTTGAACCTCTTGGAACTGGCGGGCGACCCGAGTTGGGTAATACTCAATGACTCCAGTAATTCCCAACAAAGGAACAGGTCCAGTAAGCCCACACACGAAATGCGCTTTTCGAACTCGGAGCCATTCGGCATGCCATTAGAAATCTTCAGGTCCAGGGTTGGTCATGAAAGCTAACCATTCATAATAATGATAATCGGGGGCGAACGTCTTCCTATCTTTAAACTTCGGGATAGGGTGGCTAGAGTCAGAGATGTTATTCACGGTCATTAAGCTACCAAACCCTTTAACGTGAGAGAAGAACCAGATTTGCAAGAGTTCAGGAGGAGCATGGAAAGTTTTGTTTTTGTTTTCTTTAAAACGAGTGAGGGAAAGAAAAGTTTCAGTCAAAACGGCATTAACAAAACCCTTTCCCATACATATCTCACAAGCTACCCATGCCATGGAAGGGTTAATAGCGTTCCTACAATGTGGGAATAACACGAACCCGAAGAAAGCTAACAAGAAGATCCTATTCTTTTGAAAAGATAGGGCATTTTGAAAAAGCTCGTTTAGGAATGAAAATGGGTAGGTCTTGCGATTAGTTTCAAAACTTTCCTCACGTCACCCTCCTTAACCCTAAGGAAACCAGATAAGGTTGATACATGCTCAGCCCCTATAGATGGACCAATTAACTCTGACACCAAAGGCTTTCTCATGGCAACACTATATTCTTCTAGGGTTGGAGTGAGCTCGTGGTCACCGAACATGAATGTGCAAGTCTCGGGACACCAGACATGGGCCAACGCTCGTATAACGCCATAATAAGCTTCTATTTCTAAGAGAGGAAGTAATCGTCCAACATAAGATCGCACCCAATCATGGCCAGTCGGGACTAGCCTATCCCACCATGTGCGAAGCTCGGCATTCGGGGTAGCAATGATGTGAAGCTCGGGTATCCCCATTGTATACTACTCACAATTACGATTAACCTAATTTTCCATGAACCAACCAAAAAAAGAAAGCGAATAAGTAAATTACGAAAGAGAGAATTTGAAAATCTTACCCTACTCATTGAGTAGCAAAGCCAATGACATAGACATACGCATGGACGGTAGTTCAATTTCTACTCTAAATGGCTCAAAATGGAGCCATGGGATCACCGGACTAAACCAACAAGGTCGCGGCTAGGTCGGGTTACCCATGACTCCGGCTTCGTCAAAGAACCGACCCGTGTTGCGCGGTTGCAGACCGGGGTGGGTACCTTCAACGTGAAGAAAGAAATTTCGGGGTTAAGGTGGGCGACTCGTACTACGCGGTTGTAGTCGGAGTGGTATCCACCTCAACACCATCCTAGGTGATCCTATGCGGCCCAGGTCCGGCGGCAGGTTGTGTGTGCTATGGTGTAGTGCAATGCAGGAGACTCATGCATGACAATTTTAAAAAACAATCAGCACTTCAAACATGAATAAACCATTCACTCTTATACCCCTACAAAACAAATGTTAGAAAATCACCGCCCCTTATAACTCCCATAAGCATTCAACATTCAACGTTCAATATGTTATGGATGTACATGATATCTTCGCTGCTAAACAAAAATATTTTTGAACAAGATTAATTTTGGCCTAAGTCCTCTAAGGTTTAAAACTAAGTCCCCAGCAGAGTCGCCAAGCTGTCACGACCTACCTCTCGGGGGGAGGGAACAAGTTTAGGGATATTGCATAAAAGATGGGCCCAAGGCGCATGATTAGGCATAGGCTCTCCCAAGCCCATATCCCGCGTGACGTTGGGACATTCTTAAAAATTTTGACAAAATGAGTCACCACTAGCCTATTGGGGTCGGCTAGAAACCAAGTGAGGCATGGGAGCATGCCTCACTTCCTACGCAACTAGAGAGTCTAGAATCGGGGACTTGATTCCACTAATTAACCAATTAGTGCCCTTTCGGTACCTAATCTTGTTCATTTTAAACGAAATGATTTTCATCAAGCAGTTAAGATCGATTTTATATCTATCCACTAACATAGGAGGTGAGCATGCAGGTGCGCAATCAAAAAGGTAATAATTATAACTACCAAGATCCTATTTGCCTTAAAATTAAACACGTGCAGGTTAAACACAAAACACGCAAGTTAAATAAGCGATAAAAACGACATACAAGAAAATAAAGGCTTAATTACACTAAAGCGGCAATACATAGCAATTCCTAACCAAACCCTATCATTCTTGGATTTTCGAAATTTTTTTTTTGTTTTTTTAATTAAATTAATTTTTTAATTTTTTTAATTAATTTTTTTTAATTTTAATTAATTTTTTTCTTAAAAAAAGAAAGTCGAATTTTTAATGTTTTTTTTAGTTTTTTTTTTTGAAATTTCGGAAAATTTTTTTGAATTTTTTCGAATTTTTATCATTTTTTCGAAATTTTTGATTTTTATAATTAATTTTTTGAAATTTTTAATTTTTAATATATATTTAATATTTAATATTATTATACTTCAATAAAATGTGTTCGGACCGGGTAAACCTAATCCGGCCGGTGGGCCCAACTCAAACCCGGATCCAACGTTTTTGGGTTAAAAAAACATTTTTTTTAATTTTTCTTTTACAGCTTTTTTTAAAATATTTTTTTGTTATTTTTTTTATCTTTTTCCCACTTCATCCTTTCCCCTGCACGTTCTGCCAAACGGTCCTTCCCGAGGCCAGCTTTGCCGATTTAGTTTTCTATTTTTTATTTATTTTTGCTTTTCTTTTTTTCCTGATTTTTCTTGGTTTTTTCTTTTCCCTTTTTTTTTTTATTTATTTCCCTCCTCCCTTCTGGCATTTTCACCGAACAGCCCCATCTACTGTCTTTTCTTCTCTTTTTGGGTTTTCCTCTTCTTCTCATTTTTTGTCATTTTCTGGCTTTTCTTTGTTCCTTATTTCTTTACCTTTTTTTTTTGTTTTTTTATTCTTTACGCCCCTTTTCTTCTTCGATGGTTTCCCCCATGCCCGAAGCCAATCTTCATCAAGGCAAGCCCACACACCAGCTCCGGTCAGAATAATGGGCGCCACCCGTCGCCGGTGACCATCACCAAACGGTCGCCCACTTCGACCAGCGTCAATCGCCGTTGGCCATTTTCTCCGGCAACCAAGTGACATCCGACGCGAGGGAAAACGGGGATCCCAGATGAGGGAACCTTAAGAGAGCCGCCGGCTCCAACTACCGTCCATGTACGATCCACACTTGCCAATTCAACGATCCAACGCCACTTCACGAAAATGACACCAAAGCACTTAAACATTGAAGAACCGTTACAAAAGTAAAGACAGGTTGATCTCCGGTTTTTAAAAAAAATATATATATATACTAGCCTTCGGCCTTCTCTGAGGCATTTAGTCGAACATATAGGATGCACCAGTTAACAAAAGGAGCCTAGTCTCACTTGGGACGTAGATTTGGGGCAGACATCAACACTACATGCACAGGCCATACTAAAGATCCACTCATGGACCAGTTAATCAAGTCGGAACAGACATAAACGAAGAACAATCATCTCCAGGCTTCAACAAACTATCAGAACTTAGATATTATTTAGGCATTTTCACAAGCACTTGGTGTGCGCAACTAGCACGGGGGATTTTCCACTTGATAGAGACGTGAGACAAATCTAAACTGCTACCACGTACTAGAATAGCTAGTGGCTTACCAGGAGGACCGGCTCGGATCGAAACTTGCGCGAACTAGTCAGCACGAGTTCCGACCCGACGCCTCCCTAGAAACAAGAGACACACGCTCAAAACAAAGCCTACCTGGTTCGAGAGGAGGGCTACGGCGATGAACGGACCTCCAGCAACGACCAAATACTCTCCCAAGCTTGCTCTTCAGTGTTCTCTGCTCTCTCTCGACTTCGGGCAACGCCGAAACGCTCTCTCCCTGATCGTCTCTCCCTCTCTCAAGCTCGCTCTCCGGTGCGACGCTCTCCCCCTGATCGTCTCTCCCTCTCTCGAGCTCTTTGTTCTCTCTCCACCAAAGAACCAGTCAAGACCTCCCATCTACTATTTGCTCTCTTCCTTTTAAAAGCTCGGCCAACGACAGGTGCGCATGGCTCCTGCCACCGCCAGCCTGTCGCGGCCGCTTGATCTCCGACCCTGGGATCACGCCGTCCTCTGCCCTCGCGATCCTTTGTTCCTCTATTTGTACCCTCCTCTTTTCTCTTTTTTGCAGAAGCATGGATGTTGTGAGGGGAGGAAGATGATATGCGTATGGGCCGGGTTGAAATAAAAGGAGATGGGCCAACCCAAGTGCGAAAAAAAAAAGAAAAGGAAAAGAGATATGTGGGCGAGCCCATGCGCAAAGAAGACCTATATGCTCGGCCTCATTCGATTTTTATACCTTTTAATGGATCTTTTTTCTCTTCTTTTTTTTTTTAACTTTTTTTTGTTTTGACAATTTTGGAGAAATAAATACCGTTCAAAATGCTGTGCAATGATGAAAACACGATACCTTAATGATTTTTTTTTTTTTACTTTTCTTTCCTCTTCTCTCTTTTTTTTTATTTTTTTTTTTTTTTATTATATATATATTTTAAAATTTCGAATTTTTCATTTAAATTTTTTTGTAATAATTTTTTTGATAAATTTTAAAACTAGTGATGCAAATGCTCCTAATGCCAAAATTTAGGTGTCAACACATGGCTATTGGGTCGTAAATAATTGGGACATGCATGAGTGATTGAGATAGGTATGCCTGATTATGTGACAAAATTGTGTGATACAAAATGGGACGTGTCATAATGCTTTGGCCTTATAATCGGGACTCATGTGATGGACTAATGTGCAGGGAAATTACTGAGGCGAGGTAAGTCTTATGTGATACATGTTTAGGACGCCTCTGAGTGAATTCTCGTCCTAATTGGGATTTAGGGTATTGACTCGCTGAGATTTTATCTTACCCCGTCGTGATTTAAAATTTTCAAGTCCCTAGTATAGAGAACTCGGAGCCCGAGGTGGAAGGGTTCGGTGGTAGTTTCTTTTTGAAACAAGGCTTATATGTATAGACTGGTAGGGCCAACTTGATATGTATATAAAGTGTGTTTTGTAAAAATTGGTTGTCCTGCTTTTTCTATCCCATGTTTGATTGTTGTCTAGGGTTTATTTAATTTGCTTTCACATGTGCATAAAACGAATGGGTTGGCGACGCATCCTGAGACATCGCATTTTTGTGTCAACCGCTGAGGGATATGCATGCGCTCGAGATTTGGGGCGTGACGTTAGCCATTGACAAGGCTCAACAATGGCTAAGGGAGGAAAAAGTAAATAAAAAGGAAAAGAAAAGAAAAAGAAGAAAAGAAAAAAAAATTGTCAAGCCTTGCTGGGAGTTGGCGAGGTTCCGAGACCTCATCTCTGGCTAATCACGAGGCTATCGCCAAGCCTGGCGACTAGCTAGAGGAGGAAGAAGAAGAAAAGAAAGAAAAAAAAAAAAAACAGCTTAATTCTAGAATTGTTTCTAGAAATAAAGAAGTAACTTTTTTCTACTTCTTGATTTTGTTCCAAATTATTCTCAAGACCAAATCTATTTTCGGTAGTAGAAAAGTTAACTAATGTTATTAAATGGATTTCCTCTTCTTCTTCTTTTTTTCTTTTGTTCAATAAGCAAAAGAATAGAAATAATCTATAATTGGTTAGTTACCAAAAAGTTCCTAAAATAACAGAAAATGAAAAACAAAGATTGAATGCCTCGTGAGCTTGCAGAGAGTTGATAATGTTGGATGAAAGATTAATGAAGGATAGATTTTGAACTTGAGTAAAAGTTGGAGGTCTTTCTTGAGACGGAAAAATATAGGTAGAATTTGGACTAAATTTAAAGTTTGATTCTTTATCAAAGTTTTAAATCTATTGCATTTATGTCAATTTTATTATAAACTTTTAAAATAGACCAATTTACTTGAAACATTTTACATCTTTGCCAATTGAATTCATTGACTAATTTTAGTTGAAAACCGCTAGCGTGAACTTTCGCCTCTGACAAGACTTGTCCTTGCTTGAGGTTGGCGAGGTCGCCCCTTATCAAATCTCAGTAGTGTTGACCTCGCCCGAGCCCCTATTGTCACCTTCGGCCGGTCGCTAGCCATTACTGAGACTCGGCGACTAGGGGAGAAGGAAAGAAAAAGAAAAAGAAAAAAGTAGAAAGAAAAGAACAAAAGAACAATATATAAAAAAAAAAATTAAAAATTTTAAAAAATTTAAAAAATTGTCAACGATAGCATCAATTACACGTCAACTATGTCTAGCTAAAATTCGCTAAATGGACTTAATTGATATAAATGCAAAAGGTTTAAAATTAAATTGATTCAATGAAATGATTTAGGATCGAATTCGCATTAACACAATGGGTTTAGGACTTTTTAATACTTTCCAAATTAGTTTTCGAAAAAAAAAAAAAAAAAAACCTCCATGCGTTAAATGGGATCGAATTAAATTAAAAAAAAAAAAAAGTCACCAATTTCCTAGGCCCATATTAAATCACCTTTGTTTCCCCCCATATATACCATGAACGATTCTCAAGTTTTCTAAATTGTTCTCCGGCACAACTATCCGTGAACCGCCACAAATCGGAGTTGATCTCCCCGTCGCAAGCGACGCCACGCAAACTCAGGCTGCTCTCGGACCTGGACGACCAGGAGGGGCTTCGCTTTCAGATTCCCTTGCTTTTCTTCTAGATTAGCAGCCCCTCGATAAGAGGCCGAGAAGACCCGGCGAAAGTCATCAAGGAAGCGCTCGGGAAGGCGCTCGTGTATTACTACCAGATGGCAGGGCGTATCCAGGAACGGCCGAACCGCAAGCTCATGGCGGACTGTCCTGGCGAGGGGATCTTGTTCGTTGAGGCCAATGCCGACGTCAGCCTCGAGGAGCTTGGCGACTCCGTGAGGCTGCCGTGTGGCTTCGTGGACGAGGTGCTGTGCGATGTGGCAGGGTCCGGTGGCATCATTGGGTGCCCTCTGTTGTTGGTTCAGGTTATCAACTGTAATGAAATAGAGATATGCCCTCCTGCCCTGAAAAATCAACTTGCTGTAACTTTTGTGGTTTCTTACTGAGTTCCTTCCGAATTGTGGGTGACCCGTTTGAAATGCGGGGGCTTCATCCTCGGAATCCGGCTCAATCACGCCATCAGTGATTCCCTTGGCCTCAGACAATTCCTGAAGGCAGCCGCAGAACTCGCAAGAGGTGCACAAGCGCCGTCCTGGCCGCCTGTTTGGCGGAGAGAAATCCTCTGCGCCCGAGACCTGCCACGAGCGACGTGCAGGCATCCTGAGTTCGAGGACGTGGTCGACAATGCCAGAGGCGCTGCCGTGACGTTGGACCCCAAGAACATGGTACACAGATCCTTCTTTTTCGGCCCGCGCGAAGTGGCGTCAATCAAGAAAGGCCTTCCTCACCACCTAGTCTCAAGATCCTCCACCTACGAGTTACTTACGGCACGCCTGTAGAAGTGCCGCACAATCGCCCTCGAGATCGAGCCGGACGATGCCATCTGCCTATCATGCATGATCAACGCGAGGCAAGCAAGGCCTCGGCGTGCCTCATGGTTATTATGGGAACACGGCGATGTATGCGGTACTTTCGAAGGCGGAACCATCTGTGCAACAATCCGCTGGGATGCGCCGTTGAGTTAGTAAAGAAAGCCAAAGGGTGAGCGAAGAATATGTGAGGTCCTCCATTGACGTCTTAGTCTTTAAGGGACGGCCGAAGTACATGACCGTTTGGAACTACGTGGTGGCCGACGCAACCAAGGTCGGGTTCGAGGAGGCCCACTTCGGGTGGGGGAAGCCGGCATATGGTGGGGTTGCAGGCGCATTTCCATTGATAAGCTTTTACGTGAAGTACAGAACGAGGAAGGGGGAGGAAGGGATTGTGGTGCCGATAATGTTGCCGGAGGGACCAATGCGAAGGTTTCAAGAAGAGCTTGCAAAGATGACTGGTAAAGGAAGCGAGGGTGATGATCGTTATGGCGTAGATTCAACTACAACTAGATTGAATCTCTAGAAGGAAAATTAGCCATAGATTCTCTAAAGTTTCTCAATCACATAGGACAATGCTTTAATTATTGAACGGAGCATCTTTCTTTGAATTTATCTTCTAATTATGGACTTAATATTAAACCGATCATACGACGGGATGTGTTCTTTTTCATTTTCAATGTGACAATGACTATTTAGACCTCAAGAGCCTTATAATGACTCAAGAAATGTTGGGTATACTGTTTCTCTTGAAGGCAAAATAAAGAGATGGTAATTGATGGTAATAGGCGACGTCTCCAATTTTTAAGTTTTTCTTTTCCTTTTTGCAAGTTTAGCAGTCGCGAAATATGTTGGAATTGCACCACCGCCTGCGGTAGCACAGCAGGCTTCGAGCTCTTTCCCCCTCATGAAGGAGAGGAGTTCGAATCCCAGAGACATTGCATTCGTGTGACTCACCCGTGACTGAGTCTGTGGTGTAGTCCGCCTCGGGTTTATACCGCCGGTTGCCAGTTGCATGGTAGTTTTCGGGTCACAAAAAAAAAAAAAAAAAAATCTGTTGGAATTGCTTGGGGGGTTAGGGATAATTTGATATGTAGAGATAGAGTAGAATCTTAGCTTCGTCGAAGACAGGGAGTGAAAAGGTTATGGGAATCACATGCCAGCATGCAACCTGTTGGACACTTTTTTTTTTTTTTTTTATTCCTTACGACCGCGACTTAACCACGCAACGAGGAATGGTACGAGGATTCTTTACGAGGGGACCAAACTGTTGTGGAGTGCGTTCCCCTTCAATTTTGGGGTGGCCTCCTTCTTCATAATGCAATGAATCAATTAACGCGTTTTTAGTTTATAAAAGACAATGCCTCAGTTCTGACACAAGGTACTTATTTGATCGAATATAATTTATTTTGTACTTGATTTGCTACGACGTTTTCAAAAGACTTATTGTTTTTGTAAGAATTACTATAGGAGCCATGATCCTTTACTTCAACGGTATTTAGGGTTCCTCGAATCATGTAATATCTTATGCAGGATAAATCTTTAACCACAATAAATCATTTAACATATTTTTGGTTTATGAAAGGTGACATTTAGTTATGCCAAACAATAATATTTATTTGTTGACACCTAAATTAAGAAAATTAGGGATTGAGCACGGTCCCTAAACAAATATATTAGTTAAATTGCATATGAATCTCAAGAGTATTATCATTTAGGATTAATAAGCCCACATAAATTGTATTATATTTTGCATGCGTTGCAAAATGGGTTTCAATAAACACGGATGAGAACATTATAATTCATGTTGGCTTCAAATTAACTCATATTATGTGGTGTATTGAGTTAAATTTGTCTTGACGCATTCTAATTGCATTTGAGTCGTGTTCTCATACTGTATTAGAAATTGTCGGGCTCCTGAAGCCTTGTTTAGAAGTACGAGATAGTGCCAATCGACATAAATTCATACATCATGCATGGCATTATCTATCTTCTCGACATACATATAGGCCTACACATACCTTCACCGGAGAATTACCAAAAAAAAAAATTAAGCCTATCACAATTGTACTAATTCAATTTTAAACATTTTACAATTGTATCAATTTAATACACCTGACCAAATTTAGTCAGCTAGTGCTCATGTGGACGTTGACTATTTAGCCAACGCTCACATGGACTTTTTTAATAATATTTTTTCTTTTTTTTTCTTTTTTTTCTTTCTCTTTTTTTCCCTTCTTCCTTTTGTTGATCGTTAGACTAAGGCGATTATCCAAAGGTGAAGGCCAGTCAACAAACTAAGGCAGCCGGCTAGTGACAAGTTGGGCTAGGTCGAACTCACCCAACCATTGGCAAGGCAAGCCCCAACCGGATTGGGCAAGGTTGAACTTGCCCATCAATGGTGAGGTTGGGCTCGTCGAGCCATTGGCAAGGCTCGACCTTGCTAGATCTAGTAGGGACTTGCCTCGCAAGTGGCTAGGCAAGCTCGCCCTTGCCCCACTTGCCACTAGGTGGCCACCTTAGTCTAATGACCGGTCAAAAAGGAAGGAGGAGGGAAAAAAAAAAAAAAGAAAGAAAAAAAGGGAAAAAGAAAAGAAAAAATAGAAAAATTTTAAAAAATCGAATAAAATAAAATATTATTAAAAAATGCGGAGACCTGTTCAAATCTCTCTCTATCGTCTCTGCTACTCTCGCTCTTCCCGTTCGCACCATTGAACAGCGTATTTGAATGATCTGCATATGCGTCATTTCCAAACTATGCGCGCTTTTCTGGCGATCACGAGCTCGAGCAATCTTCTGATTTCGATTGGAGAAATGCCGACAACCTCCGTCTAAAGCTTCGGTCATTCATAAATCTAGTAAAATGCGGAGATGCGATTTAGTTCGTGATATCACGGCAATTTGCGGTATTGAAAGCTCGCGTTGCCAATGTGATTGATGCATTTGGACATGGGGAGGGTGAATCAACTCGGATTTAGTGTAGAGGGTCGAGACATCCATTCGAGGAATCTACTGAAGCATGGAGGCATCTATAACATACATTGCTGATTCGTTATTGCTTGTTCTGCAGTAGGCTCTGTATCTCTGTTTCTTAGTATGTCATGGTGCTGGCGAAGTGAAAAAGCTAAGCTTCTGTACTTCATCAGAGAGGCACGCCTAAATATCATCTAGATTCACATTTAGAGAGGTCCCCATTCGTATCACCGCCATGGATATTGTTGTGTTGCCAGAAACTCAAGATCGAGAATCAAACCTTTATGTGAAAGACTCAAATGCCCTCTGTTCTCTCATGTGCCTTGATAATATTGCGAAATCTGCTTCCCATTACCTTCAGAAATGATTTCTTCCGCTGACTCATGTTAGGATAGATTCGTGTTTGGATTTGCTCGAAAACATTGTTGATCTACATTTAAACGTTAGCATGTTTTGAAAAGCTTAAAGGCTAAATCATCTGAGATGCTGAACTTGGAAAGAAAAAAAAGAGCAAAGGGTGCTCAAATAGAATCTTCACTCTCAAATTCTGTTCCGGGTGTGTGGCTAGGCAAGTATTTTGGGTCCTAGACTTCTAATTTGTAGAATTTTGATAGCTGATACACGGGAGATGCCAAGTAACACGATCAGATTAGCCGACAATGGGCAGGATTTTTGTATGGTTCTATGAAGAAGGTTTCACAGTCATTGCCGGTTCCTTTAACATGAAAATTGAGGCCTGCCAATTGAGTGCTGCATTCTCGAGAGAGTAGGCCTTTGGCCTGTGCAGGTTTTCTCAGCAAAAAATGCTACTTATTTCTTTCTTCTTTTGTCTAAGCAGCATATGCGAAACATCACATTTGTGCAGGGATGTCCTTTAACTACAATCTTAATTATGTTCATAACCTTCCTGACTTTAAAGCTATGTGCTCCAGCGGGTCTCTTCTATTTCTTCTTCCGTGAAGAAGATAGAAGAGACCGGCAAGAACAGGTATGCTTGATAAAATCTGAACACAGTGGAAACTTTGCATAAGTATGAGTTTTATTTGAACTTTGGTCGCTAATGACAGGCGATTTATTTTCCTGCCGAGAAATCCTTTCCTCCGAGTACATGTACAAACTATGTCCGATCTCAATGATGGTTCTATTCTTGAATGCTAGCGGCAGAGTCTGCTTTCTATTTGGAGCTGTGAATGCTGTCTGTCTCTCCTCACATGAATACTTTTCTTTTCTCTTCTCTGTCTCTGTCTATTGCAAATGATGCTCGGAGCATCTGCTCTGGCAAAGTAGGTACCCACCATAGTTTCTCTGCTTAGATGCTCAAATTGGTTCGCTGTGATATAGCTATACTTGGTCACGTGTGTGGTCATCTTCATAGTTGTCCTGTATACGATGAATTCCAGATCCATTGTTTGACGAGTCCTGCTGAATAATTGAAGCTGTAGCTGAGGTCACCGGTCACCGGTCCCCTGTCCTCTGTTTTGGTTCTACTCGATCTGAAATGCTTGGATGTAGTTAAATTTTTGTTGGTGCTCTGTGTATGGCTCATTCGTTGAGTTACTCAGAACATATTTTTTAATTAGGACTTTAGAGATCATCCAATCTGTAAATCAATTTTGTAAATAAGTTATTATACGATGACAAACTGAAAATGCTCTTGGGATTTATTATTGGTGGTTTTAGCTCTTACAGCTTTTGTGGCATTTGTTAAACATTATTATAAAATGATTTTATAGGTTTTATCGACGACTGTTTGACTTGAAAAAGTTGCCCTGGGAAAACATTTTTATGATTAAATATGATAATTAATGTTTTGCAGACGTTGAAAAATGATATATGTTTTTATTTTTGGGTTGAAACATGAGACATATTATAAGGCATTGATTTTTGAAGTTCTCTTTCACAACCATAAAGAGGGCAACGTCACCTTCGTCACCAAGTCGTCGATTGAGGGTGGCCGACAGTGGCTGTTGGTCCGAGGAGAGAGAGAGAGGATGGGTGTTTAGTACTTTTGGCGAGTATTGATTTGGCGTGGTGAGGTCCACATAAAGAGGACACGCATCGAAACCTTATGAATGAGTGAGGAGGCGCACACTGAATAAAGTCGGGTTCCATCTACAATCAGTCTATAACCAAAATGGCTAGATCAGTTTCGATTCAGCCCTTGTTCAATTTTGGCCACAAATCCCCAGTTGGTAAGGTCTTGTCAACTGTGGAGCACGATAAGTTTAGTTATCAATGAACAAAATTTGCCCTTAGGCATCGCCTATGATAGTTACAATTGATATAGAGACGGTACCTTAAAACCAATGAAATAGCATTCAAATCCTATGAATTGATTGAGTCTAGAAGTTGAGTTCCATCTACAATCGGTCTATAACCAAAATGGCTTCAGCCCTTGTTCAATCTTGGCCACAAATCCCCAGTTGGTAAGGTCTTGTCAACCGGGGAGCACGATAAGTTTAGTTATCAATGAACAAAATTTGCCCTTAGGCATCGCCTATGATAGTTATAGTTGATGTAGAGATGGTACCTTAAAACCAATGAAATAGGATTCAAATCCTATGAATTGAAGCAACTACGATCTTGAAATTTACATATGCATATGAGGAGAGAGAATGTGATCATACGCATCCAAGAGATAGCGTATGAAGTCAATTGCATTCTTTTACGTATGAGAACAAGAGAAAGCAAAATTACACAAAATAATTAGTTGTAAATAATTAGCTAATTATACATAATTTTATGTATCCAGGACAAGTTTTCGTATTATCCAAACAAAAATGGCCACATGCTCATACTTCAAGTTCCACGCAAGGTACATTAACTTTTCAATAAATAAACGGCCTAATTCCATTAAAAAAAATCCAAAACTTTAGTTTTAATCCCAATTCTATGTTGAACTTTTTTTTTTTCCCTCAAAAAGAACCTTCAAATTTTCCTTAACTCCCATCTCTATCCCACTGTTAAACATATTGGCCACGAAGCGGTCTCCACTAATGGTGGAGCAGTGATGGAGGTCATATCGGTGGCAAGAGACTCTGGGTGGTCGCAGATGAGATGTGGCATGAAGAGGAAGATTATGAACAGTATGTGACGAGCAAAGAGGAAAGGAAAGAAGGCAATTAAGGGCATGTTTGGTCATTATTCTGTTTTCATGATTAATTTTTACTTAGAAATAGTTTTTGCTCTTCATTTCCTTGAACGAGTTTCTAAGTATTCAAACGTGTTTGATAACTATACATAATTTCCATTCCTGAAAATAAAAAGAACAAAAATATGTTTGACACAACTCTCAAATTTTTTTGTGACTATGAATTTCTTTTAATTTTTTTATTAATTTTATAAGATTTTTCTCTTTTTTTTTTCTTTTTTCCATCTCTTCTTTTTCTTCATCCTCTAGCCAGTCGCCGACAACCTCTCCCTACCATTACGAGGTCAATCTCGTAAGCCTCGCCTGGCCATGGCAAGATTGACCTCATGGTGGTCAAGTAAGGTCAAGCCTCGTCAAGGGTCAGTGAGGTCTCAAGACCTCGTCTTTGGCTAATCGCAGCCTCGACACAGATATGAGTATTTTTAGAAAAGCCTCACATTGGTAAGTAGTGTGTCTGACTAAATATATTGATGGGTTCGAACTTGAGCACCCTCTTGACAATCTCCCTGAATAAAGGTATCAGTCTATTGCGTGCTCTCAACAAATAGTATTAAAGCCAATGGCAAATTGATGGGCTTCTAATCTTATTATGGTATGTGATAAATTTCTCAAGGGAGGAATCTGATGGCCAATGTGGTTTCTAAGTTGGTGGGCTTGTGGTGAAGTAATGCTGGCCCAATGGAATCTAGTGACTAGTGTGATTTCTGGGCAAGTGGGTTTGTGGTGTAATAACACGACCCTAATGGTAGATTTTATAGTTTAGTCGGAAGAAAGAGACTAGAGATGAAATTGGGCGTTGATGGAAATTCAAACTAAGATATCTTGATGCAAGAGGATACTTGGATTAAGGGGATGTAACAACGCCGACTTGATGACAAACTTCATGGTTCGGTTGAGAGAAAGAGATCGGGGATGAAGTTGGGTGTTGATGCAAATTGGAGCTGAGATATCTTGATGTAGAAGGATATTTGGTGGGCCCATCTTGATATAAAATGATATCAAGATGGGTTCGATGGCAAACTTCATGGTTTGATTGGGAGAAAGAGATCAGAGATCAGCCATAGACAATGACTAGTGATGGTTGGCCTTGCCAGCTTCAGGTGAGGCTCGACCTCACCAGGTCTTGTGACATGAGACTTGCCTAAGACTGGCAAGGTCACCTCTTACCAAATCCCAACAAGGTTGGCCCTTGCTTGCCTCTGGCAAGACTTGTCCTCTCACGAGGCTGGCAAGGTTGCCCCTCACCAATTCTAGTGGTGTTGACCTCGCCTAAGCCCTCTAAGGGCAACCCTCATCAGTCATCATCTTGGCCTGCAGCTAGCCATTATTAAGGCTTGGTGATTGGTGAAGAAAGAATGAAAAAGAAACAAAAGAACAATATATATATTTTTTGAAAAAATAATAAAAATTACAAAAATTGTCCACGTTAGCATAGATCATACCATGTAAAATGCTTAATATTCATGTAAGTGATTTCATATCAATATTTGCTTGATGGACTTAATTAGTACAAAGGAAAAAGGCTTAGAACTAAGTTAGTTTAATTAAATAATTTAGCATTGAGTTCAAATCAATATAATAGGTTTATGACTTTTTTGGCATTTCTCAATTATATTTCGAAAAAAAAAATCATGTGTTAAATGGGATCGAAATTTAAAAAAAAAACATATAAAATAAAAGTTTAGTCACCAAATTCCTAGGTCCATATTAAGTCCAACAAAATCCAACTTCTCCTTTGTTTCCCACTATATAAACCACGAACGATTCCCAAGTTTTCTAAATCTTTCAATCCGCCATCATAAAAATGGCTTCACTGCCACCTTCTTCTCCGGCACTACTATCCGTGAACCGCCACAAGCCAGAGCTGATCTCCCCGTCGCAGGTGACGCCACGCGAGCTCAAGCCCCTCTCGGATCTGGACGACCAGGAGGGTTTTCGCTTTCAGATTCCCTTCCTTTTCTTCTATCCCAACAGCCCCCCAATAAGAGGCCGCGAAGACCCGGCGAGAGTAGTCAAGGAAGCGCTCGGGAAGGCGCTCGTGTACTACTACCCGTTGGCCGGGCGTATCCGGAAAGGGCCAAACCGCAAGCTCGCAGTGGACTGCACCGGCGAGGGGTTCCTGTTCGTTGAGGCCGATGCCAACTTCAGCCTCAAGGAGCTCGGCGACTCCATGAGGCCGCCGTGCAGCTTCGTGGACGAGGTGTTGTGCGATGTGGGCGGGTCCGGCGGCATCATTGGGTGCCCTCTCTTGTTGGTTCAGGTTATCAACTGTAACGACATAGAGATATGCCCTCCTGCTCTGAATAATCAACCTGCTGTAACTTCTGTGGTTTCTTACTGAGTTCCTTCCGATTTGTAGGTGACCCGTTTGAAATGCAGGGGCTTCATCCTCGGAATCCGGCTCAATCACGCCATCAGCGATTCCCTCGGCCTCAGACAATTCCTGAAGGTGGCCGCAGAACTCGCAAGAGGCGCACGCGTGCCGTCTTGGCTGCCTGTTTGGCAGAGAGAAATCCTCTGCGCCCGAGACCCGCCGCAAGCGACATGCAGGCACCCTGAGTTCGAGGATGTGGTCGACGACGCCAGAAGCGCTGCCGTGACTTTGGACCCCAAGGACATGGCACACAGATCCTTCTTTTTCGGCCCGCGTGAAGTGGCGTCAATCAAGAAAGGCCTCCCTCACCACCTGGTCTCGAGATCCTCCACCTACGAGTTACTTACGGCATGCCTGTGGAAGTGCCGCACGATCGCCCTTGAGATCAAGCCGGACGATGCCGTCCGCCTATCGTGCATGATTAATGCGCGAGGCAAGCAAGGCCTCGGTGTGCCTCGTGGTTATTACGGGAACACGTCGGTGTATGCAACGGTGCTTTCGAAGGCGGGTCATTTGTGCAACAGTCCGCTGGGATACGCGGTTGAGTTAGTGAAGAAAGCAAAAGAAATGGTGAGCGAAGAATATGTGAGGTCCTCCATTGACGTCTTAGTCCTTAAGGGACGGCCGAAGTACACGACCGTTTGGAACTACCTGGTGGCCGACGCAACCAAGGTCGGGTTCGAAGAGGCCGACTTCGGGTGGGGGAAGCCGGCATATGGTGGGGTTGCAGGCGCATTTCCTTTGATAAGCTTTTACGTGAAGTACAGAACGAGGAAGGGGGAGGAAGGGATTGTGGTGCCGATCATGTTGCCGGAGAGAGCAATGCGAAGGTTTCAAGAAGAGCTTGCAAAGATGACGGATGAAGGGAGGGAGGGCGATGATCGTTATGGCGTAGATTCAACTACAATTAGATCAAATCTCTAGAAGGATAATTAACCATAGACTCTCTAAAGTTTCTTAATCACATAGGACAGTGCTTGAATTATTGAATGGAGCATCTTTCTTTGAATTTATCTTCTTATTATTATGGACTTGATAGTAAACTAATCAGATAATTAGATGTGTTCTTTTTCATTTCAACGACTATTCAGATTTCGAGAACCTTATAGCGACTCAAGAAATGTCGGATTTACTGTTTCTCCTTAAAGCAAAATAAAGAAATGGTAATGAATGGTAACATGTGACGTCTCCAATTTTAGGGTTTTTTCTTTTTTCGAGTTTGCCAATCGCAACGAATATGGGTAGTGAAAGGTCATGGGAATCACATACCAGGATGTGACTGGACACGCTTTTTATTTTTTGGTTTTTGTTTTATTCCTTACGATGGCGACTTACCATAGACTGGACACGCTTGTTTTACCACACAACGAGGAATGGTACGAGGATACCATCCGAGGGGACCACGCTGTTGTGGAGTACGTTCCCCTGGAATTTTGAGGTGGCCCCATTCTTCATAATGCAATGGATCATTTAATGCGTTTTTAGTTTATAGAATACTTATTTAATCGAGTAGAATTATTTTGTACATGGTCTGTTTCGACGTTTTCAAAAGACTTGTTGCTTTTGTAGGAATTAGTATAGGAGCCATGATCCTTTATTGTGGCAACATGTAGGATTTCTCGAATAATATGATATCTCACACAGAATAAATCCTTAACCACAATGAATCATTTAACATGTTTTTAGTTTATGGAAGGCGATGTCTAGTTATGCCGAATAATAATATTTATTTGTTGATACTTAAATTTTAACGACTCCATATAATCGTTAATTACATAAAAAAAAAATTAGGAATCGACCATGATCCTTAAATAAATATCTTAGCTAAATTGCATATAAATATCAGGAGTATTATCATTAAGAGGTAATAAGCCCACATAAATTGTATTATATTTCACGTGCGTATTAAAAAAATTTCAATGAACACAGATGAGAACATTATAATTCATGTTGGCTTCGCATTAACTCATATCATGTGGTGTGTTGAGTTCAGATTTGCCTTGATGAATTCTCATTGCATTCGAGTTATGTTCTCATTCCGTGTTAGCAATTGTTAAGCTCCTAAAGCCTCATTCAAAAGTAGGAGATAATGCCAATCGACACAAATATTCATACATCATGCATGGGCATACATATAGCCTGCATATACATTCACAAGAGAATTACCAAAAAAGTTCTAAGTTTATTACACGCGTGCTAATTCAGTCCATCCAACCAAATTTGGTTGAGCCAACGCTAATGTAGACGCTAGTTATTTAGCCGACGCTGACATAGATAATTTTTCATAATATTTTTTTGAAACTTTTTATTTTTTATTTTATTTTTCCTTTTTTCCTCTTTTTTTATCCTCCTTCCTTTTGCCAATCCTTGGACCAAAGCGATTGGCCAAAGGTAAGGGTAGGTCACTGGATCAAGGCGACTGACCAATGGTGAACTGGGCAAAGGTGAGCTCGCCTAGCCATTAGCGAGGTGAACCCCCATCGGATCGAGCAAGGCCCACCTCGCCCAGCGATGGCAAGGTCAAGCTTGTCAAGTCACTGTTGAGGCTCAACCTCGCTAGATCTGGAGGAGGCTCGCCTTGCTAGTGGTTGGGCAAGCTCGCCCTTGTCTAGCTTGTCACTAGTAGATCACTTCAGTCTAATGACCAGCCAAAGGAAGAAGAACGAAAAAGAGAGAGAGAGAGAGAGAGAGAGAGAGAGAGAGAGAGAGAGAGAGAGAGGGAAAAAAAAGGAAAAAGAAAAGAAAAAAATATTTTTTTTTTGAAAAAATAAAATATTGTTAAAAATTTATCTATGTTAGTGTTCACCAAACGGCCGACATCCACATCAATGCTAACCGGCCAAATTTGTCAGATGGATTGAATTGATACAATTGCAAAATATTTAGGTTAAAGATTTAGTTTATAACTGAATTAATACAATTGCAATAAGTTTAGGATTGCCTTGGTAATTCTCCCTACCTTCTGATATTGCTAGTATGAGTACCTAGAGGGGGGTGAATAGGTATACAAAGATTTTTCTTCTTAATTTCTGTATACTTACGCAATACTTAGACAGTTGAAAGATAGTTTGCGTTAAGTAATAATCAATGTAAGACTGAGTAGGGAAAGAGAGAATTAAACACGCAGTTTATAGTGGTTCGGCTTGATCCAAGCCTACGTCCACTCTTCGCACCGACAGCCCCAATTCGGCTGGATTCCACTATGAACAAAGAGATGTTACGGTGTTGATCTTCCTTGACTTCTTGGTGTAGATGATCTACCACACTCGCTCAAGGTATCACCAAATACAAACACTCTCGTGTATACAATTTCGCTCGAACGAGTCTCAACTAACAATCAAGGTTCTTCGACTGGAATTTCTCTATCGATCACACACTTAAAACAACTAGAACGTCTTCCTTTAATACTCCTTTATGCCATCATAACCGTTGGCACTTACCAAAGGAATTCCTCCAATCTACCCGTTGGACGGAATCAATCAAGAAGATCATCCGAGCTATTTAAGGAATCTGATGATAGCCCATCAATCCTGTTCGCCCATACAATCAGGATCTTGGTTTCCAAGAATAGAACATACCAAGATTATTTCGTTGACCATCGGATTTTCAATCGATCTTAGATAAGAATTAAAGAATCCGAAATGATTATCCAACCAAGGAATCTATTCCAGAGGATAGGATCGAATCCTCAACCATATACCTCGGCTTTGGATTTCCTTCGTCACTGGATTAGAAAGACTGTCAGTGAGAATAGACTTAAGTCTTGAGTCTTAAGTCTTGAGTCTTGAGTCTTGCGTCTTGGGTCTTGAGTCTCGAGAGAACAAAGTCTTCGACTTTAAACCGACGGTCTCCGATCATCCGACTTAGATCGAAAGAAACGTTTTTGTCGCTTCAAAATATTCTCGGGAAAGATTTCTCCAACAATCTCCCCCTTTTTGATGGTGACAAAACTTTCTTGTAGATTTGAACAACTTTGACCGCAAAAACATTTCTCAAGCAATATGGCTAACTCATAAAGATTAATAAAGCAACCGGACTCGCATCCACAGAAAATTGGTTAGTCTTTCATGAGTAATACCATATAGCAACACTTGATAAAAATGCAACCAGTCAAGCATCACAATCCACAGTCAATTCAGTCAAATTCACATCCAAGTTCAAGTTCTCAAGTCATACTCAAAAATAAACATAACCACAAAAGTCAAAGTTTTTAAAAGATGAAGTTGTTGGTTCAAATTGGTTCTCCCCCTTTTTGTCAGCATTAAAAAGGGTGAGAAAGGAGTCATGTCTGCTTGGGAATGCGCACGATCCGGAAATCCCCAATGGACGGACTACTCCTTCGAGCTTCTTCAGGTCTTCCTCGTTGAGCTACCTCTTCTCCCTTAGCATTGGCTTGAAGTTGCGTAGAGCGAGGTCTTTGAATTTATCCTCCGAGAGAGATCGAAGATGCTTGTCCAAAGCATTCTTCAAGGCTTGGATTTCACGATCCCGAGCATATATCCGCCACGCATTTCCGTAAGAATATCCATGATACGACGAAAATCTGCAGAATATTCCGTCTCGTGTACTAGCATTGGCTTTCTCGAAGTTGTGTATGCGGCGATGGCGCTTCGTTAAGTCTTGCAGATTTGGTTCGACGTATCGTGACCTTCTTCAGCAATTGAGAGACCCGAACTTCTTCCGGGTCTTCTCGGAGATTGTCTTAGATCTTCACGACCGAAAGCATGAGGTGTAGACCTCTCTTGCTCGCTAACTCCCCCTGTCTCTAGGACATCGAAAGAGGAAGAGTGATGATCATTCTCTTGATTTCCCTTCTCTCCAGATTCATCCGCAGACTTTTCTTTTTCTCCTTCTCCTTCTTCTTCAACTTCTCTCTCCTTCTCTCTCTGTTCTTCTTCTTCTTTGTTCTGCTGAAGTTCTGTCGGTTGAGACACAGAACGTCTGGTTCTTGTCAGTGGATGGATAGAGGGATCTTCATCATTTTCATCTTCATCTTCATCCTCCAGGATGAGAGTTCTTTTCTTCTTTTTCGATGGAGCACCAATGGCCTCCTTTCCTTTTCTCTTTGAGGCGACCGAATCGGAGTTTTCACTTTGAATTTCTCCATTGCCTTGGAGAGTTCTTGCGACGCATCTTCATTAACATTTTCAACCCTACCACCATCTTATCACACGGTTGAATACAAAATGTATGTGGCGGTTCAATGTTCGGATGTCTCGAAGATCTTGGTCACCAGACCGAGGATAAGGCAATTGTCCTTTGTCTTTTGACATTGCTCGTACATATGGAAGAGAATAGTGTGCGGAGAGAAAACTTCCGTCCTGAGTTGATCGCGTACATCAACTTTGCTTCAGAAAGAGACACAGAAGTCTTTGACGTAGACTTCGGTCTGAGACAGTTGATCACAATCTTATGAAGCACGATGTTGATGGCCTTCATCCTCGAGTAGGTAATTTTCTTCTCTGCGTCCATATCTTTGACAAGATCCAGAGTAGTACGAGCAGGTGAGACTTTGATTGGGAGATAGCGTCCCCGTTCAACTCCAACTATGTCCGCCAACATATTCACATCTACCACGTAGACTTTGTCTCGAACACTGAATGAAATTCTATTCGCATCCAAAAAGCTCAGATTTGAATAGAAATAAGCGGTCAGTTGAGCATACCCGTCTCAGAGTCGAGCAAAAGTCTCAAGTTGAAGCAAATTCAACTTCTCTCTTACGTTCATGTTGATGGTGTCCGGGAAGTCAAAATCAACACTTCTAGGGTTTATCACCCCTCTTTTTCAACAAATTTCGAAATACACTTTTTCTTGATCCTTGGATTTAAACAAATACATCCGATTTCCTTTCACCTTTTCTCGCCACACCCATTCTAGGCTTAAATTCAAGGAACATTTTGTCATCATCGTTCCCGTCAATCAGATTTTGTCCCGGCAAACGAGGGTCACCGGGAATGTTTGCAAGAGCCTCCTCTCGCCCTTCCTTTAGGAGCAACTCCCAATTCTTCCATTTTCCGCAGAAAAAGATACTCATTCCCATAATTTTTGTCCTTAAGAAAGTCATTTATATATTTTAATGAAGAACCAGAGCTTTTCAACGCACGATAAAGCTTATAGATAAAGGAGGGTCTTTGGACTCCATCGGGTCGGCTTCCTCGATTAACTCTTCTTCCAGATATTGACTTCCACCTTGTGGGGCAGGAGGTGTTGAATGACGTGGAGGAGAGCGAATCGGACTTTGTCGCCGACTTGATAAGTCTTCTTCCTCAGTAAGATCGAAGTGAGTTGGTCCCTTCTCCATTCTTTGTGGTCCCCTGCTTGCGATTCTTGATGATTTCCTCGAAGACGACATCTTTCTTTGTCTATTGGAAGATTCCTTCACTTGCTTTTCCCAAGAAGAATGACCACTTTCTCGACGATGAACAAGAAGTAGAAAAACAGTATTGGGAGGAGAGTGCCTTTTAGGGTTTTGAAGATTGGGCGAAGAGAAACTGTATATATATAACTCAGCTTTTGAAAAGGAAGTTCAATCGGTACAAGGAAAGTGTACGAACACTTCTTTTCAAAATCAATAACTACCAAAATTAATTCCTTAAAAAAAGACAAGATTTCGAATTTCACACGGATTATAATCGAACGAAAGATCGTACCTTTTCAAATTTAGATAAAATAACTAAACAAGAATTCGTACCTTTTAGATGAAATAACAACTTACAGTCTTTAGCCATGAATGTTTGAGTCTCATGATTTAAAGTCTGAGAGATCAGAGTCTTAGAGTTGGTGAGTCTCTAGACTTTAACTTCTTCAAGCTTCAAAATGTTGAGTCTTGTACGGATAACGTCGAATTGATTTTTCTCCAAAGGCTTTGTGAATATATCCGCTAGTTGACTCTTTGAATCAACAAATTGAATCGAGATTTCTCCATTTTGAATATGATCTCTAATAAAGTGATGTCGAATCTCAATATGCTTTGCTCTTGAATGAAGGATTGGATTTTTGGTGAGATTGATCGCACTGGTGTTGTCACATCTCGATTTCGTGCATGAGTCTTCAATGTCAAAGTCTTGTAGCTGTTGTTTTATCCATAGAATTTGCGAACGCAGCTTCCAAGAGCTACATACTCGCTTCGTCGTTGAGAGAGCTACGAGCTTTGCTTCCTTGAAAACCAAGACACCGTCCTGTTTCCAAGCAGTTGACAAGTTCCAGAAGTGCTCTTTCTATCGACTCTGCAACCGGCCAGATCTGCATCTGAGTATCCTAGAAGATTAAAGTCTCCCCTCTTTGGATACCAAAGACCGATGGTTGAAGATGAAGCAACGTATGTGATAATACGTTTCACGGCAATGAGATGTGATTCTCTAGGATCTGATTGAAACCTAGCACAGATGCAAACACTCAACAAAATATCAGGTCTAGAAGTAGTGAGATAAAGAAGTGAACCGATCATGCTTCTATACAGCTTTTGATCAACTTTCTTCCCTTCTTCATCTTTGTCTATCTTCAAGGAACTTGACATTGGTATGTCAGTCTTCTTGCAATTTTCCAATCCAAATCTTTTGACAAGATCATTAGCATATTTTTCTTGGAAGATAAAAGTTCCTTCCTTCAATTGCTTTATTTGAAGGCCAAGAAAGAATGTTAATTCTCCCATCATACTCATTTCAAACTCATCCCGCATAGACTTAGAAAATTTCTTGCATAGACTTTCATTAGAGGATCCAAAAATAATGTCATCCACATATATTTGAACGAGTAAAAAGCTTTTGTTTTCCTTTTTGATAAATAGAGTAGTGTCTACTTTACCTTTGACTAATCGGCCGTAATAAGAACTTACTTAGTCCGTCGTACCAAGCTCGAGGTGCTTGCTTTAGACCATACGAGCCTTTTCATCAAGACCGAGTCTCGGCTTCTTTGGGTCTTCAAATCCAGCGGTTGTTCCACATAAACTTCCTCTTGGATAAATCCATTTAGGAAAGCACTTTTGACGTCCATTTGGAATAACCTGAAATTTTTGTAACAAGCAAACGCAAGTAATAGACGAATAGCTTCTAACCTTGCTACGGTGCGTAAGTCTCGTCATAGTCTATTCCTTCTTCTTGCGTATATCCTTTGGCCACGAGTCTTGCTTTATTTCGTACGACTTTTCCTTCTTCGTTCATCTTGTTCCCGAATACCCATTTGGCTCCAATAACAGTTTTACCTTTTGGTTTAGATGTCAAATCCCGAGACATCGTTAATGTTGAACCGTCCTCGAGCTCTTCTTGCATAGCTTCGATCCAGCTTTCATCGATAAAGCTTCTTCTATGTTTTTGGGTTCAATTTCGAGATGAGAGCAACAAAGACTAGACTCTTCACGTCTTTTGGATCGGTGCGAATTCCTTCATTAATTTCGCCGATAATGAGATCTTTAGGATGATTTGGACTTGTGTTTCCGATTTGCTGGTTGATTTGCTTGGTTGATGATCTCTTTCTTTATTTGAATCTTCATGAGCTTCTTGATGTTGGACTTCCAGAGTCTGAGATGCTTCTTGAGTTGAAGACTTTGGAAGGTCTAGAGTGAGTTCAGACTCTTCATATTGAGTCCGGCTCGGATTCATCTTGCGCTCGAGTCTTGGAATTTGACATTCATTGATTCTTCCACAGGCCCGACTTTTCTTGTTATAGACTCGTAGGCTTTGCTTGATGTAGAATATCCAAGAAAGATGCCTTCATCGATCTTTCTTCAAACTTACCAACTCGATCACTTGCATTTTTCAAAATAAAGCATTTGCAACCAAATACATGAAAGTATGAAACAATAGGCTTCTTACCTTTGAATAATTCATACGGGGTTTTCTCAAGAATAGGTCTTAGAAAGACTCTATTTATAATATAGCATGCTATTGAAAAAAGCTTCAGCCCAAAATCGTGAAGAAATTTTGCTTTCAATTAAAAGTGTTCTAACCATTTCTTGAAGAGATCTATTCTTTCTTTCCACAACTCCATTTTTTGAGGAGTGTATGGAGAAGAGAATACATGTTTAAAACCAGATTCATCACACAATTTTGTGAAATCTTGATTTTCAAATTCTCCTCCATGATCTGTTCTTATACTTGAAATAGCACATCATTTTTCATTTTGAACCTTTTTAGCAAACTTCTCAAAGTATGAAAAGGTTTCGACTTATTTGCAAGAAAATATACCCAAGTAAAGCGAGAGAAATCATCCACAATTACTAGGCAATATTTCTTACCTCCAATACTCTGAGTTCTGGTTGGTCCGAAGAGATCCATATGCAGCAATTGTAGTACATGATTAGTAGAGACATGATTCATTGGTTTAAATGAATTTCTTACCTGTTTTCCCAGAACACAGGGAGTGCATGGATCGGACTTTTGATATGGTAATTTGGGTAGACCTCGAACAAGCTGCTTTGATGAGATTTTGGCTAATTGCTTCATATTGACATGGCCAAGCTTTCTGTGCCATAAGCTTGCTTCATCTTGGATTGAAATTAGACATTGTGATTCATTCAACTTCATGTCTAAGAGATAGATGTTTCCATGTCTTCGACCCATGAAAGACTCAAGTAGAGTCTTTACTAATTCCATAGCAAATTCCTTCTTGAAAGGAGATCTTGAAACCAAGATCACACGGTTGGCTAATGCGAGAAGGTTATAGTTGAGTCCTTCTACTAGAGAAACATTGCTTATTGTGAGATTTCCAATTTTCACAGTTCCAAATCCCACGATGCTTCCTTTGCCGTTTCCTCCAAATGAAACATTTCCACCGTTTACTTGAACAAGCTTTACGAAGCACTTTGAGTCTCTGTCATGTGTCTTGAGCATCCGCTGTCAAGATACCATTTTATCTTTTTCTTGACGGAGACCGCATTCAAAAGAGAGTCTCAAGCTTTCTTTGGTACCCAAATTTTCTTGGGTCCTTTGATGTTAGTAGGATAAGCATTATTAGGCCATACTTTCTTAACAGGTTTCCAAACCATATGACAGTCTTTTTCAAAGTGATCTTGACTGTTACATTTTGAACATCTTAGAGCATTTCGACCTACAGACTTTACAAAGACTTTCTTGAAATGATTTTTGTAAGCCTCTTTTGACGGTCTTTTCTTAATTCTTTCTTTTACTTTTGGAAAATCAATCAAGGGGATTGTTTCCGCTGTCATACCTAGACCAGACTTATTAAAGTAAGGTCTTTGACTGAAAGAACTTTTTCAAGTTTTTCCGACCCTATCGAAAACTTCTTTGAAATATTTGATAAGTCCGTTTTTAAGAAAACATTTTCTTTCAAAAGATCATCTTCTTTTTCTTTAAGAGCAGAAACATTTAGGTCTAGACTTTTAACTTTCTCTTCTAAAGTAACTTCCTTTTGTTTCAGAATTGAGTTTTCCTTTTTAAGTTCGGAAATCCTTTTGAGAGAAGTCTTAAGACGAAACACAGTTCATCAATATATTTAGAGACTTTGACAGGAATTTTAAAATCACTTACCTCAAATTCATTTGTCGAGTCGATCCAGACTGAGTCCGAGTCTGAATGTGCCATCAAACATATGTTGGCATATTCATTATCACTTTCTTCACATTCTGTATCACTCCAGGTTTCGGCTTTGAGAGCCTTTCGAAACTTCTCAGCTTTTCCTCTTTTCTTTTTCAGAAGAGGACAGTTGGGTCTGATGTGTCCCTTCTTCTTACATTCGAAGCAAACTACATCTCTGTTTGGTTCCTCATCATCAACAGACTTGGTCTGCTGTCTCGAAAACTTTGTTTCTTTGGGTTGAACCTTCTGCCTTTTCTATTCAGTTTCTTGAATCTTCTTATCATGAGGGCGAGCTCCTCATCATCCATATCATCTTGAGAATCTGCATCATCGAATCATCATTTGATTTTAGTGCAATAGATTTCTTACCTCTTGGATCTTCGTCTTCATTAATTCGTTCCACTTCGTAAGATCAAGAGTTCCAATTAGCTCGTCTGAGATAATGGCATGATTCTTTGCGTCTCTCTTATTGAAGTCTTTATATGATTCCAATCCTTGGAGAGTCCACGCTTGAAGCTTGTTCACCTTCATGGGATCAGAAATTTTTTGTCATTGGTTCTCAAGACCATTGACAATATCTGTAAAACGACTAAACATGTCCATTCTGATTCTCCTGGTTTCATTTTGAAGGCTTCATATTGACCGAGGAGAATATTGATTCTAGTCTCCTTCACTCGATCTGTTCCTTCATAGGTGATATGTAATCTATCCCATACTTCTTTTGCTGTAACACAAGAAGATATTCTGTTATATTCAGTTGGAGATAAAGCACAATATAAAGAGTAAATTGCTTTTGCATCGAGTGCTTGTCTCTTGTTTATTTCTTCCTGAGGCATTCCGCTGGCTTCAACAGTTTCTTTCCCTCTTTCAGAGACTGATGCAACAGCAGGAGTGATTCCTCTTTCCATAACATCCCATTCCAGAGGATCCTTGGATCGTAGGAAAGCTTTCATCTTGTTCTTCCAGATGTTGTAATCCTTTCCGTCAAAGTAGGGTGGTCTCGGTATTGCTTTGCCCTTCCATCAGCCCGGTGCTAGCATACTAGCCATGGATCTTTTACTCGAAGTAAAACACTTCAAACAAAGTAAGAACACGAGCTCTGATACCAATTGATATTGCTAGTATGAGTACCTAGAGGGGGTGAATAGGTATACAAAGATTTTTCTTCTTAATTTCTGTATACTTACGCAATACTTAGACAGTTGAAAGATAGTTTGCGTTAAGTAATAATCAATGTAAGACTCGAGTAGGAAAGAGAGAATTAAACACGCGGTTTATAGTGGTTCGGCTTGATCCAAGCCTACGTCCACTCTTCTCGTGACCGACAGCCAATTCGGCGGATTCCACTATGAACAAAGAGATGTTACGGTGTTGATCTTCCTTGACTTCTTGGTGTAGATGATCTACCACACTCGCTCAAGGTATCACCAAATACAAACACTCTCTCGTGTATACAATTTCGCTCGAACAGTCTCAACTAACAATCAAGGTTCTTCGACTCGGAATTTCTCTATCGATCACACACTTAAAACAACTAGAACGTCTTCCTTTTATACTCCTTTATGCCATCATAACCGTTGGCACTTACCAAAGGAATTCCTCCAATCTACCCGTTGGACGGAATCAATCAAGAAGATCATCCGAGCTATTTAAGGAATCGATGATAGCCCATCAATCCCGTTCGCCCATACAATCGGGATCTTGGTTTCCAAGAATAGAACATACCAAGATTATTTCGTTGACCATCGGATTTTCAATCGATCTTAGATAAGAATTAAAGAATCCGAAATGATTATCCAACCAAGGAATCTATTCCAGAGGATAGGATCGAATCCTCAACCATATACCTCGGCTTTGGATTTCCTTCGTCACTGGATTAGAAAGACTGTCAGTGAGAATAGACTTAAGTCTTGAGTCTTAAGTCTTGAGTCTTGAGTCTTGCGTCTTGGGTCTTGAGTCTCGAGAGAACAAAGTCTTCAGACTTTAAACTGACGGTCTCCGATCATCCAGACTTAGACTGAAAGAAACGTTTTGTCAGCTTCAAAATATTCTGGAAAGATTTCTCCAACACCTTCACATACAAGCTTGTTGGGACATGGATGCATAAAGCAACGAGTAGTTAAATTTTGCAAAGTAATGTTTTACCTTCGGTCACTTGCAAACAACTTGCGATTTTAGGTTGGACATTCTCCAATGGACCTTTGAAGGGCTTGGAACGATGACTGCCCATGCCAAGATTAGGGGTGAGCCAGGAGAATCGCCTGGACTTGACTGAACATGTCGAATTCTAGTGGTTTCTAGGGTGTTGGTATGATTCCTGATTTTAGGGGTAGAACTGTCCACCCAGATCGCTTGGACCGGACTAATTAATCTTTTATATTTTATGTTTTTATTTCTTAAAAATCTTTAAAGAAACTCTAATCTCTTTCATAATCACACTCACTCTTTCCCTATTCCCTCTCAAACGAATCATAGATTTCTTAAATATTTATAAATAAATAAATAAATAACCCAAACCTAACCTACTGCCTTGCTCCAAATCTCCAAGCCTTAATTGCTCGCTCGCTCATAGTTACCGGTTCCATTTACTCACTTGGGAATCGGTTCAGTTCGGTTCTAAGAGATGATGGTCTAGTTCCTAATTTCAGAATGGGAACCGGTCTCATTGATTTAGTTCCCAATTTATGAGTGGAAATTGTACTGCCCAAGAACCGGTCGAGCGAGGCCACGGTTTGCCTTGTGGTTATTACGGGAACACGTCAGTTTATGCAGTGGTACTTTCAAGGCTGGCCATCTGTGTAATATTCCACTAGGATATGCAGCGGAATTGGTGTAGAAAGCGAAAGAAATGGTGAGCGAAGAATCCGGGAGGTCCTTCATCGATGCGTTAGTAATTAAGAGACAGCCGATGTACATGACCGTTTGGAGCCATGAGGTGGCTGATGCGACCGAGGTCGGGTTGGAATAGGCTGACTTCGGGTGGTGCCGATAATGTTGCCGGATAGAGCAGTGCGAAGGTTTCAAGATGAGCTAGCAAAGATGACCGATAAATGGAGGGCGGATGATGATTATTATGGCGTGGATTGAAGAGCAATTAGATCTCATCTCTAGAAGGAGAATTAACCGTAGATTCTCTAAAGTTTCTCAATCATATAGGACAATGCTTGAATTATTGAAAGGAGCATCTTTCTTTGAATTTGTTTTCTAATTATGGACTTGATAGTAAATCGATCAGAGAATGATAAGCGTTCTTTTTTATTTGAGTGATTATTTAGAACTCGAGAGCCTTAACGGCTCAAGAAATGCTCGGTTTGCTATTTCTCATGGAGACAAAAAATAAAGAGATGGTAATGGATAGTATTAAGCGACATATTCAATTTTCAAGCTTAGTAGGCAGAAAACTTGTAGAAATTACCCGGGGGTTAGCGGTAACCTAATATGTAGATATATAATAGAATCTAGCTCCAAGGAGTTTATTGGATTGAAACGTAGGACGGTGACAGGGAGTGGAAAGGTCATGAGAACCACATATTGGGACCCAACTTGTTAAGCAATTTTTTTTATTTTTTTTTTATTTTCTTTTATTCCTTGCGACGACGACTTAACCACACAATGAGCCACGAATGGGACGAGTATACTGGACCAGCGGACCAAACTGTAGAAGAGGGCGTTCCTCTTGGAATTTCGGTTGGCCCCATTCTTAAAATACAAGGAAAGCATCTGACACGTTTTTAGTTTATTGAAGGCCACGTTTAGTTACCGGACAATAACATTTATTTATTGACATATAATTTTCGCGACCTCATTCATTACATAAAAAAATTAGGAATCAATCATGACCTATAAACAAAAATACATATGGATATTAGGATTATTATCATCTAGTAGTAATATGCCCACATTTATTGCATTATATTTCGCATGTGTTGCAAAAAAGAAAAATTATTGTAATATGATTACAAACCATGTTTCAATGAACATGGATGAAAAGAGTATAATTTGCGTCGGTTCCAAATCAATTCATATCATGCGGTGTGTTGAGTGCTTATCTATCTCAACGGATTTGCATTACTTTCGAGTCGTGTCGTCGTATTGTGTCAAGAATAATCGGGCCCCTAGAGCATCATTCAGGATTAGGAGAGCATACCAATTGACACAAAAATCCATACACCATTAGAATGTCTTGATTTCTTCTCCTTTTTCTCTCTACCGTAACACGGGCTCTCTAAAGTTTCTCAAATCAGGTGTGAGAATGCTTGAATTATTGAACGAAGTGTCTTTCTTTGGAATTGGTAATGTTCGAGTCTCTCTAAATAAAGCTATGGACTCGATAGCAAATCGATTAGACGACGATATGCATTCTCTTTTGTTTGAGTCTGTAAGTGAAGGGTACAAGGAAATTGTACAAGAGAGTGTGTCCCCCTTGGATTTTCAGTGGTCACATCATTTCAATACATTGGATCATTTAACATGTTTTTTGTTTGGTTATGCCAGGACGACGATGTTGATTTATCAACATCTAAATTTTGGCGATCTAAATTAGTCATTTATTTTATAAAAAATTAGAGATCGATGATGACCTCTAAACAAAGATATTAGTTAAATTACACATAGATATAAGGAGTATTGTCATTTAGTAGTAATAAGCCACATGAATTGCATTATATTTTGCGTGTGTTGCAAAAAAAAGTTGTGATGTGCTTACAAACTCCCGGGCTATGGTCATTTGTAGTTACAATAGAAGCATAATCATGAATAAATGTGACTCGTTATTAGAACGTCTTAATTTCTTCTCTTTTTTTCTCTCTACTGTAGCATAGGCTTAGTCAAGTGCATATTGCTATCGTCATTTACTCTCTTGCATCACCGGCATTGCCGACAATGCGTCTTCTCTCACTAATCTTCACAAGATGTCATTCGCTGTGAGCCACTTTATTTCTGCATGTCTCAATGACAACGAGGATATTGTTTCCCTTTAGTCAAGTGCTTCTTGATAATAGAGAAGAGAGAGAGAACCCCCCCCCCCCCCCCCCCCGCCCCGGGGGGGTTGTGGGAGGTATATGTGTATGCCATATTAGCAATTTTCGACTATAATGAAGCAATAGTTGAAGTAGTGTATACATATATGCCATATCAACAATTTCTAACAATAATCTCTCTCTCTCTCTCTCTCTCTCTCCATCCACTTGGATATGGATGCCTCCTCAAATGCACTCACCATGAGAAGATTGTCTAAAAAGTTATAAATCATTTAATTTTCTCAGTTAAATCTTAACTATTTTCATGAATTGCTAATTGAGTTTATTAGGTTAATTTTGATTGAAAATTATTGACGTAAATACTAGCCATCTTACGTGGCGGCCAACGTTAATATGGATAATTTTTAATGATATTCTTTAAAAAATTTCAACTTTTGAATTTGTTATTCTCTTTTCATTTTATTTTCCTTTTTTTCTTCCTTCCCTTCTTCCTTCTTCAGCCAATCACTGAGCCTCAACAACTTGCTAGAGGCAATGGTCTGCAAGGTCGTTGTCAATGTCAGCAATTTCCGGCTAAAATTTACTTAGATAGACTCAATTAATAAAAAGTGAAAATGTTTAAAAATCAATTAGCAAAATTAAAGACTTAGAATTGAATTAACAAAGGTGCGAAGAGATTAGGACGTTCACCGTTAAAAAGTAAGGAAGCACTCCTAGTCAAGTGCAAATTGTGCCAAATCACGAGCTGCACAAGCCAAAGAGGTATAAACTTAATTGGTTTATGAGACTTGTAGAGTGTTTTATGGATCACTAGATAATCGGGTCTCCACCTCCCTATGGACTTATGTGTATTAAATATAGAATTTCAGAAAATTTACTTCTCCGTTGGAAGCCAGTTAAGCAAGCAGGCCGATTTCCATGAAATATTGTGCAATCTGGAAATCTCTATTACTCTCGAAAGAATGACGGACCTGTCGCCATCACATTACTTGTATGGATGATATCAATATCATGTGTTAATCTTTATATATTGTATCCCTAGAGATCTTAATTTGGTCTAAGAATTCAACAGCCGATGCCATCGCATTACTCGTGAATCGCGTGAGAGAGAGAGGAAGCATAGTCTTATTTCCGAATGCCAAAAGGACGATTCACCAAGTAATTTTTCGGCATTGCTTTGTTGACTATACTTCATTTTATGTACCACGTGGACATTCTTTAAAACTAGGTCCCAACATTTTCCCTTGTTTCCCACCTTATAAACCCTAAAACAATTCCTTGCTCTCTCTCGTCTTCAACCTGCCATCACGAAAGTGGTTTCACCACCATCCGGGACTACTAACCGTGAAGCGCCATGAGCCAGAGTTGATCTCCCTGGCGGTAGACACCCCGCGCGAACTCAAACCCTTCTCGGGCCTGGATGGCCAGGATTGGCTTCGTTTTCTGCTCCCCCTCCTTCTCTTCTACCCACAAAGCCCCTCAATTGAAGGCCGAGAAGACCCGGCGAGAGTCGTCAAGGAAGCGCTTGAGAAGGCACTAGTGTACTATTATCCGTTGGCCGGGCGGATCCGGGAAGGGCCGGACTGTAAGCTCGGGGTGGACTGTACCAGCGAGGGGATTCTGTTCGTGGAGGCCGATGCCGACTTTAGCCTCGAGGAGCTCGGCGACTCCATGAAGCCGCCATGCAGCTTCGTAAATGAGGTGTTGTGTGATGTGGCTGGGTCGGGTGACATCGCTGGGTGCCCTTTATCGTTGGTCCAGGCAAGTATTGTGTAAAATCGACGATAATATGTGGTGCGACTAACAAATGAAAAAAAAGAAGAGTTTGAAAATTCAAAAAGTATGGTTATGAGTTTTTTGGTACTTCTCCCAAATTATCAAGCAATATAAACCTTTTAATTGTACTATTTTGGGTTTCGCTCATTTTGAGAAAAATATGGCATTTTTGGAAAATGTTTTCTAGGAAAATGTAATTATTTTTCGATGTTCAGTTAAATCCTGAAAATGACGCGGAAAATATTTTTTGCTGTTGGGTTAAGAAAATCTTTTCCTCCATGCCCTCATTTTCAATAATTTTTTTTTATTTTTTAATTTTTTAAAAAACTGATTTTTAAATTAATTTTAATTTTAATTTTTTCCTCTCTTTCTTTTTCATCTTCTTCTTCTTCAGCCGGTCGCTGGCCACAGTGACGATTGGCGACCAATTGAGCTTGCCGCTAGCCAAAGGCTCATGCTCACCTGGCTTGCCAATTTAGCAAGCGGCAAGATTGCTAGATGTAGGCGAGCCTTGAGCTCACCCAAAGTCGATCGCCGTCATCATTGTGGCCAATGACTAGCCAAGACAGAAGTTTAAAATATAAAAAAAAAAAAGGAAAAATAATTAAAAATTCTAATTTAAAAAAAAGATGGAAAAGTTAACATGTGAGATAAGAGAAAGTGAATGAGGCAAATGTTTTTCTCATCTCAAAATATGGAAAACATTTTTCCTTATTTTAAAAGACTTTTTTTTGCAGATGGAAAATATTTTCCCCAACCAATTTATTTTCTGTTTGAAAATCTGGAAAATATTTTCTTGAAAGTTGTTTTCATCAAAACAAATGAAGCCTTAATCATAAGCTTTTTAAGATTTTGTCAGTTGAATCCATTTGACCAATTTTAACTGGAAATCATTGAAGTGGACACCAGTCATCCTCTGTGGTATAATAGACGTTCACGTAAACATTTTTTAATAATTTTTTAATAACTTTTGAATTATTATTAGTTTTTATTATTTTCTTTCTTTCATTCTTTCTTCCTTTCATTTTGGCTTGGGCAAGCACCCGCAAATCCTTGCCGGCTGCTAGTGAGGTTGCCTCGCCCAGAGCAAGCAAGGCCATGAAGGCCCTAAGTAGGGCGGCCCTTGCTTAGATCTGACTGTGACATCCGGAATTTTCGAACCCGTCTTGATAAGTGAAATTAGCTTTTCACCGACGCAACTATGGTGCTTTTTCTCTAAGCTAATCATTCGCGAGTTAACTAACCTTTTTTGGTGAAATCGTTAAGGGATATAAGCGTGTTAAAATCCCTAAAAGCTATTTGGTAGGTTGAATTGTACTAAAATCACGTCCAGTTGATTTTAACCACAAAATTGAACTCAGTTTCAGGAATTGAAAGTTCGAGCGTGTCACGATTTATTTTTAAGACATCGTCTCATCTTTTGAAGAGATTCCGTCGAGCCAGGAATTTTTGCAAAAAATTGGAATTTGGCAAAATTAAATCAAGGAAATTCGGAGGGGCATTTTTTAAGTGGATTTTTGGCCTTCAAAGTGAGTTAGTTGGTGAGGGAAATTATGGAACTTTGTTTGGGAACCTTAGTTGGCATTTTTGGATGCCAATTTGGTTTATTTGGTGAGAATTTGGAAGGGAAATGGGTGCAAATCCGCATGGACAGCAGCGGTGATATTTTTGGCCTTCTAATTGGATGATTTTGTGAAGCTTTGGAAGGAAATTAACCATTTGGTGGCATATTGACTTCCTTAGGCTGAATTAGAGAAACTTTGGCCATCAAATTGAATTAAATTGTTGAGAAAAGAATGGAAAATCGTATGGCTGCTGCTATGAGCATTTTTGGCCTTCAAAATGGATTGTTTTGTGAAAGAAAGGCATGGAATTTATTTAGGCCGAGTGGGTGTGATTTTTGGCTACCAATTTGGCTTGAATTGGTGAGGAATTGAAGGAGGATTGTTGACACCTAATTTAAATTCATTATTAGAAATAAAAGATAATCTTTGATTATAGAGGGAAATTTTGAAAAAAAAAAAAAAACTTTGAATTCAAAAATGCAACAGCCATGTAATTTTGGAGCCGCATTTTTGTTGAAGAAGTTGAGTGAATATTGGGAAAATCTTCAACAACTTTGAGCGCTTTCACTATAAAATGCGAGGCTTCATAACCGAGCAAGGGGGGGCTTCTCTTCATCTTTCGTCGAAAGAAAAGAAAATAGGAAAGTGGAAAAGAGAGAAAAAGGAAGGAAAGCTTCAGTTCTCTGGGAAAAGGAAAGTGTATAGGGGGGCAGAGAGGGAGGTGACGTGAGGGAGAGGTGAGAGAGAGTGTCAAGTGAGAGAAAAAGTTAAAAAAGAAGAAGAAAAAGCAAAAGATGGACCACTTTTCATCTTCCTCGTGAGCTCCCATTCGGTGTCCTTGCTGCTCGTTTCCTCCGTGCTGCCGAGCCTGCAGCTGTCGCTCCTGAGCCCCCACATCGTCACCGGACCGACAGCTCCTTCTCGCTGGTCGCCGTCCATGAAGCTCACGAAGCCGATCTCCTTCACCGGCGTCTACTGAAGCTGCATCCCTGCTGCCCGTTGCCACCGCGCACTGAAGCTACATCCCTAGTGCCCAACGCCACCGTCGCTGCTTGAGACCTCGCTCCCGACGCCTGCTGCAACGACCACCGCTGCAGCAACTGCTCACTCTCCTCCCGTGACGCCAGCCTGCAGCGCCCGACGTCCTCCTCGGCCTTCCGTTTGCCGCCGGTGATAGCTCTGCCATTGCGCCCCAGCCCGAGCCACCATTGCTACGACTCGCGACTCTTCTGTTCGCCGGTCATCGACGCTCCCTACTGCCCCCCCACGTCAGCGAGTCCTAAGCCGAGTTGCTGCCGCCCTACTGGACGCTAAACCGACGCCTCCGACGCACCAGCCTATGAGCCCTCCTCAATGACCAGCCGCCTATGCAACACCGACATGCGACACGCGACACGACACGACACGACACGACACACCGACACGTCATTTCTTAAAAATAGAGAATTTCGACACGTTCCGACACGTTATATATTAAATATATATATATATATATATATATATATATATATATAAATAATAAAAAAATAGCCTAGAATTAATTTACATGAAAAATATTAAATAATATCATTCATTATTTTAATTCGTTACAATAATACGCAAAACTTAGAGGAAAAAAATCATTGTTTAAAGAAAAATGCTGAAATGATATTTTTAAATTTATTTATTTATCATATATAGCATTTTTTATTACTTCTTTCATAGTAAAAGACTTTTAAAAAAAATAAAACAATTCTAAAAAAAAAAATGAAAAAAAAATGACCCCGTGCGTGTATATTTATAGCAATTTTATTACTTCTTTTATTACTTCTTTTGTGTATATTTATATTTTTTTTGGTAAAAATGTATATTTATATTTTGACCCCTCAAGTATTAGAAATTTTTAAAATTGACCCAATGCGTGTCGGAATCGCGTGTCGAAATTCTGGACTTACGTGTCGGAGCGTGTCGGAGAGAGTTGACCACGTGTCGGATTTTTTGACACTCGTTGACCACGTGTCGGAGCGTGTCGGGACGTGTCGGAGCATGTCGGAGTGTTGGACACGACACGAAAGCTTCCGGAGAGTGTCCGTGCTACATAGCCAGCCGCATGAGCTGCCGAGCTTTTCTTTTGGAAACAAACGAAAAAGAGAAAAGCAAATTAGGTAGTTTGTTTTTCTTTATTTTATTTCATTATTTATTCATTTTAAATTTAGTTATTATTGTTTAAGTTAGAATATAGTTTGTCAATGTTAACATTTGTGCATTTTGTAGGCATTATATGTAAGGATTTTGTCCGAAATTATTGTAATTATTAATTTGATCTCGAGAGACATCGGATCAATTTTTTAATTATATTAATTTTCGGGCTTTTTGATGATATTTTTTTTTTAAAATTAATGTAATTATTAATTTGATCCATGAGACTTCAGATTAGATTTTTAATTATTTTGAACTATTTGTTGTGATAATTAGGTTTAGAATAATCGTTAATTTGACCTGTGAGACAACATGTTATTTTTTCGGTTATTTTAATCCTTTTTTATTGAATATCTTGATTGTTTAGATTTAATGTTTAGTCGATAATTACTTGTCTTGAAAAAACACTAAAACACTAAAAAAATTTAAAAAAAAAATTAAAAATCTTGCATCAAAGCATGTGGGTTTAATAAATCAAACATGTAGGATTAGGTTTATGAAATTTTCATCATCTAGTAATTATTGCTAAGTTCATTTAGTTAGAAATTGTTCGTCATTAGAATTAGGTCATTTAATTAATTTAGATTGCATATTTAATTGTTGCATTTCTTTAATTTTGAATTTCATGGAAAATACAAAAAAAATTAGAATAAATTCATTTCATGCTTTAGGATAGATAGCATGCTTATTAATGTTATATATTTTAGGTCATATTGCCACATCATATCATTTCATGTTAAAATTAGTAGCATGCATTGCATGATTCTCATTAAATAAAATGAAAACAAAAATTAAGTTTGCATGTTAGGTTTATTTAATTAGAATTTGCTTGTTAATAAAGTTTTTTTTTTTTGTCAGTCCTACTCTATCCCTACTCTATTCCTACTCTACACACTCTCAGACTTTTGTCCTGTCTCTTGCAGGGCGTGGGAGTCGAAACCCACTCCTGAAACTTATGCATCCCCACCCCATCCCCCCTTGAGAAGGTGGGGATTTGAACCCCTCACCTCCTCCTTCCATGTTGGAAAGGTGGCCACTAGGGCGAATCCCAGTGGTTACTTGTTAATAAAGTTAGGTCATGAAGTTAAAATGCAAGTTTTGATTTCAAGATAAAAGAAAATCCAAAAAATACCGTGTGTTTATTTCTTTTAATGAAAATCTTTTGATTGTTTAATAGTGACTGAGCATTCGTGTGATCACTCCTTTGCATGTTAGTAGCTTAGGTTAAAATTAATCAAGACTGCCTGTAAAATATTTTTAAATTAAAATGATAAGGTACCGAAAGGGCATTAGATTTTTCTAGTGTAACCATGTCCTCGGACCTATTGAATCTTTGGTTCGCAAAAGTAAAGTATTCTCCCATACTTTAGTTGGGTTTCTAACCAACCCTAATTGGTTTGTGGCGGCTCCAAATTGAGTATAATTGCATGATTAAATGTGTTAATTCATTAGTATCAAGTCGCGATTGGTAGGACTTGGGAAGGTTCGCGCCAAGTCTTAAGACTTAGTAATCCGTTAGCCTTCTTTAAGTAATTCACCCTCGGGAAGGTTGCAACAATGACCAAGGGAAATTCATAGGGCTGATTTGTTGTTGTCTTTTGGCATTCAAATTTGGCTTGTTTGAGAAGTTTGGGAGAGAGTTGCTGTTGGATAGGGTTATGGACTTTGGGGACCAATAATGATGAATTTGGGATATTTTCCCTCAACTTTCAAGGCATTTGTCCCCCCTTTGTTCCCCTCTCTTCCTTTGTGTCCCCTTCCTTCTCCTATTGGCCGAACAAGCGCCCCCCCTGCAGTTTTCAGCTTCTTCTTCTTCTTCTTCTTCTTCTTCTTCCTAAAACCATCATTTCTTCCATTGTTGAACTTGCACCAACCAAGGCCAGCACCGAACCAACCAGAACAGCCACTGAGCCAAGAGACACCACCAACTCCAGCTTTCCATCTTCAAGCCATCCCACCAGCAGCTTCGTCCAACTTCACGCTAGCCCCATTCCGCGCCCATCCCCACGCCATTTAGCCACCAAACGGCCAACAACCTTAGCCCCGCGCCACCTTACGCCACCTTACGCCACTGCTCAGCCCCAGCACCACTGAGCAGCCATTAGCCCACCAAGCCAATTGAGACCAACAGCTCCAAAATGGAGCAGAAGCAAAACCGGTTCCTAGCTCAAGCCGTGAGCTTGCAAGACCGTTTTCAACCTATTCCAGGCCTCCTTTAGAGCCGTCGTAGGCACGGGATCTCACCGCCAACACCGTGAACCTGTTGGCTTGCTAATCCGGTGAGTTAACTCCATAATCATTGATTATGTAGTTAATTGCACTTAGTTAGGTGGATTAGTGTTAATTAACTTAGTTAAATTAGTATTTTAGTTAGATTAGCCTTAAGATAGATTTGTGTTAATCTAGCTTAGTTAGATTAGCCTTATGATGGATTATTGTTGATCTAATTGGTTGGATTAGCACTAATGAGGGTGGATTAGTCTAATACAGTAGATTTCCCTCGGATTAGTTCACTAGACCCTCACCGTTTGCCCTTTTTGTGGATCAAAATGGGCTATGATTTTGAAGTTAATTTCTTCTGGAGAAATGTTTTAAATATCTTCAGCTATGGTATATATTTTACTCAAGATTTTTAAGGATTTAAGAAAATGAGATTTCAGTTTTGTCATTTTAAAACAGAATCTCGGATTGTGCTGAAATCGGTAACCTTTTGGTGTTTACAGGATTTTTATCCACTATTAAGGTTCGATTTTTGAAATGGTTCCTTCACAAAAGTTGTTTTTTATGTCTTGTGATTTAACATAATCAAATTTCAAATCAAATAGACATGTTTTAGATCTCGAACCAAACTGATTTTGAAAAACGGACTTTTTGGAAACGAATACAGTTTTTGTACTGGATTAAGCGATTTATTGGGCTGAATCAAGAAGGATCTGGGTCAAGGTGTTTTCATGAAAAAATGTTCATTTTTTTTTTTTTGTCCTTTACAACATATTCAAATTAAAGAATTTTCTGAACTCTTTTGATTAGATTTCTAGATTTAAACTTAGAGACGCGCAAGTGGACTGTTTCTGCTGGTTAGGACCGGTAGTGATTTTGTGATGGTTCTTAATGCTGTGATTGTTGATTAATGCCTATTTGGTGATGTGGTTGACTGGTGATATGCTTGAAACTTGTGTGTGATGAGATGTAAGTGAGTGCACTATAGTGATGGTTTATGGTCATGGAAAATGATGGCTATTGACAAGTGATATGTATTGTATTAAGGAAATTGAATGAATTGTGAGCAGAAAAAAGACTAAGTACTACACGATAACAAAATTTTATGTGAGCCACCTCTAGAACCTTATACCATTGTTTATTGTAGTCAAGGGTTAAGTGCTACATAATGACTTGAGTCACATGGGAGCCACCTCTTGAGCTTTGCACTACTGTCATGCATAGTCAAAGGCTAAGTGCTACACGATAACATAACTTCGTGGGAGCCACCTCTAGAGCCTTCTACTATTGTTGTTTGTGGAAAAGGACTAAGTGCCGACAAAGAAATTTCGTGTGAGTCACCTCTAGAGCCTTAAGCTATTGCTTATTGCGGTCAGAGACTAGGTGCCACCCAATAATGTAACTTCATGGAGGGCACCTCTAGAGCCTTGAGTTTGAATATCGAGTTTGATTATTGAGAGTGAATATCGGGTGTGGATTAAACCACCGATATGAGACATCTACGCCTAATTATTGGACGAAATTATATGGCACATAATGGGACGCGTCATAACGATTTGATCTTATAATCGGGACCTCTGTGAATATTTGATGAGTGATATGATGGGTTCCAGTCATTGAATGCATTTACTGTATGCATTTGTTTTATGAGATGCACTAATGTGTAAGTTGGTGTTGAGGCGAGGTAAGTTCTGAGTGGCGTATGTTTAGGACGCCTTTGAGTGAATTCTTGTCCTAATCGGGGTTTAGGGTGTTGACTCACTAAGATTTATTCTCACCCTATCGTGGTTTACAATTTTTCAAGTCCTTAGTTTGGAGATATCGAAGGGTGTCATGGAGGATCCCGAGCCAGAGTCGAAGGGATCTGGAGTATAGATTGTCCAGTAATTCTTTTGGGGCAGACCTATAGTGTACAGACTTGTAGGACTAACTTGGCTTGTATTTACAGTGTGTTTGGTGAAATTTGGTTGTCCTGCTTTTCTATCCCATGTTTGTTGTTGTCCGGGCATATGTTTAAATTTTGCTTCCACATGTGCATAAAAAGAAAAGGGTAGGCAACGCATTTAGGAACGTCGCAATTTAGTCAATCGCCAAAGGATGTGCACATGCCTAGGGTTCGGGGCGTGACACTAATGAGGCCTTTGGGTCTTGCCTACAGTCCTACCGACTTTGGGTGAGGCAGCCATCACCCAAATCTAGCGAGGGTTGCGACTCTTGCCGAGCCCTTGTTGGCCAAAACTTTTTTTTTTTTTTAATGATCGAATTGAATGGAATTTTTTTAAAAAAATAATATCATTAAAAAAATCCACATCAACGTTGCCCGTATCACGTAGAATAGTCGATGTCCACATCAACGATTTCTAGCCAAAATTATCAGGATTTACTCAATTGGCAAAATATAAAAATATTTAGGAATAAATTGGTACAATTAAAAGTTTAGGACTAAATAAATTATTTTTAAAAAAATCAGTACTTTTCTCATCATAACTTAGTCATGTTGCGATACGTTACTTGTTTAGAGCATTGCACTATTTGGAAACACATCATGCGTAGATATTGTTAATTGATAGAATTTCAATATAGAGAGAGAGACAGACAGACAGACAAACAGATAACGTGCCCTCTTGATCCGATTAATTCAACCTGTACCTTTCTAGGTTTCTCACGAGTTCCTTGTTTTAGGTGACCCGTTTGAAATGTGGGGCCTTCATCCTCGGAATCCGACTCAATCACGCAATTAGCAACTCCTTCGGCCTGAAATAGTTCCTAGAGGCAGCTGCAAAACTCGCACGTGGCGCTGGTGCGCCGTCTCAGCTGCCAGTTTGGCGCAGAGAGATCCTTAAGGCGCGAGACCCATCGCGAGTGACGTGCACGCACCCTGAGTTTGAGGACACCGTCGACGCCGGAAGTGCGGTCGCAATGTCAGACCCCACCAACATGGCGCACGGGTCGTTCTTTTTCGGCCCGTGGGAAGTGGCGTCGATCAAGCAACGCCTCCCTCACCACCTAGTCCCGAAATGCTCCACGTTCGAGCTACTCACGGCGTGTCTATGGAAGTGCCGCACGATCGCGCTTGAGGTCGAGCCAGACAACGTCGTCTGCCTCTCGTGCGTGATCAATGCATGAGGCCTCGATGTGCCTCGTGGTTATTATGGGAGCACGTCGGTGAAGGCAACCGTACTTTCGAAGGCGGGCCATCTGTGTACTAGTCCGCTAGGGTACGCGGTTGAGTTAGTGAAGAAGGCTAAGGAGATGGTGAGTGAAGAATACGTGAGGTCCTTTATCGATGCGTCGGTAATCAAGGGAGGGCCAAAGCACGCGACCATTTGGGACTACGTGGTCGCTGACACAACCAAGGTTGGGTTCGAAGCGGTTGATTTCGGGTGGGGGAAGCCAGTGTACGGCGGCGTTGCCGGTGCAGTTCCTTCGATAAGCATCTATGTGAAGTACAAAACGAGAGAGGGAGAGGAGGGGATCGTGGCGGCAATAATGTTGCCGGAGAGAGCAATGCGAAGATTTTAGGAAGAGCTGGAGAAAATGACCGATAAAGGGACGGTTAGTGAAGATCAATACGATGTAGATTCAAGTATGATTAGATCGAAACTCTAGAAGGATCATTCAATGAATCGTCACGTCGGCACGGTGATGTTGGCTGGGTTTCCATCTGAAGAATAACCATAGACTCAATATCAACAAAAAATTACTGAAAAGAGTCATAATCTATTGTATGGATTAATTTAGTCTTCAAGCTTTCAATATTAGTTTAATTATAAACCTTCCGATGATTTGTCAATATAATTATTCTAACTAATATTTATTGGAAATCGCAAATGTGAATGACAGTCATCCTATGGGGAGCGCCGATACTGATGTGGGCAATAATTACAACTTCTAAATATTTTTTTATCTTTATTTTTTTTTTCATTATGCCAGTGAGGCAAGTCTCACCAACCACTAGATAAGGGCCTACAAGCCCTCACTGGCCATTGGACCCTTGATGGGGAGATCTGGCAAAGGCCAGGGCAAGGTGATTGCAACCTTGTCGATTGCGAGCAAGGTGGCCCTTGCTGACAATAATGAAAAAAAAAACACATAAACAGAAAAAAGAAAAGAAAATTAATAGAAATATATATTTTAAAATATGTATCTTAAAAGAAAATGAAAAAATTATCTATATTAAGGTTAGCCATGCCATGTAAGATGGTTGGTGTCCACGTATGACTAATTTTCTATCGAATTTGGTAGAATGACTATATTTACAAATTATCAAAATGTCTAGAACTGAATCGGCCAAATTAAAAGGTTCGGAGCTAAAGTGACATCTATACAACAAATTAAAGATATTGTTTTTTTTTTTTGGCAACCCATTTCTCAGTCACATGTAACATGCTTGAATCATTGAACGAAAGTATTTCCCTTTGGAAATTTTGTCTTCACAGTAAAGCGACTAGACAAGTATACATGCATTCTCTTTAGTTCGAGTGTGGTGAGTGATGGAGAAGGTTTGTTCTCCCATCACGCGACTAGTTTTCCTTGTGGTGGGGACTCGACCAACCAATAAGCCACCCGTGAACTTGAGGAGTGCGACACAACAACGTTGGAAAAGACATTATTATTGTCTGCACGCGGTGCGGTAGGTCAAATGCATGTGATCCGTTGATCGTGCGTGCTGTCAATATCATAAAGAGAAAGATTCTGAGAATTATTGGAGAATGGATCTTAACCTATCGATAAATAGAAAGAAAAGTAAAATATTGTCCATTGTTAGTAAATCTTGAAGTTCTTATTTGCCACGGCATTCTACATGAGCATTACAGAAATTGCAATGAGTTACAATTCGTTAAGACTCGAGGATCGTTTCTTGGATGAAAAAGGATCCCAATCTCTCTGTAACAATTTGATAAAGAAAGGAGTAAATCTCATCTTTAGATAAGAAACTTTAAAGCTCTTGGGTGTTACGACATTTTATATAAGAGTGATGGAGTTGTGGAGTCTGATAGAGAAAAATAATATTCAAGCGCATATATAGCTAGTTGTGGGTAGGCACTTCCCAGTAAGATCACCTCACTCATCCTGTTATGTTAAAGCAAATAATAGAGTTTTAATACTACTAATGGCATACATGTATATTTCATCATAATTATGTATGCCCTAACCTCTTATTATATATAAGGGCAATATCTTTTGCAATTGTAACGTTGATACTGATGGTGGAGAGATTACCTAATGCGGCACCATGATTTTTCCCTTCCTGATTTTAGGAAGGGTTTTTTGTTGGAGTTTTGTTTGTTAAAACAAAATGAGTGCTTTTTTCTTTGTCCCATATAGAAAAAGTGGGAGGAAGTGGACCAATTTAAAAATGTGGGATTTCCTTCTTGTAGTTAAAGGAATGATTGGATGGGGCTAGACCCCACCATACCCGCATGCGGATGCGCGATTTTAGGCGCGATTATTTGGCACACTTAACACTAATCCCTTTGTTATTTATTTATTTTATTTTTGTTATTTTTTTTTCAATTCAAAGGTTGCCTTTATTTTGAGAATTTTCGGAAATGAAATAAAAAAATGAAACTCGAAATTTTATTAAAAAAATTATTATTCCGAATTTTGTTTATGTCTGTTTAAGACAACATTTGGAAAAATTACTTATTCGGTTTTGCAACTTTTCCCGAAGGGTTGCAATTGTTTGGTTTTCAACTTATTACGAAGAGTCACATTTGTTTTTTGTTTTTTCTTTTCTTTTTTTGGTGACCTAGGGAAACCTGTACAGCCAGCAGCCGGCGGGCAAACCTTGGGGCTACACGAGGGAACCATCACCCCATGCAACCGATTATGGCACCAAGCGCCTTCGCTGAGTTTCGAACCCCTCACCTTGAGGGTAAGGATCAACGGAGCCTTATCCAGCAGAGCTACCACGGCGGGAGAAAAGAGTCACATTTATTTATCCGAACAATTTTTCTAAAGGACATGTTTGTTCATTCTTTGGCAATTTTCATGAAGAATTGCAAGACTGTTTCATATATATACTTGTCAATTTTTCGGAAGGAAAAGTGGTCATATTCAAGTCTTCTTTTAGAAAAACTGTAACCAATTTTTTGATTGTTTCCTAGAGAGACCTTGGAGAAATACTAGAATTGCTATCTAGCATTCTCATCCGAGACTTTGTTGTATCCTGGAGGATTTTTGCTGGTGACCATTATCAACATTGTGAGGCAAATAAATCCTTAAAGATAGTGATATCACATCTCAAAGTCCGAGTTGTTTTAGTCGATCTGATTTCATTGTTCAACCCATTTTGAAGCTATATTTTTACAACATTTTTCACATAAAAATTATTCCTTGTTTTTTATTTTTTTATTTTTTCTCTTCATAAATTCGTGTTCCTAACAAAGAGTTGTGAAAAATTGCAATGAGAAACAATCATTACGAACTCGAGGATTTCATTTCTTGGATGGATCGTGAAACCGTCAGAGAGAGAGCCACCTCGTTGATGGGTGAGATCACCTTGGTTTGTCGGCAAACGATTAATGTTGGGAATTTTTACCTATTTGCAAAGTTCTTTCTTTTTATTTTATGAAAAGTATTAGCCTTGTCCCAGTCTAAGTCTAGAGGCATTTTTGTTTGTGCCAATTGCACGTGAGCTCAATGTATCCCGGCCTTTGGATCATATGAGATGAAGCTTACTGACATTAAAGAATTTTTCTCACGTGTGACTACTTTATCTGGGTTACATCCAAAAAAATTGGAGATATTTTCTCAAGAGTTATCTAGGTTAGATCCAAATAAAATCAGATATATTCTATCGAGAGTTATTGTCAAATCATAAATTGAAATAAGTTTTATGTTAATTTACTTTCCAATCTTCCAAATGCAATTTAAAAGGATTACTCATATTGCCTTACATGTCATTTCAATTTGAAAATTTATCACCATTCATCGTAACTCTCCTTTAAAAAAAAGAAAAAATGGGTGGAGAATTTTGGTGCTCCCATTCTATTAAAATAGCATTAATTAATTAATTTCGTTAGTAATCTGCATACTTGCTTATGAATTTGAAACCAAATGTGGAAATGATAATTTAACGGGTGTTTGTGTTGTTGGTTTGGGTACCCTTTTTTTTTGTTTCCATTTATTAAAAAGAATATAATCATTTAACTTGTTTTTGGTTTATTGAAAGCAACGTTTGATTACGGTGTGCAATAAATGTTTATTCTCGTATTTTTTAGTATACACAGATGAAAATGTGGTAATTGGTATCGGCTTTGAGGTAACTCATACCACGTCATTTGTCGAGTTCATATGTAGAAGAGAATATCAATCAAGACAAAAGGTCAAACGTTTTATGGATGCATATATGTATATCTTGTTGTGCACATATGGGCCTGCAACTTGAGATTTTTAGGTTTGACATTCTCAAATGGACCTTTGAATGAGCTTTCGAATGAAGGCAGCACCATGCCAGGACCATGGCAAGTTTCCCGGGCTCAATAGACCTCAAATGATTAAAACAAAATCATGATCATGGGAATAAGTGACACGTGTAATTAGAACATCTTTATCTGTTCGCTTTTCTCTCTATCTGGCCTCCCACAAGCCTAGTGTAGCCATGTCGTTGCCGTCGTTCACCCCTTCTTGCACCCCCACCACTATTTGATGGCGCCTCTACTCTCCCCAGTCTCTCACAAGACATGATTTGCTATGAGCCACTTTATATTTGGTTGTTTTAATGACAATCGGGGACTATCATTTCCATTACTCATTTAGCTCACTGATAAGAGAGAGAGAGAGAGATGAGAATGTGTTAAATGACCACAATGAAGAAGACCTCCTCAACTGCAGCAATTATTAAAAAGTAGGGTATTTCCTGTCCAAAACTTTAATACATCGCCTTCATTTAGATTCTTTATAGCCCAAAATTATTTTGGCCAACAAAAGGTACCACTTCAAACTTAATAGATGCCATTTTGAGCAAAAAACCAAAATTCCTTCGCTTTGATACCGGTTTGTTGCGTAACACTAATTTGATGCACTAATTGAAGCACAAATAACAAAGGATGAAAGCAAAATTGAAATCACATAAGACACAAAACCACAGGGAAAGAAAAGGATTTCATTATCTTCAACAACCAGTAGAAGAGTCCAATCCAAAAGGTCAAAAAAACAACTTTAAATTCTTACAAGAAGATAGGAAGAACAAAAAAGAGAGAAAATGTGGAGCCCAGTCTTCAATATGAGTTATGCAACACATCCCTTTTATAGTCCATCTTCAAAAAAACCCTAAAACAAATGTATATGGGTTACCAATCATGTGCATACTCTAAACAATTCCTTGTTGACTATGTTTTTATATTCCCCGCGGACGTTCTTGAAAGCCAAGTCCCAACGTCTCCCCTTGTTTCCCCCCCATATAAACCCTAAGCAATTCCTTGTTCTCTCCCGTCTCCAACCTGCCATCACAAATATGGCTTCACCACCACCTTCTCCCTGTTCTCTGGGACTACTGGCCGTGAAACGCCATGAGCCAGAGCTGATCTCCCCAGCAGAAGCGACGCCACACGAGCTCAAACCCCTCTCCGACCAGGATGGCCAGGAGTGGCTTCGTTTTCTGCTTCCCTTACTTCTCTTCTACCCAAACAGCCCCTCAATGGAAGGCCAAGAAGACCTGGCGAGAGTCGTCAAGGGAGCGCTCGCGAAGGCGCTCGTGTACTATTATCCGTTGGCCGGGCGGATCCGGGAAGGGCCAGACCATAAGCTCGTGGTGGACTGTACGGGCGAAGGGATTCTGTTTGTGGAGGCTGATGCCGACGTCAGCCTTGAGGAGCTCGGCGACTCCATGCGGCCGCCATGTGGCTTCTTAGACGAGGTGTTGTGCGATGTGGCCGGGTCGGGCGACATCATTGGGTGCCCTCTGTTGTCGGTCCAAGTAAGTATTGTGTGACAAGTCCAACATTCAGTCGTGTTGCAACATGCAACTTGGATAAGGCGTAACGCTATTGATAAGCGTATCGCGTCCAGATTTTGTAAATTGGTAGAATTTCAAGAGAAGCGTATCGGGTCCAGATTTTGTAAGTTCGTAGAATTTCAAGAGATCAAGTATAAAATTCTTCTGTAGAGACGTGCCCTCTTTACTCCGATTATTCGACCTTTACCTTCTAGGTTTTCTTACGAGTTCCTTCTTTCTGGTAGGTGACTCGCTTGAGATGTGGGGGCTTCATCCTCGGAATCCGACTCAATCACACAGTCTGCGATCTCTTTGGACTTAAACAGTTCCTAGAGGCAGCTGCGGAGCTCGCCCGAGGAGCCCATGTGCCGTCGCGGCTACCCGTTTGGCAGAGAGAGATCCTCAACGCGCGAGACCCGCCGCAAGTGACATGCACACACCATGAGTTCGAGGACATTGTCATCGACACCGGAAGTGCGGCCACAATGTCGGACCCCAAGAACATGGTCCACAGATCGTTCTTTTTCGGCCCGCGGGAAGTGGCATCGATCAGGAAACGCCTCCCTCACCATTTAGTCTCGAGATCCTCCACCTACGAGTTACTCACGGCATGCCTTTGGAAGTGCCGCACGATTGCACTTGAGATCAAGCCGGACGAAGTAGTCCGCCTCTCATGCGTGATCAATGCGCGAGGCCTCGGCGTGCCTCGTGGTTATTATGGGAGCACTTCAGTGATCGCAATGGTACTCTCAAAGGCGGGCCATCTGTGTACTAGTCCACTAGGGTATGCTGTCGAGCTAGTGAAGAAAGCGAAGGAGATGGTGAGCGAAGAATACGTAAGGTCCTCTATCGATGCGTCAGTAATCAAGGGAAGGCTGAAGCACATGACTGTTCGGAACTACGCGGTTAGCAACACGACCAAGGTCGAGTTCGAAGAGGCTGATTTCGGGTGGGGGACACCGGTGCACAGCAGTGTCGCCAGCGCTTTTCCTTGGATGAGCATTTACAGGAAGTACAAAACAAGAAAGGGAGAGGAGGGGATTGTGGTGCCGATGATGTTGCCGGAGAGAGCTATGCAAAGGTTTCAAGAAGCGTTGGCCAAAATGATTGGCGAAGGGACGGCGGCTGACGATCATTGTGGTGGGGATTCGACTACGATTAGATCAAAACTCTAGGAGGATAATTAAACCATACATTCTCTGCGGTCTCCCATTCACATGTAATAATGCTCGAATTTTTTAATGAAATATATCCCTATGGAATATACCTTCTAGTTATGGAATTTGAAGTAACTATCGTTGACTTTAGGAGTGCGACTTAACGATGTTGAAAGAAATTATTGTCCACCCCTGGAGCGCCGGCTGCAACTAATAATTATTAGTTGGGGTGTGGTTTATACTCCTCATGACCAGAAGTACAGAGGTTTCGTTCCAAGTGAACGGGCGGAGACTCGGGGCCGCCTCGGTAGGGATTGAAAAGGGCAACGCCCTTAGTCCGCCAAAGGATTTTTATAGTTTGGGCCCACATGGCTTAGGACTTTTTTGGCTCCTAGGTTTTTCTTGTCGCTTTTATATAATCTCTTCCTCTTGTAAAATCTCTTTCTCTTATAAATTGGTAGTTGTAGCAGAGATGTAGGATGTGCTAATTATGAGAAAGGTACCAAAATAGTTTTAAATCTATTGCATTGGTAACAATTCAATCATAAATCTTTCAATTGAACTAATTCAGTCATAAACTTTTTCACATTGGTATTAATTAAGTCCATCCAACCAATTTTGGCTGACCGGCGTTGACGTAAACGCTAGCCAGTGGCCAAAAGCTGACATGTTAGCTCGCTGTGCACTGTTGTGTTCTCTGGTCCCCAGTGCCTTCTTGTCCAGTAGCAGGAGGTGAGATGATGCGGGGTGTATGTGTTTTTTCTAATGAGCATATCCCCTGCAGGGAGATTTCCCTGAAATGATCGAGGAGTACTTGAAGCATGGCATCATGAAGTGCATCGCCTTCAACCGCCGCGGTACCCTTCTCGCCGGTACTCTCTCTCTCTCTCTGTGGAATTGTTTTGGAGTTGTGTTCTACCGCTAAAACATTTTTAAGCTACTTTGATATCTGATGAAGAAAAGATGAGTTCCTTTTAGTTGCTGTCTAAACTGAGTGTTTTAAATTCGGAAAAGATGTGGCTCGACCTCCGTACTTCGGTCGTTAACGGAGCTTGTGAGAGCTCTATCCCCGTCCCAACCTCGTTCGTCTTAGCTTACTCGTGGGACTGTCTGGCCTGTTTTGGGTGGAGTATTTTGTCCCCATTTACTCACCAATGCTGCTTTTGTATTTCCTTATAATCTGGGCATGCTGGAAGCTTTAAAATCACGAGAAAGTTAAAAAGTGGTTTTGAATACATCAACCGCTTTATCCCGGAATTGTTCTGATTTGTTCCGAGACTAGATTAGAACGCAATTGAAAGATGGAAAGAAAAATAAATACCTAAATGGAGTGGAAGGTTTGAAGCACATATCTCACACTTTTGGAATGCATATGATTGATGACCAAAGAATCTTGGTCTTCCGACCGTTTGGGTGATTTTTTAAGTTTCGCACTACATTTTAGAATTGTAGTGCAGACGTTCTTTCTCCAGCAAGTTGTGGCACGTGGTGAGTTGTTTGTTGGTGCATCCATCAGTTGAATGTTATTTTGGAGAAGTAATTTTAGTTCATCACTAGGGCCTGGGTGAAGGCCACCATGGCCTTGCCTGCTGCAAGCGAGGCCACCTTCACCCATAGCAAGGCCAAGGCTAGGCTAGCCTTGCCTAGATTTGGGTGAAGTTGCCTTGCTTGTGGCCCTGGGTGAGGCCGGGCAAGGTTGTGGCCACGACCTTGGTCGGAGGCTGGTGAGGGCTTCGCAGCCCTGGCTCGAACTGGCCACTGCAAAGAAAGTCCAAGGAAGAAGAAGAGAGAAAAGAAAAAAAAATTGATTTTTTTTTTAAAATTCGAAAAAAAATGAAATTATTGAAAAAAAATTGTCATATCAGCATTCAGTTACCGGCCAACTAAATTCAGCTGGATGGATTGAATTGATACCCATGTGAAAATGCTTAAAACTAAATTGTTCTAATTGAAATGTTTATGACCGAATTGATACTAATGCAATAGGTTTAGGATTTTATTTTGTACTTTTTCTGCTAATTATAGAGAAATCTTTAGCTAGATGTGACCCTAATTTAAGGGCGAATGAGGATAAATCTTCCTCTTTGTCGCCTTAACTCTATTTTGTTGCGTCATTTTGCCTAAATCCTAACGATAATTTTCCCAGGGGTCAGCCGGCAAAGCAAAGACAGCATCAACCTAACCACGCTTTGCGCCTAAACTAGTCGTATGCAGATGTTTGCGCTCCAGTAAATGACGACACCTAATAATTTCTAATCAAGATTCCTATGGTTTGAAAATAGCTTGTTTGTGGATACACGCTGTCTGTTAAAAATAAACCCAGCGGTTCTTATCTGTAACGGCATGGTGCGGGAGACTCGTTCAGACGCAGGCGAGAATCCCGATCAATATTAAAGTTCCAAACATTTTACGTATGCATATGCGTATCTTCTCGCACGCGCCGGGGCCTGCATGGACCTTTACAGACGAACTTGTTAGGACGCCGGATGCATAAAGCCGCGAGAAGCTAAGGTCGCACGACATTGCCAAAGCAACGTTTTGCCTTCAGTCTCCTGCGGACAAGCTTGTGATTTTTAGGTTTCTGACATTATCAAATGGACCTTCGAATGGGCTTTAGAATGATGGCTTTCCATGCCAGGACCATGGGTTTGTTTCCCAGGCTTAGTTGACCTCAAAGCAGATCATTACAGCTGCAGAGCCATGTCTTTCTCCGGCTATGGTTGGAGGAAGCTGCCTCCATCTCCGTCGATCATAGGTGATTACAACAAAATCATAATCATGGGAATAAGTGTGACTCGTGTGATTAGAACATCTTATTTTGTTCTCTTTTCTCTCTCTTTAGCCTTCCACAAGCTTAGTCTAGCCATGGCCTTGCCGTCATTCCCCACTTCCCGCAACACCGCCATTATCAACGATACTTCCACTTTCACCAATCTCTCACAAGACGCAATTTGTTATGAGCCACTTTACCTTTGGTTGTCTTAACAACAATCGAGGATGCCATTTCCCTCTAGTCAGATTCACATTACTAACTTAGCTAATTGATAATCTCGTATGAGGTGTTTTTTTTTTTTTTGGGGGGGGGGGGGGGGGTGGCAGAGAGAAGAGAGAGAGAGAGCATGTGCAAACTGCTCTAAATTTGAATCTGTAAAGGTCAAAGAGATCCAGACTTAACTAATTCATAGAGCTTGCATATTTTTTTATGGGTCTCTAGATAGTCGAGTCTCCTTATCCCTATTATTAAATTATCTCCAAATTAAAAAAAAAAATGAATGGTATAATAGGCTATGAACTTATGAATTGTAAATACATATTTCAAAAAATAAGCGTGCATTTGGTATACAAAATGGCTACCTGGCTTGATCAGTTGAGTGTGAGCCCTAGTAAAGCTAGAGATTTAAAGACATGAAGGTCAGCTTCCTCTTTTTCTTATACTAGTTTGTCGATGCGAAGGAGGTTAAAGAGCAAGTTGAAACAAAATGAAAGAAAGTTCTACAACAGTAGTAAACTTTAGGGCAATGCATATAAGAACATTGATGAATTCATATACTTCGATGATATTATAAACTCATCACTTACAAGATCAGACTTGAAATTTAAAAAAAAAAAAAACGGAACATCAAGACAACTTTATCTTCTAAGTGATATTGAAGATAGCTTTATGGAATCTGGATCAATATCATTTGGCAGCGAATAATTAAAACGTACATACTTAAATAGAAAATATTGTAGTGTTTTGGTGTGAAAATTTCCCTCCATCAATATAAAATTATAGATGAACAGAATTACTTTCCTAATTATTAAAAGCAAAAGTTTCTACTTTCAGGATGATAGATTATATTGATTTTTGTTTTTGAAAACAAATGATACTAGCCGTAACCATTTAAATGGTGATTTTTTTTAAAATGACTGATTCTAGCCAAATGAGCTCAAGGCTGCATTAAAATTTAATTTTCATCAATTGAAAGCTTGAAGAAGATTTAAGAAAATTAAAAAGGTCCATTTGCACCACATGACTTGATAGATCCAAAGACTTGACTCGAATGGGGCTAGCAATTCCTGCTTTCATACCATATTCATTCTAATCACTCATGTTATTAGACACGGTTGAAAATGTGGCAATTCATTTCAATTTCGAGATAACTCATATTACCTCTCATTTGAATTATAATTTGTATATGTGAAATTGGGTCGTATTTGAGTCCTATTCTCATATTGTGTCGGGAACTGTTGGGCTCCCAAATGAACTTCCAAATCACCACATTGTCTGTATTTCATGGTATAAGGTGTAGGTGATGATGCTAGTATGAACATCTAGAGGGCGGATGAATAGATATTCAAAAGAAATATTGACAAAAAAATGCGGAATAAAATAAGTTGCGAGCAAAGTTTGAATAAAGATCAGAGTCTGATAAGAGAGTCACAAGAACTTCTGGTAGATGTTTAGAATATGTTATGTGATGGACCAGACTTCTCAAATAATTTGTAAGTATGCAATAGACTTAAATAAGGAGAGTTAAGAGAAGAAAATGTTGCACACAAAATTTATAGTGATTCAACTTAGATCAAGCTTATGTCTATTCTCCCATGCTAATAGCCTTTTGGCTGGATTCCACTATATGATCAACAAGAGAATACTTAGTGGTAGATCGTACTATCTCACTAAGTCGCTCTTTTGGTATTTCTCTCACGATCACAAACGTTTAAGCTTACGAAGACAAGTGTATGATCGAAGTTCGCTTAATCTTTGGAATTATATATTCTATGCTCCGTCTCTTACTTGCTCCTCGGTCCTTGGTCTCCTTAAATACTCTTTCACTTCCAAACTAGCCACTGGACAGTATCTATAAGATCGTCTTCTAATCTACCCATTTGACAGATCTGTATCAATAAGATTTAGTAGTCGTTAAGTGACAAAGGTTGAATCCTAAGTTGATTTTGATCGCCCACACAAATAGAATCTTAGTTTCTATAAGTAAAGCTTCTTCGTTTAGAAAATTTTTGTCTTCAAGATCCAATTGTCAATCAATTAGATTGAGCCAATCAAATCTATGTTGATGTAGAATCCAAATCAGATCACTAGTCATTATATGTTTGGGGTTTGTGTTACATTTTGTTGAGTTGTCTCGTTTTGAACATGTGTCTTGTTATGGACCTTGTCACGTTATGGACTTGTGTCTTGTTTTGAACCTTGTCACATTATGAACTTGTATCTTGTTTTGCATGTAAAGTCTAAGTGTGTTTTGTCAAAAGTAAAGTTTGAGTGTCTTTCGTCTGAAGTAAAATCTAAGTGTCTTCCGTCTGAAGTAAACTTTACAATTTGGACGTAAGTCTGAACATATTATGCTTCTAAATATATATATAGCCTTGAGATCTTGATATAGTCTGAATAAGTTCAACTTTAGCATAGAGTCTATCTATTGGTTCTTTCAAGTATAGACTTTGACAATATCATTTACATATTCTATCATCTACATAGTCTATTACTTAATTATTAAACATGTTAGTAGTTTTTGATTTATTTTGTCATCTTTAAAAAATCATAAGGGATTTCCCTAATAGTAGGAGACTCATTTAGATGTAGAATAAAATACTAGTCAAGACAAAGTTCAAACATTTTATGCATGCATATGTCTATCTCCTCACGCACATGCGGGCTTGAGAAGATAATGTCACATGACATTGCCAAAGCAACGTTTTACCTTCAGTCTCTTGTGAACGAGCCTATGATTTTTAGGTTTGACATTCTCAAATGGACTTGTGGATGGGCTTTAGAATGATGGATGCCCATGCTGGGACCATGGGGAAGTTTCCTAGGCCCAATAAACCTCAAAGCAGCTCATTATAGTTACGGGGCCACAATGTCTTTCTTTGGCTATGGTCGAAGGAAGCTCCCTCCTGGTCCCTCAATCATTGGTGATTACAATAAAATCATAATGGAGTTAAGTGTGTGTGACTCTTGGTTAGAACATCATAATCATAATGGAGCTAAGTGTATGACTCTTGGTTAGAACATCATAATTTGTTCTCTCTCTCTCTCTCTCTCTCTCTCTCTCTCTCTCTCTCTCTCTCTCTCTCTCTCTCTCTCTCTCTTTCTCTAGCTTGTGACAAACTTAATCTAGCCATGTCATTGATGTCATGTGAGCCATCGTATCTTTGGTTGTCTTAATGACAATCGGGACATCATTTTCCCAATAGTCACATTCGCATTACTTATTTAGCTCATTAATAATTGAGAGAGAGAGAGAGAGAGAGAGAGAGAGAGAGAGAGAGAGAGATGAATAACCACCTTAACATTTACATTGAATGAAGAATACCTTCTTGATTGCACTCACCATTAATAAGTCAAGAAGCACTCTTACTTTTGAAGAATATGGTATAGCATGTGCAAGTTGCATTGGATCAGGATGTGCATAGGTCAAAAAGATCCAAACTTAACTTATTAATAGAGTTTGTAGAGTGTTTCATGAATCTTCATATAGTCGAGTTTCCTTATCCTTATATATATAATTGATATAGTAGGCTCTAAACTTATGCATTGTAACTATACATTAAAATACAATGACACTGCTTGATCAGTTGAGTGAGAGCCCTCACAAAGTTCAAGATTCAAGAAACACAAGGGTCAATGAGCTAACGGAAGAGGGTAACAAGGAGGAGCCACATACAATAGTGGCTTTCCAACTTTCCATTCCTCAAAACTCCGTGCATGGAGACCAAGAAAAGCACACATGGAGAAGGGAATGGTCATTGTATTATCATATTCCAATGCCCACCACCACCACAAACACCGATAGTCGCTAATGGGAATAGGACAAGGTGGTGAGCTTCCTCTTTTCTTATGCTAGTTTGTTAATGTGGGGAAGTCTTGAGATGGCAACATATAACACACCTTACGACACTACACGGAACCGGGGGAAGCCTACGGTTCCATGCAGTATCGTAAGGCATGCTAGCTCTACTATTAGCCTTTTACCTACCCTCACTCACTCCCGAGATGCGGGTGGCTACTATATCAGCCTACCTAGTGGTAGCCAAGGGTATGTAAGCACACCTCGACGTGGAGTCTACCTTACCCACTATAAGGCTCCCTAATTTCCTGTCTATCTTTATTTTTTTGAAAAGAGAGAATACAAAGGACAGCGCAAGGTCTCCCACCCCAGGGCGGTTCTCCTGCCTATTTCTTTCTCAAACCTTTTAAGGACCTGCTCAAGTCCTTGGATGGCAACATATAGCACACAAAGGAAGATGGGCTTCTTCTTCTTTTTTCTTTTTTTTTTTTTTTTTCTCTTTTTATTGAGCTATAAGGTTGCTAGTAGAGTGACCTTTGTAAAAAGGGTTCGACTACCATGTCGAGAAAATCGAGTCAACCCATCCTTGCATCTGAAGATCTCCCGCAACACGTATCGAAAGGGGTTAAAGTTCATCCTATGTTGGAGATCTGAAATTGATTTTCTTGATATGATTTAATTAAGACACTAAGGGGTCTATAGATTTCATTCGTAGCATCTTAACATATTAAAGGATCAATCCTCTTGAAAATGCTTGACACTTTTTTCTTTTTATAGGATTGCAAGGACCCATTTCAAAATGCAAAGAACATCAGTGACTAAAAGCAAAAAAAATGCCGGTCCCTTGTCTCTTAACTCTTCCATTTTGTACGACTTGGTCCTCAAAATTTTGTTCATGAAATTGAAATTTCTAATATATTTGACATGTGCAATTGAGGGGAAAATTATCCAAAAAATCTTAAATATATTGTATGACAGCCAATTTAGTCATAAACCTTTCAATTGTGCCAATTTAATCCTAAATATTTTAACAACTTATCAATTTAGTCATAATATTTCAATTGTGTCAATTTAATCTTAATAATTTGTCAATTTAGTCCTAAATCGGTTAAAGATTCACCAATTTGGTCATTCTTGCCAATTTTGGTTGGATAGCTAACATGATGGTTTAGTCGGTATTGACCATCTTAGGTGGCATGGCTAGCCGACATTAACATGGATAATTTTTACAAATTTTCTTTTCTTTTTCCCTTCGCCGGCCTCAGGTGAGGGATGCCCACACCTAGGTTGGTGAGTGATACACTCATTGGATCTCGTCACCTAGGCGAGGGTGGGCTACCCTACCAAATCCGATGAAGGGGGCACTCGCCTAAGGTCGGCGAAGGTCTTCAGCTGTGACATCCTAAATTTTGACTCTGTCTCAATTATATGAAATAGGCTTTTCAACGACGTGCCTATGGTCCTATTTTTCTAGAGTTGGCCACTCATGAGTTAATTAACCTATTAGGTGAAGCCATTAAGGGATATAAACGTGACAAACTCGAGAATTCGATCGGAAATTGTTGCTCGACCATAATAATCAGCAATGGTCAATACGACACCGTTATAATCGATTAGTGATCGGATATAGGTCGATTTGACGGAAAAAAATGTAATTGAATTGTGGGTGATTCCGCGTGATTGCAAAATTTGCATCGAACGGCACTAATCCAATTTTTTGTTGAAATTATAATCGGTACATGTAATTGAAAACTTGTGATTTTTGCGACAACTGAGAGTTGTCAACGAGTCGAAGATGCACAAACATGGACCGAAATTATTGACCATGGGTCAAACGCGTTAAAATTCCTAAAAGTTACCCGGTATGTTAGATTGCGCTAAAATCGCGTCCGGTCGATTTTAACCACGAAAATAAACTCGGTTTTGAGCATCAAACGTTCGAGCGTGTCACAATTTATTTTTAATATATCATCTCATCTTTTAGAAAAATTCCGTCGATCCCAGAATTTTGCAAAAAAATCGGTTTTCGGACAAATGGGAAATTAATGGAAATTCGGATGGTTGAGAAAAATAGATTAATGGTGCGTTTGGTACCAATTCTATTCCCAGGAACAGATTTTGATCATAAATGATTCTTTGTTATTATGTTCTTGAGAACAATTTATGAGCAAAAAAATGTGTTTAGTAATTGTACAAAATTTCCAATTATAGAAAGAAAAAGAACATATATGTGTTTGGTAACTACATAAAATTTCTATTCAAATTCTAAAATTATATCAAATTATAGACATTCGATTGATTAATTATATTTATACTAAGTAATAAACATATTAACCAATCAAATTTTTATTAAATAGTAAATAATAAACTATAGTATAAACTATAAATATAAATACTAAATAGTAAATTAAAATCCAAAATTAAATATGTATTCTATATATAGTAAAATTTCCATTTATACTTCAAATCATTTTTTATTTTTTAAATAATTTTATTAATTTTTTTTTTTTTTTCCTTTCTTCTTCCCCTTGTTTTTCTTCTTCTTCTTCTTCTTCTTCTTCTTTAAGGTGGCTGGTCGTTGACCCTGGGACAACCAGTGATCGACTAGACAAGGGCCGACAACCTCACCGGAGCGTCGCCGACCCTTGGCGAGGCCGTGCCTTGTCGGCTAAGCCTCACCAACAACGAGGTTGTTTGGGGCTGAGCCTCTCTAATTCCCCCTATTCTTGCATGTGTGACCCTCCTTGTTTAGTTGCCCATCTCCCTTCCTTCTTCTTCTTCTTATTTCCTTCCTTCACTTTTCTTCATCCCCTTTCATTGGCTGTCGCATGTCACCCTCCATTTTCCCTTCATTCTTGCTGCATCATCCCACCCACCATCTATCTCCTTCTCCACCACCACCATATTACCACCCCCCATGTCATCTTCATCACCGACCAACACCATACAGCTACTCCACTATCTTCTTCAAGTCTTCACACCAGCTTCTCATTTTCACCAGTAGCAACTCCACACCATTGCTCCAACAACACTAGCCCTTGCGCCAACCACCGCTTCAGTCCGTTCCAGCTTAGTCTAGCTGCGCCATCCCCACCGAGCTGCCACCAACTCAGCCACCGTTTAGCCGCCGAGACCCACTCCACAGAACCAAGTCCAGCTCTTGGCCATGAGTTTGTTAGGCCGTAGCCACCCTCGTTAAGCCTCCGTTTGAGATGCCGTAGGCTCGAGTCCTCACCGCCGCCACATTGTCGTCACGCTGCCGTTACCATGAAATCGCCGCCATCCTAATTCAGTGAGTTAACTCTATAATCCTTTATTAGATTGTTAATTGCAATTATGGGGTTAGATTAGTGTTAATTAGCTTGGATTAGATTAGTGTTAAGTTAGATTAGCCTTAAGTTGGATTAGTGTTATTCTATTTTGGTTAAATTAGCATTAAGATGGATTAGTGTTAATCTAATTGGTTAGATTAGCACTAAAGAGGGTGATTTAGTCTAACTTAGTGGATTTTCTTCGGATCTGGTTACTAGATCCGCGTTGTTTGCCATTTTTATTGGGAAAAATTTGCTATGATTTTGAGGTTGCTTCATTTTCCAAAAATAATCTAGACATCTTCAACTATGACATATATTTTACTCAAAATTTTAGGGATTTAAAAGAATGAGATTTCAACTTTGTTATTTGCAAACAAGAATTTCAGATTTTGCTGGAACTGGTGACCTTTTGGTGTTCGATGGATTTTTATCAACCCTTAGAGTTGAATTTTGAAAGAGTTCATTCACAAAAGTTGTTCATCACATCATTTAGTTTAACATAGTCAAATTTTAGATCATATGGATAAGTTTTGAATCTCGAACCAAAATGATTTTGGAAAACATAATTTCTAGAAAATGACACAATTTTTTTAACTATTTGAGTGATTTATTGCTCTTAATCTAGAAGGATTTGGGTTAATGCGTTTTTTTAAAATAAAAAAAAAAGTGTTCTTTTAAGTGTCATTTATAACATATTAAAATTTGAGAATTTTCTGAACTCATTTAATTATATTTCTGGAATTAACTTGGAGGTGCGCAAGTGACCCGGTTTCTGCCAATTAGGATCGGTAGTGATTTTGTGGATATTCTTGGTATCGTACTTTTTGGATAATGCATATTTGGTGATGTGGTTGACTTTTAGCATGCTTAAGACTTATGCGTGATGTTATGTGAATGGTTATTCTACGATGGTTGCTTATTAGCCTTGCAAAACATGGCCTTGTGGATTACTAAATAGAAAATAAATGAGGTGTTAAGTCCAAACACCAAAAATTATTTTCCCAATAAAACAATGAGGTTTAAAACTAGGTGCGTGCAAAGTTTGACGGATTAATTTTAAGTAAGTGAGATCACTTATGAATTTATTTCTAAAAATTTTGAACAAAAAAAGGGGGGGTTACTAAAGTTTAGTTCCAAAAAATGGTGGTTAGAAAAGAAAATAGAAAATAAATGAGGTGTCGAGTTTGAATGCCAATTTTTATTTGCTCAAAATAATAAGGTTTTTGCCAAATTTTAATTTCAATAAAACAAGAAGGTTTTATAGTAGATGTGTGCAAAGGTTGGCGGTTTAATTTCAAATACATAACCCCATACGAATTTATTTCGAAAAGTTTGAACAAAAAAAAGAGTTACTAAGTTTATTTTAAAAAATGGGATTTTGGTGTTTTGGCTATATGATGGAAGGTAAAAGTTGACTTGTTTGATGATATGCCTGCATGGTCAGATTAATTAAGTGGTTTAGTTTAATTACTTGCGATTTATTTAATTAATTGTAATTTATTTAATTAATTATAATTAGTGTAAATTATGACGGGATAACCGTTTATTAGAATTTTACGTTGATCATCGTGGTTGATTCATATGTGAAATTGGTTGCTTATTTGTGCAATTAAGTGCTTGGTTGTTGTATTGGATTATTATCACAAAAATTTATTTTTTTGGTATTTAAATAGAAATATACCAGGTGTCGATTTTTTATGCCAAAAAAAAAATTTTATATACTATATAAAATAGTGGGATTTTGAAATGGGAGAGTATCACATTTTATGTTTAAATTTAAAGGTGTGACCACACACAATTATTTTTCCGAGAATTTTTAACATAAAAAAAATGAGCTAAGTCCATTATTTGAAATTGAAGTATTTGGGTGCAAAGCACGATGTTCTTGGCCAAGTTTGGATGCGTGTGTGATCGCTATTAGAACCCATCACTCGATGAAAGTCGGGGAGGTGATGCCTGATTAAGTTCGGATGCCCTTGACAACGGATGTCGGTCGCAATGGAGGCTGAACCAATGCTCTTTCGAGAATGCCATCTAGATGTAGACGTTGCCGTGTTTGACGGAGCAAGACGACGCCCGGTTATGCCAAATGACCATCAACTATTGAGTTGGCCGTTGCTGCTGGGTCGTAAATAATTGGGACATGCATGAGTGATTGAGATAGGTATGCCTGATTATCGGACAAAATTGTGTGACACAAAATGGAACGTGTCGTAACGCTTTGGCCTTATAATCAGGACCCATATGATGGACTTATGTGCAGGAAAAGTACTAAGGCAAGGTAAGTCTTATTGTTACACCCGAACCTCGAGCATGCCAACATCCCACCATGGTTATGCAAATGCGACATTCCCAGGTGGTGTCGCCAACCCCATTCATTTATTATTGCACAAGCGGAACGTATTATAAAACCCCTGACAATAAAATACGTGATAGAAAAGTAGGAATCAAAATCACAACATAACACTTTCATGATTCAACAGAATTACAAACAGAGGTTTACGGCCAAAAGTCTACAAAAGACCGACTCTAAAAAAGGAACTATCCTACGACCTACAAGTCGGACACACTCTCCAAGCCTTATGACTTCATCTCTACAACTCCTCAAGGCCAACCAAAGCTATCTGGCCGCTCTATCCACTAGGGACCTGAAATTTTAATCCACAACCGGGATGAGACATTGTCTCAACATGTTCAACCCCCTAAACCCCTATTAGAAAGAAAATACATCTCGGGTGGCCTAGCCACATCACATAGAAGACTTACCTCGCCTCAATTCCTTCCTGCAGGTTAGCACAATTCAAATCACTTAATCACAGATAGTAATAGAAACTTAAACCACTGGAATGTCAACAATATCATTTCGAACGACCACAAGAGTCCGGATTATAAGACCAAACCATTATAACACGTCACATACCATGCTACATGATTTTGTCCCATAATCCGACTTGTCAATAACACTCAGCATGCGATTCAATTGATATTCACTAGCTCACAAGGGTATAGTCTACTCACAGTTCGGCTATCTACTGGCATATAACCAAGCATCGCCTCCCCACCTTGGAGCGCGGCTTTGTCAATACGTCGATGGTATTTCCGAAGGAGCATGGACCAAGAATCTACTACAACCCGCAACCACCAGCATGGGCATCCCATATAAGGGCAAGTCCGGCTCAACAGCCTAAGATGATTCCTCTTAATTATCACACAACCAAATCATACTCGGCCCCATGACACTTTGTATTTTACTCAATGCTTCCACTTAAAATAGTGATCCCGGTCATTTTTCTTCATATTAAAAATATTCTAGAAATTACTCATATGTGTGGGGATACGCAAATTTCAAATCAAAAAGCCAATATCTCACTTTTTCAAACCCCACTATTTAATATAATCATTAAAATTCAATTTTTGCATCAAAACCCGACATTTGGGTTTTTATGAATAAAATCCCTATTTACCACAATCAACACTTAATTTGTCACATCCATTCATCAAATTTAAATTCTAAATGCATAGCGGCAATCACACACAAAATTATGAGAGAATAAGGTCTCGACGAAATTTTTGAAATTTAATAAATAATTAAATTTATTCCGAAAATTAATTAAATAATAATATCCATAATTTTCACGATCCACACTCAATTTATAATATCCAATCATCAATTTCAAAATTCAAATACATAGCAGCGATCATCACTAAATTCTGAGCAAATAAGGTCCCAAGATAATTTTCAGAATTTATTAAATAATTAATTATATTCCAAAATTTATTTAAATAATAATATTTTAATAATTTCTTGAGAATAAATATATATTATTAAAAAAAATTTAATAATTTCGGAATACTTAAATAAATCAAAAACAAATTCCTTTAAGTCATATCAAAGCTTAAATTAATATTAACATTCACTTAGCCTTAAATTAAACACACTTTAAGTTAATCAAGCACCTTGATATAATCTACACTTAAATAAATTAAACTAACCACCTAATAGCACTTAACATAAACTAAACATCCTTAAGCATAATTAACCCTCTAAGTGAGGTTTAGTGAGCTAAACTCACAAGATTAGCAAGGCGAGCAAACCAAAATGACGAGAACACCGATGGGAACAACTTTCTTCAAAGCGAGCCAAGTGTTCGAGGTCGAGAAGCCGCCAAAACAGCCCAAAACTGAGCTGAGATACCTACTAAAACCAGCTGCTGTTAGAGGTCAACGGAGGGCTGCACGGCGACGGTTTGGGTGCGAAACCGGCATGGATGGGCGGCAGTAGCCCCGGCGGTGGTTGGTGATGCCAAACGGTGGTGATAGAGGCTCCGATGGACGGCGACAAGCAACGGACGAAGGTTGGAAACTCGGGCTATGGACGACCGAATGGCGGGCTAGCCGGCGAGGCGAGCATGGGTGATGCGTGCGGTCGAATGGCGGCGGCGATGGCACCGACGGCAACGAGTGAGCAGGCGAAGGGCGGCCGATCGGGCGTGCGTCGCTCAAGGGGTTCCGATGACTGGTTTCTTCAACTTTTTCCTCCCCTCTCTCTCTCTTCCCAAGCTTGAAGATGATAGAGAGAAGGGGGAAGTGACATCCCACCTTTTTGGAATTAAATCTCCACCTCCATGTGTCACCACCCTAGCCAATCTTGCCCCACCTCATGACCTCACTTGTGACATCACAATCCACTAACTCCCACCTCCCACAACCTTATCCAATAGGTTCAATTTCATTTTCCACGGGATATGAAATCTTGTACAACAATTCCTTCAATTCCAATCAATTCTCTTCCAATTGAGTCCAATTAAAGCCCATAAATTAATCCAATGTTCCTAATAAGATCTGTGACACACCAGGACTTCCAATTTCAGAATTCGATTTCAATTTCACGGTTAATTTCACTTTAGCACGATATTAGCGCGTCCTGATCTACCGGGCATCTTTTAGAAATTTTCATGCATTTGACCTGTGGTTGATCAATTCAAGTCACAATGTACATCTTTGACACATTGGCGACTTTCGGTTGTCGGGATAATCTCAAGGTTTCAAATACGGACACATGGTACCCAATCGACAGGAAAGTCGGTTTAGTGCCAATCGACAAAATTGAGCAATCTGGTGGAATTACCCACACTCAATCACATGCCTCTGTCGAGTCGACCTATCTCCGGTCTCTAATCGATTTTTATTTGTGCCATAATGATCCTTGCAGATTAGCTCGGTCGAAAGATTGTTTCCTGGTCAAATTCTCGAGTCTGATGCATTAGAATTTATTAACGGCTTCACCTGATAAGCTAATTTTCACATGAGTGGCCGACTCAAAGAAAGAAACTATATGCGTGCTAACGAAATGCCCGTCTCAATTTATTGAAACTAGAATTGGAAAATCGAGATGTCACACTTATGTGGTACATGTTTAGAACGCCTCTGAGTGAATTCTCGTCCTAATTGGGATTTAGGGTGTTGACTCGCTGAAATTTTATCTTACCCCGTTGTGGTTTAAAATTTTCAAGTCCTTAGTATGAAGAACTCGGAGCCCAAGATGGAAGGGTCCGATGGTAGTTTCTTTTTGAAACAAGGCTTATATCTATAGACTAGTAGGGCCAACTTGATATGTATATAAAGTGTGTTTTGTGAAAATTGGTTGTCCTATTTTTTCTATCCGATGTTTGATTGTTGTATGGGCTTTATTTAATCCGCTTCCACATGTGCATAAAACGAATGGGTTGGTGACGCATCCTAAGATGTCGCATTTTTTTGTCAACCACCGAGGAATGTGCGTGCGCTCGAGATTTGGGGCATGACATCAGCCATTGACAAGGCTCAACAATGGCTAAGGGAGGAAAAAAGTAAATAAAAAGGAAAAAAAAAGAGAAAGAAGAAAAAAAAAAAAATTATCAAGCCTTGCCGGGAGTTGGTGAGGTTCCAAGACCTCATCTCTGGCTAATCACAAGCTATTGCCAAGCCTAGCGAAGAGGAGGAAGAAGAAGAAAAGAAAAGAGAAAAAGGAAAAATAGCTTAATTCTAGAATTGTTTCCAGAAATAAAGAAGTAACTTTTTTTCTACTTCTTGATTTAGTTCCAAATTATTCTCAAGAGCAAATCTATTTTCGGTAGTAGATAAATTAACTAATGTTACTAAATGGATTTCCTTTTTTTTTTTTTTTGTTCAATAAGCAAAAGAATAGAAATAATCTAGAATTGGTTAGTTACCAAAAAGCTCCTAAAATAACAGAAAATGAAAAACAAAGATTGAATGCCTCGTGAGCTTGCAGAGAGTTGATAATGTTAGATGAAAGATTAATGAAGGATAGATTTTGAACTTGAGTAAAAGTTGGAGGTCTTTCTTGAGACGGAAAAATAGTTCAAGTTAGAATTTGGACTAAATTTAAAGTTTGATTCTTTATCAAAGTTTTAAATCTATTTCATTTATGTCAATTTTATTATAAACTTTTAAAATAGACCAATTTACTTCGAAACATTTTACATCTTTGCCAATTGAATTCATTGACTAATTTTAGTTGAAAACCACTAGCGTGAACTTTGGCCTCTGACGAGACTTGTCCTTGCTTGAGGTTGGCAAGGTCGCCCCTTATCAAATCTCAGCAATGTTGACCTCACCGGAGCCCCTATTGTCACCTTCGGCCGATCGCTAGCCATTACTGAGGCTTGGCGACTAGTGGAGAAGGAAAGAAAAAGAAAAAGAAAAAAGTAGAAAGAAAAGAACAAAAGAACAATATATAAAAAAAAAAGTTGTCAATGATAGCATTAGTTATGCCAGGTTGGATGGCCAACACATTAGCTATGTCTAGCCAAAATTCGCTAAATGGATTTAATTGATATAAATGCAAAAGGTTTATAATTAAATTGATTCAATTAAATGATTTAGGATCAAATTGCATTAACACAATAGGTTTAGGACTTTTTAACACTTTCCAAATTAGTTTTCGAAAAAAACCTCCATGCGTTAAACGGGATCGAATTAAATTAAAAAAACAAAATAAAAGTCACCAATTTCCTAGGCCCATATTAAATCACCTTTGTTCCCCCCCATATATACCATGAACGACTCTCAAGTTTTCTAAATTGTTCAATCTGTCATCACAAAAATAGCTTCACTGCCACCTTGTTCTCCGGCACAACTATCCGTGAACCGCCTCAAATCGGAGTTGATCTCCCCGTCGCAAGCGACGCCACGCAAACTCAGGCTGCTCTCGGACCTGGACGACCAGGAGGGGCTTCGCTTTCAGGTTCCCTTTCTTTTCTTCTACATTAGCAGCCCTTCGATAAGAGGCCGAGAAGACCAGGCGAAAGTCATCAAGGAAGCGCTCGGGAAGGCGCTCGTGTATTACTACCAGATGGCAGGGCGTATCCAGGAACGGCCGAACCGCAAGCTCATGGCGGACTGCACTGGCGAGGGGATCTTGTTCGTTGAGGCCAATGCCATCGTCAGCCTCGAGGAGCTTGGCGACTCCGTGAGGCTACCGTGTGGCGTCGTGGACGAGGTGCTGTGCGATGTGGCAGGGTCCGGTGGCATCATTGGTTGCCCTCTGTTGTTGGTTCAGGTTATCAACTGTAATGAAATAGAGATATGCCCTCCTGCCTTGAAAAGTCAACTTGCTGTAACTTTTGTGGTTTCTACTGAGTTCCTTCCGAATTGTGGGTGACCCGTTTGAAATGCGGGGGCTTCATCCTCGGAATCCGGCTCAATCACGCCATCAGCGATTCCCTTGGCCTCAGACAATTCCTGAAGGCAGCCGCAGAACTCGCAAGAGGTGCACAAGCGCCTGTTTGGTGGAGAGAAATACTCTGCGCCCGAGACCTGCCGCGAGCGACGTGCAGGCATCCTGAGTTCGAGGACGTGGTCGACAATGCCAGAGGCGCTGCCGTGACGTTGGACCCCAAGAACATGGTACACAGATCCTTCTTTTTCAGCCCGCGCGAATTGGCATCAATCAAGAAAGGCCTTCCTCACCACCTAGTCTTGAGATCCTCCACCTACGAGTTACTTACGGCACGCCTGTGGAAGTGCCGCACATCGCCCCCGAGATCGAGCCGGACGATGCCATCCGCCTATCATGCATGATCAACGCGCGAGACAAGCAAGGCCTCGGCGTGCCTCATGGTTATTATGGGAACACGGCGATGTATGCGACGGTACTTTCAAAGGCGAAACCATCTGTGCAACAGTCCGCTGGGATGCGCCGTTCAGTTAGTAAAGAAAGCCAAAGGGTGAGCGAAGAATATGTGAGGTCCTCCATTGACGTCTTAGTCTTTAAGGGACGGCCGAAGTACACGACCGTTTGGAACTACGTGGTGGCCGACGCAACCAAGGTCGGGTTCGAGGAGGCCCACTTCGGGTGGGGGAAGCCGGCATATGGTGGGGTTGCAGGCGCATTTCCTATGATAAGCTTTTACGTGAAGTACAGAACGAGGAAGGGGGAGGAAGGGATTGTGGTGCCGATAATGTTGCCGGAGAGAGCAATGCGAAGGTTTCAAGAAGAGCTTGCAAAGATGACTGATAAAGGAAGGGAGGGTGATGATCGTTATGGCGTAGATTCAACTACAACTAGATTGAATCTCTAGGAGGAAAATTAGCCATAGATTCTCTAAAGTTTCTCAATCACATAGGACAATGCTTTAATTATTGAATGGAGCATCTTTCTTTGAATTTATCTTCTAATTATGGACTTAATAGTAAACCGATCATACGACGAGATGTGTTCTTTTTCATTTCAATGACTATTTAGACCTCGAGAGCCTTATAGCGACTCAAGAAATGTTGGGTATACTGTTTCTCTTGAAGGCAAAATAAAGAGATGGTAAATGATGGTAACAGGCGACGTCTCCAATTTTTAACTTTTTATTTTTCTTTTTGCAAGTTTAGCAGCCGCAAAATCTTGATTGGGCATCCAGACGATTCTCGGACAGGGGCTTTTATCACTCTATGGCTCGATTCAGCTTTGGTGCTCTTTGCTACATAATATGGAAAGAGCGCAATAACATCATCTTCCGGAATCAGACTCACTTTATCCCGGCGATGAAGATACATCTTTGTAAGGCAATTAAAGACAAAGCGATGACGTTCAAGCATGTCTTGGATACCCCAACAAACAGAAGGCTGCAACAGAGCTGGAACTTGAGTCCGTCTATCTTTGATTGATGGAGGGTCTTTCGGTCTAGTTTAGTCTTTGTTGTTTAGGTGTCCTTGTTTGGTTTTCTTTGCTGCTCTTTGGATCCAAGGCACCCCTACACTCTCTTTTGACTTTGGTCGCCTTGAGTGTCTGCTCTGTTGGTGCCTGGTTCCCCCCCCTTTTCTTGTATGTTTCTGCTAAATCTATATATTTCTTACCTTTACCAAAAAAAATCTGTTGGAATTGCACCACCGCTTGTGGTGGCATAGCTGACTTCGGGCTCTCTTTCCCTCACGAAGGGGAGGAGTTCAAATCCCAGAGGCATTGCATTTGTTCGACTCACCCATTGCTGAGTCTGTGGTGGTGGCTCAGTCTACCTCAGGTTTACACCACCGGCTGCCAGCTATATGGTGGTTCTCGGATCATCAAAAAAAAAAAAAAAAATCTGTTGGAATTGCTTGGGAGGTTAGGGATAATTTGATATGTAGAGATAGAGTAGAATCTTAGCTTCGACGAAGACAGGGAGTGAAAAGGTTATGGGAATCACATGCCAGCTTGCAACCTGTTGGACACGTTTTTTTTTTTATTCCTTACGACCGCGACTTAACCACGCAACGAGGAATGGTACGAGGATTCTTTACGAGGGGACCAAACTGTTGTGGAGTGCGTTCCCCTTCAATTTTGGGGTGGCCTCCTTCTCCATAATGCAATGAATCAATTAACGCATTTTTAGTTTATAAAAGACAATGCCTCAATTCTAACACAAGGTACTTATTCGATTGAATATAATTATTTTGTACTTGATTTGCTACGGCGTTTTCAAAAGACTTGTTGTTTTTGTAAGAATTACTATAGGAGCCATGATCCTTTACTTCAACAGCATTTAGGGTTCCTTGAATCATGTAATATATAAATCTTTAACGACAATAAATCATTTAACATGTTTTTAGTTTATGAAAGGTGACATTTAGTTATGCCGGACAATAATATTTATTTGTTGACACCAAAATTAAGAAAATTAGGGATTGAGCATGGTCCCTAAACAAATATATTAGTTAAATTGCATATGAATCTCAAGAGTATTATCATTTAGGATTAATAAGCCCACATAAATTGTATTATATTTTGCATGCGTTGCAAAATGTGTTTCAATAAACACGGATGAGAACATTATAATTCATGTTGGCTTCAAATTAACTCATATTATGTGGTGTATTGAGTTAAATTTGTCTTGACGCATTCTAATTGCATTCGAGTCGTGTTCTCATACTATATTAGGAATTGTCGGGCTCCTGAAGCCTTGTTTAGAAGTACGAGATAGTGCCAATCAACATAAATTCATACATCATGCATGGCATTATCTATCTTCTCGACATACATATAGGCCTACACATACCTTCACCGGAGAATTACAAAAAAAAAAATTAAGCCTATCACAATTGTACTAATTCAGTTTTAAACATTTTGCAATTGTGTCAATTTAATCCACTTGACCAAATTTAGTCAGCTAGTGCTCACGTGGACGTTGACTATTCAACCGACGCTCACATGGACTTTTTTAATAATATTTTTTCAATTTTTTTCTTTTTTTTCTCTTTTTTTCCCTTCTTCCTTTTGTTGATCGTTGGACTAAGGCGACTGTCCAAAGGTGAAGGCCAGTCAACAAACTAAGGCAGCCGGCTAGTGGCGAGCTGGGCTAGGTCGAACTCACCCAACCATTGGCAAGGCGAGCCCCAACCGGATTGGGCAAGGTTGAACTTGCCCATCAATGGTGAGGTTGGGCTCGTCAAGCCATTGGCAAGGCTTGACCTTGCTATATCTAGTAGGGACTTGCCACGCAAGTGGCTGGGCGAGCTCGCCCTTGCCCCGCTTGCCACTAGGTGGCCACCTTAGTTTGATGACCAGCCAAAGGAAGGAGGAGGAAAAAAAAAAAAGGAAGAAAAAAAAGGGAAAAAGAAAAGAAAAAATTTTAAAAAATTTTAAAAAAATTGAATAAAATAAAATATTATTAAAAAAATGCGGACGTGTTCAAATCTCTCTCTATCGTCTCTGCTACTCTCGCTCTTCCCGTACGCACCATTGAACAGCGTATTTGAATGATCTGCATATGCGTCATTTCCAAACTATGCGCGCTTTTCTGGCGATCTTCTGATTTCGATTGGAGAAATGCCGACAACCTCTGTCTAAAGCTTCGGTCATTCATAAATCTAGTATAATGCGGAGATGCGATTTAGTTCGTGATATCATGGCAATTTGCGGTATTGAAATCTCGTGTTGCCAATGTGATTGATGCATTTGGACATGGGGAGTTCATCCATTCTTGTACTACCTAAGTAAATCAACTCGGATTTAGTGTAGAGGGTCGAGACATCCATTCGAGGAATCTACTGAAGCATGGAGGCATCTATAACTTACATTGCTGATTCGTTATTGCTTGTTCTGCAGTAGGCTCTGTATCTCTGTTTCTTAGTATATCATGGTGCTGGCGAAGTGAAAAAGCTAAGCTTCTGTACTTCATCAGACAGGCACGCCTAAATATCATCTAGATTCACATTTAGAGAGGTCCCCATTCGTATCACCGCCATGGATATTGTTGTGTTGCCAGAAACTCAAGATCGAGAATCAAACCTTTATGTGAAAGACTCAAATGCCCTGTGTTCTCTCATGTGCCTTGATAATATTGCGAAATCTGCTTCTCGTTACCTTCAGAAATGATTTCTTCCGCTGACTCATGTTAGGATAGATTCTTGTTTGGATTTGCTCGAAAACATTGTTGAGCTACATTTAAACGTCAGCATGTTTTGAAAAGCTTAAAGGCTAAATCGTCTGAGATGCTGAACTTGGAAAGAAAAAAAAAGAGCAAAGGGTGCTCAAATAGAATCTTCACTCTCAAATTCTGTTCCGGGTGTGTGGCTAGGCAAGTATTTTGGGTCCTAGACTTCTAATTTGTAGAATTTTGATAGCTGATACACGGGAGATGCCAAGTAACACGATCAGATTAGCCGACAATGGGCAGGATTTTTGTATGGTTCTATGAAGAAGGTTTCACAGTCATTGCCGGTTCCTTTAACATGAAAATTGAGGCCTGCCAATTGAGTGCTGCATTCTCGAGAGAGTAGGCCTTTGGCCTGTGCAGGTTTTCTCAGCAAAAAATGCTACTTATTTCTTTCTTCTTTTGTCTAAGCAGCATATGCGAAACATCACATTTGTGCAGGGATGTCCTTTAACTACAATGCTTAATTATGTTCATAACCTTCCTGACTTTAAAGCTATGTGCTCCAGCGGGTCTCTTCTATTTCTTCTTCCGTGAAGAAGATAGAAGAGACTGGCAAGAACAGGTATGCTTGATAAAATCTGTACACAGTGGAAACTTTGCATAAGTATGAGTTTTATTTGAACTTTGGTCGCTAATGACAGGCGATTTATTTTCCTGCCGAGAAATCCTTTCCTCCGAGTACATGTACAAACTATGTCCGATCTCAATGATGGTTCTATTCTTGAATGCTAGCGGCAGAGTCTGCTTTCTATTTGGAGCTGTGAATGCTGTCTGTCTCTCCTCACATGAATACTTTTCTTTTCTCTTCTCTGTCTCTGTCTATTGCAAATGATGCTCGGAGCATCTGCTCTGGCAAAGTAGGTACCCACCATAGTTTCTCTGCTTAGATGCTCAAATTGGTTCGCTGTGATATAGCTATACTTGGTCACGTGTGTGGTCATCTTCATAGTTGTCCTGTATACGATGAATTCCAGATCCATTGTTTGACGAGTCCTGCTGAATAATTGAAGCTGTAGCTGAGGTCACCAGTCCCCTGTCCTCTGTTTTGGTTCTACTCGATCTGAAATGCTTGGATGTAGTTAAATTTTTGTTGGTGCTCTGTGTATGGCTCATTCGTTGAGTTACTCAGTGATATTGCCAGTATGAGTACCTAGAGGGGGGTGAATAGGTATACAAAGATTTTTCTTGATAATTTCTGTATACTTGCGCAATACTTAGACAGTTGAAGGATTTGCGAAGAGTAATAATCAATGTAAGACTAAGCAAGGAAGAAGAGAATTAAACACGCGGTTTATAGTGGTTCGGCTTGATTCAAGCCTACGTCCACTCTTCTGCACTGATAGCCAATTTGGCTGGATTCCACTATGAACAAAGAGATGTTACAGTGTTGATCTTCCTTGATTTCTCGGTGTAGGTGATCTACCACACTCACTCAAGGTATCACCAAGTATAGACACTCTCTCTCGTATACAATTTCGCTCGATCGTATCGACTAATAATCAAGGTGCTTCGACTACTGGAATTTTTCTATCAATCACGTTTTTAAACAACTAGAACGACTTCCTTTTTATACTCCTTTATGCCATCATACCGTTGGCACTTACCAAAGGAATTTCTCCAATCTACCCGTTGGACGGAATCAATTAAGAAGATCATTCGAGCTATAAAAGGAACCTGACGATAGCCCATCAATCTTGTTCGCCCATACAATCAGGATTTTGGTTTCCAAGAATAGAACATTCCAAGAATACTTCGTCGACCATCGGATCTTCAATTGATCTAGATACGAACAAAAGAATCCGTTATATTTATCCAACCAAAAAGATCTTCTCCAGACGATAGGATAAAATCCTCAACCATATACTTCGGCTCTGGATTTCCTTCGTCACTGGATCAGAAAAACTGTCAATGAGAATAGTCTTGAGTCTTGAGTCTTGAGTCTTGAGTCTCAAATCTTGAGTCTTGAATCTTGAGTCTGGTAGTCAGAAAGTCTTCAGACTTTACACTAGACGATCTGCAGATACACAGACTAGACTGAAGGAAACGTTTTGTCAGCTTCAAAATATTCGGAACGATTTCTCCAACAATCTCCCCTTTTTGATGGTGACAAAACTTTCCCGTAGATTTGAACCACTTTGACCGCAAAAACATTTCTCAAGCAATATGGCAATCTCATAAAGATTAACAAAGCAACTAGACTCTGCATCCACAGAAAATTGGTTAGTCTTTCATGAGTAATACCATATAACAACACTTGATATGAATGCAAACAGTCAAGCATTAAAATCTACAACCAATTCAGTCAAGTTCAAGTTCACACCAAGATTGCTCAAGTCAAAAAACACTTAAAATCAAAGAAAGTAAAGTTAAAGAAATTTGAAAGATGGTTTGGTTCAAATTGCTTCTCCCCCTTTTTGTCAACATTAAAAAGGTGAGAAAGATGTCATGTCTGCTTGGGAATGCGCACAATATGGAAATCTCCCATGGACTGGACTACTCCTTCTAGCTTTTTCAAGTCTTCCCTTAGTTGAGCTACCTCTTCTCCCTTGGCATTGGTTTGCAGTTGCAGAGCGAGGTCTTTCATTTTATCCTCCAGGATAACTGAAGATGCTTGTCCAGCATTCTTCAAGGCTTGAATTTCACAGTCCAGATCATAGATTTGGCCACGCATTTCCAGAAGAATATCCATGATACGACGAAAATCTGCAGAATTGTCCGTCTGTGTACTAGCATTGGCTTTCTCAGATAGAGTGAATGCAGACGATGGCGCTTCTGTAAAGTCTTGCAGATTTGGTTCTGACGTATCGTGACCTTCTTCAGGCAATTGAGAAGCCTGAAATTCTTCTGGGGCTGCTGGAGATTGTCGCAGACCTTCACTATTGGCAGCATGCGGTGAGGACCTCTCTTGCTCGCCAACTCCCCTTGTCTCTAGGACATCAAGAAGAGAAGAGTGATGATCATGCTCTTCTGTATCCTTCTCTCCAGATTCAGCTGCAGACTTTTCTTGCTCTTCTTCTCCTTCTTCTTCAGCTTCTATCTCCTTCTCTCTCTGGTCTTCTTCTTCTCTGTTCTTGTCTTCTTCTTCTTCTTCTCTCTGTTTCTTCTGCTGTTCTGTTGATTGGGAAACAGAACGTCTTGTCCTTATCAAGGCAGTGATTGTGAGATCTTCCTCCTCATCTTCATCCTCCAAGATGAGAGTTCTCTTCTTTTTGGAAGGGGCACCAATGGCTTCCTTTCCCTTTCTTTTTGAAGCGACAGGCGGAGTCTTCACTCGAATTTCTCCATTGCCTTAGAAAGTTCTTTCGACGCATCTTTGTCAACATCTTTAATCCTACCACCATCTTATCGCACGGTCGAACACAAAGAGTGTGTGGAGGTTCAATATTCATGTGTCTAAAGATCTTGGTCACCAGACCTGGATAAGGCAATTGTCCCTTGTCTTTCGACATTGCTCTATACATGTGAAAGAGAATAGTGTGAGGGAGAGAGAACTTCTTCCCAGAGTTGATTGCGTACATCAATTTTGCTTCAGAATTAGACACATCAGTCTTTGATGTAGACTTCGGCCTAATGCAATTGATAACAATTTTGTGCAACACAATGTTGATGGCACGTATCTTTGAATAGATGATTTTTCCCTCAATATTTCTATCTTCGACAAGGTCCATTGTGGCACGAGCAACTGAGACTTTGACTGGTTGATATCGTGCACGTTCAACTCCAAGTATGTCCGCCAACATGTCCACATCCAACACATAATCCTCGATCTCGAACACCGAAAGATATTCTATTCGCATCGATAAAGCTAAGATTTGAATAGAAATATGCGATCGTTGTGCATATCCGTCCGTGGTGTCGGTGCAAAAACGATCCGTTGAAGCGCATCGAACTTTTCTCTCAAGTTCACATTCACAAGCATCCGAAATCGAAGTCGACACTCCTAGGGTTTATCACCCCTCGTTTCAGCAGTTTGAAGAACAAAGTTTCATGTTCCTTCGATTTAAATAACTCCATCCTCTTTCCCTTCACCTTCGCAGCAACACCCAATTTCGGTTGAAAATCAGTGAACATTTTGTCATCGTCGTTCCCATCAATCAAATTTGGGCCCGACATCCGAGGGTCACTCGGAATATTTGCAAGTGCTTCCTCTGCTTTACCTTTGGGAGCAATTCCCAAATCCTCCATTTTCTTCAGAAAAATGTACTCATTCCCATAGTTCTTTTCTTTAAGAAAATCATCCACATATTTCATCGGAGTCCCGGTACTTTTCAATGCACGGTAGAGTTTGTAAATATAAGAGGGTTTTTGGACTCTTACAGGGTCTGCGTCCTCGATTACCTCTTCCTTCGAATGTTGACCCGCACCTTGTGGGGTAGAAGGCGTTAAATGACGTGGTGGAGAGTGAGTTGGGTTCTGATGCTGACTCGATAGATCTTCCTCTTCTGTGAGATCGAAGTGGGTAGGTCCCTCCTTCATCTTCTGTGGTCCCCTTGTCGCGATTCTTGAAGACTTCCTCGAAGAAGACATTCTTCTTGTTGCTGAGAGATTCCTTTGCTTGCTTTCCCAAGAAAAGATGACAACTTTTTCGAGGATGAATTCGAAGTAGAAACCGGATTGAGAGGAGAATGCTCTTAGGTTTTTGAAGATTGAAAGAGAAAACTCAATTTGGAAAAGGGGAAGTTCAATCGGTACAAGGAAAGTGTACGAATACCTCTTTTCGAAATCAATAACTGCTAAAATTAATCCTTTTGAAAAGACAAGTTTTTCGATTTTCACGGAGACTACAAAATAACTAAACGAAAGATCATACCTTTTCGAGTTTAGATAAAGTAACAACTTACAGTCTATAGTCATCAACGTATATTTGAACGAGTAAAAAGCTTTTGTTTTCCTTTTTGATGAATAGAGTAGTATCTACTTTACCTTTAACAAAGCCGTTCTGTAATAAGAACTTACTTAATCTGTCGTACCAAGCTCGAGGTGCTTGCTTTAGACCATACAGGGCATTTTTCAGTCTGAAGACTGAGTCTGGCTTCTTTGGGTCTTCAAATCCAGGCGGTTGTTCCACATAAACTTCCTCTTGGATAAATCCATTTAGGAAAGCACTTTTGACGTCCATTTGGAATAACCTAAAATTTTTGTAACAAGCAAACGCAAGTAATAGACGAATAGCTTCTAACCTTGCTACAGGAGCGTAAGTCTCATCATAGTCTATTCCTTCTTCTTGCGTGTATCCCTTGGCCACGAGTCTTGCTTTATTCCGTATGACTTTTCCCTTTTCATTCATCTTGTTTCTGAACACCCATTTGGCTCCAATAACAGTTTTACCTTTTGGTTTAGACGTCAATTCCCAGACATCGTTAATGTTGAACTGTCTAAGCTCCTCTTGCATAGCTTCGATCCAGCTTTCATCAGATAAAGCTTCTTCTATGCTTTTTGGTTCAATTTTAGAGATGAGAGCAACAGCACTAAACTCTTCACGTCTTTTGGATCGGTGCGAATTCCTTCATTAATTTCGCCGATAATGAGATCTTTAGGATGATTTGGACTTGTGTTTCCGATTCTTGGTTGATTTTTCTGGATGATGATCTCTTTCTTTATTTGAATCTTCATGAACATCTTGACGCTGGTCTTCCGAGTCTAAGATACTTTTTGAGTTGTAAGCTTTGGAAGGTGGAGTGGTTCGGACTCTTCATGTTGAGTCGGCTGGGTTCATCTTGCGTAGAGTCTTGAAATTTGACATTCATTGACTCCTCCTGAGGATCGGCTCTTCTTATTGTAGACTCGTAGGCTTTGCTTGATGTAGAATATCCAAGGAAGATGCCTTCATCGATCTTTCTTCAAACTTACCAACTCGATCTTTTGCATTTTTCAGTATAAAGCATTTGCAACCAAACACATGAAAGTATGAAACAATAGGCTTCTTACCTTTGAATAATTCATAAGGGGTTTTCTCAAGAATAGGTCTTAGGAAGACTCTATTGATAATATAGCATGCTGTTGAAACAGACTTCAGCCCAAAATCGTGAAGAAATTTTGCTTTCAATTAAAAGTGTTCTAGCCATTTCTTGAAGAGATCTATTCTTTCTTTCCACAACTCCATTTTGCTGAGGAGTGTATGGAGAAGAGAATACATGTTTAAAACCAGATTCATCACACAATTTTGTGAAATCTTGATTTTCAAATTCACCTCCATGATCTGTTTTTATATTTGAGATAACACATCATTTCTCATTTTGAACCTTTTTAGCAAATTTTTCAAAATAGGAAAAGGTTTCTAACTTACTTGCAAGGAAATATACCCAAGTAAAGCGAGAGAAATCATCCACAATTACTAGGCAATATTTCTTACCTCCAATACTCTGTGTTCTGGTTGGTCCGAAGAGATCCATATGCAGTAACTGTAGTACATGATTAGTAGAGACATGATTTATTGGCTTAAATGAATTTCTTACATGTTTTCCCAGAATACAGGGTGTGCATGGATCGGACTTTTGATATGGTAATTTGGGTAGACCTCGAACAAGCTGCTTTGATGAGATTTTGGCTAATTGCTTCATGTTGACATGACCAAGCTTTACGTGCCATAAGCTTGCTTCGTCTTGAATTGAGATTAGGCATTGAGATTCATTTAATTTCATGTCTAAGAGGTAGATATTTCCATGCCTTCGACCCATGAAAGACTGAGTAGAGTCTTTACTAATTCCAGAACATATTCCTTCCTGAAAGGAAATCTTGAAACCAGTATCACACAATTGGCTAATGCTGAGGAGGTTATAGTTGAGTCCTTCCACTAGAGAAACATTGCTTATTGTGAGATTTCCAATTTTCACAATTCCAAATCCTACGATGCTTCCTTTGCCGTTTCCTCCAAATGAAACATTTCCGCCGTTTACTTGAACAAGCTTTACGAAGCACTTTGAGTCTCCTGTCATGTGTCTTGAACATCCGCTGTCAAGATACCATTTTATCTTTTTCTTGACGGAGACCTGCATTTAAAAGAGAATCTCAAGTTTTCTTTGGTACCCAAATTTTCTTGGGTCCTTTGGTGTTAGTAGGATAAACATTATTAGGCCATACTTTCTTAACAGGTTTCCAAACCATAGGACATTCTTTTTCAAAGTGATCCCTACTGTTACACTTTGAACACCTTAGAGCATTTCGATCAACAGACTTTACAAAAACTTTCTTGAAATGATTTTTGTAAGCCTCTCTCGACGGTCTTTTCTTAATTCTTTCTTTAACTTTAGGAAAATCAATCAAGGGAATTGTTTCCGCTGTCATGCCTAAACCAGACTTTTTGAAGTAAGGTCTTTGAACTGAAAGAACTTTTTCAAGCTTTTCGGATCCTATTGAAAACTTCTTTGAAATATTTGATAAGTCCGTTTTTAAGAAAACATTTTCTTTCAAAAGATCATCTTCTTTTTCTTTAAGAGCAGAAACATTTAGGTCCAGACTTTTAACTCTTTCTTCTAAAATGACTCCCTTTTGTTTTAGAGCTGAGTTTTCCTTTTTAAGTTCGGAAATCCTTTTGAGAGAAGTCTTAAAGCTGAAACACAGTTCATCAATATATTTAGAGACTTTGACGGGAATTTTAAAATCACTTACCTCAAATTCACTGTGCTTATGAGTCGATTCAGAATCCGAGTCTCGAGTCGAATGTGCCATTAAACATATGTTGGCATATTCATTATCACTCTCTTCACATTCTGTATCACTCCAGGTTTCGGCTTTGAGAGCTTTTCGAAACTTCTCGGCTTTTCCTCTTTTCTTCTTCAGAAGAGGACGGTTGGGTCGATGTGTCCCTTCTTCTTACATTCGAAGCAAACTACATCTTTGTTTGGTTCCTCATCATCAACAAACTTGGTCTGCTGTCTCGGAAACTTTGTTTCTTTGAGTTGAACCTTCGCCTTTTCTATTCAGTTTTCGAATCTTCTTATCATGAGGGCGAGCTCCTCATCATCCATATCATCTTGAGAATCTGCATCATCGAGTCATCATTTGATTTTAATGCAATAGATTTCTTACCTCTTGGATCTTCTTCTTCATTAATTTGTTCCACTTCATAAGACTGAAGGGTTCCAATTAGCTCGTCGACAGATAGAGGCATGATTCTTTGCGTCTCTCTTATTGAAGTCTTTATATGATTCCAGTCCTTTGAGAGTCCACGCAGAAGCTTGTTCACCTTCATGGGATCAGAAATTTTTTGTCCTTGGTTCTCAAGACCATTGACAATATCTGTAAAACGACTAAACATGTCAGTTATAGATTCTCCTGGTTTCATTTTGAAGGCTTCATATTGACCGAGGAGAATGTTAATTCTGGTCTCCTTCACTCGATCTGTCCCTTCATAGGTGATGTGTAATCTATCTCATACTTCTTTTTTGCTGTAACATAAGAAGATATTCTGTTATATTCAGTTGGAGATAAGGCACAATATAAAGAATAAATTGCTTTTGCATCGAGTGCTTGTCTCTTGTTTATCTCTTCCGAGTCATTCGCCGACATCAACGGTTTCTTTTCCTCTTTCAGAGATTGATGCAGCAGTAGGAGTAATTCCTCTTTCCACAACATCCCATTCTAGAGGATCCTTGGATCGTAGGAAGGCTTTCATCTTGTTCTTCCAGATGTTGTAATCCTTTCCGTCAAAGTAGGGTGGTCTGGTATTGCTTTGCCCTTCCATCAGCCCTGGTGCTAGCATACTAGCCATGGATCTTTTACTCTGAAGTAAAACACTTCAAACAAAGTAAGAACACGGGCTCTGATACCAATTGATATTGCTAGTATGAGTACCTAGAGGGGGTGAATAGGTATACAAAGATTTTTCTTGATAATTTCTGTATACTTGCGCAATACTTAGACAGTTGAATGATTTGCGAAGAGTAATAATCAATGTAAGACTAAGAAAGGAAGAAGAGAATTAAACACGCGGTTTATAGTGGTTCGGCTTGATTTAAGCCTACGTCCACTCTTCTGCACTGACAGCCAATTTGGCTGGATTCCACTATGAACAAAGAGATGTTTCAGTGTTGATCTTCCTTGATTTCTCGGTGTAGATGATCTACCACACTCACTCAAGGTATCACCAAGTATAGACACTCTCTGTGTATACAATTTCGCTCAGACTGTATCGACTAATAATCAAGGTGCTTCAGACTCTGGAATTTTTCTATCAATCACGTTTTTAAACAACTAGAACGACTTCCTTTTTATACTCCTTTATGCCATCATACCGTTGGCACTTACCAAAGGAATTCCTCCAATCTACCCATTGGACGGAATCAATTAAGAAGATCATTCGAGCTATAAAAGGAACCTGACGATAGCCCATCAATCATGTTCGCCCATACAATCAGGATCTTGGTTTCCAAGAATAGAACATTCCAATAATACTTCGTTGACCATCGGATCTTCAATTGATCTAGATACGAACAAAAGAATCCGTTATATTTATCCAACCAAAAAGATCTTCTCCAGACGATAGGATAAAATCCTCAACCATATACTTCGGCTCTGGATTTCCTTCGTCACTGGATCAGAAAAACTGTCAATGAGAATAGTCTTGAGTCTTGAGTCTTGAGTCTCCAATCTTGAGTCTTGAATCTTGAGTATGGTAGTCAGAAAGTCTTCAGATTTTACACTAGACGATCTGCAGATACACAGACTAGACTGAAGGAAACATTTTGTCAGCTTCAAAATATTCTGGAACGATTTCTCCAACACTCAGAACATATTTTTTAATTAGGACTTTAGAGATCATCCAATCTGTAAATCAATTTTGTAAATAAGTTATTATACGATGACAAACTGAAAATGCTCTTGGGATTTATTATTGGTGGTTTTAGCTCTTACAGCTTTTGTGGCATTTGTTAAACATTATTATAAAATGATTTTATAGGTTTTATCGACGACTGTTTGGATGCAACGTCTTCTTAAGAAAGAAACACATAAGATATTTTTGACTTGTAAAAGTTGCCCTGGGAAAACATTTTTATGATTAAATATGATAATTAATGTTTTGCAGACATTGAAAAATGATATATGTTTTTATTTTTGGGTTGAAACATGAGACATATTATAAGGCATTGATTTTTGAAGTTCTCTTTCACAACCATAAAGAGGGCAACGTCACCTTCATCACCAAGTCGTCGATTGAGGGTGGCCGACAGTGGCTGTTGGTCCGAGGAGAGAGAGAGAGGATGGGTGTTTAGTACTTTTGGCGAGTATTGATTTGGCGTGTGAGGTCCACATAAAGAGGACACGCATCGAAACCTTATGAATGAGTGAGGAGGCGCGCACACTGAATAAAGTCGGGTTCCATCTACAATCAGTCTATAACCAAAATGGCTAGATCAGTTTCGATTCAGCCCTTGTTCAATTTTGGCCACAAATCCCCAGTTGGTAAGGTCTTGTCAACTGTGGAGCACGATAAGTTTAGTTATCAATGAACAAAATTTGCCCTTAGGCATCGCCTATGATAGTTACAATTAATATAGAGACGGTACCTTAAAACCAATGAAATAGCATTCAAATCCTATGAATTGATTGAGTCTAGAAGTTGAGTTCCATCTACAATCGGTCTAGAACCAAAATGGCTTCAGCCCTTGTTCAATCTTGGCCACAAATCCCGAGTTGGTAAGGTCTTGTCAACCGGGGAGCACGATAAGTTTAGTTATCAATGAACAAAATTTGCCCTTAGGCATCGCCTATGATAGTTATAGTTGATGTAGAGATGGTACCTTAAAACCAATGAAATAGGATTCAAATCCTATGAATTGATTGAGTCCAGACTTTTGACTTGTGGGGGTGGCCATTGTGAAACTCAAGTGGGTGACCCCTGGGTTTTAAGTTAGAATTTTTTCAATGCTCCAAGCAACTACGATCTTGAAATTTACATATGCATATGAGGAGAGAGAATGTGATCATACGCATCCAAGAGATAGCATATGAAGTCAATTGCATTCTTTTACATATGAGAACAAGAGAAAGCAAAATTACACAAAATAATTAGTTGTAAATAATTAGCTAATTATACATAATTTTATGTATCCAGGACAAGTTTTCGTATTATCCAAACAAAAATGGCCACATGCTCATACTTCAAGTTCCACGCAAGGTACATTAAACTTTTCAATAAATAAACAGCCTAATTCCATTAAAAAAAAATCCAAAAATTTAGTTTTAATCCCAATTCTATCTTGAACTTCTTCTTTTTTCCTCAAAAAGAACCTTCAAATTTTCCTTAACTCCCATATCTATCCCACTGTTAAACATATTGGCCACGAAGCGGTCTCCACTAATGGTGGAGCAGTGATGGAGGTCATATCGGTGGCAAGAGACTAGGGGTGAGCGGTTCCCGGTTCCTTACAGGTTCCGCTTGGAACCTGGAACCTACCCTCGGGTACAGGTTCCTCATTTTTTGGAACCTGGAACCTACCCGTGAGAACCAAGAACCTGGAACCTACCTGTCACGAGTTCCGGTCGGTTCCAGGTTCCAACAGGTTCCAACGGGTTTTTTTTTTTTTTTTCATTTTTAGTTTTAAAAAAATGCTTCTATTGGAACTTACCGAATGATTAATTAGCCAAGCTATATTCCCTTTATTTGTGGCATCGATTACAAGTTCTTCACCGATCTTGAAGAGCTGCACAATGTCTCGGCATGTTTAGAAGACAAGCGACGGATAATGCAGATCATGATTTCAATGCTAATCAATGAACCGATGAGCCGAAGAGACAAAGCTTTGGGAGGGAAAATCATGAAGAAACACACTTCCTAAACTCCACTCTTTATGGTAATGAAAAAACGAAAAACATTTGAGAATATAAATCACTGTACTTGTCTCTTTTTATCATGTCCTCCATTTCCAAGAATAAATAAAAAGTATAATGACAAATACAGCATTTCCGTCCAACTAAAGCATAACATGCAAATAATGAGGTAGTTTTCAGAAGAAGGTACCATTTCTCCTTCCTGAATATTTCTTCGAGCAAAGGGTCCCCATCCATGTATACCAGATTTACCGAAACATATTCGATGCTTTTCTGTCCTCTGAAACAGTAATTTAATATTAGCCATTATGAAAGACACATCAAGCAATATGCGATGATAAAAATTGGAGGAGCAAACGTACTTGTTAATGACCATGACATAGTTATAATCAACCTCTTGGCTGTCGAACCTTCTGCATAATCATCCAAGTAAAATCATATTTTTCCAGGACAAGGCAGCATGCACCATATAGTTTTTAGTCAATGGATCATAGTTGTTAAATCTTCTAGGCAATAGACTTAACAAAACAGCTCTGGACATGAGATTGAAGCAGAGAATTAAAACATGTAGACAAGGGGAACCAATCTAACCTATGATCGGCGCAATATATCAACTTCTTTGTTATTTGACTCCCACTCTTCTCCAGGCAGTGTAACTGAAAACAAAGATATAGAATCAGTGTAAACTTACATGAGTATCTATCTAACATATCCTTCCTTGAAATCTAACGCCAAAGAAAATAGAAAGAAAGCAAGAGTGAGCGTCAGAATAGATTAAAAAATCCAGCTCAAGAAATTCTACCAATGTTAGTTCTGATAAAAGTCATGAAAATAATATATATCTATATAAGGACTTACTTCCATGCTGTGTCCTGCTCTTGCAGCACACATAACTTGAAAATAAGTAGGACATATGCTACATTGAGTGCAGGAACCATTAGTCTGCTTACATATTACACAACTCTGCACCACAAGCAAAGAAAAGCATTTGAAAAGAAGCACTGAGCATCTAGAAGTTAATGGCAAATAAACTAAGCAGTAGACAACAAACAAAATCAACACATCAAACTCAAATACTCAACCTGAACGAAGTTGCTATAAAGCTATTATGAAATCAGGTTCTCCTCTATTGCTAAACGCTTTTATCATTCACACAATAAGTACAATCCACCACATCAAAGAAACAGCAATCTTCAAAATCGTAAATCTAAATAAGTATGGATTACCTTCAAAAAAGAAGTTGGAGGAATTCTAAGTATTCCAGTGGCTGGTTCCATTTTCTCATGATTCAGAAAGCCAACTTCAGGGCAAAACCACGCGCATGTGACATGGACCCAGAGCGGCTCGATATCCGTTGGCTTCAAAGCACCCCCTAGAGACCAGCATTTAAGCCAGTCAAAATAATTTCAAGCAAGAAAATACTAACTCACACAACACCAAGACATAGATTTAGAGCAAAAGTCGACAACCGTGATAATGAATTTCATATGATACGGCTTCCTCAAAATCCCAATAGTAATATTTCTAAAAAATCAAAAGTGATATATCTAATATTGTCACCATGAACGTCAAATAATTTAAAAGTATAAGAAACAACATATGAGGACAAAAGCACCTCCTCCCATGAAAACACCTCAGAACCCTAGCTTGGTGCGGCGCCAGTGCTTGCGCTTCGCGTGGTACCTGAACGATTTCGGCGACAAAAATTAGGCCACAAAAAAATAAAATAAAATAAGAAGACGACTTTTTTTGGACAAAATGTGAAGGAATTGGATATGAACTCGATGGTGTTGTCGGTCCGCATGCGAATCCGGTGAGGGATGGGCACGTTCGCCTCATCTTCTTCACCAGCTTCTTCTTGATCTGGCGACGGCGAGCACGCGGTGACGGTGGCGCGACAGCGACGAAGGCACGAGTCTCACAGCACCAACGGCGGCATGAACGGCGCACCGAAGACGGCGGCAGCCGCGGCTCAACCCACGGCCAAGGGGGGAAGAGCTCAGTTCGGGCGGAGGTGGTGATGGTTCGGAGCAACGATGGCCCGGACGGCTGAGCAAGCGACAGCAAGAGGTGGTGATGGTGGCTTGGGGACGGCGGCGATGCCTCACGGTGGCGCGGACGGCAAGACAGCTCGTCTGGGCTCAACGGTGAGACGGCTTGTTGGATGAGCAGTGGGTGGTGGGGGTTCAGTGGCCAAGAGGTGGTGGTGAGTGGGGCGTGTGGCGGCGGTGTGGTGGTGGGTGAAGCAGCAACCGGCGAGAGGAAGGAAGAAGAAGAAGAAGAGGTGGGGGGGTTTCAGCCGAGAGAAGGGGAAAAAGAGAGAGAGAGAGAGAGAGGAAAAGAAAAAGTGGGGGGCGACGTGAGAGGAAAAAGTGGAGAAAAAGAAAGGGAAAGGGGGGAAAGTTGAATAGAGAGAGAGAGAAAAAGTAAGGGAAAGGGGGGAAAAGTTGAACAGAGGGGGGGGGAATCGCGTAGAAGGAATTAGGGTTTTTTACTTTTTTACTTTGCCAGTTCCGGTTCCTCAGGTTCCGGTTCCTATGGGAACCGGAACCGGAACCGGGAACAGAACCGGTCCCCTTAGAACCGGGAACCGAACCGGAACCTCCTCCGGTTCGGTTCCGGTTCCCGGTTCTACCCGGAACCACGCTCACCCCTACAAGAGACTCTGGGTGGTCGCAGATGAGATGTGGCATGAAGAGGAAGATTATGAACAGTATGTGACGAGCAAAGAGGAAAGGAAAGAAGGCAATTAAGGGCATGTTTGGTAATTATTCTGTTTTCATGATTAATTTTTCTTAGAAATAGTTTTTGCTCTTCATTTCCTTGAACGAGTTTCTAAGTATTCAAACGTGTTTGATAACTATACATAATTTCCATTCCTGAAAATAAAAAGAACAAAAATATGTTTGACACAACTCTCAAATTTTTTTGTGACTATGAATTTCTTTTAATTTTTTATTAATTTTATAAGATTTTTCTCTATTTTTTTCTTTTTTCCATCTCTTCTTTTTTTCATCCTCTAGCCAATCGTTGACAATCTCTCCCTACCATTACGAGGTCAAGCCTCGCCTGGCCATGGCAAGATTGACCTCATGGTGGTCGAGTAAGGTCAAGCCTTGTCAAGGGTCAGTGAGGTCTCAAGACCTCGTCTTTGGCTGATCGCAGCCTCGACACAGATATGAGTATTTTTAGAAAAGCCTCACATTGGTAAGTAGTGTGTCCGACTAAATATATTGATGAGTTCGAACTTGAGCACCCTCTTAACAATCTCCCTGAATAAAGGTATCAGTCTATTGCGTGCTCTCAACAAATAGTATTAAAGCCAATGGCAAATTGATGGGCTTCTAATCTTATTATGGTATGTGATAAATTTCTCAAGGGAGGAATCGATGGCCAATGTGGTTTCTAAGTTGGTGGGCTTGTGGTGAAGTAATGCTGGCTCAATGGAATCTAGTGACTAGTGTGATTTCTGGGCAAGTGGGTTTGTGGTGTAATAACACGACCCTAATGGTAGATTTTATAGTTTAGTCGGAAGAAAGAGACTAGAGATGAAATTGGGCGTTGATGGAAATTCAAACTGAGATATCTTGATGCAAGAGGATACTTAGATTAAGGGGATGTAACAACGCCGACTTGATGACAAACTTCATGGTTCGGTTGAGAGAAAGAGACCGGGGATGAAGTTGGGTGTTGATGCAAATTGGAGCTGAGATATCTTGATGTAGAAGGATACTTGGTGGGCCCATCTTGATATAAAATGATATCAAGATGGGTTCGATGGCAAACTTCATGGTTTGATTGGGAGAAAGAGATCAGAGATCAGCCATAGACAATGACTAGTGATGGTTGGCCTTGCCAGCTTCAGGTGAGGCTCGACCTCACCAGGTCTTATGACATGAGACTTGCCTAAGACTGGCAAGGTCACCTCTTACCAAATCCCAACAAGGTTGGCCCTTGCTTGCCTCTGGCAAGACTTGTCCTCTCACGAGGCTGGCAAGGTTGCCCCTCACCAATTCTAGTGGTGTTGACCTCGCCTGAGCCCTCTAAAGGCAATCCTCATCAATCATCATCTTTGGCCTGCCGCTAGCCATCATTAAGGCCCGGTGATTGGTGGAGAAAAAATGAAAAAGAAAGAAAAGAACAAGAGAACAATATCTTGTCCACGTCAGCATCGATCATACCACGTAAAATGCTTAATATTCATGTAAGTGATTTCATATCAATATTTGCTTGATGGACTTAATTAGTACAAAGGAAAAAGGTTTAGAACTAAGTTTAATTAAATAATTTAGCATTGAGTTCAAATCAATATAATAGGTTTTATGACTTTTTTGGCATTTCTCAATTATATTTCGAAAAAAAAAATTCATGTGTTAAATGGGATCAAAATTAAAAAAAAAAAAACATATAAAATAAAAGTTTAGTCACCAAATTCCTAGGTCCATATTAAGTCCAACAAAATCCAACTTCTCCTTTGTTTCCCACTATATAAACCACGAACGATTCCCAAGTTTTCTAAATCTTTCAATCCGCCATCATAAAAATGGCTTCACTGCCACCTTCTTCTCCGGCACTACTATCCGTGAACCGCCACAAGCCAGAGCTGATCTCCCCGTCGCAGGTGACGCCACGCGAGCTCAAGCCCCTCTCGGATCTGGACGACCAGGAGGGTTTTCGCTTTCAGATTCCCTTCCTTTTCTTCTATCCCAACAGCCCCCCAATAAGAGGCCGAGAAGACCCGGCGAGAGTAGTCAAGGAAGCGCTCGGGAAGGCGCTCGTGTACTACTACCCGTTGGCCGGGCGTATCCGGGAAGGGCCAAACCGCAAGCTCGCAGTGGACTGCACTGGCGAGGGGATCCTGTTCGTTGAGGCCGATGCCAACTTCAGCCTCGAGGAGCTCGGCGACTCCATGAGGCCGCCGTGCAGCTTCGTGGACGAGGTGTTGTGCGATGTGGGCGGGTCCGGCGGCATCATTGGGTGCCCTCTCTTGTTGGTTCAGGTTATCAACTGTAACGACATAGAGATATCCCCTCCTGCTCTGAATAATCAACCTGCTGTAACTTCTGTGGTTTCTTACTGAGTTCCTTCCGATTTGTAGGTGACCCGTTTGAAATGCAGGGGCTTCATCCTCGGAATCCGGCTCAATCACGCCATCAGCGATTCCCTCGGCCTCAGACAATTCCTGAAGGTGGCCGCAGAACTCGCAAGAGGCGCACGCGTGCCGTCTTGGCTGCCTGTTTGGCAGAGAGAAATCCTCTGCGCCCGAGACCCGCCGCAAGCGACATGCAGGCACCCTGAGTTCGAGGATGTGGTCGACGACGCCAGAAGCGCTGCCGTGACTTTGGACCCCAAGGACATGGCACACAGATCCTTCTTTTTCGGCCCGCGTGAAATGGCGTCAATCAAGAAAGGCCTCCCTCACCACCTGGTCTCGAGATCCTCCACCTACGAGTTACTTACGGCATGCCTGTGGAAGTGCCGCACGATCGCCCTTGAGATCAAGCCGGACGATGCCGTCCGCCTATCGTGCATGATTAATGCGCGACGCAAGCAAGGCCTCGGTGTGCCTCGTGGTTATTACGGGAACACGTCGGTGTATGCAACGGTGCTTTCGAAGGCGTGTCATTTGTGCAACAGTCCGCTGGGATACGCGGTTGAGTTAGTGAAGAAAGCAAAAGAAATGGTGAGCGAAGAATATGTGAGGTCCTCCATGGACGTCTTAGTCCTTAAGGGACGGCCGAAGTACACGGCCGTTTGGAACTATGTGGTGGCCGACACAACCAAGGTCAGGTTCGAAGAGGCCGACTTTGGGTGGGGGAAGCCGGCATATGGTGGGGTTGCAGGCGCATTTCCTTTGATAAGCATTTACGTGAAGTACAGAACGAGGAAGGGGGAGGAAGGGATTGTGGTGCCGATAATGCTGCCGGAGAGAGCAATGCGAAGGTTTCAAGAAGAGCTTGCAAAGATGACTGATGAAGGGAGGGAGGGCGATGATCGTTATGGCATGGATTCAACTACAATTAGATCAAATCTCTAGAAGGATAATTAACCATAGACTCTCTAAAGTTTCTTAATCACATAGGACAGTGCTTGAATTATTGAATGGAGCATCTTTCTTTGAATTTATCTTCTTATTATTATGGACTTGATAGTAAACTGATCAGATAATTAGATGTGTTCTTTTTCATTTCAATGACTATTCAGATTTCGAGAACCAAGCGACCACAAGAAATGTCGGATTTACTGTTTCTCCTTAAAGCAAAATAAAGAAATGGTAATGAATGGTAACATGTGACGTCTCCAATTTTAGGGTTTTTTCTTTTTTCGAGTTTGCCAATCGCAACGAATATGGGTAGTGAAAGGTCATGGGAATCACATACCAGGATGTGACTGGACACGCTTTTTATTTTTTGGTTTTTGTTTTATTCCTTACGATGGCGACTTACCATAGACTGGACACGCTTGTTTTACCACACAACGAGGAATGGTCCGAGGATACCATCCGAGGGGACCATTGTTGTGGAGTACGTTCCCCTGGAATTTTGAGGTGGCCCCATTCTTCATAATGCAATGGATCATTTAATGCGTTTTTAGTTTATAGAATACTTATTTAATCGAGTAGAATTATTTTGTACATGGTCTGTTTCGACGTTTTCAAAAGACTTGTTGCTTTTGTAGGAATTAGTATAGGAGCCATGATCCTTTATTGTGGCAACATGTAGGATTTCTCGAATAATATGATATCTCACACAGAATAAATCCTTAACCACAATGAATCATTTAACATGTTTTTAGTTTATGGAAGGCAATGTTTAGTTATGCCGAATAATAATATTTATTTGTTGATACTTAAATTTTTGACAACTCCATATAATCGTTAATTACATAAAAAAATTAGGAATCGACCATGATCCTTAAATAAATATCTTAGCTAAATTGCATATAAATATCAGGAGTATTATCATTAAGAGGTAATAAGCCCACATAAATTGTATTATATTTCACGTGCGTATTAAAAAAAATTTCAATGAACACAGATGAGAACATTATAATTCATGTTGGCTTCGCATTAACTCATATCATGTGGTGTGTTGAGTTCAGATTTGCCTTGATGAATTCTCATTGCATTCGAGTTATGTTCTCATTCCGTGTTAGCAATTGTTAAGCTCCTAAAGCCTCATTCAAAAGTAGGAGAGAATGCCAATCGACACAAATATTCATACATCATGCATGGGCATACATATAGCCTGCATATACATTCACAAGAGAATTACTAAAAAAGTTTAAGTTTATTACTTGTATTTATTCAGTCCATCCAACCAAATTTGGTCAGGCCAACGCTAACATAGAAGCTAGTTATTTAGCCAACACACTGACATAGATAATTTTTCATAATTTTTTTTGAAACTTTTTATTTTTTATTTTATTTTTCCTTTTTTTCCTCTTTTTTTATCCTCCTTCCTTTTGGCCAACCCTAAGACCAAGGCGATTCGCCAAAGGCAAGGGTTGGTCACTGGATCAAGGCGACGACCAATGGTGAGCTGGGCAAAGGTGAGCTCGCCTATCCATTAGCAAGGTGAGCCCCATCGGATCGAGCAAGGCCCATCTCGCCCAGCGATGGCAAGGTCAAGCTTGTCAAGTCAAGTGAGGCTCAACCTCGCTAGATCTAAAGGGGCTCGCCTTGCTAGTGGTTGGGCAAGCTCGCCCTTGTTAGCTTGTCACTAGTAGATCACTTCAGTCTAATGACCAGCCAAAGGAAGAAGAACGAAAAAAAGAGAGAGAGAGAGAGAGAGAGAGAGAGAAGAGAGGAAAAAAAGGAAAAAAAAAGAAAAAAAAAAATTTTTTTTTTGAAAAAATAAAATATTGTTAAAAATTTATCTATGTTAGTGTTAGTCAAATGGCCAACATCCACATCAATGCTCGATTGGCCAAATTTGTCGAGATGGATTGAATTGATACAATTGCAAAATATTTAGTTAAAGATTTAGTTTATAACTGAATTAATACAATTGCAATAAGTTTAGGATTGCCTTGGTAATTCTCCCTACCTTCACATACAAGCTTGTTGGGACATGGATGCATAAAGCAACGAGTAGTTAAATTTTGCAAAGTAATGTTTTACCTTCGGTCACTTGCAAACAACTTGCGATTTTAGGTTGGACATTCTCCAATGGACCTTTGAAGGGCTTGGAACGATGACTGCCCATGCCAAGATTAGGGGTGAGCCAGGAGAATCGCCTGGACTTGACTGAACATGTCGAATTCTAGTGGTTTCTAGGGTGTTGGTATGATTCACGATTTTAGGGGTAGAATCACCCACCCAAATCACTTGGATCAGACTAATTAATCTTTTATATTTTATGTTTTTATTTCTTAAAAATCTTTAAAGAAACTCTAATCTCATTCATAATCACACTCACTCTTTCCTATTCCCTCTCAAACCAATCATAGATTTCTTAAATATTTATAAATAAATAAAAAAACCCAAACCTAACCTACTGCCTTGCTCCAAATCTCCAAGCCTTAATCGCTTGCTCGCTCATAGTTACTAGTTCCATTTACTCACTTGAGAATTGGTCCGGTTCAGTTCTAAAAAATGATGGTCTAGTTCCTAATTTCAGAATGGGAACCGGTCTCATCGATTTAGTTCCCAATTTATGAGTGGAAATTGTACTGCCCAAGAACCGGTCAAGCGAGGCCATGGTTTGCCTTGTGGTTATTACGGGAACACGTCAGTTTATGCAATGGTACTTTCAAGGCTGGCCATCTTTGTAATATTCCACTAGGATACGCAGCAGAGTTGGTGAAGAAAGCGAAAGAAATGGTCAGCGAAGAATCCGGGAGGTCCTTCATCGATGCGTTAGTAATTAAGAGACAGCCGATGTACATGACCGTTTGGAGCCATGAGGTGGCTGATGCGACCGAGGTCGGGTTGGAATAGGCTGACTTCGGGTGGTGCCGATAATGTTGCCGGATAGAGCAGTGCGAAGGTTTCAAGACGAGCTAGCAAAGATGACCGATAAATGGAGGGCGGATGATGATTATTATGGCGTGGATTGAAGAGCAATTAGATTCCATCTCTAGAAGGAGAATTAACCATACATTCTCTAAAGTTTCTCAATCACATAAGACAATGCTTGAATTATTGAAAGGAGCATCTTTCTTTGAATTTGTTTTCTAATTATGGACTTGATAGTAAATCAATCAGAGAATGATATGCATTCTTTTTCGTTTGAGTGATTATTCAAAACTCGAGAGCCTTAGCGGCTCAAGAAATGCTCAGTTTGTTGTTTCTCATGGAGACAAAAAAAACAAAGAGATGGTAATGGATTGTATTAAGCGACATGTTCAATTTTCAAGTTTAGTAGGCGAAAAACCTGTAGAAATTGCCCGGGGGTTAGCGGTAACCTGATATGTAGATATATAATAGAATCTAGCTCCAACGAGTTCATTGTATTGAAATGTAGGACGGTGACAGGGAGTGGCAAGGTCATGAGAACCACATATTGGGACCCAACTTGTTAAACAAGTTTTTTATTTTTTGATTTTCTTTTATTTCTTGCGACGACGACTTAACCACACAATGAGCCGCGAATGGGACGAGGATACTGGACCAGGGGACCAAACTGTGGTAGAGGGCGTTCCTCTTGGAATTTCGGTTGGCCCCATTCTTAAAATACAAGGAACGCATCTGACACGTTTTTAGGTTATTGAAGGCCACGTTTAGTTACCGGACAATAAAATTTATTTATTGACATATAATTTTCGCGACCTCATTCATTACATAAAAAAAAATTAGGAATCAATAATTACCTATAAACAAAAATACATATGGATATTAAGATTATTATCATCTAGTAGTAATATGCCCACATTTATTGCATTATATTTCGCATGTGTTGCAAAAAAGAAAAATTATTGTAATATGATTACAAACCATGTTTCAATGAACATGGATGAAAAAGTATAATTTGCGTCGGTTCCAAATCAATTCATATCATGCGGTGTGTTGAGTGCTTATCTATCTCAACAGATTTGCATTACTTTTGAGTCGTGTCGTCATATTGTGTCGAGAATAATCGGGCCCCTAGAGCATCATTCAGGATTAGGAGAGCATACCAATTGACACAAAAATCCGTACACCATTAGAATGTCTTGATTTCTTCTCCTTTTTCTCTCTACCGTAACACGGGCTCTCTAAAGTTTTTCCAATCAGGTGTGAGAATGCTTGAATTATTGAACGAAGTGTCTTTCTTTGGAATTGGTAATGTTCGAGTCTCTCTAAATAAAGCTATGGACTCGATAGCAAATCGATTAGACAACGATATGCATTCTCTTTTGTTTGAGTCTGTAAGTGAAGGGTACAAGGAAATTGTACAAGAGTGTGTCCCCCTTGGATTTTCAGTGGTCACATAATTTCAATACATTGGATCATTTAACGCGTTTTTTGTTTGGTTATGCCAAGACAACGATGTTGATTTATTAACATCTAAATGTTGGCGATCTAAATTAGTCATTCATTTTATAAAAAATTAGAGATCGATGATGACCTCTAAACAAAGATATTAGTTAAATTACACATAGATATAAGGAGTATTGTCATTTAGTAGTAATAAGCCACATGAATTGCATTATATTTTGCGTGAGTTGCAAAAAAAAGTTGTGATGTGCTTACAAACTCCCGGGCTATTGGTCATTTGTAGTTACAATAGAAGCATAATCATGAATAAATGTGACTCGTTATTAGAACGTCTTAATTTCTTCTCTTTTCTCTCTCTACTGTAGCATAGGCTTAGTCAAGTGCATATCGCTATCGGCGACGCGTCTTCTCTCACTAATCTTCACAAGATGTCATTCGCTGTGAGCCGCTTTATTTCTGCATGTCTCAATGACAACGAGGATATTGTTTCCCTTTAGTCAAGTGCTTCTTGATAATAGAGAAGAGAGAGAGAGAAAGGACCCCCCGGGGGGGTTGTGGGAGGTATATGAATATACCATGTTAGCAATTTTCGACTATAATGAGGCAATAGTTGAAGTAGTGTATATGTATATGCCATATCAACAATTTCTGACAATAATCTCTCTCTCTCTCTCTCTCTCTCTCTCTCTCTCTCTCTCTCTCTCTCTCTCTCTCTCTCTCTCTCTCTCTCTCTCTCTCTCTCTCTCCATCCACTTGGATATGGATGCCTCCTCAAATGCACTCACCATGAGAAGATTGTCTAAAAAGTTATAAATCATTTAATTTTGTCAATTAAATCTTAACTATTTTCATGAATTGCTAATTGAGTTTATTAGGTTAATTTTGACTGGAAATTGTTGACGTAAATACTAGCCATTTTACGTGGCGGCCAACATTAATGTGGATAATTTTTTATGATATTCTTTAAAAAATTTCAAATTTTGAATTTGTTATTCTTTTTTCATTTTATTTTCCTTTTTTTCTTCCTTCCCTTCTTCCTTCTTCAGCCAATCATTGAGCCTCAACAGCTTGCTAGAGGTAATGGTCTGCAAGGTCGTTGTCAACGTTAGCAATTTCCGGCTAAAATTTGCTTAGATAGAATCAATTAATAAAAAGTGAAAATGTTTAAAAATCAATTAGCAAAATTAAAGACTTAGAACTGAATTAACAAAGGTACGAAGAGATTAGGACGTTCACCTTCGAAAGTAAGGAAGCACTCCTAGTCAAGTGCAAATTGTGCCAAATCACGAGCTGCACAAGCCAAAGAGGTATAAACTTAATTGGTTTATGAGACTTGTAGAGTGTTTTATGGATCACTAGATAATCGGGTCTCCACCTCCCTATGGACTTATGTGTATTAAATATAGAATTTCAGAAAATTTAGTTCTCCGTTGGGAGCCAGTTAAGCAAGCAGGCCGATTTCCATGAAATATTGTGCAATCTGGAAATCTCTATTACTCTTGAAAGAATGACAGACCTGTCGCCATCGCATTACTTGTATGGATGATATCGATATCATGTGTTAATCTCTATATATTGTATCCCTAGAGATCTTAATTTGGTCTAAGAATTCAACAGTCGACGCCATCGCACTACTCGTGAATCGCGTGAGAGCGAGAGGAAGCATAGTCTTATTTCCGAATGCCAAAAGGACGATTCACCAAGTAATTTTTCGGCATTGCTTTGTTGACTATACTTCATTTTATGTACCACGTGGACATTCTTTAAAACTAGGTCCCAACACTTTCCCTTGTTTCCCACCTTATAAACCCTAAAACAATTCCTTGCTCTCTTTCGTCTTCAACCTGCCATCACGAAAGTGGTTTCACCACCATCCGGGACTACTAACCGTGAACCGCCATGAGCCAGAGTTGATCTCCCTGGCGGTAGACACCCCGCGCGAACTCAAACCCTTCTCGGGCCAGGATGGCCAGGATTGGCTTCGTTTTCTGCTCCCCCTCCTTTTCTACCCACAAAGCCCCTCAATTGAAGGCCGAGAAGGCCCGGCGAGAGTCGTCAAGGAAGCGCTTGCGAAGGCACTAGTGTACTATTATCCGTTGGCCGGGCGGATCCGGGAAGGGCTGGACTGTAAGCTCGGGGTGGACTGTACCAGCGAGGGGATTCTGTTCGTGGAGGCCGATGCTGACTTTAGCCTCGAGGAGCTCGGCGACTCCATGAAACCGCCATGCGGCTTCGTAAATGAGGTGTTGTGCGATGTGGCTGGCTCGGGTGATATCGCTGGGTGCCTTTTATCGTTGGTCCAGGCAAGTATTGTGTAAAATCGACGATAATATGTGATGCGACTAACAAATGAAAAAAAAGAAGAGTTTGAAAATTAAAAAAGTATGGTTATAAGTTTTTTGGTACTTCTCCCAAATTATCAAGCAATATAAACTTTTTAATTGTACTAATTTGGGTTTCGTTAATTTTGTGAAAAATATGGCATTTTTGGAAAATATTTTCTAGAAAAATGTAATTATTTTTCGATGTTTGGTTAAATCCTAAAAATGATGCAGAAAACATTTTTTGCTGTTGAATAAAAGAAAATATTTTCCTTCATAAACTCGTTTTCAATAATTTTTTTTTAATTTTTAATTTTCAAAAAACCAATTTTTAAATTAATTTTAATTGTAATTTTTCCTCTCTTTCTTTTTTATCTTCTTCTTCTTCGGCCGGTCACTAGCCACAGTGACAACTGGCGACCAACTAAGCTTGCCGCTAGCCAAAGGCTTATGCTCACCTGGCTCGCCAATTTGGCAAGCGGCAAGATTGCTAGATATAGGCAAGCCTTGAGCTCACCCAAAGTCGATTGCTGTCATCATTGTGGCCAACAACTAGCAAAGACAAAAGTTTAAAATAAAAGAAAAGGAAAAATAATTAAAAGTTCTAATTTAAAAAAAAAAGGAAAAAAAAAAAGATGGAAAAGTTAACATGTGAGATAAGAGAAAGTGAATGAGGCAAATGTTTTTCTCATCTCAAAAAATGGAAAACATTTTTCCTTATTTTAGAAGACTTTTTTTTGCAAATGAAAAATATTTTCCCCGACCAATTTATTTTCCATTTGAAAATTTGGAAAATATTTTCTTTGAAGTTGTTTTCAACAAAATGAATGAAGCCTTAATCATAAGCTTTTTAAGATTTTGTCAATTGAATCCATTTTACCAATTTTAATTGGAAATCATTGAAGTGGAGACCAGTCATCCTATGTGGTATAATAGGCATTCACATAAAAAAAAATTAATAATATTTTAATAAATTTTGAATTATTATTAGTTTTTATTATTTTCTTTCTTTCGTTCTTTCTTCCTTTCATTTTGGCTTGCACAAGCACCCGCAAATCCTTGCTGGCCGCTAGTGAGGTTGCCTCGCCCAGAGCAAGCAAGGCCATGAAGGCCCTAAGCAAGGCGGCCCTTGCTTAGATCTAGCTATGACATCCTGAATTTTCAAACCCATCTCGATAAATGAAATTAGCTTTTCACTGACATGCCTATGTTCATTTTTCTCGAAGCTGATCATTCGCGAGTTAAATAACCTTTTAGATGAAACCGTTAAGGGATATAAGCGTGCTAAAATCCCTAAAAGCTACCTAGTAGGTTGAATTGTACTAAAATTGCGTCTAGTTGATTTTAACCACAAAATTGAACTCCGTTTCAAGAATTGAAAGTTCGAGCATATCATGATTTATTTTTAGGACATCGTCTCATCTTTTGAAGAGATTCCGTCGAGCCGGGAATTTTTGCGAAAAATTGGAATTTGGCAAAATTAAATCAAGGAAATTCGGAGGGGCATTTTAAAGTGGATTTTTGGCCTTCAAAGTGAGTTAGTTGGTGAGGGAAATTATGGAACTTCGTTTGGGCACCTTAGTTGGCATTTTTGGATGCCAATTTGGTTTATTTGGTGAGAATTTGGAAGGGAAATGGATGCAAATCCATATGGACAGCATGGTGATATTTTTGGCCTTCTAATTGGATGATTTTGTGAAAATTTGGAAGGAAATTAACCATTTGGTGGCATATTGACTTCCTTAGGCTGAATTAGAGAAACTTTGGCCATCAAATTGAATTAATTGTTGAGAAAAAATGAAAAATCGTATGGCTGCTGCTATGGGCATTTTTGGCCTTCAAAATGGATTGTTTTGTGAAGGAAAGGCATGGAATTTATTTAGGCTGAGTGGGTGTGATTTTTTGCTACCAATTTGGCTTAAATTGGTGAGGAATTGAAGGAGGACCAAGGGAAATTCATAGGACTGATTTGTTGTTGTCTTTTGGCATTCAAATTTGGCTTGTTTGAGAAGTTTAGGAGAGAAAGTTGCTTTTGGATAGGGTTGTGGACTTTGGGGACCAAAATGATGAATTTGGGATATTTTCCCTTGACTTTCAAGGCATTTGTCCCCCCTTTGTTCCCCTCTCTTCCTTTGTGTCCCCTTCCTTCTCCTCTTGGCCAAACAAGCACCCCCCTTCTGCAGTTTTCAGCTTCTTCCTCTTCTTCTTCTTGCTTCTTCCTAAAACCATCATTTCTTCCATTGTTGAACTTGTACCAGCCAAGGCCAACACCAAACCAACCAGAACAACCACCGAGCCAAGAGACACCGCCAACTCCAGCTTCCCATCTTTAAGCCATCCCACCAACAGCCTCGTCCAACTTCACACTAGCCCCATTCCGCGCCCATCCCCACACCATTTAGCCACCAAACGGCCAACAACCTCAGCCTCGTGCCACCTCACGCCATTGCTTCAGCCCCAGCACCATTGAGCAGCCATTAGCCCACCAAGCCAGCTGAGACCAGCAACTCCAAAACGGAGCAGAAGCATAACCGATTCCTAACTCAAGTTGTGAGCTTGCAAGACCATTTTCAACCTATTCTTAGCCTCCTTTAGAGCCATCGTAGGCACGAGATCTCACCGCCGTCGCGCCGCCATCGACATGAACCCGTTGGCTCGCTAATCCGATGAGTTAACTCCCTAATCCTTGATTAGGTTGTAAATTGCACTTAGTTAAGTGGATTAGTGTTAATTATCTTAGCTAAATTAGTATTTTAGTTAGATTAGCCTTAAGATGGATTATTGTTAATCTAGCTTGGTTAGATTAGCCTTAAGATGGATTATTGTTGATATAATTGGTTGGATTAGCACTAATGAGGGTTGATTAGTCTAATTCAGTAGATTTCCCCTAGATCAATTCACTAGACCCTCACCGTTTGCCATATTTGTGGATCGAAATAGGCTACGATTTTGAAGTTAATTTCTTATGGAGAAATGTTTTAGACATCTTCAGCTATGATACATATTTTACTCAAGATTTTTAAGGATTTAAGAAAATGAGATTTCAATTTTGTCATTTTAAAACAAAATCTCAAATTATGCTAGAACTGGTAACCTTTTGGTGTTTACAGGATTTTTATCCACTCTTAGGACTCGATTTTTGAAATGATTCATTCACAAAAGTTGTTTGTTACATCTTGTAATTTAACATAGTCAAACTTTAGATCAAATAGATATGTTTTAAATCTCGAACCAAACTGATTTTGGAATACAGACTTTCTGGAAACGAATACAGATTTTGTATTGAATTGAACGATTTACTGAGCTAAATCTAGAAGGATCTGGGTCAAGATGTTTTCATGAAAAAAATATTCATTTTTTGTCTTTTACAACATATTCAAATTTGAGAATTTTCTAAACTCTTTTGATTAGGTTTGTAGATTTAAACTTTGAGACACACAAGTGAACTGTTTCTACTGGTTAGGACCGATAGTGATTTTGTGATGGTTCTTGATGTTGTAATTGTTGATCAATGCCTATTTGGTGATGTGGTTGACTAGTGATATGCTTGGAACTTGTGTGTGATAAGATGTAAGTGATTGCACTATAGTGATGGTTTATGGTCATGGCAAAGGATGGCTATTGAAGGGTAATATGTGTTGTATTAAGGAAACCGAATGAGTTGTGAGGAGATAAAAGACTAAGTGCTACACGATAACAAAATTTCATGTGAGCCACCTCTAGAATCTTGTACCATTGTTTATTGTAGTTAAGGGCTAAGTGCTACATAATGACTTGAGTCACATGGGAACCACCTCTTGAGCTTTGCTACTGTCTTGCATAGTCAAGGGCTAAATGCTACACGATAACATAACTTCATGGGAGCCACCTCTAGAGCTTTGTACTGTTATTATTTGTGGAAAAGGATTAAGTGCTATGCGACAAAGAAATTTCATGTGAGTCACCTCTAGAGCCTTGAGCTATTGCTTATTGTGGTCAGAGACTAAGTGCCACACAATAATGTAACTTCATGGGGGGCACCTCTAGAGCCTTGAGTTTAAATATCGAGTTTGATTATTGAGAGTGAATATTGGGTATGGATTGAACCACCAATATGAGATATCTGCGCTTGATTATGTGATGAAATTATATGGCACGGAATGGGTCAAGTCATAATGATTTGGTCTTATAATCGGGACCTCTGTGAATATTTGATGAGTGATATGATGGGTTCCAGTCATTGAATGCATTTATTGCATGCATATGTTTTATGAGATGTACTAATGTGCAGGTTGGTGTTGAGGCAAGATAAGTTCTAAGTGGCGTATGTTTAGGATGCCTTTGAGTGAATTCTCATCCTAATCGAGGTTTAGGGTGTTGACTCGCTGAGATTTATTCTCACCTTGTCGTGGTTTATAATTTTCAAGTCTTTAGTCTGGAGATACCAAAGGGTGTCATGGAGGATCCGAGCTAGAGTTGAAGGGATCCGGAGTATAGGTTGTCCGGTAATTCTTTTGGGGCAGACCTATATTGTATAGACTTGTAGGACTGACTTGGCTTGTATTTAAAGTGTGTTTGGTGAAATTTGGTTGTCCTACTTTTCTATTCCATGTTTGTTGTTGTCCGGGCATATGTTTAAATTTTGTTTCCACATGTGCATAAAAAGAAAAGGGTCGGCAATGCATCTAGGAAAGTTGCAATTTAGTTGACCCTGAGGGATATGCACATACCTAGGGTTTAGGGCGTGACACTGACAAGGCCTTTAGGCCTTGCCTACGGTCTCGCCGACTTTGGGTGAGGCAGCCATCACCCAAATCTTGGAGGGTTAAGACTCTTGCCAAGCCCTTGTTGGCCCAAACTTTTTTTTTTTTTTTGATCAAATTGAATGGAAAAAATTATAAAAAAATTTAATATCATTAAAAAAAATATCCACGTCAACGTTGGCCGTATCACGTAGAATAGTCGATATCCACATCAACGATTTCTACCAAAATTATCATGATTGACTCAATTGGCAAAATATAAAAATATTTATGACTAAATTGGTACAATTAAAAGTTTAGGACTAAATAATTTTAAAAAAAAAAATCAATACTTTTCTCATCATAACTTAGTCATGTTGCAATACGTTACTTGTTTAGAGCATTGCACTATTTGGAAACACATCGTGCATAGATATTGTTAATTGATAGGAATTTTAATATATTATATATAGAGAGAGACAAACAGACAAACAGACAACGTGCCCTCTTGATCCAATTAATTCAACTTGTACCTTTCTAGGTTTCTCACGAGTTCCTTGTTTTATGGTAGGTGACCCGTTTGAAATGTGGGGCCTTCATCCTCAGAATCCGACTCAATCACGCAATTAGCAACTCCCTTGGCCTGAAACAGTTCCAAGGCAGCTGCGGAACTCGCACGTGGCGCTGGTGCGCCGTCTCAGCTGCCAGTTTGGCGGAGAGAGATCCTTAAGGCGCGAGACCCGCCGCGGGTGACGTGCACGCACCCTGAGTTCGAGGAGACCGTCGACGCCGGAAGTGCGGTCGCAATGTCAGACCCCACCATCATGGCGCACGGGTCGTTCTTTTTCAGCCCGTGGGAAGTGGCGTCGATCAAGCAACGCCTCCCTCGCCACCTAGTCCCGAAATGCTCCACGTTCGAGCTACTCACGGCGTGTCTATGGAAGTGCTGCACGATCTTTCTTGAGGTCGAGCCGGACAACGTCGTCCGCCTCTCGTGCGTGATCAATGCACAAGGCCTCGATGTGCCTCGTGGTTATTATGGGAACACGTCGATGAAGGTAACCATACTTTCGAAGGCAGGCCATCTGTGTACTAGTCCGCTGGGGTACACGGTCGAGTTAGTGAAGAAGGCCAAGGAGAAGGTAAGTGAAGAATACATAAGGTCTATCGATGCGTCAGTAGTCAAGGGAGGACCAAAGCACACAACCATTTGGGACTACGTGGTCGCCGACACAACCAAGGTTGGGTTTGAAGCGGTTGATTTTGGGTGGGGAAGCCGGTGTACGCCAGTGTCGCTGGTGCAATTCCTTCGACAAGCATCTATGTGAAGTACAAAATGAGAGAGGGAGCGGAGGGGATCATGGCGGCGATAATGTTGCCGGAGAGAGCAATGCGAAGGTTTCAAGAAGAGTTGGAGAAAATGACCGATAAAAGGGACGGTTAGTGAAATCAATATGGTGTGGATCAAGTTCGATTAGATCGAAATTCTAGAAGGATCGTTTGACAAATAGTCACATCGACACGGTGATGTTGGCTGGGTTTCCACGTGAAGATTAACCATAGACTCAATCTCAACAAAAAATTACTGAAAAGAGTCATAATATATTATACAGATGAATTCAGTCTTCAAGCTTTTGATTTAATCGATTTAGTTATAAATATTTTGACAATTTGCTAATATAGTTATTCAAGCTAATATTTATAGGAAATCGTGAATGTGAATAACGGTCATCCTAGTGACATCCCGTGGACAATAATTACAATTTCTAAATATTTTTTATCTTTAACTCTCTTTTTTCATTATGGCCAGTGAGGCAACCTTCACCAACCACTAGACAAGGGCCTCCAAGCCCTCATTGGTTGTTGGACCAACGATGGGGAGATTTGGCAAAGGCTAGGGCAAGGTGATCGCAACCTTGTCAATTGCGGGCAAGGTGGCACCATAATGAGAGAAAAAAAAAACCCACATAAACTGTAAAAAGAATAAAAAAGAATAAAAAAATATATCTAAAAATCACTATCTTAAAAGAAAATGCAAAAATTATCTATATTAGGATCAATCATGTCATATAAGACGGCCGGCGTCCACATGACTAATTTCCTATCAAAATTGGGCAATATGACTATATTGACAAATTATCAAAATATTTAGAATTAAATTAGCCAAATTACAATATCCAGAGCTGAAGTGACATCTGTAATCAAGATATTTGTTTTTTTGGTAACCCATTTCTCAATCACTCGTAACATGCTTGAATCATTGAATGAAAGTATTTCTCTTTGGAATTTTTGTCTTCATAGTAAAGCGACCAGACAAGGATGCATGCATTCTCTTTAGTTCGAGTGCGGTGAGTGATGGAGAAGGTTTGTTCTCCCATCACGCGACTAGTTTCCCTAGTGATGGGGACTCGACCAACCAATAAGCCACTCATGAACTTGAGGAGTGCAACAGAAACGTTGGAAAATACATTATTATTGTCTGCACCCGGCGCGGTAGGTCCAATGCATGTGATCCATTGATCGCGCATGCTGTCAGTATCATAAAGAAAGAGATTCTGAGAATAATTGGAGAATGGATCTTAACCTATTCATAAATAGAAAGAAAATTAAAATATTGTCCATTGATAGTAAATCTTGAAATTCTTATTTGCCACGGCACTCTACATGAGCGTTACAGAAATTGCAAGGAGTTACAATTCGTTAAGACTTGAGGATTGTTTCTTGGATGAAAAAGGATCCCACTCTCTGTAACAATCCGATAAAGAAATGAGTAAATCTCATCTTTAGATAAGAAACTTTAAAGCTCTTAGGTGTTACAACATTTTATGTAAGAGTGATGGAGTTATGGAGTACGATAGAGAAAAATAATATTCAAGCATGGAAACAGCTCATTGTGGGTAGGCACTTCTCAGTAAATCACCTCACCCATCCTGTTATGTTAAAGCAGATAATAGAGTTTTAGTATTGTTAATGGCATACATGTATATTTTATCATAATTATATATGCCCCAACCTCCTATTATATATAGGGGCATTTACAGTTGTAATGTTGAAACTTATAACGTTGATACTGATAGTGGAGAGATTACCTATTGCAACACCATGATTTTTCCCTTCCTAATTTTGGGAAGTGTTTTTCACGTAAAAAAATACATTCGTGTTTAACTTGAAACAATCTTGTTTTTATTTTTTATGAAAAGAGAGATTATAATGCGGCACCATTATTTTTCCCTTCCTGATTTTGGGAAGGGTTTTTCTCTTCATACATTCATGTTCCTAACAAAGAGTTGTGAAAATTTGCAATGAGAAACAGTCATTACATACTCGAGGATTTCATTTCTCGGATGGATAATGAAAGAGAGAGAGAGAGAGAGAGAGAGAGAGAGAGCGACCTCGTTGATGGGTGATATCACTTTGGTTTGTCGGCAAACGATTAATGTCGGGAATTTTTACCTATTTGCAAAGTTCTTTTCTTTTTATTTTATGAAAAGTATTAGCATTGTCCCCGTCTAAGTCTAGAGGCATTTTTGTGCGTGCCAATTGCACGTGAGCTCAATGTATCCCGGCCTTTGGATCCCATGAAATGAAACTCCCCGACATTAAAGACTCGGATGCATTGGGCTTATGTGCATCCCAATCACCTAAGAATTTTTCTCAGAGTGACTACTTTATCTGGGTTACATCCAAAAAAAAAAAAAAAAAAAGTGGAGATATTTTCTCAAGAGTTATCTAGGTTAGATCAAATAAAATTGGAGATATTCCATGGAGAGTTATCGTCAATCATAAATTGAAATAAGTTTTATGTTAATTCACTTTCCAATCTTCCAAATGCAATTTAAAGGGATTACATGTTATTTTAATTCAAAAATTTATCACCATTCATCGTAAATCTCCTTTTTTTTTTAAATGGGTGGAGAATTTGGTGGTCCCATTCTATTAAAATGGCATTAATTAATTAATATCGTTAGTAATCTGCATACTTGCTTATGAATTTGAAACCGAATGAGGAAATGATGATTTAACAGGTGTTTGTGTTGTTGGTTTGGGTACCCTTTTTTTGTTTCCATTTATTAAAAAGAATATAATCATTTAACTTGTTTTTGGTTTATTGAAAGCAACGTTTGATTATGCAATAAATGTTTATTTTCGTATTTTTATTAGACACAAATGAAAATGTGGTAATTGGTATCGGCTTTGAGGTGACTCATACCACCTCATTTGTCGAGTTCAGATGTAGAAGAGAATACCAATCAAGATAAAAGGTCAAACTTTTTATGGATGCATATATGTCTGTCTTGTTGTGCACATATGGGCCTGCAACTTGTGATTTTTAGGTTTGACATTCTCAAATGAACTGAGCTTTCGAATGATGGCAGCACCATGCCAGGACGATGGCACGTTTCCCGGGATCGATAGACCTCAAATGATTAAAACAAAATCGTGATCATGGGAATAAGTGACACTTGTGTAATTAGAACATCTTAATCTGTTCGCTTTTCTCTCTATCTGGCCTCCCACAAGCCTAGTGTAGCCATTTCGTTGCCGTCGTCCACCCCTTCTTAAACCACCACCACTATTGATGGCGCCTCTGCTCTCTCCAATCTCTCACAAGACGCAATTTGCTAAGGGCCACTTTATCTTTGGTTGTTTTAATGACAATCGGGGACATCATTTCCATTACTCATTTAGCTCACTGATAAGAGAGAGAGAGAGAGATGAGAATGTGTTAAATGACACAATGAAGAATACCTCCTCAATTGCAGCAATCATTAAAAAGTAGGGTATTTTTTGTCCAAAACTCTAATCGAAACTTCCTAACGCAACAATGCCTTCATTTTGATTTTTATAACCCAAAATTATTTTGGCCATCAAAAGGTGCCACTTCATACTTAATAGATGCCATCTCGAGCAAAAAACCAAAATTGCTTCACTTTGATACTGGTTTGTTGCGGAATAACACTAATTTGATGCACCAATTGAAGTACAAATAACAAAGGATGAAAGCAAAATCGTAATCATATAAGACACAAGAAATATGTGAAAATTTAGAACGGACAAAACCACAGGGAAAGAAAAGGATTTCATTAACTTCAACAACCAGTACAAGAGTTCAATCCAAAAGGTGAAAAAAACAACTTTAGATCTTACAAGAAGATAGGAAGAACAAAAAATAGAAAATGTAGAGCCTAGTCTTCAATATGAGTTGCGCAACACATCCCTTTCATAGTCCATCTTCAAAAAAACCCTAAAATCAATGTACATGGGTTACCAATCATGTGCATACTCTAAACAATTCCTTGTTAACTACGTTTTTATATTCCCCGCGGACGTTCTTGAAAGCCATGTCCCAACGTCTCCCCTTGTTTCCCCCCATATAAACCCTAAGCAGTTCCTTGTTCTCTCCCGTCTCCAACCTGCCATCACAAAAATGGCTTCACCACCACCTTCTCCATCTTCTCTGGGACTACTGGCCGTGAAACGCCATGAGCCGGAGCTGATCTTCCCAGCGGGAGCGACGCCACGCGAGCTCAAACCCTCTCGGACCTGGAGGGCCAGGAGTGGTTTCGTATTCTGCTTCCCTTACTTCTCTTCTACCCAAACAGCCCCTCAACGGAAGGCCGAGAAGACCCGGCGAGAGTCGTCAAGGGAGCGCTCGCGAAGGCGCTCGTGTACTATTACCCGTTGGCCGGGCGGATCCGGGAAGGGCCAGACCATAAGCTCGTAGTGGACTGTACGGGCGAAGGGATTCTGTTTGTGGAGGCTGATGCCGACGTCAGCCTTGAGGAGATCGGTGACTCCATGCGGCCGCCATGTGGCTTCTTAGAAGAGGTGTTGTGCGATGTTGCCGGGTCGGGCGACATCATTGGGTGCCCTCTGTTGTCGGTCCAAGTAAGTATTGTGTGACAAGTCCAACATTCAGTCATGTTGCAACGTGCAACTTGGATAAGGCGTAACGCTATTGATAAGCGTACCGCGTCCAGATTTTGTAAATTGGTAGAATTTCAAGAGATCAAGTATAAAATTCTTCTGTACAGACGTGCCCTCTTTATCCGATTATTCAACCTTTACCTTCCAGGTTTTCTTACGAGTTCCTTCTTTCTGGTAGGTGACTCGCTTGAGATGTGGGGGCTTCGTCCTCGGAATCCGACTCAATCACACAGTCAGCGATTCCTTCGGACTTAAACAGTTCCTAGAGGCAGCTGCGGAGCTCGCCCGAGGAGCCCATGTGCCGTCGCGGCTACCCGTTTGGCAGAGAGAGATCCTCAACGTGCGAGACCCGCCGCAAGTGACATGCACACATCATGAGTTCGAGGACATTGTCATCGACACCGGAAGTGCGGCCACAATGTTGGAACCCAAGAACATGGCCCACAGATCGTTCTTTTTCGGCCCGCGGGAAGTGGCATCGATCAAGAAACGCCTCCCTCACCATCTAGTCTCGAGATCCTCCACCTACGAGTTACTCACGGCATGCCTTTGGAAGTGCCGCACGATTGCACTTGAGATCAAGCCGGACGAAGTAGTCCGCCTCTCATGCGTGATCAATGCGCGAGGCCTCGGCGTGCCTCGTGGTTATTATGGGAGCACTTCGGTGATCGCAATGGTACTCTCAAAGGCCGGCCATCTCTGTACTAGTCCACTAGGGTATGCCGTCGAGCTAGTGAAGAAAGCGAAAGAGATGGTGGGCCAAGAATACGTAAGGTCCTCTATCGATGCGTCAGTAATCAAGGGAGAGCTGAAGCACACGACTGTTCGGAACTACGTGGTTAGCAACACGACCAAGGTCGGGTTCGAAGAGGCCGATTTCGGGTGGGGGACGCCGGTGCACGGCAGTGTCGCCAGTGCTTTTCCTTGGATGAGCATTTACGTGAAGTACAAAACAAGAAAGGAGAGGAGGGGATTGTGGTGCCGATGATGTTGCCGGAGAGAGCTATGCAAAGGTTTCAAGAAGCGTTGGCGAAAATGATTGACGAAGCGGCTGACGATCATTGTGGTGGGGATTCGACTACGATTAGATCAAAACTCTAGGAGGATTATTAAACCATACATTCTCTGAGGTCTCCCGATCACATGTAACGATGCTTTTCTTTTAATGAAATATATCCCTATGGAATCTACCTCCTAGTCATGGAATTTGAAGTAACTGTCGTTGACTTTAGGAGTGCGACTTAACGATGTTGAAAGAAATTATTGTCCATCCCCAGATCGCCGGCTGCAACTAATAATTATTGGGGTGTGGTTAATACTCCTCATGACCAGAAGTGTGGAGGTTCCGTTCCAAGTGAATGGGCGGAGACTCAAGGGCTGTCTCGATAGTGATTGTAAAGGGCAACGCCCTTAGTCCGCCAAAGGGTTTTTATAGTTTGGGCCCACGTGGCTTAGGTTTTTTTTGTCTCATAGGTTTTTCTTGTCACTTTTATATAATCTCTTTCTCTTATAAATTGATAGTTGTAACAAAGATGTGGGATGTGTTAATTATGAGAAAAATACAAAACACTCCTAAATATATTGCATTGATACCGATTTAATCATAAATCTTTCAATTGAATAATTCAGTCCTAAACTTTTTCACATTTGTATTAATTAAGTCCATCCGCCTAATTTTAGCTGACCGGCATTGACGTGAATGCCGGCCAGTGGTCAAAAGCTGACATGTTAGCTTGCCATGCGCTGTTCTATTCTCTGGTCCCCCGTGCCTTCTTGTCCAGTAGCAGGAGGTGAGATGATGCGGGGTGTATGTGTTTTTTCGAATGAGCAGATCCCCTGCAGGGAGATTTCCCTGAAGTGATCGAGGAGTACTTGAAGCATGGCATCATGAAGTGCATCGCCTTCAAATGCCAAGGTACCCTTCTCGCCGGTACTCTCTCTCTCTCTCTCTCTCTCTCTCTCTCTCTCTCTGTGGAATTGTTTTGGAGTTGCGTTCTACCGCTAAAAATTTTGATTTTTAAGCTACTTTGATCTCTGATGAAGAAAAGATGAGTTCCTTTTAGCTGCTGTCTAAACTGAGCGCTTTGAATTCGGAAAAGAGTGTACTTCGGTCGTTAGCGGAGCTTGTGAGAGCTCTATCCCTATCCCGACCTCGTTCGTCTTAGCTTACTCGTGGGACTGTCTGGCCTGTTTTGGGTGGAGTCGTATTTTGTCGCCATTTACTCACCAATGCTGCCTTTGTATTTCCTTATAATCTGGGCATGCTGGAAGCTTTAAAATTACGAGAAAGTTAAAAAGTAGTTTTGCATACACCAACTGCTTTATCCCGGAATTGTTCTGATTTGTTCCGAGACTAGATTAGAACGCAATTGAAAGATGGAAAGAAAAGTAAATACCTAAATGGAGTTGAAGGTTTGGAGCACATATCTCACACTTTTGGAATGCATATGATTGATGACCAAAGATTCTTGGTCTTCCGACCGTTTGGGTGATTTTTTAAGTTTCACACTACATTTTAGAATCGTAGTGTGGACGTTCTTTTTCCGGCAAGTTGTGGCACGTGGTGAGTCATTTGTTGGTGCATCCATTAGTTGAATGTTATTTTAGAGAAGTAATTCTAGTTCATCACTAGGGTTTGGGTGAAGGCGCCATGGCCTCACCAACCGCAGGCAAGGCCACCTTCGCCTGCAACAAGGCTAGGCTAGGCTAACCTCACCCAAATCCGGGTGAAGCTGCCTCGCTTGCGGCCTTGGGCAAGGGCTTTGTAGCCATCACCCGAGCCAGCCATTGCAAGGAAAGTTCAAGGAGGAAGAAGAGAGAAAAGAAAAGGAAAAAAATTAAAAAATAAAAATGAAATTATTAAAAAAATTGCTACACTAGAGTCCAACCACTAGCCAACCAAATTTGGCTGGATGGAGTGAAATAGCACTAATATAAAAATGCTTAGAATTGAATTGATTTAATTGAAATGTTTATGATTAAATTGGTACTTTTTCCTCTAATTATAGAGATATTTTTAGCTAGATGTAATCCTAGTTTAAGGGCGAATGAGGATAAATCTTGTATGTCAACTCCTCTTTCTCGCCTTAACTCTCTATTTCGTTGCGTCATTTTGCCTAAATCCTAACAATAATTTTCCCGGTGGTAAGCCGGCAAAGCAATGACAGCATCATCCTAACCACACTTCGCGCCTAATCTAGTCGTATGCAGATATTTGCGCTCCAGTAAGTGACGGCACCTAATAATTTCTAATCGAGATTCCTATGGTTTGAAAATAGCTTGTTGGTGGATACACGATATGTTAATAATAAACCCACCGGTTCTTATCTATGACGGCATGGTGCGGGAGCCTCGTTCAGACGCAGGCGAGAATCCCGATCAATGTAGAAGTTTCAAACATTTTACGTATGCATAAGCGTATCTTCTCGCACGCGCCGGGGCCTGCATGGACCTTCACAGACGAATTTGATAGGACGCCGGATGCATAAAGCCGCGAGAAGATAATGTCGCTCGACGTTGCCAAAGCAACGTTTTACCTTCAGTCTCTTGCGGACAAGCTTGTGATTTTTAGGTTCTGACATTCTCAAATGGACCTTCGAATGGGCTTTGGAATGATGGCTGTCCATGCCAGGACCATGGGGTTGTTTCCCAGGCTCAGTTGACCTCAAAGCAGATCATTACAGCTGCAGGGCCAAGTCTTTCTCCGGCTATGGTCGGTGGAAGCTCCCTCCCTCCAGCTCCGTCGATCATGGGTGATTACAACAAAATCATAATCATGGGAATAAGTCTGACTCGTGTGGTTAGAACATCTTAAATTGTACTCTTTTCTCTCTCTTTAGCCTTCCACAAGCTTAGTCTAGCCATGGCGTTGCCGTCATTCCCTCTTCCCACAACACCGCTATTATCAATAATGCCTCTGGTCAGGTTCACATTACTAACTTAGCTAATTGATAATCTCGTATGAGGTGTTTCGGGGGGAGTGGGGGAGAGAGAGCATATGCAAAATGCTCCAAATTTGAACCTGTAATTGTAAAGGCCAAAGAGATCCAGACTTAACTGGTTTATAGAGCTTGCAAAGTGTTTCATGGGTCTCTAGATAGTTGAATCTCTATATCTCTATTATTAAATTATCTCCAAATAAAAAAAAAAGGAATGGTATAATAATAGGCTATGAACTTATGAATTGTAAATACATATTTCGGAAAAATAAGCGCCCATTTGGTATATAAAATGGCTACCCAGTTTGATCGGTTGAGTGTGAGCCCTAGCAAAGCTCGAGATTCAAAGACATAAAGGTCAGCTTCCTCTTTTCTTATACTAGTTTGTCAATGCGGGAGCCGGGGAGGTTAAAGGGGAAGATGAAAAAAAAATGAAAGAAAGTTCTACAACAGTAGTAAACTTTAGGGCAATGCATAAAAGAACGTTAATGAATTCATATACTTCGATGATATTATAAACTCATCACTCACAAGATCAGACTTAAAATTAAAAAACGGAACATCGAGACAACTTTATCTTCTAAGTGACATTGAAGATAGCTTTATGGAATCTGGATCAATATCATTTGGCAACAAAGAATTAAAACCTACATACTTAAATAGAAAATATTGTAGTGTTTTGGTGTGAAAATTTCCCTCCATCAATATAAAATTACAGATGAACAGAATTACTTTCCTAATTATTAAAGGCAAAAGTTTCTACTTTCAGGATGATAGATTATATTGATTTTTGTTTTTTAAAACAACTGATTCTAGCCAAACGGGCTCAAGGCTGCATTAAAATTTAATTTTCATCAGTTGAAAGCTTGAAGAAGATTAAAGAAAATTGAAAAGGTCCATCTGCACCACATGACTTGATAGATCGAAAGACTTGACTCAAATGGGGCTGGCAATTCGTGCTTTCATACCATATTCATGCTGATCACTCATGTTATTTAATATGTGTATATATATGATTACAGACTATTTTTCATTAGACATGGTTGAAAACGTGGCAATTCATATCAGTTTCGAGATAACTCATATCACCTCTCATTTGAATTCTAATTTGTATCCGTGAATTTGGGTTGTGTTTGAGTCCTATTCTCATATTGTGTCAGGAATAGTCAGGCTCCCGAATGAACTTCCAAATCACACTTTGTCTGTATTTCATGGTACATGGTGCAGGAGCCTTGTTCAGATGGAGAACAGAATACCAATCAAGACAAAGTTCAAACGTTTTATGTTTGCATATGTCTATCTCCTCGCGCACATGCGGCCCTGGCCTGCACATACGTTCGCAGACAACTTTGTTGGGACATGGATGCATAAAGCCGCGAGAAGATAATGTCGCATGACATTGCCAAAGCAACGTTTTACCTTCAGTCTCTTGCAGAGAAGCTTGTGATTTTTAGGTTTGGCATTCTCAAATGGACCTTTGGATGGGCTTTGGAATGATGACTGCCCACGCCAGAACCGTGGGGAAGTTTTCCAGGCTCAATAGACCTCAAAGCAGCTCATTATAGTTGCAGGGCCATGTCTTTTCTCCGGCTATGGTCGGGGGAAGCTCCCTCCAGGTCCGTTAATCATTGGTGATGACAACAAAATCATAATCATGGAGTTAAGTGTGTGTGACTCTTGATTAGAACATCATAATTTGTTCTCTTTCTCTCTCTCTCTCTCTCTCTCTCTCTCTCTTTCTCTCTCTCTCCCTCCCCTACAACAAGCTTAGTCTAGCCATGTCGCCGCCGTCATGAGAGCCGCTTTATCTTTGGTTGTCTTAACAACAATCGGGACGTCGCTTTCCCGCTAGTCACCTTCGCATTACTCATTTAGCTCATTGATAATTGAGAGAAAAGGGTAACGAGGAGGAGCCACATGCAAAACTGGTTTCTTAACTTTCCATTTCTCAAATTCCATGCATCGAGACCAAGAAAAGCACGCATAGAAAAGGGAATAACCATTGTAGCGACAAGCGCCGATGCAATGTATTGTCATATTCCGACGCCCACCACCACCACAGCATCGGTAGTCGCCACTGGGGACAAGACATGGTGGTCAGCTTCCTCTTTTGTCTTATACTTAGTTCGTTAATGCGGGGGAGGCTTGGGATGGCAACATAGCACATGAAGGAAGGTAAACTCCGTTTTGTTTTCGTGCTATAAAGTTTCTACCGGAGTGTCCTTCTGTAAAAAGGGTTCGACTGCCGTGTCGAGAATGCCGAGTCAACCCGTCCTTGCAGCGGAAGGTCTCATGCGATGCGTACCGAAAGGGATTAACCTCTTGCTGTTTTAAAGATCCGAAATTGGTTTTCTTGATATAATCTAATTAAGACACTGAGGGGTCTGTAGATTTCATTCATATCATATTAACATATTAAAGGATCAATCCTCTCAAAAATGCTTGGCACTATTTCCTTTTTTAAAATTATGAGGACCCATTTTGAAATGGAAAGAATATCGGTGACTAAAAGCACGTAAATTGTTGGTCCCTTGTCTATTAACTCTTTCATTTTGTACGATTTGGTTCTCAAAATTTCGTTTGTTAAATCGAAATTTCTAATTTATTTGACATATGCAATCAAGAGGAAATTTCAAAAAATCTTAAATCTATTGTACAACCGCCAATTTGATCATAAACATTTCAATTGTGTTAATTTAATTCTAAATATTTTCACAACTTATCAATTTAGTCATAAACTTTCCATTGTATCAATTTAATAGTGATGATTTGTCAATTTAGATCTAAACATTTTAACAATTTAGCAATTTAGTTCTTCTAGCCAATTTTGGTTGGAGATGTAACATAGTTTAGTCAATGACCATCTTAAGTAGCATGAGTAGCACTTAATGAACAATTTTTATAATTTTTATAATTTTATGAGTTTTCATCTTTTTTTTTTTTCTTTTCATTTTCTTTTTTTCCCTCCACTGGCCTCAAGCGAGGGATGCCCATGCCTGAGCTGGGAGTGCTACCCTTGTGAGATCTTCCTCCCTTGGGAGAGGGTGAGCTACCCTCACTAAATCCAGTGAAGACATGAAGGGGGTCATCGCCATTAAAGGTCAATGGCCAATGAAGGAAAAAAATTAGCCATTGACAAGGCTCAACAATAGAATAGTCAATGCTAGCTAGACTATAAGGTTAACGATTTATGATCAAAATTTGCTAAAATGATTAAATTAACAAATCATTAGAAGATTTAAGACTAAATTGACACAATCAAAATGTTAATGACTAAATTGGCCATCATATGATAGGTTTAGGATTTATTGAATAATTTTTCCTACAATCTAGACATCCAAACAAGTCATTTGAGTTTGTGCAACCGAATCATGGGAATAAGTGAGACTTGTGTGATTTGAGCATCTTATTTTGCTCTCTCTCAAAATTTGCCATAATGATTAAATTAACAAATCATTAGAGGATTTAAGACTAAATTGGCACAATCGAAATTTTTATGACTAAATTGGCCATCATATAATAGATTTAGGATTTATTGAATAATTTTCCCTACAATCTAGACATCCAAACAAGTCATTTGAGTTTGTGCAATGAATCATGGGAATAAGTAGGACTTGTGTGATTAGAGCACCTTAATTTGTTCTCTTTCTCTCTCTCTCTAGCCTACCACGAGCTTAGACTGGCCATGTCGTTGCCGTCATATGAGCCACTTTTATCTTTGATTGTCTTAACAACAATTGGGGATGTCAATTAAAGTTGCATTACTCATTTAGCACAGAGAGAGAGAGAGAGAGAGTGAGTTAAATGACCGTCACGACAATCAGGGATGTCAATTAAAGTTGCATTACTCAGTTAGAACAGAGAGAGAGAGAAAGAGAGAGAGAGAGAGAGAGTGAGTGAGTTAAATGACCGTCTTAACATCTACATTGAATGAAGAATACCTCCTCAACTACACTAACCATTAAAAAAGTGGAAGCACTCCTACTTTTTAAGCATATGGTATAGCACGTGCAAATTGCTTTGGATCAAGACCAGTATCGGCTGAAAGGATTCTGAATTTAACTTGTTAATGGAATTTGCAGAGTATTTCATGGACCTTCAAACAGTTGGGTTTCCCAATCCCTATAAAAAGAAGAATGGTATAGTTGGCACTGAATTTATGAGTTATAAATGCATATTTTGAAAGATAATTTTGCTGATTTGGCACAAAATACGGTGACGCCGCTTGATCGGTCGAGCGAGAGCCCTCACAAAGCTCAAGATTCAAGGAACAAGGGTCAACGAGCTCCCTCGGAAAAGGGTAACGAGGATGAGCCACATACAGTAGTGGTTTCCAACTTTTCATTCCTCAAACTCCATGCATCGAGAAAAGAGAATGGCCATTGTAGTGGCAAGCGTCGATGCATTGTATTATCATATTCCGATGCCCACCAGCACCACCACAGCATCGGTAGTCGCTAATGGGGACATGACATGGCGGTGTGCTTCCTCTTTTTCTAATGCTTGGTTCGTTAATGCGGGGGAGGCTTGGGATGGCAACATATAGCGCACGAATGAAGATAAGCTTCTTTTCCTTTTTGTTGTCATAAAGTTTCTGCCGGAGCGTCCTTTTGTAAAAGGGGCTCAACTGCCGTGTCGAGAAAGCCGAGTTCGCATCGGAAGGTGTCATGCGGCGCGTACCCAAAGGGGTTAAAGTTCCCACTGTGTTAGAGATTCAAAATTGATTTTCTTGATATAATTTAATTGAAAAAAGTGTCTGAAAAATTCTAAACATATTGCATTAATACTAGTTTAGTCTTAAATCTTTTAATTATGTCAATTTAGTCTTAAATTTTTTTTATCTAAAGTCAATTCAATCTTTCCGACTAATTTTAGAAGGATAAACTGACATGAATGTCAAACAATGTTGATGCGGACATTTTTGCTAATATTTTAATAAATTTGATTTTTGTCTTTTTATATCATTCTTTCTTCTTCTTATTTTCTTCTCTTTGCTCTAGTGGCCCATACGGCCATAATCAGCAAGGGTCAACCTCGTTGTCAGGGGCAAGGGCAAGCACTAGCAAGGCTAGGCATTGCCTAGTTGAAGGTAGGACTCTTTGGGCCTCTCTCCCTGGCCCAGGTGACGCCCAATGAGGCTGCCTTGGCCTAAGCAAGGATTAGCCTCACCAAATCCCACTTGGGGCTTCGCTTGGGCTAGGGCACTATGAGGCCAACATCATCCAAGCAATGCTCAATGAGGCTATAATCCCTAGCGCACCAACCACTAGAGGAAAGAAGAGGAAAAAAAGAGAGAAAAGAAAATTGAAAATTATTAAAAATGTCAACGTCAACGCCACCAATGCTACGTCGGCTGGCTAATGTCTATGTTAGTAATATCTAGCCAAATTTAATCAGAATGGCTAAATTGGCTTTGGGTCAAAAGTTTTAGGACTTTAAAATAAAATAAAATAAAATAATTATGATTAAATTAATACAATCAAAAGATTTAGAACTAAATTGATACAAACACAATAGATTTAAGACTTTTTGGACATTTTTCCTTGATTTAATTAAGACAACAAAAAGTCTATAGATCTCATTCGTAGCATCTCGACATATTAAAGGATCAATCCTCTTGAGAATGGTCTACCCTTTTTTCCTTTTATAGGATTGTGAGAACAAATTTTGAAATGCAAAGAATCTCAATAGCTAAAAACTAAAAAGCACGTAAAACTGTTGGTCCCCTGTCTCTAGACTCTTACATTTGTGCGATTAAATCCTCAAAAGTTTGTTCACGAAATTGAAATTTCTGAATTATTCTATATGTGCAATCAATATATGTAATCAATTTGATCGATTCTATGCAATAAAATCTTCTCACTCATCATTAATGATCACATCGACTTTGCCGACACGGCCCTACCAATTCACATACTAGAAGATAGATTCATTTCGCAAAATGAATCAAGGGCTCGATTGCACTGGAAAAAAAGAAGCATGGGAATCCAATCGCACCATGCGCAAGAGCCACGAAACGAAATGCATGCTTAAAACCTCAAAATTGGCCATGGAAATATATATATTACATAATATAAAATTGGTCGGAAAGGAACATATTATGTATAATATAATATAATTATATATAAATAAAGTAGCGGCGGAAGAGAGAGAGGGACCATGAAAGGCGCGCAGGTTTTGAATGGGGACAAAACGGACACACAAACAGCCGACGAGTCGAAGACAGAGAGCGCAACAGCAATCATGCCGGATCCCGCTTCCCCTCGTCGCCGTTTCGACAAAAACCCATCTCCTCCGGCGCCTTTCCTGGCCCATTACATTACCATCGTCAACTTCAACGCCAAAACTGATAAAAAGAGAATAATAATAATAATTGGTGGAAGATCGAGGCAAAGTGGAAAACTTCTATTCTCTAATTGATTAAGAGAGAGAGAGAGAGAGAGAGCCAATAATATATACTTGAGACAGCTTTCCTAATTTCGATACTTGTTCTCTTTGAGAACTCAATTTGGCCTTGCTTCGAGTTTAATTTAAAGGTCATTCTTCCACCTTGTCTTGTGTCCCTAAGGTACCTCTTCACACATGGGAAAAATCAAAGACAAACAGAACTTCACAATTACATGACCAAAGAGATCTAGCTATTATCTCATAATAGATATTGCAAGCTTTATAAACCGATTAAGTCCAAACAATGGAATAAGTTTTGCAAGCAACCCTGACTCTAAATAGTTTGCATACAACTAATGAGATATCAACGTATCAATTTCGTTTTTTGTGCAATTTGTGGTCCAAATCTTCATGGCACGTGGGATCCCGGATCGTAAGGCTTGAGATGGCTAAAGATCTTGAAATGGTTTTGAAATTTGAAGACCGGTTGATATAATTTTTCCATGGCTTTTATAGAAATCCTGCATCTTGATGTTGACTTTTGGTCAAGAAGAAGGGCCCCATGCTATAATTGCGCAGGTTTTTCAAATATAGTTGAACGGGCTTCTTCGCCGTGTTGTCCCGTGGCGACGATCCTTTCACCAACGTTGGGAAAATAGGTTATCTCTTTCAATGAAGTGGACAAGACATCATGAAGTAGTTACAAAGCTCCCTGTTTTGAGTTCACCTTTTTATGAATTAACTTTTTCTTAATTTCAACTTTTATAGATTTAATTTCATGACCAATCAAATTCATTGTCGACATGAAGATTAAACATACGTTGGATGATATGTTAAATTTTGACTGGAAGGTAAAAAAGGAGTACTTTTTAACTTTTGATCTAATGCTAAACACTGGGAAATCTAGTACGATGGAGAGTTTCTTAGGTGCTCTGAGGGCCCAATCTCTTTGCCTATGTTTATCGCCCGAAACATGTACATATCATTATCTCAAAAGAAAAGTGAAAAAAAAAAAGGAAAAGAAAAGGCCATGGTACCTGACACACATAAATGGCTTGAGTAGTCACATTCGAGAACATTGACAATTGGACTAACACCATAAAAACCTTAAATTGATATGCTTGTGCCATATTTACATTAAACAAATTATCAAATCACAAAAAACCCAAATAGATGCATCCTCAAATTAATTTTTGTGTCACAACAAACGCCCCATATGATAGCATTTGTGCCACATTTATCTAAAGCATCTCATAAAAAAAATTAGCTTAGGGTAAACATGACTCAATATGACATGAAAATTAATTTAGAGCAAATGTGTAGTGGATGTGTACTAATTTGAGAATTTTGCAATAGAAAAAATTTAATTTGAGGTAAATATGATATCGATTTAAGATTTTCGATGGCATTAACTTTTTACAATCTTATGCAAGAATATGCCATGTCATGAGGATGAGAAAGAAGGATGTGTGTTCCTTTTTTCTTTTTCTTTTTTTTCAAGAGAGAAGTTCTAATTTAATGATTATTTTACTGACGACTTCAGATATCTTTTATATAATATAAAGTCTAGCTCAATCTTATCTCACCATCTCTCTAATAATCAGTATTTTCAGAGCTCCTAGATTCAATCATGCTCGATCTCATCTCACTATCTCCCTAATAATAAGTATTTTCAGGACAAGTTTTAGTAGACATGCAGCACGACATTAAATTAAAAGGACAGGAACTCACCCACTTGAAAATAACAAATCATCTCTCTCTCTCTCTCTCTCTCCGGATAGAACATATGCAATTAGGTATTTCATTCAATGGTCGAGGATCCATGAAAGTTAGTAACTTTCTGCTACATATCAATCGAATTTTTAATTTGATTCTTTTGATAGTTCATCGATCCAACCTTATATCGACGACTTGAAGATTGAAAGATCCATTTAAGGACGGAGGATATGATTTTACTATCATTTCAACACCTCTTTTCTCTTACTATCGCACGAGGTTTGTGGGGACCATAAAAGGACTTGCAGTCCAATCTCAATATTATATCAAATAGTATGCACGCTACCATCCAATTGTAGCACAAGCACGAATCTTCTTCCTAAATCAACATGATATCTTCCTTGACACTTAGGGGTGCATGACAAATCATAATTTCTCTTCTAGAAACATTTTTTTTTTTTAATTCTAGACTTGTTTATGGAAGAGAAATTCGTTTGATAAAATTATTTTATTTTTCTATTTTTGAAATAGGTTTTTGTTTGTAAATATGTTTAAAATAGAAATTAAATAAAATTTTTATACTTTTTTATTTTATAATAGAAATGAAAAATAATTTTTTTCTCATTATTCGTTCTTACTATGAACCGATCGTTCATCCATCATCACCAACCACTGTCCATCGATGGTCGCTCCCATCGGCCACCACTGTCCGCTAGCCACCGGCTGTCAGTCGTCCATTATCGGCCGTCGCTGTCCGTCGTCTGCCGGCCGTTGTCATCCGAAAAATGAGAAATCTTGTGTTGTTATTAAACGAATTTCTATTTTTAAAATATAAATTTTGTCTCGTTATCAAAAAAATATTTTTACTTACAAAATCATCTAGAAATAGAAGTAGGAAAATTTATTTCTCTTTCAAAAATTAATTTACGACCAAAATAGTTATCATTTGCGCCCTTAATATAAAGGAGAAAACCGACACGGGTTTACTCCACAAGAGGAAAAATGATCATTTTCTTTTATTATCAATGAATGATTTTAAAATATTTATTAATATTTGAATTTTCCATATTGGCATCACTTGTGATTTTTAAAATCTCTCTAATCACTAATCACTAATCCTTGGCATAAGTTAAGGTTTAACCCACCACAATACAGACGCTCTATTGGGGCCGTCCCATCTGCTAGGTAAATAATTTTTTCTTCCCTCTTCCAAAATTACCTTTAAATTTTATTTTCCAGAGCGTGACGGTTTTAACTTTTTTTTACTAACAGCGTAATTGTCAAGGCTTGGACCGCGATTAGGAAGCTCCACCCGAAAAAAGCATCTCTAGCGTAGCGACGCCCACCGAGGGGGCAAACGAACGCGGGCCGTCGGATGGTCGGCCTCCCCACGGACGGCCCCGATCGCGTCCCGGCACGCGCCTCGGACGCTGGTGGAGGAGGAGCCTGTCACGCACGACTGCCATAAACCTCCCCCGTCCTCTTCCTCTCCTTCCTCCATCATCTGCTCTCTTCCTTCAATGCTCCCCCAAAGTTTCTCCGCCACTCTCTCTCTCTAAAACTCTCTCTCTCTCTTCTTCTTCTTCGTCTTCGTCTTCGTCTTCGTCTTCGTCTTCTTCTACTGAACGATCGATCGCGAGCGAGCAGTCAACGCCGGCGCAGGGCGGCCTCCTTCTTTGACCGCCGCAGCTCCGCCCCCGTGCCGCGGCGGAGACTCCCCAGTTTGCTGATCCCCGCGGCCGTTTCCCCCGCCGTCGCGGCCGGCGACCTGAACGACCGGAACGTCCTCGCGATCGCGCCCTCCGAAATGCGGCGTTCCTGAGCTCGGAACCGGAAGCGGAACCGGAGACGCGACCGAGTGGAGGTACTGCTCTCTCTCTCTCTCTCTCGTGGTCCGAGTTCGACGCGCCGAATATGCTCGCGAAGCGCCTCCGGCCGGCTGCTTTGCAGGTTTTTTGTCTGTTTCCGGTTTAGGTTCCCCTGCTTCCGTTGCTGCGAAGAAGCAAGTCGCCTGTCTAGGCAAGAGAAGCTGCGTCGTGCGAAGGCAGAGAACGAGAGTGCATTGCGCCGAAACGCTGATGTACGGATTTTTGGCCCGTACTAAAGGCTGTCGTCGGAGAGATTTTGAGCTCCGGATGGTGTTTTTGACCGTCCGGAGTTCCGAATCGAAGGGTGTGGTTCGAGTTTGCTGGACTCCGAATTTGAAAACGTTCGGTTCCTTTCCCCTTTCTTAAATCTACGCTGTTTCAGTGGCGGTGACGACTGTGTCTCTTCCTCCCTCCTTACTGTTTCGTCCCCTCCCCTGACCACTCGCGGTTGGAGAGTGAATGGCAGATGCGTGCGCTGCTTTCCATAAAGTTTTGTTCTGACAGAATCCAAAAAGTTCGCATGTCACTTTTCTCTCGTTTGTCTAGATTGTTTATTTACGCCTTTTAACTTGGGTCTTTGGACATATTGTTGAACCATTTCTCTTGGCCTTTCGTTTTGCAATTTTTCCCTTTCTTGGGGGGCCAAAACGAACCATTTTCTTCTCTTAATTTCTCGAAAATGAACCCGGAAGGCAGGCGATGGTGTCTCGCTTTCTCTGCGGAATGTTCATTTGCTTTCCACATCGGTGCTTGAGGGACGACGCTAAACCTTTTCATCGAGGGTCTCACCTAATTTGGTGTTTAATATGTAATGCCTTTTTCTAATGTGCATTTTTTAAACTTACACTCGAGTTAGATGGGGTCTGGGACTTTATCTTCCCCATTTACGAGTCTCTTTTTGATTAAAAAAAAAAAATTGCGAGGCAGGTCTCAGCTTCAGCTGCTGGTCCACTCCTCGAAAAGAGCTCTCCACTTGCTTTGTGTTAGTGCCCTCGTATCTTGATCCGCGGCTGGTAAAAGCAACGTCAGGCCTTTTTTCACCACTAAAGTGCTCGTCTTCCCTGAAATCACTTCATATATCTCTGTCATCAAAGTTGCCCATCTCACCGTTTTATGCCTGCCTTCCCCTTCTGTTCAAAGTAAAATTTCATTTCAATAATGCCAGTTTTGACTGAATCAGTGCTGTAGGAGGTGGTCCTGCACGTTCCGTATCGATGGTCTGCTCAATCAGAAGCCGAGTTATCGCGGTCCGATTATTATTTTGACCGAAGAAAGCAACCTAAAGAACATCAACCCGTTTCAAGGTAAGAGCCAAGGGGAAGGACTGAGTGAATATGATACTGATGAGGAGAAGACTGGCTTGCTGCACTCGAGACAGAGAAGTCAGCCTCGACTTCGATGAACAAGAGAGTAAGCTTCTAAATTTACTTCTTTTTTAACAGTTTGCCACATCTTTTAATATGTCCATTTTGTGGATCAATTTCAGTGCTGCCGCATTTATGTTAATCCTTCCTGATTGTCTGCCGCGATCGTAGCGTAATCAGTTACTTGCTCCTTTGTTTTTTTCTCGCGAGCCCACCACGTGGGTGCGCGCTTGCGTGAAGAAATTGGGAGCGGTTCTGGATTTTTCAGATAAAAGAAATAAATGGTGGCCGATTTGTTAGGCAAAGATCGCCCCGGCCCATAAGCGCGGAAAGGACGAGAGGAAAGCTCGGTGGGTCCCCCATGAAGGCCTCCTTCTTGTCATTGCGTGTAGGCTCATAGACTGCCATTGCTAATTTTTTGGGACGGAGCAGGAAATTAATTGCATAGTAGAAATCATTCATTTCCCGTCCTCGTGTGTGGACAGATCGGATACCTAGAGCTTTTCTGTGGTCTTCGAGCCCGGTGCCCCTAATAAATGCAAAGCTAGTCTCTTTCTCCATGGCGGCCAATAGAAAATAGACGGGTTTTCTCCCTTCTTTCATTTGACACCGATGTGGAAACCCAAGAATCAAAGCCCCGGTTTGCATAAGTTTAGGCTAGTTCTGCTGTCTGATTGATTTGTTACTTAACTGAACTTTGTTCGAGGGGTTGCCTCTGCGATGGTGGGGAGCTATCAATTCATTAATGTGCCCAACTACCAAAGTCTTAGCCATAATGGTCAACATGGTTCGTCAAAAGTCTCAAGAAGGATTTCTTTTCAGGCTCGTTTTGAATTAATAACATGTGTCGCCTTTTCCGATGTGATAATGTTATTTCCCGGTCTGTCATGGGATATTCAGTCCGTCCTTTTTGACTCCTGGCATGAACGAGAACTGCTGGCAATTTTCTTTTTTTTTTTTATACCGGAACCTCGGTTTTTGAGTAGGGGAGTGCGAAGTTCCTGTTGCCTCCTCCCCCAACTGTCTGAATTTGAAGCGGGCGATATTCTTTTTCCTTTCGTTTTGTCCCGACTCCTCTTGTAAAAACATGGGAAGACAATACATGAGTCTCATGGTTTTTTTCTTCCTTTTTTTATTTTATCTTCTTTCAAGTATTTCTCTGGGTAGCAAGTAACTTTTTCCTCGGATGCGGGGGGAAAGTCGGGTTGCAGAATATATCCTCTCCATCGAGAAAAGGAGGTAATAAAGTAGCCATCGTGACTTGAGAGAATGACCCTTATCACAGAGCTCCTGGAAGTTGCGTGATTATTTTGATTGAAAATTTGTGGTCCCTTCGGACAGAGAAGTAACCATGGGTGGGGACACAGGTTTCGCTGTCTTTAGTGGGCTTCTTGGTTCTTAAAGGCACACTACATTTCTCCATATGTTGGGTGGTATCATTTGCTCGGTTCAGCCTTTCCTTGTTGTTCCTTTTCTTGTCGCATCCCACGGTCCCATTTTGCCAAAGCAAGATATTGTTTGGAAGCGAGTACTGGGGCCCTTTTTAAGTCTTCAAGTAGTTCGTCTTTGTTGAAGAAACTTCGTGTTATATATTCGGTGGTCCTGAAGTCCGGGTTGGTCGATTGTCCGGACTTTTAGAAGTTTTCCTTCCATGGCTTGATTTTTTCCTAATCTTGCAACATGTTTCATTTGCGGTGATAGCCCACTAGAAGAACCTTGTAAATAATACTGAATATGATGGGCATTGGGACCAGTTATTGTCTGGTATTCTTGTTTATCTATCCTGGAATTTCCTGTGGAAGAAAGGTTATAGATCTCTATGATGGGCTGGGTAAATTTTCTATGGTTGATATAAAGATAACTGGACACCCAAAGATTTTTCAAATTTCAGGTGTTGGGTCAAATGTCATGGTACCCTTTGCGGTATCTTTTTCACATACATCATCCATTGGGAACTAGCGAACTCCATTGCTTCCTATATAACCGTACCCTAAAATCATGTACATGTCAAAAGTCAAAGATAGACATGGGAACAAGGTAGAATGATGTCTTAATTTAGGAGGTGCACATGCAACTGATGCACATCTAGGTCCCCATTGTTCCAAATGTCAAGTAATCATGCCTTCTGATGTGCATTTAAAATTTCATTCTTCTCCCATAAGAACTGCTTTAGCACTGGGTGATAGTTTATTGAAGTTGAACTTTAATGACTGAACTCTAGAACAGAGGATGTATCTTTGTAGTGAAGAAATCGTTCTTCTTAGCTCAGATGACTCGTGTTGGTAGACTTTACCAGTTGCCATCTATCACATAAAGAGATCCTCCAGTAATTAGACAAAATGTGAAGTAGAATGGCTTTTTGGATATATTTGAGAATTTACGGATCTGGTAGAATTGCTTCTTGAAAAGCCTTGAGCATTAAATTCTCTCATTTTTCTGGTCCTTCTGCCACATCTGAGTATTTAATGCCCAAAATATGAGGCACTTTCATTGCTTCCTCCATATTATGATGCTTCTAGACTTCTTGTGAAAACAACCAGAGAATAAACTATGCTTGATTGATTTCAGAGATAATGACCTACAATGGCCTCGAGAGCTGCATACTCAACAATCACTCTTGTGAAATTGAGAGCCGAACAAGCAGGGGAGATGGATGTCCAACTGACTCTTTGGATGAAGATGATACAAGTTTTTCTTCCAGTAAAGACGGTTTTGGATCATTCTCCTCAAAGTGGTTATCAATGAAAAGGGATGACCAGGAAATGGATGAATGGGCAGTCCCTGACTGTCCCCAGCACTTCTATGTGAAGGAAAAGCCTGCCTATTCTATTCAGTTTTCTGATGCGGAGACTATGAAGGAAAAGTTTGCAAAGCTGTTACTGGGAGAAGATGTTACTGGAGGGCGCAATGGCCATAGCACGGCTCTTGCCCTGTCCAATGCAATCACAAATCTGGCAGGTGTGAAAGATATCTGTCTCCCCTTCTTGTCCTTACCTTGTTTCAATTGCGCAGCTTTGCATGAGGTTTAACTTCTACAGAGCTACTCCTGGAAGAAAAGCCAGTTTACCAAAAATAGAATTTTGTCGAACCACAACTTTTTTCCTGAAAAGCATTGCAAATTTGCAATTGGTTAAAGAACTTCAGGAAGTAAGAATCAAAAAGAAATATTTCCAAATGTATAGTAAATTAAATGACCTTAGGAATTTTTGCATCATTTTATGAAATACTTTTCAGCAACATATATGTGACAGAAATTAAACTTGCAGCATCGATTTTTGGGGAGCTGTGGAAGCTGGAACCATTGCCTGAAGAAAGGAAGAGCAAATGGCGGAGAGAAATGGATTGGTTGGTGTCCCCAACTAACTATATGGTTGAGTTGGTCCCAGCCAAGCAAAATGGTGCCAATGGCCACACCATGGAGGTACTTCTGTACTCCTCTTGTTTTAAGAGTGCAATACATGTTATGCAGTAATCTGAGGTCAAGTTTCCTCATAATGGAGCAGATAATGACCCCTAAAGCCCGTGCAGACATCCATGTCAATCTTCCAGCACTTCAGAAGTTGGACTCCATGCTTATTGTAGGTGATTTTGTTGCTCACATCACAATCTGCCGAGTTTTTGTTCGTGACATCTCCTTCTGACTTATTAAATTTCATTTCTGCAGGAAACACTTGATTCCATGGTAAATACTGAGTTCTGGTATGCAGAAGGAGGTAGTCGAGCAGAAGGAAGGAACAAAGGTGAAAGGCAAAGCAAGAGATGGTGGCTTCCATCACCCCAGGTTCCAAGTACTGGTATTTCTGATAACGGAAGGAAGAAACTGAATTGTCAGGGGAGGTTGGTGCATCAAGTGCTCAAGGCTGCAAAATCCATCAATGAAAATGTTCTGCTTGAGATGCCAGTGCCAACCATCATCAGGGATGCACTTCCTAAGGTAAAACAAGTTGTCTGTATATCAAATATTCTCAATCATGTATAACCTTGTGGATCTTTTCCAAGAATCCAGTGCATGCCATTACATGTTCATTTATGTTTTTCTAGTTAATGTCATATTGGTATTATTAGCAAAGGGACCTATCTAATGGAACATTATCAGGATCATGGATACAGTTTATTAACTTAAATTTCTGAACTTATGTGGCCAAAAGAGTGACTTAAACTACCATATCTTGGGCATGCAGAAGGGGCGATAGACAGTTCATCTTGAACTTATGTTTTCTACTTTACTTTGAATTTTCTAATATTTATACTTCTAATCATCTAACAGTCTGGAAAGGCTAGCCTTGGGGATGATCTATACAAGGTGTTATCGGCAGAGACAACCTCAACTGAGGACATCTTTAGATCCCTGAGTTTGAAATCAGAGCATGATGCTCTCGAGTGCATTAACAGATTGGAAGCTGCGGCACTCGCATGGAAAGAGAAGATCGCAGAGCAAGTGAATGGCAAATCACCGACCAGAACATCATGGTCATTCATCAAGGACCCAATATCCGAGCTGGACAAGATGGAGTGGTTGTTGGATCGGGCGGAGTCTTTGATTAAGTTTCTCAAGACTAAATATCCAAACCTTCCCAACACATTCCTCGACGTCACTAAAATTCAATATGGCAAGGTGAGTATGAACTTTTGGCATTTGAACTTTCCTTGTTTGACTGTTTGTGTGCCGTGTGCTTTGTATACATACATGGACACACACTTCCTTCGAGTTTCTATCTCGTCAATTGGATATTTAACCAAGCCAAAAAAAAAAAAAAAAAAAAAAAAACTTGTTGCTGGTGTGTGTTGCCTTCTGTAGCTATACTTGGGAAATGGGAATCCTTGCCTTGTTGTTAACGTTATATAGACACCTATTTTTGGCCAGATCCCTACCATTATGGCAGACCTTGAATGACTGAACACTTCTAACCAAAATAGTTTACTTCTAACATTTGTCGAGTGTAATTGATAATATGCATACTAGAGTGAATCATAAAAGGAAAGAAACTAATACCTGCTTTATTTTTTGACTATATAGGATGTTGGGCATTCGATACTGGAAGCATATTCTCGCGCTCTGAGAAACGTAGCTTTCAGCATTCTGTCCAGAATACAGGACATACTGCAAGAAGATTCCCTGAGCAACCCCAATTCGCCGGCCATCTCGGCCGTCTCTCCCTGCTTCTCAGGACTGAGCTTTGCCAGTGTTTCCGACAGTCCGATAATCAGCCGTCAGGTGAGGCATTCGCTGATCGATCAGATGAACAGAGCCGAGGCACGATGCAGCGACTTGTCCGCAATGGGCACCTCTGACGTGGAGACTCCATGTGGTGAACGCAAGACAAGCTCTGTCACGGCGACGCCCTGTAGGAACCGTGGATGGTGCATCAGGAGAGAGGCTTGTAGTACCGTATCTCCGACAAGCTCCCCTTGATGGGTGACTCAGCGGTTTGTTTTGTAAATTGTCGTAACGTAAGATTAGCGAGAAATCGATGGTTTTGTTCTGCATTTCTTATCTATTGTCGAATTGGTCCTAATGGTGACCCTACAGATGGTCCCGCTCATTAGGGATTATCGAGTCTGTAATGTATGGACCGATTATACTAAAATGAGAAGTCTCTAAGAGGAGGCGTTTCGCTTCCATCTGCGGGTAATCTAATATTTTACTGAATGTACTGGGTGCTACCCACTTCGGGTTTTCACTAGTTAGTGAAGGTTACTCCTGTCAATCCACAAAATAAACGTGAAATCTCAGCCATGGCGGCTAAAGCTTCTTCGACCTCGCGGTTATGGCCGCTTGAGGTGTTGCATAGATGGGGATTCTGGATTTTGGATTCGATTACGGGGGAAATCCCAAAAACGGAAAAATAATCCAAATTAACAATTTCTAAGGCTTTGGCCTCTATTTGGGCGCGAGAGCTCTAGGCACTGGTCTCAAGCTAGGGACCTGAGCATGGATAATGAGTCCCCGAGCTTAGTCTTGATGGACTTTGTCCCGGGTGGAGAAGACCCAAGGATGGGCACTACATGGGCTTAACCTCGATAGACCTGGGAATGGGCATTAAGCATTGGGCATGGGGATCCAAGTATGAGCACTAGATCCCAGTCCAAGCCTTGATGGACCTCAGCCTAACTTCTGTGAATTTGGGCTCGAGCGTCGGGAATTCGGGTAAGGCTCAGCGTCCTAGGCCTCAGCCTTGATAAATTTAGACATGTGCTTGGGAGACTCAAGCATAGGCATGGGAATTCCCAACTCAGCCTTTGTGGACTCAAGCATGGGCACCGAGGTCCTCAACCTAGCCTCGATGGACTTGATCTCAGGGCACGAGGGATTTGGGTATGGCCACTGGGGTTGGGACTAGCCTTGAAGGACCCAAGCTCCAATATTAGAGACCTGCACACCGAGGTCTTGAGGACTTGGGCCAAGGCATTGGGGACCCAATTCTACATGTTGGGACCGCCAAACAAACGAAAACTAAAAGATTTTTCCTTGAATATGCACTTAGCTTGAATATTTTCGCTTTTACCCATTTTCACATGATTTAAGGAATATTTCTATAAAATGTTTTGGAGTCAAAAGAGTTCGATTAGGCTTGTGATTTTGCTCACTTCAATATATAATGAGCTCTCGAGCGTAAGGGTGAGCAATCGAGACAGTTCAATCGGAAAATGGAATCGAATAAAAAATTGAAGTGGGCGGTCTTGACCGATTTGATTTCCGATTTTATATAATGAATCAATTTTTTATTTATTTTCACTATAATTAATATAAAAAAAATAGATATGATGGAGATGAATTTCAGATCCGAAAACCTTAAAACAAATCCATCGATGTTTAATCATTATATGTCACGTACCATTCCCGGCTCCCTTCGAGTTCGAGCTCCCCCCTAAAAATAACCGACATGGGTTTGCCGAGATTTGGGCGTCCCGGCGGCGGCGGCGGCGAATCGAGCCCTAATCTCTACGTCGCCAACTGCGGACCGGCCGTCGGGATCTCGCACGACGAGATCTGGTCCGTCTTCGGCGGATTCGGGCCGGTGAGGGAGTGCACGCGGCCGACGACAGCGGCGCCCGCGTCGTCGTCTGTTTCGACGGCGAGGCCTCCGCTCGAGCCGCGCTGGAGGCCCTGAACGGCCGCCCCTGCCCGGACCTCGGCGGCCGCTCCCTGCACGTCCGCTACTCCGTCGAGCGACCGGCTTGCCAGGTTCGCCTCTCTCTCGCGATCCCGTCGATCCGGGCGTAGCGCAAGCCTGAATCTTGCGATGTATTAAAGTAGTTTTGGCTGCGCGTGGTCATAGAGATTGATTAGCTTGTTACTTCGACTGCGTCGGTCAGCTTGCGTACCATTGAACTGCATTTATTGGGCGTGTTTTGAATTTGCTTAAGCATTTCTAGAGGCGATTGATTGGCTTTGCGGTGTGATGCTGAGAACTTATCTTGGTGTGAGAATCTGTGCTATACACTATGCTAAGGTTCGGTTTGAGGATCGGTGAATTTATGGCTATTGAACCCGAATGCAGTAGTATGGAAAATATTTGTTTTTTCCGGGCGATTTACTTTTGTGAAGTTATTTGTCTTCGATGCGATTGATGCGTGGGCTGCAATTTAGGCGAACGTAAACGATTCCCTTCCGGTGCATACACATGCTTCAGAGCTGGAAATTCCTGGGCTTTACTTGTTGCATGACTTTATCAGTCCGGGAGAGGAGAAGGTCAGTTGAGTTCTCTTATATGGTGATATCTAGTCATGATCTTTCCATTCTGCGATTTTCATGCTTTTGGCATGTTGCTGGCTTGTTTGTTACATACACGCTTCGACTTAACCAGATTACTGGCGATTTTTCTAGGAATTACTTGCGGCAGTTGATGACAGGCCTTGGAATAGTCTTGCCAAAAGAAGGGTTCAGCATTATGGCTATGAGTTTCGATATGATGTAAGTATGCTTTGAAGAATGATTCTTGTGTGTTTCGCAGTGAAGTATGCGGTGTGGTGTACCCATAAGTTGCTCTTAATGTATGAGATGAATATGTTGCTCATTTCCTGAACTCCCAGGTATTTTATAGTTAAACATACTTTATCATTTGTATGCAAACATCTAGTGTCCAGCTTATCCATATAGGAAAAGTTGCTTCATAGTCAGTTAGCAGGCTTCTGTATTGAAGATGTTCATTTTCAGAAGAATAAGGAATTCACATCGTGGAAGTTGGAATTGTCTGCATATCAATTGCTATTTGTCTGAGGATTTCTTCACTGTAATGGGTACGATTTGTCTGATGGACGGTTGCATGGGATTGACTGTCAAAATCAGTAATACATGCTATGGGTGGGGTGGGAACTATTTGTAGTGACATTTTGATTGTGTGGTTTAGTGATTAGTTTTATGGTTTTTCTTGAGCTTTATTAGTAAGATCACTATGGTAAATGTATGATATGGAGTATGATAGCAAAGACTCAATATGACCCAAAGATGATGAAAAAACTGGAAACAACTGTATGTGCTGGATCAATGTGAAAGGGACCTTTATTTTTATTTTTATTGCTATATTCCTAGTCAAGGTGTCTAGTCCTTGCCAGTGATTGTTAATTGCATCCGTAAATTAATAGCTTTTTTTTTCAGATAATGATGGTAATCAGTTTTACAGCCTGTTCTTGATTTTCTTCTCCAATTTGTGCAGACGAGAAATGTAGATGCGAATAGGCATTTGGGTGAACTTCCCTCATTTGTTTCTTTCATACTTGAAAGGATATCATCCTTCCCAGGCCTTCCATGTGCTTCAAATTCAAGTTTGGATCAACTGACGGTAATGATTTTCTATACTCTGTAGTATCTAGTCATCATCTGTTATCTGACGCTCAAGATTATCTGTCAAATTTTTTCATTTCTAAGCGTGATAAAATTTTAACTTCCAGCTGCATTAATGTGGAAAACCACTATGCTTTCTTGATTCTACATTTCTTCATTTTTTCTTACTGAAGGCTGTTTGCCAGAATACATGAAACTAGAGGTTGATTGTGGTGACACAGGTCAATGAGTACCCAGTTGGAGTGGGATTGTCCCCACACATAGACACCCATTCAGCATTTGAGGATCTCATTTTCAGCCTTTCATTAGCAGGTCCTTGCATTATGGAGTTCAGGAGATACTTAGGGGGTGCCTGGCTTCATAAAGATGTCTCTGGCATTGATGGGAATGTGGATAGTCCAGAGAACTCAAAATTATTAAGGAAAGCCATTCATCTTCCCCCTCGGTCAATGCTTTTATTGTCTGCAGAGGCACGTTATGCTTGGCATCATTACATTCCGCACCATAAGGTTAGTTCTCTTTATTTACCCTCTTTTTTAGCTTACACTTGAAAGTTAGTTTTCCAATGTTCAACTTTATCTTATTAGGCTAACATTACAACCATAATATGTAGAAGCTGATCAGCTCACATAAATAAAAAGATGATTAGCTGAAAAATCATCTGGTAATTCCTAGTTTGTTACTATTGCACTGGAACTTTTCTTCTAAGGAGCAGATGTCTGTTGCAATTAAATACAGAGCAACAACCAGTGAATTTTTTCCATATTCAGCATCCTGACTTGTTGCCTTTAAGACTTGAATTTTGATAGCAGGATCCAAACAAGCTTAAATATATTCTGTGCCTTAGTGTGGTCACCATTGGTCCATTGTCATTTTCTTCATGATGTTCTTCAGTTTGTGGTTGATCCAGAAAACTGCTGAATGAATGTTGCAAACTTGCAAGTATTCTTCCTATGGAACACAAGTCTTTCACTGTTGTGTTTGGAGATTTCTATTGTTATAGAAGAGACTGAAGTTTAGAAACAACAATAGTATTTTAGAATATCTGCAATTACTATATACAGCATGGGCATTTGTAGATAATGTAAATAGAGTATCTGTATATCTCGCTAATGCATGAGAACTTGTTCTTACTAATAGGTATTGATCATGTGGTTTTGCAGATTGACATAGTAATGGATAAGGTTATAAAAAGAAGTTCAAGAAGGGTATCTTTCACATTTCGTAAGGTGTGTGATCTTGCTCCTTATTGGATTGTGCTGACCATTAGAAGTCACTCTGAGTATATTCTTTCACTCCATATGCACTTGAATTGTAGATCAGTGTGCTTGCTGTGACCCAAGGAACAACTTCCCTGCCAGGCAGTTTCTGTTTGTTACTATTGTGTTCTTAAGCTAAAACTAGCTTCAGGCATTATATCTACAATAGCACATCATCATTTAATAGCATAATTCATTCTATATTAACACATTGTCATTCAATAGCATACTTCATCTAATTGTGAAGTCATCAATGCTTGATTCACTGAATAGCAGTATTATATCTTGCAGGTTAGAACAGGTCCCTGTAAATGTGAATTTCCCTTATATTGTGATTCTCAAAGTAAACGTGATTAATGGAAATATGATGATCTAAGTTATGATTGATGGAGAACGGGAGGCTCTAGTGTGTCATTGAGCCAAAGTACCATAAGTCCTTCAGAAATGTTTAATGTGGAAGAAGCATGTTGCCAGTTTGAGGAAACTCTGACTTACCATTTTTAGACTGCTGTAAATTTAGAGCGGGCTATTCATCCAGGGTGGAAGTTGAAAATGAAGAAAGAAACCAACCAACTCAGGATTTGCATTTTTGTTCTATTGTATGCTGGACACAGACTGCTGAAACTGGGTTCATGTGATTGAGGAGGTTCATGTGATTGAGGAGCAATGTGCTGGAGAGAGGAACAGAGAATTAGTGGAGAAAACATGTCTCAATGTCCCAATCCCATCTAAAAGCTAAAATTTGGTTCATGTTGGAAGTTGAAATGTTACATTCATTTATCTATTTTGACAAGCAACCGTTGCTTTTGATTATTGTCTGCTACAGTTCATGTCATGTTTGCCTTGGACCTTCTAATGGACAATTCTTCAGTATAGTCAAATATTCTAGTGATGAGATAAAAGTTTCATTCATTGATCTGCAGATCTTGAAAAGTTAGTTTTTCTTCGATTGTCTTGCCAACTTCGGTTCCACATTGAGAGGTCAAAAGATGACACTTTTGGATCTCCAAAATTGACCCAAAAGAGATCATGCAACATGTGAAAAAGCTACTTCAATGTGAGGATTATGTTGGACAATTGACATGCTGATATCTTTCAACTTACTAACATGTTGAACAAAGTCCACCCATCCAAAATTCACTTTTACCTAACATTGTGTAACCAGCCCCTGAAAGGCTGCCCTTATTCATTACTATCAGTACTTTGCATACATTAAAGAATTACACAGAATGACCAGCATGCGGTTTTGGTGCTGCAACGACCTGTGCTGATGCAAAACTAAAATAGAATCATGTATCCCCTTCATTGTTCAAGTTCATCTTGCCAATAACAAATGAAACTTCAAGAATAGATAGAAGGCTTTAACAGAGGGAAGCTAACTTCAGGGTGTTCATTAGGATCATCAAAAACCATGTTGTGGCAAGTAGGGTTGCAGGGATAAGCGCAATCAATCTTTTGGAATGGACGCCGGTCGTAATACCAGTCTCCAACAGCCTTCGCTATAGACTGCAAAGAAAAAATGAAAGAAAAGCTAACAAACATCAATACATGTTAATGTCCAATGACGTCCTAAAAAATAGTTGAGGTGGTCATTACTGTCTCCATCAGTACTGGAGAGTCGTCCCTCAGCCATGTCTCTTGCATCTCGGATTGGCAATGAGCATAGCAAGAATCTATGAACATTCCTCTTGATGGAGAGGTTCCGACTCTGCTCAGTGCGTCTAAGAACTGCTGCCTGAAATCTGAATACGATAATAACAACCAAGTAAATTTTCCAGCTTTAAGCTTCCATGGGATTGTTTCGTCATGTCTAAAGCTCATTAAAATTTTCACCTTGCATGATTTGGAGTTGATCCAGTGAGCAGTTATTAATATCAAGCTTGCAGCTATGCCAGGTTCCATGAGGATCAGCCACTCCGGGTGCCAAAATATTCTTAATCTGAAAGCAGCAATAATGCACAAGAGATCAGTGCCTTAAAGCAACAACACTTATGCGTAATGTGATTTTCAAGACAGAGTATCTGAAACAGTCATAAGCCAAACTGGAAAGGGAAAATGGGTGCTCCAGTGGAAACAAAATAAATAATAATCTTCTTTTCTGACTGATGTGAAGCTTAATTGTCCATCTTCAGAAAGTTCAAGAAACTACCTGGAAATTGCTTTGAAGTGATGAACAATACATACTGTTTATCAGTGGGGCATTATTTTTAATCTTGAGTTTATCAAGCACTGACCTGCCATGCATCATAGGCGGCATTTAGAATGAATAACGGGGTCTGAATTTGCTTGACCACGTTTTGGGGGAAGAAACACTGCAATAATATTTAGCAATATTGGCTGTAATTAGGACGCAATTAGAAGCAAAAGACGCAGAAATTAACGACAGAATTAATGTCACCTACCAATCCTGGTCTCAGTCTGGAGGTGCAGGAAGTTGGTAGATTCTTGGCTGATCCCTGAACCATTCATATAAGTGTTGAGTGACATAGACTAACATACATACACACATAAATAATAGATGAGGAGAGAGAGAGGGAGAGAGAGAGAGTACATGTGTTGCAACCACTTCGCTGTAGAAAGTTTCAATGTGTTGAGCTCCAGAAATATCCTTCCTGAATAAGAACCAGAAATGAGTGCATCGTCATCCAAAGCTCTGCTAATAATTGCAACTCGCATTTTGTCCTAGGCCTGAATCCAAAAGGAGGAAATAACAAGCTTACGCATTGATAAAATAGCCAGCATCTGCAAGACATTTGACTGTGGCACTTGAGGTATGAGAGCTCGGAATCTATCACAATGCAGTATTGAAGTCAATCCACCAGCTGAGCATCCAGAAAGAATAGCCTACATGACAATTTTAAATTTGCTTCCGATTATTAAGGCAAAAAGGGAAGAAGGATAAAGATATAAATGATTGGGAGCTCATCGAGTTGGTTCATACATTTTCCGCATCACTCATCCCTTTTGACAGTAAATCCTCAATAATTGCTACAAAAGCCCTAGCTCCTCTAAAGTGAAGGTTAGTGGCCTGCTCCAAATAAGAAATTGATCAAGGAAAATAATACAAAAATGTTGCAACAAATTCAGCTTGGCACATGCAATAAAAAATTCAGGTTGGAGGCTTAAACAAACTTACTGGGTCTACTGCTTCCACATCCCCAGTAAAAGAAGCTCCATCACAGTATCTGACCTTGATTCTGTTCCAGTTGTAGAAGTCTAAACCACCACCAAAAAGAAGAAAGGAGTTGAGATTTGATATTTTCTGAGAAACGACCAAATATAAATGACCATAGAGCTGCACCTGGATTAAAACTATGGTTGTTGCTGAGGATACCGGAGAAAGCAACTTCCTTGACCATCTCCTTCGATGAACCTAACCGTGTTTCCCTTCGAGCAAGGCAAGTGGTGACGTTGTTGCACCATCCTCCTCCCTGAAACACAAGATAGAGCTGTTCAATCACCTTGTCAGGCCAGTTTATAACTCATGATATTCTAGAGAGTAAACTTTCATCTGTGCTCACTGCACAAAAATCAAATTAGATGGGTAGTATGAAAAAGTGCTCGTCTCTAAATTTGAACCCTCAGAAAACTTCCATTTACACAGCAGAATTGGTTGGTCGTATGTAACAACTACTATTCCTTTCTTTAACTTAAAGGTAATCAAATGCAATCTCAAATTCCACATTTACAATAAACTACAGAAGCACAAACCTCAAACTGAACAAGCCAATTGTTAGCGCCTGTGCCCAATCCCTTATTGAAATGGTAAGCTGGAGGGCTGCCATCCAAACAAACTGAAGGGCACATCAAACTTCAACCAAGTCAACACTGATAAAACTCGAATGAAAGGGGAAATTGCAGGACATTTCGCAGTAAGCAATTATATTGATCTTGGACTCACCAGCTCCTTTCGCTACAGCATTTTGGACATATGTAATGCTGACGTTAATGGCTTCAGACTTGAGCAAGATCTGTATGCTCAGTATAACCACAACCATGTCCTCAATCTTGCATCAGCCATTTTGCTGTGCAAGCAATAAATCAGTCGTTGACATATTAGGCCCCGCCTGCCGGGAAAGCGATTCCAACCAAAATTGATATGCAGGTAAGCAGAGCAAACAAGCTAAGGGAAGAACCAGAATATGGAAACACACGAGGGACACGTTAATTAGTACCCTTTTGAAACAGAATATAAAAAAGAGTATAAACGAAGCAAACCCACTAGTGAAAGTGAAATAGCAGATGCGAAAGTGTGACATGATTGAAAAAGAGACCTTTTGCTATCCATAGAATGTGCGTGTCCATCGCACATCAGGATGCATACCTTTTCCCAACATAGACAACCACAAACCTTTCTTAGTTGTTAAGGAAATAATTAGTTATGGCTACAGATCAGAAACAAACGCATCAGAATCACAATAATTCCATTCTAATACAACATAAACAAAACCCAAGAACGAATATGGAAAAAAAGGAAAACAAGGGGAATCACCAAGGATTGAGGGAAAGAGATCTAAGTAAAACAGACTTAAAAACTGAACTTATTCATTTCATTACATTCCAATGATTGGGTGATGGCCAGAGAAGCTAACGCAAATCACCTAGAAAAATGAAAGAACGCCATGAACTATCCGAGTGATGAGGAAGTTGAAGATTTTAGCCGATACCCAGATAAAGGAATGAGCTCAAATCTTCCAACAAGTCCTCTTCTCTTCCATCAAACGTATCTATCACTGCAAATTGATGCAACAGTGGAGGAAGACCAGACTGTTGGCGTTGGGGTCCAAGAACCAAAGTGTCATCTTTTCCCTGGCGCTGGTTTTCTATACGTTAGGCGAAGCCAGCTCAGCTCACTTTTCCACTATGCAAAAGCGAAGCGGAGACTCCGAGAACCGGACAGACACTCATTCACTCCGGGAGTAAAGGCGAAAACTATTTTTGAAAAAAAGGTAAAAGAAGGAACTTCGGTTCTTGAAAAGTTGTCATCTTTCCACCTTTCTGGTCTGGTACGCCGTAACGCACGCCGGGTCCCGGGCAGTATCCGACCCGAGACGGTGCGTGACAGAGACAGCCTGCGAATCATATCGGCTTGCGCGCTCCGACATGAATGCGCGTCTCGAAACAGGGTCTGACACAGGGAGAGAGACAGAAGAGTGTTCATTGGGACAATGAATTTATTTTTTTTCCCTGAGGACCAGATTCCTTTTCTATGAATAGATAATTTATAACATGTGGATTTAAGGCCGAATGTTCTGACCCTTTTCTTTAAGTAGACTTTACATTTTTCCGTAAAACAAGACAATCATTCTATTTTTTTGAATATATATTTTGAAGGATTTAATTTAATTTTTGATGAAATCCTACTCATTTCTTTATTGATTTGGCAATTCGAGCCATGTAAAGTCAAAGTGAAATTTCCCGGATCTGGCATAAAGGTTTGATCATTTGTCATCCAATGAAAAGGAATTTGGTCAGTTGTAATTTAAAGCAGTGGGGTCTGAAACTGGGGCAGACCCTATGCTCGATGGTGATTCGCTAAGGGGGAGCCCACGCACCAAACAGTGGAAGGAGGACCCATTATGATAGGGACAATCAAGTCATTGTCCATTAGTCCTTCATAAAATGGACTTTTAAGTTCATGCACCGAGATAGATTTATTCTAAACTTTTTATTGTTAACATATATTAACTCATTTTATCAAGAAGGTATAACGAACTATATGCGATTTGGATGGATTGTGAATGAAAGATCGTTGCCCCCAACGGACCGCAAAAGCTCCCATTGCTTTCTAATGTATTTCATGCATACCCCGTGTTGGGTTGCTTGTGTAGTGCCACTGCTTGCTTCAATTTCGCACTCATGGTCTAAAATTTGAATGCTTTGACAAGCATCATGATGGTGGGTGTTACCCCAATGCATCAATCCATTGTATTGTTGAATAGATGAAGAAACGCAAATACAAAATCCATGGGCTTGGGATCATCACTTCAATTATTCCCCGCCACGCCCTCCTTTTCATGATCCATGAGCACAAGCTCGACTAAGATTTAGAACTTGATAGCTCAATTTGTGGCCTTTTGTTTTGGCCACGGATGGGCGGGGACCATTGGATGGAAACAAAGTTTGCCACTTTCAAGGTGGGTTTTTTCCTAAACAAACTTTACTTTGGGAACAACTTTGTCAAAATTTTTTTTTTTTTTTGAAATTCTATTCAATTCAGTGCATACAGATTTCTCTAGGCCGTGCGTAACACGTTTTCTCCTTGAAAAAGGCCTACCCCGAGGTCAATTTTAATCGGACTCCGAAAACTAGCGAAGGGCTGTGGTTTTGAGAGCTTATCCTGTTTCTATCCCTCCTAAACAACTCAAATGGTGCCAAAAAAACAACTCGAATGGATCTTTTGAATTCATTCCAAAGAAAGAGAGCACTTCATATATGGGATAAGGTGCTAGCGATAAAGTTCTCCGTCAGCATCAATCGATCAATTCGAACTTCGGATCAGCCAGGAAAATAACCAAAGCAACAAATGACACATGGACAACTAGACGAGATCCATTGAACATGCGGGGCGCTTACTCTTTCACCAGCAAGTAGGCGCGTTCGATCAATCATAATACTCTAGACAAAAGGGGCGATGGGATGTTAATGGTCAGCATTGGAATCGTTTTGGATACTGAGGTCCTATTTGATAACACTCTTAATAATAAGCAATTCTATTCTTTTGTTTTTCAAAAAAAAAAAAAAAAAGAAATCCGTTTGATAAATTTTTTATTATTGAGAATAAAAATCCGTTTTTTTTTTTGTTCTTGAGAATAAATTTTGAACAAATCAAGAGTAGAAAAAAATAATTTTTTATTCCTAAAAATAATTTCAGAATCAAGTCCAACTTTTTCTCTTTTTTTTTTTTTTTGGTTTTTTTTTTCTCCTTCTCTTCTTCTTTCTCCATTGACCCATTGCCGACCACCATTGTCGTCGGTGGTCGTTGGCATCTTGCTGGATGAAGTTCAACAACTTTGCTGGAGGCTCGCTTGGCCATTGCCAAGCTTCGGCGAGCTTGTTGGATATTGCCTAGCCGGTGTTGGTCACCAGCCACAAAAAATGAGGAAGAAGAAGAGAAAATGAAAAAAAAAAAAAAAGAGAAAAATAATAAAAATATAAAAATTCAAGAATCCTATCAAAAACAGAATAGTTACCAAACGAATAAAAAAGTCATTTATGTGCAAAAATTCTTTTCGATTACCAAACGTGTCATTGATGACTTGGAAATCAATGCCGTAGCGACTTTATAGTCCACAAAAGTAACAACAGCTAAGGTTGAATTATCATTCCATGAAAGTCCAAGCCAATGGTCCCCATTTGCCTAACGAAATAATGCTATCCATCATTGAGATTTCACCTTCTCGTGATAACGTTGATCTGTGGATCCTTTTCTCTTTATTTGGTCTACTCGACACAGCTTTTCAATTGATTGTATCCCGGTCAAACCCAATAATTCCTCGTGGCTCTTGAAAGATGTTTGAAAGATTGCCCATGTCATCTATTAATTTAACAGGGTGTATGAGTAATTGGCTTTGGAAAATCTTGTAAAACCAAGGAACAAAAGCTGCAAGCGATGATGTCTTATTTCACAGCTTAGGTTGCCACACTGGTGTCTGTCGTTACTTAACTGCGATTCTCTAAGTCTGTCAAATTATTTAAAAGAAATAATTGCTCATTCCTTATGGTACTTCTGTTGTGCAGAGTGATAAAAGTATAGATGGATGTGTCACAGGCGGAAAGTCTTCTGGCCGAGGACAAGCGCGTATCACAACTCATGAGCCGGAATGTCAGATTTGCGTTCGCTCCATATATTGTTTTAAAGGATAGTACATCGAATAACATCCTCATAAATGGACTGTACCACGGCCAATTTAGTTTGGAGACATATGGTTCGCTTCTGCAAAACAACCAGTTTCGGCCCCATGTGACCATCATTATATTGAATGGCCTTAGCTCTAGATCAATTTAAGCATAGGAGGCCAACGCCGCCTTTACAGATATTTTAAGATGATAATTATCACATCTTTGAATTTCTAGCACAAACATCTTGGCATTATTCTCACGAACCAATTGTATCAATTCTTTTGTGTCTCTCACATTTCACCTTGATGCTACAAATCCCCATTTTTCAATCCACATGGGTATGGGAGAGACCGGAATGCAACAAAAGACCGATGCTTGTCTTTAGACATGTATTCATCATGTGAAATACTTTCTATCAAGTACCTTAGAGGGTGAATTGTTTGTTGAGCATAGTGGCTCTGTCAATGGTTAACTAAATATTTCAACAAATGCCATTGGATGTAGATTTTGCAAAAGGTGAAAGATTCAAAATTAAGCTTTTGAAAAAGATTAGGCAAAGACGTTTGTTAAGAAAATAGTGTCTCTTTTTTCTTTCTTTTTTTGTCACGATCTTTTCATGAGTGAACCATTAAGGGATTACAAAGCCAAAAACCTTAAAGAGTGGCAAGATCTCCTAGCTCATGCCAATCATAGCTTTGGAGTTTTGATTTTAATCATATTAACATGCAATTTAATTCAATTCGGAGTCACCACTAATTTATTATGGGATCGATAAAGAAACCAAGTAAATTGTGGGAGAACATTTCACTTTGGTGAACTAGAGATATCTTGTAGATACGAGGACTTAGTTACACTAGATAAATCTATTGTCCTTTCACTACTCTTTTTTTTTTTTATTTCAAATGTATTCACCATGTTCCAGGAACAACTTCCCTGCCTGGCAGTATCTGTTTGTTACTACAATGTTCTTGAACTAAAACTACCTTGAGGCATTCAACCCATAGTAACACATTGTCATTCAATGGCATTATTCATTAAATTTTAATATCATCAATGCTTGATTCACTGACGAGCGACATGTTAGCTGGGTTCACTCCTATGTGTATGTAAGGAAGCGCGATAAGTTTCAAAAGGGCTTCGAGCCCATATAATAAGTTATATGAGGAAATATGATTTTTCACTATCTATATAAAGAGGTAGCGGAGAAAAAAAAATAAGTAACAAGAGAAAAGAGAAAACAGAAAATGGGGTTTAGGAATATCTCGATTTACATCAAGCTGGCATCAAAGGTCGATTCGTGGTCCGATTGAGCTGAAATTTTGTCAGCATGTTCGTGGCATAATTTTCTCAAATCTGAACGGTTTGATTTTCGTTTGAAGCTCCATACATCAGGTTTTTCATGGATTGATCAAAACCTGCGTTTTTGATCAGATTTATCCTTGATCTCTTGTGAAGTTCATGTGTATTGCCAAGAATTATGTTCTTGAGGTGTTTGCTGCTATGTACCTCTAGTATTTACTAGAGAAGAACAATTTTATTGATAGTGAAGATTTTCAGGTGGACTCCGGTTCCGTGGTTTTTTATCTCCTCACATCGAAGAGGTTTTCCACGTAAAAAAATCGTCTTGTGTTCACGTGCTTGGTATTTATTTTATTCTACTATATCGATTTCTATTAGGTTTACACAAGATGGGAGATTATTTTATTCCGCTGCGTTGATTTGATATTGTTCGAATTATTACCGTTCTCCCATCAGAGTGGTATGAGAGCAACAAGTTATTGCTTGATTTTTCTACCTTGTGTTAAACAATGGAAACGAATACGAGTAGAATGGTTGCACTGAATGGTTCGAATTATCATATCTGGAAAGGGAAGATGGAAGATCTTTTATATGTGAAAGATTTTTATTTGTCTGTATTTGCTGAGGAGAAACCAGAGAATAAAACTGACGCTGAATGGTCTATATTTCATCGTCAAGTGTATGGTTATATCAGGCAGTGGGTATATGATAATGTTTTGAACCATATTATTGAGGAAACACATGCACGCAGTTTATGGGATAAGCTCGAACAGTTATATGCTCGAAAGACTGGGAATAATAAGTTATTTTTGATAAAACAGATGATGGCTCTGAGATATCATGATGGTACTCGTTTAACTGATCATTTAAATTCTTTTCAAGGAATTATAAATTAGTTGGATGCGATGGGAATTAAGTTTGATGATGAGATACAAGCACTATGGTTGCTTGGTACTTTGCCGGACTCATGGGAGACGTTCTGAACATCTTTGTCTAATTCTGCCCCGGATGGTACAATTACCATGGATTTGGCCAAAAGTAGTATTTTGAATGAAGAGATGAGAAGGAAGACACATGGATCATCCTCTTCACATTCTAATGCCTTGGTTGTTGAGAAAATGGGGAGAAGTGAGTCTCGAGGTCCGAGAAATAGAGATAAAAGTCGAGACAAAACCAGAGGTAAGTATAATAAATTTGCTAATGTTGAGTGCCATTATTGTCATCAGAATGGACATATTCAGAGGTTTTGTCGCCAGTTAAAAAGAGAGAAACAAAAGGAGAAAGGTAAAGATAAGATAAATGATCATGACAGTGATGACAATCGTGTCGCTGCACTTAAAGAAGACTTTCTCATTATTTTTTATGGTGATGTGGTGAATTTTGTATCTCATGAGACCAGTTGGGTAATTGATAGTGGTGCATCCGTTCATGCTACGCCTCGTAGAGATTTCTTTACATCATACAGGTCAGGTGATTTCGGATCTGTGAAGATGGGAAACAATGGACTAGCTTAAGCTGTAGGCATCGATGATGTGTGCCTAGAAACCAGCAATGGCACAAGGTTAGTATTGAATAATGTTAAACATATACCTGATATCCGCTTGAATTTGATTTCTACAGGCAAGTTGGATGATGAGGGGTATTGCAGCACCTTCAGTAATGGTCAATGGAAACTTACCAAAGGTTCTCTTGTTGTGGCTAGAGGTGAAAAATATTCTTCGTTATACATTATGTAGGCAAAGTTGTCTACAGACAAAATTAATGCAGTAGATAGCGAAGATGCAGCTGAGTTATAACATAAGAGGCTCAGTCACATCAGTGAGAAGGGTTTGTCAATATTGGCCAAGAAGAAGCTACTTTCAGGATTGAAAAGTTCAGCGCTAAAGAAATGTGCTCATTGTTTAGCAGAAAAACATAACAGAGTTGCATTTAGAAGCTCCCCTCCTTCAAGAAAGTCAGGTATACTAGATTTAGTGCATTCTGATGTTTGCGGTCCGATGAAAACAAAATCACTTGGTGGCTCTCTTTATTTTGTTACTTTTATAGATGATTTTTCAAGGAAAATTTGGATTTATGCCTTGAAAACTAAAAATCAAGTGTTAGATGCTTTTAAGCAATTTCAGGCTTCAGTTGAGAAACAGACTGGAAAGAAATTGAAATGCATTAGAACTGATAACGGGGGAGAATATATTGGACCTTTTGATGAATATTGTAGACAATAAGGTATTCGACATCAAAAGACACCTCTCAAGACGCCTCAGTTAAATGGCTTAGCTGAGAGAATGAACAGAACATTGGTTGAAAGGGTAAGATGCTTACTTTCACAGTCAAAGCTACCTGGATCCTTTTGGGGTGAGGCTTTAAGTACAGTTGTGCATATATTAAACCTTACTCCATGCGTTCCTTTAGAGTTTGATGTTCCTAATAGAGTTTGGACAGTCAAAGAAGTTTCTTATGATTATTTGCGTGTATTTGGGTGCAAAGCATTTGTGCATGTTTCCAAAGATGAGAGGTCTAAACTTGATGTGAAAACACAACAGTGCATATTTATTGGTTATGGACATGATATGCTTGGCTACAAATTTTATGATCCACTTGAAAAGAAAATTGTAAGAAGCAGAGACGTTGTGTTTATGGAAGATCAAACAATAGAGGATATTGAGAAATCAAAGATGATTTCAACACCACAGGTTAGTGATAATCTGGTTGATTTAGATCCAGTTTCTCTTACAAATATTCTTACACAGGTTGATGAAGAGCAGCAGGAAGTCAATGTTCCAAATAATGCACATGTTCCTGAACATGTTGAAATAGATAATACTATTTCTGAACCAAATGCTCAATTAGATGTTCCACTGGATGTTCAAGTTTGGAGATCCGTTAGAGACCGATGACCTTCCACCAGGTATTCTGAAGATGAGTATGTATTATTGACTGATGCAGGTGAACCAAAGTGCTATGCAGAAGTAATAGAAGATGAGTACAAAAGCAATTGGTTCGATGCTATGCGAGATGAGATGCAGTCACTTTATGATAATCATACTTTTGAATTGGTGAAGTTACCTAAAGGTAAAAGAGCTTTGAAGAACAAGTGGGTATATAGGTTGAAGCAAGATGAACATACTTTACAACCACGGTACAAAGCTAGATTGGTTGTTAAGGGATTCGGTCAAAGAAAGGGTATTGATTTTGACGATATATTTTCTCCGGTAGTGAAAATGTCTTCTATTCGTGTGGTACTAGGCTTGGCAGCTAGCCTAGATTTAGAAATTAAACAAATGGATGTTAAAACGACATTCCTACATGGTGACTTGGAGGAAGAGATATACATGGAACAACCTGAGAGTTTCAAAGTGAAAGGGAAAGAGGATTATGTGTGCCAATTGAAGAAAAGTCTCTATGGCCTAAAACAAGCACCGAGACAGTGGTATAAGAAATTTGCGTCAGTTATGACAGAACAAGGCTATAAGAAGACTTCCTCGGATAACTGTGTGTTTGTCCAAAAATTTTCTGATGATGACTTTATTATTCTCTTGCTTTATGTTGATGATATGCTGATTGTTGGCAGGAATGCTTCAAGAATTGAGTTATTGAAGAAATAGTTGAGCAAGTCTTTTGCCATGAAAGACTTGGGCTCGGCGAAGCAGATTCTTGGCATTAGAATTACCCGAGACAGAGATGCTAAGAATTTATTTTTGTCGCAAGAGAAATATATCGAGAAGATCCTTCAGAAATTTTACATGGACAAGGCTAAAGTGGTTAGTACTCCTCTTGCTGCCCACTTTAAGTTAAATATGATGCAAAGTCCTACGACTGATAAAGAGAAGAAAGATATGGAAAGTATTCCATATGCTTCAGCTGTAGGAAGCTTAATGTATGCGATGGTATGTACACGCCCAGACTTGATGCATGCAGTTGGCATTGTTAGTCGCTATTTGTCAAATCCAGGTAGAGAGCACTGGAATGCAGTGAAGTGGATTATGAGGTATCTTCGGGGAACTTCAAATTTGAAACTCAGTTTTGGGACTGGGAAACTTGAGTTAGTTGGATACACAAATTCCGACTTGGCAGAAGATATTGATACTTGTAAATCTACTTCTGGTTATTTGATTTCTTTTGCAGGTGGAGCTGTGTCATGGAAGTCAAGATTGCAGAAGTGTGTTGCACTTTCTACAACCGAAGCTGAATTTATTGCAGTGACTGAAGCTAGTAAAGTGATGCTATGGATGAAGAAGTTCTTAGAAGAACTTGGGTTCAAGCAAAAGAGGTATGTGCTATTTTGTGATAATCAAAGCGCAATTCATCTTGGTAAGAATTCATCTTTTCATTCTAGATCGAAACATATTGATGTTAGATATCATTGGATAAGGGATGTTCTAGATGAAAAGTTGTTGGAACTTGAGAAAATTCATACGGATCATAATGGCCCCGATATGATGACGAAGACTCGGTAGAAGTTTGAACATTGCCGTTTGATAGCAGGGATGGTGAATCCCTCCACATTGTCGTGAGGGGGAGATTTGTTAGCTGGGTTCACTCCTATGTGGAGGAAGCCTAATAAGTTGCAAGCCCAAAAAGGGCTTGAGTCCATATAATAAGTTATATGAGAAAATAGGGTTTTTCACTATCTATATAAAGAGGTAGCAGCAGAAAAGGAAATAGTAACAAGAGAAAAAGAGAAAGCAGAAAATCTGGGGTTTTGGACAATATCTGATTTACATCAAGCTGACATCAGAGGTCGATTCGTGGTCCGATTGAGCTGAAATTTTGTCAGCATGTTCGTGGCGTAATTTTCTCGAATCTGAACGGTTTGATTTTTGTTTGAAGCTCCATACATCAGGTTTTTTGTGGATTGATCAAAACCTGCGTTTTTGGTCAGATTTATCCTTGATCTCTTGTGAAGTTCATGTGTATTGCCAAGAATTATGTTCTTGAGGTATTTGCTGCTATGTACCTCTAGTAACAATTTTATTGATAGTGAAGATTTTCAGGTGGACTCCGGTCCCGTGGTTTTTTATCTCCTCACATCGAAGAGGTTTTCCAAGTAAAAAAATCGTCTTGTGTTCGCGTGTTTGGTATTTATTTTACTCTACTATATCGATTCCTATTAGGTTTACATAAGAGGGAAGATTATTTTATTCCGCTGCGTTGATTCGATATTATTCGAATTATTACCGCTCTCCCATCATGGCATTGGACAGAACAGGTCCTTGTGGATGTGAATTTCCATTATATTGCGATTCTCAAAGTAAAAGTGATTAATGGAAATATTGTGATCTAAGTTATGATTGATGGAGAATGGGATGCTCTAATGTGTCATTGAGCCTAAGCACGAGAAGTCCTAGATGTTTAATGGGGAAGAAGCGCGTCGCTGGTTCGAAGAATGTCTCGACTTACCATTTTCAGACTGCAGAATTTTTAGAGCGGGCCATTCATTCCGGAGCAGATGTCGAAAATTAAAAAGAAACCAACCAACTCAGAAATCGCATTTTTTTGGTCTTTCGTATGCTGGATTCGGGCCGCTGGGACTGGATTCATGTGATTGAGGAGCAATGTTCTGGAGAGAGGAACGGAGAATTAGCTGAGAGAACACTGAGAATTCATTCTGAATAACCCAATCCCAAGTTAAGCTGAAATTTGGTCAACGGGGAAGTTGAAAGGTTACATTCATTAGTCTATTTTCGAGGTGCAGCCGTCGGGTTTGATTTTTTGTTGACTATAATTCATGTCATATTCGCTTTGGAACTTCAAATTACACGTCAAGTGCTCTGGCAATGAGATAGAAGTTTTATTCATTGATCGGCAGATCTTGAAAAGTAAATCAGTTTTTCCTTTGATTGTCTTGCTAAATCGCTTCCATATCGAGAGGTCAAAAATGATGATCTCCAAACTTGACAAAAGAGATCATGCAAGATGGAAAAAGACACCATTGAGGAAGCCATTAACATGGACTTTATAAACTGAACAAATTCAACCTATCCAAAAAGACTCCTGATGGGGTGGGAGACAACCGTTGATAGTTGTTTACATGATGTACGCTTATAGAGAACGTAGCTCCTTTTCTCTTCCCTTTCCATAAACAAAAAAGAAGGCTTTCCATTTTCTCCTTTGCAAGAACAATAGGCATTTACTATGTGGAAATCGAGTGCTTTTCTCGTGATTGCATTCAGACTATCGTGAGATAATTTTGTTCGTGATTCATTGCAATTCAATGTTCGTTCCGAGGTTAATTGTTGTTTGCGCATTGGAATAAGGTAAGTTGTCTTCCACCGATTAGAATTCCAACACAAAACTCACTTTCACCTCACATCGTGTAACCAAACCTTCATAGTCTGCCTTTATTCATTACTATCAGCACTTTCCATACATTAAAGAATTGCACAGAGTGACCAGCAGGCAGTGTTGATGCCGTGACGACCTGTGCTAGTGCCCCTTCGCCGTTAAGGCTTATTTTAACAATAACATTTGGAACTTTAAGAATAGATAGAAGACTTTGACAGTGGAAAACTAATCTTCAGATTCAATCGAACATCCCGTTGTGGCAAGTTGGGTTGCAGGGATAAGCGCAATCGATCTTTTGGGACGTAATCCGTTCGTAATACCAGTCTCCAACAGCCTTTGAAATCGACTGCAAAGAAAAAATGAAAGAGAAACGGACAAACATCAATACATGTTATGGTCCAGTCACGGTGTCATGAAAAATAGTTGAAAAAAGTGGTCATTAGACTCATTACTGTCTTTGCCACTACTGGAGAGTCATTCCTCAGCCACGTCTCTTGTGTCCCAGCTTGGCAATGAGTATAGCAAGAATCTATGAACATTCCTCTTGATGGAGAGGTTCCGACTGCGCTCAGTGCTCTTAAGAACTCCAGCCTGAAATCTGAATAAAATAATTCCAACCAAGTAAATTTTCCAGCTTGAAGCTTCCACAAGACTGTTTTGTAGTGGCTAAAGCTCAACAATTTTTTCACCTTGCATGATTTTGAGTTGATTCGGTGAGCATTTTTTGATATCAAGCTTGCAGCTCTGCCAGGTTCCATGAGGATCAGCTACTCCGGGCGCCAAAATATTCTTAATCTGAAAGCAGCAATAATGCTCGAGAGATCAGTGCACAACACTCATGCCTAATTCGGTTTTCGAGACAGAGTAGCTGATACAGAGTTGAGTTAGAAGTCAAAACTGGAGAACAAAAATGGGGGCTCCAGTGGAAACAAAAAAACGAATTATTGTCTTCTCTTCTGACTGATCTGAAGCTAAATGCCCATCTTAAAAAAGTTTTAGAAACTATCTGGGAATTGCTTTGAAAGTGATGAACAACTCAAATTGTTTATTGGCGAAGCATTATTTTCAATCTTGAGTTTATCAAGTACTAACCTGCCACGCATCATAGGCGGCATTTATAATGAATAATGGGGTCTGAATTTGTGGAACCACGTTTTGAGGGAAGAAGCACTGCAATAATGTTCAGCAATATCGGTTATAATTAGGATACAATTATAAGCAAAAGATGCAGAAATTAACGACAGAATTACTGTCACCTACCAATCCCGGTTTCATTTTGGATGTGCAGGAAGTTGGTAGATTCTTGGCTGATCCCTGAACCATTCATTCGAGTTTTGAGTGACAAAGATTAACAAAGACAACCATATTTCTGAGGCTAACATGTATACACAAATATGTGGTGAGAGAGAGAGAGAGAGTACATGAGTAGCAACCACTTCGCTGTAGAAATTTTCAATGTGTGAAGCTCCAGAAACATCCTTCCTGAATTAGAACCAGAGAAGAGTGCAATGTCATCCAAAGTTCTGGTAATAATTGCAACCCGCATTTTATCCGAGGCCTGAATCCAAAGAAGGAAATAACAAGTTTACGCATTGATAAAATAGCCAGCATCTGCAAGACATTTGACTTTGGTCCTTGCAGGCATGAGAGCTCGGAATCTATCACAATTCAGTATTGCAGTCAACCCACCAGCTGAGCATCCAGAAAGGATAGCCTACATGATTTTCAATTTGCTCCGATTATTTAGGGAAAAAAGGAAAAAAAGGATAAAGATAGAAGGATTGGAGAGTTCATCGAGTCGGTTCATACATTTTGCGCATTACTCATCCCTTTCGACATCAAGTCCTCAACAATTGCTACAAACACCCTCGCTCCTCTAAAGTGAAGGTTGGTGGCCTGATCCAAATATGAAATGATCAAGGAAAATAGCACAAAATGTCAGCAGCCAATTCAGCTCTGCACATGAAATAAAAAGCATAGGGTTTGAGGCTTAAACAAACTTACGGGGTTTACTGCTTCCACGTCCCCAGTAAATGAAGCTCCATCACAATATCTGACCTTGATTTTGTTCCAGTTGTAGAAGTCTAAAACATCACAAGAAAGAAGAAAGGAAGTTGAGATCTGATATTCTCTAAGAAAAGACCAAATTTAAATAGCCATAGAGCCACACCTGGATTAAATTTTTGTTTATTGCTGAGTATACCGGAGAAAGAAAGTTCCTTGACCATCTGTTTCGATGAACCTACCCGTGTATCCCTTCGAGCAAGGCAAGTGGTGACGTTGTTGCACCATCCTCCTCCCTGAGAACACAAAATAGAGCTGTTCAATCCCCATGTCGGGCCAAATTATAACTCATGATGTTCTAGAGAATAAACCTGTGCTCACTGCACAAAATCAAATTAGATGGATAATATGAAAAGGTGCTAGTGTCTAAATTGTGAACATCAGAACACTTCTATTTACTCAGCGGAATTAGCCGACTGTGACTTATAACTACAATTTCTTTCTTTAATATACAGGTGATCAAATACAATCTTAAATTCCTCAATCTATGATAAACTACAGAAGTGCAAACCTCAACAAAAATAAGCCAATTGTTAGCGCCGGCGCCAACTCCCTTATCAAAGTGGTAAGCTGGAGGGCTACCATCCAAACAAACTGCAGAGCACAAAGAACTTCAACCAAGTCAACACTGACAAAACTGATGAAAGGGGAAATTGCAGGACATTTCGCAGTAAGCAATTATATTGATCTTGGACTCACCAGCTCCTTTCGCTACAGCATTTTGGACATATGTAATGCTGACGTTAAAGGCATCAGACTTGAGCAAGATCTGTATGCTCAGTATGACACATAACCATGTCCTCAATCTTGCATCAGCCATTTTGCTGGTAATCAATAAATAGGTCGTATAATATTAGATTCGCTGGGAAAGCAATTTCAGTCAAAATTGATGTAGGCAAGCAGAGCAACAAGGCAAGGGAAGAATCACAATATAGAAATAGATGAGTGACACGTTAACGTTAATTAGCACCCTTTTTAAACAGAGAATAGAAAAAGCTTATAAACGAAGCAAACCCACTAGTAAAAAGTGAAAATAGCAGATGCTAAAGTGTGACAGGCTTGAAAAAGAGACTTCTTGCTAATCATATAGAATGAACGAGTCTATTGTTCATCAGGATCGATACCTTTTCCCGACATAGACAACCTCAAACCTTTCTTACTCTACTTACTCTTAGTTGCTAAGGAAATAAATAGTACTAGCTACGAGATCAGAACCAAACGCATCTGAATCACAATAATTCCATTCTCATACAACATAAACAAAATCCAAGAACGAATATTGAAAAAAAAAAAGAAAAACACAAGGAGGATCACTAAGGATTGAGTGAAAGAGATCCAAGTGAAGAAGACTCAAAACTGAACTTGCACATTCATTTCAAGATTACATTCTAAGGATTGAATGGTGGCCAGAAAAGCTAACATAGATCACCCAGGAAAGGAAAGAACACGATGGAAGTACCCGAGCGATGAGGAAGTTGCAGAATGTAGCTGACACCCAAATCCAGAAACGAGCTCAAATCTTCCCACAACTTCTCTTCTCATTTTCAAGAACCGAAGTGCCTTATTTATCCTCGCAGTGGGGCTTTGCGCGTTTTGGCGAGGCGGCTAAGCTCACTTTCCACTTGTCTCAAGTAGTATTAGACTATTAGTAGTACAATGGGCAAAGCAAAGTCCAGACTTCAAAAACCGACACCTATTCACTTGCGAATATATTTTAAAAAGGGAAAAAGAAGGAACTATGATTCTTGAAAACCCTCTTTTTTCCACAACCTTTTGTGTACGGTGGTGCCATGCTGCGCAGGGTCTCAGGTAAGTATCCCACCTGAAATGTAGCTGACAATAGACAGTAGAAGTGTGCATGATCTAGGCGAGTGGTTCTTGACTTAAAACTAGAAACCGTCCACTAAGGACCGATTCCGAAAAATTGGAATCGGGATTTACCCGTTTGTTCCATGAATCCACCCGATAACCGAACCGCCGACTCGAGTTTAAGCGTTTACAAAAACACGATTCACTGAATTTTTTAAAGATTTACAAAAGAAAAAATATAAAATAAAATTAAAAGAGCAAGTTTCCTCATCCAATCCACGCCAAAGAAGTCCTCTGCATGAAGAGTTAAAAGTGGTGGGCCCAAGGTCAAAAGTTTGACCCTGGGCACACGCACACCCAAAGACCAAAGACCAATGCAGCGTCTTTCACGTGAAGCCAAAAAGGAAAAGAATGTGGGCCCTAGGTCAAGAATTTGACTTTTGGGGCACACGTATAAAAGAGAAGCTGACAGCGAGGGTTTTCTCTTCTTGGCCGTTATACGTACATGCCGCGCTGAAGCCCTACGTGATCAGAAAAAGGAAAAGCTGTATGTAAAAGGGAGCCGCAAATCCTTGAATCCGCGTGCGTTTTGAGGCAAGGGATACGCGGTAATTTTGTGCCGTGAGTTTATTCCTAAGTGAGTTGTTTATTTATAAACATTTTGAGTTTGAGGTTAAATTTAGGTGTGGAAACACTTGAGCGATTGAGCGATTGTAAACTCTGATACTCCGATTGCTCTCCCCGTGGACATAGGTATCGATACTCGGACTGAACCACATAAATTTCTGATGTCCTTATTTTTCTCGTTTATTTCTCTGGCGATTTTGCATTGACGTAAATTATAATATCCTGTTGTTTCCGCGTATTATATCCCAACAATTGGTATCGGAGCATGGGGTTAGATTTCTTGATTGTGATTTGGAGTTTTTGCTTGTCTGATTATTATCTGGAAATTCTGTTACTGCAATTATGTCTGAGAGAAAATCTAAGATTGAAAAGTTTGATGGGAGTAACAATTTTGTATTATGCAGCATTAAGATGCGGGCATTATTGACAACATAAGGTTTGGTCAAGGCATTGGATGGTGAAGATGAGTTGTCAATTATAATGAAAGCCTCAAATAAGGTAGAGCTAATGGAAAATGCAAAGAACATAATCCTGTTAAATTTGAGGATGAGGTTTAATAGAGGTTATTGAGGAGAAGGATGCCGCAACATTATGGACAAAACTTCAAACATTTTATGTGAAGAAAGGTTTGAACAATCGCTTGTACATGTTGAAAAAGATGTTTCAATTTAGATATACTGAAGGTACGTCTATCAAAACCCACCTAGATGAATTTAATAAACTCATGTTGAATTTGAAGAATGTTGATAAGATACTTGATGATGAAGAACATGGCATAATATTGTTAGCCTCTTTACTAGAGTAATGAGAGCATTTTACCGATTCATTGTTGTAGGGGCATACTACAATTACCTCAGAAGAGGTAAAGTCCGCCTTATTCTCTAAGGAGTGGTAGAAAAAGTTGCGAGATGACGGTCTGATGAAATGAGTAATGCAAACACTGACGATTTAAGGTAGAGAACAACATCGAGAACCTAGTAGCAGCAGAGGTAAAAACATATCAAAATCACGCCATAGAAAGTTCAAGGGACGGATGAAGTGCTTTGAGTGTCACGAGGAGGGATACATTAGGAGAGATTGTCCAAAGTGAAGAAATAAAGTTGATAAGTAGAATGCCACAAGCAGTGTGGAAAACATTGCTGAAGGGAGCATTAATGATGTAGAATTTGTCTTATGTGTGACTGTTATTTCATCAAGAGACGAATGGGTGTTAGATTCGGGATGTTCTTATCATATGACGTCTCATAAGAAGTGGTTTACTACTTACCAAGCTGTAGATGGTGATAGGGTTCTTTTGGGGAATAATGCAATCTGTATGGCCGTGGGATAGGGACAACTCGGATCCGGATGCACGATGGGGTGGTTTGCACATTGACAGATGTGAGGCATGTACTAGAGCTCAAGAAGAACCTTATTTCTCTAGGGACACTCGATGATATCGGGTGTAGGTACACCGCTGAAGGTGGAGTACTGAAGATCTCTCAAGATGCTATGACAGTGATGAAAGGGAAGAAAGTGAATACTTTCTATTATCTACTGGGAGAGACCGTGACCGGAACCGCTGCAGTTTCATTAAGTGAGTCAGACTCTAATTTGACTCAATTATAGCATATGCGTTTAGGGCACATGAGTGAGATAGGTATGACAATGCTGAGTAAAAATGGGGTTGTTGAAGGGACATAAGACAAGGAAGCTGGACTTATGTGAGCATTGCATCCATGGGAAGCAGCACCAAGTTAAGTTTACTACAATTATTCATTCGACCAAACGACTAGTTAAATATATTCATTTAAATGTCTAGGGCCCGTCTTCAATTCCTTCGAAATGAGGTGCCCGATATATGTTGACATTTATCGATGACTATTCAAGGAAGATATGAGTATACTTTCTGAAGCACAAATATGAAGTGTTTGATCGGTTTAAAAAATTTAAGGCATTGATTGAGAAGCAGTCAAATAAGCAAATCAAGTGCTTGAGAACCGATAATGGCATAGAGTTCTATGGTAAATATTTTACTGAGTTTTACGAGAAAAAATGTATTGTAAGACCGCACAGTACCTGGGACACATAATAGAATGGCATGGTAGAACGGAAGAACATAATTTTCCTTGAGCAAGCTCGATGCATGCTTTCGCATGTAGGACTTGGGAAGGAATTTTGGGCCAAAGTAGTGAACATGGCATGTTACCTGGTTAATTGATCTCCATCATCTGCTTTTGAGTGAAAGACTCCTGAGGAAGTATGGTCGATGAAACATGTTGATTATTTCGGATTACGAATATTTAGATGTCTTACGTATGCTCATGTGAGTGATGGTAAGTTTGAGTCGAGGGCGAAGAAGTGCATATTTCTGGATTATGCACATGGGGTGAAAGGCTACTGGCTATGGTGCATCGATCTCAAATCACCCGATTTTCTAATCAGCAGAGATGTAATCTTCGATGAGACTGCAATGCTTTAACAGAGGAGTTCTGAGACACAATTAGTAGAGAAGAAGGATCATGGTATCATTAGTGAGGTGGAGTTTCAAGTGTAGACTCTGGAGACATCGAAGGTAATAGAAGTTGAGATTGCGGATGAAGCCAAGTTGAGACTATAGATGAAGTCGCAATTCCTGAAGTTAGTGATAGTGAACAATTAGCAAAGCCACAACAGACTATAGCTATAGATAGACAGAGAAGGAAAATTAAATCATCGGTATGTTATGGTTATATAGATATTGCTTATGCATTGACTGTAGGTGATGAGGTAGAAACAGATGAGCCTTCGTCTTACTCTGAGGCGATGGCTAGTCCGGGGTCGTCGCAGTGGTTAGAGGCTATGAATGAAGAGATAGAATCTCTCAATCGAAATTAGACATGGGAGTTGGTTAAAGTACTAAATAGCCAAAAGATTGTCGGAAGTAAATGGGTTTTCAAATGGAAAAAAGGGCATTCCTGGTGTTGAGGCAGCGAAGTATAAGGCGAAACTTATGACGAAGGGATATACACAGCGTGATGGCATTAACTACAATGAGGTGTTCTCTCATGTGGTAAGACATACTTCTATTCGTGTTTTATTTGCCTTAGTTGCTTTGTAGGATCTCGAGTTAGAGCAGCTAGATGTGAAAAATGCATTTCTTCATGGTGAGTTGGAGGAGCAGATTTACATGAGGCAACCAAAGGGTTTTGCTATTTTGGGTAAGGAAGGTCATGTTTGTTTGTTAAGGAAATCTTTGTATGGGCTGAAATAGTCTCCTAGGCAATGATATAAACGTTTTGATGCTTTCATGGCTAGTCAAGACTATTCTAAAAGTCAGATGGATAGTTGCATTTACTATAGGAGATTGGAGAATGGTTTTTTGATTTATCTACTCTTATACGTTGATGATATGCTGATAGCAACTAAGAATATGTCTAATATTGATGTGCTGAAGATGCAGTTAAATGCTGAATTTGAGATGAAAGATTTAGGTGCTACAAAGAAAATTTTGGGTATGGATATTTTGCGTGACAGGACTGCAGGAGTTTTATGTCTATTTCAAAAGAAATATATTGAGAAGATCGTTACACGTTTTAACATGCAGTCGGCGAAATTTGTAAGTACACCTTTAGCGAAGCACTTTAAATTTTCAGATAAATTATCATCGTAAACTGAGGAGGAGGAGGAGCATATGTCCCATGTTTCTTATTCTAGTGTTGTGGGTAGTATTATGTATGATATGGTGTGCACTAGACCTGATAATCATTGTTAGTTGCTATATGAAGCGTCCTGGTAAAGCTCATTAGGAAGTTGTGAAGTGAATTCTCAGTTATTTGAAGGGAACAACAGACGTGGGTTTAGTATACCAGAGGGACAACAATGGTAGTGAGCCACTGGTTTTGTGGATTCAGATCACGCCGGTGACTTGGATGATTGCAGGTCTTTAGCATGGTACGTATTTACGCTAGCGAGTGGTGCGATTAGTTGGAAAGCGTCCTTACATGACCACATTGCATTTTCTTCGACTAAGGCAGAGTACATGACACTAACCTTTGTAGCAAATGAGGCGATATGGTTACAAAGTTTGCTCTCGGACTTTGGGTTTGAACAAAAAGTGTGGATATACACTACGATAACCAAGGTGCGATATATTTGGCGTATAATCCAGTTTATCACGAATGAACGAAGCATATTAATATCAGGTACCACTTCATCCGAAATGTCTTAGCTAAAGGTATTGTTACTGTTAAAAAGATTGTTACAGTAGATAACCTGGCAAACATGATGACTAAGTCTGTTCCTTTGGTGAAGCTCAAACTCTACTTGAGCTCTATTGGCATTTGTGGAGAGTGAGTGCCCCTCGGGGCATTAGGAGAGCAGCATGGATGATGAACACTATAACTTGGCTTCAAACATCGAGCCAAGGTGGAAAATTGTTAAATTATGACTTGAGTTTGACCGTTTGCAAAAACGCGATTCGCTAGATTTTTTGAAGATTTACAAAAGAGGAAATATAAAATAAAATTAAAAGGAGCAAGTTTCCTCATCCAATCCACGCCGAAGAAGTCCTCTGCATGAAGAGTTAAAAGTGGTGGGCTCAAGGTCAAAAGTTTGACCTTGGGCACACACGCACACCCAAAGAGACCAAAGACCAATCATGAAGCCAAAAAGGAAAAGAAGGTGGGCCCTAGATCAAGAATTTGACTTTTGGGGCACACATATAAAAGGGACGTAGACAGTGAGGGTTTCCTCTTCTTGGCAGCTTACGTACATGCTGAGAGAAGGACGGTGCCGCTAAAGCCCTACATGATCAGAAAAAGAAAAGCTGTATATAGAAGGGAGTTGCAAGTCCTTGAATCCGCGGGCATTTTGAGGCAAGACATGTGGTAATTTTGTGCCGTGAGTTTATTCCCAGTGAGTTATTTATTTATAAACACTTTGGCTTTTGGGTTAAATCTAGATGTGGAAACACTTGAGCGATTGTAAATTTTGATACTCCGATTATAATGGATTATTTGCTGCTGCTTCTTTCCGTGCACGTAGGTACCGATACTCGGATCGAACCACGTAAATTTCTGGTATCCTTATTTTTCTTGTTTATTTCTTTGACGTAAATTACAAGATCCTGTCGTTTCCGCGTATTATATCCCAACAGAACTAATCTTGACGCAAAACAATTTTGATTTTTAATATAGAACGACTACGTGACATCAAAGCAAGCCAAAGAAAGAAAAACTAAATTTAAGTATGTGGAACAAAGATTCATTTGTTGCAACTATAAATATATCTCTTAGATAAAAAAAAAAAAAAAACGCAAACAGATGGAATGCAACATTCTCCCATTTCCTGCTTGCAAGTAGCCACAGATGGCTAAATTTTCTTTGACCAAAGGTAAAGGTTCCTTATTGTCTTGCTTCCTTGTTTGTTTTGTCTAGAGACACTAGTCTTTCTCTCTGCTAGAACATCCATTAGGGTCATTTTGCCTACACCACTAACGCCTACTAGTGCTTTTAGCACACTTGGCCTAAAAGCACCACTAACATCTCTTAGCATTTGGAGATGATCTTCTTCAACTCCTTGTTTCTTCATTTCCTGGCATACAACGCATGTGTAACTTCTACAGCTAGACCTTACACTCAAGAAATTTATGTAAAGAACTAATTTGTTCCAAAAAAATTAATATGTAAATAGCAATGGTGATAGGAGGAACCGAGGAAGAGACAGAGAAGAGAGAGATAGAACCGAAGACGAAGAGACAGTGAGATGAGATCTAGGGTTTGTTTTAGTAATTTTTTTTAATATTAAAAATTAATCAATCCGATCCGGGTGGGCGGGTGAGCGGATCGCCCATGGAACCGGGAATCGGATCGGTACCCACCGGTTCCCATAAATTGGAATTGGGAACCGGACCGATTCCCTTAAGAACCGCTGGTTCCAGGCGGTTTCGGTTCGGTTCCGGGCGGTTCTGGTCCGGTTCTCGGCGATCCGGGCGGATTCCGGTTCTTTTGCACACCCCTAAGAGACAGTAGGCCATGTATCACATCGGTGGATGCGTTCCAACATTAATGTGCGTCTCAAAACTGTGATTGGGATGATGATTTTATTCCTTTCCCTAAAGACTATACATTATATGAATGGATTATTTAATTCCCCTCAAGCTAAAGTTCACAACGTGTGGATTTAAGGCCGATTGTTCTGACCCCTTTTTTCTGAAGTAGAGTAATCTTTTTTTTTTTTTTTCCTTGAAGACTATAGATATTATATGAATGGATTATTTAATTCCCCTCCAGCTAAAGTTCACAACAAGTGGATTTAAGGCCGATTGTTCTGACCCCTTTTTTCTGAAGTAGAGTAATCTTTTGTTTTTTTTTTTTTTTTCCATGTCAAATAAGATAATTATTCTAATTTTTTAAAAATATACTTTGAGGGATGTAATATAATTTTCGATGAAATGAAATTATGGCCCCTGCAACAAAGGCAGGTGACTTAATAACTGGAGTGGACCATGTGATTGACAGCAATCCGCTAAGGACAGGGCCACATCAAGTGGTGGAAGGAGGACCCGTGATGATCACATGCTGTGATTAATCCTCATGAAATGGATTTTGAGTTCAAGTGTTGGCACAAATTTATCCTAAACTTTTTTTTTATAATTAGTGCATATCACAGCACTTTGTATACAAGTTATAAGAAATGGTATGCGATTTGGATGGGTTATGATCGAAGGATCACTGCACCAACGAGCCACGGAAGCTCCTGTTGCTTTCGAATGTATTTCATGGGTACCCCATGTTTGGTCAGTTGCCTACACAGCGCTGCTGCTCCCTTCGGTTCCACACTCGGGTCTTGAGTTTGAATACTTTGGCGAGCCTATTACAAGCTCACTTGAGGGTAGGGATTGGACCCTCTCACATCGTCATGACGGGGCTATTACCTTGATGCATCAATCTATTGTATTGTTTGCATGGATAAGAAAACGCTAATGCAAAAACCGCGTGCTCTGGAGCATCACTTCAATTACTCCCGTGCCAACCCCTCTCCTTCAAGATCCTCGGCCATGAGCTCGACCCCGATTTAGGAATTGACGGATCAATTTGGGGCCTTTTGTTTCCGATTAATACCCACGTCAGCGGCATGTGCCATGCATTTCGAGAGGAAAATGCTCTCGTCAATCGGGCAGCCAGCGACGAGCTGTGGTTTTGAGAGCTTATCCCTTTCTATCCTCTGGACAACTCAGTGGGTCATTGAGTCCAGCCCAAAGAAAGCGACAACTCCATAGATGGAACGAAGGTGCCAGCCCTAAAGTTCATGTCGGTTTCAATCGATCAATTCATTCATTCCGGAGCAGATGTCGAAAATTGAGAAAGAAATCAACAAACTCAGAAGTTGCATTTTTTTGGTCTTTTGTATGCTGGATCTGGGCTGCTGGGACTGGATTCATGTGATTGAGGAGCAATGTTCTGGAGAGAGGAACAGAGAATTAGCTGAGAGAACACTGAGAATTCATTCTGAATAACCCAATCCCAAGTTAAGCTGAAATTTGATCAACGCGGGGAAGTTGAAAGGTTACATTCATTAGTCTATTTTCGAGGTGCAGCCGTCGGGTTTGATTTTTTGTTGACTATGGTTCATGTCATATTCGCTTTGGACCTTCAAAGGGATAATTCTTTAGGTTACACGTCAAGTGCTTTGGTAATGAGATAGAAATTTCGTTCATTGATCAACAGATCTTGAAAAGTAAATGAGTTTTTCCTTTGTCTTGCTAAATCACTTCCATATCAAGAGGTCAAAAGATGACAATTTTGGATCTCCAAACTTGACCCAAAAGAGATCATGCAAGATGTGAAAAAGCTACTTATGAATGTGAGGATTATGTTGGACATTGACATGCTGATATCTTTCGACTTTATTAACTTACTGAACAAATTCAACCTATCCAAAACTCACTTTCACCTCACATCGTGTAAACAAACCTTCATGGTCTGCCTTTTATTCATTACTAGCAGCACTTTCCATACATTAAAGAATTGCACAGAGTGACCAGCAGGCAGTGTTGGTGCCGTGACGACCTGTGCTAGTGCCCCTTCGCCGTTAAGGCTCATTTTAACAATAACATTTAGAACTTTAAGAATAGATAGAAGAGTTTGACAGTGGAAAACTAATCTTCAGATTGTCCATTGGCATCGAATATCCGGTTGTGGCAAGTCGGGTTGCAGGGATAAGGGCAATCGATCTTTTGGAACGTAATCCGTTCGTAATACCAGTCTCCAACAGCCTTTGCAATCGACTGCAAAGAAAAAATGAAAGAGAAACGGACAAACATCAATACATGTTATGGTCCAGTCACGGTGTCATGAAAAATAGTTGAAAAAAGTGGTCATTACTGTCTTTGCCACTAATGGAGAGTCATTCCTCAGCCACGTCTCTTGTGTCCCAGCTTGGCAATGAGCATAGCAAGAATCTATGAACATTCCTCTTGATGGAGAGGTTCCGACTGCGCTCAGTGCTCTTAAGAACTCCAACCTGAAATCTGAATACAATAATTCCAACCAAGTAAATTTTCCAGCTTGAAGCTTCCACAAGACTGTTTTGTAGTGGCTAAAGCTCAACAATTTTTTCACCTTGCATGATTTTGAGTTGACTCGGTGAGCATTTTTTGATATCAAGCTTGCAGCTCCGCCAGGTTCCATGACGATCAGCTACTCCGGGGGCCAAAATATTCTTAACCTGAAAGCAGCAATAATGCTCAAGAGATCAGTGCACAACACTCATGCCTAATTCGGTTTTCAAGACAGAGTAGCTGATACAGAGTTGAGTCACAAGCCAAAACTGGAGAACAAAAATGGGGGATCCAGTGGAAACAAAAAAACGAATTATCATCTTCTCATCTGACTGATCTGAAGCTAATTTGCCCATCTTAAAAAAGTTTTAGAAACTGTCTGGAAATTGCTTTGAAAGTGATGACAACTCAAATTGTTTATCGGCAAGGCATTATTTTCAATCTTGAGTTTATCAAGTACTGACCTGCCACGAATCATAGGCGGCATTTATAATGAATAATGGGGTCTGAATTTGTGGAACCACGTTTTGAGGGAAGAAGCACTGCAATAATGTTCAGCAATATCAGTTGTAATTAGGACACAATTATAAGCAAAAGATGCAGAAATGAACAACAGAATTACTGTCACCTACCAATCCTGGTTTCATTTTGGATGTGCAGGAAGTTGGTAGATTCTTGGCTGATCCCTGAACCATTCATTCGAGTTGAGTGACAAAGATTAACAAACACATGCATATTTCTGAGACTAACATGTGTACACATAAATATGTGGTGAGAGAGAGAGAGAGAGAGTACATGTGTTGCAACCACTTCACTGTAGAAATTTTCAATGTGTGAAGCTCCAGAAACATCCTTCCTGAATTAGAACCAGAGAAGAGTGCAATGTCATCCAAAGTTCTGGTAATAATTGCAACCCGCATTTTATCCGAGGCCTGAATCCAAAGGAGGAAATAACAAGCTTACGCATTGATAAAATAGCCAGCATCTGCAAGACATTTGACTTTGGTCCTTGCAGGCATGAGAGCTCTGAATCTATCACAATTCAGTATTGCAGTCAACCCACCGGCTGAGCATCCAGAAAGGATAGCCTACATGATTTTCAATTTGCTCCCGATTATTTAGGCAAAACAGGAAAAAAAGGATAAAGATACGAAGGATTGGAGAGTTCATCAAGTTGGTTCATACATTTTGCGCATTACTCATCCCTTTCGACATCAAGTCCTCAACAATTGCTACAAAAGCCCTCGCTCCTCTAAAGTGAAGGTTGGTGGCCTGATCCAAATATGAAATGATCAAGGAAAATAGCACCAAATGTCGCAGCAAATTCAGCTCTGCACATGAAATAAAAAACATAGGGTTCGAGGCTTAAACAAACTTACGGGGTTTACTGCTTCCACGTCCCCAGTAAATGAAGCTCCATCACAATATCTGACCTTGATTTTGTTCCAGTTGTAGAAGTCTAAAACACCACAAGAAAGAAGAAAGGAAGTTGAGATATGATATTCTCTAAGAAAAGACCAAATTTAAATAGCCATAGAGCCACACCTGGATTAAATTTTTGTTTATTGCTGAGTATACCGGAGAAAGAAAGTTCCTTGACCATCTGTTTCGATGAACCTAACCGTGTTTCCTTTCGAGCAAGGCAAGTGGTGACGTTGTTGCACCATGCTCCTCCCTGAGAACACATAATAGAGCTGTTCAATCCCCATGTCGGGCCAAATTATAACTCATGATGTTCTAGAGAATAAATCTGTGCTCACTACACAAAATCAAATTAGATGGATAATATGAAAAGGTGCTAGTGTCGAAATTGTGAACATCAGAACACTTCTATTTACTCAGCGGAATTAGCCGACTGTAACTTATAACTACAATTCCTTTCTTTAATATACAGGTAATCAAATACAATCTTAAATTCCTCAATCTATGATAAACTACAGAAGTGCAAACCTCAAAGAAAATAAGCCAATTGTTAGCACCGGCGCCAACTCCCTTATCAAAGTGGTAAGCCGGAGGGCTACCATCCAAACAAACTGCAGAGCACAAAGAACTTCAATCAAGTCAACACTGACAAAACTCGAATGAAAGGGGAAATTGCAGGACATTTCGCAGTAAGAAGTTAAATTCATCTTGGACTCACCAGCTCCTTTCGCAACAGCATTTTGGACATACGTAATCCCAACATTAAAGGCTTCAGACTTGATCAAGATCTGTATGCTCAGAATGACATACAACCACGTCCTCAATTTTGCATCAGCCATTTTCCTGGGCAATCGATAAATCGGTCGTATAATATTAGATTTGCTAGGAAAGCAATTTCAACCAAAATTGATGCAGGTAAGCAGAGCAACAAGGCAAGGGAAGAATCAGAATATAGAAATAAATGAGTGACATGTTAACGTTAATTAGCACCCTTTTTAAACAGAGAATAGAAAAAGCTTATAAACGAAGCAAACCCACTAGTAAAAAGTGAAAAGAGCAGATGCTAAAGTGTGACAGGCTTGAAAAAGAGACTTCTTGCTAATCATATAGAATAAACGAGTCCATTCCACAACAGGATCGATACCTTTTCCCGTAGACAACCTCAAACCTTTCTTACTCTACTGACTCTTAGTTGCTAAGGAAGTAAATAGTAATAGCTACAGATCAGAACCAAACGCATCTGAATCACAATAATTCCATCCTCATACAACATAAACAAAATCCAAGAACGAATATGAAAAAAAGAAGAAGAAAAAAATGCAAGGAAGATCACTAAGGATTGAGTGAAACAGATCCAAGTGAAGAAGACTCAAAACCGAACTTGCGCATTCATTTCAAGATTACATTCTAAGGATTGAATGATGGCCAGAAAAGCTAACATAGATCACCCAGAAAAGGAAAGAACACGATGGAAGTACCCGAGAGATGAGGAAGTTGCAGAATGTAGCTGACACCCAGATCCAGAAATGAGCTCAAATCTTCCCACAACTTCTCTTCTCTTTCTCAAGAACCAAAGTGCCTTGTTTATCCTCGTACTGTTTACGCGTTGGCGAAACAGCTAAGGTCACTTTCCACTTCTCTCAAGTATTAGTAGTACAGTGGGCAAAGCAAAGTCCAGACTTCAAAAACCGACACCTATTCACTTGCGAATATATTTTAAAAAAGGGAAAAAGAAGGAACTTTGATTCTTGAAAACTTTCTCTTTTTGCCACAACCTTTTGTGTACGGTGGCGCCATGCTGCGCAGGGTCTCGGTTAAGTATCCGACCCGAGACGGTAGCTGACAAGAGACAGCAGGCCGTGGATCACGTCGGTGGACGCGTTTCGACATCAATGCGTGTCTCGAAACAGGGATTGGGATGATGACTTTATTCCTTTCCATGAAGACTATATATTATATGAATGGATTATTTAATTCCCCTCAAGCTAAAGTTTACAACCTGTGTGGATTTACGGCCGATTGTTCTGACCCCTTGTTTCTGAAGTAATCTTTTTTTTTTTCATGTCAAATAAGATAATTATTCTATTTTTTTTAAAATATACTTTGTGGGATGTAATATGATTTTCGATGAAATGAAATTATGCCCCCGGCGACAAAGGCGGTGACCTAATAATTGGAGTGGACCATGTGATTGACGGCGATATGCTAACGGCAAGCCCACATCAAGTGGTGGAAGGAGAACTCGTGATGACCACATGTTGTGATTAGTCTTCATGAAATGGATTTTGAGTTCAAGTATCGGCACAAATTTATCCTAAACTTTTTTATAATTAATGCATATCACATCGCTTTGTATAAGAGTTATAAGAAATTGTATGCGATTTGGATGGGTTATGATCGAAGGATCGCGGCACCAACGAGCCACAGAAGCTCCTGTTGCTTTCGAATGTATTTCATGGGTACCCCATGTTCGGTCACTTGCCTACACAGTGCCGCTGCTCCCTTCGGTTCCGCACTCGGGTCTTGAATTCGAATACTCTGGCAAGCCTATTACAAGCTTACTTGAGGGTAGGGATTGGACCCTCTCACATCGTCATGACGGGGCTATTATCTTGACGCATCAATCTATTGTACTGTTTGCGTAGACAAGAAAACACTAATGCAAAAATCGCGTGCTCGACCCAGATTTAGAACTTTACAGCTCAATTTGGGGCCTTTCGTTTCCGATTAATACCCACGTCAGCGGCATGTGCCATGCATTTCGAGAGGAAAATGGTCTCGTCAATCGGGCAACCAGCGAAGGGCTGTGGTTTTGAGAGCTTATCCCTTTCTATCGTCTGGACAACTCAGTGGGCCATTGAGTCCAGCCCAAAGAAAGCGACACCTCCATGGATGGAACGAAGGTGCCAGCCCTAAAGTTCAAGTCGGTATCAATCGATCAATTCAATCTTTGGATCGGCCCGGAAATAATCAAAGCGGTAATGACGCATGGATCCAATGCATCGGGCGCTTACTCTTCTACGAGCGAGTAGGTGCGTTCTATTATCAATCATGATACTCTAGGCAAAAGGGCAGTGTGATGTCAACATTAGAATCATTTCAGACACTTAATGACCCGAAAATTAGCTTCGTAGTGACCTTATAGTCCACAAAAAATAACGACATTTAAGGTCGAATTATTATTTTATGAAACCTCCTAGCTAATAATTTCTCATTTCCCTAATGAAATAACGTGATCTATTATTACCGGGAGTTTACCTTTTTGTGATAACGTGAATCTGTTGATCCTTTTGCTTTATTTGGTCATCTCACATGGTTTCTTTGATCAAGTTTAGGTAAGTGGTGATGGGTACCCCAGTTCGAACCGACTAATTTCTTATGGCATTTGTTAATTTTAAGAGAGTTTTTATTTCTCATTAATATTCTAAAATTAGAGAAGTAGAAAACTTTTACTTCTTATTTATGTTCTAAACCTATTTCTAAACTAAAAAGTTTATTTTAGAGGTAAAAAATTGAAATTACATTATTAAACAGATTTCTATTTCAAACATATTCTCACGAATAGAAAAATAATTTTGGCCAAAAATAAAATAGTCAACATGCGCGCCTTTAATGACCAAAAAAATCAAAAGATTGTAGTGACCCTTATATAGTCCACAAAAATAACAACATATAAGGTTGAATTATTATTTCATGAAAGTTCTGGCAAATGGGGACCATTTGCCTAATGAAATAATGTGATCTATTATTGCTGGGACTTCACCTTTTTGTCATTAACGTAAATCTGTCGATCCTTTCGTTTTATTTGGTCGACTCACATAGTTTCTTTGATTGGGTTTGGGTATGTGGTGACGGATACCTTAGCTCGATTAGACTAATTTCTTGTGGCATCTATTAATTTCAAGAGAGTTTTTATTTCTCATATAGAGAAGTAGAAATTGTTTTTCTCATTATTGTTCCAAATCTATTTCTGAACTAAAAATTTATTTCAGAAATAGAAAAATGAAATTATATTATCAAATGAATTTCTATTTTAAACATGTTCTGGGAACAAAAAAATAATTATGGTCAAAAATAAAATGATTATCATATGCATATTTAGTGAGCAGAAAATCAGAATGTCGTAGTGACCTTATAGTCCACAGAAATAACAACATATAAGGTCAAATTATTATTTCATGAAAGTCCTAGCAAATGGTCCCCCACTTGCCTAACGAAATAACATGATCTATTATTGCTTAGACTTTACATTCTTGTCATCACGTGAATCTATTGACCCTTTCGCTTTATTTAGTCAATTCACACGGTTTCTTCATTTGGGTGTGGGTAAGTGGTGACGGATACCTAAGTTCAAACCAACTCATTTTTGTGACATATGTTAATTTTAAGAGAGTTTTCATTTCTCATTAATATTTCAGAAATAGAGAAGTTAAAATTTTTTACTTCTTATTTATGTTATAAACTTATTTTTGAACTAAAATTTGTTTCAAAAATAAGAAAATGAAATTACGTTATCAAATGATTATTATGCGCTCCTTAATGACCAGAAAATCAAAATGTTGCAATAACCTTGTAGTCCAAAAAAATAACATCTAAGGTGTCGAATTATTATTTCATGAAAGTCCTAGCAAATGGTCGCCCATTTGCCTAATGAAATAATGTGATCTATCATCGTTGGGACTTTACCTTTTTGTTTTCACATGATTCTGTTGACCCTTTCACTTTATTTGGTCAATCCACACAATTTCTTCAATCGGGTTTGGGTAAGTAGCCACGGATACTGGAGCTCGAACCGACTGATTTCTAATGGTATTTGTTAATTATAAGACTTATGGTTCACTCCAAAAAAAACAATTGGCTTCGGCCCGACGCGGTCCTTGACTATCATTAGGTTGAGTAGTCTTGCTAGATATTATAAAAGTTTAAACTATTAGATAATTTAATTTAATCACTCTAACATTCTTCCTTGTAGTTAGGGGTGTGCATGGTCCGGGCAGGCGGTTCCCGACCTAGAACTAGAAATTGCCCGCTAAGGACCGGTTCTGAAAAATTAGAACTGGGATCCACCCGTTTATTGCATGGATCCACTCGGGAACCGGACCGTCGGTCCGGTCCGGTTCCCGGGTAGATCCATGGAACCGATCTTAATGCAAAACAATTTTAGTTTTCAACATAAAACGACTACTTGACATCAAAGCAAGCCAAAGAAAGAAAAACCAAATTTAAGTACATGGAGATGCGGACGGCGAGAGAAGTAAACGCAGTGAAATGGCGATAGGATTAAGAGCCAAAGACGAAGGGAGTGAGATGAGATCTAGGGTTTCTTTTAGTATTTTTTTTTAATATTAAAATGGTTCCAGTTCGGTCTGGGTGAGCGGGCGGGCGGATTTGCCCATGGAACCGAGAACCGGATCAGTACCCACTGATTCCCATAAATTGGAACCGGGAACCAGACCGGTTCCCTCAAGAACTGCCGGTTCTGAGTAGTTCCGGTTCGGTTCCGGGCGGTCCGGGCGGTTCCCAGGTATTTTGCACATCCCTACTTGCAGTGAGGCAAATAGGCACTTGAAAAAATTTAAATTCGAGACCTCCTTCTTTGATACTATGTAGGATTTTGTAGGACTATTGTTAACTATTCTAAAAATTTAAGTTATTAGATGAATGCGTGATTTAATATTTAATTATTCTAATTTTTAAGATAATAATCATCATATCTCTAGATTGCTAACATAAACACCTTGACACCACTCCCACAAATCAATTGTACAACGCTTCTACATCTCTCATGCTTCACCCCGATGCTATAAAGCCTCACTTTTCAGCCCACAAAGGTATGGGAGACATCAGAACGTGACAAAAGTTTGAAGCTCATCTTTAGACATGAATTTGATATATAAAGAATTTTCTATCAAGAACCTTAGATGGAGAATTATTCTGGCTCTGTCAATTGTTAACACTATATTTCTACAAATGCTATTGTTGCCGATTTTGCCAAAGGCGATGATTCAAATTTAGGGGTTGAAAGACATTAGGTGGCGACCTTTATTAAGAGAATAAGGTCTTTTCTTCTATTTTTTTTAATAATCAAAGGTGTGTCTTTCAAGTGAATGGAATACCTTGCATGCTTCTTCAATAGATGAGTTGACCGAGTATTAATGCACATGATGGAGCTGCTTAAAATGGGGGTTCAACTACTCTTTGTGGCACTGTTTTTCTTTTCAGTGAAGTGGATTCATTGCTCATCATTAGTGGCAGATGCAAAAGTTTATTTACGCTGCTAAACTCATTCATTTTAATAACAATTATAGCTTTCAGTTTCTTCTATCAAACCATGTTTCAGAGTTTGCTATTGGCCCTTGACTCACTTCAGCTCTCGAGCCCAATAGGTAAGTGGGTTTAGACAGATTCTTGGGTCTCTCTCTCTCTCTCTCTCTCTTCCCACATAGCATTACCCAGAATTGTATATTGCCTTTTTTCCCAACTGGAGACTGTGGGCTACATCTGGTTTCATTATGTATATTGCATTTTTTCCCAATTAGAGGCTGTGGGCTACATCTGGTTTCATTATCATAAAATGGATCGAATCCTGAAGTTAGAGCAAGAATATCATGATCTATAGCCTCAAGTAAATTCTCTATCTCCACACAGAGTCGCCCCTTATTCTAATATGAGCTCTGTGTATGAGCTTGAAGATATAACTTGATTCATTGAACCTGTCCATCGGAATAGGAGACCATGTCGAACGGGTGCGCATGATATATTCCTCGGATGAATACGCTTGCTGAGATCATCTAGGGTTTCACCAATGACATTGAACAGCGAACAGGTTCCGTGATGTTACATACCATTGCAACTAGTAAAGTGGACCTCCATGAGTATTGCGTACCTTCAATGTTCGGTTGGAAAGTTGAAAGACAAGAAGACGAAAGGTGCTCGTTTTATTGTGGACCTCCATGAGTATTGCGTACCTTCAATGTTTGGTTGGACAGTTGAAGACAAGAAGAAGAAAGGTGCTCACTTTGTTGTGGACCTCCATAAAAATAACACCCTCAAAGGTTCTCGTCCTTGTTATCTTTCTTTAGATGGACCCAATGCCTCCAATTATCATCTATCAGTACTGCAGAAATTGTTGCAAGTCTATATCTTTTCAGGAAAAAGAACCTGTCCTTCAGCCCAAAAAGACATAAAACAAGGAAAAGAAGCTGTCCTGTGGGAACCAAAAACAAAGAAAGTAGCTATGGGTGTTGATCTAGGTTTTGTTCAAATTTAATTTGCTAGACCAAATCCAATACATAGGGCCAAGGAAAACAATCAAACTTAGCCATGGTTTTTAATTAATCTCCTTGGACCTATCAATGATGATGGTGCTTATTAGGCCGGTGGAGTTCCAATCGAAAATCTTTAGTTCAAGTTATAATGATAGTCAAACCGAATTTGATCATACGTGCGCAGTGTGGCTCAATTTAATTTAATGGAGCTTTCTTAAAGTACTAAAAGGAATTCGCAAATAAGAGAAATTGCGTTTCCTTCTACCTATCTAACTGCTCGAGAAATGATTCGATCTTTGCGTCATCCATAGTAAAATCTTGTGTCTCTGTCATCCATTGCCGGGTTCCTGTCTCTAGTCTTTGCAGAAATCAAGATGGCTTTGGTCTTTCTTGCTTGCAAACCTAAGCAAATATTCTTTTACAGTGACGCCCACTGGCATGAAGGGACAGCCATTGTGCAAACCAACGGTGCCTTCACACGGACTACCACTTTGTTTCTGACCGTCAATTCTTAGTGCGCTTTTGCAAAGGACCTTATCAAAAGGGTCATGATTATTGTCATAGAGAAGGCAGCCCAGACCTAAAGTTCAACGCCCATCTTCATCATGCAATAATCACCTTTCTTACTTTTTCTTTGGAATATCTCTTTCTCAAAAAGTTCCCTCAACACATTCACCCCGGGGAGGGATGGGATCTTCACTAGGCAACGATCAATTCCTAGTGAGGCATGACATCAGATAGATAGGGGAGCCAGTGTGTATTCATAGATGTAGAGAGATATGTTTGGAAAGTCAGAGCAAGGATCTAGAGTTAGCACCAATTAGGATGCATGAGAGTAAAATACTCCAAATTGGGAGGGAGGTCCAGGAAAAAAAATGAGCAAGAAACATTATCTTATCATCCATGGCGAAAAAAAATCATTGACTTATCAAATTATCTATTAGACTAGATATAAGATTTTGCCCTTGAAAATAGGATTTCCTCAAGGCCTTTGGCGTCCCATCCAATCAAGAATTAGGGCTTTCATCCGAGTTTTGATTTTGATTTTTTGAGAAAAGAATTCTAATAATTTATCAACAATGGTTGTAGCATGCGCAATATATTTTGATTTATGTTGACACGATAAAACGAGCCCTTCCTAAGTAAATAAAAAGGTGGTACGATGTATGCCCTATTTCTCTTTAGGACTTATCCCGTGATCTGTAAAATGTAACATATCAAAGTAACATGTTATATGCAGATGCTGAGGCGACTCCTGACAAACAAAAAGAAAAGAATGACAGCTGCCCCTCCAGGGTTTCTTTATAGTCAAAAGTGGGGAAAGAGATGGATCACTCAGCAGCCAAGATTCCCAAAAGCGCTTATTCCCATCAAGATTCCAAGATACCAGCACTTTTACCGCATGCCATCACCTTCAAACAAATGGCCCTCGCTTTCACTTCGCAATCATTATGCTTGCCAATCTTTGATTCTTGCGTGGCTTCTAGAACGGTTGATCGAGTAATTAAGCATTAGACAAAAATGTAACATATTTCATTTGTTTAGAGTCCATGTAGCGAAAATGTGACATTTTCTGAATTTTTTTTAAAAGTCACTTTCTAAAAAAATGATAATACTTTTCGATGTTTCAATGGAACTTGAAAATGAATTAAAATTATTTTTTTTTTGTCATCTGATATAGAAAATTCGATTTAATTTTCAAGAGGAAATTTACCAAAATATTTGAATATTTATTTTTTTATTCTTCCTCAACCAGGTCTAGTGACCACCACAGACAAAGGACAAGCTCGCTCAAGGTTGGTGAGGCACGAGCTTGCTAGATTCCGATGAGCTGAGCCGAGTAGATTTGAGCCAAGCTAGCTTCATGTGAGGCTCCACCTTGCTAGACTAGCGAGGGCGAGCTTGCCAAATTCCAGCAGGCCGAGCCTTGCCAAATTCAGCGAGCTTGAGCCTCGCCAAAGGTTGTCAAGGTCTTGGGCCTCGCTTGATTCTAGTGAGCTCGAGCGTTACTAGCCTTGGGCGAGCTCGCCCTTCACTTGCGGTGGTCACGGACAACCAACCAGAGAAGAAGGAAAAATAAATTGAAAGAAAAGAACATAAAAAAGAAAGATAATTAAAAAATCGATTTAAAAAATAAAAAGAAAAATTATTAACAATAATGCAAGAAGAATATGCTTGGTCTAGGTGAACGGAAGTTGAGGGAAAATGATTTCCTCTTTTCAAAAAGAGAAAAATAATCTTCCCCACTTTTGAATGTATTTTTTGAAATAACCAAAACTGTTTTCTTTAACAAATTTATTTTTTATGAATCAAATGTTGGAAATTTTGATTTTTTTTTTAACCTAGAAGTTATATATATGATGGAGTCTTATATGATATACATGGACCAACAGTTTAAGACACATATGTCCATGTAGATTAGTTAAGTGATATTCAAATGCCACATATCAATGTAAACACTAGCATTTAGTAGGTTTTACCATGTTTGACGAGGCTGTAAAGACAACGATTTTTGCTAAAGTACTTAGGAATATTTGGAAGATCAAATTACAAGATTGAATCATACCAACTATATTTTTGGTAAGACCAAAACTTCGAAAGAAAGAATTTGTTCTTTCTAAACCAAAATCTAAAAGTCTCATATATATATTTGTCGAATAGTAATACATGTTTATAAAAGTTTCGAGTCTAATCTATAGGTATGAAATCAAATCATCAGATCACTAGAATTACATCAAACATTTGATTTTATTATCGAAAAAAAGAGTTTCAAGTCTATTCTCCTTTTAAGTATAAGATTATCAATCATTTGTGGTTTAAGACTGTTCATGTAATGCTATCACGGAGGGTATTTTAAGCAAAAATGCAACTTTAGTACAAGTGAGGCCACATCAAATCAAATCAACGTGCGGCGCTAAGCACATTTATGCACGTAAAAGAGAGAACCTCAATCTCTCTGATTCACCAAAATCTCTCAAACAAAGGGCTTGCCTCAATCCATGGACGTTGAAGCTTCAGTCGAAGAAGGTTTCATGGTGAACGTATCCAAGAAAAGCATCGTGAAATCCATCACTCCATTAGAAGATCCTCCTCAAGTTCTCAGTCTCTCCAACCTCGACCTCCTCTCCGGGCGGTTTCCGGTGACCTACTTCTACTTTTACCGGAAACCGGCCAACGATGGTGGTAACTTCACCTCCATTATGGAAGCCCTCAAGAGTTCTTTAGCGGTCACTCTATCTTATTTCTACCCGTTCGCCGGTCGGATTGTCTCGAACCTGAGCACCGGCGAACCAGAAATCGTGTGCGATAATACGGGGGCATTGCTTCTCGAAGCTGATGCGAGTAGTGACTTGAAGAAGTTGGATTTCCGCGATTTCAACCAGTTCATGCAAGGAAAGCTCGTTCACATTCAACCCGACTTCCCGGTTCAAGTTCAGGTAGTTTCTTCGATGAGTTTGGAGTAGCCGTGGCTTTAACTTTCACTTCTTTGAAATACGAAATCTCGACTGTAATTCATAGCAGTAAATTAAGACTTCTAACGGTAAAAACAACTCTCTCTCTCTCTCTCTCTCTCTCTCTCTCTCTCTCTCTCTCTCTCGTGTGCATATGGAGTTTGGGTAACTTTTTGTCTAGTATAGTAGATCCATAAGTTAATTTTACGGACCACTTCTAATAATCCATCTGAATCGTTGAATTTGATGAATTAAGTAATTCAACATATGTAATTAGGTGCAAACAACCACTTAGTGTCTTTCAAAATTAAGAAGGCACTAAACCAAAGGAAACACCTTAGTCATTATTAAACCTATGGAGTTAAACCATGCAAGTGTCTTGTTAGAAAGTCAATTCTGCTTTTCTGATTGTCAACATTTAGCATTGAATGTCCATTTAATTTTGCTATACTATTCTATTCTAGCCTGAGTTTATAAAAATGATTATTTACATGAACTCATGCTCTATATTTTCCTCCATCCTTAATTGGAGGAAACTTTCTCCAATCGTGTCTTTGAGTTAAGAACATCATCCCCATCCACGCTCTTATTTCTTTCAATTCTTTGCGACTGATTCGGGCTTGGAAACGTGGCAGGTGACAAAGTACACTTGCGGAGGCATCTCATTGACGTTCAGTTTCGACCACGCCCTCGGCGACGCGAGCGCATTCCACAGATTCCTTCTCTCGTGGTCTGAAATTTCGAGGAACATACCGATTTCATGTAGACCGGACCATAGTCGCAACCTTCGCGCACGTATTCCTCCAACGTACCACCCTTCACTAGACCAAGCCTTTATGAAGTGCACCATGGAGGACATTCTAAACATTCCGACGCCCAAAACTTTGCTCAAGCGGCTCTATCACGTGGAGTATGAAAGCATTAATAAGTTGCAGAAGCTCGCCTCGTCAGACGGCCGGAGCCGGACGAAGATCGAGGCCTTCTCCGCTTATCTATGGAAGATGATGGTCCGTGCGATTGATGTCGAGTTTCATGCGACGTGCAAGATGGGATGGTTGGTCGATGGAAGAAGAAGGATGGGCAATGGAGAGTCCGACCCATCGCCGGATTACATTGGAAATGTGTTGTCTTTGGCTGTCGGAGAGGCAAGCATTGCAGAATTGAAGAACAGGACTATAGCAGACGTTTCAAGCAAGGTTCACGAGGCGATCTCTAAGGTCACAACTCGAAGCCATTTTCTGGATTTGATCGATTGGATCGAATGCCATAGGCCCGGGCTGATGCTAGGTAGGGTCGTGCTCGGTCAAGGAGGGCCGACGCTCGTGGTCTCTTCCGGCCGGCGATTCCCGGTAGCGGAATTGGATTTTGGGTTTGGGCGCCCGGTGCTGGGGACGGTTTGTTCCACCATAGAAAAGATCGGAGTCGGTTATGTGAATCAGAGGGCGAGCGCTAGAGGCGATGGCTCGTGGACCCTGTCGGCCATCCTGTGGCCGGAGCTAGCAGCAGCGTTCGACTCGGATCCCATTATTCAGCCCATGTCTACTAGATATCTTCAACTGTAGCGTTCGTATATATCATGATTTGCATTAGCTCGAGCTATTGTAACTATAATTGATTAGGAAGAGCCTCTCACGACGCAATGTATATAACTACTATAGAATCTATATTTAGATCGTATGTTGTGCCAAAGAGACATCGCATAATTGAATCGCTTGCTTTTTCTTTGTGCTAAAATGATATGAAATTGTGGAAGGGTATGAAAAATGGAGAAAATTTTGAATTGTTCAAATAGTTGATCGCAATTTATTGTGAATGATCTCCCTAAAGAAGGGAAAGAAAATCTGAAAATTTGAATTGGGCATTGTGTATGAAAGCACGCCATGAAAGCTAAGGGTACTTACAAAATGTCTCGTTCTTTATACATAAAAACAACCTCTCGTACGCCAAAGCCATCTTCCTCGCCGTGAACATTGAAGTCGCGTACTCTCTGCAAGCCCTACCTCTCTCGGCCAACCTCTTCGGACCTTCCGCGATCGCCGTCTCCATCACCTCCACGAGCGACTCCACGTTCGGCGAGAACAAAAACCCTAACTCGTCGTCCACGACGATCGTCCCTTTGATGCTTGGAAACCTCGATGCCATCACCGGCTTCCCGCTCATCATCACCTCCATCAGCGTCAGGTCCAGCCCTTGCGGCCTTAGCGTCGGGTTCAAGAACACATCGATCGAATTGTAGAAATGGCCCAATTGAGATGGGCTCATCGAGCCCAGGACCAAAACCCTAGGGCCCAATTCCTTGTAGCGGCCGGCCCATGGGCCGGAGCCAGCGATGACCAAGTACACGTTCGGGTGCTTGTCGGTGATCATGGAGAATGCTCGATGGAGGAGAGGGTGGCCTTTGTCCCTGACGAGCCTACCGGCGACACCGATCACGACGGTCGCGTTCTTGGGGATACCCATACGGGAGCGGAATTCACGGCCCGAGTCAAGATTCTGCTTGAAGTCGGCCTCGTCGACGCCGTTGAGGATGACATGGACTCTCTTGGTCGGGATTTGGTACACGTCGCGTAACATCTCACCGCAGCTATCGCTGATCGCCACGTGATGGGCGTATTTGTGGAAGAACCTGATTTCATTGAGTACCTGATTGAAAAACACTTTTATGTAAGGATTACCTGCCCATGTTGAGAACAAGGATAACTTTTTCGCTAGGATTTGGTTAATTAGTTAATTGATTAGTCAATTAGCAATTCCACCAATCGATGATCGATGGACCGTCTAAAGAAATCGCATCCAGGCTTGTAATTCGGCATATCTAGCATTGGGTTTGACATTGCTGCTCTCACCATCAGAACTGATAGAATCATTCGATTGAACATTCTTTGGAAAAGAGAGAGAGCGAAGGGTATTGCTTAATCCAAAAGTTTTCAATTTAGATTGTATTCTTCTGGCAAATTACGGATTCTTGATTAAAAAATGGAGAGAAAAGAGAGACAAAACATTTCAAGTAACGTACCTTCGGGATCACGCCTTGCATGTTCTTGTTAACGTCCGGCGGGATGGGCTCGCCGTCCGTCCTCAGCGCCAGGTCCTGGTAAATGTCCGACTGCAGGCTCTCGAGCGCGATCCCGTGCCACGACACGGCGAGGTTTGGCACATCCCGGGCCAGCCAGTGAGGGAGCGCCACGCTCTCCGAGTGTACCACGTCGAATGCCTCCCGCTGGTTCTCCTCCACAAACATCTCCCACGCCTTGTTGTACCTCCACCTCCCCGGCTCGCCCTCGTGGAAATGCAACCGCGGCGGAGGAGTCGGCGAATCCCCCATGTCGTCCTTGACGGTGCCCTCGACGGGGGACGTGAACACATGGACTTGGTGGCCACGGGCCGCAAGGGCAGTGTGGAGGGTGTAGGCGTGCCGCTCCATACCACCAGGGGTCGTGCCGACTGGCCACTTCCGGGAGAACACGGCGATGCGGAGCGGCGGGGGGCGGCTGGCATCCCTTGGGCTGTCGAAGGAGAGACGGTTCCATGCGAAGCGGGCGTCCCGGAGATCGCCGGAGAAGGGCTTCGGGCTGTGGGCGGAGCTGGCAGCGGCGTTAGGGAAGAGGGCGGCACAGGCGGAGGAGGTGGTGGCGGTGCGGAGGAGGAAGAGGGCGGGGATGGTGAAGAGGACGATGAAGAAGAGGGTGGTGCATAGGCTGGATTGGGATGGGGTCACCATCTTCTTGGGCTTGCCGGTGGCGGCGGTGGCGGTGGCGAAGGCCATGTTGGGATGGATGCCCAATGACAAAAAGGAGGCGAAGGAAGAGGTGGGTGCTATGGCTTTGGAGTGTGAATGAGAAGGATTGTTTTGGAGGGATTTGGAGGGGAGGTAGGCACGCACTTGAGCAAGCGTTCTTGGAGCAGTGCGTTTCTCACGCCTTTGGTTGAAAAAGAGGGAATGAGGAACCTTCATTTGGATGCTTGTGACTTTCCTTCATCTCTTTGAATCAAGCATCTTTTGAAAGCAAAACCGACGACTGAGACGAGCCTAATTGTACTTTGCTCCACATTAAGTTAGCTTGGGGATTAGTCTCATCTCACTCCCGTTTCATATTAAACAGTATTTGTCATCATCAAGTATCAAGAAATACTTCGAAAATCTTTCGCGTATCCCTTTAATGTCGTTCCATATGGTAATATGATACGTGCTTTTTCCCCTTTGGATACCCTCCTTTTTTTTTGGGTTGGTTCCTACAAATTACTTTAATGGTTGGTCTTCTAGCCTCGAATTTGGACTTAAAATACATAATCTTACATACATACGTGGATTCATGGGGTGATTACGTGGAAGGTACGCATCGATTTTGAAATTTCAATAATGGGTAATATAATGAAATTGGGTGATATTTTTCAGATCCTTTGCTATTGGAAGCAATTGATTAAGGGTAAATTGATCCTAAATCTTGAACTTTAACTCCTAATCCTATGCCAGTTCCTCCTCCATGAGATCCAAGAAAGTTATGTCTTTGATTCCAATGGACCGTGACACGTCGATTCGGCCAAAGTTAGGCAAATCGAACACTGGATTTGAAACCAGACGGAGAAAAAGTCAACGCCCGGTTGGGTGGTTTGCACTGGAAGGCAGTTTGCACGTTAGGACTTGGCCAAATTCAAAGCCTCCTCAACATCACGAGGCAGGTTTTCGGGTTATTTGCGATTGAAGAATTTGATTTTCATGTACAAGAACTTTGGTTGGACACCACCACAAAATCAAGGGAAAAATAAAGTCAACAAAATCGAGCTCGCTTTAGTCAACCATGCAATTTGGGAATTGGAAGGTGCCCCACTTTGCTTGAGGGGGAAGCACTTTTGCTCTCTGCTTTGCTTGCTCTTGAGCATGTAAAATCCAGCTGCTAACGCTTGGTAGCTCACATGGAGGGAAGGCCTTCTTCACCAAGCAATTGGAGGCTGTGAATTGACGTTGTTTTGCTTGGGTTACGATCCATCTCTTCAAAATCTCAAGCCTATAACGTGAAAAGAATTGGAATAGACTCAACTTCAGGGTGAGCTAGTTCTAGGAAAACCCTATAAATCGGTCACGAGGACAACTGAGAACTTGAGACGTGTTATGTTAGGTTCTAGCTCTGAGAATTTTGAACTAGAAAACTAGGTGCCCGTGGAACTAACCTAAAACTAATCCAGTAGGTTTTTGGTTCCAGCATAGAAATATAATCATATTTTAGGATAATAAAGGCTATACATATGCCATACCTAAAATTTGAAATTCCAAAATTATTCTTTACTGGTCGGCCTAGGCCTACTTACATGCCCCTCTTAGAGGCAATTGCGCTCTTTGTGCACCAGAAATGTGCGATCCCGTTATTTGACTTATGCGCAAAAGTTTGAAAACAATGTGTGTAAATTGAGTGAGAGAAAAAGTCATAATTCTTATTATTTTTTTAATTTTTATTTAGAAAACTAAAATTTAAAATTTAATTTTGGCCCTGGCTGGCTGTGCCCGTGCCCACTAGGGGTGAGCGTGGTTCCGGGTAGAACCGGGAACCGGAACCGAACCGGAGGAGGGTCCGGTTCGGTTCCCGGTTCCGAGGAGGCCGGTTCCGGTTCCCGGTTCCTTTTTTTGGGAACCGGCGGTTCTCGGTTCCGGTTCCGGTTCCCATTGGAACCGGAACCGGAACCGGAACCGGTCCGGTAAGTAAAAACTAAAAAGCCCCAAATTATTTGAATTAGGTCTACAGAAATCAAAAACCCTAAAAGTTGTTCTCTCTCTTCCACTCACACTTTCGCTTCGTTTCACGGTTTCACACTTTCACTCACGAGACTCACGGTTCTCTCTCTTCGCTCGTCCGTTCTCCGGTCCACCTCTGCTCAAGTCGACGCCACCGCCGGTCGCCCTCGACGCCACCGCCGGTGATCTCGCTCGAAGGTCGAGGCTACCTCGCTCGCTCTCGACGGAACCGCGGGCCGACCCCCAGGCCCGGCTCATCGTTTGCCCTCGACGCCACCGTTGCTCGCCCTCGACGCCACCGCTCGGCCGCCCCCGCTCCGAAGTCGAGGCCACCTCCTCTCGCCCTCGATGGCACCAGTCACCACCGCTGACCTCTGGCTCGCCGATCGCCCTTGACGCCACCGTCGCTCACCCTCGACACCACCGCTCGCTGACCCCTGGTCGAGGCCACCTCCTCTCGGCCTCGACGCCACTGCGCTGACCTCTGGCTCGCTGATCGCCCTCAACGCCACCGTCGCTCGCCGCTGACGCCATCGTCACTCGTCATTGACGCCACCACTCACTGACCACTGCTCGAGGCCACCTCCTCTCGCCCTCGACGCCACCGCCGCTAACCTCTGGCTCGCCGATCACCCTCGACGCTACCGTCGCTCGCCCTCGACGTCACTCACCTTCCATTCATATTTTAGGTTAGCCTTTGCTTTTACTTTTCACTATATCCAGCTTTTTAACATCACTCTTCTGCTAAGAGGGCTCTTGGGTAGGTTAACTGTTACTTAACAACAAGAATAGTTGGAGTTGTACAAAAGAAAGTAAACTAGAGCATCAGCGATTCAGCAGTGAGAGTCCTGGTTTTTTGTGTCAATTATCCTTTTCTTTTTTTTTTAGGAAAAAAGTTAGCTTAAATATCAGTCAACCAACACTGTCTTGAATCTTGATGGTATAATAGGGCTATACAATCCTCAAGGCTTACTTTTGGAGGCTATTCATTCTGCTGGTTATCTTTGGTGCACCGGCAAATCCTCTCTTAGCTCCCGAATCAGCACTAAATCGATTGGACAATACCATATTGGAGGAATTTGTGGCGTAAGACGGAACTTATTGAACACTGCATTTTTTGAGCATATATTCACTAGACCATCCCCTGCAATCTATTTCCTCCAGCATTTTCTTACTTAAATTTTTTCAGTTGTCATAGTGCGGTTTGTATCTGTCTTCAATGCCTGGTTTTCCGAGAAACTATTTACATTTAAAATTCAGGAAAATTATACAGCACCTAGGATGGTTCTTGCGTCGGGGTTGAGCATGAAGAGCTCTTGTCCATAGCGAACCACTTCTTTCGAGACCTTCCTAATGTTGCTCGTCTGCAGAGCCGGCATCCAAGTATGTTGCTGGTGATTTTCGGCAACTTGATCGATTCGGGGTATTTCTCTAGTTATTTTTTAAAAGAGATTAGAAAAGGGAATAACTAAATTGTCACTTATCCCTCTGTTTTATCGTAACGGCAGAGCACACATATTGCTCTTGCTTTTGAACTTCCTGGTGGATGGATTAAGGAAAGGGATGCGTCATTTTGACCGTGATTCAAAGTTAGCACTAAAATCTTTTACCCTCCGAGTTTGGTGGACCATCACAAGTGTTGTGTACGTGTCGTCGCTTGTCCTATAAGGATCCCTTGCGACTTTTGCTTCCTTGGTTGAATCAAGATGGGTGACATTTCATTAGTCGCAGATGCTTATGGGAGGTGGTGGTTCATTTTCTGCTGGAGGCCCGGGAAAAGGAATGCATTCCAGCTGTGTAAGTTGTGTCGACCTTAATTTTGTTGACAAAGTTCTTCTGCATTTGAGTGCAAGGTATCAAATATTCAGGCTTTCATTGATTGATGAGCACGGTTCTTCATGCACCCTCTTGCTTTTGTTGGACTAGTAGACCTTGTAACCTTGGAACACATTACCTAAGATTAATGCATCTGGTCATCTTGAATACGCGAGATCTCCGTGTGTTGAATGAGTACCAATAGATTCAATCTTTTCGGCACTCAACAGCATTTTCAATAGAACTGGGTTGTTCGGCATTTATGCTAGCACCGTAAGACCGATTCATATCTCCTCCTTTCTCTTGCTAAATTTGCATTCCTTCGCTGGACTGTGCTATTGGTCATCAATTTTGTAGATGTCTCGATTATGTATTTGTATAGAAATATTAAGTCTTATGCTCCGATGGTACGGCTTTAGTGGATGGATTAAAGTCCAAATAAAGTACTCTTTAGGGAAGCCATTTTATGTGGTAAAAAAATTCATCCATTGTCTATGTGGCTCTTGATTTGATCAGCTGCAATTAAGTTTTTTGTCCTCTAACAAAAAGTTTTTTGTAGTCGAACTCATTCCTTTTATCATGCTAGTAGAGAAAAAAAAATGTTATTTTGCTCGTGTCGAGGTATGCATTCTTCGCTTTTTTTCGTGGCTCGTTAAATGGCGATTGATTTCCTTCGAATATGGACTTGAGTGCTGCAAAAATTACTGATTTGCAGTTCCTGTCAATGAAACTCGAGGCGGTTAATTCAAGAATGAACCCACCAATCGAAGTATTTTCTTCTAAAGAAGTAAGTCCAAGTCATTTTGCTCTTCTGAAGCACTTTTTCAATACACTTCAGATTGCTTCTAGTTGTAGCTCCACCGAGAAACTTTCGTAGGGAAATCTGCGAAGTCAAGCCATATTAATCTGTTAAAGAAAATATATTCTTGTTGTAGTTTGCCGAACTGCTCTTGTTGCTATATTCATAAATAACCCGCTTAGCAAGATCTGGAGCTGCTCATCCTTAGCGTTTTCATTAAATCAAATGGACTTAATTTTCTTTTCGATCTCTCGAAAGAATGCTAACGGATCTCATGGTACTTGGGTCTATTTTCTCATATGTACGGATCTTTGCTCAACTTTCATTTTACTATTTGTTTGGTGTTGACACATGCTTCATCCGTTAATGAACGCTGAATAATCTTTAGTCACTACGAAATGGAAAGACTTACTTAATTCATCCTTGATGATCTTTCAAATTCGGAAATTTTACTAAATAGTACATATCAGTTCATGAACAATTAGTGCTCGGTTCGGGAGAAGGGAATATACTTAAAACAAGTCAATTTAATTAGATATTGGCTTTCTCGCTGTTTTTCAATTCTCATATGATCTTACGTGCTTTCGGTTTGGTCAACGGCCGTGATGATCTTGGCGGCATGCCTTTCGGTTCACAAGCTCCCGAGAGAATATAGCCGTGGTTCTTCGCCGGACTGGTTACATATGCAGGTTGGTGGTGGCTTCGACAGGAAAATTTGATCGCGATATACACGTCTACTAGGAATAAGAGTATAAGAAGCAAAGCTTCAACTCAATTCTTCTTTAGGTTGAAAAATATATATCTCCCGTGTCAATGGATAGAAAAAGACGGTGGATCTCCATTTTCAAAATCACCCCTTTATTTGTTAGTGCTGTCTAGTAAGACGGATGAAGTTAGTATTATAGCACCGGCATTGATATTCTAAATTAATTCTTTTTATCCAGCTTTTAAGACTTCCAATGCTTCCACCGCACGAATATGCAAATGGGCTGCACGTAATGAATATCTTTTAACGATATCGTCGTTCCTCCGCTTTACATCTTGTTAAAAGCCCTCTTATAGCAATTTTTCCAAGAAGTGAATGAAGCTTCCGACCAAAAGAAAATAAGAGAAGAAGCTTTATTAGGAGATTGAATCCCTCAAGAGCCGCATGCTTTGTTAAATCCCAACACAAATTTCGGGCGCCGAGCGAAGTGAGTTTTATACTCTTGGCAATGAGCTGCACTTGTTCGTCAAGTTTGCAACATCGGCTCAGGCTGGTGATGGCGCTCCGTGAGAATTATGTAAGAGTTGATCTTTTCCTTTATAAGTGATCTCTAGGTTGGTTGTTTTCCCAGTTCTCCTTACTCCTTAGTGTTTGCCACTTTGTACACACTATTGATGTTCTTTGGCTTCATATTTGTTGCACCATGGCACATTTTGGAGATCTCATGTCTATCATCTCTTTTTTAGACTATGAAGAAGAATGATATTTGGCAAAGACAGGAATTATTAAAGGAAAATGCAATTTTTGCCATCGAATATGAAGATTGAATGATCGATAACCGAAAGCCTTTCCTTGGGGATGAACATTTTAAGGAATTTATTTAGCTTGATAGCAATGGTTTCAGCTTGATCTGAACCTCTTTTGATTGATCCTCCTTACGAGATACTAAGATTGTTTGAGAGTTCATGAAGATTTGCGAGGCAAGACATGAAAACAGCGCGCTTTTCCAAGAGTGGACTATCGATTCTAGGAAGCAGGGCTTTGTTGTTGTTCCGAGCCTTCTCCGAAATAGTTGTCCATCAGCATTTTATGCCAGCTCAAGCCCAGCCTAAATTGGAGGCCAAGGCTAGCAAGCCGATTCTTGCCGATTCTTGTCCGTAGGAGGCGAACCCTCTATCATCGGATTCGAACACCAGGTTCATGAATTTTCAAAAGAATATTCTCGATTTCCTGGTGTTGAATCTAGAGTAGACAATCGGACTATTCTATTTCCATGGATCCTGTAAAGCCCATTGATAAGAGAATGGAAAATCTACGATAAGGCCCCCGAGATGCCGGCCATTGAGCATGGTAGGTTGCCAAGTGAAGAACAAAGAAAGGCAGAGATATTGAAGCAAAAGGTACAGAAAAATCTGAAAGGGGACATTTTCCCCGATACTTCCTATATGTTTTCTCGAGACTACTCAAGCCACAATTTCCGAGTCCTCGCCCCTTTCGGCACCGAAGTTCCTTATTTGCGTGATATTCGACCGGTGGAATTCCAAAACATGTCTCAAGCACCTAATGTTGGTATCCCAAGATCAAATTCACAATCCGGGATAGTTGTCCAAGCAGAACCTGAAATTTTAATCATGATACTCATTTTCCTCCTCCAAAACCTACCAAAATTGCACTAAGAAAAGAAGGCCTTGGAGCTAAGGATCAATTCTTGGATAACGTTCTGCAAAGGTCGGGGACTTGAATGCAGAACTACGAGTTGGAGGATGGAGTCCAGCAACCATTCAATAATCTCGCAAACTATGTCAATTCAGAACATTTTCCATCTTCGAAGGTTGTTCTTTATAGGACCGATATTCTATGTTTCTAAAGTTAGTTTTCTGTTTTTCCCCTTTATATATATTTTTTTATAGTTGTTTAATTTCTCTTCGAAGGTTCAGCGAGAGGATCTCATCAAGCAAGATCTTCGAAATGTTCTTTGAGGGTGTAGCTGCTTCGTTCTTCGATCGGCTCTTCCTTCTAATCCTGATTTAACAGTTTATGAAGGAAATGAGTCCACTCATGAAGCATACCAGGATAAAAATGTGCAGCAAGAAGCTGACACTGAGGTGATTGAGCTCTTTTGTGTTCATAAAGTGTTTGTATACATGAGGTTGCTTTGTCCTTCAAGTGCATTCATTTTGATGATCATGTACATCTGACACTTTTAGAAAAGCACTTATGGGACTGTTTATCAAGGAAAATGGAGGGGTACTGATGTAGCCATCAAAAGAATCAATGATATTGATAAGTGCTTTTCTGGGAAGCCCTCGAGCAAGAGCAAATGGTATGGATCTTCTTGCTTTTTGTTGTTTTTGATATTTAATAGTATTCTTTCTGAATCCTTGGCACCGTTGCTATCTTTGAGACAGATATATGATTTGCGGAATGAGGCAATCAACCTTGCTGACTTGCATCATCCAAATGTGGTGGCCTTTTACCTCTTCTTCATTCTCGTGGAGGGATCATCCAGCCATTCCAATTTCCAGCAGAGGAGTGCTGACTTTGGCAAAAATCTTTGGGAACTTGAAGACACTTTATCGAAGCTGCATCAAAGCATGAGCTATGAGTCTTTTGCTGATTTAAACAAGTTTTCCCAGGTATGCCACCCGCATAAAGTTAGTAGGATAGCAGGGAATGCACAATTTTTCCCAAGACATCATTTGATAGAAACGTGCAGGTGAACTTACCTTTATGATTTTATGAATTCGTGTTCATTATAAGTAGATGAAGCTAAGTTTGGCTCTTATGCCTACAAGACAATTATGGCCATTGTTAGAGCACATTTCATCCATCATGTGCTCGAACTATTGGCTCTTATTACACGCATGAATGTAAAAACAGCTTGTTTATTACTTCTAAAATGCTGTTTGCTGTTTGTGTTATATTATCTTCAATGAATGACAAGTTTGTTTATTATTGCTGCATTCATTTTCATTTTTTTAACTATAAAAAAAAAAAGAACTGTTGGAACCGGAACCGAGCCCGGAACTGTGAGAGGGTAGGTTCCGGGTTCTCGGTTTTGACGGGTAGGTTCCGGGTTCCAAAAAATGAGGAAACTGTACCCGAGGGTAGGTTCCAGGTTCCAAGCGGAACCTGTAAGGAACCGGGAACCGCTCACCCCTAGTGCCCACCACTGACCGATGGCCATTGCTATTCACAGGTTCCAATTCTCTTGTTTGGAGCTCTCCATACTTGCTTTAACTATCGTATAAAACCAGTTGAACCACAACAATAGTTTCAAGGTCAAATCGATGGTTCACACGTGGGAGCCAAACTGGCTTCCAATTTTCGGCAAAAGAACGCTTCAAGTGCCATAACTTTGGCCAAAATGACACTTAAGTGACATAACTTACAAAAGGTACACTTAGGGCCTGCATGAGAACGTTTCTGTTTCTCATGGTTTCTATTCTTTTGTTCCCTAGAACAAAAAAAGAACAGAAACCTATTTGGTAACGCCACATTATTTTTTTGTTCCTGGGAACAAAAACTTAGCCCGGGAATGGTTTGGGAACAGAAACAAGAAGCAAAAAAAAGTTGCTTCTTATTCCCGGGAACAATTTCTAGAAATAAGCTGATTTTCTTTTTTTAATTTTCTTTTATTTCATTTTCTTGCCATGACCACCGTCAACCGCCCGAGCCACCGCCCACCATCGCCGCTGCCGGTCGCCCCCGGCCACCGCCGCCGTCACCGGCCATCGTCTCCAGCCGCCGTCGCTGCCGCCGTCGTCTCCGGCCGCCATTGCCGCCGGTCGCCGCTACTGGCTCGCTAGTCGCCCTCGCCGCACGATCGCCGGCCGCTGGCCGTCACCGCTGTGCGCCGCCGGAAGCCTATCAGCCGCCGAAGACCGCCGGAAGCCCATCGGCCGCTGTCACCGTCGGTCGCCCTTTGCTGCCCGCCGCCCGCCCGCCGCCGCAGATAACCGCCCGGTCGCCGCCGTCATCGCCCGGGAACGCCGGAAGCCCATCGCCGCCAACGACCGCCGGTGGCTGGCAGCCGGCGATCGTCGGCGGCCGATGGGCTCCGCGGCCGGGCGGTGACGGTCGGCAGCCCCGGCGGTCATGCGGCGGATGGCGGCGGCGGGCTTGTAGCGGCGACCAGCGGCGGGAGGCGGCGGCAATCCGTCGGCAAAATTAAAAAATGAATAAATACAAAAAAGAAATTGTTGCATTACCAAACGCATTTCTATTCTTTTTCTATTCCAAGAGTAGAAATTTTGTGTCGTTATCAAACGGGTTCTTTTACTCAGAAATCGTTCCCCATAACATAAATAGAAAAGAACCATTTCTGAAAAAAAAACTCTTCCCGGGAACAGAAGCGTTGTCATGCGCAGCCTTAAGTGCCACATTCGAAGAAAAACGAATCACTTGAGTGCCACTCCAGCCAAAGTCCGGTGAAAACGCCAATGTGGCGTTTTTCCGGCGAAACACGCTCAAAACGACATCGTTTTGCACATTGACGTGGCCAAAACGGCGTCGCTTTGGGCTGACGTCGTCGTTTTGCTTATTTGACGTGGTTAAAAAATTAAAAATTTAATTAAATTAATTTTAAAATTAAATTTAGTTAAAATATTTATAATTAATAATTTTAAAATTAAATTTAGTTTAAATATTTAAAAATAATAATTTTAAAATTAAATTTAGTTGAAATATTAAAAATTTAAAAGTTTAAAAATTTAAGAAAAAAAATTTTAAAAAAAAAAAGGAAAGGGGGAGGCGGGCGAGGGATTAGCCCTCGGCCGTCACCGCCGCGCCCATAGCCGCCGGGAAGGGCCGACGACGGCGGGGAGGGTTGGCCGGGTCGCCGGGCCCTTGCCTGTCGGCCCCCGACCCGGCCGACCGACGGCGAGGGCTCGTGAGCCCTCGTCGAATCTATGGCGAGGGCTCGCGGCCCTTGCCCAGATTCGGCAAGGGCCGCGAGCCCTCACCCAGATCTAGTGAGGGTCGGCGGCCCTCGCCCGGCCAGGCCAAGGGCCGCCGCTCACTGGGGCAACCCTCGGCGGGCAGTGGCCCTTAGCCTGGCGGGCGAGGGCCGCGACCCTCCCCAGATTTGTGGCGAGGGCTCGCGGCCCTCGCCTAGATCCGACAAGGGTCGCGAGCCCTCGCCCAGATCCGACGAGGGTCGGCGGCCCTAGCCCGGCCGGGCCAAGGGCCGCCGACCCTCGCCGGATCTGGGCGAGGGCTTGCGAGCCCTCGCCGTCGGTTGGCCGGGGTCACCAGCCCCTGGCCAAGGCCCGGTGACCCCGGCCAACCCTCCCCCCGCCGTCGCCGGCCCTTCCCGATGGTGGCGGGGTGGCGGCGGCGGCGGTTGAGGGCTAATCCTCGCCCGCCTCCCCACCCTTTCCTTTTTTTAAAACTTTTTTAATTATTAATTTTTTTTAATATTTCAACTAAATTTAATTTTAAAATTATTAATTTAAAATATTTTACTAAATTTAATTTTAAAATTATTATTTTTAAATATTTTAAATAAATTTAATTTAATTATTTTTTTTTTTTGCCACGTTAGCCCAAAATAACGCCGTTTTGGCCATGTCGGTGTGCAAAACGGCATCGTTTTGAGCTCGGTTCACGGAAAAGTGCCATGTCAACATTTTGGCCGGATTGACACTCAAATGATCCATTTTACTCAGATTTTGGTACTTAAGTGTACATTTTGTAAGTTATGGCACTTAAGTGTTCCTTTGGCCAAAGTTAAGGCACTCCAGAGGTCTGCGCGTCTCCAATTTTCACAAGCTGGATTTCAAGTCAATTCTTGAGCTTTCTTGTAATAGGTAAGCCTTCTGAGGTAATTAAACCCACATGGAAATTCATTAATAATCTTAAATCACATAGTGAACTAGAACCTAAGTAAATGGTCGAAATATGGGATTGTTTGCACTTGGTAATGAGAAATTATTATCATGAATCAAGTAAAAATGAGCGAAAAGTGCACTTTGCATTGTGGGGATCAAACCGATATGGTGCACTACAAACCAATTATGTAACCAATATGTCAAATTGATGGAACCACAAACCCATAATATAGCCTTCAGTAGAGGAACAACGAAAAAGCCAAACCAAACTACAACTCAACACTTACCAGAGGACTGGACACCACCGGGAAATCGTGAGTTGAAATTGAACGTGGATGCATCATGGGTACCAGGAGAATTCCTTTGTTCTGTTGCCGGAATCGCCAGGGACAAAGTGGGGTGTGTTGTCGATGGATTTGCAGCGGAGGCTAGGGTTTCTTCATCAATACAAGCAGAAGCAGAAGCCCTTCTACACGGGTTACGCTTTCTCACGAACTAGAAGTCATCTCATGTGCAAGATGCATGAAGTCAATCAGTTCACTTTATTTGTGAAAGCAACAGTTTAGCGGTGGTGGATTTTTTCATGGGCCGGGCCGAGATACCATGAAATTTACGAGACATAATTCAACGATGCCGACAAGAGCTTCTTCTGTGCCAAAACGTATCAATAATCTATTGTCCCCGGGAGGCAAATCAAGCGGCTGATTGGTTGGTACGCACACATCGCACAAAGAAACTCCCTCTAAATTGGGTGCATATACCCCCTCTATCTCTCTGGGATATTTTAGTTTCAGATTGTCCATCATCGTTGTGTTCTAAGACTACTTAATCTAATGCATCAATATTTCTTTTGACCAAAAAAAAAAGGGTTAGTCATCCACTAATCCGTGCTAATTTGTCAACTTGAAATCAATGAACAAGAAATGGGGGTGAACCCATAGTCGAATGTAAATGCTATATGTGCCAATCATCATTCCCTAAGTACACTCTTATTATTATGTTATAGCATATTATAATCACCATCACTCTTCACTTTTCCTCTTTTTTTCCCCATAAATATTCCTTATGTATGATACATACACATATATACACCGGCGGCTATATTTCCACACAACATTATAAGAACTGCTGAAAGGAGAACCCTCCACACTTTCTACTTTACAATTAGACAAAAGACACCTCCCTCCTTCTCATCTTCTCTTCCCTCAAGTTTTCCTAATAGGAGCTACTGGATGAGATTTCTTATGATTCCCATTTTTGGCTTCCACATTCCTTCCCCTGGCATGAACTCCATTTCTTGCATTGGCCTTGGGGGAAGGCCATTGCCCACAACTCACAGCCATGTCCGTAAAGTTCTGGAGGCCTTCAAGGGCCTCAATGATGGCAGGCATTCTGGGCCTGTCCTTGGGCTGCAAGCTGATGCATTGCAGTGCCAAGAGGGCCATCTCTTTGGCCCCTTTCACCGAGTACTGCCCCCCAAGCCTTGGGTCCATAATGCACCTCAGCTTCCTGCTGCTTGTCAAGTAGGGTTTGACCCAATCGACCAGGTTCTGCTCCGTCTTCGGCCGCAGCTTGTCGACGGCCCGCCTCCCCGTGAGCAGCTCCAGGAGGACCACCCCGAAGCTGTACACGTCGCTCTTTGTGGTCAAGTGCCCTGAAAGCAATCATTATGGTTGACAGGTTATATTTTTTGGGTCGATTATTACTTATTAGTAATTGATCAATCAAGGTTATTTTCCAGGTCGAGCGTAAGGCATTACCGGTTGAGACGTACTCTGGTGCAGCATAACCGTAAGTGCCCATCACTCGAGTCGTAACATGGGATTTCGATCCTTCCGGCCCCATTTTGGCAAGTCCGAAGTCAGATAATTTGGCCGTGAAATCCTGGAATTACTCAAAATGGAACTTAAGTTGTAATTTTCTATTAATGTTTGGTACTAAATATATTGTAGTGTCCAAGAAACTCACAGAGTCAAGCAAGATGTTGGAAGTTTTGAAGTCCCTGTAGATCACAGGCTTCTCAGCGCCATGCAAGAAGGCAAGGCCTTTGGCTGCTCCTATTGCAATTTTGAGCCTTGTGCCCCATGGCATTGATATTGATATCCCTGAAAATTGGCAAATTACTAGCAATTGATTTTTAAACATTAATGACAATTGTATTTATCAGACATCGATGCGAAATTTATCTGTTTCTTAGTGAAAATGCTGATTAGACCCTGACAAAAAATAAACTAAACGGATAGTGAACTTGCTTTTGAATAAGTGGTTCTCTAAGCTGCCTCGAGACATAAACTCGTACACGAGGAGTCGTTCTTCGTCCTCACAACAGTAGCCGATCAATCGGACCAGATTTGGGTGCCTAAGTTGCCCCAGAAATATCACTTCCGCCTGCAACATCAAGAGAGGAAAAATCATTTAAATTCAAATTCGACTAATTAATGTTACCACCATCGCTTTTTTTTTTTTTAATTATTTCTTTACCCGTGTCCTAGGCAAAGGAAATTCATACAATAAGCATGCAGATGTGACTAAGAACATGATGTTACATATAACCAAGATAATTAACTTTCTATTTTCAAAGAAAGTTTAGGCTCCTTGGGGTCCTAGAATAATTAATGAACTAGATGCTGACCCATCAGAATATAAGCTACTTCTCAAACTAGGTAGCCGGTCTCGGTTTTCAACCTTGAGTCCTGGCTTGTAGCAATAATTGATGGATGTCCGTTAAAGCAACAAGTCAACTGACAGCCGTGATTGGCTGTTGTTTCTGACTTTTTTTTTTTAATAATAAAGTTTAGTTTAATGTCGACTGAATTATGAACTGTTCTATTGAAGAGAAGTCCCTTTTCTCTTTGTATGCAGATGTGCTAAAGAACATTTACTCACCAGCCATTCACGGTGTCCTTGAAGGCCTTCAATGTCCAGGAGCTTAACAGCGACGGCTTGTGCCTTCAAGCCCTGCCTCATACTGTCATCTATGTAACCCTTGTGGACTGTCCCGAACCCACCTTCCCCAAGCAAGAAATGGCTCGAGAAGTTCTGCGTGATCGCCTTCAGCTCGCTCAGCTGGAAGTCGTACAGGTCGGGCCCAAAGGCCATCGTGAGGTCCTCGTTGATGCGCATCGAGGACGACCGGCTGAGGTCGGAGAAGGAGAGCCTCCGGAATGATGGCATCGGGGCGATGTTCTTGGAGAACTCTGACCGCGAGGGGCGGCAGCGGCTGAAGTTGCCGAAGATGGTCTGGTCCTCAGCCGAGCAGCAATTCGCCGTCAAGGGCCTCCATGGCTTTGAATTCGATTCCTTTTCCTTCATACTGTTTTTTGCTAATGCTGGATGGAAGAAGATGAAGAAGAAGAGATTGAGAGAGAGGGTGGAAAAATTATTGGATGACTTGGGTGTTCTTGGTGCCAACAGATCACGGCTTTAATTCTTATGAGAATTAAGGGGGTATAAAGATAGGGAGAGGGACAGGAAAGAGGAAGACATTCTTTCTTCAACTGCCCTAACCACTCTACTAAATTTGGGGAGAGTGTATTTGTTTTTCCAATTGATCTAATACCTTGTCTTTTATAACATTATCTTAATATTTTTTGTTGCGTGTTTTGTCACGTTCTATAGTGTCTTCATGCAGAAATCGCCCGTGTATCATTTATTGTTTTTTGGGGTAGGGTTTTGGGTGTGGATCGCATACTTTTACCTTTGGGGAGATTTTGGGTCGGAGTTGCTAATATCAGCCAATCGCAGAGTATCAACAACTCCTATGTTCCAAGCCTATCGTGTCCATGTTTTTATCTCACCAACTCGTTTGAGTTTAGTCAGCAGGAATAATGCACAAGACAATCTTGCTGATCTACGATATATACTACATATGGTTCTTGGAAAAAACCATAAGACAACAAAACGATCGGAGAGGACATTGTAAGTGTTAAAATACATACATACATACATACATACATACATACATACCTATATACATACATATAGACACACACGCACACACATGGTTTTCCTCCACCTAAAAACTTAAATTTTGGGATAGACTATCCAACAATATAGATAAAATGTAATCATGCATAAATCTTTGAATTGAGTTACGTAAGATATTTGTACACATTGTGTCCACAATACGCACTTCAAGAAAATCTAAGAATTTTTCCAAAAATCTAGATATAGTATTTGTCGTTTAGACAAATTTTCCAAGATTGTCATGATGCAAAAGTAATTAACACATCTTCTTCGTTTCATAGGAAAAAAACAAATTCATGTTTTGGTTCGAATGGTACATTTATCTAGCACTTTGTTGCTTTCTTGCACATACCGCTTGCCCCAACTGATGATGATGGTATCGTCTACAATGAGAAAGCAAACGATGCAATTTGACTTATGTGCAGAATTCAATTACTTGACCTAGGGTTTTAGCTATATTTTGTTCCTTTCTTAGAAAAAAATTGAAATACCTGAACGTGTAAGTAACGTGACCCATATATTATATATATATTAAATAGAATGATGTATAACTTTGGCAAAGTTAAAGGCATGATATGGATGAGCTGAGCAGAGCAGAGGAGTGATGAGAGGCATGAGAGCAGCAATTTTGGGTGGGCATTATAAAATATCGGGAGGAGTAGTTGAAAGTGATGTGATACGTATGTTTCATAATAATAATCAATTTATTAAACAAAATCTTCTTTTTCCTGCTCCACTTAGAAATAACCAATTTAAATTTCACAGCTTTAGCCATAGTTATCTTCTTTGAGGATGAGCTTTATCGGAATCCTAAGCTATTAAATGCATAATAAAGAACAATGGCCTACAAAAGTATTATATTTGGAGGGTTTATTAGATACATCCTTTCTTCTTCTTTTTCTTTTTCTTTTTTTTTGGTATTAAATATATTATATCTATAAGTGAACAAGCGAATCCATGTTTATTTGAACTCTGCAAACCTACTGTTTATTTATCTCTCCAGCGCCAATAAATTTGCACGAATATCTTTGATGGAGTGCGGAAATCAGTTCACTTAAAGAAACCTCTATTTGGAGGTGCTTGGGAACACATTTCCAAAGTTCTTTGGCCTCTAAATACTCTTGACCAAATGCAAAAATTGCAAAACTATTTGGTAAACACTATTGGGAGGCCATCAGGAAAATGCATTGCATTTCTAGAGTCCTCTAAAGGCCATTAACTCAAAATCATTACTCACCAGCATTAGGCATTCGGCTTTTTCGGAATGCTAGAGTACTAAAATTCACACCATTTATCTATCTCCTCTGCTTATTGTCTCTTTTTGAACAAGGACAATGCGAATTGACAGACTATCATCGAGATTCAACAATCTCGAGGCTATAAGGCTAGATCGGCACATGATGCTTGTGCTCAATTTTGAGCCCTAATCGATAGAGTCGAGGGTCACCTAGTCTAGCGCAATTAAGTTCGAGAATTGAGGCTCATCATCTTTTTTAGCTTTGGCTTGCTTAAGATCGCATGACCTCAGTGGCTCTCATTGTGTTCACGTGATGCTTACAAGCCAAATCTGGCCTATTTGAGGTCATGCGATCTCGGCATTGACTCACCTAAGGTCGCGTGACCTATGTGGTAGAAAAATGTGCATTATCCTAACGTCCTCCTCCTTGTCCTCCACCAACTCTCCTCCCTGCCTCTCCACCATAGAAACCTGCATCTTGCCAATGAGTTCCACCGCCATGGAGAAGTTGCCATTTCCAGATCCGAAGGCCGCGGCCTCATTGGCCGATTGGAAGGTCAAAATGGCGCCAAACTCCGCCATAAACGACGAGCTCTAAATCTGCATCGAGCTGTGTGTGTGTGTCAGTGAGAGAGAGAGAGAGAGAGAGAGAGCAGAGAAGGATTTGAGTATTCTGGGTTGTTGGGTGTGAATGAGCTCCAGATAAAATTCAATGTGTCAACGTCTAGTACAGAAGACAATATATGGGACTTGCTGAGGAGATTTTCAAAGCATGACTAGACATTTCACTAAGTGTTTCCTCTTTCCCAATTGTAATTTTTCATATTTTGGGTATTTAATCTACATAAAATTGCCCTTAAAGCAAGCATATAGAATTTGTCAAGAAGTACATTTCTCCTCTCATTTAAGTCGAAAAAAGTAGAAGCAATTTTCTGTTATCTTTTGGTTTTCTTTTGAAGCCCTTGTCATTTTTCACATATTAGGACCACGCAAATTATTTGAGCTACCTAACCTTATATGAAACAAGAGATCATACGTCCTTCGTTGAATTTTGCCACCAACATGAACTTGATGTGACATGATTCGAGCTGACCTATTCTCACTGTCATCGACTAAAATGGTTTCATGTGGGAGAGTTTTTTTTTTCCCTTAGTGAACAAATGTCAAAGTTATTACATATCTAATTAATCTCTAAAAGTTAGAGACCGTTTAAGTTGATATTGAGACAAACATAAGCACAAGATTGATTATAATTGATGATTTCGAAGCACCCTCGTGCAATTGAATGGCATATGTACATAATTTCAAATTGAGAGAGCTAATGATATGAGCATATTTTTTGTCCAGTGGAAAGTTTTTGTCACGCCGATTTTCTTGTTTTTTCTTTAATGATGGTTCAACATTCATTTGGGATCCGTAAGATGTGCTGGCCATATAAAGGTAATTTTGTTGCTTATGTGCTTTGTAGTGGAGTCACTAGCTCCTTGCAATGCGCCGCACATTTGTTGACGAAGTGTAGAGATTTGACATTTTCATGTGGACTTTAGGTAAGTCCACTGTAGACGAGTTTGGTTGTGTTTATTCCCTGTAAACCCCTTTCAAATATCTAACACTACATGAAAATATGTAGGGCATTTTCGGACTTTTTGTCTCCCCATTGTGCCCCTCACAACTTGCACCCTTTGAAATTACAATGGAAACCCCGCTTTTTAATTATTCATAATATGTAAAATCAAGACTATCCTTTCACTATACAATTATTGAACCACGAGCATTCTCCATTTCCCTTACTACTAGCAATCAACATTTTCTGATTTGACAATGAGAAATTGTTCTAGGCGTCATCTTCACTTCCATCTCTTGAGGGAGCGAAAGGCAAGTCTTTATTGGGCAACCATTATTGCTTATAAACTTGAACTGACTAGATCTATTCATAATTGGGAGAAAACATAGATGAAGATCTGAACAAGTGCGATTAAAGAATCGATGGATGAGTCATCTGCACCATTCGACGGAAGTCTCCTATTACTTTCATGTTGAAGCCACCCATGCATACTCAACCTTCGACATTATTTCAATGGCATTCTTTGGGCAACATGAAGTAGTAGCATTGAGTTCAGGACATGGGTGAGAGACAGATTACAAAATGTAGGAGCCAAGGAAGGGGTTCTTTGTTAGTAATATTAGAATATTTTGTTGATTCCATACATTTCAAAAGATTATGCATATATCTCATTTAGTAAAGCATATCATTGATTGATTATATTTAATATTATGTGTATCTTGTAATTTTAGATAGCCGTCTCATATAGCCTATAAATAGGGTAAAGTAATCTTCATTATAATACAATCGAAGTATAGAGAAATTTCATATTCCTATCTCCCGTATATTATTATTTTTATTTATTTATTCAACTTTCTAGACAGAGTGGCCATAAAAAGGGCAAGAACAGCTCCAGCTCCATGGGCTTTTCACTGTTCAAAGGACCAAAAAAGCACATAGGATTGAAGCCCAAGCCTCCGTGGTTTTCTTGGCTTTTGAGTCGGCAATGAGAAAAAGGAAAGGGGCATCTCCGCTTTTTGACTGCTTTCGATCATCTTGCCTTCGGCTCGTCATCGCTGTCCTGGGAGCTGTAGCCTTCAGCTTCAAGATTCGGTGGAGCTTCCTAAATGATTCGACTGGGCCCGCACCTGTTGAAAATGAAATCGCCATTGACAAGGACTAGCCGTTGGGAAGAGGCCACCGAGGCAGAGCAAGCAAGCTCCGTCTGAAACAGAGCAAGAGAGCGGAGAGTTCAGTGGTGGGTAAGAAAACGGTGGCGAGAACCCATCCAGATCCTCGCACCCTCGATCGGAATTCCGAAATCTCGACGAAACATCGCAAACCCAGAAGAACCCAGAAGATCGAAAAGCAGAGCAAGCTCCGTCTGGAACAGAGCAAAAGCAGAGAGAGTCAAGTGTGGACACTGTGCAAGAACCCAACGAAAACGTCACACCCACAATCGCAGATCTGAAAAATCTCGACGAAACAGCGCAAACCCAGAAGAAGAAGACGAAGGAGGAGGAGGAATCCATGGCCGATTTCTCCCACCTTTCCGACACCGACGACTCCGCCGTCGAAGACCTCGTTTCCCAGGCCAAGGACCTCTGCGTCCTCGAGCAGGTCGCCGCCATCAACTGCTCCTCCTTCGCCGCCGACGACTCCATCTTGCCCTCCGACCTCGAGTCCCGCTTCCGCAAGCTCAAGTCCTTCCCTGTCTCCAAACCCCAGACCGCGCTCCAGAGCTCGAGCTACCGCAAGACGGAGCCGGCGCTTGACGAGGAGGCTCGGCCTAAACCGGGTGCGAAGCCGGAGGATCCGCGGGGAAATGGGCGCCGGGACTCGTCGGGTTCCGATTCGTGGAATTCGTCCGGGGAGGACGCGATTTTCTCGTCGCCGAAGCGGAACCCAGAAGAGAAATCGCCTCGGGAGTCCGCCACAAAGCACGATCCAGTGTATTCACCGACGTATCATTACGATTCGCGGAAGAAGTCGAAGTCGCCATCGCCATCGCCCCCAAGAAAGGGCGGCTGCTTCTGGTGCTCGCCAAAGAAGCCGACACCGAGGAAGCGGGACGAATCTAGGGCTATCGAGAAGGCGATGAGCAGGAGCTTTAAATGGATGGAGGAGGACGAGGTATTGTCGGATTTGGGGGGCTTCTCCGTGAAAGAGCAGAAGAAGTTGCTGAAGAAGGCAATGAAGGAGGAAGAGAGGATAACCCGTGAGGCGGAGAAGATCGCGAGGATGGCGAGGCAAGCGTCATCAAGGATGATGACCACTTCAAGCGACGATGATTGAATGAAGATCTCGTGTGGTTTTGGCCAAACTTGAGTGAATGCAAAAATGCAATCTTGATGCGGTATACGTGAAGGGCCATAGTGGTAATGCAATGTTGTGCGCCGGACAGGGTTTTCCATGTTTTGCTTGAGTTCTGCTTGTGAAATTGCTAATGTAATACAAAGATAAAGTCTTTTCTTGTTAAACTTGTAAAAAAGTCTCTTTTCTTATTGATGACTCCCACAAATTTCCTAAGAATTTCTCTGTTGCTTGTTACAACTTATATGCCATCTTTAGGGAAGAGCTTAAGAGTTGGTTGAATTGGTGAAAATGTGGGCTTTCGATCATCTACAGACCAAGCTCAAAGAGATTGCTGAGTTGGATGGAATGATGAAGGGAGCCTGTCTCCATTGTGATTTTTCACTTGGCTGATGATCTTGTCTTGATTGTTTGTAGCAGATCGAATCTCTATTGGGTTTCGGGGAGATGGTGAATTCTATTATATGCCTTGGTGCATTCTAGTGTGCTTCTGCTCTCAGGCTTGGTAAAGCATTACCAGGAAGTCTGGACGGCACTCCTTTGGTCTTTGCTTGCAATAAGAGCATGGACTGAACTACAGTCGATGTAAAGACTGCTGACGATATTGTGGTATGCTGAGCAAAGTTCCCTCCTTCTGGCAGTTCCTAAGACGGAAAAAACCCAAGATCATCACACAAACAGAAATGTCGCCTTGGATACAGAGAACGGCATTGATCCTTGAGGAACACATTGTTTTCTCTTGCCATGATGTTATCTTGGAACCTGAAAACAGGAATGCTATCAGGAAGATCTGGGAATTCGTTGTTCACCATTTGCAGAAGCTTCCTGTAGCTGAATCTGCAATAATGCGCGTCCATTGCAGGCATGGGATTCATTGAAGGATTTCCAATGCTGAATCGGGGTAATTCTTAAGAACAAGTAGTCTTTGTTATAGAAGAATATCCACACGAAGAAAAGTTCAGAATCAACTTGGCTTCCCTCTTTCCAAAATACACACTTCTCTATTAACAAAGTCTAACAAACCACCAAGCTTCTTATAGATTCAGTAGGCATCTGAGCTGTACATGAGATTGATTAATAGTACTAGTGCCTGTGTTCTGCTTATGGCACCAAGTTCAACCTACGATTTTGCCTTCCTTTGATGATTACTGTCCTACAAGTTATAACCCATTGATTTCCTCAAACTAAGCACAACAGAATTCAAGAACCAATAGAATTGATACACAAAAATGAAACAATTTGTTGAATTTATGAACAGATTGATGTATTATTAGCTAGCTATATAACCATAAGACCGTTACTTGGCATCCTTTTCCTCTGGGATGGAAACCTTCATCCGTGCTGATTCCTGCCTCACCCACATGTCCACCTTCTCAGCCTCCCTCCTCGCTCTCTCCTCCTCTTCCCGCGCGATCTTCAGCCTCCTCACCTGTTCCTGCACTGAGAACGTGCTCACGTCCGACAGCATGTCCTCATTCTTTCCCCAGCTCTGGCTTTCCGGGTCCGATCTCGAAACCCCTTTCCCCGTCTCTTCCTTCGTTCATCCTTCGCTGGCATGAAGGAGAAGCAGCAAATCAGCCTCGGCGGCGGTGACACCGGCTCCATCAGATGAAAGTTAACAACAGAGGAAAGCACTGAACCAGGTCAAAAAATTTACGCTCTTGCATCAAGCTCGGTCAATGGATTGCCTCCTGACCTTGTGCATACGCCTCCTGGGATGTCTGATGTGGAGAGTTCGATTGGAGAAAGTGAAGCAGACCGTGGAATATTTGCAATCTCAAGGAGATAATCTCTTTCCTGAAGAGGACATTGCCAAATTGTGCTCCTCCCGGATTGCTTGTTGATGGCCATGATGACGAGCTTAGGGGCCCCGCTGAACGCAAAAGTCAATATCATCCATTCATCATCTTCCATATTCTTTGATAAGGATTGGACAATGAAATTGGCATGCTGAGTGGAAGTTGGTGACCAGTTCATATCAATCTCTAACAGTTTAATCTTGTTTATAAACAAATAGCGAATGTATAAATATTTTTGCAACTTGCATGCAAAAATAGAATTCATTATTAGCATATACAATAAGAATTTAAAATTAGGGGTGTGCTTCGGTCTAGTCTCACTCGGTTTGGTCTGATTCCTAGTTTCAACCAAACAGATGGACCGACCCGTATTACTTATTTTTTCTTTTAATTTTTTTTTTAATTTGAAGTAAACTCTGGACTAGTATATTAGGTTTCAATATTCACAAAAATAGAGTAATGACATATATATATATATATATATATATATATGGAAAATATAAACCTACGCATTCCTCCATAACTTTGTCTAGTTGGCCATCAATTAAGGCCTCGAACATGTAAATATTTATTTAATAAATTAATTGAAATTAATTCTTTTTTTTTTTTTTAGCCTTGTGAAACTCCCACTTGTAAGAAATAGAAAAAAAAAAATCACAATTTCTGAGACCAGCCTTGTAATCGGTCCAAATCAGTTGTTCAGTTCCAAGACTGGGCTACTAATTCCCAGTTCTACAAATTGAAAGTCGACCCCATCAGATCTCGTTTCAGATTTTAAGATGGGAATTAATCCACCTAAAACCAATCGCCTATAATAAAATTTTCTTACAAATTTGACACTTCGACTCTACATAATCAGAGATACCTTCTCCTCTTCGCCAGAATTATTTTTTGGTCTGGCTCATTGCAAGAATTGTCTCTATTGTATTCTCCGCAAAGTGGGCTGCCACATCCTATCCCTCTTACTTATTTCTCTCCATGATGATTTATAATATATAGGGAATTTGTAACTGCTATTGCATGTGTGATTGGAAAAGTAAATGCAGTCGCTATGCTATGCTACTCGGTACGAATTTATATTTGACTATAAAATATCACAACTCATGTTTTGCGCTTTCATATTTTTTTTTTTTAAAGTATTCCTTGCACAGTATGTTCGATAATAAGTCAATCTAAAACATTCGGCTTTAGTTGATAAATTTTTATATGACATTCTCAAATATCATTGAATTCATCTCAACTCTATAACTATCCGGTACGATGTGCACGAAGTGTCGTCTAGTTAGCATTCATGCAAGATATTTTCGGGCAAATTATTTCCTCAGATTCGATCATATTGTGTATTCATTTTGGATTATCTCAAATCTTTACCGTCATACCTTTTTCCCTAACATGTGCAATTTTTCTTAACTAAGAGGCAAGGAATCTTCATGTGCATTTTCAGTGGTATATACATAATTGGGTATGGACTAAGGACTTCTTAAGTGAATGTATTGCTTATTATTATGGAGATTTTCATTTTAATTATACTCTCCGGTGCTTATTATTCACTTTTAGGCAAAATTATGATTTGATCTTGGATTGGTTATGTGATTTAACAAATCACAAAATGAAGAAAATTGAAATTCAATTTGACGCTAGTAAATATTTTGATACCATAAATACATCATTGTCTGAAGTCCAAAGATGGTCCATCATATCAAATTATAGCAACTTTCTTTAATTTTTCTTTTTTGCAATCAAGTCTTTTCCGCCTTTTTTTCTCGAAAGAAAAACTAAGGAAAACAATAGAAGGTTGAACATGTTTCGTAATCTGTACTTGAGTCTATATGTAAATCTATAAATTTGCAATCAAAGAAGTTGAACGTGTTTGTTAAGCTATACTCAAATCTATAAATTTGCAGCAAGGTTCATGTCCCACCACACAATGTTGGAAAGGGGTGTGATTAGGGGTGAGCGGTTCCCGGTTCCTTACAGGTTCCGCTTGGAACCTGGAACCTACCCTCGGGTACAGGTTCCTCATTTTTTGGAACCTGGAACCTACGTCAAAACCGAGAACCTGGAACCTACCCTCTCACGGGTTCCGGGTCGGTTCCCGGTTCCAACGGGTTCTTTTTTTTTTTTTATAGTTAAAAAAATGAAAATGAATGCAGCAATAATAAACAAACTTGTCATTCATTGAAGATAATATAACACAAACAGCAAACAGCATTTTAGAAGTAATAAACAAGCTGTTTTTACATTCATGCGTGTAATAAGAGCCAATAGTTCGAGCACATGATGGATGAAATGTGCTCTAACAATGGCCATAATTGTACTTGTAGGCATAAGAGCCAAACTTAGCTTCATCTACTTATAATGAACACAGAATTCATAAAATCATAAAGGTAAGTTCACCGCACGTTTCTATCAAATGATGTCTTGGGAAAAATTGTGCATTCCCGCTATCCTACTAACTTTATGCAGGTGGCATACCTGGGAAAACTTGTTTAAATCAGCAAAAGACTCATAGCTCATGCTTTGATGCAGCTTCCGATAAAGTGTCTTCAAGTTCCCAAAGATTTTTGCCAAAGTCAGCACTCCTCGCTGGAAATTGGAATGGCTGGATGATCCCTCCACCGAGAATGAAGAAGAGGTAAAAGGCCACCACATTTGGATGATGCAAGTCAGCAAGGTTGATTGCCTCATTCCGGAAATCATATATCTGTCTCAAAGATAGCAAGTGCCAAGGATTCAGAAAGAATACTATTAAATATCAAAAACAACAAAAAGCAAGAAGATCCATACCATTTGCTCTTGCTCTGAGGGCTTCCCAGAAAAGCACTTATCAATATCATTGATTCTTTTGATGGCTACATCAGTACCCCTCCATTTTCCTTGATAAACAGTCCCATAAGTGCTTTTCTAAAAGTGTCAGATGTACATGATCATCAAAATGAATGCACTTGAAGGACAAAGCAACCTCATGTATACAAACACTTTATGAACACAAAAGAGCTCAATCACCTCGTGTCGGCTTCTTGCTGCACATTTTTATCCTGGTATGCTTCATGAGTGGACTCATTTCCTTCATAAACTGTTAAATCGGGATTAGAAGGAAGAGCCGCGAAGAAAAGCAGACTACACCCTCAAAGCAACATTTCGAAGATCTTGCTTGATGAGATCCTCCGCTGAACCTTCGAAGAGAAATTAAACAACTATAAAAAAATATATATAAAGGGGAAAAACAGAAAACTAACTTTAGAAACATAGAATATCGGTCCTATAAAGAACAACCTTCGAAGATGGAAAATGTTCTGAATTGACATAGTTTGCGAGATTATTGAATGGTTCTTTGGACTCCATCCTCCAACCGTAGTCCCGCATTCAAGTCCCCGACCTTTGCGAACGGTTATCCAAGAATTGATCCTTAGCTCCAAGGCCTTCTTTTCTTAGTGCAATTTTGGTAGGTTTTGGAGGAGGAAAATGAGTATCATGATTAAAATTTCAGGTTCCGCTTGGACAACTATCCCGGATTGTGAATTTGATCTTGGGATACCAACATTAGGTGCTTGAGACATGTTTTGGAATTCCACCGGTCGAATATCACGCAAATAAGGAACTTCGGGTGCCGAAAAAAAGAGGACTCGGAAATTGTGGCTTGAGTAGTACGAGAAAACATATAGGAAGTATCGGGGAAAATGTCCCCTTTCAGATTTTTCTGTACCTTTTGCTTCAATATCTCTCGCCTTTCTTTGTTCTTCACTTGGCAACCTACCATGCTCAATGGCCGGCATCTCGGGGGCCTTATCGGTAGATTTTCCATTCTCTTATCAATGGGCTTTACAGGATCCATGGAAATAGAATAGTCCAGATTGTCTACTCTAGATTCAACACCAGGAAATCGAGAATATTCTTTTGAAAATTCATGAACGGTGTTCGTAATCCAGATGATCGCGGAGTTCGCCTCCTACGGGACAAGAATCGGCGAATCGGCTTGCTAGCCTTGGCCTCCAATTTAGGTGGGCTTGAGCTGGCATAAAATGCGATGGACAACTATTTCGGGAGAAGGCTCGGAACAACAACAAAGCCCCGCTTCCTAGAATCGGGATAGTCCACTCTTGGAAAAAGCGGCGCTCTGGTTTTCATGTCTTGCCTGCAAATCTTCATGAACTCTCAAACAATCTTAGTATCTGTAAGGAGGATCAATCAAAAGAGGTTCAGATCAAGCTGAAACCATTGCTATCAAGCTAAATAAATTCCTTAAAATGTTCATCCCCAAGGAAAGGCTTTCGGTTATCGATCATTCAATCTTCATATTCGAGATGGCAAAAATTGCATTTTCCTTTAATAATTCCTGTCTTTGCCAAATATCATTCTTCTTCATAGTCTAAAAAAGAGATGATAGACATGAGATCTCCAAAATGTGCCATGGTGCAACAAATATGAAGCCAAAGAACATCAATAGTGTGTACAGTGGCAAACACTAAGGAGTAAGGAGAACTGGGAAAACAACCAACCTAGAGATCACTTATAAAGGAAAAGATCAACTCTTACATAATTCTCACGGAGCGCCATCACCAGCTTTGTAGCCGATGTTGCAAACTTGACGAACAAAGTGCAGCTCATTGCCAAGAGTATAAAAAACTCACTTCGCTCGGCGCCCAGAAATTTGTGTTGGGATTTAACAGCATGCGGGCTCTTGAGGGATTCAATCTCCTAATAAAGCTTCTTCTCTTATTTTCTTTTGGTCGGAAGCTTCATTCACTTCTTGGAAAAATTGCTATAAGAGGGCTTTTAACAAGATGTAAAGCAGTAGGAACGACGATATCGTTAAAAGATATTCATTACGGGCAGCCCATTTGCATATTCGTGCGGTGGAAGCATTGGAAGTCTTAAAAAGCTGGATAAAAAGAATTAATTTAGAATATCAATGCCAGTGCTATAATACTAACTTCATCCGTCTTACTAGACAGCACTAACAGCTAAAGGGGTGATTTTGAAAATGGAGATCCACCGTCTTTTTCTATCCATTGACACGGGAGATATATATTTTTCAACCTAAAGAAGAATTGAGTTGAAGCTTTGCTTCTTATACTCTTATTCCTAGTAGACGTGTATATCGCAGATCAAATTTTCCTGTCGAAGCCACCACCAACCTGCATATGTAACCAGTCCGGCGAAGAACCACGGCTATATTCTCACGGGAGCTTGTGAACCGAAAGGCATGCCGCCGGTATCATACGGCTGTTGACCAAACTGAAAGCACGTAAGATCATATGAGAATTGAAAAACAGCAGAAAGCCAATATCTAATTAAATTGACTTGTTTTAAGTATATTCCCTTCTCCTGAACTGAGCACTAATTGTTCATGAACTGATATGTACTATTTAGTAAAATTTCCGAATTTGAAAGATCATCAAGGATGAATTAAGTAAGTCTTTCCATTTCAGTAGTGACTAAAGATTATTCAGCAGTTCATTAACAGATGAAGCATGTGTCAACACCAAACAAATAGTAAAATGAAAGTTGAGCAGCATCCGTACATATGAGAAAATAGACCCAAGTACCATGAGATCCGTTAGCATTCTTTCTGAGAGATCGAAAAGAAAATTAAGTCCATTTGATTTAATGAAAACGCTAAGGATGAGCAGCTCAGATCTTGCTAAGCGGGTTATTTATGAATATAGCAACAAGAGCAGTTCGGCAAACTACAACAAGAATATATTTTCTTTAACAGATTAATATGGCTTGACTTCGCAGATTTCCCTACAGAAAGTTTCTCGGTGGAGCTACAACTAGAAGCAATCGAAGTGTATTGAAAAAGTGCTTCGGAAGAGCAAAATGACTTGGACTTACTTCTTTAGAAGAAAATACTTCGATTGGTGGGTTCATTCTTGAATTAACCGCCTCGAGTTTCATTTGACAGGAACTGCAAATCAGTAATTTTTGCAGCACTCAAGTCCATATTCGAAGGAAATCAATCGCCATTTAACGAGGCCCGATAAAAAAGCGAAGAATGCATACCTCGACACCGAGCAAAATAACATTTTTTTTTTCTCTACTAGCATGATAAAAGGAATGAGTTCAGACTACAAAAAACTTTTTGTTAGAGGACAAAAAACTTAATTGCAGCGATCAAATCAAGAGCCACATAGACAATGGATGAATTTTTTTACCACATAAAATGGCTTCCCTAAAGAGTACTTTATTTGGACTTTAATCCATCCACTAAAGCCAGTACCATCGGAGCATAAGACTTAATATTTCTATACAAATACATAATCGAGACATCTACAAAATTGATGACCAATAGCACGGTCAGCGAAGGAATGCAAATTTAGCAAGAGAAAGGAGGAGATATGAATCAGTCTTACGGTGCTAGCATAAATGCCGAACAACCCGGTTCTATTGAAAATGCTGTTGAGTGCCGAAAAAGATTGAATCTATTGGTACTCATTCAACACACGGAGATCTGCGTATTCAAGATGACCAGATGCATTAATCTTAGGTAATGTGTTCCAAGGTTACAAGGTCTACTAGTCCAACAAAAGCAAGAGGGTGCATGAAGAACCGTGCTCATCAATCAATGAAAGCCTGAATATTTGATACCTTGCACCGAAACAGAAGAAACGGTTTGTCAACAAAATTAAGGTCGGGACACAACTTACCTGACTGGAATGCATTCCTTTTCCTGGGCCTCCAGCAGAAAATGAACCACCACCTCCCATAAGCATCGGGACTAATGAAATGTCACCCATCTTGATTCAACCAAGGAAGCAAAAGTCGCAAGGGATCCTTATAGGACAAGCGACGACACGTACACAACACTTGTGATGGTCCACCAAACTCGGGAGGGTAAAAGATTTTAGTGCTACTTTGAATCACGGTCAAAATGACTGCATCCCTTTCCTTAATCCATCCACCGGGGAAGTTCAAAAGCAAGAGCAATATGTGTGCTCGCACGAGATAAAACAGAGGGATAAGTGACAATTTAGTTATTCCCTTTTCTAATCTCTTTTAAAAAATAACTAGAGAAATACCCCTCGAATCGATCATTTGTTGCCGAAAATCACCAGCAACATACTTGGATCTTCAGCGGCTGCAGACGAGCAACATTAGGAAGGTCGAAAGAAGTGGTTCGCTATGGACAAGAGCTCTTCATGCTCAACCCCGACGCAGCAAGAACCATCCTAGGTGCTGTATAATTTTCCTGAATTTTAAATGTAAATAGTTTCTCGGGAAAACCAGGCATTGAAGAGAGATACAAACCGCACTATGACAACTGAAAAAATTTAAGTAAGAAAATGCTGGAGGAAATAGATTGCGGGGATGGTCTAGTGAATATATGCTCAAAAAATGCAGTGTTCAATAAGTTCCAGTCTTCGCCACAAATTCCTCCAATATGGTATTGTCCAATCGATTTAGTGCTGATTCAGGAGCTAAGAGAGGATTTGCCAGTGCACCAGCATAACCAGCAGAATGAATAGCCTCCAAAAGTAAGCCTTGAGGATTGTATAGCCCTATTATACCATCAAGATTCAAGACGGTGTTGGTTGGTGATATTTAAGCTAACTTTTTTCCTAAAAAAAAAAGAAAAGGATAATTGACACAAAAAACCAGGACTCTCACGCTGAATCGCGATGCTCTAGTTTACTTTCTTTTGTACAACTCCAACTATTCTTGTTGTTAAGTGAGTTAACCTACCCAAGAGCCCTCTTAGCAGAAGAGTGATGTTAAAAAGCTGGATATAGTGAAAAGTAAAAGCAAAGGCTAACCTAAAATATGAATGGAAGGCGAGTGACGTCGAGGGCGAGCGACGGTGGCGTCGAGGGCGATCGGCGAGCCAGAGGTCGGGCGGCGGTGGCGTTGAGGGCGAGAGGAGGTCGCCTCGAGCGGTGGTCGCCGAGTGGTGGCCTCAGGACGAGTGACAATGGCGTCGACGGCGAGCGACGGTGGCGTTGAGGGCGGTAGCGAGCCGAGGTCGGGCCCCGGTGGCGTCGAGGCCGAGAGGAGGTGGCCTCGACCAGGGGTCGGCGAGCGGTGGCGTCAAGGGCGAGCGACGGTGGCGTCGAGGGCGATCGGCGAGCCGAGGTCGGGCGGTGGTGACCGGTGCCGTCGAGGGCGAGAGGAGGTGGCCTCGACTTCGAGCGTGGGTCGGCCGAGCGGTGGCGTCGAGGGCGAGCAACGGTGGCGTCGAGGGCAAACGATGAGCCGGGGCCTGTGGGTCGGCCCGCGGTTCCGTCGAGAGCGAGCGAGGTAGCCTCGACCTTCGAGCGAGATCACCGGCGGTGGCGTCGAGGGCGACCGCGGTGGCGTCGACTTGAGCGAGGTGGACCGGAGAACGGACGAGCGAAGAGAGAGAACCGTGAGTCTCGTGAGTGAAAGTGTGAAAGCGTGAAACGAAGCGAAAGTGTGAGTGGAAAGAGAGAACAACTTTTAGGGTTTTTGATTTCTGTAGACCTAATTCGAATAATTTGGGGCTTTTTAGTTTTTACTTACCGGACCGGTTCCGGTTCCGGTTCCTAGTACCGGTTCCGGTTCCGGAACCGAGAACCGCCGGTTCCCAAAAAAAGGAACCGGGAACCGGAACCGGCCTCCTCGGAACCGGGAACCGAACCGGACCCTCCTCCGGTTCGGTTCCGGTTCCCGGTTCTACCCGGAACCATGCTCACCCCTAGGTGTGATGTTTCTTTTTCTTTTAATTTTTGGTTCAGTTGATGAAATTCTACATTGACTTGCTCATATTAAATACCGAGATGGCTTGAACTCATCCTAAAATTCCCTACTAAACAATATTAATTAATAAAAGAACGAATTTGACAAAATTGAGTATTCCAAAAGTTTAGATTGCTAAGGAATAATAGCTCTTGCATGTTTTGTGTATAGCTTAAATTTCCTGTCATGTAAGGCTGGTATATAGCTTGGAGCACGCCAATTCTGTGTGTGTTGGTGGTACATATACTAGAAAAATGCAACAACTTGGTCCGATGTGGGCGCAGAGTGATCATCGGGATGAGAAAGTTTAAACAAGAAAAGGCTACTGGCAAGCTTCAAAACGGTGATGGGTAGTGATGAACTAAATAACATACCGGAACATGGAGAGAGTGTTTCTGAATTATACATGTGAAATTGAAATTAACTCTTGAGAAGCTTTAGACGTGGTGACCTTCAACGATGAAACTCAAATGTTAATATGCTTAGGTGAGAGCATTAAAAGAATAGGTGATCTTTTGGGAATTGCCTACTTGTACGGAAAATGACAAAAATATATAATTTCCCATATTTCCATTCTACATAATTTGATTTTTAGGGTTTTGACCAAAAAAATAAAGTTAATGTCACGAAAAATCTCAAATTGGTACGCACGTGATAAATTTACAAAAAATTAATTTTTTTAACACAAAAAATCAAATTAATACACATGTGACAAATTCACACTCCATTATTTTCTATTAAATTTTATCACCAAATTACTGAATTGAATGACAAGTGAAAGTTGATAAGTGTATCGGTTTAGGGTTTTATCCTTCGTTTATCACATGTATATTAATTTGTGATTTTTTACGATATTGATCTAATTTAATGAATATTAACGGATTATAAATTTATCACAAATACACAGATTTGATGTTTTCTATGGTAAAAAAAAATTAGCTTGGTGGTCAAAAATTAGTTTATGATAAATTTGTCATAAGTGTGGATTAATTAGTTTGAGATAAATTTATCACGAATATATAATTTTGAGATTTTTTCATGGTATTAACAAAAAAAAAAATTGATTATTATAGATACATTGAAGTGTTATATTGACACTAAAAATTTTCTAATTTGGTGACAAGTGTCTAGGATATTTTTTGAATAAAGTCATTTTACAAAATTTTGCAATACTCATAGTTTCAACTGAGAGTTGCCAATATGTCAAAGATGTACATTTGGCTCGAACATAATCGGCCATGGGTTAATTGTACAAAAAAAATTCTAAAAGTTACCAAATAGGTTAGGTCACACTAAAATCGCGCCAAATTGAAATTAACCGTGAATTTGAATCCGATTTTTAGAAATTGAAAGTTATGTTGTGTCATGACTTATTTTAAGACCATTGACTCATCCTCCGAAGATTTTTCTGCAAATTGAGATTTTTAGTGAAAATTCAAATTATGGCCTTTTTTGTTGGGAAAATTCAGAAGACCTTTTTTTTTATTGCGTTTATGGGATGTAAATTGGTTTTATTGGTGAGGAAAAATGTTAATTTGATCAAAGAACATCTTGGTGGAATTTTTGGGGGCCGAATTGAATCCAATTGGAGAGGAACTTGGTTCAATTTGGGGAAAATGACACCAAATTCGTAAGTCCCTTGGTCCACAACTTTTGGACCACTTCATTAATTTGCAAAGGAAGCTTGGTGTTTGCCAAAGAGCCATGGAAGATAGCCATGGGCTGTGGGGTCTTATCTTGGGGACAAAGGGATAGAATGGAAGCAAAGTGGTTCCCTCCAAGCCTTTGTTGTCCCATTTCTTCTTTAGCAAACCATCTTTCTCCATTTCTAGTCCTTTTGGAAGCTCAAAAGTTGCAGGAAGGTCAACCAACTCCCTCCCCTAGCCCGTTGCAAGCCCCCTGAGTCGCCAGAGCCACCGCATGCCGCCGCTCGTGCCTGCTCGCCCCCACTTGTCTTGCCTCCCAGTGCCATCGTTTGCCTCTGTTCATAGGTCCAATGGACAGTCTAGCTACCGTGTGTAGCCATCCAAGTCGTCCGAGCCTGCCTCCGCCACCGTGAAGCCCCACCTACCCGCCTACTCACTCACCAAGCCACTGGACCTCCTCCATTTGCCGTTCCAGCCCTGGGTCAACAAGCTTGGTTCTTGGATAGAACAGAGCCATCCAACTAAATGTGGGCCTTCTAGGCTCGTTTTGGGCTTCTTCTGAGCCTCATAGGGTGTCACCGCTTTGGAGTTTATTGCCCGTCTCCACGTTGCCATCGTGTAGACTCATCAAATTTCAAAACCGGTGAGTTTACTTACTAAACTCTACTTATGGAGTTAATTATGCTTAATGGATGATTAATTTAGGCTAATTAAGGTTTAAGTAGTTAGTTAGAATGAATTTGTGATTTAATTACTCGTTATTGCATGTTAGGTGGTTAGATTGGTTTAATTAGCAATTAGATAGGTTGTATTATTTATCTAGAGAGGTTTAGAATTTTTCTGGACCAATTTCGGTATTTAATTAGGATAGCTGGTGACCGGAATTTTGTGCTGATTGCAATGGTATACTCCGTTTATTTAATGGAGTTTTGATTTGTGCAAATTGAGTGAGAATTATGATTTTGGGTATTTATTCCAAAATTGAATAATTTCATTATTTAATTGGAAAATATTTGGTGTCGGTTTACAACACCAAAAATATGTTTATGGACTAATATAATTAGTGAATTTTATAAAAGAAAGATATTGGAATTTTGGCTCAGACCGACCGTGTACCCACACATTATTATTTTATCAAGTCTTTTCAATGTGGTGGTTTATTAGCTTGTGAGAGCATATGTGCATGTCCACTTGTGTGAGCATATTTATCGTCAACTTTTGGGACCCTTTGCACGTCAACTTGAGTGAGCTAAGATCATTTTATCAGCTTGAGTGAGCTATGATCGTTTTATCAACTTGAGCGAGCACAATCTATATAATTATCAGCTTGAGCAAGCTATCTATCTATGCTTGAGCGAGCTATGACCATATATTGCAACTATTGTGAGCAATAGTGATGTCAAAGAATTGATATATGGTATTGAATTGATAGGAAGTACGATTGGCATCGAATTGAGCTGACTAACTAATTGATCGATGAGTTGATTAAGTTTATTGGTTAAAATCATGAACTGTACTGACTTGCAAGAAGGAATTGAGGCAAAGGTAAGTCCTCTATCTTGCGTGTGCATAGGCAGCTTTTAGGTGTATTTCCTTCTTAGTCGGAGTTTAGGGGGTGGATTTCTGAGACATTATCTCACCCCGTCGTAAGCTCAACATTTTCAGGTTCTTAGATGACGAATCCTCTTGAATGTTTTGGCTGCCCCATGAGGGTTACTGAGCGGGTTTCTAGTTACCCCGGTCTCGGAAGTCACTAGGTCTATGAGCTAGTAGTGACCACCATTTGGATCGAAGAGAATCCACCTCATAGAATACCTCATCGATTCAGAGTGTGGTTCCACTATGAACCCAATGGTTTTAGGGTGGGTCCCCTTAGGACTTTTGATATTCATGTTGTGGTAATTGATGTTGCTTTGGATGAGGATCCAGTTGACCCTCCCGATGGCGTGGTGGAGAACCCGATGTCCCGTTCGGACCTTGTGAAGATTGAAGAATCGGTGAACGAGTCTGACTAGTTGGTCATGGGATAGTTTGTTTGAGGATCAATCATTTGTAGACCCTTGAATATATACTAGTCTTGTAAATGACCTAGTTTGCTTTGTATAAAGGTGTGTTGTAGTTTTCAAAATTTTGGCATTGCTTTTCTATCCCATCTTTGTGTCGTCTGGGGATTTATTTATTCGCTTTCGCATATGCATTAAAATGAATAGGTTGGCGACGTGTCCTAAGACATTGCAATTTATGACCATCGAGAGATGGGCACGCACTCGAGGATCAAGATGTGACACGGCAATTGACGGTAAATGACGAGCGACTGGAGTTCGATGGCCAACAGCCAGCTTTCGGTGGTGGGCAACCAATGGCAGGGGGCTGGTGGTGGGTGGCTGGCAATTAGCGATGGGTGTCCAGAATCCACAAGTGGCAAGTGGGTGACGGCCTATGACGAAAGTGAACGATGAAGAAAGTTTTAATTTTTCATTTCTGTTCCAAAAACAAAAAATTTAAAAATTTTAACTTCTGATTTTTACTCCAAATCTATTTTTTGGAATAGAAATTTGTTCTATAAATAGAAAAAAATGAAATTATGTTATCAAACTGATTTCTATTGCAAACTTGTTCCGGAAATAGAGAAATAGAGAAATAGAAACGTTGTCATGCGCACCCTTAACGATCCGTGAACCATGTCGAGATTCATTTTGGGAGGGTCGTGATAGTCTGGAAGTAGAATATGAGTCGTCAAATGCGTACCTGATGAATATGCTGACTTGTTCGCATGGGTACAACAAATATGCAAGCAACCGAGCCCACGATAATGTGCTCCCATTCGAACGTTGAACGGGATAAAGTCCTTGTGGGACAGGAAAAGAGAAACTTGACCCTTATCGGCAAGATGCGATTCAAGTCAAAGTGGCAAGATTGAAGAAGGCAAAGCTTCATCGGAAATTGAACTATCTGGAGTGGTCGGCCAATGTGGTGCTCCTGAAGAAGAGCAGTGGAAAGCGCGGAATTTGCCTAGATTTGACGGACTTGAATAAAGCTTGTCCGAAAGGCAACTACGCCTTGCCCCGGACGAAGCAACCGGTAGATTCAACAGACGGCGACAAACTACTATCCTTAGATGCAGGTAAAACTAAATACGACTGACCCTGAAATATGAGGAAAATACGTCACTTGTCACCATTCAAGGTTATACTCGCCCGATGCCCTTTGAACTCGCGACGTACCAAAGGTGGGCAAGCAAAGTTTTGTCGACACTAGAAAAGGAATACGGAGGCATGCGTTGATGATATGTTAGTGAAGAGTAAAATCGCAGGGGAACATTTCTATTAGTTAGGAAGTACCACATGAGATTGAATCAGGGAAAATGAATTTTAGGAGTCACACTTTGTACCACGAGCTACTTGGATATGATCAAATCTTTAACTCCTCAGGAAGTGTGGCTAGGTGTTGCTAATTATTTTGCTCTGAAGATATTTTGTTGCCATGTTATATTTGAGTTAGTGATGGCAAGCTCAATGGAAAGGTAAAAAAAAGTCCACATTTAAGCTATTCACATTGTGGACAGGGATAACAGTTGCGGTACATAGAATTAAATTCACAAGTTGTCAGCAAAAAAATTAAATCAACGAGTCTCTAGTGCTTGTGGGTATGACTTGAAGGAGTCTTGCAAAGGCAAAGGACTTCCGTTCTTGGCCATACAAAAGAAAACGAGTGGGATCAAGAAGTGGTTAGAAAAATGGAAAATCAAATCAAATAGAAAAACCTCTGTTGAAGGACCGATCCTTGTTTATGAATATCGCACGTATTAAATCAACGCTCTTATCAAGTTTCCACGTTAATTTTCACAGAACTACGTACTTCTAATCCAAGGCGATCACCTAAATGATCTCTAGCAAAAGATTTCGGAGCTTGTGGACCAATGCCGCCTCGACAATTAATTATGTGAGTTCCATGTTGGATGAATTAATTATTAGATCATACAACATTTTTTTCCCACCGCACCAGCAAAGACAATTTTTCACGGGGAAACTGTATTTGGATTTTCGAGACAATAGAGAATACATAATTATATAATTGCATATACTTGAAGTTCGTCTGTACACATTTCCTTTCTATGACATACTCAGGTATTATTATGCTTTTCTTTGGGGAAGATTGAAGGATATGTAATCTCCCGTAGGTGTGTATCATCAAAGATCTCAAGTGTACAAATTTATAAAAGCAGATGTTGGATGAATCTAAGAATTATGGGACTTCTTCACGAATTTTACTCTCTTAGCTTTTCTCTTCAATATTTTTTTCCCGCTTGTGCATGCCCATTTCTCTTCCCTCGTTTACTCCCAACTATTCACCAGCATCATGCTCATTGTGACTAAATGACTGGCAAATATGAAAATGATCTGACACTTACGAATTATATAGAATCATATATAAAAAGAAATGGATGAAAGATATTTTCAATTGTATGACAGCCCTGTACACTTTAAACCTACAAGTTTAAAAGCTATGAGCATTATAAACAAAGATTCTCCAAACATATTCAATGCGGGATCCAAGAAACACTTCTATATATATCTTTATGTTGAGAATAACAGATTCCCTAAAACGGATCCGATACTCAGTCGAACCCCTAAAACGAACGCAGAAGACGAGCCCAACAAACACATGTATCACCGATTGAAAAGCACATCACGAAATCGAATGTACCTTATTTTTCACATATTAAACACCAATGTTAAAGTTGGAAGAAGAATCCTAATCCCGTTCTACTGAGGAGCGTACTGTTGCTTCAAGGCGGAGGAAAACTCTGAAGATGTACATTCTTTTTGGGAGAAGGAGAAAAGTGAAAACATCCCTACATAAAGGTACATTCTCTTTTTCTTTCTATCTCTTAAAACGTCTCCCTGAAAAGATGTAACCCCTCAACATAACACGCCACTTCCAAAAGACGCAACCCCTCAATGTACCCGTTCATATCTCAACCCTTCATACATGGGCCCTTAACTTGCAAGCCGGATTCTTAGGCCCATCATGAGCAGACGGGCCTATTTAGGTTCATTAACACATAGAAAAAACCCATCATCTCCCATTCACACATGGTGGGCCGAACAAGATCCTCTTTATCTCTCTGCAATATTCATACCGGTGAATAATCCGTGCAACCAACATATTTTGAGAGCTTGTTACTATACATCTGTTAGGAATATATAGTAGCTCATAATGGAGCATCACACTCTGAGTAGATTTAGTATACAATACCCTAGACCGATCAATCACATTTATATCTCTCTCTTGATCTCTTTTTAAACAATGATATATTGTATTCACAATTATGATTATCCCAAAAATAATCATAATTGGTTGACTAGTAAATACAAAACTATAATGTAATTCTCCAAATTTGATTTTCCTCTATCTTTCAAACTCTCAATTTCAGCTCAGCTTGCTTTTATAGAAAAATGTCCCATTAGATCGAATCAATTTATGATCATTGGCAACATCCTAAGATAGCAAACACTGAATAGAAATCTTAAAAATAAGTAAGAGTCATGATTGCACTAAATTGATGAACTTTTTTTCTCAAGAGTTTCACACTATATAAAATTGAGATCAAACTTTTGCCACTCTTATTAGTCGTCTCATGAGGACCAAGTCAATTTCCTGCAGGTATGCTTTCCCACAGTAGGCGAATAACAGTTCAAGCCCTTTAGGGACAACTTTTTAGCAGAAAACCACTATGCCCTTTAGTTTATAATCTAGAGACACCTAGATAGAACCAGGACGGTAGTATTCCTAACTATCCGAGCTGTATTTCTCAGAGGATCCTACAAGGCTGGAGAAGAAGAAAGAGTTTAGAAAGCCATGAGAGAATTTCGCAAAACACTCACTTTACTTCAAGGACTCTACCCAATTGCCAAAATCTGGCTTTGAGATCAAATTTAGAATAAATTTGGGCCTTGGATAATACAGCAAAAAGAGAGTTTCTAGAAGGCAGAGGGAATTTATCATCTTGAAGGAAAAGGTTAAGGGGCTGGTAATTAATTACCAGTCTCATCTTTCCTCGATTTTTTGCTCATCACTTTTGTTAATGTAGAAGGCTTCACATGCTCATTGAGAATGTGATACCTCAATAAGGCCTTGTTGTAGCAATTTTGAGCCTTCCTTTTGAGCCAAAACTAGATGTTCTGGATTCATTCCCATATGACTCACCTTGGTCGGATTGATATCCTCATTTTTTTTTAAAGGAATGCAAACAAAGAATTCTGTATTTTTTTAATAAAGGATGGAAACACTTCTAAGTGAATTCAGAATGAGATTTCGAATAGGATTCTAACTTTTGCATGATCGGATCAAAACTCATTTGGATGGAAAAAGTCTCTGAATGTTGACAAATTCAGAAAATTGATCTTTATATTCAAGAAATTTTCCAGGAATGATGCGAAGTTGAGAAATTTGAGTCATAATGTCCCAACCAATGATTAAATCTTTGTTGGGAAGACTTGAGCCAAAGATCTTTGTGGTTATAGAACACTATGGAAAAAACTAGACGGTGATTAGAGTGGTTTTGACATTTGTATAGAATGTATCTCCTGAAGCATAATTGAAGTATCAGATACAGGAAGTCCAATATTCTTCAGGAAGAACTTTAGTGTCTAAAATGAAGGAGACATCTCCAGTGTCTATAAGAGCAATGACATTGATTGGCTTAGCAAACTTTGAAGTGAATATTTTCACAGGAAAATGGGGACAATGAGTTTGGCTTGAAAATATGTTAGTGCTTTCCTCTAAATGAGTCAAAGATATGTGGAAGATATCTTCGGGATCTGAATCTGAATCAGTTTTGCTAGGAGTTTTGTAACAAGGAATGACATAAAGAGTTTGTTCACATGGTTCTTCATCTGCAAAGAATAAAAATTCAATATCATCATTTTCAAGATAAATACCAGTTTCATTCTCTATATAAAATATCAAATGATTCTTACCTTTTTTGCTTGAGGACAGTTTTTGGCAAAATGTCCTTTTTGATTGCAGATTAACATCGTTTTGATTTCATGTGGCCTTAATGATCTTTCCTCTTGCGTAAGTATCGCCATTTTTTATTCCTTCTGAAGTGCTTAGAGCCATGTTGGATTTATTTATCTAGAGCTTCTTGAAGTGTTTGTTTTTTCTGGAAGATTTTCCACAAGAACCATCACAATCTTTCTTAGAGCATTTGATTTTCAAGTTATGGCGAGAACAGGCCCTGTCAAGCTCTCTGTTGTTGTTGACATAGGTCTGGATCATTTGGCGTTTGATGCACAATTCTTCGAGGTGCAGATGAAGTTCTTGTTGGATTTCTCCCAATGGAACATCTTGGATCCTTCTTTGTCTGGAAGAAAGGTCCTTTCTACTGTCTAAGATAATTCTTTGGGGATGGAGGTCAAGAAAACATGATTCAAATTTGCATCAGCTCTAATTTGATAGAAGAGTTTAAGCATTTTATGATAATGCTTATTAAGATGATTTTCTGGAGGGAACAACATCTTCTTTCAAAAAATTCTCTTCTTTTGAGTTCTATGAGGTCAATAGGTTTTCCCACAAAGAAATGATATAGGAGACTAATGGCATGGCCAAAGTTTGGGGAAAGCCAAAAGTGAATTTGATCCTATTCTACTAAAGATTGCCACCAAAGTTGAATCTTGTGACAAAGTTGAAAAGAATATCATGCTTGTCCTGGTTGGTAATAGCTTGGGTATTCAGCCAAATATGAAATTCCTCAAGTCTTTCCAATATAATGAATAATTTCAAGCAATGTTTCAGAATCAAAAGTTCACTATGTTTCCAATCATCATCCAAAAATCCAAACTTAAAATTATCATTAATAAAATCTTCTATACAAAATAAGTTCAGCAAAGTCACTAAAACTTTCTTAAACTTCTCACAAAGAATTGTAAATTAAGATACTAATTTACAACAATAAATAACATTGAACTTTCAATAATTAAACGTGTCCATTACACTAAGTAATATATTCAAAGGAAAAATATAAACATAGGAGATATTTACACCTAAAACATCTCAAACTAATCTAAGAAAAAATAATTAATTAAACCCAAATATTCTCATCCATCCCATAAATTAGGAAAGTCTCTTTTACTTTCTTAGTAAAATTCTCTAAGAATTCTGAAAGCACATTGGTCAACCATGTAGAGGCCTTTAAAGAGCTCTTATGCCATCTCTAAGGCATATTTACTCTACGCCATGTGACACTCAACTCAAAATTTGAAGTTTTGGTTAACTCGATCATATAGTACTCTCTTACAAAAGCTACTGCAAACTTTCTATAATCCAGACCACGTTGATTTTCCATAGGCGATCTAATACTGTTTGCCATTCAGGTGGAAGGGTGTTCATTAAAATCGACACATTAACAAAATCCGGAATAGGATGATCAATCCTGATGATTTATTGCATCATATGATTGATCATGACCACGTGTGATACTATATCACTGTCATTCCACCGATAATTAGCTAACTCTGTCATTAGCCCTTTAAGTCTTGCATTTTCTTCGTCCGTTCTAAAAAATGCAGGCATGCATGCGTAACGTATCATAGTTCCTGCAACAAATGCAGAACAAAAATGGATTACTCATAATCCATGATGAACAAAAGGGAAAATACATAATTTTCAATGGTTCTTGCAACAAATGCATAACAAAAAGTGGATTACTTATAATCCACAATGAACAAAAGGGAAAATACATCATTTTCCATGATTCCTGCAACAAATGCAGAACGAAAAGGGATTACTTAGGGGGTGCATGACAACCCAAAATTTTCGTTCCAGAAATAGTTTTTCTGTTCCAGACCTGTTTCTGGAAGAGAAATCCATTTGATAAATCTATTCAGTTTTTCTATTTTTGGAATAAATTTATATTCCAGAAATAAGTTTGGAAGAGAAATCAAAAGCTAAAATTTTTTACTTCTGATTTTTGGAAAGAAATCATAAATAATTTCTCTCACTAAACCCTAATTTGGTAAGTCCTCCCTCATCTCCTCTACGTGTCTCCTCCCTCCTCCTCCTCCGCCTCTCTTCATTTTATTAAAAATAAAAATAAATATATTCATTTTATTCATTTAAAAATTAAAAAAAAATTATTTCTATTTATCATTTTATTTTTAGTTTATTAAAAATAAATTTATTAAATTTATTAAAAATAATTTATTTATGATAAATAAATATATTTTTATTTTTATTTGCCTTGAGTGTTTTGCCAAATAATTTTTTTTATTTTTTATTTTTATTCATTTTAAAATAAATTTATTCGTAAAATAAAATAAAATAGAATAAATAAAAATAAATTTATTTTTAAGGATATTTTTATTTTAAAATAAAATGATATTTTTATTTTAAAATAAAAATATATTTTTATTTTATTTTTTATGATTTATTTTATTTTATTTCTTATTTAATTCATTATTTTTTTGTTACTAAATCATTTTTTTTTTATTTTTTTAATATTAAAGGTCGTCGGTCGTCGCCACCGCCGTCCGAAAGGAAGAAATTTTGTGTCGTTATCAAACGGTTATTTTTGTTTAGAAACTCTTATAGAAATAGAAATAAAAAAATCTATTTCTGTTCTAGAAACTATTTTTAGAACAAAATGATTACACAATTTTCCTTCTTTTGTTCATTTTTTTTTTGCCGGTCAACGTAAGTCAATAATGATCAGACAAGTCAACGGGATGGACGGGTCGGGTCAACGGGTTGATCGGGTCAAACCGACGGACCCGACACGTGCCACGCACGTGCGCATATGACATTATGATGATGTCATCTGGCACATGTGATGCACATGCGTAGCTAACGTCATGATGGCAGGTGCTATGTTAGCTAGCACCTGCCATGCACACGCCAGCAACCATGCGCGTGCATCACCTGAGGAAGACCGAATCAGCATGTGCCGTGCACGCGCCAATGACGACGCACGTGCGTTGCACGCACTTGAGGAAGATTGAATCGGCGTGTGCAACGCACACGCCGACAACACCGATTCCTTCCAGCCGCTCGTGGCGACGCGTCCGCAACCTTCGGCGGCAATATGCCACTCAATTTTCCTGTATTGACTATGGTTCATGTCATGTTCGCTTTGGACCTTCCGAATGTCCCAATCCCATATTAAAGCTGAAATTTGGTCAGCGTGGGAAGTTGAGAGGTTGTATTCATTTGCCTTTTTTCTGAGATGCAACCTTCTTGTCTGATTTTTGCCAACTATGGTTCATGTCATGTTCGCTTTGGACCTTCAAAAGGATAAATCTTTAGGTTACACGTCAAGTATGCTATTAAGGTCGGGATGTGGTTAGAAAAAATCAAATCAAATCAAAAAAAAAAAAAAAAAAACCCGAGTTGAAGAAGCCATCCCTATATATACATCTTGCATTTATTAAATCAACTCTCTTAATAAGTTTCCGCGTGAAAGTTCATCCCCATCTATACACCTTGCATTTGTTAAATCAACTCTCTTCCTAAGTTTCCATGTGAAAGTTCATCCCCATTTATACACCTTGCATTTATTAATTCAACTCTCTCACTATGTCTTCGTGTTAACTTTGACAACACTATTAGGGACAAACGTTTCAAATATGATCAGTGGCATCTTCTCCCCGGTTGCTTTTTGGGTTGAGGGTTGCTTAAATAAGGACCATCGGACGTTCTTCGGGAGCCCCGCGTAGCTCGATGTAGAAAGTGTGATGCCAAATCTTTTCCATATCGTCCCAATTGCTGGCAATTCCACTCTCCATAGGTTACTTCAAAGTAAGCATGCCCCTTTTAGATTGGGCCTCATCTCCAACATAAGCAACCCTATGGCCCATACTAACCATGTCAGCGGGGTGCCTCGATCGACAAACCATACTGGGGAAGACAACCCTTGGAGCATCATCTCCAGCAAAACTAGCCTGTCAAATTAAGGTTATTACGTGAGCACAAATACCACCATGCACTCCAGGAAAGCCCATAGCAATGGACCGGTGCATCAATATTCTCACCTTAACCATGCCAAATCCATTATCAACACCAAGAGGCTGAATGTCTTCGGCATCTGCCATCTCCTTATGCTAATCAAAGGAAAAACTCTACATGATTAATACAGGTAAATATCAATGTCCAAGTAAAATCCACGTGGGTAAGTTCTAATGGATCCACGATTATGTTTTATCATAGAAATATCCTGGGGATAATACTGTATAATGAACTGCACTGATCCAACAAAGCTAATTGAATAGAGCTTTTGTGGAGATAACAAGATAAATTAGGAGATCTAAGCCCAAAACCAAGAACAAAGATACCCTTAGTAGCTTTTTCATTTCAAAAAAATTAAAGCCTTAAGAATATATTTTCAATTACGCATGCTCTATCCCTCACTGTCCAACAGAAAAACAATGAATTGCTAAATCCAAATAACACACTGGCCAGGAAAAAAAAATCAAGAATTTTTTAAGAAATCCTTTAACTACCATAACAGTACAGGAAAAAGGATAATAGAGAGTGATAGGAATCTTAAAGATATTCTTGAATTACGGTCGTCGAGTTCAACAATCATGCTTTAACTGTTGATCACGCCTTAACTCGAAACACCACAGCAGCTCGCACACCAACTATGCATCCGTTCATGAAAGGAATCTCCTCTCAATACCTAGAAACAAATTAAGCTAAATCATCCCAATTTCCTCTCTTGGTCTCGCACTGATGGGTTTTTTAATTGTGATGATGGGCCTAAGTGGGCCCGTCAGCCCATGTTGGGCCTAAAAGCCCGGCCCGCAAGATAAGGGCCCATGGAGAAACAATTGCGATGTAAAAGGCTACGTTATTTAAATATGAGGGGTTAGGTCTTTTGGAAGAAACGTTTTACGTTGAAGAGATACGTCTTTTGGAGAAGACATAAGAGAGAAAAAGAAAAAAGGGAACATACCCTTTAGAGTACGCACGTTGTTATAGTTTCTCTCTCCCTCCAAGAAGCATAAGACGCTACGCTCCCAAAACAACGTTTTTCTCCCTCCTTACAACAATAGTACACTCCTTGGTAGAACGGGATTAGGATTCTTCCTCGAATTTCAACATTGGTGATTAATCTGTGGACAATAAGATATACTCAATTTCGTGGTGTATCTTTGATTGGTGATACATATAATTCCTTGGCTCGTCTTCCGCATTCGTTTTTGGGGTTCGATTTAGTATCGGATCAATTTAGGAAATTTGTTATTCCCAACATTAGTATCAGAGTCATCATTCATGTTTCCCGATCCCTTTTCATGTTTATGAATTGCTTTTGATTAAACTTTCGTGAAACACCGCTGTCGGCCGATCGGGGACGGAAAAATCCCGACACCCGCATACTATTTACTCTATTTTGTGATTTTCTAGTAAGTCGAAATTCGTTTTTGATAGTGTAGGGTCGAAGCTCTCGTCGATATGAGAAGATTGAGTGGCAGATTGCCATTAGGTTGCCGCATGCGTTGCCACGCGCAGCTGGAAGGAATCGGTGCACGCGTCAATTCGGTCTTCCTCAGGCGTGTGCGACGCACGCGCCATTTTGACCCAGGCTCGTGCGACGCACACACGCGGCACGTGCTAGATGACGTCAGCGTGACATCAACCCGTGAATGCGCGCGGCATGTGCTGGTCAGTTCGTCCGACCCAGCCTAGCCCAGCTCGACCCAACCTGACTGGACCGACCCGACAACCATTGACCTGATTGACCCGTTGACCATTGACCCCTTTGACTGTTGACTATTGACTCATTGACCACTATTGACCTAAAAAAAGGGGGGGAAATGGAAGATTATGTATTTTCCGTTTTGTTCATTATGGATTATAAGTAATCTCTTTTTTTTTTCATATTACATTTGTTGCATGAACCATGAAAAATTATGTATTTTCTCTTTTGTTCAATGTGAATTATAAGTAATCCATTTTTTGTTCTGCATTTGTTGCAGAAACTATTGCGTTATGCATGCATATCTGCATTTCCAAGAACGGACGAAGAAAATGCAAGACTTAAAGGGCTAATGATAGAGTTAGCTAATTATCAGTGGAATGACAGTGATGTTACACGTGGTCAGGGTAAATAAGATGATACAAGAAATCATCTGGAATGGTTATCATATACCAGATTTTGAGAAAGTATCGGCTTTAATAAACACTCTTCCACCTGAATGGCAAGTAGTGTTAGATCGCCTATGTGAGGTCAACATGGTCCCGGATTATAGGAGGCTTACAGTAACTTTTGTAAGATAATACTATAGAATCGAGTTAACTAAAACTTCAATCCCTGGGATGAGTGCCACATGGCACAGAGTGAATTCGCTTTGGAGGTGGCATGAGAGCTCTCCAAAAGTTTTTTTGTGATTGGCTAATGTGCCTTCAAATTTCTTAGAGAATTTCACTGATAGATTAGAAAAGACTTTCCCTACTTATTTCTTAAATTAGTTTGAGATATTTTAGGTGTAAATATCTCTTTCTATGTTGATATTCTTTTCCTCTGAATATATTACTTAGTGTAATGGACATGTGTAATTATTGAAAGTTCAATGTTATTTATTGTTATAAATTAGTATATTAATTTACAATTCATTGTGGGAAGTTCAAGAAAATTTTAGTGACTTTGCTAAATTTATTTTGCATAGAAGATTATATAAATGATAGTTTTAAGTTATGATTTTTTTGAATGATGATTGAAAATATAGTGACATTTTTTATTTCGAAACCTTACTTAAAATTATTCATTAATATGATGGGTCTATGCAAAATGGATGTATAAACAATAGGCATTAATAATTCGTGCATATGTGTCTCGATATGTTCAGATCGATGGCTTCAGCAACTAAGAACATAATTGCTGATTTGAACAAAAAAGACAAATTGAATGGTGAGAATTGTGAAATATTAAATAAGAAAATTCAATATGTGCTTGAAAAGTAAGAAGCACTAAAAGCTCTTGACCATGTTATGGAAGAATTTGACGATATTATGTGCCACCTTGAGCTAGCAGAGGACCGTCTCAAGGCATTTGAGTGAGAAACAGACATTTGTTGTGTTGTTTCCAGCTTAGAAGAGGCTTCAAGCTCTAAGCACAAGCCCATTGATTTGTTCAATATGTGGAAATGCAAGGGGATCAAGTCCTTCTAGCAAGAAACCAAGAGCTGACCAACATAAGAGAGGAAAATGTCCTCAAGTGAAAAGTATTTCAAGGGTGAAGTGTTACAACTGTGACCAGAATGGTCACTACGCTCACGACTGTCGCGAGCCAAAGAAGGTACTCACCCCTTGTACTCTTAAGAACTTTGCTAATATGTCAAGTTCTGTATTCTTAACTGAATCTAATTCTTTGTAATCTGTAGATTTTGGGGCAACAGACCATGTAGCGAAGGATAGAGAATCCTTTGTGGAATTATAACGAGTACCAAATTGAACTAAGTGGATCTATGTAGGAAATAACTCTATAGCAGAAGTAAAAGGAATTGGCATTTGCCAACTGAACATGCATGGTGGACACACTTTATTCTTACATGATATATTGTATGCTCCAGAGATTCGTCGGAATTTAGTGGATGTTTTAGTGTTTATTAAGCTTGATTTTAATATGGACTTCCATAATAGTGGTATGGATTTGTATTTGGATACAAATTACTATGGTTGTGATTATTTTCTAGATTGTTTTATTGTATTGAATGTTGACTATGGTGGTGTCAATGTTTATTATTCCCTTTTCACACCTTTTAATTCATATGATAATGATGTAATGTGTGGCATGCTAGACTTAGTCATATTGGCCAACAATATATGAATAGACTAGCAAAAGAGGGCTTGTTGAGTAATATTGAAAAAGTCTATTTGCCTTTATGTGAGCATTGCTTAGTAAGAAAAACGACAAGAAAACCATTTGGAAAAAGTAAAAGATGTGAATTTCCTTTGCATTTAATCAATTCTGACATTTGTGGTCCGATGAATGTGAGAGGAAGGCATGGGACTGTTGATTTTTCATAAATTTGAAGCATTTAGTTGTTTCAAAAGGTTTATGAACTTGGTAGAAAATCAATTAGACAAGAAAATAAAATATTGAAATTCGATCGAAGTCGAGAATATTTATCTAATGAATTCAAAAATTTATGTGATGAAAAATAAATAGAAAGATAGTTGTTTATTTCATATACTCCTCAACAAAATGGTATTGCAGAGAGAAGGAACATAACCCTACTGGAAATTGTTAGTTCCATGAAGGCACATACCAACTTACCTATCATATTTTAGAGTGATACGTTATTAACCGGGTGCCTTCCAAATCAGTTACTTCCACTCCATATGAGTTATGGACAAGTAAAAAATCAGACTTAGTTTTCTTAAACCATAGGGTTATGCTGCCTATACTCATGAGCTCTCTTACAAGTTTGGGAAATTGGGTCCCAGAGGAAAGACGAGTATTTTTATAAGATACTCTGAACACTCGAAAGGGTATGTGTTCATAGGTGAGTAGGAAAGTGGAGGTATAACTGAATTTGAATTACGGGATGTTACATTCTTAGAGAATGAATTTCGTAAGAATGACGAAATATGTGAGGATTACTCTCTATTTGAAATATTGGATCCAGATAATGAATTTAGTGGAGTTCGTCCAAATGAGAGTAACATGAGAAGAGATGAATTTAATTCAACTCACTCTCAATTACAACCACATGATGAGACGATATCAGTATTATTTAATCCGAGTGGGAGCATAATGAGGAATGATGTACAAAGTGTACAATCTCCCATACGGCGAACAAGTCACAAAGGTATTCTCTATCGACACTTTGACATTGAAGGGGAAATTTTTATAGTTGCTCTATAGGATAAGGATGAGCCAAGAAATGTACATTAGGCTCTTAATTGCCATAATAAGGAAAAATTAATGCATGCAATAAAAGAGGAGATGGAGTCAATGAAGTCAAACCATATTTGGAAACTGATTGACCTTCCAAAAGGACGCAAAGCTATTGGAACAAGTGGATTATCAAAATAAAGCATAAAGCTTATGGCTCGATAGAAATGCATAAAGCTCGCCTTGTGGTAACGGGGTATAATAAACAGGAAGGAATTGATTATGAAGAAACATTTTCTCTTGTAATGAGATTTATCTTGATTCGTATTATTCTAGTAATAGTGGCTAGTATGGATCTCAAGTTACATTAAATAGATGTAAAGACTAATTTCTTCAATGGAAAATTAAATGAAGAAATATATACGGAACAACCTGCTGGTTTCATTATGAAAGGCCAAGAAGGAAAGGTATGTTGATTATTGAGATCGATATATTGCCTTAAGTAATCGTCGAGATAATGGTATATACGTTTTCATAATACTATAATGGCATATGATTTTACAATGATAGATGAGGATCATTGTGTATATATCAAAAGATCCAAAGATCAATTTGTGATCATATCATTATATGTTGATGATATACTAATTGTTGGAAGCAATATGGAGTTTGTTAATACTGTCAAGAGTTGGTTATCTTCCAACTTTGATATGAAAGATATAGGTGGAGCTGCATACATTCTTGGAGTTAAGATTTCAATAGATTGTTCAAAAAAATCATTATCTTTTTTTTTTTTTTTGCTAGAGATCAAAAAGATCATTATCCATTTTCGCAAGAAACATACATAAATAATGTTCTTGAACGATTTCGCATGTAAGATTGTAAACCCATAAATACTTCTATTGCAAAAGATGAATGATTGAGTCATAGACTGTATCTAAGGACTCCACTAGAGAAGAAACAAATGAAACATGTTTCTTATGTTAATGATGTGGAATGCTTGATGTACGTTATGATATGTACAAGACTTGACAAATGTTTTGCAGTTAGAATGGTGAGTAGATACCAATACAATCCAAGTCAAGCACATTGGAAAGCCGTTAAAAGAATACTAAGGTATATGAAGGGAATTGCTGATTACAAGCTGAATTACCAAGGAAAAAATTTGCGACTTGAAAACTATTCAAATGCTGATTGGGGAGGAGATTTAGATGAAATGAAATCTACCTCTGGTTTTGCTTTCTTACTAAATGATGGCGCCATATCTTGGAGCAGTAAGAAGCAAACGTGTACAGCCTTGTCCACAATGGAAGTTGAGTTCGTGACATTATCAGCAAAAGTACAATAAGGTGTTTGACTTAAGAGATTTTTGAATCATTTAGGTGTTATTGGGTATACTGCAAATCCATTATTGGTTAACTAGTAATAGCCAAGCAGTTATAGCGTACACCAAAGATCCAAAATATCATGACAAGACCAAACATATAGATACTAAATATAATTTTGTCAAATATATGGTTGCGCGAAAAGATGTAAACTTACAATACATATATACGCATAGAATGGTAGTAGATTTTATGACAAAGCCAATATCTAAAAATGTGTTTTGTGGTCATGTAAAATCTCTAGGATTATGTAGAGACTGATGTATTAAATATTGTAATTTCCTTGAAGTGTTCACATTTAATGAATTTGTGTTTTTTCATTATTAATGCCTATGAATTTTTATTTGACGTTTATGCATCTTAATATTCAATACATTATATTAAGTTGAAAAAGTATGTCGGACAAATAAAAGATTAGCCCACTCACATGGGTAATCGCATCTATTTACTATGTGATAAATCGAGATAAAACGGTTTTTAAACTTATTATCTAGGTGATAATCAAGAGTTCAAACTTAAAATACATAAGTCACCTTAACTGAGTGTTAAGATGATGACATAATATTTACTATGTCCGAAAGTAAAATAACCCACAAATTTTACTTTATCTGTTTATGATGCCATATGTAAGTTCTGATGAATTCTGTGAATGAGTAGATATGTGAACTCAAGTTAGATATTATGTATGTCTGAACTATCATCTGTACGGTATTGATAATGTAGACATACACTCTATGGGAAAGAAGTTAATATCGTAATACGTATTTCATACTACGTATGCATGAGACGACCAATAAGAGTAGCAAAAGTTGATCTCAACTTTTATGCCATGTAAGACCCTTAAGGAAAAGAGTTCTTCAATTTAGTGCCCTCATGACTCTTACTTATTCTCAAGATTTCTATTTAATGTTTGTTATCTTAGTTAGTTGCCAATGATCATGAATTGATTCGATCTAATGGGACATTTCTAGAAAAGTAAGCTAAACTGAAATTGAGAGTTTGAAGAAAAGAGGAAGATCGAATTTGGAGAATTACATTCTAATTTTGTATTCACTAGTCGACCAATTATGATTGTTTTTGGGATAATTATAATTATGAATATAATATATCATTGTTTAAAAATAGATCAAGAGAGAGATATAAATGTGATCGATCAATTTAGGGTATTGCATACTAAATCTACTCAAAGTATAATGTCTATTATGAGCTTCTATATATTCCTAACAAATGTCTGGCAACGAGCTCTCAAAGTATGCTGGTCTCACGGATTATTTATCGGTATGAATGTTGTAGAGAGGTAAAGAAGATCATGTTCGACCCACCATGTGCGAGTGGAAGATGATTGATTTTTTAATTGTGATGATGAGCCTAAGTGGACCCATCCGCCCATTTTGGGCCTAAAAGCCCGGCCCGCAAGATAAGGGCCCATGGAGGAGCGGTTATAATGTGAAATGCTACGTTGTTTAGATACGAGGGGTTATGTCTTTTGGAGGAAATGTTTTACGTTAAAGAGATACATCTTTTGGAAAAGACGTAAGAGAGAAAAAGAAAAAAGAGAACGTACCCTTTAGAGTACGCACGTTGTTTTAGTCTCTCTCTCCCTTCAAGAAGCGTAAGACGTTACACTCCCAAAACAACGTTATTCTCCCTCTTACACTCAATAGAATGTGATCATGATTCTTCCTCGAACTTCGACATTAGTGTTTAATCTATGGATAATAAGGTACGCTTAATTCCGTGGTGTATCTTTGATCGGTGATACATGTGATTCCTGGGCTCATCTTTTGCATTCGTTTTAGGGGTTCAATTTATTACCAGATCGATTAAGGGAATCCGTCATTCCCAACACACACAGTCTATTGATTTCGGGAAAGCTCCACACACATTCAACAATCGGCAAGCCCTCACTCAGTCCGATTCGTAAAATTCAATGGCGAACCGCCTAACTCAGCTCCTAAGCCTCCAAAATTCAACTGGTAACATGGCCACACATTGGTCAAAACAAATGAAGTAACGAAATCCAACTTCAAATTGCATAAAAATAAAAATAAAAACAAAAAGGTCAGATTCCATTCAATTTACCTTTTCATTCACAGATTCGGAATCATGTGACAAAATCCAAAATAGAAGTAGAGAGACAAGCTTTAGTTTAGAGATCAGACACGCCCAACGACATAATAGTTTTAGTGTCATCCACAGTAGAAAAGGTTCTAGAGTCTTACGTGTTATATTATTTAAGATCCGTGATAGTATACCATACCATTTTTTTGAGTGTTATCTTAGGTTTTCAATTTTTTGCAAAGCAAAAGTTAATGGAATATATTTTATGGGAGAATTACCAAAAAAAGTCCTAAACTTATTGCAATTATGCTAATTCAGTCCTAAGCTTTTTTTTTGGTCAATTTAGTCCTAAAACTTTTATAATTGTGCTAATTCAATCCATCCGGCTAAAATTGACCAGCCAACGCTAACATGGACGCCGATTGTCCGGTGAACGCTGACGTGGAACTTTTTAAATTTTTTTCGAATTTTTAATATTTTTTTGAATTTTTGAATTCTTTTTTTTTCCATCATCTTCTTCACCTCCTAGCCGGCCGGAGGCGAGGGCCGACGAGGGCCGGTGAGACTGGCAAGGGCGAGGCCCCGCCGGAGATCTCGAATCTGGCCGGAGAGGAGGAGTTCTGGGCAAGGGAGTTCCAGATTTGCGAAGAGGGGCCAGAGAGAGGAAGAGAAACCATAGAAGGGGGCCAAATCTGAGCAGGAAGGAGGCGTCGTCGACGCTGCCCGAACCCCCTGACCCCATCGCTGCACCGGATCTCCGCCGCGTCGCTATCGCCCGCCAGCATCTGCTTCAGCGTAGCCCTGACACTGTCCCGAAGACAAATCCCTGTTGTCTGTCATCGTCACAGCAGCTGACGCCATCTCACTGACCGGCAACGCCGCCGTGCCGTACCCTCGCTACGAACAGGTGACAAGCTGCTGCCCGACGCGTCGTCGTCGTTGTCTTCCCCTGAAACCTTATCGGCCGCCACATCTCGGTCACGATTGGCCGAGCGTACTTCGTGCTTACTGCAACCGCACCGCGTGACCCGTCACCGTCCGCTACGTCGCCGCCACTCGATCACTTCAAACGAGAGAGAGAGAGAGAGAGAGAGAGAGAGAGAGAGAGGGATAGTCACCCAAAGATTCGCCGATTAAGGAGGTCACCTCGCCGCTCGCTCGGAACCGTTCTCTCTCTCCGCCTCAATCTGTGCCTTGCGATTGCGCCTCCAGAGTGCGAGCAAGCTCGCAGCTTTCCGATCGGTGCTACATTGTGGACTGCGGGCGAGGCCCTATCGGATCTGGCGAGGGCGGAGCTCGCCGAATCTGGCGGGGCCTCACCCTCGCCAGCCCTTGCCTCCAGCCGGCGCCGGCCGGCCAGGAGGCGAAGAAGATGATGGAAAAAAAAAAAAGAATTAAAAAATTCGAAAAAAAAATTTAAAAATTCGAAAAAAAAATTTAAAAATTCGAAAAAAAAATTTAAAAAATTCGAATTTTTTTTTTTAAAATTCCACGTCAGCGTTCGCCGGATGACTGGTGTCCACGTCAGCGCCGGTCGGCCAATTTTGGCTGGATGGACTGAATTGGCACAATTGTAAAAGGTTTAGAACTAAATTGGCTAAAAAAAAAGTTTAGGACTGAATTGGCATAATTTCAATAGGTTTATGACTTTTTTGGTAATTCTCCCTATATTTTATAGGTGGCCTTCTTAGAAAAGTGTACACGTCCAATGACCAATTTCTAGAGTAGCAAAAATAAATACTCAACCTAATAGAGGAAACACAACATTGATATTCAAACAAAAATGTGAAGCTGAATAAAAGGAAAATAGTCAAACAAAACTTTCACTGAGAATAGGAAGAATTAAATAAGTCCGCCAGAATTGTATTACTATATATCTGGGATAAGTACTTTAAAAAATTTTAAAGTTGTCAAGAAAGTACAATTACGTTTTAAAACTTTCCAAAAGTGCAATTAAATCTTAAAACTTATCAAGAATATACAATCAAGTTGTAAAACTTTCCAAAAGTATAATCAAGTTCTAAAATCATTCACAAAGATGCAATCAAGTCATAAAATTTTCAGAAAATGCAGTTAACGAAAAGATTCGATTCAACTAATTTGACAAGTTTTATAACTCGATTGTATTTTTTTAAAGTCTTATACCTCGATTGCACTTTCGCAATAAGTTTTATGATTTTATTGCACTTTTTGAAAGTTTTATAATTTGATTATACTTTCATGATAAGTTTGAGGAGCCCCAATATGTTTATTTCTACATATTTCCATATTTATTTCATATTGTGAGACAAAATTAACAATATTTAAATAATAAAGGAAATAACTTTGGAGTTTTTATAGTACATTTCCATGTAGTTAAATTGACTTAAGAAAAGGTTTATTTTTCGTACAACCATCCCAACTAATGATTAAATAATTGTAATAAAATCACCAAACATATCAATCAACTCTGACCATAGAAAACATAAGATTGATATTCAAAAAAAAATATGAAGCTGAATAAAAGGAAAATACTTAGACAAAACTTTCAACAGAGAATGGTAAGAATTAAATAATTCTCGCCGAGATTGTATTAAAACATATTTGGGATAAGTTTGTTGAAAATTTTTAAATTTGTCAAGAAAGTGCAATTACATTTTAAAACTTTCAAAAAGTATAATCAAGTCTTAAAACTTGTCACTAATGTATAATCAAGTTGTAAAGATTTGAAAAAGTATAATCAAGTTTTAAAATTAGTCACAAAAATGCAATATAGTCATAAAATTTTCAAAAAGTATAGCAAACAAAAGAATTTGATTTGATCAATTTGGCAAGCTTCATAACTTGTATGTGCTTTTTGAAAGTTTTAGGCTTCGATTGCACTTTCACGGTAAGTTTTAAGACTTAATGCATTTCTTGTTATGACTCGATTGTATTTTTGCGATGAGTTTTAGGACCGCAATACACTTATTTCTACATATTTTCATACTCATTTCATATTGTGAGGCAAAATTAAAAATATTTAAATAATGAAAGAAATAACTTTGGAGTTTTTATAGTACATTTACAAGCGGTTAAATTGACTTAAGAAAAGGTTTGCTTTTCGTACAACCATTCCGATTGATGCTTAGATAATTTTAATAAAATGACAAAAACACATCAATAAACTGAGAATATAGGAAACATAAGATTGACATTCAAACAAAAATGTGAAGCTGAAAAGAAGGAAAATAGTCAGACAAAACTTTTGACAGAGAATAGTAAGAGTTAAATAATTCCCGTTGTGATTATATCAATACATATCTGGGATAAGTATATTGAAAATTTTTAAACTTATCAAGAAAGTGCAATTACATTTTAAAACTTTCAAAAAGTACAATCAAGTTTTAAAACTTATCACGAATGTATAATCAAATCATAAAACTTTCAAAAAATAAAATCAAATTCTAAAATTTGTTATGAAAATACAATCGAGTCATAAAATTTTCAAAAAGTACAGCTAACGAAAGGACTCGACTCGATCAAATTGACAAGTTTTATAACTCAATGCACTTTTTGAAAGTTTTATATTCCGACCGCACTTTCGTAGTAAGTCTTACGACTTAATTGCACTTCTTAAAAGTTTTATGATTTGATTGCACTTTCGCAATAAGTTCTCAGACCCTCGGTATGCTTATTTCTACATATTTTCATACTCATTTCATATTGCGAGACAATATTAACGAAATTTAAATAATGAAAGAGATAACTTTGGAGTTTTTATAGTACATTTCCAAGTGGTTAAATTCACCTAAGAAAAGGTTTTTTTTTTTTTCATACAACCATTCCAACTTATGCTTAAATAATCGTAATAAAATCACCAAAACATATCAATCTTATTAGCTAGATCATTAACACACATTTAGAATCCAAGGGAAACATTTAAAGTACAAGATCAGTAGTGAAATTCGCTTTAGCAGTTCATACATGGGGCACGTCAGTTATTAATGCTAACTCAACAATTTTGGGCATATTTTGAATTGAAATTTGATGAAATTATCATAAATTTTTGTTGGAAATTAGGATTATAAGTGAAAGGCCCAGCGATGAGACCTCCAAGGGTCAAAAACATGTAATTTCCTATGCTGTATAATTTGATTTTCAAGGTCTTGACTGAAAAAAATAACATAAGATTAATGTCATGAAAAATCTCAAACCCATACGCATATGACAAATTTAAGCTAAACTAATTTTTTTTTTTTAATTTTACCATAGAAAACCTCAAAATTAATACACATACGACAATTTTACCCTCCACTTGTTTCTTTTAAATTTTACAGTCAAATTACCGAATTAGACAAGACATGGCAGTTGATGAGTTAGCAATTTAGGATTTTACCCTTCATTTGTCATATGTACAATATTTTGTACTTTTTACAGTATTGATACAATTTAGTAAATATTAACGGATGGTAAATTCATCATAGATGCACTGAATAAGAGTTTTTGATGCTGAAAAAATTAATTTGATAGTCAAAAATTAGATTGGGGCTTTTTATGGTACTAATAAAGAAAATTTTAATTTTTAGAGATACCAATCACACATAACACAATGGAATGAAATTAAAAAATTTCTAATATGGTAACAAGTGTCTAGTTTATTTTTTGAATAAAGTCATTTTGGAAAAATTTGCAATACTCATAGTTTAACCGTTTTGAAGTGACTTGATTTTTTATTTTTTTTAACTTTTCTCAGTCAAAGATATTTTCAAAATTTAGAAAATCCAAAATCAAGGTGCAAAATCGTATGTGATTTTTAAATGCAAATGTCTAGGATCAAAGTAATTTCTCTTAATTAAATTGATACCGTCACTTTAGGCTTTATTTGAGACGATGTTCATTTCATGATCTTGTTTGATAAAATCATGATACTCTAGACAGATCCTGATTTGAGATTGACATAATCCTTGATGTATACAAAATCCATTTGGCCCTGTTTGAGACAAGCGCTTCCACACTCCCGCTCACTCATCAAGAGAGAGAGAGGGTTCGCCAATTTTTATTTTTATTTTTTTAAATAATCTCTGGTGTCATAGTTTGAGCTCTATAATGTTAACGACTCATCTTACCCTCCAAAGCAAAACGCATAACATGCCTCAACCAAATTCCAGTAGAAAACCGATAGTTACAGAAGGGTCTTCGCTCAAGAAGAGGATCGCGTACTCTCTTCTGGAGGTGTCCACGATTTGGCAAGACGCGAGGGCAAAGGTGGAGGTCTTGCCCGTGCCGGACTGCGCCTGAGCGATCACTTCTCGGCCTCGGACAATCAGAACCACCGCTTGCTGTTGAATCGCTGAGGGCTTGTCGAACCCGTGGCCGTAGATCCTACGGAGGACATCGTCGCTCAGGCCCATGCTGTTGAAGCTCGACACCATCGATTTTGTCTTAGCTAAATTGCTTCCTTCATGTTCTGTTCAGCGTGCAAGTGCTGATTTTGTCACCTACGAGGGATTTGGCGAGTCAGACGGAGAGAGTTGTGCTGGCTATCGGTTATTACAGGAACGTGCTAGCCCATGCATGTGTTGGGGGCAAGAGCATGGGTGATGATATCCGGAAATTGGAGCATGGACTTCATGTTGTGTCCGGAACTCCAGGCAGGGTGCTCGACATGATAAAGAGGAGAACTCTTCGCACCAGAGCCATCAAACTCCTAGTCCTTGTGAGTGCACTACATCACCTCCTTCAACTCCACATCATGTTAGGTTTCTTTCTGCTTTCTGCAAAACAAGTTCTCTCTTTTCACTTACCTATATTTTTCCCAGGACGAAGCTGATGAGTTGCTGAGCAGAGGATTTAAGGATCAAATCTACGATGTTTACAGATTCCTTCCTCCGGAGCTTCAGGTTGCCTGTCCTTCATGTTGAATCAATGTAGTGGTAGTAAAGATGACTTCTTTTACGCAATAACCCCAGTAATGGTCCCTAGTATTCTCACCCCTTGGCTTAACTCCATTGCGTTATACTAATAAAAACGAATGCCATCACTTCTTTTTAAGTCCAATCTAAGAAAGGGTGAGATCCAATTTCCGCTTTCTCTTTCATGATTGGCAATGGAATGCTCTTCACTTTTCGATCATTATCAATCTAGATAGTCATCCCTTCTCCACCTCAGCTGATTCTTAGAATTTCCAAAAGGTCTTTCTGCTTTAGTCAACATGCTGGGAGATGAAGCATCTAATTTTTATGGGATTCAAAATATGACGGGAGATCTGGAATTTTCTTTCCTCCTTTCTACTCCTTAATTTCTACATGATTTGGACATTAGAGCATGTATGAAAGAAAGTAAAGAGAAGAAAGAAGAAAGGTTGAGGCGGAAGAAGCCGAGAGAGTGATAGATTTTCTGTATTCAATTGTATTGAGAATGTACAGATTCCTAAGAAATAAGACTAGGATTGTATAATTATCGGAAATAAAAAATTCTATATATCAATCTATATCAATCTAGATCTAAATCTAATCCTTAATTGATGTACACAAAATCATAATCAAATCAGATCATAAACTACCAAAAGGCTGCATATCTTCTAACACTCCCCCTCAAGCTGATGGCTTGTAGATGTCCAAGACACCCAGCTTGCTTAATAGATATGCATGCTGTTTATGACACAAAAGCTTGGTGAAGATATCTGCTGGCTGCTCCATTGTCCTAATTCCTTCTGTTTCGATCACTCCCTCTTGGATCTTTTCTCGTGTGAAATGACAGTCCACTTCTATATGTTTGATCCTCTCATGAACTATAGGATTTGCTGCTAGTTTGAGAGCCGCATCATTATCGCAATGTAACTTTGTTGGTCCATGCACTTGTACTCCGAGATCCTTAAGCAATCCCCGTATCCACACTATCTGACAAGTGGCCTTAGCCATAGCTCGATACTCTGCTTTGGCTGAAGATAGCGATACAGTAGGCTGCTTCTTTGTCTTCCATGAGAGGAGAGATTCTCCCAATTTGATGCAATATCCGGTGACCGATCTTCGACTTATGGGACATGTAGCATAATCAGCATCACAATATGCTGCCATCTTCATGTCACACTGTTTAGAAAGAAGTATTCCCAGTCCTGGACACCCTTTTAAATACTTCACCACTTTTAAGGCAGCATCCATATGAGACCGCTTCGGATTGTGCATGAACTGGCTAAGTGTCTGAACTGCATATGAGATGTCGGGTCTAGTCATAGTCAGATATATGAGCTTTCCGACAAGTCTTTGATATCCTGATGGATCTCTGAGTATGGGATCATCATTTTGAGATATGCCCTCATCATATTCTGCAGTAGTCAACTTAGTGTTCTATTCAATGGGAATAACGGCTAGCTTGCATCCTGATAAACCTGCTTCTAATATGATATCCAACACAAACTTTCACTGACTAAGGGAAATTCCTTGATCAGATCGAGCAATTTCAATTCCAATGAAATATTTAGGTGCCCCTAAGTCTTTAATGTGGAAGGTGGCATGTAAATATTCCTTGAAATTATCTATAGCAGATTTATCATTTCCCATAACAAGAATATCATCGACATATATCATCAAATAAATAGATGACATACCTTTAGTCCGTGTGAATAAAGCATAGTCATATTTAGACTGTTGGAAGCCTGCTTTTGCAAGAGCTTTTGCAAATTTGGCGTACCATTGTCTGGATGATTGCTTCAATCCATAAAGGGATTTACGGAGACAACATACTCTATTCTCCCCCTGTCTCCGTAAGCCTTGAGGAATATCCATATATATTTCCTCATTTAGGTCATCGTGTAAGAAGGCATTGTGCACGTCCATTTGATGTAGGGTCCAGTCATCAATGGCGGCAACAGTCAAAAAAGAATGAACTATGACATCTGTGGCAACTAGAGAGAATGTCTCGTGATAATCAAAACATTCTCTTTGTGTAAATCCCTTAGCTACCAAGCGTGCCTTATATCATTCAATGGAGCCATCAGCACGATATTTTGTTTTGTAGACCCATTTGCAACCAATTGGTTTACGATCAAACGGAAGTGGGACAAGATCCCACGTGTTATTATCAATTAGTGCCTGAAGTTCTGCCTTCATAGCTTGCTGCCACTTTGGATCAATGGATGCCTCAAGATAACTAGACGGTTTCCTCTCTTGTGATAACCGATTAACACAACATCTATGTTCCTGTGATAATCTATGGAAAGAAACATAGGAAGAGATTGGGTATTGAGTACCTGAAGAATTGTGAGTAGCACAGATATAGTCCTTACTCCAGGTTGGAGGTCGTGTGGCACAACCAGAACATCGTGGATAATGAATTTCCACAGAAGGAGATGCCTCAGTGGGGGATAACGAAAGAATATCCGTATCTTCCTCAATAGCATGAGAGTTGTCGAGTCTTGTTTCCAGAACATCTTCGGAGCCAGTAGGATTTTCAGTTGAAGTTGATGTTGTTGCTGGAATAAATGGAGGAATAGGATGAACAATCCTCGACTCTGCTAGCGGTATGTAAGTGGGACCTTGAGGTAATTCTTCATCAGATAAGAGGCCATGAGATATGGTTTCTATGGTTTCATCTAAAGATACTTTCTTAGAGAAAGGGAAAATATCTTCATCAAAGATGACGTCACGACTTACAAGAAATTCCTTTGTGGAAATGTCAAGAACACGATACCCTTTTTGTAAGTTGGGATATCCCATGAAAATGCATCTTTGTGCACGTGGACTTAGCTTGTCTCGAGGTCCTATTGTTGCAGCATAGCATAGACAACCGAAGACTTTGAGATGCTATAGCTCCGGCTTCTTCTTAAATAGCAATTCAAAGGGAGTTTTCCCTTTAAGTAGCCGAGTGGACATGGGGTTGATTAAATAAGCCGCAGTAGCTACACAATCACCCCAATAATCATCTGGGACTGATGCTTGAAACTTCAGGGCTCGTGCGACTTCCAATAGGTGACAGTGCTTTCTTTCAACCACTCCATTTTGCTGTGGAGTATAAACACATGAGCTTTCATGTTATATGCCATGTGTGTTAAATAGCAAGGAGCAATCATGGCTGAAGAATTCTCTTCCATTATCAGTACGTATCCGCTTAATGGTCTTTCCAAACTGATTTTGAGATAATGCTAGGAAAACCTTTAAGTGAGAATAAGTCTGATTCTTAGACTGCATCAAGAAAATCCAGGTCGCACGAGAATAATCATCTACTATAGTGAGAAAATAACGAGACCCATCATGATTTATCGTATGGTAGGGTCCCCAGATATCCACATAAATCAAGGAAAAAATCTCACTAGTTCGGGAGCTACTAGATGGAAAAGGTGCACGAGATTGTTTGGCAAGGGGACATATAGGACATTGTGGACAAGGATAAGAGGCACTATGACCTAATCTCAAATGCATAATAAGATTTTTATCATTGCTAATCGAGTTACACAATGATGATTTATTCAGGGAATTCCAGGAAGAATTGAAATTACTTGTCCAGAAAAAAAGTCCTTCAGAGAGATTACCCAAGCCCATCGGTTTCCCAGTCGAAAGATCCTGAAATAAACAGGTGTCAGCATTGAAAACTACCCGACACGAATTTTCTTGGCAGGCTTTTGACACAGAAATCAGATTAAATTGGAATTCTTGGACATAGAGAACATTCTGAAGAATAATCTAGGAACTTAGATTCATTGTTCCTGTCACATTGACATGAGTAACATTCCCATTGGGTAATTCCACGGAAATTGGGTAATCCAATATGCCATTTATACTTGAAAAAAATCCCTTGTCACATATAATGTGATCACTTGCCCCTGAATCAATTATCCATGCCTTTCTGGAGATAGAATTAATCAAGCAATGTGTAATACCTAATAAACTCCCTCCTTTGTTGGAAGTATCCATTTTCTGCAGTGCCTGGATCAACTGATGATATTGATCATATGAAATGGGCTGATCAACATTTTTACCAGTCGGTCCACTAAGTTGATAAGCTGCTGAAATTTTTCTCTCATTTTCACTGGGTTTCCCATGCAATTTCCAGCAATTATCAATCATATGATTAGTACGTTTGCAATATTCGCAAAATAATTTACCCTTTCCTTTGAAATTTTTCGCGAAATTCCCTGATGACGTGGCAAAAATCTGGTCGTCCGTCCCTTTAAGCGCGGGCTCCTGTCCACCGTTGGATCTGATTGTAAGATTAAGTCCTTGCGAACCGTCTGATCCTCGCATCCCATCTCGTCCGTCCATTCGAGGGTATTTAAAGACCTCAGATTCCTCTTCGGCGAACCCTAATTTCACTCGCCCCTCTTTCTCTCGATTTAGGGCTAAGGTTTTGGTGGCCGTGTCTCGCCGCTCACCGCGAGCAGCAAGTGCGACGCTCTCGCCGCTCCTGATGTGCTCTTGCGTCGCGAGCCGCTGATTCTCCTCCTGCACAGCGAGCTAGAAGATCCATTCGATCGGTGGCATCGAATCCATGGCGAGGATCTATGAGCGAAAAACGAGGTATGTTTCGTTCAGAATAAGGAGAAAGCGTGTAGCTTTCTCCCTGTCCTCGATGGATCTATACTGCTTGATTGTCGACTCTGGGCCCTCGAGCCTCTCCTCGGCCGCTTCGAGGTTGTTCCACAGAGACGAGAGCCTGTTAAAACAGGCTGTGACCGTCATGTTCCCCTGCTTCAAGTCGTTAAGTTCCTACATGAGGTTAAAAAATTTTGCCTGATCTAACTTCCTATACATCCCTTTGATGTTATCCCACATGTTTTTTGCATCTTCTGTTGGTGGGAGTCCAGCCGCGACCTCTGAGGAGATGCAGTTGCCGATCCATGTTCGGATCAAGCGATTGCTCTTCCTCCAGAGTCAATCTAATCGCTCTTCGGTAGGCACTGGAATGGTTCCGTCGAGGAAACCTTCCTTGTCTTTTGTTGCTAGGGCACGTTGGAATTCCTGTGACCACTTCGCGTAATTCTCTGGTTCGGTCAGCTACTGGCTGATTAGCCGCAGTTCTGGTCCGTCGGCGCTAGAAACAAATAGTGGATCGCCGGGTTTCAGTCGTCCGGTGAGCGCCGCCGCTGGAAACGGTAGAAAACCGGGTGCAAAATTCAAGTAGGTATTCGCTCCTAGACCCGATTCGCCTGACCTGATCAGATAATCCGCATTGTAAAAACCCGGGTAGGGATTTGTTCCCATACCCGGCTCGCCTGACCCGTCTGTCCGCTCCATTCCTTCGGTTGGGCTTGCCCCACTTGTGGTTGGCGGGCCCACGTTGGTTTGGACGTGGTTCTGGTGGCCCACATATCCAGGCAATGACGAATTTGGGCTTGGCCCAAGGTAAAGCGGATAAGGAATCCACTGATAAGGTTGGCCCATCATGAGTTGCCCCATACCGAATTGAGCTTGCGTGGGCCACCACTGAATGGGTTCGGCCTGGAATGGAAGTTGTCCCATCGTTGAAGATCCTTCGATTGAAGGGAGAATTGCAGGTGAATTATGAGCCTGCGAGATCTGAGGAACGACTCCTTCAGCGGGCTGGTCACGAATGGCTGAGGCTTCTTCCTGTGGATTAGCCATGGTAAGTTAAAAAAATCTTCCTTGAGAGAAACACTAATGCCTGAAACTATTCTGTTTTGTAGGTCAGAAGTTTGGGTAGAAGGTCGAGATGAAAGATTGAAGCGGAAGCTGAGAACAGAAGCCAACAGGCTCTGATACCATGAAAGAAAGTAAATAGAAGAAAGAAGAAAGGTTGAGGCGGAATAAGCCGAAAGAGTGATAGATTTTCTGTATTCAATTGTATTGAGAATGTACAGACTCCTAAGATATAAGACTAGGATTGTACAATTATCGGAAATAAAAAATTCTATGTATCAATCTATATCAATCTAGATCTAAATCTAATCCTTAATTGATGTACATAAAATCATAATCAAATCAGATCATAAACTACCAAAAAGCTGCATATCTTCTAACAATGTACAAGGTGAATAAAACGGTCGTCTTTTGGCTTCATACTTCTACTATGAATAGGGCACTTGCTTTTCTCCTCGTCTTGTCTGATGAGTAGTGGATTTTTTGCCACGACGAGACATGCTTCTCTCCCCATGAAGTGCACTTTGTAATTTTCAGCACATTGCTATGATTTGCTTCGTTCTAAATTAAATCAGTTTTTTGGGAGTCGCTCTTACATGTTCATGTACGCAATTGGCTAACGCATGAGTGGCATTCTCTGCAGGTTGTCTTAGTTTCAGCAACCCTCCCCACTGAGATATTAGAGATGACAGGAAGATTCATGACCGATCCCGTAAGGATTGTTGTGAAGCGCGACGAGTTAATGCTGGAGGTGAGCTACATTGTGTTAGTTGCATTTGATGGCGACTAGGGATCATCAGATTCTGCTGACACCATCCTTCCTTTTCTTCGTATGGTTGCAGCGCGTCGACCAGTACATGTTGCCAGTGGAAAGAGAAGACTGGAAATTTGACAGTCTGTGCGATCTATACGACAACTGCCCCATAAGCCAAGGAGTTGTATTCTGCAACACTAAGCGGAAGGTACGACCCCAAGCACGTGGGGTTCCACACTTGAGGTCGAACATAAACATCTCAATGACTTAGAGATTGTGAAAACCTCTACTGCTCTATTTCTCTTTGATCTATATTTTGTGCTGTGGCTCTTCATGTCTTCCCTATATTTGTCGAGCAGGTGGAGTGGCTTGCAGAAAAGATGCGTGATTCTAACTTCACTGTGTCTTTCATGCACGGGGACATGCCTCAAAAGGAAAGAGATGCAGTAATGGCTGGATTTCGATCTGCGGCGACTCGATTGATGATCACCACTGATGTGTGGGCTCGAGGGATTGATGTTGAGCAGGTTAGTCCTGAAAATTAACATGGCAATTACGCAGATGATGACATTCCACTGTTTTTGTCTGCTGCGTGCATCAACTCATTCGTATGTCTGATGCTTGCTTTTACAGAAGGCCAAATTTCTAATTTCCCTGTTGCACCAGGACCATTTAGCGACTGAATCGTTCTCAATACACTCCGTAGGTTTGTCTCGTTGTCAACTATGATCTTCCCAAAAGCAGAGAGCTGTACGTCCATCGGGCCGGTCGAGTAGGCCATTTTGGGCGGAAGGTAACTATTATGAACCTTGAAGTGGAGGCAACGCCAATCCTATTTTCAGTTTTTTGTTCTTGTCGTGTGTATAACGACAAATCTCATCGACATTGCAATTTACAAATGCCAATCCGCATCTGCTTTTGCAGGGTGTTGTGGTAAATTTTGTCAAAGACAATGAAATCCAGATTCTTAGAGACATAGAGCAGTATTATGGCACCAACATATGCGAATGTCCGGAGGACCCTGCCGATATAATTGACAAGATAACAGTGGGTACACTTAGAAAGGCCGCTAGAGGTCCGGTTATTAGTCTATAGCTTTTACTCCCGACCCATATATTATCGCATTGTTTGATCTTTTCAAAACTTGGAAGCAATTGGGTTGTGTTTGGAATGTTTAATTCGAGGGTTTTATGTTAGTCTTTCGAGTTCCGATCCTTGAACACGGGCTCCTACACACATTTTGTCCACCTTCGCATTGATATTTAAGTTCCCTTAAGATGAAGTGGTGCTCGACAATCTCCCGAAAAACCAGACATCATCAATTTCCTCACCCGTTCCCAAATAAATAAGTCCAAGGCGTTGACTTCTGGGTGTTCACTAACCTTCAATTTTCACCGAGGCGTCTAAAACTCTCTGCTAAACTCGCACCAAAAATATCACGTCTTTCGCCCCTACTTAACATGAAAACCTTACGCTCCAAAGTTTCCATCCAAAGTTGGAGTTTCTGGTTAATAAAAGGTATTCTTCTTGGTGCTTTTTGATCTCCATTTTTCACCAAGGTATCATCGGGACTTCTGCTATTGCTAAGCCGGCGTCAACTCTATCATCTTTAAGCTACTCAACAGAAAACTCTTGAGATTCTAAAATTTTTTAGCGAAAGTTGGATATGAACAAATGTCTTTGACACCATCGCCTGCGGTGGCCCAGTTGGATAAGGCTCCCATGATCCTTTGCGAGGAGGAGAGGAGTTCGAATCCCGCTGGCCACATGAGATCTTAAGTGTAACGATGGGGTAGTGAGTCTTCCGCTAGCGTCACCTCGGGTTTACCTCGCCGACTGTCGGCTGTATGGGGGTTCCCAAGTCATCAAAAGAAAAAAAAAAAATGTCTTTGACCCACTCAACACCGTCAATGTCACGAGAGATTTGCGTTGCCCAGTCAAGCCGAGACGAGATTTCTCACTTTATGCCCTTGTCCCACTCAACACCGTCAATGTCACGAGAGATTTGCGTTGCCCAGTCAAGCCGAGACGAGATTTCTCACTTTATGCCCTTGTCTAAGCCCATATGCCGGGGCCCTAATCGGGTTTAATAACCTTACGTGATTTGGAGATACAAACACTTGTGCGCGTTGTTACTTGAGCCCATCACCCTAGAATTTTCTTAATTTTTAAGTTGAAATCCGAGATAGGAAAAGAGTCAACCTTGTGTTGGGGGATAAGTACAGCAAGAGCTCACTGGAGTGTTACTAGTTTCTTCTTGCTCACTTAAGTGCAAAAATTTTGAAAATCGATCACTTAAGTGCCATAAGCGATTTGTTTTGTTGGAAAATTCAACGTAGATGCCGGTCGTCCTATGTGACTTTATTGTCATGATGTTACCTCGAGTGCACCAACTATGGTTCGACTAATGATTTATTAAGTCTATACTTAACTTAAGCTCTCCCAAACCCTTATCGATTTGCGACTTAGAGTTCAAGTTATTAACATGCAAATGATTTTTTATATAGAAGTCGCCACTAATCGATTTATGATGGGTCAATTTGATACCAAAGTATTGTGAGAAATACCTTACTACTACAAACTAAAGATTGAATAACTTTAGGGACTTGATTACGCTTGATTACTCTAATTCTTTCAATATGTTTTCTCATATATTTTTAAAAATATTTTGCAGCAATCTAAGTTGATTTTAACTCTATCATTTAACATGTAAGATAATCATGCGGGTGTGCAACTATTATTAAACACTAAATAAAGCATGGTAACCAATAAGTTGCAAATGTAGGGAGTCAATACTTACCTTGATGCAACGCAAGCATTTGCAACAAATACTAATTAGAAACACATGTTCAACTTAAATATGACTTTTAATTATCACGCAATTCACTCAACTTTTTTTTAATGGATTTTCAATTATTTAAATGAAGGTTAAGCTACTCGATGTACAAAAATAGTTTATATTAACATGAAATGTGACTTTCAATTAACATGCAAACTATATGACACTCGATTTTAATTTAATGACCTAATTCTAATGACGAACAATGATTAATACGTAACTATTATACCTGACATGCACATGATATTCACTTATTTAAATGAAAGGTAAACTACGTGTAATGCATGCAATGATGTACAAAAATAGTTTATATTAACATACACGAGACTTTAAAAAAAGATAATCCTAACACACAAACTATACATGCAATTTAAATTTAATGACCTAACTCTATTGATGGGCAATGATTTATATGTGACTACTCTACATCTATGTAGCACGGACACGCGACACGCGACACGCGACACGACACGACACGACACGCGATACGTCATTTCTTAAAAAGTAGAGAATTCCGACACGTTCCGATACGTTATATATTAAATAAATATTTTTATTTTTAATTAATTTGATTCAAATTCACAAATAAATAAATAAGAACTTATAATAAATTTACACTATTTATTCATAAAAAATTTAAAAAACATATTCATAATTAATATGTGTGCATATTTTAAAATATATTTTTTATTTTAACAAAAATTATTCCCCCTCAAATCCTCTCTCCTCGTTTCTCTCTCCCCCTCTTTTCCCACGCCACCACCCTCAAAATCGTCCCCTTCGATTTCTGCGATCTGCCCCCCCCCCTCTCTCTCTCCCCCTCCCCTTCCCCCTACGCCCACTTGCTGCCTGCGCCCCCCATCAATCACTCCCAGCCCCCTCAGTCTCCTCTCCCTCTCTCTCTCTCTCTCTCTCTCTCTCTCTCTCTCCCAACGCCACCACCTACTCCCTGCGTCCCCATCACCTGCGCCCCCATCAATCGCCCCCATCCCCTCAGTTTCCTCCTCTTCTCTCCTCTCCCCCTCCCCTTCCCTTTCCCCCACGCCACCACCTGCTCCCCCTGCAAGGCTGTGCCCCCCATCACAATCCCCTCCATCCCCGTTCTTCCCATGCTCTCTCTCCCCTCCCCTCCCCCACGCCACCACCTTCTCCCCGCCCCCTCAGTTTCTTCCTCACGATCTTCTCAACTCTTTAGGTCGCCTCCGCCCTTCCTCCTTCGCAGCAGCTGCAGGCTGCAGCCTCGCGGCGAGGCCCTCGCCACCGGCCCTCCATCGCTCAGTTTATGCTCTTCCTCTCGCCGTCGCGGCCTCACCTCCGCTTCCTCGACCTCTTCCTCGACCTCACCTCTCTACCCACCATCATCTTCTTCAACAATCTCTCTCGGACACGCGTGTCGACGCGTGTCGAGAAAAGTTGACCACGTGTCGGATTTCTCGACACGCGTTGACCGCGTGTCCGAACGTGTCCGAGCGTGTCCAAACGTGTCGGACACGTCGACACGTGTCGGACACGACTCGGAAGGCTCGGCAACGTGTCCGTGCTTCATAGCTCTACATGACATGTATGGATTTTTTTTTTTAATTAAAATTCGTAACTAAAAATGAGGGAAATTAACTATTTGGAATAAAGATAATATCTAATTCAATTTAAGTATTAAATTGGGTCAATTCCTAATTTCAATTAGAATCTTATCACGAATATTATAGAATCTACTTAGACATGCAATGTTATCCAATAGAGCTAATTAATCTAAGCAATCTTTTTTTTCTTTTTTAATTTTCATATAAGGACAACCAAAACAATAACACAAATTACAAAATATCAACGAATTGCCAAAGATATCATCCATAACTCAAATTAGAGAATAATATCTAATTAACTGGATTATTCCGCTAATAAAATCAATAAATTGATCTTAAATCTTAAAGATTAAAATTTCAATCTTAAAGATTACCGCACAATTAATTATTCCATCTAAAGCCTTATAGATAGAATAAAAAATCGTTGTGTGGTTGCGGATTAGAAAACAAATCCTAGTGGATATTGTCTATCACTCAAATATGTACATTAGTTATTGAATAATCGAATTAGGCCATAAAATATTCACCGAAATCAGATGAAGATTATTACCTAAATTTGAATATTACGTTACCGAATTGGATCGACAAAGGTGGCTCGGATGGATGACGAATGATGTGGCCAGTGACACGATGCTTGATGGCAGACGGCTGTAGCTATTCCTGAGGGGTGACCAAGGACAAGTGGTATGCCGCAAGTGGGGGAGTGCCGTGGCAATGCGACGAAGCTCTATCGGATTGAATTGCGACAGTTGTGATGGTGGAAAGACCAGGACAGCAATTGGTAAGGCTCCGAGATCAGTGTGAGTTGTAACTTGAAGGCACGACCATGGGAAGGAATTCTCCATTGGCGGTGTTGGCATCTCTGGAGAAACCTAAGCTGGTGATCATTGGGCTATAGTTGACACTAAAAGAACCATCGAAATTGGTGGTTTCATTGAGCGCACCATCAACGCCACAAGAAGTTTACCATGCGGTGTGAACTAGTTTGTCACGATGACAATGTAGAGCCGCCGCCCCAAAAGACTCACCAGTGTATAATAGTAAGTTGTCCATGCAAGAGCTGCCACTGGAAAAGTCCCATGATAATCGAAACCTTCCTTTTGAGTCAATCATTTGGCAACCAAGCGAGCCTTGTTACGTTCAACAGAGCCATTTGCATTGTACTTAAATTTGCATATCCATTTGCAACCAATTTGGTTTTCAATGCAAAGGTAGATTGACAATATCCCAAGTGTGGTTCTCAATGAGAGAATGTAGTTAAGCTTCCATGGCCTTGCCATTGTGGGTTACGCATTGCTTCATCAAAAGATGATGATTCTTGTTCCTTTGATATGCGACTAATACAACATATATGTTTTGATGATAGTCAGCTAAATGAAACATAAGAGGAGATAGGATGACATGTACATGGAGAAATCAATGTGGGACATTTGTACTCTTTGGTCCATGCCGAAGGACAAATGTGGCTGCTCAATATGCCTTTGTCTTGGAACTAGCGAGCAAGAATCATCAAGGCATGGATGCGGGGATCCCACTGAAGAAGCAGGCAGATCATCTTTGTCAGATGATGATGTAGGTGATTCAATTTCTTGATTCAAAGAATTTGAATCGGCTGGAATATATGATATAGGGTTTGCTGAAATGAAAACATATTAAGAACTCACAGATTAATCCTCTTCTAATAAGAATTGACTGTTGTTTTATTTTGGCATAGGCGATTTAGATGAAGGTGTCATTTCCTAGAATGAAAACGCCATCCTACCCAACTTATGTTGGTCTGTAGGCGACGGGAAATCAATTAGAATTCGTAGTGATAAATGGCTCCCATTTGGTATCCTAGGTGGCCCTTCAGCTCGTGAAGAACCTGTTTTGGTGGCTGATCTTATTGATTCGTCCACCAATTCCTGGAATGTCAATCTCCTAACTAGGTTCTTTGACATTCCGATCATCGAACAGATTACTGCTATCCCTTTACGGCCGAATTCCGCCAAAGATCAGCTTGTTTGGACTGCTACCAAAGATGGCAATTTTACAGTTAAATCAGCTTACAACACTTACAGTGCAACTGCACAACATCAGCTTATAGGTACGACTTCCTCTTCTTATAAGCACCCAGATTGGTTATGGAAACTTATATGGAAGATGCACTCTCCCCCAAAGATTAAAATGTTTATATGGTCGATTTGTCAGAATGCTTTAGCCACACGATCTAATCTATATCAGCGACATATCAGTGATAACCCCTGTTGCATTCTCTGTGATCGGAATCAACCAGAAACTCTGGAGCATTTATTCCTGTTATGCCCATGGACTACAAATGTATGGTCGCATCCCAGCTTAAACATCAAGATATCACCTATGCAGATTTCTAGAATAGAAGCGTGGATTGTACAGCAAGTTCAGGGTCACAATGCATTACCTGCCTTGGCGACTCTGGCCTTTGTTTTATGGCAAATCTGGCGCGCTCGAAATGGCTACATATTCCGGAGTGAAAAGCTTCAACCATCTCGGGTGGTAGAGGATGCTCTAGCTACTGATCATGTGGCTCATCTTACAACATCCTCTCTGACCAGCAAAGGCCACTCGCTCCAGCGTATGGGATCTCTGTGGCAGCCTCCCAATCCGAGTAAATTAAAAATCAATGTCGATGGATCGCACAGATTAGAATCCACCGAAGGAACTATGGCATGTGTATGTAGGGATCATCACGGACGACTCACCGATGGTTTCTCGAAGCATTTCCCTGCAACGTCTGCACTCCAAGCCGAGATCCAAGCAGTCTCCTTCACTCTACAGCATTTGCATCACCGTGGATTAACATCAGCCCCGATCATTCTTGAATCTGATTGCCGCCTGGTGATCGACATTCTGCAACACCGCTGCAAGCCGCCATGGGAGGATCGGCCCCTTTTCCTCGAAGCCGCCTCCTTGCTTTCACTCTTCCCTAATTTGTCGCTAGGGCACTGTCGCAGGGAAGCGAACACTGCTGCAGATTGGGCTGCCAAGGCCCACGACGGCTCTTCCCCTATTCAGAATTGGGCTGTATTTCCCCCGTTTCATTTGGTTGATCTTATTTGTGCGGACGCCTTAGCTGTTGGTTGTACTGGATTTATTTCTCCTCTATAAAGTATCTTTTCTGATAAAAAAAAAAAAAAAAACATATTAAGAACTCACAGATTAATCCTCTTCACATTGTGGACAGGGATAACAATTGAGGTACATAGAATTAAGTTCACAAGTTTTCAGCAAAAAAATTAAATCGACGAGTCTCTAGTGCTCGTGGGTATGACTTGAAGGAGTCTTCCAAAGGCAAAGGACTTCCGTTCTTGGCCATACAAAAGAAAACGAGTGGGATCGAGAAGTGGTTAGAAAAATGGAAAATCAAATCAAATAGAAAAACCTCTGATGAAGGACCCATCCTTATTTATAAATCTCACACGTATTAAATCAACGCTCTTATCAAGTTTCCACGTTAACTTTCACAAAACTACGTACTTCTAATCCAAGGCATTCTTGTTCAATGCGGATATATATGGGCTTTTGACCTTTCCGTGAGCACTAGAAGAACTCATCCTTATTTATACATCTTGGATTTATTGCCTGTGTTGATAAAAGAGGGGGAATCTGCACGTCTATGGACACGTGCATGTGCATGTTATCTACTTTTATACGCCTAGTCACCGGCTGACGAGAGAAACAGATGTTATCTTAGTTGAATATTCGTGCAGAAACCAAATTCTTTTCATCCGGACCTAGTAGCTGAATTCGACTAACTTATCAAAGTTACTGAAATGAATACCCTACTCGGCTTGGAAATATTTTGCCAGCGAAAAAGAAGAATGACCAATGTTAGAGTGTTTTGTTAACTTTATAGACTTAAAAAATGCCAGAGTGTTTTGTTAACTTTATAGACTTATGCCAGTCCAAAGGACACATTCCTTTTGCCTATCGCTGAGATACAGATAGAATGGATATTCCGGCAGCAATCAATACAAGAATGGATCCAAATGGTGGAGAGGAAACGACAGCCTTTATAATTCCCAGGGGAATATTCCGATACAAAGTTATACATTTTAGTTCAAAGAAAGCGGGCACAACGTTCATGACTTTCCTCCCTGGGGACTTTGCTCCATTATATCATCGAATGTTATGTGGATGATTTGGCGGTCAAGACTTAAAGACGGGGGCGATCACCTAAATGATCTCTAGCAAAAGATTTCGGAGCTTGTGGACCAATGCCGTCTGGACAATTAATTATGTGAGTTCCATGTTGGATGAATTAATTATTAGATCATACAACATTTTTTCCCACCACACCAGCAAAGACAATTTTTCACACGGAAACTGTATTTGGACTTTCAAGACAATAGAGAATACGTAATTATATAATTGCATATACTTGAAGTTCGTCTGTATACATTTCTTTTCTATGACATACTCAGGTATTATTATGCTTTTCTTTGGGGAAGATTGAAGGATATGTAATCTCCAGTAGGTGTGTATCGTCAAAGATCTCAAGTGCACAAATTTATAAAAACAGATGTTGGATGAATCTAAGAATTAAGGGACCTCTTCATGAATTTTGCTCTCCTAGCTTTTCTATTCATTCTCATATTTGCCGGTCATACTCATTGCAACTACATGAACGGAAAATATGTAAATGATCTGACACTTAAGAATTATATAGAATCATTATATAAAAAGAAATGGATGAAAGATATTTCCAATCGTATGACAGCCCCGTACACTTTAAACCTACGAGTTTAAAAGCTGTGAGCATTGTAAACAAAGAAACTCCGGACATATTCAATGCGGGATCCAAGAAACACTTCTATATATCTTTATTTCTTATTCTCCGGACAACCAAGAAACAAGAAAACACTATTATCAATCTTGAAGTTCAAGAACCATATCCAAGAAACAATTATTCTCCCAACTACATAAGTATACCATTCTTACAACCTTATCCAATAAAACCCCAGACCCCACTGTGCTTCTCTTAACGTTCGGATGCCCATAAAAGCAAACGTATTCTCTATTTTAGAGGAGAAGATCGTTACGCCATTAAGTCCATGGATTCTATGATGAGTGCATCACGCTCATATTCAGCCCGGGTGATCTGTTCTCGAATTTTCCGCATTCTGGCTTGCGTCGCCGCCATGTGGGCTGCCCGGGTGATGTCTTCTCGAATTTCCTGCACTCCGGCTCGCGTCGCTGCCATGTGGGCTTCCGGGTGATTGATATTCTCGGCCCGCCTATCACGCAAAAAGGCATTCTCGGTAGTGTCGAGCTCCGATCTGAGACGCCCTATCCTCCTCTCCACTTCGTCAATCTCCCGTAAAACAATTTGCACAGTCCTTGACATTTTCTCTCCCTCTCTCAGTCTCTCTCTTAGTGTTTTCCTGGTTCAAGATAAGAAGGCAGAAGCAAGAATCGGTTTGAGATGGTTAACAGGAACTTGCCCCTCAGACTTCAAGAATGGACCTTATTTATGTTGGAACCAAAAGAATGACAATAAACTTTGGAAACTTGGAATAAGAACACTAGAAATTTGAGGGAGAAATTTGTATTGAGAATGCATGCTCTTATTTGTGTCTTCGTGGACTGTGGCTTGTGGCTTGATTTACAACTCACGACTTCATCCCTTTATATAGGAAGTGAAGTTTACAAACGCCAAGGATTACATAACAACCCACAAATTTAATGACTAAAACAAAACAGCCTCATACATGTAATCATAAATACAAACAAAACGCACAAAAAAGTAAAAGAAGTCTTCAATAACTTCCATTCTTCAAATCCATGTAACCTACTATAAAGTTTTTATGGCTCCTTCAATGCTTGCAGGATTCTCATCCAGCAATCATCATCTATAATCAATTTTATTTTATTTCAACAATTTATACTTACGGTCACTTAAATGATTATGGGAAACTTCAAAACCAATAACTTCAAAACCAATAAAAAAAAATAAAACATTATTCCGCTAGAAATATTACGTAATATTTGTTGCATAGTTGACCGATAACATATTATAGCCAACTAGAAAAAGAATGTCTCCACTTACCATTTTCAGACTGCTGTAATTTTAGAGCGGGCCTCTTTATTCCGGAGTAGATGTTGAAAATTAAGAGAGAAACCGACTAACTCGGAAGTCGCATTTTTTTGGTCTTTTGTATGCTGGATTGGGGTTTCTGAGACTGGATTCATGTGATTTTCTTTTTTCTTTGGTGGAATGGATTCATGTGATTGAGGAGCAATGTTCTGAAGAGAGGAACAGAGAATTAGCTGAGAAAACCCTCAAGAAATTATATTCATTTGTCTTTTTCGAGCTGCAACCCTCATGTAGAATTTTTCTCGACTATGGTTCATGTCATGTTCGCTTTGGACCTTCCGAATGTCCCAATCCCATGTTAAAGCTGAAATTTGGTCAACGTGGGAAGTTGAGAGGTTATATTCATTTGCCTTGAGAGGTTATATTCATTTGCCTTTTTCTGAGATTCAACCTTCTTGTTTGATTTTTGCCGACTATGGTTCATGTCATGTTCACTATGAACCTTCAAAAGGATAAATCTTTAGGTTACACGCCAAGTATGCTATTAAGGTCGGCATGTGGTTAGAAAAAATCAAATCAAATCAAATCAAATAAAAAAAAAACCCGCGTTGAAGAACCCATCCCTTTATATACATCTTGTATTTATTAAATCAACTCTCTTAATAAGTTTCCGCGTGAAAGTTCATCCCCATCTATTCACCTTGCATTTATTAAATCAACTCTCTTACTAAGTTTCCATGTGAAAGTTCATCCCCATTTATACACCTTGCTTTTATTAAATCAACTCTCTCACTATGTCTTCATGTTAACTTTGACACATGCAACAATTTTACCCTCCACTAATTTCTTTTAAATTTTACAGTCAAATTACCGAATTAGACAAGACATGGCAGTTGACTAGTTAGCGATTTAGGATTTTAGCCTTCATTTGTCATATGTACAATATTTTGTACTTTTTACAGTATTGATACAATTTAGTAAATATTAACGGATGGTAAATTTATCATAGATGTATTGAATAAGAGTTTTTTATGCTGAAAAAATTAGTTTGATAGTCAAAAATTAGATTGGGGCTTTTTATGGTACTAATAAAGAAAATTTTAATTTTTAGAGATACCAATCGCACATAACACGATGGAATGAAATTTAAATTTTTCTAATATGGTAACAAGTGTCTAGTTTATTTTTTTAATAAAGTCATTTTGGAAAAATTTGCAATACTCATAGTTTAACCGTTTTGAAGTGACTTGATTTTTTTTTTTTAACTTTTCTCGGTCAAAGATATTTTTCAAAATTTAGAAAATCCAAAATCAAGGTGCAAAATCGTATGTGATTTTTAAATGCAAATGTCTAGGATCAAATTAATTTCTCTTAATTAACTTGATATCGTCACTTTAGGCTTTATTTGAGACTATGTTCATTTCATGATCTTGTTTAATAAAATCAGGATACTCTAGACAGATCCTGATTTGAGATTGACATAATCCTTGATGTACACAAAGTCCATTTGGCCCTGTTTGAGACAAGCGCTTCCACACTCCCGCTCACTCATCAATTCCAGAGAGAGACAAGATTGCTCTCTTGCCCTTTCCTCATCTCTTTGGATTTAGTAATGGCGATGTCCTTGATGGCAAGGCCAGTTCCGGCGACCCGGTCGCGCCCACCGGCTGCATTCAAGACGGCGCCAGGCGTGGAGGCCATGTCAAGCTTTGACCGCAATGGCCTGAGCGACGATGTCCTTCATGGGATCTACGGCCACAGGTTCGACAAGCCCTCGGCAATTTAGCAGCGAGCCATGGTGCCGATTGTTTGAGGCCAAGACATGATCGCTCAAGTGCAATCTGGCATGGGCAAGACCTCCACCTTTGCGCTCGCGTCTTGCCAAATCGTGGACACCTTCATAAGAGAGTACGCGATCCTCTTCTTAAGCGAAGACCTTTCTGTAACTATTGGTGTCACGCCCCGAACCTCGAGCGCCCCAACATCCCACCATGGTAATGCAAATGCGACATTCTTAGGTAGTGTCGCAACCCGATTCATTTATTATTACGCAAGCAGAACGTATTATATAACCCCTGACAATGAAATACGGGATAAACAAGCAGGAAGCAAAATCACAACATAACACTTTCATAATTCAATAGAATTACAAACAGAGGTCTATGGCCAAAAGTCTACAAAAGACTGGCTCTTAAAAAGGAACTGTCCTACGACCTACAAGTCGGACACGTTCTCCAATATTTATGACTTCACCTCCACAACTCATCAAGGCCAACCAAAGATATCTAGCCGCTCCGTCCACCAAAGACATGAAATTGTAATCCCCAAACCGGGATGAGACAATGTCTCAGCAAGTTCAACCTCCTAAACCCCTATTAGAAAAAAATATGCCCCGGGTGGCCTACCACATCACACAGAAGACTTCTTAATTCATTCCTGCAGATTAGCACAATTTGAATTACACAATCTCAGGTAGTAATAATAATTCAAACAATTGGAACGCCATCACTTTTATATAAATTGCAATCGCACTTAGCACGCATTCCAATTATTATTCACTGCCACACAAAGGCATAGCCTACTCACAGTTCGGCTATCTACTGACATTAATGCTAGGCATCGCCTCCCCCTATGGAGTGCGGCTTCGTCATTACGTTGACGGCATTCCCGAAGGAGCATCAATTCAGTCGACCCAGCCTCTACTGCGACTAACATCCCATATAGGGGCAAGTCCGGCTCAACAGCCCAGGACGATTCCTCTTAATTATCACAAAGCCAAATTATACTCAGCCCCAGGACACTTTGCATTTCCCTCAATGCTTCCACTTAAAATAGTGATCCCGGCCATTTTTCTTCATATTAAAAATATTCCAGAAATTACTCACGTGTGTGGGGACACGCTAATTTCGAATCAAAAAGCCAATATCTCACTTTTTCAAACCCCACTATTTAATATAATTATTAAAATCCAATTTTTGCATCAAAACCCGACACTTGGGTTTTTATGAATAAAATCCCTATTTACCACAATCAACACTCAATTTGACACATCCATTCATCAAACTCAAATTCTAAATGCACAGTGACGATCAGCACGAAATTATGAGAAAATAAGGTCTCGACGAAATTTTGAATTTAATAAATAATTAAATTTATTCCAAAAATTAATTAAATAATAATATCCATATTTTTCACAACCCACCCTCAATTTATAATATTGAACCATCAATTTCAAAATCCAAATACACAAAGCAATGATCAAGAAATTCTGAGCAAATAAGGTCCCAACAATTTTTGAAATTTAATAAATAATTAAATTTATTCCGAAAATTAATTAAATAATAATATTTTAATCATTTCAAATAATAAAATATTATTAAATTATTAAAAAATTTCGAAATATTTATTTAATCCAAAAGCAATTCATTTATGTCAAATCCCCATTATACTAATATAAACATCAATTTAATCTTAACTAAACATACTTTAAATTAAACCAACCTCTTAATCTAATTCACAATTAAATAAATTAAACTAACCACCTAAGCTTAATTAACTTAAGCTAAGCACACCTAAAGCATAATTAACCCTCTAATCGAGATTTATTGAGGTAAACTTACCCGATTAACAAACCGATCGAACCAAAACGATGGGGATGCCGAAGGGAACAACTTTCCTCAAAGTAGGCCAAGCATTCGAGATCGGGAAGACAGCCAAAACGGGCTAAAACTTGGCTGCCATACCCATTTTCTTTGGCTGCTGGTTGGGGTCGAACGGAGGTGGCTCGGCGGCGGTTTAGGCGCGAAACCGATGAAGGAGAATGGCTGCTACTCGAACGGTTGCTGGCGGTGGATCCAGCGGCTTTCCGGCGGCCTTGGTGACGGCGGGCAGCTCGGGACGACGAAGGACGACGGTCGGACGGAGGCTTGGACGAGTGGACGACGGACAGAGAAGCGAGCTGGCGGGCGGAGCAGCAGCTCGAGCAGAACGACGTCGGCGACAAGGAACTTCGACGACGAGCGTGCGGACGGCCGAGCGGGCATGCGAGCAGCTAGTCCGGCTTCTGGTTTTTCCCGTTCGGTTCTCTCCCTCTCCTCTTTTCAAAATCCAACAAGCTCCATTGATTCAAGGAAGAAGATGATGGTGATAGCCCACCTTTCCAAGAGCAAATCCTCACCCTCCATATGTCACCATCCTAGCCACTGTTGCCCCCACTCCATGACATCACTTGTGATGTCACAATCCACTAACTCCAACCTCCCACAATCTTATTTCAATAAGTTCAATTTCATTTTCCGCCGGGGCATAAAATCTTGCACATTAATTTATTCAATTCCATTCAATTCTCTTCTAATTGAGTCCAATTGAAGTCATAAAATTAATCCAATGTCACCACACTTCAATTCACATCTTCACTTGTCCGTAGAACCAATTTAAGTCCCAAAAGCGTGACCAAATGAGGGCCTACTAATTTCTCACGCCAAATTAGCCATTTTCTGATTTAATTGTTAAAGAACTCTGATTGCATGAAAAATCTTCCAAAGATGAGTCAATATTCCTAAAATGATTTGTGACATACTTAAACCTCCAATTTCTGAATTCAATCTCAATTCCACGGTTAATTTCACTTTGGCACGATACTAGCGCGGCCCAACCTACTGGGTAGCCTTTAGAAATTTCCATGCATTCGACTTGTGGTTGATCATCTCAAGCCACAATGTACATCTTTGAAACATTGGCGACTCTCGATTATCAGAGTAATCTGAAGGTTTCAAATACAAATACAGGGTACCCAATTGATAGAAAAGTCGGTCCAGTACCGATCGACAAGAATTGTGCGATCTGGTGGAATCACCCACACCTAATCACATGCCTCCGTCGAGTTGACATATCTCCGATCTCTAATCGCTCTAATTGATTTTTAATTGTGCTGTAATGACCCTTGCAGATTAGCTCGGTCGAAAGATCGCATCTTGATCAAATTCTCGAGTCTGATGCATTAGAATTTCTTAACAGCTTCACCTGATAGACTAGTTTTCACATGAGGGGCCGACTCAAGGAAAAGAACCATATGCGTGCCAACGAAATGCCCGTCTCAATTTATTGAAAATAAAATTAGAAAATCGGGATGTCACAATTGGTTTTCTAGTGGAATTAGGTTGAGGCATGTTATGCGTTTTGCTTTGGAGGGTGAGATGAGTCATTAACATTATAGAACTTAAACTATGACACCACGGATTAATAATTAATAAATAAATAATCGGCAAACCCTCTCTCTCTCTCTCTCTCTCTCTCTCTCTCTCTCTCTCTCTCTCTCTCTCATTTTTAGCGTAACGAAATTCAATCGCTCAGCAAGAAATTTTTTTTTTTTTTCCGACCTCGTTAACTAAAGAATTTGAGATGTTCTGATGTTGAGGCAGAGGGATGCTGGCTTTTCGTTTTACCATCACCCCTCGGATGGCCCTGAAAGAAGTTCAAGCCTTAGTCTATGGAATGTGTTCATGAACTTTGTTTTGAGAAGCTTTCTTGGAATTAAGCGTAGCCTGAGTTTATGCACGTATTCAGGTGACATACATACATACACACACACAAACACACAGATATATATATATATATATATATATATATATTATGAACTCACAATGTTTGAGTGGTTCCTCTTAATTGAGTATTTTAGGCACTTGCAAGGCATGAAAGGTTTTTTTCATTATCAAGGAAAACGAATAGTTTTATTCTTACATTATTGATTCTATATAACACGAGCATTAGTATAATTGAAACTGCGATGTGGCTTTGCTTATTTGTGTAGCAAACATCCTGGATGCACTCGTCAACAAGCTCCTATTATTAAGTATCCTTGACTCTGTTGCTTGTATTATGTTGATTTTTCAAGCTACCCTTTTCTATTTGGCTCTCCGAAAGTTGCAATTTGAATTTGGTTGCTGCCTTGTGGCCATCGATTTGTCTTAGCTAAATTGCTTCCTTCAAGTTCTGTTCAGCGTGCAAGTGCTGATTTTGTCACCTACGAGGGATTTGGGGAGTCAGACGGAGAGAGTTGTGCTGGCTATCGGTTATTACAGGAACGTGCTAGCCCATGCATGTGTTGGAGGCAAGAGCATGGATGAAGATATCCGGAAATTGGAGCATGGAGTTCATGTCGTGTCCGGAACTCCAGGCAGGGTGCTCGACATGATAAAGAGGAGAACTCTTTGCACCAGAGCCATCAAACTCCTAGTCCTTGTGAGTGCACTGCATCACCTTCTTCGACTCTGGATCATATTAGGTTTCTTTTTTGCTTGCTGCAAAACAAGTTCTCTCTTTTCACTTAATTATATTTTTGCCAGGACGAAGTTGATGAGATGCTGAGCAGAGGATTTAAGGATCAAATCTATGATGTTTACAGATTCCTTCCTCCAGAGCTTCAGGTTGCCTGTCCTTCATGTTGAATCAATGTAGTAGTAGTAGTAAAGATGACTTCTTTTACGCAATAACCCCAGTAATAGTCCCTCGTATTCCCAGCCCTTGGCTTAATTCCATTGCATTATCCTAATAAAACCGAATGCCATTACTTCTTTTTAAGTCCAATCTAAGAAATGCTCTTCACTTTTTTATCATTATCAATCTAGATAGTCATCCCTTCTCCTCCTCAGATGATTCCTAGAATTTCCAAAAGGTCTTTCTGCATTAGTCAACATGCTGCAAGACGGAGCATTTAATTCTTATGGAATTCAAAATTTGATGAGAGATCTGGAATTTTCTTTCCTCCTTCATCCTCCTTAATATGTACATGATTTGGACATTAGAGCATGTACAAGGTGGATAAAACGGTTGTCTTTTGGCTTCATAGTTCTACTATGAGTAGGGCACTTGTTCTTTTCTTTTTCTCCTTGTCTTGTCTGATGAGTAGTAGACTACGACAAGACATGCTTCTCTCCCCGTGATGTGCGCTTCATAATTTTTCAGCACATTGCTATGATTTGCTTCGTTCTAAATTAAATCAGTTGTTAGGGAGTCGCTCATACACGTTCATGTTCGCAACTGGCTAATGCATGAGTGGCATTCTCTGCAGGTTGTCTTAGTTTCAGCAACCTTCCCCACTGAGATATTAGAGATGACAGGAAGATTCATGACCGATCCCATAAGGATTGTTGTGGAGCGTGATGAGTTGATGCTGGAGGTGAGCTACATTGGGTTAGTTGCATTTGATGGCGGCTAGGGATCATGAGATTCTTCTGACACAATCCTTCCTTTACTTCGTATGGTTGGGCGCGTCGACTAGTACATGGTGCCAGTGGAAAGAGAAGACTGGAAATTTGACACTCTGTGCGATATCTACGACAACTGCCCCATAAGCCAAGGAGTTGTATTCTGCAACACTAAGCGAAAGGTACGACTCCAACCATGTCGGGTTCCACACTTGAGGTCGAACATAAACACCTCGACGACTTAGAGATTGTGAAGACCTCTACTGCTCTATTTCTCTTTGATCTTATATTTTGTTCTGTGGCTTTTCATTTCTTCCTTATATTTGTCGAGCTGGTGGAGTGGCTTGCTGAAAAGATGCGTGATTCTAACTTCACTGTGTCTTTCATGCACGGGGACATGCCTCAAAAGGAGAGAGATGCAGTAATGGCTGGATTCCGATCTGGGGCGACTCAGTTGATGATCACCACTGATGTGTGGGCTCGAGGGATTGATGTTGAGCAGGTTAGTTCTGAAAATTAACGTCGCAATAATGCAGATGATGACATTCTACTGTTTTATCTGCTGTGTGCATCAACTCATTCATATGTCGGACGCTTGCTTTTACGGAAGGCCAAATTTTCAGTTTCCCTGTTGCACCACGACCATTTAGTTGCATGAGTGGACAACTGAATCGTTCTCAATACACTCTGTAGATTTGTCTCGTTGTCAACTATGATCTACCCAACAGCATTGAGCTGTATGTCCATCGGGCCGGTCGAGTAGGCCGTTTTGGGCAGAAGGTAACTATTTTGAACCTTGAAGTGGAGGCAATGGCAATTCAGTTTTTTGTTCTTCCTGTGGGTATAACAATAAATCTCATCGACATCGCAATTTACAAATGCCAATCCGCATCTGCTTTTGCAGGGTGTTGTGGTAAATTTTGTCAAAGACAACGAGATCCAGATTCTTAGAGACATAGAACAGTATTATGGCACCAACATACGCGAATGCCCGGAGGACCCTGCCGATATAATATGACAAGATAAACAGTAGGTACATTTTTAAAAAGGCTGCAGAAGGCCTCCCGTTAATAGTCTATATAGCTTTACTTCCGACCCATAAATTATGGCATTCTTTTATCTTTTCAAAACTTGGAAGCAATTGAGTTGTGCTTAGAATGTTTAATTCAGAGGTTTTATGTTAGTCTTTCGAGTTACAATCCCTGAACACAGGCTCGTGCACACATTTTGTTCACCTTTGCATTGATATTTATCTTCAAGGTTATGGACTTGTAAACCCGGCGAAGATTTTGTTGAATATTCTTTCTTGTCCTAAAAGTGACTATCCTTTTTGTAAGCTCGGAATCAAACCTACATTATGGTCCTTAAAAGACCTTATCAATTGTTCAAAATGTATTCATTGTGAGTATTTCTAAGTGCCTCGGACGTCAGTTATGTGAGACATTTCTAGTAGTCAAAAAATTGACTTTCCACGCCAATGGATGGGATAAAAAACCCTTTGTGAGCGATTGAGAAGAGACCTTTCTGATTAGGGTGCTCCAACTTAGCAGTGTTAACAAAACTTTTTGAGTTAACCAAAATCATCTTGTTGAAAACTTTCCTCCATAGGAATTTTGTTAACACTTGCCAAACATTGAACGACATCCAAAGTCTTTGTACGTTATTTGAAATTGATTAAGATTTCCATTTGAAATCTCCGCTTAATTTGCTCACGCATCTCGGAGCTCCTTTAAAAACCTTTCTGTTTGATTCGCAATTTGCAATCTCGGAATCTCTTTTGATTGGCGATTTTAATAGTCTCTCCAAGCATACGCAGGTTTGTAGCTTTGGACTCTCGCCATCCAATGGTTCGCAGCTTGAAGCCTCGGAAGGCACCCTTCTCAATCAGCCCCCCAGTGGAGTGGATGGTCATTATATCTTAGATAGGTATTAGCGTAATCAAATTTTCAAAATTAGGATCTCTATTGCATAGGAAATGAGATGATCCTCCCACATTTTATTTGGTTCCTAGCCGAACCCAAATGGCTAGGGGCGACTCCTATCTCACATAGAACCTTCTAGGTAAAATCGAACTTAAATCGAAATTCGACATCGCACAAGATATGAACACGAGATTGATTTCAGCCCATTAGCCCACCTCTATAGGCAACACCTGTAAACCTGTTTCTCTTCCCGTTGATGAAAAAGGAGGGTCGCAACAGAAGACAAGGTATGTTCATCGTGTGACATACCTAGTCAATTAGCGTTTGTAGAATTTCTTGGACGTGTTTCCCAATTGTTCGAGTTTGGTATTTTGGAATTCGTTTCTTTCATTGTGTGACATACCTATTCAATTAGCCTTTGTAGAATTTCTTGGACGTGTTTCTCGATTGTTTGAGTTTCGGTTTTTGGAATCGGTTTCTTTCACCACGCGATGGTCAACATGGGGAGCGACTTCTCGTGGACACATTGCGAGCCTTGCATTAAATGCTACGATCAGAAACCACCGATCTTCAACCCAGGATCTCCCTCACGTACGAAACCGTCCAGTGCCGCACGATGTTGTGCGAGTTCCTCTACAAAACCTGGCGTGGCGGTGACAATGGACGTGATTGCAAGTACTCTTACCAATACAATGACGAGTCCTACACAAGTGGTGACGTGACCGTGGAGAACTTGACGATTGGAACACCCCGGCAGCTCGATCACCCTCCAGAGGATGGCGTTCAGGTGCAGCCATGACAACGATGGGATCTTCGACAACATCGGCTCGGCATTGGTCCCTTCTCGCTTAATCTCCGAGATAGAGGATTTCATCGTTGGCCAATTCGGCTATTGCCTCGTCCTGGAGTTTGGAAAGGCCTGAGCAAAATCAGCTTCAGCGAGGATGCCATGATCTCTGGCCCGGGTGCTGTCTCAACACCTCTTGTCTCAATAGGTCCCTACCCATACTACGTTGTAAAGTTAGAAGGCTTCAGCGTAGGAAAAACGAGGTTCTCATATGGTGACAACTCCGCCAACTCGGAAGCCAACGAGTCCATCAATGTCATGAAAATGGTGATCGACTCCGCAACGTTCCTGACGTACATGCCGTCTTAATCCTTCCACAACCTGGTGAGTGCCGTAGCTGAGGCCATCCCCTTGCTGATAGTCCCAGACCCCAAAGGCAAGCTCGGCCTCTGTTACGCGAGCCTAGGCAGTGAGATCGATGTGCCGGTTGTGATGCTGCATTTCCCAAGTGGCACTGATGTGGCCCTGAACATAGTTAACACATTCACGCCGTTCACGGAGGATAATTTGGTGTGCCTCGCAATGAAGCCCATGGACAGCGTGCCAACTAAGTAGCATCGATACCATTATGCGACACGATATGACATGACATGCCGACAAGTCATTTGTTAATATTATTTATTGTTTCAGCTTGATAAATTTAACTTTATTCCAATAATCCATAAAATTTTGATGGGAAAAAAAAAACAAGCAATCTACATTTTGACTCGCTATTAAAATGTGTAGGAAGAGAAGAGGAAAAAAACTTGTAAGTGGATTGTGTGTCACAAGAAGTAAGAATCGGAAGAAAAGAGAAGACAAGTTTTTCCCCATTTTTTTTTTTTTTTTTACATATTTACATTTTGATGTATCATTTATTGAAAATTTTAAAAATTGACCTGTACATGTTGAAATTCTGAACTCGCATGTCGAAATTCCAAACTCAAGTGTTGGAAAGTGACTAGGTGTTGGAATTATGTGTCAGAATTCCGAACTCGCACGTTGGAATTTCGGACTCAAGTGTCGGGAAAGTGAACCAAACATCGGATTTTCCGATACTCAATCAAGTGTTAGAGGGTGTCAAAATGTCCGACGCGATACAAAGATTTCCGGGAGTGTCGTGTCGTGTCAGTGCTTCGTAGTGTGCTGATACTCGGGAACCTCGCGCAAGTGGGGTTCAAGGTCGGGTTCGATCTGCGGAAGAGGATGGCATCGTTCGTGCCCATCCCTGATTGCACAGCGCAGCGCAATGACATGATTTGAGGAGGAGTTTGCATTTGAAAAATGATGGCTTGTGTCTATTTTTCTGGTTTTATAATCAGCCTTTTACTCAACATCTGAATAGATTACGAAGGTCGATTCCAACGTGCTCTTTAGTCATGTCGACTAATCATTTCCCCTGACGTAGTATTATACGAGGTTGCAATTACTTGAAAATGCAGGTCGATGCAATCCGAATAACACTTTTGCCAGGGAAACCATAAGAGCACTTACGTATGGAAAAATGCTCACTAATTCAGTGAATGAGACCATCAATCCTCTGCTAAATCTCAAACTGTACCACGCAAGTCGGTCGCCAATTTCAACCATGCGCAAACTTCAAAGAGTCTCAAACGCATGTAAAGCAAAGCTAGGATCAAATGAGGGATATTGACATGAAGTGTCAAGTTATTCTCGAGGACCCATCATGAGATTTTTTTTTTTTTTGGTCGAAAGAGAAAGATTTCATTACTAAACCGCTAAAGGGGAACCATTGGTTGGCAAGTCTAAACATAAAATTAAACATAGAGAACGAAGAGGATTAGCTACCCAATTACCAGGAAGTGAGTTGGTACGATGGGCTTTTGCGATCCAATCCGCGGCATTGTTAGTTTCTCGTGGCTCGTAGATGATTGACACCCCCACTAACTTGGGCCAAAATGTCTCTGCAATCTGCAACTATGGGCTGGGCCGGCCAAGGTGGTTCCTCTAGGCCCGATAAGCTGTTTACAAGTGATAGACAGAAACCATAGATTTGCCGATATATACCTAAGAAACTGAGATCGAATGACAAATACAACTTGAATTGGTCGATTTTATATACTATGAATTACCAATAATACTCTAAGAGTCCATCTTGGTGCAATATCTAAAACTATCTACAACGCTCTGAGTAGTGGTCAATTCTATTTTTAGTGATGTGATTATGAACTAGTGAAGGAAAAGCGTGACAATAATCACATGTACGCCCAAATATATGGTGGAGTGCTGTATCAAGTATTTGAGATTGTCAAACTTTAGCTTTCCCGGTTAAATTTTTTTTTATTTTTATGTACTTGTGTTTAAAATTATCGGTGTATATTTTTTTTTATAATTGCAACTAAATAATAATAATCTAGTAGGTTTTATATATGATAACTAATTGGCCTCTTTAATAAGGAGTCAGTTTATGTATACTAAAACTTAATAACTACGATGTCATATATTTTAGATTTTCTAATTGATTGGATCTCATATCCATGGTCAAAGATCATGAAAAAGTTTCTATTCAACGTCTCTAAGATTTTCAGGTCACTTTTCATTGATGTTTGCATAGTATAATATAAATCAATACTAATTTAAGAAGGTCACAGGAGGCAAAATGGATATTGAGTTCGATCATTTATATGTTTACCTCGCTTGATCGGAGAAATACATAGTGCCAATTAGTATAATGGTTCGAACACCACATGTCCATAAAAGCGTGAGGGCTGTAACTTGAAAGCACCATGAAAGAAGCATACAAAACTAAAGCCATACCTTTGAAAAGAGGGACTTGATTAGTATATATTAGAAAATCAACCGATTGAATTACGAGAGATAAATGTTTCAAATTGAGATCTTTCCTCAATGACTGAAACTATCCCTACGGAAAGGAAAAAAAAAAGACAAAAGCAAAGAGAATTAGGGAAAGCAATGTTGAGATATTGTCGGATGACAAAGTTGACGGGCATGTAAGGTTGACTATGCTGGTTTCGTTGGAATCTGAGGAGTCTTAACGCTTGGACCATATTTTATATCACTCGTGTTACTTAGGCGAGATATCGTGAACATAGAAAATTGATTGCATCAGTTAAGGAGTCTTTCTCTGTGTGTGTTTTTTCCTCTTGGAACTTTTTTCTCGAGAAATGGGATGAGTCTCCCAAGAAAGATGAACACGAAACTCTTTCGTCACGCTTGAGTTTCTCAATCAATGAGTCCAACTGTATTATCTTCACTTAAAACTAAAATATTTAATATACGTTTTTTATTTTGGATTATTTTAGTTAATAGGCTTCTAAGTTAATATAACGAAAATAATTAATATGAGCGTTTTATTTTAGATTGTTTAATAGTTAATAGGTTAATTAATGAGCAGGAGTGTGTGTGTGTGTGTGTGTGTAGATTAAAACTATTGATCAAATGGACGGTAAAATAAAAATCATTTCTACTCTAGGAAACTATTGAAATCGATACCCAAAGAAGGAAAAAAAAAAGCATTTAACAAGTTTAAATTATTATATATTTTGTATGTGATAGAAATGAAAGCGTTTTGAAAGCAAGTCTGGCAGAAGCATTTAACATGTAGAGATGGTTTGATGGGCTGTTGCATAGTGAAGTATTTTCAAGTTTCAACGCATCAGGGAAGATCCTGTCAAAGCCAATTGTAGATAACCTTCTTTTCAAAACAAAGTTTTACTAGCAGTTCATATTCTTTCCCGTTTACCTTTTATAAGTACTTTGAACTGTGAATTTTATTAGGGAAAAATATCTAATCAGTCCTAAACATATTATACAAATGTCAATTCAATCTTAAACTTTTTAATTTTATCAATTCAGTCCTAAACTTTTTTGTGAGATTCCAATATACTTCTTTTGATCAAGATTCACCGGAAATCGCTAATGTGGCAATAGTCATCGCCAACCATCCTACAAGACAAACAAGTAGTAATTTTGGGTGAAACTTGGCCGGAATGACTATAGTAGAATTTTGTACTAAACTTTAAGATTAAATTGGCAAAATTGAAAAGTATAGAACTAAATTGACATCTGTACAATATGTTTAGAACTGATCAGATAATTTTTCCAATTTTGTCACATCAACTACTTTTTTTTAGTGGCTAAGGATAACAATCCATCTTTTTTTTGTAGTCTTTAACGATTAAATTGCAAATTATTTAGTTTCATTTTTATCTCCCTGTCTCTACCATGTCAATGGGCTCGACATTTAGTAGCTTTCCACAATTAGATTTTGGAAGTAGCAAATGTCCTAAATTAGTCCCTCAATCACAGCCAAGAAGTGAACGTGATTGCTTCCATTAGAAAATACTACACGTTACGTTATATGATGATATAACATGATCTTCTAGGGAAAACAGTCAGAAAGATACAATAGTGAACAAGATAATAGCGTCTACATATATAAAGTTGCCAAAAACACAAGTTCACGTGAAGCAAACATAAATCCGAATCAGAGAAATTCGTAAAAATAGATAATACAAGCCAGACACACGACAATGACTGTACGTGCCAAAAAAGTAATTGACTACATGCACAACTCCTTATTGTTCAGCATCTCCCCGATATTTTCCATCTTTTTTCCATTCTCTTGGCATGGTGCAAGAACCACCTACTCTTCTCGTCAATGATCAAGTTCCCTAGCACAACACCAATCATTAACCCGACTCCAATGCCAATCAGCACAACTTTCCAATCCAAGTCGAATAGAGATTGTTCGCCATTTTCTTCATCGAGAGGCGGTGATAATGGTGACATATCCTTGGTCGTTATGCAGTTTTTTGGCAAAGGACTTCCACATAACCCCTCATTCATGACATATGAATCTATCCCAAATGTATTGAACTGACTCCCTTGTGGAATTCGTCCCAACAGTTGATTATAAGAGACATTGAAAGATGAAAGGAATGTAAGATGGGCTAGATGTTGAGGGATCTCTCCTGACAGCTTGTTTTGAGAAAGATCTAAAGATTCAAGCATTGTCAAGTTTGCTAAGGAAGGTGGAATGCAACCGGTGTGAATGTTGTTTGAAAGGTTAAGCAAAATAAGCGACTTCAAATCTCCAATGAGATCAGATATGTGTCCTTCAAATTTATTATTGGAGAGGTCAATTCCCATAAGGGCATTTGGAACCTTCGAGTATTCCCTCTCTGTGCCTTTATTCATCAATCTCATTTCATATTTTGCAAATATTGATCTTTGGGAGGTACCATAAGTTTGCCAAATACCTACATAATCCAAATGATCTTGAACAACAATTACTTTCATGGCATGGAAACTCTGCAACAACTTGGAAGGAAGTTCACCATTGAATTTATTGTTGGAAAGGTCCATGATATGCAAATTGCTAAAGTTGAACTGGCTTCGATATGCTTCTATTGGACCATGGAACTTATTGGACTTCAATATAATAGCTTTCAGCTCTATCAATTCTAATAGCCCTAGAGGGAACTCATCGAGAATATGATTGTAACCAAGGTTCAAATATTCTAGCATCACACAATTCGCCAAAGATCTTGGTATAGGCCCTTGCAATCGATTCTCTGTGAGATCAATAAGCTTCAACGTACAACCTTTTGGATAAGCTTGAGGAATCATACCCTCAAGTTTATTTTTCCCGAGATTCAAAATTGACAAAGACTCAATGTTTCCCAAACATGAAGGAATTGTGCCATTGAGACTATTGATGGACAAATCAAGAATGACGAGGGATCTTCCTTTACAAATAGATTGAATTTCTCCAAAGAGGAAGTTATTGGAGATATTGTAATAATTGACAAATGGAGGTGGAGTGGGAAGTGTTGTTTCAAGCAAGTTAGAACTAATGTCAAGATAGCTCAACTTGGGTAGTGGCAAATTGATTTGATTGTTTTCACAACCAGTTAGAAAATTGTGAGAAAGATCAATATAGGTTAACGATTCCCTGCTACCATTCCATAACCACGTAGGAATACACCCTCTAATTTTATTGTGTGCTAGAGTTACCATCTCTAATCTGGTTTGGTAGCCTAAAAACTTTGGGAACTCATGTAAATTGCATGACTCTAATCTTAACCAAATAAGATTTGGAAGAGTGACATTGATCTCAGTCTTGCTGACAAAAGATATGTTGTTGAAGTCCAAAAATAAATATTCCAAGTTCTTGAGTTTGTGCAAATCCACGGTGCCGCTCAAATTATTCCCATAAAGATTCAGAATTTCAAGATCCTTGAGTTCCCATAATGAGTTTGGAATGTCACCTTGCAAATTGTTGGATTGAAGGTGAAGCTCAATCCACCGCGTTTGGTTCATAATTGAAGATGGAATTCGACCACTTAGCTGAATACCTACCAAATGTAAACAGAATGCACTTGTTAGTTTGGCAACTAATTGAATCTTATCATTTCCTTTTCTGTTTGACAAAACAAACCTTGCTATCTAAATATTACCTGAAAGCTTCAAATGGGTGAGTTTTGCCAAGTTGACTAGCCAATGCCAATTATGATCATCTGTGAAATTATTGTAAGAGAGATCTAGATATGCCAACTGAGTTAGGTTAGCGAAGGAAGTGGGGATTTCACCTTGAAATTTGTTGTGTGATATATCCATATCAACAAGTTGAGAAAGATTACCTAGTGAAGTGGGAAGTGAACCCGAGAAATAACAACTCCCAATTGATAATTCATTCAACAAAACAAGGTTTCCTATCGACATGGGTATTTCCCCTGAAAAATTCACGCCCTGAAGAGACAATGATTTCAAGGAACTACCCCACTGATGTTCTGGAAAAAAACCAAGAAGGTTGAAATTGCTACCAATGTCGAGGACTTCCAAATTTGGTAACTAAAAGATGCTTACTGGAAATTCTCCAAACAATCCACATACCACAAGTCTAAGCGACTTCAAAGAAGAGAAGTTTGTAAGTGCATGGGGGAATGGCGATAGCATGGCTACATGAGAGAGATCAATTTCTCTAAGCATAGTTAAGTTTTTAACGAAGTTGTCTACGTCGCTCAACTCAAGAGTGAACAACTCAGAAGACAAGTCAAGAGAAACTAATCTCGAGAGCTGTGAGATATCCGAGGGGACTTTCCCAATAAAGTCAGAATTTGAGAGATTAAGGTACTGTAACTTGGAAAGATTGCCAAAACCGTATGGGATTGAGGAAAAGTTGAAGTTATTCAAAGCAAGATTGAGCAATTCTAAGTGGAGTAAGCGAAAGATGCTAGTGTTAGAATTTATGGTACCAAAGAGACAACTATCGCTAAGGTCAAGGACTATCACATGACCGGTGGCCTCGTCGCACTCTACACCTTCCCACGAGCAGCAATCTCCATGTCCGTCAAGTGACCATGATTCAACCTTCAGATAAACACAGCGGTAATCTGCTTTATTGGTTTGAAAACTTCCCTTGAATTCCATCAAGGCATAGCTCTCATCTGAATGGCATAGTGGCTTAGCAAGTGAAGTGTGAACCATCCCAAGAACCATGGTCCAAGTAAGAAGCACAAAGAGTAAGGATGCCATGATTTTCTTCTTTTTTTGGTTACTGGCGTATGTAAATGTGCGCCAGATGAAGTGCAATTGAGAAGCTTTAATAGACAGCAATAACCAGTCACATTCAACGAAAGCTTGCGCTACCTGCATCGCATGTTATATGGGAAAAGAGCAATTTACTGTATCCCCACATCTCGAGCTAATAAAAAACCTAATTGTTGACACGACTCGACGAAAATCGGATAGTCAGCTTACAATATATTTAAATGTCACTTTCCAGACACTAACGTCGAAAGTGCCGACGATGCAAGAGTCGATGAGATCCCAGGAGCCACCTAGTACACTTTTCTCTCCATAGCCATCTTTCAAATCTTCGAATTTTAAAATCGTTTTCTTTTTTCTACCGAGACCTTTATATATGCACTGACGTTTTTTTCCTTACGAGAGACGATCTAAGGACAATGTGGCAAATATTCTCCGAAGATCAAGCTTATAAGTAAATGATATAACTTATAATAAGTTGAAAGATGGAAAAGTTCTCTTGACGCGTGTAGCACGGGTTTGTCTGCTAGTTTCTAGTGGTATCTGCAGGGTCCACTAAGACCGCGTTATACATCTATGCCAAAAAGAAAAATAAAATACGAAGACCAAACTTGAAAAATACTATGAAAAAAGAAGAAGAAGAAATAGTCTTTGAAATCGGCTAAGAATTAAATGGATAGACTAACAATGTTATCTAATGGGAAGCATCAAAATGAGATCAATGATAAAGCAAGAGAAAATTGTCCAAAAAGTCCTAAACTTATTATACAGTATCCAATTCAATCATAAACATTTTAATTTTGCCCATTTAGTTATTGACAATTTGCCAATTTAGTCATAAATCTTTTAATGAATTACCAATGTAGTCATTTCGACTAATCTTAATTGGAAATCACCATGACACAACAAATGCTGACATGAATTATTTTGTAATTTTTCAAATATTTTCATAAGTTTTTATTTATTTTTTTTTTTTTTGGTTTTTTCTTTTCATCTTCACCAGGCCAACGGGGCCACTGGCCACTGGTCGAGGGTCAGTGAGGGTGTCGTGGGACTAGTCACGGAGTCATGATTTGAGTTGAGCTGGTGAAATTCAGTGACGATAGGTGGAATCAGAAAACTCTTCTTTGCGTGAGAATTCTGAACAACCTTACACTAGGTGGAGTGTATATTAGTCGGTATTAAGTTTAAAAAAGCAGAGAGTTCAATTTATTTTGTAAAATTGTTTTCTTGAACTTTTCCATATAAAGATGATTTGTTATTTGGACAAGAGAAGCAAGAGTCTCTTGCTAACTAGTGATAAGTTTATCGGATACGAAAGGTGATTTATCATCAAGTGCTTTTTCACAATAATATTCAATTAATTTTGGCTTCCCTTATATTTATGCAACATTATTGAATGATTGAAAAATTCACCTCAATCATATAGGTTTTCTTATAGAGGAAGGCGCATACGTAAAGTCAAAAAAAACTTCAAAAAAATAACATTTCCTTATCGAAAATATCATAAGAAAAAAGATAAGTGAATATAATCATCAATACATATCAAACATGATCTAAAAAAATATAATTAGACGATTATCTCACTAAGGTACTAGTAAAAGAGCACCCCGTGCTCCAGTGTTTAAGGAACACATAAAAGGATAAATATGTGGAGGGAGAGACTTCATTTTAATATAGCAGTTTGATTTATTATTAGTTTCATCTTTCGAAAATTAGATACATGTTGTGGTAATATCAAATTAGACTCTATGTAGCTTTGAGACCAAAGACACTATCATAACTAATACCAATAATTTTGGGGGTCAGGATGAATTATTGGTCGCCAAATAAGACCTTGAGGGCACGTTTGGCTATCGGGAATGAAGCCGGGAATGGAAACCCAATTCACTTTCCCGATATTGTTCCGCAAAATTTGAACGAGGCAAAACAAAAGCAAAAAGCAGAACTGAAAAGTTTTGCATTACCGTATGGATTTTGTTAATATAACTGTCTTTGGGTTATTATTAAAATAATAGCTTATTGTGAATCACAAATTTTTAAAAATTGAACCTTATAACAATTTATAATTATTTATTATTTCATTTTTATGATCCAAAACAGATTGTTATTCTCATTTTTTAAGGACAGTCACCCAATCATTTCTCTTTCCATATGAAGTGAGAATGAATGGGAACAAGTTAACAGAAAAGGCAAGTAGGCAAGCAAGGACCGCCAATACCTGCGACCCAAGTATTGTCGTTTCAAGAAGACTTCGATTTTTTAGCATTTACAAGAACCACCGAAAGACATAGGTAGAGGAAGGTGGACGAGATAGGTCTTGTCTATTGACTATTACCAGATCACTACTCGAAGATCAGCACAAAACTCCACGGGAAAAATAATGTAAGGTAGAGGAAGGTGGACGAGATAGGTCTTGTCTATTGACTATTACCAGATCACTACTCGAAGATCAGCACAAAACTCCACGGGGAGAGGGAAGCGTAAGGACTTTGGGCCGGGGCTTGACAGCAGCATCTAGCAACTCAGACGTGGCCTAACGACAATGATTAGGCGACAACGGGTGGACAAGCCTTTTGGCCCACGATCGTGCGTAAGATCAATGTTTGCGTGTCGCAACCCACGGAGTGCTAACCTGGCACGAATAATCCTCTTGCGGGAGGTGCTTATGCTTCGTACTTATGCTTTGCGTAAGCTTTCTTAAGCCTTACTGGTTACAGTTTGATTTCTCGTTCATTTATCAAGTTTAACTAAATTGCCATTAACATGTTCTGGTCCGTTTTGAGATTTCTGCGGACTAGGGATATTGGGGGTTTGGGGCCTTGGTTATATAAGCTTTACCTCATGCTCATTACCTCACTCTACTTTTCTCGTCTAGTAAATTGTAAAATTGTTCTTTCACTCGATCTTCATTGAATTTATCTCTAATTATGGAAAACGTGGGGAAAATTATCTTATGATGTTTTGAAATTGACAAAATTATCTTTTTTTTTTACTCTTAATCTGTCAGGTGTATTCCTGGACTTTGGAGCTCCTTTACAAGGAGCTCCCCCATAAACCCCCTATATGGAGGAGAGGAGTTTCAAAATCCCCACCTCCCCATTCCCATAAATGCATATGTTTTTTTAATTCAAGTAATGTTAATATAAGGAATGGTTTGTCACCACTAATGGCATCAAAAGTACATAGAGGAAAGACGCCTTAAAGCTGGATGGACCTTGATTAAGGGGCAAACAATGAACCTTGATGGAGAGTGAACAAATTTAGAAAAACAAGTAATTTGTGAAAATTTGGAGATATCAAGATAAGATGACAGCCAAGTGAAGTCTAGATCGATAATATATTCCAAAAGATCAATGGAATCAGAAGATTAATATGGTAGTTTCTTAGTTGATTCCCAGCACGCAACTTGAGTAGACTCATTGGATTGTTGACAAATGTAACTCCTATATCAATTGTAATGAAGATGATTATCGCATGATTTGGATACCGAGACTTAGATATTCTTTAGACTAAATTATAGGTCAAAAATATTAACAATTAGCGCCACGGGCCTGGAATTCTAAAAGGACAAACTAAAGATAAATTGAATTAATTCTTGCCTATTTTATTCTCTCCATTAAAGGAACAAACAGTTACCAAGAATAGCTGTTTCTATTTATAACTATTCACGAGTGTATAAGTGAGTTCTAGGCTTTTGGTCTATGCTAAGAGGATGGATATAAGCCTGATCTAAGTTTGATTATGTAGATTGTCTTCTATCCATATTTATATAACAGAAGAATCTTGCATATGATATCATCGAATAGTTTTTGCATCTATCTAACTTGAGTATTTTGTGAAAAATTGTTATCAACCTATTCACCCTCTTTAGGCACTCTGCATAAGTGCGCAAAAAAAGAAAAAGAGAGAGAAAAAAACGAAAAAGATGAGACAAGCGATAGCTAAAGAAAGCAAAGCAAAGCAACCCAAGTCATACAGGCTAAATTTACACCTGTCCTTGTTATAAAGCCTTGCGACAGGACCTCAGTGATTCATAAAGATGTACGTGCAAGAGTCTAGTAAAAGAAAAATATCTCAATTTTTGTGATGAAGAATAAATTCCCTCGATCTTGATTTTATGCTCCCTAATTTAGAATGACGCATGCACTGTAGATGCAAATTTTTGCTAGGCCTAGGAAAAGAGAGTGCAGACAAATTTCTTAGAGGGGTTGCGCTCAATTGGGCTAAGTTTTGAGAGTCCATTGAGTTTAGAGCCCAATTTGAATGAAATGCACTGTATCGCCTATGTTTAAATTTAATGTAAACACACAATGCCTAAACAAAAATGTCCCCAATTTCTAAATATAGATAAACGCAATAAAGAATGATAATGTAAGATTATGCAACATTGATTCCTAATGTTTATGAAATGCATGAAAAATCCCTAGGTGCAAATTTATGTGTCGACATTATGGGAGGAATTATCCTATTGACTAATGGGAAGCAAGCTAGTCCCTGAAAATGCAATTCCATTGGAGTTGGGGCTCCAAATCAGACTTGCTTGTTAGGACGTAAAGTAAAGGGTCGTACCTTTCTTTCTACTATAAACTAACTCAATGGTCTCATAAAATCTAAGCCCCGTCAGGTATATAAGAAATGAGACAATCAGAATAAGATACAAGGAATTGAAATGAATTATGAGGTCATGTGATGACACATTGGAATTAAAAAAAAAAAAAAATTTTGGTCAAATTACTTCATGCAGTATTTTTGGTCTCAAGACATAAAGAGTCTGAAAGCGCATCCAACAACACACCATTCCTCATCGAATTTTAATTCGGATCCGTCTGGTCGTAAGAGACATTGAGAATGGTTCTTTTGACGGTTGATAAAGGCGAACCAACAGAAAACTCAGTGACGATAGGTGGAATCAGAAAACTCTTCTTTGCGTGAGAATTCTGAACAACCTTACACTAGGTGGAGTGTATATTAGTCGGTATTAAGTTTAAAAAAGCAGAGAGTTCAATTTATTTTGTAAAATTGTTTTCTTGAAATTTTCCATATAAAGATGATTTGTTATTTGGACAATAGAAACAAGAGTCCCTTGCTAACTAGTGATGATGTTATCGGATACCAAAGTTAATTTATCATCAAGTGCTTTTTCACAATAATATTCAATTAATGGCTTCCCTATATTTATGCAACATTATTGAACGATTGAAAAATTCACCTCAATCACATAGGTTTTCTTATAGAGGAAGGCGCATACGTAAAGTCAAATTTTTTTATAAAAAAATCACATTTTCTTATCGAAAATATCATAAGAAAAAAGATAAGTGAATATAATCATCAATACATATAAAATATGATCTAAAAAATATAATTAGACGATTATCTCACTAAGGTACTAGTAACACATAAAAGGATAAATATGTGGAGGGAGAGACTTCACTTTAATATAGCAGTTTGATTTATTATTAGTTTCATCTTTCGAAAATTAGATACATGCTGTGGTAATATCAAATTAGACTCTATGTAGCTTTGAGACCAAAGACACTATCATAACTAAGACCAATAATTTTGGGGGTCAAGATGAATTATTGGTCGCCAAATAAGACCTTGAGGCAGATCAAAAAAATAAAATAAAATAAGACCTTGAGAGCACGTTTGGTTATCGGGAATGAAGCCGGGAATGGAAACCCAATTCACTTTCCCGATATTGTTCCGCAAAATTTGAACGAGGCAAAACATAAGCAAAAAGCAGAACTGAAAAGTTTTGCATTACCGCATGGATTTTGTTAATATAACTGTTTTTGGTTATTATTAAAATAACAACTTATTGTGAATCATAAATTTTTAAAAATTGAACCTCACAACAATTTATAATTATTTACCACCGTTGCACGCTAGCCACTCGCAAGACCAAAGTTCAACTCCCCATCTCGTCATTTGCGCGACCTACCTGCGACTCGTGAGAAGTGGGTCTCTGCGGGTTGCCCCGGGTTTACGCCGCTGACTGCCGGCTGTACAGCGCTTCTCAGATCACAGAAAAAAATTACAATTATTTATTATTTGATTTTTTCATGATTCAAAACAGATTGTTATTCTCGTAATAAATTAAGGACAGTCACCCAATCATTTCTCTTTTCGTATGAAGTGAGAATGAATGGGAACAAGTTAACAGAAAAGGCAAGTAGGCAAGCAAGGACCGCCAATACCTGCGACCCAAGTATTGTCGTTTCAAGAAGACTTCGATTTTTTAGCATTTACAAGAACCACCGAAAGACATGAGATTCCATCAGACCCCGTGTCTCTTCTTCTCCCTTTCTGCGCAACCGCAGGCTGCAGCTGTAAAATATTTTCCCAGGAAAAGTGCCGACGCGTCTCCACCGAACCCCTCCATTATTTTCCGGGAAAAGAAAAGCACAAACGAGAAGAAGAAAGAGAAGTGAAGGACGCCTTTCCCCCCTGTTGGTTCGCGTTTCGCCGCCATCAGAAGAACCATTTTCTAAGTCTTTTACGACGAGACCCATTCCAATTTCGATGACGAATGGTGCGTTGTGTTATGTCGTGGGATGGGACTGTGAGACTTGATCAAATGCGCTTTTAGACTCCATTAAGTTTTGAGATCAAAAATACTACGTGAAGTAATTCAACCAAAATAAATATTGAACCGTAGAAAGGGTGCATCCCAATTTTGATGTATCATCACATGAAGTACTATTAAATTAATTACTATTCAGATACCTCATAGCTCGTTTCGATTCCTTTTATTTTTTTTGGAGTGTCTCAATTCTCATGCACCTAATGGGACTTTAGGTTCTTATTCATTTACACCGGTACTTGACGAGTTTATCGAGAATTAAGTATGATTGTTACGAGCATATGCACCTATGGACTCAACCACACTCTATTCTGTTGGAAGATCTTAGAATCGATTCTAATTATAATTTATTCTAGTAGATCTTTGATTAATACAGTAAATAGGAAATTATGATTCATGTATATTATGTTTCCTATTTTATTCTTTTATTCTTACATTATAAATGTATATGTACTAGCATAGAAAGTAATACAAAGAAACATTTTCCCCAAATTTTCTTGGACAATAAAGTCAAACCAAATTATTGCAATCCAGCTTGTGTGAAAGGGGTGTTGAAATATTGTCCCACGCAAAAGTCCTAATCCAGCTTATCTGTTAAAGGAGTGTTGAAATATTATCCCATATCGCTTGATAAATCCAATGCATGATTTGGAATTGCAAGCCTTAAGATAAAGTGAGGAAAAAGTGACTTTGTGTGAATATCATTGGGCCTTGTCCTGTTACTTCTTTTGAAAAACCCTCAATATTGATAAACTCGTCCCTTATCAAAGTCAAAAGATATGAACCCTAAAGTCAAATCTTAAGACGCGGAGTCTTGCTAGGTACATGTCCCGGTGGCGTTCATAAGAGATCTGTTTTCTCTTTTCTTACGGAGACCTTCATATATGCACTACCATTATTTCCTTACGAGAGACGATCTAAGGACAATGTGGCAATATTATTTATAATAACTCGGAAGATGGAAAAGTTTTCTTCGATGCATGAAGCACGGGTTTGTCTGGGAGTTTCTAGTCGTATCTGCATGGTCCTCTGAGAACGCGTTATATATCCATGCCAAAACGAAGACCCAACTTGAAAGATACTGAAAAATATTCTCAGCTCTTGGAAATCGGCAAACAATCGAATGGAATGACTAACGGTGCTATCTAATCGGAAGCATCAAGATGAGACTAGTGACGAAGCCAGGGAAAATTGTTTTTAAATCCTTAAATTATTATACGGTAGCTAATTATGTCTTAAACCTTTCAATTATATTAATTCAATTCTAAATATTTTGACGATTTGTCAATTTTGTTTTAACCTTTTGACAAATTATGGTCCTTTTTGTTAATTTTGATTGGAAAGCACTAACGTGGTAATCCAGTTAACACTAGCCATCCAATGTAGCATAGCCAATGCTAATGTGGATTATTTTTAAATTTAAAAAAAAAATGGATTTTTAATTATTTTATTTTTTTTCTTGCCATCTTCACAGGGCCTATGGGGCGGCCGGCCACTGGTCAAGGACCAGCGAGTGTGTCTCGCGACACAGTGATGGAGCCATGATTTGGGTTGACCTGGCGAGATTCAATGAGGATAGGTGGAGTCAAAAGAAAACTTCTTTGCGTAAGAAATTTTGAACAGCCTTACATTAGGCGAAGTGTATATTAGTTAGTCGGTATTAAGTTTAAAAAAGTAGAGAGTTCAATTTAGTATTATGTAAAAAAAAAAAAAAATCTTGAACTTTTCCATATAAAGATGAATTATTATTTGGACAAGAGAAACGGTACTTTCTTGATAACCATTGATTATTATATAGGATATCAAAGGCCATATGTCATCAAGAGTTTTTTCACTAAAATATTCAATTGATTTTGGTTTCACTTATATTTAAACAATATTTTTCAACGATTGAATGATTATATCAATCAGAGAGAGAGAGAGAGAGAGAGAGTGAGAGAATTTATTGTTATATAGTAGAGATGACTGATGTAATTTGATTTTGTTATTAATTTGATCTTTCGAAAATAGAGATATATTGTGGTAATATCAAATTAGACTCTATGTAGCTCTAAGACCCAAAATACTTATCTTACCTAATAGTAATAATGAATTTGGGAGGGTAAATTATTTATAATTGAAATGTTTGTTAATTTGTATCTATATTGTATATAAGAAAATATTTTGGCGAAAGGGTGAGGCTGTGGCCCCTGCAAGTCCCTTCCCCTGTGACTGAATAAGACATTAGGGCATGCTTGACTATCAGCAGTGAGTGAAGCCATTGGAACGAGAATGAAACCGTCATTCACTTTCTTCATATCATCTTTCAAATTCAAATGACACGGAATGAAAATGGGAAGTAGAAACAAAGAGAAAATGATACAAATGAGCCCTAAAATTTAGTCCAATGTGCAATGTAGTCCATGAATTTTTATAATATTAAACATTTTCACATAGTTCGGGGATTAAGTTGAACATGTGCAAAAAGTTCATGTACCACATTAAACAAATTAAAAGTTCAAGAATCGCATTGCATATTGAGCTGAGGTTTGAAGACCATATTGAACAAATTAAAAGTTTAAGGACCACATTATATGTTGAATCAAAGTTTAAAGATTATTTGTGTTATTATCCATTTTTATTACTATAGGCGAGGATGCAATTGAGTAATATCAATTGGAAATATGCTAATAAAAGAGGCAAGCAGACAACAAAAGATCACCAATAAAGTCCGACTTATTCGTCCCAATTCGTCGATGGATGCCCTTTATAAACTCCTCTCTTTCTTGCATTCAGCAAGGAAGAAATCCTGCGGCACTGAGTCTTTTCCACACCCAAGTAAGCGCACCAAGACAATGAAGAGATCCAAACCTCGAGACCCTACAAGTGTTGTCGTTTCAGGAAGACTTCGACTCCTCAGTATTTACTATTAAGCCAACCGCTTTCCTGGAGCCACTGTGCTCGAGCGAAAGACACGAGATTCTAACAGAGCCTGTGTCTTTTCTTCTCTTTTCTGCGCAATGTAGCTGTAAAATATTTTTCCCACCCGACGAGTCTCGTCCACAGAGAGAGACCCCTTCACTGTTTTCCGGGAAAAGGAAAGCACAAGCGAGAAAGAGAAAGAGAAGTGAAGGAGGCCGAGACGTGTCCCCCTCTGTTGGTTCGCCTTTAACAACCGTCAAAAGAACCATTCTCTATGTCTCTTACGACCAGACAGATCCCAATTCAAATTCGATGAGGAATGGTGTGTTGTCGGATGCGCTTTCAGACTCTTTTGTGTCTTGAGACCAAAAATACTGCATGAAGTAATTTGACCAAAAAAAATTTTTTTTTAATTCCAATGTGTCATCACATGACCTCATAATTCATTTCAATTCCTTGTATCTTATTCTGATTGTCTCATTTCTTATATACTTGATGGGGCTTAGATTTTATGAGACCATTGAGTTAGTTTCTAGTAGAAAAAAAGGTACGACCCTTTACTTTACGTCCTAACAAGCAAGTCTGATTTGGAGCCCCAACTCCAATGGAATTGCATTTTCAAGGACTAGCTTGCTTCCCATTAGTCAATAGGATAATTCCTCCCATAATGTGACACATAAATTTGCACCTAGGGATTTTTCATGCATTTCATAAACATTAGGAATCAATGTTGCATAATCTTACATTATCATTCTTTATTGCGTTTATCTATATTTAGAAATTGGGGACATTTTTGTTTAGGCATTGTGTGTTTACATTAAATTTAAACATGGGCGATACAGTGCATTTCATTCAAATTGGGCTCTAAACTCAATGGACTCTCAAAACATAGCCCATTTGAGCGCAACCCCTCTTAAGAAATTTGTCTGCACTCTCTTTTCCTAGGCCTAGCAAAAATTTGCATCTACAGTGCATGCGTCATTCTAAATTAGGGAGCATAAAATCAAGATCGAGGGAATTTATTCTTCATCACAAAAATTGAGATATTTTTCTTTTACTAGACTCTTGCACGTACATCTTTATGAATCACTGCGGTCCTGTCGCGAGGCTTTATAACAAGGACAGGTGTAAATTTAGCCTGTATGGCTTGGGTTGCTTTGATTTGCTTTCTTTAGCTATCGCTTGTTTCATCTTTTTCTTTTTCTCTCTCTTTTTTTCTTTTTTGCACACTTATGCATAGTGCCTAAAGAGGGTGAATAGGTTGATGACAATTTTTCACAAAATACTCAAGTTAGATAGATGCAAAAACTATTTAATGATATCATATGCAAGATTCTTCTGTTATATAAATATGGATAGAAGACAATGTACATAATCAAACTTAGATCAGGCTTATATACATCCTCTTAGCATAGACCAAAAGCCTAGAACTCACTTATACACTCGTGAATAGTTATAATGAAGCAAGTGTTGCTTCCATCCGAAAATGATAGATGTCACTATCAATAAACAAGCACAGCTTATGCACTTGTCCACTTCTCAAATCACAAATTATAAGAGGAACACAAGTGAATAGAATCATGATTACAGAGAGGGTGATAATTTCAGTGTTTGTAGCTTCCTTGATTTTTGTACTTCCTTCAGCTTGTGTTGAGTCTCCTATATAATTTTTAATCTCCAAACTAGTCATGGAGAATCTCCATGGGAATCAAAAAGTCATTGGAAATGACAACACGATTCTTGATATCTGATCGCTGGTACAATCAGATTCTTCTAGCAATATTGTGATTTCCCTAAATAGAAACAGCTATTCTTGGTAACTGTTTGTTCCTTTAATGGAGAGAATAAAATAGGCAAGAATTAATTCAATTTATCTTTAGTTTGTCCTTTTAGAATCCGTGGCGCTAATTGTTAATATTTTTTACCTATAATTTAGTCTAAGGAATATCTAAGTCTCGGTATCCAAATCATGCGATAATCATCTTCATTACAATTGATATAGGAGTTACATTTGTCAACAATCCAATGAGTCTATTCAAGTTGCGTGCTGGAAATCAACTAAGAAACTACCATATTAATTTTCTGATTCCATTGATCGTTTTGAATATATTATCAATCTAGACTTCACTTGGCTGTCATCTTATCTTGATATCTCCAAATTTTCACAAATTACTTGTTTTTCTAAATTTGTTCACTCTCCATCAAGGTCCATTGTTTGCCCCTTAATCAAGGTCCATCCAGCTTTAAGGCGTCATTCCTCTTATGTACTTTTGATGCCATTAATGTTGACAAACCATTCCTTATATTAACATTACTTGAATTAAAAAAACATATGCATTTATATTAACATGGGAATGGGGAGGTGGGGATTTTGAAACTCCTCTCCTCCATATAGGTGGGTTTATGGGGTTATGGGGTTTCATTAGGTAGGCTCATTAGAGGCTCACCAAGCTCCTTGTAAAGGAGCTCCAAAGTCCAGGAATACATCTGACGGATAGAAAAAGAAGAAGATAATTTTGTCAATTTCAAAACATCATAAAATAATTTTCCCCAGGTTTGCATGTTTAGAGATAAATTCAATGAAGATCGAGTGAAAGAACATTTTACTAGATGAGAAAAGTAGAGTGTGGTAATGAGCATGAGGTAAAACTTATATAACCAAAGCCCCAAACCCCCAATATCCCTAGTCTGCAGAAATCTCATAACGGACCAGAATATGTTAGTGGCAATTTTAGTTAAACTTGATAAATGAACGAGAAATCAAATTGCAACGAGTAAGGCTTAGAGAAAGCTTACCCAGGGCATAAGTACGAAGCATAAGCACCCCCAGCAAGAGGATTATTCGTGCCAGGTTAGCACTCCGTGGGTTGCGACACACAAACATTGATCTCACGCACGATCGTGGGCCAAAAGGCTTGTCCACCCGTTGTCGCCTAATCATTGTCGTTAGGCCACGTCTGAGTTGCTAGATGCCGCTGTCAAGCCCCGGCCCAAAGTCCTTACGCCTCTCTCTCCCCGTGGAGTTGCGCTGATCCTCGAGTAGTGATCCGGTAATAGTTAATAGACGAGACCTATCTCGTCCACCTTCCTCTAACTGACATTATTTTTCCTTGTTTGAATGGCGGGCAAGTCATCGTCACCGTCGCTCTCGGGCGTAGGCGCGTCAAGGACCTTGTCCTCAGCCAAGTTGAGCAGGCAAAAGTAATTGGCCTTAACTAAAGGAGACGACGCTAGCCAAGGTCGGCAAGCCATTGTTGTGTCCGCAGCTGAGATTGCGGCGGTCAGGTCATTTGGATTTCACATGATCTTCTCATCCTTGCCATCCCCCCGCACGCCAATCGGTCCTCCATCCTCCGCCTGCCTCCCGCCGACTCCACAGCCGCCCACTTGCCCTGCGAGGTCGTGGCCGCGTACAAGCGCCAGTTCATCCTGTACTGCACCCTGGAGGCCAGAGAAGGGGGTCTTCGACATTCATGGCCTAGCAGACGATCGGATCCGTTCATCCCGACCGTTACTTTTCCAAGGAGAACGACGGCATGCCCTCGATGTGGGTTTCTTCCTAGCCACCGCTAATTCAAGTCGAAATTCCATGTACTCAATGTTTCATCGCTCCGCTTATTTCCTTCGACTTAGGCACCTCCCGCCGGTTGTTTTTACACGATTCAGATCGACTTCTTAGCGCCATGGCGAATCGAAAAGGCATCGATTACCTCATGGATAATCGTCGTTTCTTCTGCTAATAAGCGATCCTTCCCTTCATGCGGGTCGATCTTTATGGAAGAGATGCCTCGTGCCGTAGCACGTGACATCAGGAATCCTGTAATTAGACTTGTAAAACACCACGAGAAAACATCGCTCTCGCTTGCGAAAGGCAAAGTACAACATTCAAATGTTCGGTGGCCGCCACTGCTTTAATTTCATAAGGTTTACTTGCCCTTTTGACTCTGGAGGCTTCATTCGTGCTCTCTTTTTCAATACATTCTTTCGATATATTTTTTTTTCATTTTTACGAAAAAGGGCTGCTTCTTAATTGGGGTTTTGCTTCGAGAACCGGCAAGTTTGACATTTTCTTATATTTTTGGACTTTAATATGTATGTTTGTTATCTCAAAACACACAAATCAAGAACCACACCGACCGAGTTGCGTTTCGTTTTCTTTTTTCCAGAAATAAGTTCATATAATTTTCCGACAAACTTTCCGCTTTGCGACGCAAATTGAGAAGCCCAAGAGCTTACTTATGAGATTAGAAATTAAATTTTTAACAATTTTAATCAATCTTAAAATATGACAGTTTCAATTGCTGAGAATTAAAACTAAAGATGTTCGATGATAATTACAAATTAGTCGCTAGAAAAAATTTTATTTAAAAAGGAATTTTAATTACGATCAGTTTTTTTTTTTTCGAAAGTTTACTCTTTTAAATTTTTTAATAGTATAATTATATAAACGACTTATAAACTTTAACTCGATGAGTAATTTAATTTATAAACTTTATTTTGTTTAATGCGATCTTTGGACTTTAACTCAATATATAATGTGATCACTGAGCTTTTAATAAATATTCAATATAGTCACTAAATTATTATTATTATTAGATTCAATCTAGTCTCTATTGAACATGTATCAAAAATTCAATGATGAAATTGAATAAACTAAAAGTTCACGTTGGGTAGAACTAAAAATCTCATAAAATAAATTAAAACTTTGCGGATTATATTATACACAATGGCAAAGTTAGTGGACTATCATTCTCTTTTTTAAATCCTAGTTTTTAATAGGATAATTACACAAACGACCTATGAACTTTAACTCAATGTGTAATTTAGTTTCTAAACTTTAATTCGTGTAATGCGGTCATTGGACTTTAACTCAATATATAATGTGATCACTGAGCTTTTAGTAAATATTCAATATAGTCACTAAATTATTATTTTTTTAAATTCAATCTAGTATCTATTGAAGATACATCAAAAATTCAATGATCAAATTAAACAAACTAAAAGTTTATATTGGGTAGAACTCAAAAATCACATTAAATAAATTAAAATTTTGAGGATTATATTATACATGACGGCAAAGTTAGTGGACTATCGGTGTTATATTCTCTTTTTTAAATCCTAGTTTTGTTTTCTACCTTAATTTAATCGAAGAAGAGGAAAGAGAGGGCCCGACCGACCACATGGCGTAGGCCACGTGCGCCCTCAATTACGCGATGAATAGAGTCAATACACTTTCTCCGAAATTCTTCCTCCTCCTTCCTCTCGCCTTTCCCTGTCGATTCCCCTCCACTTTCTCTCCCCACTTTTCATTTCCGTTCTCCTCTCCCCCAGCTTTTCATCATTCCTCCCAGCCCCTCTTTTCTCTCTCTTCTTTCTCTCTCTTCTGTCGTTACCCGTAAAGATAACCGCAAAAAACCCACCCCCTCCTCCTCCTCCTCTCCCCGCCTCCCTCCTCCAACCGCCGCCGCCATTGCTCCCGCCGCCTCCGCTTCCGGCGGTTTCTCGCGATCGGCGATCGCAGTCCAGAGAAGAGGCGGAGAATCGGGCTTTCCGGCCCGTTCGCGCGCGCGTCGGGAGCATGGAGGCCATCAAGAAGCAGGCCAGCAAGCTGCGGGAGCAAGTCGCCAAGCAGCAGCAGGTGATTCCGATTGTTCTCTCGACTGAGCTCGCCGCGGGCATTGTCGCCTTTCCTGTGGCGAAATCGTCTGATGTTCGAGTTTTTTCGTGCGGCTTTTGTTGTTGTCGTTGCTGCTGCTGTCGTTGGTCCTGTTTTGGTTGGATGATCCGGGATTTGTTAGTGTGTGTTTTGAATTGTGGACTTGGAACGGTTCTGTTCGTGTGCGTTGATTTGTTATGATGCGGAAATCGAGATAATGCAGTTATCTGAAGTTACTCAATTAGCTTCGTCTTCTCGTCGATTATGTTTGAACGTTTGGTTGCGAATGTTCGTGGCGGTGAACATGTGTGCTGTCTGTGGGACTATGAATATGATGAACCGGCTCTACTAGCCATTGGGCTTGGTCTGCGTGAGAATTAGTAGGAAAGGCATTGATCAATCTCTTCGTCGAGTTAAGTGAACCGAAGATTGTGTGGTGATTGAGGAATCCTGCGATATTGTGTTTTCGTGTTTCGGCAGGCAATATTGAAACAACTGGGGCACTTTGATGCTGATGCGCTGATGGTTGATGAAGACGAGCGTCAGTGTTACCGGCAACTCCAGAATCTGTACAATTCTACCAGGGTAGCCAAGGTGAAATTATCGAGTGTCTTTGACTAATCTCATGTCTTCCAATGGGGGACATTTTCTCACTAAGAGGAGACTGATGCAAGCAATATGGAGATGATGATTTTTCTTGAGAAAAATCTAAAACTATGTTTTCTTGCACAGCATCTACAGAGGAATATTGTTCGAGGCGTCGAAGGTTTCATATCCATAAGCTCAAAGCAAATGGAGATAGGTGAAGATAGATTTTCTTTCTCATTCTCCATGCCCTTTCCACTGCTGACGTCTGTATATTGTTTCTATGTGGTAGTAAGGAAGTTGGCTGATGACTGCCGCAATTATGGAGTTGAGAACCAGGGCTCTGGTTCTGCTCTTTCGAGAGCTGCTCTTTCATTTGGTACTTCGCATAATTCAATGGAAAGCGAGCGAGCGAACTTGCTTGGAACCTTAGGTGATCAGGTAATTCTATTTAAGTCTTCCGTCCTTTGTGATGATAAATGGTCCTTTACACTAATTGCTGCTAGAAAGTTTTAATCAAGCTTAACCAGCTGTTTTAGTAATTTTAGGTTTCATCTAATCATGTTACAGATATTATTTATAGGTTTCCGAGCCTCTACGGGTAGTTATAAATGGAGCTCCTTTGGAAGATGCACGCCACTTAACTCGCCGCTATGACAAGCTCCGGCAAGAGGTGGAAAACCAGGTAATCATTTAGATCACATCTTCATCAAGATGGTGTTAGAGATATAGTAAGTGCATGGTAAAATTGTTCTTTCCCCTCTCAGGCAGCTGAAGTTCTGAGAAGGCGATCAAGATCTAGAGATTCAACTCAATCTGCAGAAAGTACCCTGAAGCTTAAAAGTGCAGAAGCAAGATTGACTGAGCTTAAATCAGCAATGATGGCACTCGGTAGAGAAGCAACTGATGCTATGTTATCAGTTGAGAATCAACAGCAGCAGATCACTTTCCAGCGTCTCCTTAAAATGGTAGTCTGCGTACTTCCTTTGTATTTTTATTGTTTTAGAGTTGATGATTAAGCAGTTTTCTGGTTTGTGCTCTTTACATACCTATTTCCCTATGTCATGGTGATGCAGTTTGAGTATGTATGTTGAATAGTGAAACTCTAAATGGAGGAGGAGGTTGGTCAACAATTGGCAGATGGGTTTTGGTTATATCGTGACTATTTTAGTGTCAATTTTTGGTATTTTCACCTTTGCTGAACTGGTTTTATTGGGTTGGCTTCCAGTTTTGGGTTGCGTATTATGAAAAAAAATTAGCAATGCAGCTTTCCTACTGATGCAACTCTACTTCATGGATCCTTTTACACCATTGCATTTCTCTTAATTGGGAGTTCGATATAGCTTGAACAAATTTGCTAGCTACTGTCTGAACATACTTTAGGATTTAGCTGACTTAGATGGACCGATCAGGGAATTTTTTTCTGGGCAGTATTTTTGTAGAAGCATGTAAGGTAGTAATTCTTTGATCCTTTAGGTCTAAATACGTTCCCCTAAAATTAATTATTTTTCTGGCCATTCTAAATTTCCTGGCTAAATTATAAAAGTCAAGCAAAATTGTCAACTAAAGACCTGGAAGATTATGGCAATGACTTTATGCCGATACTGTTCTTTCAGTTAGTGATAGGAAAGTTGGCTGTGTAATGTAGCTTTAGGTGCAGTTTGTCGTAGCCAATTTGAAGTATGCCTTGGTTTCCATAGTTCATGACATCACAATTCCTCGGATTATGGGTGCAGCTTCTTTTGAGTACTTGGCATACTCTTCTATGTTATGGTTCAACAAAGATTGAGGCAACACTTCTTCCTAATCTACCAACTATAAAAAAAAAATTTGGCAAAAAAAGAACCAACTATAGCAAATTAGCAAATCAGTTTGAGCAGAGGAATTTTAGTATGTGACGTATTCTATAGCGGATTGTGCAAATGCAACTGCTTTAGATTGGTTTTAAGATTTAAATGCAGAGATTGCATTTTCCTGCTTCCATTTGCTTGCGTTAGTTGTTGAATTGGTAGTGAACTTTCCATGCAGGTGGATGTGGAGAGAGACTATCACCGAAGAGTTGTTGCCATCTTAGAGAAGTTACATTCTGAGGTAGGTAGCTTATCGACGTACTTTCTCATGCTCTCAGAAAACCACCTTTAGACTTCTTCCCAAAATCCTACATTTAACCAATAATAGTGCTCTCTCTTTCATTTTATTTCTTAGTATTTTGAGTTGTTGCGCTCCTATGGTGAGGCTGAATATGTTGTCTCCTGGAGTAGATGATAGAGGAAGAGCAATCAAGTGAGCCTTCAGTGACATCAACGACGTTGCAGCGAGATGGGGAAGTTCCACTTGCTCATGAGGATGATAAATCAAGCATATCAGATGATCATGGACACATTGATCAGTATGAGAGCTACTTCATTGGAAAAGTAAGGTCTTTAAGCTCTAAAATTACTGGAAATTTTAGAATATTTGCAGATGGGAACAGATTGCTTTGTCATCTAAGCTGGTCATAAACCTTTTCAGTTTCTCTTTTCAGTCCTCACATACTTTCATGTGATCGCATTTTTTATTTTTTCGTGTGCCATCATTTGCATTTCAGATTTGACTTTGCTTAACCAGAGTACTTTGTGCTTCATAAGTCCATTACTGACACCACTATTTTATATTTTTTTTTTGGGGGGGGGTGACCCATTTAATTGGAGTTTCTCTTGTTACATTAGCTACCATTTTCACTTCCTCGTCTTCTCTTTCATTTTTCTTTTCTAGCTAATAGCCTATACTTCATGATTCAGGTCATACACTCATTTGATGCTCAAGCAGAAGGAGAGTTGAGTCTATCTGTTGATGATTATGTCATTGTCCGGCAGGTACTCCTCTTTTCATCTCTGCAATTTCTATTTGCTACCAATCAACAGCTACATTGGAACAAGTTTGCACATTTCTGATGAAATGGATTTTCCCATCTATCATTTTTGGCACTGCTGTTAAACTGAGCGACATATTCTTTTTCTCCAACAATCTCGTTCTGTCGGCCCTATCTTTTGTCATGGATGTGAGGAGAAAAAGAAAAACAATCTCAGTTCTCTATCTACTTCATAGCAATTACACTTTTTCGTTCCCATCATAATTTTTCTATTCCATCTCTCTTTTTCGGGGTTTTCGCAAGGTCGCTCCCAACGGATGGTCAGAAGGTGAATGTAATGGAAATGCCGGGTGGTTTCCTTCTGCTTATGTGGAACGTCAAGAGAAAGCGCCGGCTAAAAAAGTACTGGAAACGACGAGCTCAAGAATCTGATGCAAAACAAGAGCTCAAGAATCTGATGCAAAACAATCTTGTGAAATAGAATCTGGAGGAAATTGTTCATGCCGTTTTACCTTGTATAATGTGGTGCCTAATTATTGTTGGGTTGGGTTTAGTTGAATAAATTGTTATTTCATTTTTGTAAATTATTTATTGGTGAATAAATTTGTTGCCCTTTTGGTTGTTCTGTCTATTCGAATTATTGAAGGAAAGTAAATCGCATCCGACAAAACGTGACTTGGTCAGCTTGAATCGCTGATTGCTGTAATAATGACAGAATCACATGTTCCTCTCTGAGAATAAGCATGCATCAGATGATCGATCGTCGAAGCTTGACGGCTACCGACTTGAACCGATTGTATGAATTTATCAAATAAAAAATTGTGGAAGTTAGTCTTTGCTTTTCGAAAGCGTGCTCTCCCTTTAAAATAATTGCCGGGCCATCAACACATTTGTATTAGAATATGAAGGGACAAATTCATTGGAGTCTTAAAGCCTGTCATTAAAATACAGTTTGAGTTCTAAAAATTATAAAATATGCAAATAAATATTAAAACTTGTCAAATTGATGGAATTAACTTATTATCTTAATTTTATTGCAAATGTCAACGTGACTTATTCATTATGCTGACGTGACTAAAGCATAAAGAATAAGACTAACATAACAGTGTTTTGGTTCAAATATTAATTTTTTTATATTGCATTTAAAAAAGAAAAGTTAATGAAGAGCTTTTGCTGTGGCTGCCCCATCATTTTGAAAAAGGGTTAGCAACAAATGGGGATGGCTAGCTAGTGGTCAGCTAAGTAGCACCAACATGATACGCGACACGACACAACACGTCGATGTGTTGTTTATCAAAAAAACAAATAATTTCGATATGTTAAGACACATTGTATATTAAATATATATTTTTATATATACATAATAAATTATCATTTTTATGATTATTTCAATCAAATTAATTTGAATCAAATTCATAAATAAATATTTTAAAAGCCTAGAATGAATATACACAAAAAAATATTAATCCTCTATTTATTAATATCATTAATTAGTTCAATTTGACAAATTCAACTTTATTTCAATAATTCATAAAACTTGGAGAAAAAACAAGTGATCCATATTATAAACTCATATGTTAGATATGTTAGAAGAGGAAAAAAAAATCTAAGGGGTGAATTGTGTATCACGGGGAATGGAAATCAAGAGAGAAGAGAATATTGGGTTTTCTTTTTTCTCCATTTATTATTTTTATTATTGTGTTTTATTTTTTATATATATTTTTTGATATCTTATTTATTAAATTGATTCTTATTTATTAAATTTTTAAAATTGACATCTATATCGGAATCATATATCGTAAACTTATAGTGCAGAATTTCGACTCGAGTGTCAAAGAATATCAAGAAAGTTGACCAAGTGTTGGATTTTCTGACACGTGTTGACCGAGCGTCAAAGAGTGTCCGACGGTATCAAAAAGTGTTGAACAAGTATCAAAATATCTTACACGACACAAAGGCTATTGGAGAGTGTCGGTGCTTCATAAATATGGTCAACAAGGTTCGCCAAACCCCATTCAGTGGCCAACAACCCTCAAGGCTCCATTAACTTTTATTACATTCAAATTTGCTTTTGATCTAATTTGGCTAAAATTGGAGATTAGATTTGAGAAGCGTCTTTCAATTATTGAAGTGAGAAAATTTCCAAATCGAGAAAAACATTTTTCAATGAAATGATTTCTTGAAGAGTATTTTTCTCAAAAACAAAATTTTCCCTAAATCAAACGCATCCCAAGTCTCGCTAATATGACATCATTTTTTGCAAGCATTTATACTACAAGTATGTACCCACATTATCGAGAATCCTATGACGTAGCTCTTATTCTAGCAAAACCAAAAAGTACTTCCGAATTCCTCTTCCCTCATTTATGGAGCCAAAAAAATAAATAAAAATCTCTCTCTAACCAAAAGGACGCATACCAGTCTCTCTCTCTCTCTCTCTCTCTAGCGATGAGCTCGTCTTCCTCTCGTCCCCCTTCTCAGTTCCGCCGCTGGACTCCCTTCCGGCTCCGAAGAACCGGCCTCCCAGCTTCCCTCGCCTCCGCCGTCGCCTCCCCGACCGGAATGGGCTCCGTCGCGCGGCGCGCACTCTCTGCTCGTGCCGCCGCTCTCTCGAGCTCCGGCCGGAGCCTCCGCGTCGCGACGCGCTCGAATCGCTCGGCGCGCCGCCGTCTTCTCGGCTCTCGGCTTCGGCCTCGGCTTCGCCTCAGTCGCTCTCTCTCTCCCTCCCGTCGCTCTCGCCTCCGATTCCGGCACTTCCGCCGTAGTTCAGCGAGAGGAAGGCCAAACTCGAGGTCCTTTTCCTTTTCCTATTTTTTTTTTCCTTTTTTGATGTTATGATGATTATCGTTTTCTCGCTCGTGCAGTGCCGTACGTTTTGTTTGTTGAGGGATGGTGATTTTGTTGCTTGAGCATGAATGAGGAGTGAACTGATTCTGTCGCTTTTGCTGTATTGCTGGATCGTTGATTGGTCGATTTGCGAGTGATTTGTGGTTTTTATGCTTGAAAATGTGAGCGCAGATGGTGCTGGCGGGGACGAGGAACGAGAGCGTGGAACGAGAGGTGTAGCTGAAGAAGAAGAGGAAGATAAGGAATTGGAGGAAGCGTTTGAGAAATGGAAGTCGAAGTCGTACGCTCTGACCGTTCCGCTGAGGGTCGTCGCTCTTCGCGGCTCCGTGCCTCCTCCTTGGATTAAGGTTTCCTGTTTTGGACTTTGCCTTTTCGATTTCTCGGGTGCAAATTTGGAGAAATGGGACTTGATACGGTATTTTTCCTGATGATGGGGGCGAATTTGCCTAGTGTGTATAGTGTTGTGAAGAATTTCTTGCTTGATGTGTAGGAATTTATGCAGTCCCAAGGGAAGAGAGCGAGGCTGCAACTTAAGTTGCGCGAGAGTCTTGACAGCATATTTTCAGATGTATCGACTGCTTTTGCTAAAGGCAATGTCAAGCCCACGTCTACTGCTGCAGCTGATATTGTCACTGTTGGTGACTCATGGCTTGATCTAGCTATAAAGAAAGGCTTGATCGAGCCTATAGAAAGGGCAGAAGAGAAGGATTGGTTTTCTGGCTTAAATGACAAATGGAAGGTAAACATGAAATAGTAAATGCAGACAGCCGTGCACTTTCTAGAATTTTGTGCTGTGAATACACTCTAATGCCTCTATGTTCATGTTAATGTAATATTGCAACCGAATAAGTAAATATGTGGGAAGTTTCGCAAAATATTCTCTTCCTAGTTGTGAGATGCAGAATCTGATCGACAAGTTTGAAGACAATAAATTTGTCCATTAAGTCCATTGGTTTTATTTTAAACCATTTAATTGGTGAATTTTGAATTACAAAAGATTTAGATGAGGGCTGGGCATGTTATGTGGTTAATGTAGGAGCAAGTGGGGATGGAAATGCAAAAATGCAATGATGATGCAGTATAAGTGAAGGGCAAAAATGCTAGGGGGTTTGTTGCTCTCAAGAAGACAGACAGTGTGGTTTATTGCAGACAAGCTTAGAAGATTTTGGTCGAAAATGAAGTTAAAAGTTTAGGATCATGGGCGGCATTCTTGAGCTTGGAAACATCAAACATTTGTGAAAAAGTGCTAATTTGCATTGATAACAAGCCGATAAAACTTAGAAAATGGTGTTATTGAAGTGTTACAATGCTTTAATTAGTCAAACAACTGCTTGCTGAATTTCTGTGCATGATTTGAGTTTGATATGATAACTGCGCTTGCTTCTTACCTGAGCCATTGATTTGATGTGTTTTTTGTTTAATAATTTTCACTTTCACTGAAAAGATCTCAGGTACATTTACGCAGGAATTCTGAGGGGGCAACTGATACAGGCGGTAAAGTATGGGCTGCTCCCTATCGCTGGGGAAGTATGGTGATAGCTTACAAAAAAAGCAAATTCAAAAAGCTTAATATGGCTCCGATAGAGGTAATGACTTCCAGGTTGATGTTGATTTGTTTAAAAGATTGGGTAAATCATGGAATGGTCCTGATCACTTTGTAACGGTGTATGTTATGGTTAGTTTGGTAACGGTAACTGCTACTGCAATATTTAAGCTGCAACTGTGGTCAGGTCCCTTAGGTCTAAGGTATGCAGCCTTACCTTGCAATGTTTCCTAAAGACTGTTTCCTTGGCTCGAACCCATGACCTCCAGGTCACACAGTGAGAACATACCATTGCACCAAGGCCCCATTATGGAAACTAAGTTAATGGAGAACTCAAAAATCGTAGATGGGATTTTCCTATTAAATAAATATACCTCCAAACTTTCTGGTGGTTTTAGAGACCCATTTGTTTCTAGTATCAGGCTTGACAGCCTGCGTGGATCTCCTTCTTAAGTGAATTGGACAGGTAAGAAGTCCTACAATATCTGTCCTAATTTATATTAGGTTGTGAATTTGTGCTTAGCAAGGATCATAAGTAGAAGCCAATAACAAGGAGGTGGTGAAGATCGATAAAGCATGTGCATGATAAGACGTGAGCGCATTTTTCTAATAGTGTAATATAGATTCCTTAACTGTAATTTGATAGCATAGCCCTTTAAATCAAGTATCTCATCTTAGATCTATACCATACCAATGGGCCAAGCTCATGTTGAAACCTGTGGCAGAGAATAGCAAAGTGCTGACCCAATTAATATAGTAGAGGAAAATTTTATACGTGTTGTCTTAAATTCCTTGCAATGAAGTAGATCAAGCTTGTCTTCTCAAAATCTAGACAGTCAACAACTTGGTTAGTCCAGATAAGGAAAAAGGAACCTACCCAAACTATAAAGGTTGCTCTTGCACCTCATGAATCAAATTTAGAAATGGTTTAATATGGTATGTGATCTATGAAAAATTCATTTCAAACTGGAAAAAGAATTTATGGTTTTCTTCTGTGTAAATTGGTTCCTTTCCTGTTCATGGGCAAAAACCAATGAAGACAAAACTTTGGATGGAGCTTGCAGGTATCAATGTATAAATTGGAAATTCTCATGAAGGATAATATAATAAAAATTTATTTTATTTTTATTTTTCTTTTTGTATTGATCAACTGCCTTAATCATCTTTCGGCTCATGATGTCCAAGCAACCAATTGAATAGAGTATGCAATTTTAGAAATACCAAAGGACATAAGACAACTCACAAGCGACCCTGAATAGGATGTGAGTGCTATCTATCTTTCCAGCTTGTGTTTCAATAAAGATGGACTCTTTCAGATTCAACACCCTGTGCCTCTCTCATTTCATATCTACACTTTGTGAGACTGTGTTGATCTATGAGAAGAAAGTAAGCAGTAGAAATTTTCTAGTGAAAAAACAAGGGCTTTTCTTAAAGTACCTCTCCAGTTTTTCCTTAGGTGAAGGATTTTCTACCTAGCGCATATCTTTTTAGTCAAAAATTCCATCAAATTCATGAAAGCTGACCACTGTAAAACTAATCTAGTAGGGTTCTCTATCAATCAAACTGCTGAATGACTTGGACGGATCATGTTCTTAAGATTTGGGAGCATCCTTGACTCCCCCAAAAACCAAGCAGCCAAAACTAGCTTCCATTTTGCTCAACTTGAAGTCACATGAGTTAGATAATCATAAGATATGTTGAACTGTCATCATCTACAAACTTTTTGCATATATTAATTGCATAGAATAATTTTAGCTGTCGTGTAAGATTGTAGGATTAACAATCATTGGTGTATTGCAGGACTGGGAGGATTTGTGGAGGCCTGAGCTTGCTGGGAGAATTTCAATGGTTGATAGTCCTAGAGAGGTTATCGGTGCTGTTCTGAAGTACATGGGAGCATCATACAACACAGATGACATTGACTCAAAAGTAGTTGGTGGAAAGAATGCTGTCAGGCAAAATCTGGCATCACTTGTGAAGCAGGTATGGTAAAGTACGGTTACTACACCCATTCCCTCATAATGTGCTAGCCTAATCTTTTAAGAAACTATAAGGTGAGAACTCAACCTGATTTTCCAAAACTAAAGTGACACTTGTTTGATTGCTTTGAGGTTGGGGTAGCTTGGTAATTTCTGAAGATGGTGAGAATCATCTTACATTTCCATTATTAGTTTATGGCCATGAATGGATCTTCCAGCAATTATTGAAAACGTCTGATCTTTCAATTGGGAAAGGGAACAACTTGATGCATCTTGTATAGGTTCTTATCTTTCAAAAGTTTAAGGCTTAGGTCTTACTTCATGCAGGTTCGGCTCTTTGACAATACACACTATTTAAAAGCTTTTGGGGTGGATGATGTATGGGTGGCTGTTGGGTGGAGCAGTGACGTCCTTCCTGTTGCCATAAAGATGCGCAATGTTGCAGTCATTGTGCCAAAATCAGGAGCAAGCTTATGGGCAGATCTGTGGGTATGTATTTGTGGAGCCTTATCTCCTCTCCATATTCATGTGATTTCACCTGTTAGTAACTGAGCACTAGCAATGTATGGAAGCTACTGTACTAGAAAGAGTAATACACTGTTGAACGTAGCTCTAGGATCTTTCTCCGTCGCCATCAGCATCATGTCCTGATGGTACTTTCTTCTTGTGATAGGCCGTCCCTGCTGCCTCTAAGATAGGCACCAACCAAATTGGAGGCCGCATTAGAGGCCCATCTCCATTAATCCATCAATGGATTGAATTCTGCTTGCAATCTGCAAGAGCACTGCCTTTCCAACAGGGAGTACTTCCAGGTGCTGTTCCTCAGGCCCTTGATAGTCCAATCATTGAAATTCCAAAAGAGCTCATCAAGGTTAATAGGCCGAAGCTAGATACAAACCTTGTGGCTGGAGTACCTCCACCTCACATACTTGATGGGTGCGAATTTTTGGAACCACTGCCTGATGCTACAGTCTCTGATTATGAGTGGCTGATAAGAAGTATGCAGAAATCTGGTCCTGGCTTTATTGAGCGTTTGCAGCATAAGATGTCTATGGTGATACGGGTTCTTAAGCTCAAGCTACATGCCAAGATAAGTTGAGACGATGCTGAGTCGTAAGATGCCTATGTAATCAGCTAGTAAGTGAAGTAGTTTTCTCTTCCTTCGACTTAAAAAGGACACGAGCATAAATTTCGTTTAGAAAGGAGTGGCCTTTGACTTGAAGGCCACTCTTAAGGAAATGGAAGTTGATTCTCTGAAAAATGCAATAGATAATCTTATGTCAAATTTAGTCATATGCATAAGAAGATGCTTCTATTTGGATTCAAACATTGTCGACTCACCAATTATTATCTGGGCAATACCATGTGTACGGGATACTGTAAATGTTAAGAAATGGCATGTTTATAATTGAGCTACTCTTGTATGTGATGACAATGTTTTCGGCTTTTAGCCAGCAGCTTATTGCTAGGGTGACTAATGCTCATTTTTGGTGTTACTAGTTGGTAACTTAATATGCCTTTATTTCAAGAAGCCTTTCTAGTTAAGAATTTGTGCTGGAATTAAGAAAATTGCAAAAAATGTAAAAACCTTTTTTGTTGGTAAATAATTCAAAAGTTGCAAAAAATGCCTAGTTAGCATCGACAATGCATCCACGTCGGTGATTTCCGATTAGAATTGGCTAAAATTGAGCGCATCAGCAAATTATCAACATTTTAAAAAAAATTAAAATTCGATTGGCTAAATTAAAATGTTTATAATGGAATTGATGTATATGTAAAAGGTTTGAAATTATTTTTTGTTAATTTTTTTCAATGTGCTAAAAGTAGCAAATTACTCGGATGAATTCGATAACAAATGTAAAATGCTAAAGCAATCAAATGCAACGATGGTTTAAATCTCTCTAATATGTGAAAGCATCTCTCAAATTTCAACTGCAAAAGGTGCAGTAGAGTGACCGGCCGAAACGAAATATTTTCATCTCCAACCGAGTGAGAGAGACAGAGAGAAGTCGATGCTTAAAGGCGTACGGACGTATATATCTACATCAAAAGAAAGAAAGAAAGAGGGAGGAAAGGACAAACCGACCAATCAATCGCGACCGTGCACCGCCCTCCGCACGCTTTTACTTACACCACCCACGCAACCAGTAGCAGCCCCGACATCGTCTTTTGATCCTCCTCGTCTGCCTTCTTCATCGTTCCTTTCGCACGCAGACAGAAAGAGAGAGAGAGAGAGATGACGAGGGGAAAGCAGAAGATCGAGGCGCAGAGGAAGAACGCGGAGCGGAACCAGAAGGGCAAGGGGTCCCAGCTCGAGGCCCGGGTCGTCGGCCTCAAGGTCACCTGCCCCATTTGCAAGGTCTCTCCTCTTAGCTCTCCTCCTCCTCTTTTCTTCTCCCCCCTCGCTTGGAAATTTCTCCGCGCGCGTGGGGACGGATCTCGGTTCGATCGGATCGGGCGGGGGGGCGTCGTTTTTTATCGCGTTGTCGATCCGGGTTTCCGGGTTTTGTTTTACCGTTCGTTCCCTTTTGTCCAAGGTTCCGGCTTTATTATGGGTATGGATTGTCTTCGTGAGTTGGAAGCGTTTGAGTTGGGAGTACGAATTGGGTTGCTGTGCGAATTTTGATAAGGAAACTAAATCGTTTGTTGCTGTCTTGACTCGTGCGGTGGTTAATTTACGGTTAGAGTGTTGGGTATGTGAGTGAGTGATTGTTTCGGAAGTTTCTTAAGAAAGGGTGTTCGTGCGTGATCTTGGAGATATGAGGAGGTGGAGTTTTTGACTCTGGTGGGATTCCCATCCTTTTACCTCGTGAACGAGGTGTTGTGAGAATCTATGGCATCTTCACTGGAGAACGCTGATCGGAGCTCGTTGACCGTCATCAAGCTGAGAGGATGATGATTTGGATGAATTGGAGGACTTTTAGTGGTTGGATGTTGTGGAACAATATGGCGGTAGCTGAGGAATGCACGCTTGAGAAATGCAATTTAGGGGTGTTCTCGCAGCAGTAGATGGACACTCCATTTGGATGGTGTGAAGATCATTTGTTTTAGGTGTTATAATTCTGCTGCTTTTTGCTATAAATGACAGCTTTTTTCAGGGATGAATGGTTCTCAGTATGCACCTAGTATGGTTTTTCTTTTCCTGATTAATGACCTTCATGGTTGGCATTTTGTTACTTGCATCATTTTGACATATTATGAGGTTCACCTAGGATATACATTGAAATTGTCTGATGTCCTCTTACTGGCATTGCGAAGATTAATTGCTCTTCTGTAGCATATTCAATGCTTGGGTTGCTGAAATTTTGATCTTTGCTTAAAATTCCTGGGAAGTTGCAAGTTTGGGTATTGATTAGACCATTCACTATCTCTTGAAGCTCGATCTCTCCCCCAGATGAAGAATGCAAATCAGATACTACATGCTGTGTTAGGACAAGGGAAAGGTAAAATCTTGGGTAGACAAATCCTTGGAGTAAACTGAGTGAACACGTTACAGAAAACTTATGGCGGGATGCCAATCAAAAAGGAATAGGTGACTTGAGATGACTCGATGTGGCGGGTTCCATGAGGACCCTGAAATATATGAACCTTGCGATTATGTAAGACTTTCCCCGTATTCAATCCCAGTGAATGAGGGAATGGAAGGCTTTGTCTACTGTACTTGGTTTTATGGATTCAAGAGGCCCCTGGAAGTAAAAGACTTCCAAGTTCTGCCTTCCGTATCACTTTTTCTTAGAGGAACATTATTTTCATTTTAGTGTAACTGTTTTGAAATGAAATAATGAAGTTAGCTGGATATGTTGGCCCCAATGCTGGCATAATATGAGTAAAAGAATCAATTTAGTTATCCTATTTGTGGGGGGTCCAAGGGTTATTACGCGAATTGGAGAATGGGTTTCTAAACCTTGGGCATTTGACACTGATTTGTTGGAATATCTGGTTGTAATTCAGATGTATGGCTACTTAAGTGGAGTAGATAGTTTTGATGCATCTTCTATAGTTTATCAGCTGCTAGGATAAGTTTTCACAAACTTTATATATTCCTTTGAGAGTCGTACGTGTATGTCTGTCGTCCCACATTTGGGGATCAATGATATGCCAATTCAAGCCTTCAATGAGCTTCTTTGTTTGTTTTCCATGGTACTTGTTCTTGTACCTTTCGTTTAGCTGTATTCTTTTTATGGCAATGGTTAACTACAATGAAGCAAATTGTTTTCATTGTTCTTTTTGTCTCTTTACCAGGTGCAACTAGCAAATCAGAATCAACTTGGGGATCATTATACCTCCAAACATCCAAAGGAAAAGCCACCTAGTGACTCGAGCTGATGGTACCTTTCATTTGTAGAGAATTCTGGAAACTGTGGAGAAAAAATTGATCCGCGTGTATTAAGGCTCTATGTGAAGCACAATAATTTGACTCGTGTAATTTGGTGCTGCTTCAGCGAGTCTGTATTGCAACTGCATTTGAACTCTCACATTGTCACTTCTTCCTGGTTGCTTCAAATTGGTATTCGTGTCATCTACGACGGTAATTTCATATGTAAGACTTTTGAAGTGATGATCTCTGGAGAAACTGTAGGTACATTTAATCTCTTAACAACTTCTCTGCTGCTCAAATACCTGGTTGTTAGAACATGAATCACGAAAGGGGGGGTAGATGACTGGCTCGAGCTCTAGCCCTCTTCCTGAACATGCACACCTTGCTTCAGCCTATCCTTGCCAGGTTGGGGTGTGGCAACCAGTATATTTGATAGCTAATGGTAACCTTTATCCCGGTTGAGTTTGCTGTGCGCATGATGTCAGACCACAGATAGCTTTTCAAGTGCAACAATAGACTCACGGGCGAAATTACGATTTACTAAAAATTAAATTCCATGTTTTCTTTTTGTTGAGTTCTGCATAATGGTTATTACATAAACCCAAGTAACAAATTGTGTAATTGAAGTATTATGGTCCGTGGTACTGCCTTACACCTAGTTAAGAGAACAGTTTGATGTCTACAAAGATGGGAGCTAATTCTGGTATTAACATTACTCTCGGTAACAATGGAAGAAGATAGAAGAAAAGTGCCGAACGAAGTCGAGACAAGCAACGAGCATAAACTGGATCAGAAAGATGAGGCAATCCATTATAGACATCGTGCAAACCAGATCTTGAACACATGGTGCTATCTACACTAATTCTTCATCGTTTGAAGTAATGAGTTTGTATTATATTTCAACCAGAATATGTAGAACAAACTTCAGAGGACAAGCATTTGAACAAATGTATAATAAATACATACAATTACAACCATTACAAATCAATAAAGGAAAACCCTTTTCTCTCTACACAAACACCAGACTAAGAAGATTTCTACATGTAATTTTGCGTTGCCATACTTTCTCTTCAAAATGTTTATCGTCATCTGTGCAAAACGTACCTCCAAATCAATGAGAACCTTTAGTAATCTCTCCAGCCTATCCACGACAGAGATGTGAACATCGTTTAAAACAAAATTAGGTCAGTAAACTATCCATCCAGCCACTTCATAAGTCGCTGTCGTGAAGAAGCTTGTTCAAGAGGGTGGTTAATAGAGCATCCCTTCTTTCAGCCCGGTGCTCTTCTCGCGACCTCCTTTGCTCTTCCTGCTCCTGCCAAGCCTGCTCAACCATCAGCCTCTCCCTCTCAAGCTTCTCCATCGACTGTCTCCATTCCTGCTCGAACAAAAGGCGTTCACGGGCACGCCTCTCCATCATGTCCCTCCACTGCATCTCCATCACCTGTTGCTGATGGAAGAATTCCCTGAGCATTTCCAAAGTATCAGCACCACCACTCCTGCCAGTCCCCCCATATGCTTGTTGATCGTGACCTCTTTGGCCTTCCTCTTACGAGAACCAACTTTCGAAGGCCTCTCCTCGTCACTATCATCCTCATCTTCATCATCAGCCTCCAAAAGCTCATCAGAAGACTGATTGCCACCGTATCTTTTCAATTTCTTCTTCGCTTGGACAGAAGTCCCTTCAGACTCAAGATGAAGCCGCTGCATGTTCTTCGCTCTTTCAATGAATAACGCATGCAGTTCCTCGAAAAAGGGACATTTCCGTTCATTGTCAGGATCCGACGTCTCCTTCCCCTGAAATCACAGTCAAGCAGGCACTTAATACAATGAGCTGAAAACTCTATCCAAAGGGCAACTCACTCATTCGATCACCTTCAACAAATTAATAATTAATCGAAACCCACATTCATAGGATCACCTAAAAAGCAGAGGGCAAGACAAGAACTTGAAAACACGAGCTACAGAGAAAGAATGCACATCTTAGCTGACATAGTCATTTCCAAGAAGCATGATTAATTCAGTTGCAGTTCTAAAGCCCAGCTTGATTAGCTAATATTGCAGAACGATCAGACTGGTACTAGGGGAAGATCCCACAAAGACAAGCCACTTTCTCAAACTCTCAAAATTAGAGATGAATCACAGGAAGCTGAGAAATTGATTCATTTCAGAGGTACAGGGCAAGCAAAACACTCATTATCAAGTCTCAAAAAGCATCATTTTTCGCAAATTGAACTCGGCATATCATGGAATTCTGCAAGGATTCAACAGATTCAACTAAATTATAGCGCCGCGCACCTCCACGACCACGAACAACACGCAAAAGCTACCTTGTAGCGGTTCAACAGGTTCTTCCACTTGCACTTGCACTGCTCCGGCGTCCTGCGGTAGCCCCTCTCCTTCATCCGCCCGCTCACGATCTCCCACAGGTTCTTGTTCCGCTTCGCCGCCGTGAAGTCCCTCTCCAGCTCCGCCCGTATCCCTATGAACTCCCTCGTCTCCTCCTGGCTCCACTGCGGCTGATGCTGCTGCAGCTGCTGCGGCGGCCGCGGCTGCTGCTGCTGGGGCGCCGCCGCCGCCGCCGCCTCAGCCGGGATGAGGAGCGACGAGGCCATCATGCTGATCCGGCCGAGGGACTCTCCGTCGTCGTCCTCGCCGGCGAACATCACCGGGAAATCGGAGCTCGACGCCGCCGCCGTCGCCGCCGCCGTCGGTCGGGGGGTTGTTAGGGTTTTTCGCGGCTTCCGGGGGAAATTCCCGTTGGTTTTGCGCGTGGAGAGGGCGATTTGTCGGAAAGCCCAGGCGGTTTCGCGCCTATTTATAGTTATGCCACTGGCCCCTCTCGTATTAACTCCCTCTCTACGCTTCAGCCTAGGCGACGGGCTGTCGTTTTGTGGGGGCCGAAACGACACGTGGCGGGGGCCAGAACGGTGAAAACGCGAGGGCAGCCATGGTGGTGGTCTTGGTCGGGGGAGGCCTCAAAGGTCAAAGAGGTCGGTAGGGGTTGACTTTTTGGGCGCCCATTGGCAAAGATTGGTTCAGCGAATTAGACTTTTTTTGCGGTGGCACCCCCCCTCCCCCTCCTAACTTTCGGAAGAGATCGACAGCACATGAGAAAATGTCAATGGATTCAAAGTGGCCAACATGCCAATTGGGAAATTTTCGGGGGAATGACTTTTTCATCGGGATAAAGGACCTCCACTGGAAGTGCTTTTATGAGAATCGAAAAGATGGTTGGCGATCGATATTAAAGATTTTTCATGTGATGATCGTTAGATAAATTTGTAATTGCAAGTCTTTCGACTATGGTCAATTTATGTTTGTTGTATGATATATTATTATGGATGGACTTACTGAAGTTGAAATTTGGATAATTTTTTCAACCGTAATTAATGAAGCTGAAGGATTAAACCAGTGAAATAAACAATGGGTTGTCCTTTATTTTTATTTTCGGGAGGAGGAGGGCGGTCTGAAGCTGGATTCAGCCGGGCAAAATCACAAACACCTGGCGGACGTCACGGAGCGGGGCTACCTTCGCATGAAGGGAAGAAGGGACGAGCACCGGCGGCCGGAAATGATCTTTGGAAGCCCTAAACTCTCGCTCCACGGCCAAGCCATCGTTCGACTTCACGGACGATTTTGTTCGTTCCGACCTCGTGGAATTTTTGGACCGAACAAAACAGTCCGAGGGACTCTCCAAACCCCCTTGCTCTCTGCCTCGTCGGTCCATCGTCATTCCCACCGCGGTGGCACTTCGTTATCTCCTTGCAATTGTTGCCGCAGCCTTCGCTCAAGCGCGAAGTCAAGCTCACGACGGTGGCACTTCGTTATCTCCTTGAAGAAGACGACGGGAGAATGGGAGTACCGTGGCTGTAAAGGAGAGTCGCGACTCTGCCTGGAATGCTCCACCGCCGGCGATTGGGTCGCTTGAGGTCGCGCAACCACGGCATCGCCATCGCCGAGATTGTGCGACTCCAGGCAACACTCGCGGGTCCTTCGTGGCGGCCGGCCGCCACCATCTCTCTCTCTCTCTCTCTCGTATTGTCAAGCCCGCCCGGGGGATACTCCATGGCCAAGTCGACGACCGCCTGGGCGGTGACGACCGACCATAAAGGCATTCGGGGGTAAAAGCGGAATTGTGTTGAATTTCCGAGGGCAAGAAAGGAACTGCAAATTTTCTTTAATTTTTGGACTCAATTTTCCGAAATTGCTTTAAAGCCAAATTCAGGGAGAATCTACCCTAAGCATTACCGATGCTAGCTTTGACTCAAAATAGTCCAAAAGGTTATACTAAACAGTAACACTAGAACTTTTGACAAAAAAAAAGGATTTTGGAGGCCTAAAGTTGATTTAAAGTCGTGCCAAATGTTTCCTAAGACGACTTTCTCTGGGCCCGCACCACCTGGACAGCTCTTTCGCTCGAAGCGAACACCATCGTGGGTCGTTGCGTGATCATTACCACCACTGATTGTCCCCACCACTCCCATTTTGACCGGCTCCTCCCACCGTCATTGACGGTCACCACCATGGTTGAGATGCATCAATTACCACCAACAACCATTGATATTTCCCCGTGGCTATTGCTGTCATTAACCGCCAATTGTAATCGACCTCTATTGCCACCCATTTTTCACCGTCACCCTCTCTAGTCCTTACCATCATTATAGCAATCACCACCAATAGGAATAAACATGAGTTCAAGGTAGAATCAAGAATTGAATCGAACCAACCATAGGAACCTATCCAATTCTTAGTTCCTGTAGTCATTGATTCGATCCTCAATTCCCAAAAAAGTAAAATTGGTATTGTGTGGTTTTGTTTTTCTGGTTACTACGTAAGAACCAAACCAGGAACATATACCTCAAGGAAGTATCCATTCCCAAAAAAAAAAAAAAAAGATATGATAGTAATTGCCCCGGTGTGGTCAGAAAATTTTCCAACATTTGCCTGTTTCAAAATGAGAAACAGTGACTAAAGCATGACGCCAACCTAAAATTAGTTGAATGCTTTGAAGCTGGCGTTTAGGGTACAAATTGTTCAAAAAAAGTTAGGCCATTAGAGAATAATTTGAGGACCATAGTTAATATATTTTCTAACAAATATAAATTTTTGAAATACATACCAAACACGATGATACCTTCGTCATCTACCTCTGGGAAATGAAAGCCCGCCCGACCGACCCTTTACTCGGGAGGATGACTGCCGCATTATAAATAGTAGCTCTCTTCCAATCACTGTCAGCATACCACCAAATAGGTCTTTCCTCCTCAATGCTGGTTTATTTCATTTTTCTGTTACATGTTTTGAATTTTTATTATTATTATTTTTTGTGTGTTCATACTTTATGAATTTGCTATTGATAAATGAGGATTTTTGTTGTTGAGTTTGCTTTTATTTTGCTTAACTAAAAATGAAACCAAAAAAAAGAAGAAAGAAATTAGCCGATTCATGAATAGATTGTGGAACCAACCATAAAACATATTGACATGGTAAGTTTTAAGTTTCAAAAACCGGAAAACCGGTTCAAACAAGATAGGCTTCAGGGGTAACATAAATTGACTTTGAAATCACTTACTCTTGGCCACCGAGGGAGCATATGATAATGTTTCTATTCTCGGGAATAATTTTTTTATTCAAAAATAATTTTTTCTATTTTTATTCTTTGGACGAGTTTCGAGCATTTAAACACGTTTAGTAATTATTAAAATTTATATTCTTGAAATAAAAATGCATTTGGTACGACCACCAAAAATTTTTGCGATTTAGAATTTCTTTTGATTTTGTAATATTTTTATTACAATTTTCTTTTTCCCCTTTTCTTCTTCATGCTCTAGACGATCATTGACCTCGGCCATGGCCAGCTAGTGACCGGCCAGACAAGAGATGGCAATGTTGCCAACCTTCGAGGAGCCTTGTCAGCCACCAGTGAGGTCACCTCAAGCCTTGCCTTGGGTGGGCAAGGCGACCTTACCTAGCCACTGGCAAAGCTTGACCTCACTCACCCACCACAAGGTCAACCTCCTCCAACCAAGCGACGTTGACGTTGCTATGACATTGTGGTGCTTGGGTGAGGTCAAGCCTCGCCAAACGTTTACTAGCTAGGCGTTGGCCATTGCCAAGGCTAATGATCGACTTAGGGAAGAAAATGAGGGATAGAAAAAGAAAAAAAAATAACTGTGTTTTTTAAATTATTTTTGGGAACAAATAAGTAATTTTTTTTTTGTTTCCTGTTTATGTTTTAAATCTATTTTCAGGAATAAAAATATGCACAAATAGATATTTGCTCTATTTGTATACTAGAAAAAAATATATAAAAATCTGAACGTTACTAAACGGCCCCAAGTCAATCATCGTCTTCCCCAATTCTCTCTTTTTGAGTGAACTTATCGTCTTTTAGCGAAATTGTCATCAAAGAATAAAAGATTTTCGATGTAAAACACTCGCGAGTCTCCGTCGAGAGGCTTTTTGCAATAGGAGACGTGAATTGAGGCCTCGGGCTTCACGAACATCTTCTGTTGAATGGAAGCCAACTTTTGTAGTACGGTCCAAAATGATGTTTGGGCTCCCTAGTCGGTCAGGCCACAATAATTGACCTTAGACGATAAGGATCATCGGGGGTTTTGACGGTTCCCATGGATTAGAGAGGAAAAGAAAATACTATGGATTATACATGTCAAAATGAGTCGTGAATCCATATTTTAATTCATATAGTTATTATATGAATTAGTTATATTTGATATATGAATCATAAATGAGTTGCAAATGGTAAAGCCAAAAATATTATCATTAAATAAATTCTCAACTTACCTTGATAACTCTCTTTCTCTCTCATTTAATTTTGCACTCATTCTACATCGTCCTCATTTAATTTTAGATATAATATTTTCTTAGATTAGATTAAAATAGAAGTATTTTAACAATATGAATCAAATCGGGTATGATTTAAATCAGATATGGATAATTAAATTTGTATTGCACAAAAATAAGTTAAAATAGGTCAAATGCATCGCTTCTAGTGAAACCATTTTTTATTCGACCCAAATCCGACCGTTCGACGTGTTTACTATAGTTTAAAACTTAGGTTATGAATTCAATACTCGCGAGCTCCATGTCATTTTCACGGTTTAATTGAACACGCCCGCACCAATTTAACATGAACGACGCGAATAACAAAAGTAAGCACATCTTCCAATTATTGCCCGTCTTCACATGAGCTAATAAATCGGCAGCGGTTCCACTGACGGAATCAATTGACGAAACTGGTTTGACAAAGTGATTTGACCGGATTAGGGCGGTTGAACGTCGCCCTCTCGCCGTGCGCTTGTAATTTTCACGTCGCTTTTAATTACGTCATCCAGTCGTAATTACTTGGTATTGCACGGCCAAGGCCGCGCGATTTTCCATCCGATGTGAAATTAGCTCCATCCGACGGTGCAGTCCAATCTCGACCCTAATAATGACGTCATTATTAGAATAAACGAACATTCTAGTTTCCACGCCCATTGATTGCGGAAGAGTCTTCAACCACTAGAGCTATAAATGCTCTGTCGCCTGAAACATGTGACCCTCCAATTCAATAGAACGGTATCTAAGTCAGGAAAAATATCGGCTTTCCGAACTACTTCGGAAAACGGTGGCCCATGCATAGCTATTTACTTCATATTCAGTCTTTTCTTTTCTTTTTTCTCGACTTTTTGTTCAACATTTTTTTACGTATTTTTTTATTTTTAATTACACGTACTGTGCGGTGTAGGAAAACATTGCTAAAAGCAACTCGAGGCGATTAAAGAAGTGAAATATTAGAGGGGATTTTTTTTCCCTCCTACTGAGAAAAAATAGAGTGAAATTTTGAAGTAAGTAAGAACGATACATCAATGTGATTTCATGAATCTAGATGAGAAGTCGAGTCACATAAATGTTGCGCGTCTTTGAAGATAAGCGACTTCCAAGATGCTGAATTAAATGATGCACATGGAATTGTCCTAGTGGTCACTGTTTTCACATAGGAAGAGAGAGGCGGGGAATCAAAACTTCTTTCTCACCTTCTCAGGAGAGCTAAGGGTGAGTATGTTTAGGTGTCGGGTTTCCTTTGTTTTGCAGAAGTTGAATGTTGAAAAAATTTAGCAAAAAATGATCACTTGTATTATTTAAAGTAATTAGTTAATAAATAATATTTTTATTATCAATAATAATATATGTTTAAACAATTTCATAAACGATGACAAAAATATTTTTGTTCAGTTATTTTTATAAGTGATTCTAGCGGTCTCTCGTCATAATATACTTTCAAGATCATTTATTTTTCGTGAATAGATGCGTCCTTATAGTAGAGCAAATATATATATAAAAGAATCCAACGATAAAAACTAGAATCTTCTACCATAAAAATAAATATTTATAGAGCACATGGGGAAAATATTAAAAATATTCTAATTTTTGTGTCACGCACAAGGGGTTGCCCGAGAGCAGCCCACGAACGACCCATGAGTAGAACGAGCGGAAGGCCCATGATAAAAACTAGAATCTTCTACCATAAAAATAAATATTTATAGAGCACATGGGGAAAATATTAAAAATATTCTAATTTTTGCACAACTTGCTTTACTTTGGTATCATAACTTTTCGATTGATCATTTGGATGCCATAATTTTCCAAAAAGGTTCATCGAAAGTGTGATAAGTTTTAATGCCGTCTCAAATATTTCAACATTTAAGTGATTAGTCGAAAATTTACAGCACCAAAGCGAAAGTCGTGTGGATGTCACATATGATCGACTTAAAAGTAACGGCATTAAAGTAGACGCTGAATAAAAAAATTATGGCATGTATAAGATGCTGATGATATATCACTAAAATTAGATTTTATGTCTTTCCAACCGAAAAAAGATAAAAGATTTATGTCCGATAAACATTCTCCATCTTTCGACCCTTATCCAAGTCAAAAGAAGGGGAAACATTTTTTTAAATCAAAATAATGCGTGGCCTTTTCTTATTTTAAAAAAAAAAAAGAGCCCTAATTTTGTCCCGCGCCATTCACATCCCGCATCATCCCTGCCACACAGCATTATCCTTCGCAAGCACGCAACCAACTGCTCCACCACGAGTACTTTACCCTCTCCCTCTTCCAACTATTTTGCACCTTTTAAAATAAACGACTTAATTTAAAAAAAAAACATAATTTATATAATTTGAAACAATTAATCGATAAAAAAAACTTTAAATTCGAATAATAATTCATGTCATTGTACGCTTGCTTTTACCCCACTCAAATGCTGAAAAAGTAGCTTTCACGGACCGACCGCAGGTAGTTATCCGGATTTCAACCGCAAAGTTGCAGACGGTTGCCGGCCACTTGTCATGCCAGTACAAATTTACAATTTTCAGCGACGCAAGAAAAAATAAAAAAAGTTAAAATTACGGTGAGCATAATTTAAAATTTCTTTTACGGTATTTACTCGTTTTTCTCTTTTTGTTAATCCGAAATCGCTGGATTCTCGACAAAATCAAAACTGCCACGTCAAAAGAAAAGGAAAAAAAAAAAAGAACCCGACCATTGAAGAATTCGAAAACATCGATATCATGTCGCATCGCATCTTTGCTACATATACTATACATTTTCCTTCTCTGAGACGCGCTCGGGAAGACGACAAATATTCACTTTCGGCTTTACAAAATATCTTCCTTTTTTTGACCTAAGAAAAGGGGCACCAAATATTTTTTTTATAAATTGAAGAAAAATCTATAAGAGGAAAAGAAAGTCGAAAAAAGAGGGAAAAAAAAAAAAGAAACTATGACCTGGAATTACCGTTTTGCCCCGGTATCACAGGGAAAAGGCAAAGCCGCTCGCCGATCGCCGGTCGCCGGTCATCGATTGATTCACAGATCTTCCGGCTCATCGCCGCTGCTGCTCATCCGGGGCAAGACGTGGACGGCCACGGCCTGCGCCGCCGGCGGGGGGTCCACCACCCAGAGCCTCGCCGGGGCGGCGGTGACGTCGACCACCGCGATCCTGCCGTCGCCGCCGCACACGACGCAGACCCGGCCGCCCCCGGCGGCGGCGTGCTGGGCCCCGCGGAGCCGGTCTGAGGCCATGACTTCATCCCAGCGGTCGCGCGCCTCGTCGTACCGCCTGAGGGCGCCCTGGACCTCGTCGACGACGTAGATGACGTCCTCGTCCATGGCGGCGACGGGGCCGCGCCAGCCCCCGATCATCCCCTCCGGCATGTCCCGCCACGCGTCGGCGGCGACGTCGTAGACGACGCCCTGCTTCGCGGCGTGGCCCTTCACGTTGACCATGCACAGCTTGCCTCTCCACCCGATGGCCTCGATGGCGTCCCTGCAGAACCGCCCGTCTTTGAGCCCGTTCAGTTTCCTCCACTCCCAATTCGCGCTTTCGTCTTTCCTTCTCGTGCCGGGGTTTCTGCTGCCGGACGTGCTAAGATCCCATCTCTCGAGCGACCTCGCCACGTCGGTGCTGAACTGGGACCCGATCCCGCTCGCCACGTAGGCGGCGGCGCCGAGGACCCCCGCGGCGCACCACCGCCGGGGGGCGGTGAACGGCGGGCCCGAGGCCCACCTCCTGGTGATCGGGTCGAAGATGAGGGGGCGCGATATCGCCGGGAAGAAGTCGCGGGCGGTGGCGGCGAGGAGGACGAGCTTGCCCGCGACGGAGACGGTCTGGATGGGGAAGCGCCACGAGAGGAAGGAGGGGTGGTTGACGAGGAGGCGGAGCGGCGCGCCCGGGGCCGGCGGGGGGAGCGCGCGCCACCGGGCGGCGATCGGGTCGAAGGTCGCGAACTCGACGTTGCTCAGGTGGTGAGGATCGGCCCGGCGCGAGCGCGACGGCGGCGAGAGGGAGGACGGGGGGTGCGCGTCCTGGGGCGAGGAGGGCGAGAGGAGGGCGTAGAGGGAGAGGAAGGGAGGGAAGGAGGGGGTGTAGATGACGCGCCGCCACGAGCTGCAGACGGAGAAGAGGAGGGGAGGCGGGACGCCAGCGAGGCAGAGGCGGGCAATGTGGTCGGGGAGCCCCGGCAGCAAGGGCGGCTGGTGGGGGCGGTCCCCGTCGCGGTGGTCGGCCGCTTTGCGGCGCTTGGAGGCGGAGGAGGAGGCGGAGGCGGCGGAGGCATGGGCGGTGGAGTGGGTTGAGTTGGTGATGGGAGCGACGGCGTTCGCCATGTGTAGGGCAGGGCAGAAGGAGGGATGGCTGAGATTGTGAGGCATTTTATAATGGTGTTTTCGTTTTTTCTTTTTTTTTTTTTTTGGTGGGGGACCATTTGATAACGATTTTGTTTGGCAAGGAGCTGCTTCTTGAAGGCATTATTATTCAATTTGCTTGAAGAGGGCATTACCACGAATTCATAATGGATAGAAAAGGTACCCGAAAATTTGTGATTTAAGTTGGGTTCACAGTAAATATCATTCGGAAATTGTATACCATAAATCTTCTCTTAATGTGAATTTCAATCAGATTGTGAATCTTTTTAATTTTACGTAAATAAATCCCGACCTGGTCATCCCTTGTGAACATGATTGGGGTTATAGGCTTGTAGTCACTTCAATGAAGATAGTTTTTTTTTTTTTTTTGCCTATTTGGAGTATGATGTAACAACAAGTGTGGATTCAAAATAAAACTTAAATTCTATTTATGATCGAGTGAAGATGCTGGCCGGATTTAGGTTTTCTTAAACATGTATTAATTTAATTATTAAGTCATTTTTGAGTTGACTTTTTGATCCAAAAATACCCTTCCATCAATGTTAAAAGCGACTCGTGCAAATAATCTATATGTTGTGTCCTTCTCTTTGTTCTTAACAAAGAGGAGTGAGAATGATGGTCAACTTAACCGTCTCTCCTATATGTCATAACAGAGACTTTATATATCTTACTATAAAATGTTTTGCTTGTAGGTTCACCAAATCTAATGTGCCATCGTTGCAATTAGATTGTCATGCGTGAATAGTAGACATATCTCAAAAGTCTTTTTGAAATGGGCTAATCTGTTATCGAGCCAACGAAAAAAGAGTTTCAATGCCTCACTTTTAAGAGTTGGATCTCTATACAGCAAATTCCATTATAAAGTAAGCGAGGAAAATCCATTTATTGTGTGGATGTCCAGACCAAAGTGAAGGAAAATGAAAAGAAACACCACAAGTCATTTCTCTTTAAAAAATGGTAATAATTTTCCTTCCCTTCAATTTTTCTATTGCATTTTTCCTCCTAATTTTAATTAAACATAAGAGAAGAAATATGCATGTTTCACTAATTTCGCTTCCACCCAACTCTTATTGGATCAATTTATTTCCTCTTGTCATAAAGAAAGAAGGACCCTTTCGATTTCAAGTTGATTTGAGATGTGCATCCATCGTGTAACACAACAATGAACAGAATCACGCTATATCGACCGTGTAATCTGTATCTATAAAATATCCCTTAATCATTGGAAAAAATCGAATCGACACATCATCTCATAGGATTACTGCCTTTGTCCATGGGCTACTAAGATCTTGACAAAGACCATAGTGCACTCTGAGGAGGAGTCGAGGGTCACAAGAGCAGATTCTCAAACTATCTTTTATAAATGATGATCAGACGTGTGACTTGTCCTAACTGTTTGACTTCCCGTCCCGTGCGATGGGCAATATCTTTCCATCCAAGCATATTTCCAAGGCCTCCTTTGCTCCTAGTTACCCTAGACCTTAGGCCAAAGCAACCTATAAAGACAACTTTAAATGATCCTTCATCAGGGACTCCACATCTAATCATGCGACGCCTCTATGCTTTGCCAAAATACTTGGCCAAAATCCCCTTTTGACCGGCCAAAGGAAAGAAAGAAAAGGAGGAGGAAATTCTAACCCCAAAAACGAACCGCACCTAGAAAAAGAAGTGTGGGGTGGGTGCGCCGGCCGGGCCCCACGCGAAAAGCCGTTTGTCGTCTTTATTAAATGCAGTAGGTAAAGGAATTACGTAATTCAAAAGAAAAAGAAAAAGAAAAGCGGACAGCGCATGCGCGCGGTGGTCGTGAGCTGCTTTTGTTTGTTAACGTCTGCTCCCACTCCCCGCTCCCGCGCGCCCGGACAAAGCCGGTGGCGCGGCCGTCGCGCAAAAAGGCGGTCTTGTCGCGTTCTGTCTCCGATCACGTGCGGTCCGCGCTTTTGCTCCTGCCGGAACGCGCCGGATATCTCCCGTGTCGCTGACCTGGATGATCGGTTGATTGTTTGAATATTAGCTTGCGTTTGTAATGGATGCATGTTTTACTTTAATAGTAAGAATGCATGCTTTATTGTTTAAATAGTAAGTATATCCGAGGTCTGGATGAGAATAAGCGAACGCATGAGGTTGTTGATTTTGAAATAATGAGAAAATACCCGAAAAAAGATTCTGTGCTTTATCTCCATATCAATTTGCACATTAAGTTTTGAAGATCCTTAATTAATATTTCGAGTCGCGTCTAGCATGTGGTCCTATTTATGGATTTTTTTTTTTAAATTTCCTTCCAATTTTGTCCCTTCCACTCTTTCAAATCCACTGGTGTTTAAAACTCGCTTGCTTGAAGCCTTGACTATCCACTGCTCTGCCCTTTCCCTCTTGGTGATATTGACACCAGCTGCATTGGGTTCGTTTAGTAAAGTTTATGTTTTGAGAAACAATTTTTTTTAGAAATAATCTTTTTTTATTCATATTCTCTAGAATGATTTCTAAGTAAAATAACGTGTTTGGTAATTATAAAAAAATTATTATTGAAATAGAAAAAGAATAGGAATACATTTGGTACAATTGGTAATTTTTTTTTAACATAATATTTCCTTTAATTTTTTAATATTTTTAAGAATTTTTTTCTTTTCTTTGCCATTTGCCTGCTGCCACCGCCAATGGTTGGTGATGGTGGCGAACGGCAGGACGATGGTGGCGAACAGTACGCGGCTAATGGTGGCCAACAAATGGTAGATGGCAAGCAACAATGGATGACAATGGTAGGTGGCGAACGATGGTAGACAACCACCACTAGCAAGGAAGAAGAAGAAAAGAAAAAAAAAGGAAAAGAAAAAATAGGTTTATTTCTAATAATTATTCCTATGAATAAGAATCTACTTTTTTCTACTTATTATTTTTGTTCCAAATTTATTCCCCAACTATTAATCTGTTCCAAAGAATAAAAAAATTAGTTGACATTACCAAAAAGTTTTTTGTCATTTTTTTGTTTTTTGTTTTAAGGAACAAAAGAGCAAAAGAACAAAGAAATGGAAACGTTAATAGATAGGCCCATTGTTGCCAATCATCGTGGGTTGCCACCACAGTCAAGTCGCGACCCGTTGAGCTCCACCGCCATCAAACTTGAGTTAGATCTAGAGATAAATAGAGAGATGGTTTAGGGTTTAAAGGAGTTTGAGGGTGGATTGGTATTTTTGAATTTGGGATTATGCTTGGAATGTGATTTGCTATTAGAAGTGAACATGGCCCGGATTGGGTCATTCCAACACCTAATCCAATGATCAACCCACACAATATTGGTTTTCAATTTTTTATACTAAGGACCAACCCTTTTGAGCCTGAAATCGAGGACTGGATCCAACAAATTTTTCGTTTCATTTTTCGTATTCCTTAAAAGACAAACCTATTATTTGAAATTATATATCCATCAACAATGCATGGTTGATCAACCAAATTATAAACACTAGTACATATTCAATATAAATTTTAGATAATATAATAATATAATTTCACATAGCCCAACTAGCATTGTTTCATGAATTTCTATTTAAAAGAAAAGAAAAAATAAAGTGAAAAACTTAAAAAGGCGAAAAGCAGCATGAGTTTAAACCATGCACCTTCATCCAATACACAACATGGCAATTCTACAGTTCAAAGAGTATTTCAAAGCAAAATCGCAGTGGAGCAAAAAAGTTCGATGAATATAATTATCTATACGTTGCTTTTTTCTTTCAATTAGAGAAAGGAACCTCTATCTAGTATCCTATGCATCACTAGAAAAAATTTACCATTACTAAGGAAGTACCGCTTCTCAAATATATAATTCTATACTAGATTCACACTACTAATACTCCACAAAAAGATTTGTGGAAATCATACTTAAAACAAAAATAAGCATCCAAGTTCCAGCATTGATGAATGACACTAACGACTTGAAGTAGCAATTGAGAAGGGTTCTTTTTGGGCTAACGTGATGCTGATTGACCTTTTATAGCCTATGATTTTCAAAGTAATAGGGCGAGCTAGGCAAGGGGTGAGCGACGAGCAGAAGCAGGGCTAGTGGTGAGCAACAAGCAAGAGCGGGGCAAGTGTCCAGTGTTGCTCATGAAGAGGGTTTCTAAATTTTTAATTAGGGCTTTATTCTTTTGGATTTACTTGGCAAAGACAAAAAAAAAAGAAGATGATAGAACAGAATGTCGGAGGAGGACTCGTTAACGCTATTAAAGTTAAGTTAGGGTTATAGAATTTATAATAGATAAAAGAATATTATATATATAACATATTAAATATATATATATTATATATAATGTACGATATCTACAAGGTTGGTCCGGGTTAGATCAATTTTAAACTTCTAGGATCAAACACCAACTCGCACAGTATGGAATCCAAGGGTCTTAGGACTAAGGACCGATCCAATCTCCTTATGAACTAAATCAGGACCGACAAGGTTAGGCTAGTCTAGAGTCAGCTTAGGGTCAACCCTAGACCAATGTTCATACTTTCCCCTATTTGCTAATTTATAAAATCTAAAATGGAAATCATTATTGACATGAAAAGCGGAGATTGCTTTTGAATTTTTTTTCTTTTTAACTTATATTGAATCATCATAGCTCGAGTTTATAGTGCCATCTAAGCTTCAACTAATCCTTATTAACTGAACAAGGTGAGTCAAGCTGGAAAAACCCATTTTAATCTGAGGTCGGAACTCCAAAATCAGCTTCAATCAAACTCACTTGAGTATCCAATCTTGAGTATTCAAGTTCAGTCAAACTCAAACACTCGACTCGACTCGACTCGACTCTGAATCATTTTCTCAAAGACGAGGTTCATGAACCTCGCCTGGACGCCGTGACCGATGTGCAGCCATCGCTCACGTCTCTCACTTCCCAGCGCAAGAGAGAGCACAATGACCGATGCATCATCAATTCATGCAATTCATCAAATATTATACTGAAGTGTCATTGTCTCATGCGGTTTTCATTCACATCTGATGCTCCCTGTTGATAAAGTTTTGCTTCGGCCACAGGTAACTATAAATAGAAAAAGGTAACTTCCACTGAAGTTCAGGCTTTGGATGCTTTCTATGTAACCCCATGCTGCATGTGACAGGAGAATGTCAAATGACTTTGTCATAAACCATGTGATATACAGTTGGGTTTTGGACGTCTAGATTATTAATAGGTTGGTAGCCGGATTGATCCACTACTCGACTTTTTTCAGCAAAACTCTATGAATTATAGGGTAAAAGAGGGGAATTAATAATGGCTTCAAGTGCCATCGTTTCACTCATTACAAGAAAATTGAACATGCAAATCGTACTATAACGAGTCAATACCTTGTAATTATAACTTGTCAATTATCACTGTGAAACGCTCTCAAACAAATATCTAAAAAGAAAGAACTCCTTAAATAATCCACCTGGCCGTGACAGCAAGCAACAAGTCTTCATTCAAGATTTTACTTTATCATCCTCACTAAGGGGGTCAAGTTAAATAATTGTATATGCGTACCATCTCATTATCAAGGCCTAAAGCATCAATGTTGCGGATCGAGATAATCTATGTAATGTGTGAGAACACGAGATCCCCAGTCTTTGCTTCTCATGGTTGGCTCTAGTCGTATCCAAAGAGCTCGCAAAAGGAAATAAAAAGAAAACGAGGGTCCGTTATCATTAATAAAACGTAATTAAAAAGAGAAAAGTCTTGCCAAAAGAGTAAATAAAGAGGAGAAGAAGTTGGACCTAAACAAGCCTTTGAAAAGCTTCATTTAAGGTGATCCTGGGGATGTAAAAACACACAAATGTTATTCCCTCTCACCAAGAAAGAAAAGGATATAAATGAACTTAGGGGTACAAGGTGCGCAGGACCACATCTTGATAGTTTGTTGTCCTTGTATATCAAACTAATGGTCGTGGAAGCTCTCATGGCGAGAAGTCCTCGGCTCTTGGTGGGGTTACCTGTTAACCGAATACCAATGATCCTGATCCATCATTATCACGTCCTAAGGTATCAGTATTGTCGATCGAGATAATCATGTAATGTGTGAGGAGACGAGATCCCCTGATCTCCGCGTCTCGCAGTTGGCTCCAACCGCGTTCGAAGAGCTCGAAAAATAAAGGCCAAGAAAAAAGAATAAGAGGGCCCTACTATATTATTATTATTATTATTGCTGTTGTTGTTATTATTAAAACAGAATAAAAAGGAGAAAAGACTTGTCAAAAGAATAAATGAGAAGGAGAAGAAGTTGCTGGGAAGAGAAAAAGGTTCTCACGAGGAGTGGCAAGATGGAGAGCGGAGGACATCTACCATCTTTACGCATTCAATGCTTCTCTCCCTCCCTCCCTCCCTCTCTCTCTCTTTCTCTCTCCTGCTTTACTTGATCCACATCCCCACCCATTTCCCAAGAGCCAACATGAGCTCCCCTCTCTCTCTCTCTCTCTCTCTCTCTCTCAATAAATGAAGAACTGTCCACCAGAGAAAGAAGGTGGAGAGAGAAAGAGAGAGAGAGAAGGTGATACAATTTCCCAATTTCATCTGCTGCTTTTTAATGCAGACACGGAGACCATGCTATCTGAAGACTGACGAAACGCGTTTCGATTTTCGTGAGTCAGTTGAGGTCTGTCTCTTGATCTGTACAGGTGGCCCTGACTCATCAATGTTTCACACGCGGCAGTGGAATTTTGACTTTCAACTCCCAATCCAGGACCCCTCCATCGCCCCCAATCAATCGAGCTGGCCGGGGCTTAATAGGCAAAGCCATATATGGCTCGGCAATTTGTATGTTTTTTAACGGGGCAAATCGATAGAGTTAGCGTGTATCCACAAATTGTGCACCAAACAGAGTGAAAAAGGTTCGCGTTCATTGGGTGTTCTTGCAATATCAGTAGAATATGTTCAATGAGAAAAATATTTGACTTTCAAAGTGTTATTTACATATGTTTGAAGATAACTCATTGCTTTAGAGATTAAAGCACACTATTATTTTATATTTCTTTTCCCAACGGGAAAAAAATATTGTAAAATATGAATTCGACTGGCTTTGAATTTGTGAGGAGCTTCATTTGACTTCTTACTTTCAGCTTCTGTTTAATTATGAAACTTAATTAGTACAAAAAGAAAAATGTAACTTGACCTTTGACAACGCAGGTAATCTTATCGGAAAACAACGGGAGATCCACAAACTTTTTTCTATCAACTGAAAATTCTAATCCGGACCCCCAAAAATTGGGTTGGGTTAGCGGTTTGACCCAATTGGGTTAAGCACTATTCTTGCACTCTTTAATGAGAAGAAACGAGAAAAGTCCTAGAATATTAATTTCAGGATGTTAGATATTGAAAATGTCCCATTAAATTCAAGTCAACTTTGGAAAAATCTCAATGCTTTGTTTCTCATTCTAAGCGAGTAGATTTACAGAGATAATCATAATATTAAGCAAAAACATGTAGAGAAATCATAACTTTTGCTGGAGATGTAAAAGGCCTAATGAAAAGATTTGAAGACATCAAATTATAGGGGTGTGAATCAGAAACTGCCCAAACTGAGAATTGCTTGGACCGGACTAGTAGGTTTAGGACAATTCCCGAAAGAGGGCGGTTTGGTCCAATTCCGGTTGCTTTTCTTTTGGAATCGGTGGACCGGTTGGACTTGTTAACTTTATATATACAATATATATTTTTAAATTTCTTAATGAACAAATTATAATTCCTCCTAATTTATCTTATTTTTATTTTATTTTTGGCCCAAAAAAGCAAATTTATTGATTTCAACGAACTAGACTAGACCGATCAGTCTTGGTCCAATTCCCAGATTTTAAGATTGGCCGGTCGGTCCAATTCCTGTCTTGGAATCTGAAAACCGGTCTCTCCCAATTTGGTTCTTGATTCCACCTCAGAATAGGACCGGACTGGAACCGATCAATCCTATCAAATTATAAGCTTGAAAGTTGGAAACACTTTCCCTTCCTCTCTCTCTTCAGCTTTACTTCATGCACACCCCCACTCATCTCCCAAGAGCCAACATGAGCTTCTTTCTCTCTCTCTCTCTCTCTCTCTCTCTCTCTAAATGAAGAAACGTCCATGAGAGAGAGAAGGTGATGCTGACAGCTTCCTAGTTTCAACATCTTCTTTTTAACGTGGGCGTGGAGATCATGCTCACCGAAAGACTCACGAAACGTAGTGCAATTTTCATGAGTCAGTTGAGGTCCATCTGTACAACTGGTCCTGACTCATCAATATTTCGCATGCGGCATTGGAATTTGGACTTTCGACTCCCACTCTGGAAATCATCGCCCCCAATCAATCGAGCTTGCCCGGGGTTAATAGGCAAACCATATATGGCTCGGCAATATCTAAGTATTTTAATGCGCAAATTGATAGAGTTAGAGTATATCCAGAATTTTTGTAACAAAAAGAGTGAAAAGCTTCACTTTCATTGGGTGTTCTTGCAATACTAGTAATATTCGACTTTCAAAGCATTAATTACGTGTGTTGCAAGATAACTCGGTGCATTAGAGATTACAAACTTTTTCGTTTGATTGCTTGATGAGTGCTCTTCGATAATTCTCCACTAAGATACATGGTTAAAGCACACTGTAACTGTATATTTCTTTTTCCAGCTAGAAAAATATTGTAAAATACGAATTTTACTGGTTTTGAATTTGTGAGAAGCTTGATTTGAGTTCTTACTTTTAACTTCTGTTTGATTATAAAACTTAATTGGTAAAAAAAATAAAGAAGGTAAATTTACCTCGACAATGCATGTGATCTTGTCGGAAAACAACAGGAGATGCGTAAACTTTCTTCTTTTCTACCAACTGAAAATTCTGATCCAGACCCCCGAAAATTAGGTTGGTCAGCGGTTTGACCCAAATGGGTTAAGTACTGTTCTTGCACTCATTTTATAAGAAGAAGTGAGAAAAGTCTCAAAATATTGGTTTTGGTAGGTTAGATATGGAAAATGTCCCATTAAACTCAAGTCAACTTTGGAAAAATCTCAATGCTTTATTTCTTATGCTGCGCGAGTAGATATATGGCAATAATCATAATATTAAGCGGACACATGTAACGAAATCATGGCTTTGCCAAAGATAAAAGGAGCCTAATGAAAAGAACTAAAGACACCAAATTATAAGCTTGAAAATTAGAAACATAAGTTATATAAACCCGAATAAACTTCAAGAGAGACCTTCTAATTATAAGCCTCAAAAGTCAATTCAAGATGCGCAACCAACAAATCACCACCACATCAATCGTGTAAATGATGTATATGATACTTCTTCTAGAATGGGGTTTTCGAAACTTATTTTTCTAGCTCTTTGATGCTCGACAATGAAATCGCCATACTATTGCTGTAAATCATAATTTTCACGTGTACAAATCCCTTGATATGATTAAGACGTGTCTCATCAGCATCAAATTTAAAGCCAAAGCTACCTACAAACGACTTACGATGATCAGTCAAGACCCCATCTTACCATCATGAAAAAAGGAAAAAGAAAGAAATTTATTCCCAAACAAATCGCACCATAAATATAAAAAAATAAATAAAAATTGGGGTTTTTCTAGGCGGGCCCCACGCGAAAAGCCGATCGTCGTCGCTATTAAATGCAGTAGGTGGGAATCGAAAAAAGGCGTGAATTAAAAATAAATAAAAATAAAAAGCTGCAAAATACGCGCGTGCGGTCGCGACCGCTTTTCTCCACTTGCTCCCCCGACCAGACCCGCGCCGCACCGCGCCGCGCCGCGCCACGCCACGCCACGCGCCACGCGCGCAGATATAGCACGTGGCGGGCGAAGTGGCCGAAAAAGGCAATTTTGTCGTGTTCTGCTGATCACGTGGGGCCCGCATCCGCCGATCTTCGTTGGAACTCCACCCGTTCCCTCGATCTGTGCATACGCTTAGGCGATCGGTTTGATTATTGGCACGCGTTTCTAATAAATACATGTTTTATTTATTTTAATCGTTTATGGATCTATTAAGATAAATTGGTATGAACAAACAACCACGTAGGATTGTTCATATTTTAATGGGAAATTATCAAAAAGCATTCTCATATTTTGCATACTCATCTACTTGCATCTTCGTCATTGGAAATATACAATTGATATTCTTTAATTGCATCTCGAGTCTGACTCTATTCATTAATTTGCCGTTTTCCTTTCACATATGTCATTCCCATTATTCAAATTTATTCACAGATGAAAACCCACTTGCTCAAGACCCTAATTCAAGCATTGAATTGTCTTGGCTCAACTGTACTCTTGAAAGATAAGGGTCATGCCCTCACGTAGGCAGCATGCTCATGATCGAGGTGAGGCCACGCTTGCATGTCTCTCGCTTCTCCTGCGAAATATTGTACGATGATGGATGATGCGTCAATTCATGTAATTGATTAGCTACTATGGTGTCGTGACAATCATAATAGATCACTTTAAATACAAAAAGGAATTTCATCATTGTCCTGGCTCTGAGTGCTTTCTTTTTGTTGCGCTTGATGTGATAGAAATGATGAAACCCGTGCGTCTGCTTTTGCTTCTCACCGTGAAAAAGTAGAAAGTAGACGTTCAAGATAAAGTTCTTGGAGCACGAAAAGGACATTGATAAATGATTTTGTCGCAGATCATGTGATATGTAAGTCGCGTTATCCATTTCAAAATTACTATTGGGCTTGCAACGGCATTAATCCCCTTCTTTTTTTTTTTTTCTTTTTTCTTTTTTAAATTCTTTCAATAGATCTCTGTTCTCAATTGTAGGTGAAAATAAGTAGGAACCATGGGATTAAAGAGCAACAGTTTCATGCATTATGAAAAAGTTAAAAGCACAAATCAGTTTCTTACCAAGTTAATGTTGAGGGTGATTGGACTGGAGTAGATAAGTTTGGGACTTGAAAGCTAATAATTTGTTATAGTTGGTTCTCAAAGAAGTTCTCTTGACGTTGGAATCGCTAGATCTTTTTCTTTTGTCTTCTTTTGTTTGGTATTCTTATTGATATAATATGCATGTGCGAAACATGAATACAATTATTTTCGCTTGAGGATGTTTGATCAAATGTAATAAATTTTGACAAATAATGAGTGAAAGAATTTGCTTAGAGTTATAGGTAAACTGATTTGAAACCAATTCAATTCCATGTTTTAACTTTTAATTTTTGGAACTAGAAATTGCACTATTCCCCTTATGAACCAATCTTGGTTGGTTTAGGCTTGTTTTTAGGTTGAACTGGTTTGTTTGCTCATTTCCAGTTAATACGCCATAATTATCACCCCAACCACAAACATTGTGATGAAACCTTTCACTTACGGCTCGAGTCAAGATCATTACATTTGCACATTTACTTACTGTCACAATCGATGGCACGATCATCGTGCATCGAAAAATAGTTCTCAACATAGTTCCCAATCCCTTATCATGAATATTATAAACAGAAAAAAATTAGAGGAAAGTCTCTCCGGCATTCAAGAAAAGAAAAAGCAAGTTGCTGGGATGGAAGACAAAAAGGCATCTCCCATGAGCAAACCTAGCAAAGCTGGAGAGAGGAGGAGGAGGAGGACAAGGACAAGCCCCACCTTTACGCATTCGATGTCTCCCCACTTTTCCTGTTCCCTCTCTCTCCCTAATCTCCAACCTCTCCCTGCAAAGTTTGAATGGCCCCATACTTTTATGCACCGGCCCGTTTAGCTTCTCCCTCTCCCCAGGAGCCAAAACGAGATCCTGTCCTAAATTCAACGTATCTCCCTCTTTCTTTCTCTCCCTTTCCGCCTGTCGATCGCCAGTGGTTTTGGCGTCGCGTACCTTTCACGCTGTCGAGCGGTCCCGACTCGATGGGCAGCTCTGCATTTATTGAGACAGAGAGAGAGAGAGAGACGGTGATGGGAGAAGGAAGACCAGCTTCATCTCTGTCTTCGTGTCGGCTGGCTGATGCAAATGGGTGAATGACGACTTTCCCTATTCGTTATGTATATTTAGAAAGGTCTAATCCGGGGGCTCATGAAAAGGTCGATCTGTGTGCGGGAGCTGCGGTTAGCGGGATCCGGCTTACGGTTTCCAGACGGAAGAAATCTCTCAACTCCCCAATCAAATCGAGCCGACCCTACATATTATGTAGGGTTGTTCAAATTTTAAATTAAAATAAAATTGGATATGATAATATGCAAAATTTATGAATTTTGCTATATGCTATCCATTATTTGGTGATTGTTGTGATTAATTTTGATATATTTACATCATAAACAGTATATTGTTTAGTATAAACAGTATATTAGTATAATATTAAAGTTTTATAAAGGGAGATGATAAAAATCCCTTGCACACTTTTGCTTACTTTATTTTGATTTGCCTTTTCATTTTATTTTCCTCTTTTTTTTTTTAAATCTCTTTCTTCTCCTTCCATCATTCTCTAATAAAATTTTATTAAATAGTAAACTATAATAATAAACCTAAAATATGTAATTAGATAAAAATTATATATATTTATATTTTAAAATATATTAAAATAAAAATAAGATTAAATTGGAACAACTAAAGTGTTATTTTTTTATTTTGAATTTTTTATACTAGAATTCAAATATTATTTATATTGAAATATAATTTTAATTTTGTTAATTTAATAAATTTATTGTTCAAGAAAAATTACTTTTATATTAGGAATGTTAGAAATTTTATCCACATTTATTTTACATTCCCACTTGTGAGATAATTTTATCGGTCTATATTATTTTATATCCAACTTTATCCTATTTTGAGTAGATACCAAATGTTAGATAGGATAAAATTATCATATTCTAAATTTTATCTTGAATGTCAAACACAGCTTAAGAGTCTATAGACAAATCGTACATGGGCTAGCTATATGTGTTTCAATAAGCAAAGTGAGAGAGTGCATCCAAAATTTGGGCTTCAAACATTGAAAAGTTCACATTTATCGGGCATTCTTGGAACATCGATCGAATTTGTTCAATAAGAAAATATCCAACTTTCGAATGTCACAAAATAATCTAGTGCATTAGGGATTACCAACTTTTCATTTGATCTACACTCTCCATTAAACTAGATAGTTAAAGCACTCCATAAGTAAACAGAGTGAGTCAGCTATTCTTTTCCCAACCTAAAAACTAAGGTAAAATAATTTTTATTCTTGACTTGGAACAGTATTTGCAGCATGTACGATGATAGGTTAAAGTACCATTCTCGCTCTCGTTACGACAGAGGACAATAAAAAGTCTCCAATTTTTGGTTTTGGTAGGTGAGATATTGAATATGTCCCTTGACCTCGAGTCAACCTCGGAAGCATCTCGATACTTAATTTCCAATAATAAGCAAGTCTTCTGCCGAAGCCATGGCTTCGCCAAAAAAATAATGATAAAAAAATGCCTAAAGAAAAGAAGTAAAGATGTCAAATCACAAGCTTTAGAATTAGAAACCTAAGTTGCGTACATCCAAATTAACTTCAAGATCAATCATTGCGTCTAATTGCGTGGTCCCATTTTGCAAGCGGAAGTTGTTGACGGGCCTTTTCGTGTTGGGCCTACGTCTTGGGCCCATTTAGGCCCAACAGCACGGGGCCGCTGGCGAGCCCGACGGCGGCGCGAAGGTGCGAAGCGGGGAGAGCGCTCCTCGCTTCCTCCGGCGGGAAGAAAGAAAAGGAAGGAAGGAGGAGCGGATCGCCGGCGCGATTTTCGGCACCGACGTTCTTCTAGGGTTTCGCGGTCCCCATTCCGGCGGGAGGATTTCCGGCGCCGGGGGAGCAATCGGAGTCGCGATAGTGGTCGCCGGTTCGGAGGCGGCGATGGAAGTCGGCGACGTGTTGCAGGAGCTGTTGGGCGTGGAGGTGGAGCTTCAAGACGTCCAAGGTCTCTGTCTCTGTCTCTGTCTCTGTCTCTCTCTACGATGGTCGCCATTAGCTGTTCCTTGTTGCGCGACGACTGCAATTGATGTCGGGAGTGAAGTTTTCGATATAGCAAATCAGGAACGGCTTGAGTATGCTGGGATCGTTTTGCAGGAACTGAATCGTTCTGCTCATGCTGAGAATTTCGTTTCAGAAAAGAACCAAAATGGGGCCTGTGAAAGTCCCCGGTTTTGTGCATTTTGCTCGTTTAATTAGCTCGGGGGTTGATTTTGTCGGCCGCTTTGTTCTCTATGATTGGCGGCCTTTTGGGGTTGCTGTTTGTTTTGATTCTTTGCCGACTGTCGTGCAGACCAGATAAAGGTGTTGCTTGATCGGCAAGAGAAGCTGTATGAGCGGCAGTCTGAGCTGAAGTCTTTGTTGGAGGCATGCGAGGATGTTGGCAGCCCAGTGAAGGATGGTGCTTCGACGTCCATGGAAGATTGGTCGGGCACTTTCGACTGGGATGCTCGAGCTGACGATGTCAAATTCAACATTTTTGGGATACGCAAGTATCGCGCGAATCAGCGGGAGGTTAGCGCTGGAAATATCCCTGTTGCAGTTTTAGTTGTTATGCTGGAGTTAATAGGAGGAGCTGAAGTTCTTGCCTAATTTTGGGATCTTTTAAATTAGTATTTTGCTCTGTATACTTCATGTTCACACTGTGATTTGCCTTCCCATTTGAAATCATAAAAATGCACTCCCTTTGTTAATGTAAGTTTTTACAATCATATCAGAGTAATCCAAATGTATTTATCCACATAAATATTTCTTCAGAGTGATAGCAATGAATTGAAAGTTTCATATACTACTATTCTGACTCCATCTGCTGAAAGTCAGACTCATTGTCATGTTTTCTACTAAATCTATCGACTGGGGTTCCTGTCATTACTTTTGTACAAATGTCTGTCTAGCTTAATGTATTTGTAATGGGCATGTCTTCCATTTGTTGCCTTAACCCAACATGTTACTGAGAATTGCCTGTTCCTTGTTTCCAGATCATAAATGCCATTATGAGTCAAAGAGATGTCCTGGTCATCATGGCTGCTGGTGGTGGCAAAAGCCTCTGCTACCAGCTTCCTGCCATTCTTCAGGAAGGAGTTGCCCTTGTTGTCAGTCCTTTGCTTTCTTTGATTCAGGATCAGGTGTTTTCCTATCTTCTGTTCTCTTGAGAATATGTTATACTTTGGGAAGTTTGTAGTGACATAAACTTATGCAATATTACCATTGCCTAGGTGATGGGTCTGGCTGCATTGGGCATTCCAGCACATATGTTGACATCAACAACTGGCAAGGACAATGAAAAGTTTATATACAGGGCGCTTGAAAAGGGTGAAGGAGAGCTGAAAATACTATATGTTACTCCAGAAAAGATATCCAAGAGCAAGAGGTTCATGTCAAAGCTGGAGAAATGCCACCATGCAGGGCGTCTTTCTTTGATAGCAATTGATGTAAATATCTGAATTTTCTTTCTGGTTTTGGTCTTAAGTGATCTCTGAGCTTTAGTGTTGGTAAATTTTGGTTTTGAGCAGCCTATGTTTCTTTGTACATGGCAAGGTGATATAACTTTCCACTTCGAACTTGAAAGTTACGCTACTTCATAATGATCGATAGACAAGATTATCATAATGTCTTAAACCAAGGATGGTGGATCAATTAGACTGCTTCAAGTGATAACAAGCTTAAGAAATGTACTTATACTGATCTGTTGATCTGAGTTTGGTTGCCAGTTGTGCTGCCTTAAGTTGAGACTGCACCTAAGGCTTAGCATTTAATACTGGTTTTGACTAATTTCGAAGAATCAGCTAACTAGTTTTTGTATTACATTGTTTATGGAGCAGCACCTAGGATTCAAATCAAGGACTTCATTCTGAAGGTCAAATGATCAAGGATGTTTGATCCAGTTTACGTGTGACTTCGTTAAAAGCTGGAAACATGATGTACGATTATCATATTTTGGATACAATGAGCTTTTCGAATGCATGTGATTAGTTGCAGAAGTTACTGGATAGCACTGTCCAACTTTGATTTGTTTTCTTCTGCTGCTTCCTTTCTGTTGATTGTCTTTGAAGTAGGTATAGTCTTGACAACTGCTTGCTCAGGATTGTTTATTAAGTAGAGAAACTTAGAAAGATAGTAATTTTAGCGAACTTATAGTTGGTCAACATCTTAGACTTGTCACAGCAAAAAAAACATCATAGATTTGTCAAGATGTGACTTTGCTTATCTATAGAGGGCGATAAAAGAGGAAGAAGTAGAAGGAAATGTCATTGTGTCTTCTTCCCCTTAATTGTGCACATCAATGCTGCCTTTTAGGCACTTGTCTTTCGTGATCATAACCTATGGACCGTTAGGTTAAACATGCTTTTACAAACTAATAAATGCCACTTCAACTAATTGAATCTTGATGTCAATGTCCATCTTGGTAAGGCCGAATATGGTCATGTGGTTGGTTGTACTAAGTCCTTGCTTGTCTGTAAACTGCAGGAGGCACACTGCTGTAGTCAGTGGGGTCACGACTTTCGGCCCGACTACAAAAACCTTGGTATCTTGAAGACTCAGTTTCCCAGTGTTCCTGTGGTTGCTTTAACTGTATGTCTTCTCATATCTTCTTTCTATTGATTTTGTGGATGACATGGCTACTTATGTAGTTAAATGTACTAATTTAAAGAATTTGCGATCTCATGAATCGGTCATCTTATTTTTACAGGCAACTGCTACTTGGAAAGTACAAAACGATCTGATGGAAATGCTGCAGATCCCCAAGTGCGTTAAGTTTGTCAGCACTGTTAACAGGCCAAATCTCTTTTATATGGTATGTCATTGATTGATTTATTGAATCTTTAATTTATATGCTGCATACCAGATAGCCAATGTCTATTATGGATGCACTGCAGGTACGAGAGAAGTCATCTGTTGCTAAAGTGGTTATTGAAGAAATTGCTGAATTTATACGGGAATCTTATCCCAATAATGAATCCGGGATAGTTTATTGCTTCTCTAGGAAGGAGTGTGAACAGGTTAAGTCCATCCGTCAACTCCTTTGCATTCTCTTTTTCGGCTGGTGTAGTGTTTTTCATTAGATGACATTCTTCCAATTCGCGTGCAAGTGGGGCTGCAAACTGAGATTAAATTTAATATATCATACTAGTGTTTTAGATCATCGATTCATAACATCCTTTCATCAATTCTTTTACTTTCACCATTATGTGCTCTTTTTATGATTTTCAATTTTTGTCAACTAATTTGCATGACTAATTCACTAAATTGTTACTTGTTAGACTATATCTCCTTGTAACAGTTGATTAGAAAAAGAAGGTCAAGAATTTATGTGGGGCATTTCTTAATTTCTCCTTAGGTGTCAGCTCACATTTTTGGTTCACAAGTGAAAATGATAGTATTGACAATAATGTCACAGAATTGACAGAATGGATCGAATATATCTAATATACTGTGATATGGTGCACCCATAGGAACAAAGTCTGGGAAATTTCCTAAAGTTGCTAGGATTGCTGGCTTCATAGTAATAAATAGGTCTGTGTTGATTTAGTGAAAAGGGCAATGTTATTTTCTGTTGAGGATGCCACATACCATTGTTCTTAGAATCACATTTATTTTTGTTTTTACTACAACAATTGGTGAAGTCACTGAATTACTTTTCTATGCTTACATATCTGTACTTTCTTTGTAACTAATATTATACACTCATTTCTGACATGTATGGTGTAGAACAGGTTGCAAAGGAGTTACGTGATAGAGGAATTTCAGCAGATTATTATCATGCAGATATGGATGTAAATGCTCGTGAGAAAGTTCATCTGAGGTAAACATGGCCTTTGCATGCTCACTTTGTATGTCAATAAGTTCCATGACTCTCTCTCTCTCTCTCTCTCTCCGTGACTGTTCACTTGCAAGATTTTGGTGCCATTCTACCCTAGGTTTGACTGAAACAGAGACCAATGGCATAATCACCAGCAGAATTACTAATGATGATTGCTGCCTTATGTATTCGTGATAAATCAGTCTTGTTCTGTCCAACTGTGCCATTTCATTATCTTAATCAAACGGAGGGTCTCTAAGTTTTACATGGGCTTTATCTGCTGCTAAAAGAACATTAACCTGAAGTAGAGCAATCTTTTGACTGTAGCTGAACTAGTGTGATATCTTGACAATGTGTTCGACCTGCAAAGTTGTGGTATGCTTATTTAATCACACTACAGAAAGAAGATTTCAAAATGCTCAAACATTGATAAGAAAGTAATGATGGAGCACACAGATATGCACAGGCACACACAGCTCTCAACTATGCTTCAATGCCCATTCCCCTGCCACGGAGAGAGATAGTTAGCTAAAGGTCCATTTACGCACTCTCGGACATTTTTCTTCCTGCATAGATGTGCTTGACCCTTTAATGTTTGTCTGTTGCAGGTGGAGCAATGGCAAGCTACAAGTAATTATAGGGACGGTATGTGTATGCAAATAAATTATATGCTTTTATCTAAGTCACTTTACCATTCTTTTTCCTCATGGTTGTAGGTGGCATTTGGAATGGGAATTAACAAACCTGATGGTTAGTATTGCAAAATGCTATGTATATGTGTGGATTTCTTTCTCAAATGTCTCTTACTCTTTGAATAGGAATTAGTTGGTCATGCTTATTAATCTAAAGCAGTCTTAACATTCATAGCTCCATTTCTGAGCATTAGAAATTTTTTACTAAACATACTCTTTGATAAAGTCATCTGCCAGATTTGCCTCATTTTGGAGTTCTTTTCACTAATTTAGGTTGCTGTGTAATTCATCTAATAGAGCATCTGATGTTGATGGACTTGTGAGAAGGCTAGTAGATTCCCTTTTTACCCTTCAGGGAAAGTAAAACCCGTTGTCATCACCTTCTATTATTCCAGGGTTAACTAAATTTAGCTTCTTACTAAATGAAACACATTGAAGAGATCTACTGCCGGAATTAATGCACGGTATGTGCAAGAATGGACATTCAAGATTGAGTACCTTGTGTCACATCTGAATTTCTGAATTTGTGAAGAGGAAATAATCCCAACCCTCGAATGCATTATAGATTATCAGTACTGGAGCGCCATGCCTGTCTCCTGTGTGCGTGCTTTACTGTGCCTGTGTGGAGAGGCTCTCCTGTATGTGGCCTTATTTGTGGAACCCTTAGCAGCCAAAATATTTAATTTTTCGGTTTATGCATATACCTGTCGAAGCACTTCTATTTTTAATCTGATGTCAAGTGTTACTGCTATTTCTGTCTGGTTGTGTACTTAACATCATTATTTCTCGTAGTCAGGTTTGTCATCCATCACAGTCTGAGTAAATCAATGGAAACGTACTACCAGGTTTTCACACTTTTCCTTCTGAACTGTTTTCAATAAAAATCTTTCTTTCTGTAACACCAATTACTTCAGGAAAGTGGGCGGGCTGGAAGAGATGGACTTCCTTCAGAATGTTTACTATATTATAGGGCTGCAGATGTTCCTAGGCAGGTATAAATTTTCTTTTGGTTACTAATTTTTATATTCTAGTGTACTGTTCATCCATGAGATGTCATTCTTTCTTGGACAGAGTTCAATGGTCTTCTACGAGAACTCTGGGTTGCAAAACCTATATGACATAGTACGGTACTGTCAGGTACTGTCCTTTTTTGCCCTCCTAGCACTGCACAGGTTGATGATCTTAGCAGTTTTCAGTTTTAAATATAGGGTGGCCTTGTACAGCCATGCAGTATACATGTCATTTAAATGGGGTCTTCCTGCATAGAAGGGCACCGCATTGCTGGTTTTGGTAATTTTGGTGGAAAAATCAATTTGAGCATGACAAACTTATGATGCTAAGAGTATGTGCCCATAAGACTATGGAGTTTAATATCCAGTGTGCTGGATTATTCCTACTCTTACTACAATTGGAAATGCCGCATTACAGGTATCTGTAATCATATTGAAATGTTACGCTCCAATCCTTACTACATGAAAGTGTCCTCTAACTCATGGTGCAAAGTTTGGACACTTTGCCAAGGTCCCACGTCCTTACTGTTTATAAATTGCCAAATCAGACATCAGAATCGTACCTCACCCAACACTTGTTCCCTAGTGTATTTAACATAAGTAAATGGATAAGTTCCCTCTGCATTCACGCATTCCGTTGGTGGATGTGGTAATGTATGTTTGCTAAATAAATTTCAAATTTCTTACTCATTCTTCTAGAATTTTTCATTTTTGTCCTTACTAATTAATTGCTTTATGCTGTCCATGGGCAGACTAAAAGCTCTAACATTTTTTCTGCTCTGTCCTTAATTACCGTTATTTGTGACATTGTGGATGTTTAGGAGAATAAAATCTTCTACCTGAATAACCTTTTTTTTCTATTATAGCCTTAAAGATCATTTAATTTGTCATTTTCATGAAACTCTTTCTAAGTTGTTTCTGGTGTTACAGAGTAAAAGACAATGTCGCCGAAGTGCCTTTTTCAGGCATTTTGCTGAAGCAGTGCAAGACTGCAATGGTATATCTGTTTATTATGATAGTTTTTTCAATATATAATGTTAGAGATGCTATAAATTTCTAGTAAGATTGTTTACTGGGTGAGGTGAATCATATGTTTGCACAAGCAAATTATCTCCTGTAGAGGTCTTGCTTGTTTAGCTTCCATTGCAGTTTGTCACTTCACTCAGTAAATTGATTTTAGTAAATTTTCTCTTTATAACTGGCATTGTTTTAGTTCAATGTCTTAAAATTGTTTAATGACTAAATCATGATTTCCCTGCCATAGGAATGTGCGACAACTGTGCCTTCTCTAATGAGATCAAAGAGATAGACGTATCTGGTACATTACCTTGGACTTTCAATCTTCATCTGATATGTGCATTTAGCTTTTAACAAAAATTTGATAAAGATTAAGGCGTTGGATTTTATCTTTTTTCTCTTATGTTTTTCTTTTCCTTTCTATGGCCATACACGTCCCTTATTTGTGAGTTCATTTTTTAGATGTAAATTTCCCCTTTCTGATTATTAAACCTTGGCTCTGGTCAAATTTGTTAATGTTAACCAATGTGGTGTGGAACTAAGGCCTCACTTAGAATAAAGTGCATCCAATTAATTGGAGTGGACAGACTTAGGGTGCGTTTGGTTGGACTTTTGGGGAAAATATTAAGGAAAATGCGGAGGACTTTAAGTTTAAAGGGTTTTCCAAAATGCAAATTGTAATTTGAAAATCCATTGTGAAATACCTTTGAGCAAAATAGTGTTCGGAGGAATTATGTTTATAGAGGACTTTTGTGATTAAAAGAAGAAAAAAAAAAAAAAATCGTCGAAAGAAAAAAATAAAGAAATTGGCCGGCAAGGGAAGGCGGCTGCCGGTGATCGAAATTTGTTGCTGGCGGCCAACATCTGAGGTTGCAAGACCTCAGGCGGCCCTTAGAGACAATTGCGCGACCTCAGGTGGCCCTTCATGGAGGTTGCGCACCAAATTTGGGTCGCAGCAACGCAACTTGTGGGAGGTCTCCATGGCTCGCTGAGGTTGCGCGACTGACCGGTGACAGTTGCCAGTGTAGCCACGGCCACGCTGGCCTCTTTCCAACCCGTTGCCGACCCATCACAACCACACCGGCTGACATCTAAGACATCTAAGGTCGAAGAAGATGAACAGTGAATCATGAGGGCAAAACCGGAAAAACAAAAATTGAGTGAGGATAGTTTTGGAACAAAATTTTTATACTAAACCCTAGAGAGGGCCTTCCGAGAGTGCTAAAAGCCCAAGGCAGTCTAGGACCTACCTTGGGCTTTCGGCCTTTCAAAGGCAAACTTTCCCTCAAGGTGGTTTTCAAAAATTTTACCAAACACCCAATATTTGGCCAAATGGGCTTTGGACACCCAAAGCTCCTTCCCAAGGCCATTCCTTTAGAAATGGAAGTGCAATGGCTTAAATATCGTGCACTGGAATATATCCTCTACAAAATTTTCCCACCTCTCTCATGTCTTTTTGTTTTCTAAAGAATGACATGTTTTTTTCTTTATATTCTTCGCATCAAGCTTCCTACTAGCTTTATTTCATATCTTTTTAGCTTTCAATGCCAGTAGTTTAAAGCTGCCTTCTAGGATGATCAATAATTCGGCTTTGACTGATCTTGTCTGCAGGCCATGCAAAGCTTGTCATTTCTTTGCTTCAAGATGTACAGGAGAAGGATCAGAGATTGACCATGTTGCAGCTGGTTGATAAAATAAAGACAATGCAAAAGGAGTTAGGTTGCTTTTTGTGCATATTAATATTATATAATAAATGCATGTAACATTAAAATGAATGCGTACTTGTTGGGTTTGTTTGTGAAATTCTCTAGTGATTTGATTGCTTCTCTTGTAAATATCCATTGTGGTATAGAACCTGTAATGTAGTTCTTTGGCCCTTAAACTTGATGGCTTCATTCTCTAGTTTAACATGATATTCAGACAGCAAATAAATAGAGTAGTCCAGCTATGTTATTTGTACCCAATTGTCTCCAAATTTGTGGCAGTCTTATATAGATTGTGGCAATGAGACTCATGTTGAAGTGATAAATGATATAAGATATGTATAAAGATCCTTGAAGAATCGGGTTAAATCTTAGTTATTATAGATAAAAATACATCTGCATGGGACAAAGCAATTAAGTTTGTCCTGAGTCTTTCCTAGAGACAATGTTATTGGGTATCAATCATACAGTTTCGGCAGTTAGCTACAAATGGATAGGTTTCTGTAAATGGGTTTTCCTTTTGTTCTAATACTGACAAATCTCCTATTATGAGATGCTATCCATTTATTTTGAATGATCTGTTTTTCTTTCTTGATGATGCCACTCTAGGAGTCTGTAGCTCCCTTTTGCAATTGTCCCTTCTTCCAGCTTTAATTTTTCTTTCATGTTATCTTTTCTGCTGTGTATCTTCTCCAGGTTCTAATCTTAAGAAGGAGCAATTAGAGCAACTGGTGATACAGTTGATACTGGATCGAGTGTTGGTAAGAACTTAGATTCTCCTGACCTTTTAACTTATTTTTGTGATTTTTCTGCTGTATTATTGTCAGTTTGTTTGGGATGAGAATGAGTACTTGGATCTGTGTCCGTGGTGGATGCAAGAGAAATTCTTAATCACTCTTGCCAAATAACAGTCTTTTGATGTGGTTAATTTTCTCAAGGGTGAAGACATAATTGAATTATAATTTTATTTTATATCTTTTTAGAACTATAAATAAGATGTTACACCTGTGTGATTTCCTCATTCTAGAGTTCTTTTTTTTTTTTCCTGTGAAGAGCTTCCTTGATATATACACCTGCTAGTCAAATGTTCAAACTCTCTTGGTGAGTTCTAAGTCTTGTTTTGATTGTGTAGAAAGAAGAATATCAGCATACAGCTTATGCTACAAATGCTTATGTGACACTTGGACCATTGACAAAGCAAGTTTTGCAAGGTACAAAGATTCTATCTTCACAGCATGTGTCACTTTTTAGTTTTATTGCATGTCATTAACATCTGATTCCCTTGTGTTCTAAATACTACTAAGTGAGGTTTGCAATGGCCAGGATGCTCTTGTTTCTAGAATATCTGCATTTGGCATGCCTTTTTTATTAATGAAGTTCCCTTAGGGGCATACCCTTGAGGTTCATCTTTCAGGGATTTTTCACTTGCTGATTTTTCAATCTGTTTAATAGATTATGAATATCTTAGCATATTTCTTGTGAAATCAAAACTAGTATCTTGTGCATCATGTGCACATGTTTCAAAACTTGTAGTATGAAGAATTCTCTTCTTCTAGTTCTTGAGATTTATGTAACCTACGATTATTTTTAATTGCAGCGGACGCCTGTTGAGATTGCTTATCCTTGATTAAATTGTTTCTTTGTTTGAGATAATGTGAATGTGGTCACCTTGGAGTAGTCACTTGTCCATTGTTGATAGCACTAAAAATTAAGTAGTTGTGTGATGTAAGATTGGTGTTTTAATCTCATCTTCCTGCAATGGATATGTCTTCACATATCTCAGGAAGTGGAGCAGCATGTTTTGCAAATTCCATCAGTGTGCCTCTTTATAGCTAAGCAAGTCAGTGGTTGGTGAAATTCTGATCAGAGCTTTCCAATGCCGATATTGAGATTGGCCATACACCAGTGCTCTGGGGAGCTTGACCACTGGCATCATATTTTTTTTAAAGCCAATATTTTTCCACCACTGTGTCATCAACTTCCTAATCTGTCCAGATAATTAAAAGGAGAATAAGTGGTGGCCTACATTTACTATGGCTAAGAATTTCTGTTCTTATAATTCACTGGTTTCCCATGCAATTGGATGACACGAAAATTGTGTCGATCTGATTTTGTACTGATCTATCCATATGGGTCTCGCTGTCCATCTTGACAAAAGCATTAATGTCCATTTGTCAAACCTCTCCCTACTTGGACACTTGAGAAGGGAGTGCATGTTTATCCTGAATGCTGCTTCACATTTCTTAGAAATAGCTAATGCTTACCCATCAAGTAAAAGGTAACTGCAATTTCAGATTATTTGAGGACTTTATTTTGAGGTATGAACAAAGGAATAATTCTGAAGTCATGCTTATGACCGAAGATAAGGGGGCAGTTGACACTTTTGCTTTTCCTCTGTTTGTGAATCTTTTTGAGTTCATACTGCAGACATGGCTACTATTCTCATGCTGGTTCATGACAAGGGATTTGTGCACTGATAATTTTTACTCCTTGTTAGTCAGAATAATTATTAAGCTTTTGCGTTCAACCTTCACATGAACATTTGCTTATTGCTCTATCTTAGTTTAAGGTTGCAAGTGATATGCCTATGTTGTAGGTCCAACAGCTTGTGTGAGAGAATGGGATGTATTCTAACACCAACAATGCTTATTTTCACGCAGGAAAGATGATGATTAAGCTTGAGGTTTTAAGCGATCAGAAAAGAATGAACGACAATATCAAACATACTAAGCGTGGCCTGACCACCTCTGGTTTGGAGTTTAAACTTGATGAGCTGCGAAAGGAACTCTCTTCTATCCATGGGGGGATATTACCGCATTCAGTCTTGACAACTCAACATATAAGCATGATTAGCGCCAGAAAACCCAGCTCAATAGAAGAGGCAAGTGTTGACTATATTTTGCACTGAGAATAAATATCTTCTGGTTCAAAGTGTAGCATAAATATGCTTACTTTCTTCGTCAAGAAGAGTTTACTTGATTATGTTTCCATGAAGATTAGGAAAGCCTGTGGAACATATATTTTGGAAATCTTGAAAGGCAAGTGTTAATCACATCAACTGAGCTCATTTTTCTGAATGCATCCAAATCTAAACAATCAGCTTATGGACCTGTGTGCGATTGATTGGGGAAAACATGATTTGTTCAGAGCTCCTTTGAAATTCACGCTACATAGCTCAGAGCAGTTTTAGTTCTTAACTAATTTACTAAATCCAGTAATGTTGGTAATTCCTTAATTGTATAAAAGAGGTTGTGCTGCCAAAAAAATGAATGAGACAATTTCACTGCTTCTCTTTTTGGGTATTTGTTGTCACCTGGACGAGGACTTACCACACCATTAATTGTTCTGGCAGCTGGAGAGCATAATTGGGAAGCTCAAGGCAGGGAAGTATGGGAGTAGAATTCTTGAAGAAGTCGAGAAGTACGAAGGCTCTGATCAGCCTGACAAGAATTCATCACGTAAATGCCAAAGCATTGATCGTAGAGCATCCAAGAGACCAAAGACAAAACCTCTTGTTCTTATAGAGACAAGTGAAGATGAAGAATGAAAAATTCTTTCGCATCTCTTGAGCCATTTTGTTGAAGTACCGTGAATTTACTCAAACGGATGGGAATTTGATATGCGAAGTAGATTCGCACGCTATGGTCCTGTTTGTAGTTTGCCTCAAACAGGTGAATTTTGATCTATACAATATATATTCGTCCTCCTCTTTAGGAGGATGGGCAGGCAGTGGATCAGTTACTTAGCATGGTCGTATTTTTGGGGCTCAAATTGTGACTCCTTGGTTGTTTAGGGAATTTCAAATTAGCCGAGGATGCACTGGAAAATTCTTGCTTGCTAGCCTCGCTTCTCTCTCTCCGGTACCGTACTTAATATTGACGGTCGATGATCATCCTGAAGTTGGGGTCACATAGTTTTATTGCACGGCCAATGACACCACTGCCTTATCTTCCAAAATTATGGCAAATGCGTAGCAGCTGCTCGAAGGACGTAGTTTCTTTTGTTTCATCGAGCATTCATTCAAGCTTTTTACCTAGAAATCTCATGTGTCCTCCTCCTTACCTTAAAAGTATATGTTTCTTCTGAATCTATTTGTATCCCTCCCTCCATATGTACTCAAATCAAATGCAGGTTCACAGTCTGAAAAGAAGCTTCATTTGCCTGGTTACATCTATGACTCACTAATCCGAGTGCGAATTTCATTGTCCAATGCGACACATCGGAAAAGGAACTCGAAGGTCCTTTTCCGACTGGCAGGGGTTTCGATTCAACTTGCGAATCAACTGAAATTGGTATGGACGGTCTGGTTCTGGAGGGAACCGGTTTGGCTTCACTGTCGCACTCCATTAGCAAGTTCTGTTGAGTCTACCTTGGAGCCGGCGGTTTTGTTTTTCACTCCAGCGACAAAATACAACTTACCCAAATCAAAGAGGAAATCTATTCCCAGGCCATCAAGGTTGCGCATGACAAAATTTCTGGATTTTTTAGAAATTGATTTTTCAATTTATATTTCAGAAATTGAGAAGTTAAAAATTTTAGCTTCTAATTTCTTCTTTAAATCTATTTTTAGAATAGAAATCTACGAAATGAAAAATCTAATTTAATGGATTTTTATTCCAAATGTTCAGAAAAATAGAGAAATATAAATTCTATTATTCGTGTCTAAGTTAAACTCATTGCAAAGCCAAAATGAATACGAGAGGAATTGTTAATGGGCGTTGTTCTGAGTTTCGTGTTAATTATAATATCCGGATTATAATGTAACACCCTTTATTTTAGTTCTATTTAGATAATATTTGTCTTATTGGTATAAATTTAAGTTTTTTTATGACACAAAAAAGGGTCTAGGGTATTTAAGAATTTTTAATGATACAAAAATAAAATAAAAGTTTTAGATATTTGGGTCATAGTTGATAATAATTTGAAGTTTCTTTATGATATTAAATTCGAAATTAGAATATCTTTATCCCGAGAAGTCTTGAGCTCAAGAACTTCGTATAGGCTCGCATCATTATTTGAAGAGGGAGAATTAAGGTAAATCAATGAGTGAGATCTTTTTTATTTTATTTTATTTTATTCTAGTTCTCATTTTTAAATTTTTGGCCAACTTCTTTATAAGGCATGATAGTTAAAAACCCACACGTAAATCTAAATTACTCCCACCCGAAATCATTAAAAAGATAGAGATTCGGACTCCCACCTATCCCTTCCGGCATGAGAAGGGGTTGACCGGTTGAGCAAGATCTAATTAAGCCATTATTTTTAATATAATAAAAGGAAGTTATATTTTTGAGAAATTCTGTAATGCAGTCTGATGTGGACATCATTAAGTCATATCAAAGAAACACGAACACGCTATTTAAGATTTTTGACCGAAATTCTAGAATTTAAAAAAATTATTTTCCGCTTCCCCGTCCTTCGTCGATCGTTCCCCCATCGTCTTCCTTCGATTTACATCATCGCCGCTCCCCGCTCCCCTCGCCCCTCTTTCTGCTCCGGTTAGGTTTCCGGCGAAGCTCTAGGGATAGCCATGAAGCTCTCCTTCAACGCCTCCAAGAAGCCCCCGAAGCCCGCCGCCAAGCCCCTCTCCGCCCCCTTCGGCTTCGCCGACGCCGGCGACGGCCGCGGGGAGGCGCCGTCCTCGTCGGCGCGGCGCGAGGAGATCACCCAGTTCGAACCCTCCGATGTCGCGGCGGACGGCAGGAGCCGGCTGGTCATCCCGCCGAAGCCCAACGAGTGGCGCCCCTCCAAGAAGATGAAGAACCTCGACCTGCCTTTCCGCCCCGAGGAGGGCGCCGCCGGCGATCTCTCCCGGTTTCAGTCCCAGTCCAGGTCCCTAGAGGAGGAGGCCAACGCCGGCGCCGTGTCGTACGGCCTCACCGTCCGTCGGAGAGAGAACGGCGACGAGATGTCGGTGGAGGGTGAGGGTGAGGGTGAGGGTGAGGTCGAGGTCAAGCCCGAGGCGCCCGAGAAATCGGGGAGGCTGGATGATTCCGGGCTGAAACTGAGGGAGGAGCTGGCGAAGTTGGGGGATGATCCGGGGTACGAGGACATGCCTGTGGAGGAATTTGCGGCGGCGTATCTTAGGGGTTATGGTTGGCAAGAGGGGAAAGGGGTGGGGAAGAACGCCAAGGAGGATGTTCCGATTAGGCAGATTGAGAAGAGGGGCCGAGAGAGGTTTGGGCTGGGGTTTGAGCCCCAGAAGCCAGTGCCGGAAGTGGAGGCGAACGGGAGGGATAGTCGGGGAGGCGATGGGAGGTTTCGAGTGGGTAAAGAGATGAGGATTGTTGGGGGAAGTAGAGAGGACTTGTTTGGATTGAAGGGGACAATTGTGGAAGTAGTGGGCGGCGGCGAATCGGTGATTCTGAATCTCTCAAGGAGAGAAGAGGAAGTCAAGGTCAGGATCAAGGATCTCGCTGAGTTGGGTTCTGCTGAGGAAGAAAAGTTTTTGAGGAAGATGAAGGAGCTTCGTATCAAGAATGATAGCTCTGGAAGTCGTAGAAAGAGTGGAGATGAAGTGAAGAGAGATGTTCGAAATGGTGGAGATAAGAGGGGTGACAGTGGTAAAGTTGGGTGGCTGATGAGTCACATTAGAGTTAGAGTGATCAGCAAGAATTTGAAAGGTGGGAGATTGTATCTGAAGAAGGGGAGGGTGGTTGATGTCGTTGGACCAAAGATTTGTGATATATTGATGGATGAGAGCAAAGAACTTATTCAAGGTGTAGATCAAGATTATCTCGAGACTGCATTACCAAAGCGTGGGGGTCCGGTTTTTGTTTTGTCTGGTCGTTATAAGGGTGTCCATGGGAGTCTAGTGGACAGGGATTCTGACAGAGAGACTGGTGTAGTCCGCGATGCTGACAGTCAGGAGTTGTTCAATGTGCGGCTTGATCAAATTGCTGAGTACGTTGGAGATCCAAGCTTAATTGGATATTGATTTGCTCCATGCCCCAACAGTGTGAAAAGGATGGTAGGTGTTCCTGTTTGACATGTCTCCTATTTAGTAATCAGGCAGTTTGAGGTCACATTTGATTGATGCATTCGGTATTAGCAGTTGCTTGAGGTGATGGTGATGGCGTTAAGTAAATTTTTCTGTTGTCCATTAGATTCATACTATGTACATTTTGAGATATTAAGTAAGTTCTACCAGCTGAAGCGATTCCTTTGTCAAATAAGAATATTAAGGTATTGTTTTAGTATTCTTCTGTTATTCTTGTTGTCGGTCTATTTTATTGCTAAGTTACATATAGTTGATGAGAGTAAAAGAAAAAAGTTGAGAAGTAACGGAGATCAAAAGAAGAAGATAGAGCACGGAGAAAACAGTTTTTTGTTCATTTATTTTTTCACTTTGAAATTTACTAAATAATTGGATGTTCATATGTTGAGCTGTAATGGCAGTAACAACAAATTGCAGGCTTGACTAGTTGGATCTCAACCTCATAACAGGAACTTATTCTGATGACACTCCAAAAGCATTTTGCTTTAAACGATTTTGATTTTAAGTTGTTTGGGAAGGACATGTATGGATATACCCTTTGATAGTGGACCAGATCAGTGACAGTGGTTCCAAAATGTTGTGCATGGTGGAAGTAGAGAGTGTGGATTTCTGAAGATGGTACAGGTGGACTTATGATATCTTGTCCCAGTCTTATGATTGTCAATATACAAATATAGGTAAAAAAAGCAGTTAAGTTTCATTATACAGTGAAATTTAAATTCCAATCCCTTGGTCGTGATTTTATTTATTTGCGTCAAAAGGCATTAATGAGTTGAGTCAAGAGGATCTGCTTACTAAGTGAGGCAATGCTGAATTACTTAACCTTTCTGCTCTTAGCTGGGGGATTTGGTGCAATCAATTAGTATCTCTGGATTGAACCAATCAACCATTCAATTAGTTTCTCCATGTGCTTGGTGGCTGGCCAATCACTGCTAGATAGGCATATGAATGAGTTTGTTAAGTTGGGATTTTGTAATTCTTTGGCATGGTTGATGAGCTCTAGTGGTGCCAAATTTTATTTATTTATTTATTTTTGTGGGGGGGGGGGGGGGGATGTGTTGAAGTTGTGGCAAAAGTTTTAAAACTGATGAAGCTGCTATCTGTTAAGGCTGATTTTATTTGGTCTCAGTTTGTAAAGAAGTTTTCTGTTAAACTTATTTGTTGGGGTTCCCTTACTTGTGTTAACTTGATAAACCTAACCAAAGTGATAGTATTTGTTAAGGAAATAATTTTGTCATCAACAGTAAGACTATGATCCCTCTTTCTCGCACCTAATGAAAATTGTCATAGCTAATGAATTTTCTATTTCTTTGCAGCTTGCATTTTTCCTTATGGTTTTCTGTAATGGAAATAATTTTCTAGCTAATGTTAGCAATTAAATGAAACTCACTACTTAGCTTCTTAGCTGGTATTGCTTTAGAGCCATATCTCTTAAATGAACTAAGTTCATGGTTTGGTTTGGTTTGACTTTAAACCTTATTAAATTGATTTTGGTGAAATTTCTAACTGAAATTCGTTGTTTTTGTTTTTGATTTAAAGTATACTCCAAACAGACCCACGAACCATAAACATCCTTGTTAACACAAAATGCGATATTTTTTTTTTTTTAAGTACAGTTGAAACAAATTGATATTAATGCGGTTCAACTCTATTTTTAGTGCCCACTTTTTCTTCCTTACTCATGAGTGTTTGCATTTTGCTCTTTTATCTTGAATGGAAGACATTGAAAGGACCAGAAAAAAAAAAAGAACCTGCTCGCAATGATTCTATTATCTGGCTAACTACAACGGAATGGAAGGAAATTCATTTACTTACTGGTGGACCCATAAAAGGTCTCTCCAAAGTCAGAGGTAAATGGATGGAAGTTGACTTGTGTCTATAACATATAAATGTAATCACAAGAATATACTTAGTAAAAGTGGTAAGCAAGAAGCATGAGAAAGAAAAAGGCTACTCAAGTCTACCAGTCAATTTTATTTTCCTCCGCATAGTTTTCTCCATTACGCATCTAAACAAGGGAAGGAATTACAGATTTTGTCCAGTGTCTACATCTTACCTTCCTATATTAATTTTTTCCCCACAATACTTGACTTTTGCCGCATAATTGCTTTTCTGCATACCTCGCCGCTTTTTTCTTACACTTCACATCCGATTATCAGGGTTCTCGCTAGTATTTGCTCATGGAGAATTGGATCAGTTGCTCTTCAGGGATGGGTATATGATGCAATTGAATCACAGGGCCATGGCAAACATTTGCTGAACGCCTAAAATGTTCTGAGGAGCAGCAGATGACCACCCAAGATTTGATACAGATACTTCCTAAATATTCATTGAACCATCTGTGTTTGGATCTTGACATCCACAATTCTCCGTAGTTCACTTGTGTGCGTAGCTCCGTGATGGAACATCCCATCAAAAGTTGGATGTTCAGCCGATTTTGATCAGCACAACTGACATCCAGGTTGCCATAAAAATGAGAAGACTGCAGGCTGCTATGTAGCTAGTCCAGATTACTTCCAGGTGATCGTAGTGAGGAGCTTCTTGCCTCCCTTGTTTCTGTCTCTTTTCCAGTATCCTTTATTAGAGGAGAAAAAGAGGTTTGCTGGATATGTTTGCTGTATTTTCCTCCATTGTGCAGACACAATATCTGCTTCTGCGAGCATTGTGGCGTGGTCTTATCCAGCGTTCATTCTGGACGTGCATCGAGTTTGTCCCTGTACATCGCTCTTGTTTTCCCGACCTGGTTGTGACTCTGGTTTGGTGACTCGGAGGTTGTATTTTCCCTGTTGTTTCCAACTAGTGCCGCTTCCCGGCTTCCCGGTAGTCATGTATTACCTTAGGCATTTCTCAACCCCTTGTTAGAAGGGGCGAGTGGATTTAATTCGATACCTTGAAAGGTTTCATATTTAAGAGACCAAGCAGCGACTCTGCCATAACTCGGATGCGACGAACGGCGACATTCCCAGATGGGTCTCCCCCTTTGCAGTGGTTTTGTTAAGGTAGGGGCGGGCCGGTAAGCGTTCAGCGTTCTGACTAGAAATGATAGCTTGAATTAGAGCGGCTGATTGTCGAACAGATGGTCATGGCCCCTCCCCCTTTGATAAAAGTCTTAATCTAAGTAGCACCGACATTGTACGTGACATGAGATATGATATGTTGACATGTTTCTTAAAAAATGGAAAATTTGGATACGATGGGATACTTTAATTATATATTGTTATATATGTATATGTGATAAATTATTATTTTTATGTTATTTTAATTAAATTAATTTGATTTAAATTTACAAATAAATAAATAATAAAAAAGAGCCTAGAATGAATTTACACTAAAATATTAATTTGCTATTTGTTAATATTATTCATTATTTTAATTTGATAAATTCTATTTCATTTCAATAATTTATAAAACTTTGAAGAGAAAAATAAGTAATTTACATTTGGGATTTGTACGTCAGAGCATGCTGGAAAGAAGAGGTAAAAAAAATTGGGGGAATGAATTATTTGTTACGGAAACGAGAGTTGGAAGACAACAAAAGATTCTGTTTTTCTTACTTCCCCATTTATTATTTTTATCTTTTTTTTTAAATTTACATTTTGAAACTTCATTTAGTGAAAATTTTTAAAATTGATCCTGTGTGCCTCAGTATTACGTGTTGGAATTTTGGACTTATATGTTGGAATTTCAAATTTGAGTATTAAGAAAGTTGATCAAGTGTCAAATTTTATGGACTTGTATGTTGGAATTTCAAACTCGAGTATTGGGAGAGTTGATCAGGTGTCAAATTTTATGGACTTGTATGTTGGAATTTCAAATTGTATGGGAGAGTTGATTAGGTGTTAAATTTTCTAGACTTGTATGTTCATCGAAGAATTGATCGGGTGTCAAATTTTCCGGACTTGTATGTTGGAATTTATGATGACAAACATGTGTATTGATACATATTGAAGTGTTTAATATGATATAAAGACTTTGGGAGAGTGTCGATATTTCATAGGTCTTAAATTATTGCTCATGAAGTTGGTTGAATCAATAACATCGGCGAGATCGTTATTTAGAGCCAAGTTCACTCTTGCGATTTGCCGTCGCTGCTCCCATATACGCCTGTGGAATCTAATTGATCATATGGAATTAATCAGGGTCGGTGAAAGATTACATGAGCAAAATCAAATGATGGGCTATTCGGCCACTCTTTCTAGTGGATGAATGTATGGTTTGAGATAGGTTGCTTTTGTTTATGTCCGCAAGCGCAGGCAACGTCAGCATCGTTACGGACTGATGGGGCCGCACACTGATCTGTTTTTTTTGGCTCGTACCGAAAGGAGCACTACTTTAATAGAGATTCGATTTAGTATATGATGTTATGCACGTCCAACCGATGCACGAAATCATCTATGACTATGACTCTCGTCTAAAATAATAGTCACGTGATTCACACGTTACAAAGATGTGATATGATTGGTTTGTGAGCACTTCATTGTCCAAAAACAATTGCCCCATTTTCTTTAATAAAAGAAACGCATGAAACATTTGAGAATGAATGGTCTCACGGCACATTTGTAACTTTAAGATGTTTCGTCATATTAGGTATAACATTTAAGTGATTGTTTTGTTTTTATCCCTACGGTGTTTTTGTTGTGTTTTCGTCCCTATGGTGTTTTATTATATCTATTATAGATGTGATGCATAGAACTGCCCAATGCCAAATGGGCAAAGCAATTGCATGGATGAAGGACGACTTTTGTAGGTGCAGCTATAGTCCCGAGTGATCCGGAATCTCTCTTTTACTCACATATTTGGATTCTTCGATCGTTTCTCAATTGCAAGAAGTCTTTTTCCCAAATAATTCCTACGCTATTATAGTCTCGAGTGGTTCGGAATCTCTCTCTTACTTACAGTTTTGAATTTTCCGATCTTTTCTCAATTGCAAGAAATCTTTTTTCCGAATAATTCCTACTTTACTCCAACTTGCATTCACACTAGTGGTAACGGGCTCCTTCTAAAATAAGGGGGTAATGCCGAATCAAATTGAAAAGACTTCTTTTTTTTTTTTTTTTTTTTATGAGAATTTTGATAGGGCCATTGAGCTTTTAGAATAATTAGTAGTTGTATTATAAATTTTCACTTAATTTTAGAGTTACGGGCTTTGAGTTCAAATCTTAAGCAAACGAAAAATTATATTAAACATGAGGAAGAATATTAAAATAATTAAATATTAAATTACCTCTTCCATGAAATTCATAGATAAAAAATTAGATTAATCATGAGGAAAAATATTAAAATAATTAAATATCAAATTACCTCTTCCATGAAATCTCATAAATAAAAAATTAGATTAATCATGAGGAAAAATATTAAAATAATTAAATATCAAATTACCTCTTCCATGAAATCTAAAGTCAGAACGAAGCCCCGCATGAGACCCGTGACGACGAAATGGACAAGTCCCAGTCCCACCACCAACTCAATCCCCCCCACGTGTCCACCTCTCACCTCCCCTGCATCTCCTCAATCATTCGAGCCCCTCGCTTTTTCTCTCTCTCTCTCTCCTCGAAAGAGAGGGCGGAAAAAAGGGAGAGACGTAGGAACCTCTCTCTCTCCCTTTCCGCCCCTAAAAAAAAAGCAAAAGCCAGTTACTGCTGCTGCTGCACGCGATTCGATTCGCAGCAAAAAGGCAACTCAAGTCAAGTCACGTCCCCCGCACCTCCCCCAACCATTTTCTCTCTCTCATTTTAATTTTATACATTTCCTTTTTATTGCCGATATTTATTTTTTTTAATTTTCTTTAAATACTCACTCCCCCGGTGGCGGACAAAATGGAGGACCTGCTACTCCTCAGTCGCACTAGCACTATCGTCGTCCCAGTACGTGCGGCGTCTTCTTCATCGTCGCTCCCGCCCCGTCGTCGCTCTCGCCTTCACGCGCCTCCATCGGGAGCCGCGTCGCTCGGTCGCTCGCGCTTCTTAAAGCGTCCTCTCCGTCCTCCGCCCGATCGCTTCTTCTCCGCCGCCGCCGCCGCCGCCGCCGCAGCAGCAGCAGCTCCGTCGTCGTCGTCGTCTCCGATCAGGTCCGTCCGTCCGTCTGTCCGTCCGTCCGCCTTCGCCTGCGCTCCGGTGCGTCGTTCGATCGTGCGTGCTTTCGTCGGCGACCGATTTTGGTTTCTGCACGGCGAGTTCACGTCCCGGTGGGGAAAAGTGGAGTCGCGCGTCTTTCGTCGCGCATTTTGAGGTCCGTACTGGAGCGAGTGATCGGGCTTTGCGATTCTCGTTGTGGCGCGCTTTTGATTGCTTGCGAGAGAGAATGGGTGAAGTCGAGAGGATTGCGTGCGTGCGCTGTGCTGTGCTGCCTTTTCGGAGCATCGACGCTTCTTATTCTTAATCTGAAGTTGCGATGAGATTAGACGAGTAATTGGATCGTAACATGAAAATCTCCTCGCGATCACGACCGTGTGTTCGAAATTCGAGTTATGGCGAGATCAATTTTTTTTTTTTCCCGAGTATCAGATTGGTTGTGCTGCGGCAGATTTCGATACGCAGCATGCGCGATGCTTCTCTGATGTGGAAGTCCCTGCGTGTCACAAGCTCTCCTGCCTATGTTATATACTTTCATATGTAACATGCGTGATGTTTCTCTGATGTGCACGCGAGGTTGTAGATCTTGATTCTTACACTATAATCAGTACTCTTTGATGGCGTTTAGCATTTTTGGTTCTTGGCATTTGGAAAAATGATAAATTGGTGTAAGAGCAGTGTGATGCCTGTGCGAATTTTTTTTTTTTGATCTAATGCCTGTGCGAATTTGTGGCATGCAGAGACGAGTCGAGATTGAAAACTAAAATGACTATTCGAGAAGGTCAGGCAGTGGCTGCGGATGTTGCTGCGGGGGATATGATTTTCGAGCCTATTCTGGAGGAAGGAGTTTTCCGCTTTGATTGTTCTGCGAACGACAGAGCCGCGGCGTTTCCTAGCCTTTCTTTTGTCAACGGCAAGGATAGGGACACGCCGATAACAATTCATCATGTCCCATCTTATATCCCGACTTACCAATGTCTCTTTGGCCAGCAGATTGTCAAACTTGAGGTCAGTCACCGCATGCTCTTATTTCTTTCTCTTGAATTAGTTGAATCACTTGTTGGTTGGTTTTGTTGCGCTCCCAGGACTGTGACATTTCCAATACTTCTAGGAGCTTCATCTGCTTGATTTCTGTTTTCCAAGTGTGTATGTATTTGTCGAAACCTTAATAACGTTATTTTACATACGATTTAGCTACCTGCTGGGACCAGTTTTTACGGGACTGGAGAAGTCAGTGGACAGCTTGAGCGCTCAGGAAAAAGAGTTGGTTCTCTCTCCTCGACTTTGCATGCTAGCATATGTGTTTTCTCTCCTTGAATTCTCAATGATCTCTCTTGTCTTAGGTGTTTACATGGAACACGGACGCATATGGTTATGGTCCCAGTACTACATCTTTGTACCAATCTCATCCTTGGGTGCTAGCTGTTCTTCCGAGTGGAGAGTCACTGGGGATTCTTGCTGACACGACACGACGTTGTGAGGTGTTGTGAACTCATGACTGTGATCACATATTTGAGTAGTTTCTTGAAAGATCCGATTCAAACTTGTTTTAAGCTTACGAGTGATATTTTCTCATGGGCAGATTGATCTGAGAAACAAGTCAATAATACAGTTCACGGCTCCATCCTCATACCCTGTCATTACATTCGGTCCATTTGCTTCACCTGGCGCAGTTTTAACATCCTTGTCTCATGCAAGTGGTAATAATGCTGTGCATGTCAGCTTCTTTCCGCATGTGTGCTATTCTGCTTAATTCTATTCTCCCAATCATTTTTAATGCGTGGCCGCTTTTTGAAGATGCTACTCACTATGTTGGAAAGTGTGTCAATGAATGAGCTGACCTCAAAACAAATTTACCAAAAATCCCTAAGAGCATGCAAGAAGTCCATTTTGTTAGCTGACCAGATACTTCAGTTTAGAAGCAAGGCTTTTGTGCTTCCTATACTGCGAATTCTACTGCCTCTTTTATCTGGTCTTTTTCGTTTTGTGGACAAGTGATACTTCAAATTCTTAGAATCTTTTCTACAGACGCTCTCTAAACTTTGAGATCTTGATTTTGACATTTGATGCTAAAACACTCAAGGCATGTCTATTGCTTTTTTTGACCATTGGCTTTTTATTAAAATATAGGCTTCACCTAATTGGTTTTCCTGAGGAGTATGCATGTTATGCTGTTAGAATTACAGACACAGAAAAGTTGAATGTATTAATTTTATCAGGATATCATGCATACTTCTTATTACCATGAACTCTCTGTTTTTCCCGTCTTTAAATGAAGAAAAAGCTTCATGCTAATGAATGAAGTTGTCAGAATAAATTTTTCTGTCATTCTATGACTTTTCTTTTCTCTGGAAACATCCATCTGTGGATTTTTAGTTTAGTACTAAATGGATTTTACAAGACCACCAGAATGATTAGACAATTTTCTTGATAGTTTGTTTATTACTATTATTGCTTGAATTAACAACATAACTTGCATATATTGTCAGGAACCGTGTTTATGCCACCAAAGTGGTCCTTAGGCTATCATCAATGCCGCTGGAGCTATGACTCTGATAACAGAGTTAGAGAGGTTGGCCCTTTTGATGCATCTTGCTTGATTCTACGATCTTTCCTCCTCAACCCTCGTATCCTTCTACCTGATTTGATAACAATGATTAACTTTCACTGTATGCTGTCGGTGTGTCATTCATGAGTTGATGCATGACAGTTCTTTAGCTCTAATTTTTGTCCACTTATTGCAGATCACGAGTACATTCAGAGAAAAGAAGATTCCTTGTGATGTCGTATGGATGGATATAGATTATATGGATGGGTTTCGCTGCTTCACTTTTGACAAGGCATGGACTCCTGTTTTGTTTTAACACTCTTATTGCCTTGTTTAAAAAAATTTACGGACTACCTTCCTCTAAATAGGTCTTAATTTACATCATCTACCTCACTTTCAATAGGTATGAAGCCACTTGCAACTTATGTCCGGATGAAAATTCACAGTTTTAGCCAATTTCAAAAAGATGTCACATACATATCATGAAAATTCACTTAAAACAAAGCATAACTACATATCTACATCATGAAAGTTCACCTGAAGCGAAGCATATATCTACATCTACATGTAAGGCGTGAGAATTTTGTCAAATATGAATGAAGATCTGTTTTCCATCTAGAAATAATCTTGAGGAAGATGGTGTTATTCATTTTGGAAGTGAGGTAGAATATGTTGTCGATTAATTCACTTTGTAGGCACTGCAATGATCAATGTTCCTTTGATATTCTAATCTCAACCTTAGGTATGGTTCTTGATGCAGACTTGCCATGCATTTCTGTTTTGTCCATTGCTTCCATATGTTTAATCCACCAAGTCCTTTGAGATTGGTATTCACTTAATGTTTGAATCCTCCTAAGCGCATTCATGTCTAGGACTTTTTGCCTCGCTGACTTGTCTAATAGTAAAAGGACTTAGGTTCAATGCTTAGTCAACAGTAGACACCTCTACTAAATAAAGAGTGCTATTTTCAGCATGGAAACTGAGACAAAGTATTTATTCGCAGGACCGCTTCTCTGATCCAAAATCTTTGGTAGATAGTCTCCACCGAGACGGGTTTAAAGCCATCTGGATGCTTGATCCTGGTATCAAACGGGAAGAGGGGTATTTTGTCTTTGACAGTGGTTGCAAAAGTGATGTCTGGATAAAAGCAGCAGATGGGACTCCATTTGTTGGTACTTTGCTGTCTTTTACTGTGGTTTTGGCTAATCTTTGTCATTGTCTATTTGGTTTTGCTTTTTCCTTTTCATCTTTTTCTTTTTTGTAGCATTTGAAATGTAAGTAATCCCTAAGATCTTTCAAAACATACAAATGTAGACATTCTCATTCATTTGGATTCAGCTGAAGATAAACCTACGCATATGTATGTAAATAATCAAAATTCTGGAAGGCAGAAATTGATCAGACAATGCTGATTAACTGTTTGCTTGTCAGGGGAGGTGTGGCCTGGGCCTTGTGTTTTCCCCGACTTTACACAGTCAAAAGTCCGTCACTGGTGGGCTCAGTTAGTTCAGGATTTCATTTCTAATGGAGTTGATGGTATATGGAATGATATGAACGAACCGGCTGTCTTTAAGGTAACTAGTACTTTTAGTTTCTGTCATTTTCTCTTGTTGGACTGTGGCTTACAACTTCTCTTTCAGTCTGCGACGAAGACCATGCCTGAGAGCAACATTCATAGGGGAGACGATGAACTTGGAGGTGTCCAGAATCACTCACACTATCATAATGTATGTTTTCCAACCTTTTGCTATTTGTAGTTTGTGTTTCATCTTTTTGAGTTATATAAAAATAGATATTAAGCAATTTTGTAATGTATCCACTGTGCTTGTACTGGAAAAGCAAGGGGGGTTAAGAGTTAAAGAATGAGCTGTTGATTTGGGGTCAAATGCTAAATGCTTTCTATTGAATATAGTAGGATAAAATATGATAACTTCTGGCTTTCCACATTTTAGCACAAGCAATGTCATGCTTCAACTTTTGGTTAGTTTATCCTACCTGTACATTTGGCTTCATCCAAAATGAATGGTGAGGCTAGCAAAATAAGATAGTGCCTTGCTTTCCACCTCCTTGTCTGAGGATCTTCTTTGCCAAATTTGCATTGTGTGCTTTGAGAACCTTCTCTCCCATGACCTAAGTATTCTCTTTGATGTCTAAAATCACAATCAAACCATTAGATTTAAGAAAATTGAGACTGGGCCAGTGGAAGAAGAGTTCTATCTTTGTAAAGCATTAGCAATACCACCATTGCAAGTGTGGGATTTTGTGGAACCACTGCCAAATATTTTAAAAGCTTAAGTTGTTAGATGAAGGCGTGGTTTAATATTTAATTACTCGAACATCAATATTGAGCAATAGGTTTATCTTTGATCATTTGGTACTTTCATCAAGTTGAGAGTATTTTGCTAATAGGGGTATATTTGTCAATTTACTTTATTATTTTATGAATGGGCAATAAGGGCGACACTGTAATTTTTGACCTTTTGACTTTACTATAAATAGATAGCTTGGGGTCAGATTGATCTAACTAAGCATTCAGTTTAGTTTTTGTCTTTCAACTCATCATTTATAAGGGTTGCATGCCTTGTCCTTCATAAAACACATACATGAGTGGGTTGAAATTCCCACACAAAAGTTAGCGGTTCTGTAACTACAGGACCAACGGTGTGAAGAGATCAGCAAATAATCGTAAGCTTTTCATTCATCAATAAGTTTGCTGTCTGAAGGATAAAAGGACTGAAGAAAATTATCATTTTCGTAGCTCTAGAATATACATATGTGGCTTGTGATGGCATTAAACAGCAGTCCAGTGATATGGAGATTGAAATCAAGTGATTTATTTGCAATAATCCGACAGTGGCATGAGTTACAAACTTCAACCTTAAACATGTAAGATTCGAAAAAGAATCACAGTATTGGAGATTAAAAAGTATAGAGGCTTTGGTTGGTTTCATCTTTATCAAACAATAGCCTGTGCAGGTTCTGAGATTGGATGAAGAGCCAAACAGCTAATCCATAACTTCCAAGCATTTGGAGAGAAAACAGTAAAAAATTAATCCTATCAATATCACAAAGGGAAAAAGTGAAATGGAAAGGGTCAATTTTGTAATTTTGGCTTGCATGTGCAATCCACATTGCTTAGTTTGTTTCTCTGGTGCTCACTAGGTAAATTTTGAAGGCTTCTGTTTAGCTATAGCTCTAGTTTGAACCTTTATGGAGAAAGCAAAGAAGTGAGGGAGACCAAAGGAAAAATTACAGTAGCTCAAGGCCTGAAAATGATCGGCAATTTACCAAATTAGAGTTATTGCTGCTCTAGTGTAGCGGAGAAGAAGACAGAAAAGATACTTTGAATGTACTCACAATTAGACAAACAAATAAGTAGTTTTACTCTTCTCCTTTATCTAGTGACATTATTGCGAGAGATCAAATTTTATGGTGATAATTCCCAAGAATTTCCTTGTTATAGATGCTGGTTGCAAATGGTACATTCTAAATATCTTGGTGACTTATAACCATTGCTCATGTAGCTGGTACTTTTGTTTTTGTCCACTAAGATCTGGTTACTCAATTTTACCATCCCTGTTACAGGTTTATGGAATGCTGATGGCTAGATCTACGTATGAGGGCATGAAATCATCTAATGAAAACAAACGTCCTTTTGTCCTTACTAGAGCTGGATTTGTCGGTAGCCAGAGGTATGCAGCTACTTGGACTGGTGATAACCTTTCAAACTGGGAGCACCTGCACATGAGCATCTTAATGGTTCTTCAGCTGGTAAGTGAATTATGGAGGCTATGCTGCTTGTTTTTGCTTAAAGAAATTCCATTTACTTTTGGTTTTCACTGAACTTATTGCATTTTCCTGTCCAACTTTCATCTTTTATAACTTATGATGGATTACTTCAAGGGAATGACAGTAGCAAATTTAGGTCTTTCCTTCCTAGCTTGTGTACTCAAGGTGGAGCTCAAGTGTCTGTCAATATCAGGGTAATTATGATATTGTAACTGCAGTGTGCAGCATGGACATAGAAATTTGGTTTTCATCATCAATCACGTGGTAATCATTGTGCATATCATCAAAGAGAATGAGCAAGCGGTAACCTTAATTTCTATTTCCCTACATAGGTGATGCTCTAATATTGGATAGGTATAGTTGCTGTATGCCATGCTGACACTTTGATTTAAATAAGTAAGGTTGCGGTTGACAAGGCATGACAAAGCAGTAACTCTAAATAATTGAGTTCTATTGTTTGTGGGCATTTCTTTGCAGACTTAAGTCTCTAATGTATTTGAAGTTATTTAGACCCTTTGAAGCACCGGATCCTGGTTTTGTTTGCCCTTTCTTTGCCATGACTTTAACTGTGATATTCATCATATTTTGATTCCAAATTGACAGTTTACTATGAGCTTATCCATGCGTTTATGCACTCTTTGAATAGGAATCCATTTTTTTGAAAGATCCTAGCTTTCATGCTCTGGTGGGTCTTGGACAACCCAAAGTTCCTAGCTTTTATGTACAGATTTTGGAATCCCGTCTACAAATTTGATGCAGTGTTTTTGAGAATAATTCACATAATTCACATATGTACAGATCATCCATCCTGACTAATTTTAATTTTGTTCAGGGTCTCAGTGGTCAACCACTTTCAGGACCTGATATCGGTGGATTTGGAGGAAATGCGACACCCAAGCTTTTTGGAAGGTGGATGGGTATAGGTGCAATGTTTCCATTCTGTCGTGGACACTCTGAAATGGACACCATTGACCATGAGCCTTGGTCATTTGGTGAGGAGGTTTGTGCTGCTTTCCTTGGTGACGTGCTCTTGTCATGCGCACGAACTTTGTCCTGATGATTTTTATTTCACTCATTTGAATTAAATTCTCTCAAATCTAAAGCACTTCTGTCCGCTGACCTTGCTCCCAGTGTTTTGAAAGAAAAGGTTTCCCTCTTCTGTTACTGATAGACCCGTCATCAGAAAGACTCCAAATTTCTTAAATGGCTATGAAACATGTGAAATAAATCATGTCTCTCAGTCCTTAGAGAACCTCTGGACCTTCCTTTCTTGTAAAATATATGAAATCATGACCAATTTAGCATGCTGACTCTTTAGTATCAGATTCTCTACCTTCAGATTGCTGGAATGTATAGATTCCTCTAATTGTCGTTGGCGCTTATTTTGTTAATTTATTGGTTCCCTTGGAAGATTTTACAGAATTGATCTTTTACTTTCTTTTTTGTCTCTCTTGCACTAGTGTGAGGAAGTCTGTCGCCTGGCACTGAAGCGGCGCTACCGCTTTCTTCCCCACATATATACTCTTTTCTACATGGCTCATAAAACAGGCACTCTTGTGGCAAGTCCGACCTTTTTTGCTGGTGGGTTAGCATGGTGTTGGATAGCATTCTTGCCTTTGTACCACATGTATTACTGTTCTTATTTGCATAGGTATCTAAGCTAAACAAGTTCTTGTGCAGATCCCAAAGATCCCAGGTTAAGGACACTGGAAAACTCATTTTTATTAGGGCCTCTCTTGGTTTGTGCAAGGTTATCCTCTCTTCACTATAAAATTAAAAATTTGACCTTGCACATGTCATGACTCATGAGGATACATGCAATGTGAGCTCCTTGCTGCTTCTCCATATTGTATTGCAGTTACTAGTGTCTTTCCCTTTTTCTTTTGTCTTTGCTGATCTAGTTAGTATCTTCCTCGGAGTTTCAGAAAGAGAATATATTTTTTCAACTTTTGAGATTACAACTTAAATATACTGTAGTCTAATCATGTCATTAGGTATAATTGCTGTCCACGCCTTATGTAGTGTGATCACATGACGTATGCATGTTTCTGCACTTATGCAATGTGGTATTCTATCAATGTTCTCACTACTAGCGGACCTGGAGGGGCTGGTGGTGGCCCTCATCCCCTTAGGCTCAGTAGCCATCGCCGCTTACAAATTACATAGATTTCCTACATATCTATGTTATTAATGTTTGAGTGTACGTGTCCCACTGTGAGAGGAAAATCCCTATTAATGAGAGATTGATTGAGTTAATGTATCAGTACCTTCAATGTTATGTCTTACTTTTAAAGGTCTTTTGCATTTTGTAGCATTGTCATCATAAAGATATGCCATCTGGTAAGTTAATGGGAATAGTGAGCAAAAGATGTGATGGTTATTAAATCTTGAGACTGTTCTTGTTAGTCCTCAAAATAACAGATGATTCTTTGGATTCTTTTGCCTAAGTTTCTTGGCCTTATTGATGGTTCTGCAAGGGTTTAATAGATTGCGTTTAAAAAGGCTTTAAGCCGAACATAAATCCATATGCATCTGCTAATGTCATTTAATCTTGATCAGCTCTATGCCCCATCAAGAATCAAATGACTTGCAGCATGTGTTGCCCAAGGGTATTTGGGTGACCTTTGATTTCGATGATGCACACCCGGTACCACAAGTTCTTAGTTTCTCTGTAATGCTCTTCATGATAATGGTTTGCCGGCAGTTAATGTTATTTTGCTTTAACTTGATAGGATCTGCCCTTATTATTTCTAAAAGGTGGTTCAATCATTCCTTTGGGTCCTCCCCACCAACATGTTGGTGAAGCTAATCTTTCAGATGACTTGACACTCCTTGTGGCTTTGAATGAGCACGGTATATCTCTTCCACTTGAATTTTCTTGTTTGACTTGAATTTTTCTTGGGTAGTGTTGCATTGATGGTTTTGATTATAGACAGGTCATGAACATATATAATTTGTAAAAATTCATCTTTGGAACGCGTCAAGTTGCTGATTAGAAGTCTAATTATCATTGTCCATCGCTTTCAATTGGAAAAATTTACTGTTTCCTCTATGGATTCTTATAATTTATCATTATGTAGTTTGTTGACAGAATTGCTAATGCCAGATGTCTATTTAATAGATAATTTCGGGTTGCTCAAGCTTAGAACAACTTAAGCATGTCATTAAGTGAATTAATTTCTCAATCTTGTTAAATGTACTTGCTAAATTGTGTCCGATTGTTTTCTTTCCGTCTTTCCAATAATTAAGCTTGTCTAATTCTGTATTTTCCTATCTCGTGAGTCTATGGCATGCTTCTTTGTCACACACTACTGTTGACAAGCATCGAAAATTTTTTCCACAAAAGTTCTTAATCGATACTGTAAGTTGACAGCAAAGTGAGGCAATCGGTTTACATTTTTGTTGCTATTAGGCTTAAGTCAAAAAACACTTGCAAGAGGATCTTTTTGTCAAGAAAAATTGGATGGTTGAATATATGATAAATAGCATGTGACTACCGAGTGTTTCATCCATACCATTCTTTTTTCCTGCTGTAAAGAAGACTGGTTTAATTTTATCCATATTTTGATTTGTATCTTTTCTGCCAAACAGGGACCGCGAAGGGCATTCTTTTTGAAGATGATGGTGATGGATATAAGTATTTGGAGGGAGAATATCTGCTAACTCACTATATTGCAGAACGTGAATCTTCACTGGTTACCATAAGAGTGTACACAGAAGAAGGTTCATGGAAGAGGCCAAAACGTCGTCTGCATGTAATGTTGTTACTAGGTGGAGGGGCAATGGTAAATTCCTTTTCATAAGGAAGGGCGCTTGTTTTATCTGATTTAAGAATTTGTTATTAAGCACCACTGGAGTTGTTATTTGGAAATTGTGAGCAAATATGATCATACACAGGTTGATGTGTGGGGCATGGATGGCGACACTATCCAAATAACATTGCCTTCAGAGGACGAAGTGTCTAAGATGGTAGCTGCAAGTGAGAAGAAATATAATGCACGCTTAGGTAATGCTAGTTTGCAAGTTGGAAACCCCATGATGTGTCTACATCTCTGAGGATGAATTCATTACTTTTTTTGGCAAAATGGAATCGTGTTCTGCTGTGAACGTGGCTGGACCTCTCTCATTATCAAGTTCTTATCAAACTGATTTCATAAGTTTATGTTCATATCTATATTTTTTTTTTGTCTTGATACTACCTATTCCTTTTGTGATAATTAGAGCCGAAGATTAATATTCATTAGGCCACGTCTTCTTTTCACAGTTTTTTATCCTGGAAAAAATGCTGGTGAGATATCCCTAGCTGCAGCAATTTGTGGGTTAATTGGCTTTTTTCGATGGAAAACGGATACAAATTCCCATTTTCACATTGGTATAGTAAATATGCTATCCATAAGAATTGATTCATTCTGTGAACATGTTAACAACATGGAACTTTAATGTTTGTTTATCAGATTTATAGTCATAAATGCAAAGTGAAATCAAGAACCATGGTTTGGTAGAGATACTTTGTGCTTATTCATATCCACACAGAGGAAAGCTGCCTCCTTAATGACTGCTTACACTTGTTTCAACTCTTATTGATTACCATGCATCAACTTTAAAAAGTTTACATGGATGATATTTCCAGGACATCTTTTAAAAACTTTTTGCTGTGGGAAGGAGAGAGTTGGTAAATCCATGAACATTACTGCACATCCTGTAGCAGCTTTTCCAACTTTTTGCTGATATTCGAGGAAGGTGGCTCCTCCTTGACTGGGGATGTCATTCTTCCTCATGGATTATTATGGGCTCCAAAGAAGAATGTTTGAAAATCACTGCCTTTGTTGATATCATGCTGCGACTTTGCCTATGTCTTCTGCATCTTCTCCATGTACCCTTATTGATGCAAGTGATTCTTGCATGCAGAGAGCTGTAAGCGCATTCCAGATGTTGAAGAGATCTCAAGCCATAAGGGTGTAGAACTTTTGAGGACCCCTATTGAGCTAAAAAGTGGGGAATGGATAGCCAAAGTTGTTCCTTGGATTGGGGGAAGGATCATATCAATGGAGCATGTCCCTTCAGGTGATTTGACTGGGTTCTTAACCATCCTGATACCACTACAACTATTTAAACGTTTTTGAATTCCAACTTTTGAAAGTGAAAGCTTGCTGATATATTAAAGAGTTCATGCAGCGATAGTGCTGATTTTCCTTATCAGTAAGTTTAAACTAAATGCTGATTCTCTTCAGCAAAAACCAGTTCTGCAAAAGTTGAATTGTTTGGACATGCGTGATGCTTTTTGGTAGCTACATAGCTGACAATCAGAAATATGAGAGGTTCAGTTCAATTCCGCAGAGATTCTTTTTGCACTTGATCACAAGTATCTATTTTTTTTTCTTTGCTCAAGAAGTAAGTTAATGTGCTTGAATAGATTTTGGGTTAGTATTGTCTACAAAGCTTTGCTTAGTTTTGTCCCTCCTTTTTTATTGGGATATGTGTGATGCTTCTTCTCTACATATGTGACAATTTAGTGCATAAGAAGTTCAATTCAAATGGAAATAGAATTATTTAACTATGGACTGGTAGGTGTTTCTTTTTCCTTTGATTGGTAGTAAATTAAGTTATTGGAGAGACTTATTGGCATTGCCCACAACATTTGCATAACTCCTATCACATCTATATCAACATGGATACATCTTGTCTTGCTCAATCTAAGAAGGGATGGACATGACAGCTTATCGTTAACTTACACTGGCCATGAAGCAGCTTGTCATAGACCAGATATTTCTTGATGTTATAGGCAATTCCGGATTGTGTCATGGCCATAATTATAATTATGCCATCACTGGTAAGACAGCCACTTCAATTGGTATTTTCTCATGAAAAGCAAACATGAAGTAATCTAGCATCATTATAGTATGCAAAAGCTGAGACTTCGTTAATCATTGAGTTTTTTCCTATTTCATACTTGTATGATCTACACAACTGTGACCTGTATGCTGTCACTGCCACGACAATTATGACCATTACAGTTGATCCTCTATATCGCTCTACGCTGAGGAAGGTTGAGGTTGATTTGATGATTAGTAAAGCATGAAGGCAAATGCTATAAGATATGTGAAAACATATATAAGTTATCAGAATTTAAGATAGAACCTCAAATTTTATTTGGCTGTATGGCAGGTACACAATGGCTTCATAGCAGAATTGAAATCAATGGATATGAAGAGTATAGTGGAAGAGAGTATAGGTCTGCTGGATGTACTGAGGACTATACTGTCATCGAGTAAGTTTCTCAACTTCTGTCTCAGTTTTGGTGATTGCCTCTCTGCAGCATGAAGAAAATGAGCCAAATAGTTGTTTAAGATATTTCATGTATTAGGAGGAAGAAACAAGAGTTTGGATTATAGCAGTATCGATTATTAGGAACAAATAGTTTGCTTGAGTTAATGAAAGATTTAATTTCGTCTTTGTTTGGACTTATTATTCTGGGTCTGAGTATGTTGTCGGACCATTAATTGCGAAGCATGAGCCAAACATGGTAGTTGCAAGGGTATTATTGCTGAATCTCACAAATACTGAAGAATTTTGTTAGTCAAATCTATCAACGCATGTTCATCAAGTTTTCCTGAGGAGGTCCCAAGTTTAAATCTTTTCGGGCCTTATTTTCCATCTTTATCATATATTTCACAAAGTCCAGCCTACGCATGAGGGAAAGTATTTAAATATTAGTCTACATCTTCAAGTAACTCATTAAAATTTTAGAAAGGGACCCAAGGTTTATCTTTCTTCTTTCCATCAATCGCTGCTTGTCATCAAGGGAATCGCTGTTCGTCCAGATCAAGTAAACTTGTCGTTTTTGTCGGCTTTTTTGTTGCCATCAAGGAGTTGCTGCTCCTTTGTTCCTCTGAGTTGCTGTCTATTGACCACCCGTCTCAATTTGTTGCCATTGATCTTGTCTTTCCAGTGAGCTGAAGTCTACCATCACAAACTTTTCTCAAGCCACTGTCGCTGTTCTTTGTCACTCTTCCTTGTCTTCATGGCTAGTGGAAACTCTCAATCAAGTCCCTTTGTTCTCTAATATAGGGTTCCGTCAAGTCCTTCATTCCAGTAGCTGTCTTCGTCTCCTTTGTTGTCCTCTGTCGTTTCTGGTTTGTGTATCAGTCAAGCTTTACACATTTGCTCCGGTTCATGTGCTTTTGTTTCTTTAACAGAGCTCTCTCACTTATAAAAAAAATGAGTCAAGAAAAAGGCTTTATCCAGTAGCAACTTATCTTAAACAACCTCCCCAATTGTGGTCCTTTGAAATCTTAAGAAGCCTACTGTAGATGTTATTTATTGTGAGACTCATCTTCAATTGATAGCGTCATCGACGAGTGAGGTTGTTGTCAAGTTTCCAAGCAAAAGCTGTGAGCACCGGATATTAGCATACCTTTTCATTGAGCTGCCAAAGTCAAGCGTTGTGGGGTGATGGAGTTTAGTTTGCTGCAATTCAAGTCGAGTTTTCACACGTTTAACCTTTGTTATATGAGAAAGAGAGGTTTCAATTTTTTGATCTTAATTTGTTTCTTCAGCGCTTTCATCAAAAGTAGTGTTAACGTGGATTATATTCAGTTTGTCCTGTAAGGTCTGGACATAATTGTCATTACCTCAAATCCGGTTTGATATAAACAACATCCATTTTCTAGTCGAGGTTCAGTTTACACAGTGTTTTAGTCACAAACTTCAGATGAGAGTTGCAACTATCATATGCAAGGCGGATGCTCCAGCTTGAGGGGAATTGTTGAAATACATTTATAATGTTAGACTATTAGCTAGTAGTTAGTAGGTGGTCATATATAAGGAAATTAAGGTTTTGCTAGTGTCTCTAATGATCTATAAATAGAGCCATCTATTTACTTTGTTATTTAGTAATTGAGTAAAGGTGTAGTCTTTATTTATTTTCTCTGTTACTCTCTATTGAAGATTGTTGAATATTTACACTTGTTACAGGGGTTCTTTTTGTCACAACATGAGTTATACTACATCCTTTAATGGCTTTGGTACAATAGGAAGTGAATCAGAATTCTTCTAGTCTGTGTATGTCTGCATCAGTATTTTCAATAGGCCTCAGAATACTTCTTAGTAAATCCAGCAGTTTGCAAATTGGACCAGAGTAGAACTTGACTTTTCAATTATGTAGAAGCGTTTGACCACTTGTAATCTGCTGAATTATTTATTTATCAACATCGTTGTCTTTTGTTTTGCAAAACATAGGAATTTTATTTTCTTGCACTAGATTTACCTCGCGTGTGCTCTGCATTCCCTGTAGGAGAAATCTTGAGCACGCTGGAGAGGAGGAATCTCTTATGATGGAAGGTGAAATTGGTGGTGGACTGGCTATTCAACGACTCATATCTATCAGAAAGGACAACCCTAAGGTGTTTCGAATTGACTCTAGCCTAGTAGCCAGGAAAGTTGGTGCTGGTTCTGGTGGATTTTCAAGGTCAGCCCAAACACAGTCTTGGAGAAAGTTACACAACTACAAAGGACTTCTGATAACAGGCCTTTATGAAATGAGCAATTATGTTAATGCTAAGAAAATGTTATGAAAAACTCATTGCTCATCACTATTGAGAGTACATGCTTAAAGTTGAGCCTGCATTTTTCTTACAGTGAATAAATATAATCAGAAAATTAAATGGAGATATCATTAGAGAACTGCATTTTATGCTTTTTGTTTTTTATTGTCAGATATTCACCCCATATTCACCCTTTTGCACCCTAAACTTTCAGATTGGTGATGATCACCTATAATGGTTGTTTATATTCTGCTGTAGGTTGGTCTGCTTGAGAGTGCACCCCACATTCGCCCTGTTGCACCCTACAGAATCTTTTATCTCATTTACAGCTGTTGATGGTTCTAAGCATGAACTTTTGCCCAATTCTGGCGAGCAGACTTTTGAAGGGAATCTTCTACCTAATGGTAATTGTTTTTTCTTACCTTTTCTTTTGGTTCTGCATTTTGTTATCTGCTGCAAAGGCCTGGGTAACTGGAGAGCTATACTCCGTAATAAACCAAGATCCAGTTGCATCACTCCACTTTTTGGAACTCTTACACTGGGTTGTCAAAAACTTGCACGGGATTACAAATACCTTAGTAATCCAAGATTCAAGTGCATTGTTCAAGATTTTGGTACTTCTATCATCTTGGATCACCCAAAGTTGGTTTGCATCGACTTTTTAACACTCTGGTATCAGTTTAACAGAAATATTCCAGAAACCATTGATGCTTTAAGTGATTAACAAGAAATAAAAGAGCTGAGGTAACAAAATTGAGCTAAGTATACTCCTGTCTTCAAGTACTACCAGCCCAGCCTCCAATCCAGGCTGAGTTCACTTCCTCTAAATATCTTACTACTCATACCATCTGTTCCACACGGCTTCAGCATCTGTCGCTTTTATAGTAAAACCTTGTACAGTACCAGCTGCTCCTACAGAATGGAACAGTGGTCTCCTATCAATGCCCCCATATAGTTAAGCCTCTCCCTCTCATATAAATTTGTAAACACACTCCGCAGCTCTTACTAGGGATGAGATGATACAAAGACAGTTCAAAATACACTTGAGGTCTTTCTAAGTTCAGCACAAGTGGAAGTACAAGAATCAAGGTGTAGGCTCTTCATATTGGTAGTATTCTCGTTATAGCCTATTCTCATCTCCTGCTTCGAATTCCAGTCCTCAATTCTCGTTGACCCAAATGCCAGAGGTCCCTTAGCCAGCCATCATTGTCTTCCTTCTCCATCCTTGTGTATATCTTCATATGGCCTTGCATTAATCAATGTCAATTGATAGGTCCGTGAGATTTCCTTCCATGAAAGCACCTATCAGCTTTGATTCCTTCGATATCCGATTTCATTCAATTAGCTACTGCATATCTGGACGTTCCATTTCATCAATAGGTTGAGAATGGTGATATACTTCACTTTCTTCAGATGCTTATACCTACGTATGCTTAAAATCTTCATCAAGTGGATCTCCAGTCACCATAAATAATTTCTGTACATCTTTTGAGAGATCCATACATCTGCTTTGGCATAAATTTTCTCATTCTTTTCCATGATAAATGAATATTTAGTTTTAGGTTGGGTTAAATTATATCTGATTGAGTATAATTTCATCAATCAAGTGTCAGATCTTCAGATTGAATCATTCAAAACTCAATTCGAATTTTGAAGTTGCAGGTTTGTTAAGCACATCTTGCTCCTGGATAGAATCTCCTACTTCTGTTGTCGGCAAACTTCCTTCCACTGTTTACAACACTTCTTGCTCTGTAACACTTCCAGCTTCTATTTTCCTGTCCTCTGGAATCTTTTCTTCTTTGATCACCTAACCTAGATGTCATTAACTATAGCATCCACTCAAATGAACTTGATTAACCCAAATTTAGTTTGTTGTCATTTAACGTATTTTTCTCCTAGTGTTTGAAAAATTCCTTAAGGATGATGACCTTTTTGATAGAAAAACCATTAATTGGTCATCGAACCAGCACCCAGTCATTTTTGACGTTTTTCTTTTTTCCCTAACAAATGAGGATGTTCTTTATCTTGGTGCCTAATGGTCCTTATTTTTTCAGGTGAATGGTCGCTTTGGGACAAATGCCTTGGTGTGGGACTAGTCAATCGGTTCAATGCCAATGAGGTCTTAAAGTGTTTGATCTACTGGGGATTTGGAACGGTTAATCTGGAGCTGTGGTCAGAAGAGCGGCCCGTTTCCAAAGAGTCCCCTTTGAAGGTGTCCCATGAATATGAGGTTGTTAGAATGTCCTGAATTTTCCATATTCCGCTATGACGCTAAGAAAACTGAGAAGTCTGAATAAATATTTGAGCTTGCTCTGGTTGTCGAGCCGCACGTCTAGAAAATCATGTTGTCGCAGTGTTTTGACTGAACAACAGGAGCATTATCGCGAAGGAGAAAGTGAATTTATGTGCGCTATGCTAAGGCTCCGTCTATCGCCTGTCTCTGGTCATTTTCACTGAATTTCAATCACAGGCTTGTCACAATTGCTCAAATCTTACTTTTCATCTATGACCATTGGATGGCCAAGTCTTGTTACCATCACTGATTATGCTTCCAAAATTTTGCATCTTTTCGAGCAACATGTCAACTACAAATTCAGTGGAAAATCAGTAGAATCATCATAATTAGCCAAGAAAAAAGGAGTATGTATCTTTGTTAACGTGTCACTAAGTTTCACCAAAGCATACATAAATCAGTTAAACAAATTATAGCAGCAGCGAATCTGCTCATTTCAGGTTTAGCCAATCTAAGCACTCAAATCAGCTTTTGCCGTCGGTTATACTTTCAGTCGCCTAGCGAAGTTCCAGGTTCTTCACGGGCCCATCTTCAAAATGTCGGGCCGATTCCTTCCGATGAATGAGCTTCTATCGAAGAAAGCTAATATGCTGCTTTGTCGCAGGTGATCTTGACAAACATCAAATGTGATACTATTTTTAAAAATTTATTGTAGTATAAGCACCATAGCACAACACATGGCTTCTCTTCTGGTTCGACTCGCGTTGATGCTGGTTCATACTGTCCTTTTATTTTGCTAAGCATGGTGGTGTGTGATTAGAGAAAAATATTTGCCCTATAACATAGGAAAAATGATATAAATGGTCCCTCAAACTTCGATTCAATTAGCAATTTTGTCTCTTAACTTTTAAGTTGTTCAATATAGTTCATGAACTTTAATATGCAATGTTGTCCCTGAACTTTTAATTTGTCTAATGTGGTCTTTCAATTTATGGGATAGGTTCAATCTAGTCCCTGAACTATACTAAAATATCAAATATTATCTTTTCATTAATTCAAGTTTATGGTCAATATTGAAAATTTTAAATATAATTTAGTGACTGGATTGAATATGCACAAAAGTTCAAATTAAAAGTATATGGAAAATATTACACATCAAGATAAAGTTCAATGATAATATTGAACAAATTGAAACTTTAGGAATGACATTGCACAATATGCTAAAGTTCACGAATTATTTGTATGAATTTCCCTATAACCTTCATGCAAAACAATAGTGGGGGCCAATACTCATACTCTTACACTAAGATTGATCATATATCCTCGTGATTTTTCAACATCTCCCAATCATGGGAGATGTGTTGAAATTGAGGTAGTCGCCTACTGTTCATAGGAACTGCCACCACCACATTGAATCATTGCCATCCCTATAACCATCTTGCCGTTTCGCATAGTACTTGCTTCAATTTAATTGAATCTATCCTTCCATTTGAAGGAACTAACATAAATTTACATTTTGCTGTAAAGATGTTGCTAGTTTTGTAATTTCTAAACCCATCCTAGTTGACACGATAGTAGTCATTCAGTGACTGCTATTCTCCAATTCTCAAATTCTAAAAGGTTCGACTCTAAAATTGGCTATGCCTAAGAATAGCACCCTGTATTGCACTTACCATTTGGGCTACCTTGGAGTTGCAGGAGAGAAGACATGGCTTGAACATTTTTTTTTTTTGATAAAAGGTAATAATATATAAATAAAGCTAAGGCGATATACAAAAGATGGGCACCAAAAACCTACACTCAATCCTAACAAGGAGACAAAGTGTAGGGGGGCCAATGTAAGAAGCCACAAGGGTACAGCAACAAAACAAACAAGCGGGAAAGAGATAATAACAAGGCTGACAAACCTTCAGCCCCCCAAGGAGGAGGCTAAGAACAAAGAGCCAATAAAGAAAAGGAGCAACTTGCGCAAAGCAACAACTAAGGAGCACTAGGCAAGTGAGAGAACACCACAGGGTTGAACTCCCAACCACGCTAAAGCCTCTTATTCCTCAGGGTAGGAGGAACATCTTTAAATGTTATAGCTTTATTCCTCACAACCTTAATAAGGTGATTTTTTAGAGCCAAGACCATTAAGGATTCGCCCCGAAATATAATCGCATTCCTCTTTTTCCAAATAAGGTGATACATAGCTCCAAACGAGAATCGCGCAATGCAATGGAAGAAGTTCTTTCCGGATAAGAACTTTAAGGCCCAACTGAGGATATCTTTCCAATATCTATTCTGCCAGGGGAGGTTACACCTGGCGGCCCAAAAGTAGGCCAGAGAAGCCGAGGTGCGACACCCGAAGAATAAATGTTCGACGAAACTGGAACATCATTGCAGAAGGCACAAACATTATAGTCAATCCTTTCATAAGAAAGAAGCAACATTTGAGTCGGCATGCGATTTTTGGTTATAAGCCATAAATTAAACTGGAACCGCGGGGCTACCGCATTGTCCCAAACAAAAGACGCCCAATCAACGCAATCCTTCTTGACTCTAATGGAATTCCATGTTGAAGTTATAGAGAAGGATCCAGAAGCGTCACAACACCAGGTAAACCTATCACAAGCCGAAGAGAGGATCGGGAGAGAGATCCCCCATCTTTCCAAAAAGCATTTAAATAAACAACCCCTAGAGGTAAACAAATCCGCAGTAACAGCATTGTCAGGAAGACATACGCCTTCACGGAATGAGCAGGGGATAAAGGCATCAAGCGGGCCACAAGAAAGCCAGTGATCATGCCAAAGAGACACTGATAGGCCATTCCCAATCTTCCACACAAAGGATAAGCGAAAGTAATTCCTCAGTTGAAGGATTTTTTTCCACGCTCAAGAACAACAAGGAGGCTGGGAAGAAATCCAAAAGTTTATTTTCTTTAAGAAGTTAGAGTGTACCCACTGACACCACAACGATTCTTTATCAGTGAAAAGAATCCAAATAAATTTAAGCATGGAGGCTTTGTTGCAATCTTTAAGTTTCCGAATGCCTAGACCACCCTCAACCTTTGGGAGACAAACATCGTCTCAGGAAACTTTGGCTCCACCCCAGCCAAGGGGCGTGCCTTTCCATAAAAATTGTCTCAAAATGCGCTCAATATTATCTATAAAGGTTAAAGACACTAGTCCAATATGCTTGAATTGAAAGGAGTACTGACTTTATAAGTTGTAGCCTCCCAGCAAAGGATAGAAAGCGTTGCGCCCAAGGTTGAACCCTGGCAGTAATACGATTAGTCAGTGCAACACAATCTGCTTTGCCCAATCTAGTAGTAATAATCGGAACACCCAAATAGCGAACCGGCAGTTTCCCTTCCTAAAAATCGAAGGCTCATTTCATCATATTATGAAGAGATGAATCCCCTCTTGAGATGAATATCTCACTTTTGTTTTTATTTGGGTAGAGGCCGCTCCAAGAGGAGAAAATGTCCAAACCCCTTTTTAACAACGTCACCGACGCCCAATCAGCTTGACAGAAAAGGAATACATCATCGGCGAAAAAGAGGTGAGTCACCGCATGATTTGCATCTCCGTAAATATTTGAAGACATTGCTAGCAAGACGGGAGAGCAAGATTCCAGAGAAAATTTCCATGACTAAGGTAAATAGGTAAGGTGACATAGGATCACCTTGCCTAAGTCCTTTTCTAGCAGGGAAAAAACCATGCAAATCACCATTGATAGAGATGGAATATCTCGGCGTAAGTATGCAAACCATAATTAGCGAAATAATCCACTCTGGAAACAGAAGGCACGGAGAGCAAGTTTCAAGAAATCCCAATCAACCGTGTCATAGGCCTTATGGAAATCAACTTTAACAGTACATTTGGGCAGATAAGGCTCTAAGTGAAATCCAGCAAACAATTCTTGAGCGATGAGGATATTATCTCTAATCCTCCTACCCTTTACAAAAGCATTTTGTGAAGAGCTTATCAAATCATTTAAGACAGCAGCAATGCGATTAGCAAGGATTTTCGTAATGACTTTATAAATGGTATTGCAACATGCGATAGGCCTAAAATCAGTGACTGCACTTGCGTTAGGGACTTTAGGAACTAGGGCGAGGATAGTGGTATTTACCTCATTTAGAAGCAATCCCGAAGAGAAGAAATCTTGGATTGCTTCCACCACCAACGGCCCCACTAAGTCCCAATTAGTCTTGTAGAAATTTACCGAGAATCCATCAGGACCTGGGGCCTTGCCTTTGGCAAGGGAGAATAGAGTATTCTTAATCTCAGAGGGAGAAACCGGCTCACACAGGGACCGCACCTGAGCATCAGAAAGTGGGTGACGAACAAACGTCTTCAACTCCTGAAGCGAAGGTTTTGATAAAGCCTCATGATGAGAGAGCAAATTCGAGAAAAACCGGACAAAAACTTGCGGCACAAGAACAGGATCAGTGATAACATCCCCCGACTGATCCTTAATGGAAAGGATCCTATTAGTAAGCTGCCTCCTCTTCACTGAATAGTGGAAAAACTTAGTATTCCTGTCACATTCTTTTAGCCATCTCACTCTCGACTTTTGTCTGAAGAAGGATTCTTCTTGATTCCTTAGATCAATAAAAACACGACGCTGAGATTTTTCCAACACAACAAGAGAAAGGTTGTATGGGTCCGATTGAAGGCTAACTTGAGTGCTTCGAAGGGCCTCTCTTGCTTCGGCCGTCCTCACAGAGATATCCGAGAAGGCATCTTGGTTAAGTAACTTGAGTCGAGCTTTCACAATTTTCAGCTTGGAAACAAGAGTGTACATTGGAACGCCTATGATGGAGGAGTCCCAAGCTTGGCGGACAATTGAGTTATAGTCTGGGTGGTCAGCCCAAAATTCAAAATACTTAAACGGCTTCCTTCTCTGGGCCGGCTGAAAAACTTTGACGATCATAGGAGTATGGTTCGAGATACCAGGGTTAAAAAACGAAGCCTCAGAGAACGAGAAATGAAGGTTTCAATTGTTGTTAACCAGAACACGGTCAATCTTCCTCATCTTCCTGGTGTCCCCTGCTGAGGTAGACCAAGTATAGCGGATGCCAACATATCTGAGATCCATTAGTTCTGTTTGTGCTAAGCATTGGGCAAACTCATCAAAATAAGGGATCCAGTCGTTGGAGCCTCCAACTCGATCGGATGGGTCTTTAATGGCGTTGAAATCACTAGCAACAAGCCAAGCCGAATCCTACATCAAGTCATTGAAGTGGAGGAGGTCCTCCCACAAAGGTCTACGACGCACAAAAGTATGTTCTCCATAAATAGCTGAGATGCAGTAGCTCACACCAGACATATTAAACTTCAGACTACCATGCACAGCCTGGTCATTGATAGAGATAGGCACAAAAGAAACAAAATCCGGGTTCCAACCAACCTAGATTTTACCATGAGAAGAATACTCATAATTTGCAATCAAATTCCAACCACTAATTAAGGAAGCCGAGATAGAATCAAAATGTTCCTTATGAACTTTAGTCTCAAAAAGGCCAATCAAATAGAGTTTATTAACAGCAGCGAATCTCTTGATCTCTGCCCGTCTAAGAGGGTTGACCATGCCTCTAATGTTCCAAAAGCCAAAAAACATATCAAAAAAGGATATAAGGGCATAATTACATCTTCTTAGCCCTGCGGCCTGTGGTAGGTGCTTTTGAAGCCACCGAGGGTGGTGGGTCAAGAAGAAGCAAGAGGAGGTGTTCTTGCATACTTCGAGTACCAGCGAGAGCCGGGCCTTTTGGCAAGGGGGAACCCACAGACAAAACATCTTCTTGAGTACTAGAGTTGCAAATTTCATCCGAGCTTCCAACTTGAAGTGAAGAGGAGGGAGCAGCTCCTTCACCTGCCGGGTGTAGACCAAAAGAGGCATCTTCCTTCTCAGCATGCTTTCCCTTTTTCCAGCCTTTCCACTTCACCTGCTTCCATTTTGGATCAAGCAGCAGGAGTTGAGGACATAGCCACCAATTCACCACCATCCTCAGATGTAGAATCCCCAGCAGCAGAGATCTTCAAAGGCTTAGGAGGAACAGGTGCAGATGCCTCCAGTTGCAAATGAGACTCAATCTCAGGATTGATCATGTCCATGCCTGGGGTAGTAAGTGGAACTTGTAAGTCCACCATAGCTTGTTTTTGACAATTCTAAGAGAGAGCAGGACCATCTGGATAAGTAGGGGAGAAAGATTTGTCTTGAGCAGGATGGATTCCAGCACTAGCATTCAAGACCTGATTAGCTTCTACAAAAGGACCAGCAGAGTTTGTAGGAGCAGTTGTTTTACAGCTGTGACCAAAGATACCGCACACATGGCAAGCAAGCGGTTTCCATTCATACTCAACTTCCACTTCCACTGATTTACCATTAAGGAGCAACTCAATAGATTCGCGAGTTGGTTGCTGGGTTGTTATTTCAACACAAACCCTGGAAAACGTTAGCATTGTCATCTGCTTTATCCGCTGATCCACATAGAGTGGTTTACCCACTGCACTGGCCACCTTTCCAATGGATTGAGCTGACCAAAATGAAAAAGGTAAGTTCCGAAGTCTCACCCAAACCGGAACTGAACGATGGATGTCTTTACTGAGTTCCAAACCCGTTTTCCATTGCTGCAGAACCAGAGGAATCCTTGCAACTGTTATATGGCCTCTTTCAAGGATTTTTCTTCGGAATTCTCTATCTGGTATGCGCAAAACAAACAGTCCCCGCCCATTAGACATGAGTTCAAGCAGATTCGGACCCCATGCTTTTTTAAGAGCCTCTTCAATAACTTTAAACGGCAATGGCCTTCCAATGAAATACCCCACAAGACACTCAAAGAGCTTGGGATTAGCAGCTTCAAGATCAGATTCTGTCATTTGTATAATCGGTTTATTATTCACAAAGGTCGGAGGAGTATATTCAAGATCATATCCTTTATTCACTCCACTAGCAACAGCAGCTCAAGACCGAGTTAGGGGTTTTCTCAACTCACCCCTGCGTTGAGGGCGCTTGGATGTCGATCTACCTCTACTCTTTTCACGCGCCTTAACAAGAGCAGGAGGAGGTCGCAAGTCATTGTTCTCAATCGCAGCAGATGGGGACGAAGGATTCGGCCTTTATTTGCCTAATAAAGGAGCAGCCAACGAGAGTTGTCCATGAACATGATGAATAGGAGGGGAAGGGCTTTGATTACTCGGCCCCTCATCATCAACACGGCCTCGGAAGGGTCCGAACTCCATCAATTCAGCAAACCCGAAGCAATAGAACCGCGACCAAAAAACCCTAACCCATCGCACCCAGATTAAACCCATAGAAGAGCACGTACCTGGCAGCACTTGGAGGGTTTGAAGAGCAGTTGATGGCGCCTAAGATCCCCGAAGAACAACTTCCACCCGGCAGTAGACGAACGGAGCTCCGGCGATGACACCCAATGCTCATCTCTCCTTGAGGGTGCATTCAAACACGGCGACGGTGAAGGCGGTCGGAACCGGTGGCCGGTGGTGAAAATGGCGGAACGCGACCTCGGCGAGTCCTAATCGGCGAAATCGCTCTTCCCGTTGGTCGCAAGCCCAGCCAATCCCAGCGAGACCGACGAAGATCAGAGCTCCCAGACATGCTCCTGCGCGAACCGGAACGAGACTACCGACTTGATCTTCCTCTCCTGCTCCAGTTCGACACCGGAAAAGAGGAGACGGAAGGGATCAACGGAGCCCACGAGCTGAGCAGGAGCTGCGAGCGCGTGCCTCGAGACGAGGGTTTCGAGCTCAGAAGAATCAAGAAGTTGGGGAACGGAAGAAGATCAACGGAGGTAGCGCGCGACCGGAGATTGCATGCTTGCCGGCAGAGGGATTTTGTCAGAACGAGAGAAGATTGCCGGAACGGAGGCAGCGCGCGACCTGTCTTTACTCTTTTGGCGACATGGCTTGAACATTTTATCATTCGCTTCAAGCAGAAAGCTTCTCCCCAGACGAACTCCAATTCTTTGATCAACTGCAAACCAATCCCTTTTCTATCTCATAAATCTGCCATTTTGAAAGGACCATCGTGAATTAGAACATATGATTTTGGTCAAACATAAGTTCTTTATTTAGCAACAAGAAGATGGGGTTATTGGGAGAATTACCATAAAAGTCATAAACCTATTGCAATTGTGCCAATTCAGTCCTAATTTTTTTTTTTTTTTGCCAATTTAGTTCTAAACCTTTTACAATTATGCCAATTCAGTTCATTCGGCCAAAATTGGCCGGTTGGCGTTGACATGGACGTCGGCCGGGGACAGTTGATCGGCAAATGCCGATGTGGCAAATTTAAAATATTTTTTAATAATTTTTTTTCGAATTTTGAATTTTTTTTTGAATTTTTGATTTTTTTTTCTTTTTTTTGGTCATCTTCTTCTTCCTTTGGCCGACCGGCGCCGGCCCGAGGCAAGGGCCGGCGAGGCTCACCCTCGCTGGCCACTAGCGAAGGCGAGCCTCGCCCAGTGACGGTGAGGCCGCCGTCGCCACATTTGGCGAGGCTCGGCCTTGCCCAGCCATGGCTAGGTCGAGCCTCGCCATCCCTGGGCGAGGAGCCTTGCCGGCCACCGGCGAGGTCGACCCTTGCCTTGGCTGGGCGAGGCGTTCCCCTCCGTCTCCTCCGCTCCGTTTGCTTGCATATAAAGGCAAGCACATCGGGCTACCGGATTTGATTAAATCGGAGAGAAAACCCTAATCGCGAACAAGTAGAGAGAGACAGAGAGTGGTGGTGCTTGCAAGGGAAAGAGAGAGAGAGAGAGTAGAGAGAGAATATCCGCGACAGGTGGCGGCGGCAGTGATCAAGAGGAGGACAAGAAGCCCTCGCATAGCCAAGGTGAGGGTCGACCTCGTCGGTGGCCGGCAAGGCTCCTCGCCTAGGGATGGCGAGGCTTGACCTCGCCATGGCTGGGTGAGGCTGAGCCTCGCCAGATGTGGCGACGGCGGCCTCGCCGTCGCTGGGTGAGGCTCGCCTTCACCAGTGGCCGGCGAGGGCGAGCCTCGCCCGTGGTTGGCGAGGCTGACCTCACCGGCCCTCGCCTCGGCCGGCCGACGCGAAGAAGAAGATAGGAAAAAAAAAGAAGAAATTTTTTAAAAGAAAATCGAAAAAAATTTAAAAATTATTAAAAAATCGTTCGCCGGCCGGCCGACGTCCATGTCGGCCGCCGACCGGCCAATTTTGGCTGGATGGACTGAATTGACACAATTATAAAAGGTTTAGGACTAAATTGGCCAAAAAAAGTTTAGGATTGAATTGGCACAATTACAATAGGTTTATGACTTTTTTGGTAATTCTCCCTAAAGTTATTTCACAAGAGGGAAAAGGAATCGAAGTACAATTACCATGAGGTTCAGGACGATGAACCCCTGTAGCCAGAATCATTTTAATGAACACAACAGTGGATTCTAAACACTGTAATGAGTACCGAAATTATTTCATAGTAAAAGACAAAGTCCTCGAGCATATAACGAACTTTTCATCCTTCACAGCACTTTAGTGACGTGGAATATTTCAGTGATACCCGACTGGAGCAGGAGTTTCCTTCAGCTCACGTCCCTGATAATGTATGTCCTGCAACAATTCATCCATTTAAACCAGTCAGAATCAGATCGAGTATACAGTCCTATTGATAAATCGCACAAGTGCTATAAAAATTTGAGAGGTGCTGTGAATGAGATCATTACCGATGCAAAGTGGTTCACATCCCGGTGATGTGCCTCATCAGCTCTCACCACCAGCACGACATCCCTCAGAGTGGATCCTTCGGGGAGCTGCCAATAGTCGATGGCGATGGCCGGAGCCGGGACATTCTCGATATTTCCATTGTCCAACTCCTTCAGGAACTCGGTGTAGGAGTGTATGGCCTCTTCTTCAATGTAGCCAACCACCCGGTGGGCAAATTTGGGAGAGATCAGATAGCCCAGGAAGTAGGCGTTGAAGAAGACGCCCTGGACTGCAAACACGAGGGCGCGCTCGTACCATCTTGGCTGCGTAACCTCCATGAAGGTCATCAGGTGCATGCGTTCATTCTCAGCTTCTTCTAGCAAGGCTTTGATCCAACCACCACTGTGCTCGAACCGCCTCAGCGATTTGCAGTGCAGAAGTATTCCTCCGGCCATGCCGGGCACCGCTGCCACGGTCTCCAGCATCATCGCTCTGCAGCCATATCTTCTCTGTTCACAAGAAATAAATGTTCATGTCAAAACTCTCGGGAGCAAATCGCGCGTGTTTAGCCTCTTACGCCCTTACATATCAAAGATAATATTTAACATAAAAAAAAGTCTAGCTCCCACGATGGACGGTGGCCGGAAGGAAGACAACTTACCCCTAATTACCAATTGGACGCATAAACTCGTATTTTAAATCCATATACAAAATGTAAAAGAAAAAAGAAGAAATTACTTTGGTATTTAATTTAAAAAAAGTCCAACATCAACGTCACATAATTTTATAAACATTCAAGGTGTTCTGTAGAAATAAAAATTAAATCTTTAAATTCAGAACCAAATATAAGAACCCCCCTCGAAAAACAAAGAAAGAAAAAAAATGGAGAAGAAAAGGCCGAAAGCACAATTAGCAATTTCAAACGCAATGTAAAACTTTTTGTCCAAGAAATCTCCGTCCATTTCAAAGAGCGAGGTCACCCTGACTCCTTCTGTCTCTACAGGTACAAACTCCACATCAAACATCGACTAGTCCATGCTCGATGGAACACCAAGATCATGCGCGTTCTAAGTTAAATGTTCGAATAGATCTCGACACGCCTAGGGCTAGTGTACGTGTAGATCGGCCAACGATACAACTTTCCGATCTTTAGGATTAGATGGGGGACCAGGCGTCGAGCCGCCAGATGTGCGGAAGTCGCCGGATCATAAACTGAAGATGAGGACGCACCTGGAAGAATATGTCCGTGGGGTATCTCAAGGCCTTGACCATCCAGAAGGCCAATTTGTCTAAGAACGTCAGCGGCGCATGGTGCTTCTTCATATCTATCGACACGTCCGCCTTGTACGTATCCGTTGGCTTCGTCCACCGTCAAAACACGCATCAGCAACGAAAGCAGACTCGACGCAAATAAGGCAAGACCAAATCGCCACAGATAAAATGTCGCGCGTTACCCGAAAGCAAGTCCACCTCCACTCGGTGCCGTCGCCCCTGGTGACCTTCGAAGGCTCCACGCCCCAGTAACTCGCGATCGCCTTCCCGCCGGCGGCCGCGCGCTTGTCCTCCTCTGAAGTCTGCTTCTGCTGCTGCTGCTGCTGAGGCCGCGCCTCCTTCTCTCCGAGAGCCAGGGTGCTCTCGCGGCGCATCCCGATCGCCGGAGCCCTGAGCAATGCGGTCGCCGCCGCTCCGCCGCGAGCGGGGCCGGAGTAGAGGTACTTCGCTCCCTGCGCCGCCGCGGCCGCCTCGCCGCCGAAGCCGCGCGCCGCGACGGAGGCCGTCGGGAGCGTCCTCCGGCCCAGCGCGGCGAGGGCGGCGCCGGCGAGGAGCTTGCCGCTGTGGTGCCGTCCGATCATCATCGTGATCAGCGAAGGAGGAGGAAGGGAAGGAGGATCGACCGTTACGCGAGAGTTTGGGGGAAGGGAGAGATTCGGTTTTCCGCGTTTCGTCGTGGGGTTTTGGGGTTTATGAGTTCAACGTCGAAGTCGTGATAGGGAGGTTTCAGGTGGCGGTTTCCCTTATATAGTGACGGCTCGAGGGGGTACTTTCGTAAATAGACTCCGGCGAGGCTGGCCAAAGCTTCGCGCTGCTTCGCTCGCGTGAGTTGGGAATGGCTGTCGGGGCTGCCTACGTGGACGGGGATTTTGCGACGCGTGTCGGCCGGAGATTGGGTTACCGCACCTGGATTGCCGATTGTGGGGGCCACTTAGGGAAGGTTCGAAGTTCGATGATGATGGCGGCCCCAATACGTGGGGAGCAAGGTAAGTCAAAGCAAGCCAGCGAGGACTTTTTTCTTCGGGACGGTTAGATTTATATGGAAAGTATGCCGTTCTGACCGAAATGCCCTCCCTCAATATGGCATGCATTGGCGCTGTACAGAGATGTGCATTCCATCAGAGAATTGGATTGAACTGAATCGAACAGATTTATGACCGATCAATTTCCGATTCCATATTAGGAATCAAACTGAACCAACAAACTTGCTAGAACTTCTTAATTTTTAATTTTTTTATGTTAAAATGAGCCATAATTAATAAATTATCCCTTTTTTTTTTTTACGTTGGGAAGCTTCTACAAGTAGCGAATATAAGAAACAAAAATGAAAATGAATCACCATTTCCAAGACTCAATGGGCTGGTTCTCAATTCTGCAAATTAGGAACCAAACCAATATGATCTGGTTTCATAATAGGAGTTATCCCACTAGGAAACCGATCACACTTGTTGGCTGGCGTGTACGTTCACCGTTTCCTAGGTTCAGCGGGCAATTTCGTAATTGACTGCGGAGAGGGGCATAAATTGGAAGAGATATTAAAAAGGCAATTTGGGGAGAGTCAGCAAGGGTTTACCTTAATTATAATTAATTAAGGAGTTAATTAATGGAAGAGGTTGCGTCGTGGGAAGGGAAATAAGGACGTGTCGTCCGCGAAAGTTGGACGTGTTCAACTTTGCCTCTTGTGCCTCAAATAGGGAAAAAAGTATTGCTCCTTCATTGGTCGCGATCACATAAGCGCTTACATTTCGTGCGCTTAGTAGCAGATTAACTTCTAGTCTTCAAGCAAGAATAAAAAAAATAAAATGAATTTGTTTTGAGTAAATTTGTCAATGTGTATATCAATTTGAAATTTTTATGAACTTATTTATGATAAATTTGTCACGAGTCTACTTGTTTGAAGTTTTTCGTAATATAAACTCTAAAAAATTTGGACTTTTTTTTTGTCTAACTAGAGATATAGTCAACTTTGACCACTTCCAGCGGTCGTCGAGTACGAGACTCGATCTTATCGAATTTGGAGATCAATCCATTTCAGGAGCATTAGAACGTGTCTGTTAGTCTTTCTGTGGTGGTAGGTGTTTACTATGAATTCCGGGGTTAATGGAAGGTTTTGTATTTATACGAGGGGGCCTTTCGCAGATGCCAGACGGCTCTGATCGATTGTCTTTCCATCCTGCGAAAGTCGAAGGAAAGAGCAGAGGCGGAGACGAGAAGATTGAAACGATAATTCAGTTTGAATAGTCAGCGTCCTGCTTTGACCCGACATCAGCGAAGTTCTTGGAACCTCTGCGTTGACTGGTCGAGAGAGTTGACCCCGGAAAATTATGCAGCCTTGAGGAGAAAACTAGGGAGTGCTTGCCCTAGTTTGCAACCGCAATTAGAACTTTGAAATAATAATAAGAGGAAAAAAGAATTGATCAAATTGATTGTGAGTGATTGCTTTTGTTGGTTGTGTGACGGCATAATTTGCATGAACCTTCCCTTTAACTTAGGGAAAAACATTTCGAAATGCACTTACCGGAAATTTCCTAAATTTATAATGTAGTGTCCGTCTCGTCATTCTTCAAAATATTGTATTTTCTTTTTTCTATCTCAAAGCAATTCTAAATTCATAAAGCTGGGTTTCTACGCATCCCTAGAAAATTTATTTGCGATTTCTAGAGCATTTCGCCACGATTCCATCCATCCATTCAATGACATCAGATTTTCTGTTAAGCATCTCTAGACAAAATTAGGTGCGTGATTGATTGAGCAGCAATTAGTATCTCTAAATCTTAATTTATGGTGGGAATAGGAACAGAAGGACGTGTGAGGAAGTTGCTTGGAGTAGGTCAACCTCCTTTCGCTTTCGACCCACTTGAATGTGAACGCTCAAAAAGTTATCCTTTGGACTTTGCCATAAGATAATGTGAACATAGAGTTGATTATATAGCTTGACCATAAGATGATGTGAACATCGAAAGCTTGGAACCTTCTTAGGACTTGCCATTACTTAAAGCCGAGGGAATGAAAATGATGTTGTCACGTGTGGGAAAAATGAATATTGCTTGTATGCAAAATTGAGTAAACAATGATCCTTGTTTGTACTCCACTAATTAGAGTCTCGATCAAAAGAGATCTCCTATAACGAGATGGAGGAAAACATGCTAAAGAAAGAAGTATTCTTAGCCACGAGCCGTGAGAGAGAACTATTACTTGCTTTTTGGCCTAAAGAGAGAACAATTACTTGACATGCTTTATTTCATTGTAAATATTTCTTAAATTGTCCTTCCATGAAACAAGATATATCTATAATATATTATCGGGACATCCTATATAAAGACGGTGAAATTAGCCTCTATACTTTGAAATTATGGATATACCTGTGAATATAATATTTCATCTGACCAACTTCAAACAAGGTTTCCGGCTGCAGTTTACTGAGGCTGTTGAGAAATTAATTACTGAATATGGTGCAAGCATGTATCCAATTGAATCTGGATCATCATTTCTGGTGGGACTAAATGTGAGCACCATGTTGGCTCTAGATAGGTTGGGCCCAAAGGTTAGGCTCAATCTGATGCCTGAGCCTGTCTATAATAAAAAATTTAGGCTCCGTTTGGGAACAGCTTCCCCAAGGGCCTTTGAGGGGCTAAAGGCCTTTGGGCCAAATGTTGAGTGTTTGGGAACTTTTTTTTACTTGCCTTTGCCAAATGCAAAGCCTTCCCAAGGCTGAAAGCCCAAGGTAGGTTGAGGGCTGCCTTAGGCATTCTCGGAATGCTGGCATTGAAGATAATGAATATTTTTCTTCCGAAATTGTCCTTATTAATTTTTTGTTTTTCCGGCTTTACCCCGATTACTATTCATCGTCTTCATCCTTCCCTTCTCTCTACCGAGAACACGGCCAGCATCTACGCGCAGTCGCCGGTGAAGGATAGGTGGTTCGGCGAAGGGGAGGTGGTCCGGCTAGGGTCCCACGACCCTCCGACGAGGGTCGCCGCGCAGGACGTCGGCAACCCAGATCGTGCGCAGATCTAGTTGCGCATATTTGGGTCGCGGCGACCAAATCGTGAGCGCCGGCGACCTCTGCGGCGTGGTGGGTCGCACAACGGCTCGGCGAGGGTCGCGGCGACCGGGATCTCGAGATCGGGGTCGCTGCGACCTAGATCGCGAGATCTCGATCGCCGCGACCCTCGCCGAGCCGTGTCCTCCGCAGGGGAACCCTAGCCGGACGCTGCCCTTCGCCGGACAGCCTAACCTTCACCACGCCGCCTCCCCCTCGCCGGATCGCCTACCCTTCACCAGCGGTAATCGGCGAAGCCTTGGCCGACCAACTCTCCTTTTTTTCCCTTTTTTTTAATAACAAAAGCATTTTGCAAATTTAATTTATCCAAACACTATTTTACTCAAAGATACTTCACAATGGACTTTCACAAGTACCATTTACCAAACACAATTTACATTTTGAAAAACTCCTTTGACTCAAGTATCTTTATATTTTCTTAAGAACTTTCCCCAAAAGTTTTCCCAAACGCACCCTTAGCTGGGCCAAGCTTGTAGAGTTGGAGGTGTCAGGCTTACTCGTGAAACGTGGCCCAACTCCAAACCCACCCATTCACCTCTCAGCCCCCCGCCCGCTCGTCAATCGCCTCTTGATGGGACTTACAAGGATCCAGCGTTTTGATAGTTTGTGTTCGTGTTCAATTCGGTTTAGTAGATATACCATGCAAAAATTCGTCGATACTATGATACAGGACATCTCGATTGGAAACCTCAACAGAAATTGTACCAAGGCAACTTCCCAAATTCAAAATGTCAAGTTATATTGGAAGTCCCAAATTCGAGCCATATTGAACTACGAAAACTCCACCCGATGTCAATGAATAACACGAAGAAAAGGCAAAATCAGATGCCGTCAGATGGGGGGTTCGAGTTGTCAAGGGTGAGGAAGAACTTGTTCTGCAACAGAAACTGGGAAATATTCAAAGGACATTTTAAAGAGTTGAATTGAAGATTAGTAAAATAGAACCAGGCATCATCACAAAAGTCAGCTACATAACATCATTGTTTTCGAATATAATGGCCAAAGACGGTCTCCAGGGCAGAGCAAAGAGCCCTTGTGAATGAGGCTTAGGGACAACGTGCTCTACCGATCGCCGCTTCCTCGTGGGCTAGTCAAAGATCCAGACAAGAAGCTTTCCCCTCTAGTCCCCAGCAGCAGCAACTGGGAATTTTTTCTCCGTATTATGCCGCAGGATCGCACGTAGGAAAATCAAGAAATGAAAGAAGTAAATCCATCACTTAATATTTTAACTAGGTGAATATCATGTCAGAAAGTGCAACCCAAAAACATTTGTCCTATAACCTAGGAAAAATGATACAAACGGTCCCCAAACTTTCATTCAATTAGCAATTTCATCTCTTAGCTTTTAAGTTGTTCAATATAGTTCATGAACTTTAGTTTAATATGTAATGTTGCTTTTGAACTTTTAATTTGTCTAATGTGGTCTTTAAATTTATGGGATAAGTTCAATCTAGCCTCTGAACTATATAAAAATATTCAATATTATCTTTTTATCAATTCAAGTTTATGGTCAATATTGAAAATTTTAATATAATTCAGTGACTAAATTGAATATGCACAAAAAGTTCAAATTAAAAGTATATGAATGATATTACATGTCAGAATAAAGTTCAAGGATATCATTGAACAAATTGAAACTTTAGGAATGACATTGCATAATATGCTAAAGTTTGAGAAAAGTGCTAAAAAAGTCCTAAACCTTTTGCATTTGTGCCAATTCAATCATAAATCTTTTTTTTTTTAGTGTCAATTAAGTCCTAAACATTTTTACATTGTGCCAATTCAGTCATTTTCGATCAATTTTGGCCGAATTTTGCTGACTGAACGCCGGTCGACTAACGTGGCTTAATTGGCGCTGACGTGGACAACTTTTAATAATATTTTAATCATTTGGATTTTTTTTTGATTTTTTTGATTTTTACTTTTATTTTTTACTTTTTTCTTTTTATTTTTTTCTTTCTCCTCTTCTTCCTCTAGCCGGCAAGGTCGAGGTTAACCTCGCCCTCACCAGATTTGGCAAGGGAGAGCCTGGCCCGCCCGGTGCGAGGCCGCCCTCGAGGCCTAGGCGGCGGGGCTTGCCCTCGCCGAATTTGGTGAGGGTCGAGCCTCGCCCATGGCTAGCAAGGGCAAAGCCTCGCCAGTTTCTCGCGAGGAGGCTGTCTCTCGGGGCGTCCTTGAGCGCCTTCTCCTTCCTCTCCGAGAGCTAGAAGGAGGTCCGAGTCTTGGCTAACGCCGACTTCTAGCTGATCCACAACCGGGCCAACTCCTTCGAGAACCCCGCCTCCTCGTGTCGAGCTGGTGGACCTCGCCCTCGCTGGCCATGGGCGAGGCTCGACCCTCGCCGCCTAGGCCTCGAGGGCGGCCTTGCGCTGGGTGGGCGAGGCTCACCCTCGCCGGATCTGGCGAGGGCAAGCGTTGTCGCCTTGCGCGAGGTGGCTAGTGAGCTCGACCTCGCCGACTGTCACCTCTAGCCAGTCGCCAAGGTCCGGCGATCGGTTGGAGGAAGAAGAGAAGAAGAAAAAAAGAAAAAGAAAAAAGTAAAAAAAAAGTAAAAAATAAGTAAAAAAAATTAAAAAATTATTAAAAATTGTTCACGTTAGCACCGATTTGATTATGTCATTACGTTAGTCGGCTAGCATCCGGTTAGCAAAATCCGGCCAAAATTGGCCGGAAAGAACTGAATTAGTACAACTTAAAAAGATTTAGGACTAAATTGGCACAAAAACAAAATGTTTAAGACTTTTTTGGCACTTTTCCCACTAAAGTTCACGAATTATTTGTATACATTTCCTAGAGGTGTTAAATGGGTTGTGCAACCCATTTATGAACCCATTTATGGTTAAATGGGTCATTAATGGGTCAAGGTTTATCTTATAAAGCATCCATAATAAGTTTTAATGGGTAAACACTAAGATATATGGGTTTTAAATGAGTCAGCTCTTTGACCCGTTTATGACCCATTTATCAACCCATTTTTTACTCAAAAATTCATTATCTCTCTCTCTTCTCTTTAACTTTACAATTTTTTTTTATAAAAACCGAAATTATAATTCTTTTTTCTTTTTTTTTTTCTTTTTTTTTTCTTTTTTCTTCCTCCGGTTGCCGGCACGGCAATGGCCGGCGACCGGCCAGGCGAGCTCGAGCTCGCCGGATCTGGCGAGGTAGAGGCCTCGCTGACGCCCGATGAGCCTCGCTAGATCTGGTGAGGGGCGAGTTCGAGCTCGCCCGATGCCGGTGAGCCTCAAGCTCGCCAGATCTGGCGAGGCGAAGGTCTCGCCGACGTTCGGCGAGCCTCGAGCTCGCCAGATTTGGCGAGGCGAAGGCCTCGCCGACGTCCGGCGAGGCTCGAGCTCGCCGGATCTAGCGAGGCGGAGGCCTCGCCGACGTCCGCTGAGGCCCGAGCCTCGTTGATCGGGCGAGACTCGAACTCGCTGGCATCGGGCGAGGCTCCAACCTCGCCAGATCCGGCGAGGGGCGAGCTCGAGCTCGTCGGCGTCGGCGAGCCGGGCGAGCTAGCTCGCTTGTGGCCGGTCACTGGCCATCGTTGTGGCCGGCGGCCGGCCAAAGAAGAGGAAGAAGAAAAAAGAAAAAGGAAAAAAGAAAAGAGAAAAGAGTTAAAGAAAATTAAAAATAATTAAAATTTGATTTTTTTAAATAATTATTTTTAAAACTTGTATTGTATAAAATCATGTTAACAATACCATTTTAAAAAAAAAATATATATATATATATATAAGCTTTTTTATGTTTCGTTAAATGGGTCGGGTATGGGTTGGATATAAGTCGGGTTGGGTATGGGTCAAAAAATTTGCACTACAATAAATGGGTTATAAACGGGTTAAATTGGTCGATTTGGGTCGGATCATTTATGACTCGACCCAAACCCGACCCAACCCACCCGTTTAACGGGTCTAACATTTCCCTATAACCTTCTTGCAAAACAATAGTGGGGTCAATACTCATACTCTTACACTAAGATTGATCATATATCCTCGTGATTTTTCAATATCTCCCAATCATGGGAGATGTCTTGAAATTGAGGTAGTTGCCTACTGTTCATGGGAACTACCACCACCATATTGAATCATCACCGTCAATACAACCATCTGGCCGTTTCTCATAGTACTTGCTTCAATTTAATTGAATCTATCCTTCCGTTTGAAGGAACTAACATAAATTTACATTTTGCTGTAAAGATGTTGCTCGATTTTGTAATTTCTAAACCCATCCTAGTTGACACTATAGTAGTCCGTCAATGACTGCTATTCTCCAATTCTCGAATTCTAAAAGGTTCGACTCTAAAATTGGCTATGCCTAAGAATAGTACCCTGTATTGCAATTACCATTTGGGCTACCTTGGAGTTGCAGGAGAGAAGACATGGCTTGAACATTTTATCATTCGCTTCAAGCAGAAAGCTTCTCCCCAGACGAACTCCAATTCTTCGATCAACCGCAAACCAGTTCCTTTTGTATCTCATAAATCTGCCATTTGGAAAGTACCATCGTGAATTAGAACGGATGATCTTGGTCAAACATAAGTTCTTTATTCAGCAACAGCAAGATGGGGTTATTTCACAAGGGGGAAAAGGAATCGAAGCACAATTACCATGAGGTTCACGACGATGAACTCCTGTAGCCAGAATCATTTAAATGAACACAACAGTGGATTCTAAACACTGTAATGAGTACCGAAATTATTTCATAGTAAAAGACATAGTCCTCGAGCATATAACGAACTTTTCATCCTTCACAGCACTTTAGTGACCTGGAATATTTCAATGATACCCGAGTGGAGCAGGGGCTTCCTTCAGCTCACGTCCCCGATAATGTATGTCCTGCAACAATTCATCCATTTAAACCAGTCAGGATCAGATCGATTATACAGTCCGATTGATAAATCGCACAAGTGCTATAAAAATTTGAGAGGTGCTGTGAATGAGATCATTACCGATGCAAAGTGGTTCACATCCCGGTGATGTGCCTCATCGGCTCTCACCACGAGCACGACATCCCTCAGAGTGGACCCTTCGGGGAGCTGCCAATAGTCGATGGCGATGGCCGGAGCCGGGACATTCTCGATACTTCCATTGTCCAACTCCTTCAGGAACTCGGTGTAGGAGTGTATGGCCTCTTCTTCAAGGTAGCCAACCACCCGGTGGGCAAATTTGGGAGAGATCAGATAGCCCAGGAAGTAGGCGTTGAAGAAGACGCCCTGGACTGCAAACACGAGGGCGCGCTCGTACCATCTTGGCTGTGAAACCTCCATGAAGGTCATGAGGTGCATGCGCTCATTCTCAGCTTCTTCTAGCAAGGCTTTGATCCAACCACCACTGTGCTCGAATCGCCTCAGCGATTTGCAGTGCAGAAGCAGTCCTCCGACCATGCCGGGCACCGCTGCCACGGTCTCCAGCATCATCGCTCTGCAGCCATATCTTCTCTGTTCACAAGAAATAAATGTTCATGTCAAAACTCTCGGGAGCGAATCGCGCGTGTCTAGCCTCTTACGCCCTTACATATCAAAGATAAAATTTAACATAAAAAAAAAAAAAAAAATCTAGCTCCCACGATGGACAGTGGCTGGAAAGAAGACAATTTACCCCTAATTACCAATTAGACGCATAAACTCGTATTTTAAATTCATATATAAGATGAAAAAAGAAGAAGAAGAAATTACTTTGATATTTAATTTTAAAAAAAAGTCCAACATCAACTTCACGTGATTTTATAAAAATTCGATGTGTTCTGTTAAAATAAAAATTAAATCTTTAAATTCAGAACCAAATATAAAAACCCCCTCGAAAAACAAAGAAAGAAAAAAATGGAAAAGAAAAGGCCGAAAGCACAATCAGCAATTTCAAACGCAATCTAAAACTTTTTGTCCAAGAAATCTCCGTCCATTTCAAAGAGCGAGGTCACCCTGACTCCTTCTGTCTCTACAGGTACAACTCCACATCAAACGTCGACTAGTCCATGCTCGATGGAACACCAACCAAGATCATGCGCGTCCTAAGTCATATGTTCTAATAGATCTCGACGCGCCTAGGGCTGATGTACGTGTAGATCGGCCAACGTTACAACTTTCCGATCTTTTAGGATTAGATGGAGAACCAGGCGTCAAACCGCCAGATGTGCGGAAGTCGCCGGATCATAAACTGAAGATGAGGACGTACCTGGAAGAATATGTCCGTGGGGTATCTCAAGGACTTGACCGTCCAGAAGGCCAACTTGTCCAGGAACGTCAGCGGCGCATGGTGCTTCTTCAGATCTATCGACAGGTCCGCCTTGTACGTCTCCGTTGGCTTCATCCACCGTCAAAACACGCATCAGCAACAAAAGCAGACTCGACGCAAACAAGGCAAGACGAAATCGCCATAGAAAAAAAAAGTTGCACGTTACCCGAAAGCAAGTCCACCTCCACTCGGTGCCGTCGCCCCTGGTGACCTTCGAAGGCTCCACGCCCCAGTAACTCGCGATCGCCTTCTCGCTGGCGGCCGCGCGCTTGTCCTTCTCCGCCGTCTGCTGCTGCTGCTGCTGCTGCTGCTGAGGCCGCGCCTCCTTCTCTCCGAGAGCCAGGGTGCTCTCGCGGCGCATCCCGATCGCCGGAGCCCCGAGCCACGCGGTCGCCGCCGCTCCGCCGCGAGCGGGGCCGGAGTAGAAGTACTTCGCTCCCTGCGCAGCCGCGGCCGCCTCGCCGGCGAAGCCGCGCGCGGCGACGACGGAGGCCGTCGCGAGCGTCCTCCGGCCCAGCGCGGCGAGGGCGGCGCCGGCGAGGAGCTTGCCGCTGTGGTGCCGTCCGATCATCATCGTGATCAGCGGAGGAGGAGGAGGATCGACCGTTACGCGAGAGTTTGGGGGAAGGGAGAGATTCGGTTTCCGCGTTTCGTCGAGGGGTTTTGGGGTTTATGAGTTCAACGTCGAAGGCGTGACAGGGAGGTTTTAGGTGGCGGTCCTCCTTTTATATGGTGACGGCTCGGGGGGTACTTTCGTAAATGGACTCCGGCAAGGCTGGCCCGCCCGCGCTTCGCGCTGTTTCGCTCGCGTGAGTTGCGATTGGCGGTCGGGCTGCCTACGTGGACGCGGCGTTATGCGACGCGTGTCGGGTGGGGATTGGGTTAGCAAACATTGTGGGGGCCACGGGGGGGAAGGTTCCATGACGATGGCGGCCCCCATACGTGGGGAGCAAGGCAAGGCAAGGCAAGCCAGCGAGGACTTTTTATTCGGGACCGTTTGAAATTTAGATTGATATGGAAAGTATGCCGTTCTGACCGAAATGCCCTCCCTTAATATGGCATGCATTGGCGCTATCCAGGTATGTGCATTCCGTTCAAGAATGGGATTGAACTGAATTGAATAGATTTATGACTGATCGGTTTCCAATTTCATATCAGGAATTAAACCGAACCAACAAACTTGCCAGAACTTCTTAATTTTTAATTTTTAATTTTTTATGTTGAAATGAGCCCTAATTAATAAATTATCCTTCTTTTTTTTTTTATGTCGAGAAGTTCCTATGTATAGGGAATATAAGAAACAGAAAAGAAAAAGGAATAACCATTCCCAAGACTCGGTGGGCTGGTTCTCAATTATGCAAATTAGGAATCAAACCTATTTGATCTGGTTTCATATTAGGAATTGTCACACTAGGAAACCGATCACGCTTGTTGGCTGGCGTGTGAACATGCATCGTTTCCTAGGTTCAGCGGGCAATTTCGTAATTGACTGCGGAGAGGGGCATAAACTGAAAGAGATTCTAAAAAAAGGCAATTTGGGAGTCAGCAAGGGTTTACCTTAATTAGAAGTAATTAATTAAGGAGTTAATTAATGGAAGAGGTTGCGTCGTAGGAACGGAATTAAAGACGTGTGGTCCGCGAACGTTGGACGTGTTCAACTTTTCCTCGTGTGTCCTAAAAAAGGGACAAAAAAAGATCGCTCCTCCATTGGCCGTGATCACGTAAGCGCTTACATTTTGCGCGCCTAGTAGCCGATTAACTACTAGTGTTCAACCAAGAATAAAAAATAAAATGAATTCATTTTAAGTAAATTTATCATATATATATAACAATTTAAAATTTTTATGAACTTGTTTGTGATAAATTTATCACAAATTTACTCATTTACAATTTTTCGTAATATTAACTTAAATAAATTTGGACTTTTTTGTCTAATAACTAGAGGAAGAGTCAACTTTGACCACTTCTAGTCATTGTCGACTACTCGATCTTATCGAATTTGGAGATAATACCATTTCATGAGCACTAGAAATTGACCAAGAGTTCATGTGATCTTTAAAAACTCGTATATACAACATTTTGTAAAATAACACGAGTGATCATTATTAGGAAAAATATTTTTCAATATTTGAAATATAATTTCATTTTTAAATTCATAGGGGAAGCCAAAGAAAAGTGTTCTTTTGAAGCCGACTTTGAACGGAATTTTGGAGCTGTTAGGAAAACCTTCATGAAAATATGCGGAAGTACATGAATGTACTTTTTTTGGGGTCGGATCCATGAATGTACTTCATGATCGTGCATAAGGTGCACGAACGAATGTACGACTTCAAAGATCTCTCGCAAAAGAATTTGAGCTCCTTTTGAATTTTCGTTGAAAGGTATTCACAAGAAGCAGGGCTTGGACATTGATCACTATCAGATCAATTAGATCGCAAAACCATATAATACATCTTTAATCAATGGTTAGAATGTGACATTGGATCCGGACTAAATTGGCTGCTTGACCAACGAGATTGATCGGGTGCTCTAAAAGGCTTCAATACGTACATGCTTGCATTCAATATGTAGGCTTAAATGCCTCTTTTTTCTTTTACATTATCCCAGATTTTACATTATAACAAATAGTGATAGACGATGGTCTATAATCAATTAATGGAACTTCTCATATAAATGTATTATGTATGAATCAATGATATCCGATTGGAGCAGGGGCCTCCTTCAGCTCATGTCCTTGGCATTGTATGTCCTGCAAAATTCAATTAATAAAATCTTTTGTAAGTCCCTAAACAACAATTCTTAAAAAAATTAGGATATAATGTGATGTGCGACAACCAATTGTGATGTATTGGGCACAAAATACGACAAAGCATGTACTTAAAAGTCATGACGAAGATGGATGGATGATTTTTTTGTGCACGTCAATTTTATAATTAATGGCACTACATTATGTCAACTGATGATACGACGTGTGATAATCACTTACTATATTATCTCGTGTTATGGTCACTGCGCATGTTTTGACCCTAAAATCTATCTTTTGAGATAATATGCTGGGACTAAACCTAGGCTGCTGATTGGAATTCATACAATGCACACGTCCAAAAAACGTGCAAATCGAACAGGGTTAGGCCTTACCGATGCATAGTGGTTGAGGTCCCGGTGATGAGCCTCGTCGGCTCTGATCACCACGATCACATCCCTCAGCGTCGAGTCCTGGGGCAACCTCCAGTAATCGATGGCGATCGCCGGTGCGGGCCTGTTCTTGAAACTGCCGTTGTCCAAGTCCTTGAGGAACTCGGTGTAAGAGATCACAGCCTCTTCCTCCAAGTACCCAACAATCCTGTGCGCCAGCTTAGGTGACACAACATAGGCCAAGAAGTAGGCGTTGAAGAAGACGCCCTGGACGGCGAACACGAGCGCGCGCTCATACCATGCGGGGTCCGCAATCTCGCAGAAGGTCATGAGGTGCATCCGCTCGTTCTCGGCCTCCTCCAAGAGCGCCTTGATCCACCCGCCGCTGTGCTCGAACCGCCGGAGGGACTTGCAGTGCAGGAGCATCCCGCCGACCATGCCCGGTACAGCGGCCACTGTCTCCAGCAGCATCGCGTGGCACATGTGCCGCCTCTGCAGAAGATCAAATTGACTCAGAACTAGGAAAACAGAACGCCACAGAACCGGGACCGTTCGCTTGTTCCACAGAAGCTTCACCAACATAAATTCATGCAGCCTAAGAACAAAACAAGTATAGTCGATTTGGGAATTTCGGTCATGTGAATGAGCATCGATCAAACCACAAGAACTCATGATGGGTTCACCAGATTTACGTGTCGGGCGTCCAAATTGTTCTTCTGAAAGATTTCCTAAGCAGTCAGAACTTGGGAAGTGCTAACCTGAAAGAAGAGGCCAACAGGGATTTTGAGAGTCTGAACTGTCCAGTAAGCAAACTTGTCCATCATATTGTTTGGTTTATGGTGCTTCTCCACATCAATGGAAACATCTGCTGTGTAAGCCTCCCATGGCTGTCCAAGAAAAGAAGAAGAAGAAGAAGATGAAATAAGCAAATCACGCGTTGACCCAGATAAGAACTTGGAGCACAGAAATCTGACCGACCACACAAAGTTCCATCAAATCCTAGACGGGAGATGTTCTTATACGACAATTGCATACCCTGAAGCAGTTCCATTTCCAGGCCGAACCGTCCTCTTTGGTGATCCTCGCCGGAGCGATCCCCCAGTAGCTAGTAATGGCCTTGGTGTTCTCCCCCTTCTCATCATTTGCGGCATCAGTGGCAAGACTGCTCTTGTACCGGACCCCCCCGACCGGACCTGCATGCCTCAAGTTAGCTGTTGCCTCGAGCATGAGACCCCGGCAGGCCGACGTCGAGAGCACCCTCTGGCCGAGATGCCTGAGCAGCAGTCCGGACATTTTGGTGGCGGCCCCGGTGTTCATCAGGTGTGGTGGGACTTAAGAGAAATGGGAGATGTTCGATGCAGAAGATGGAAAGAAAGAGAGCTGCTGAAGAAGGTTTGTCGTGGGTTGAAACGTGTCTGTTGTCTTTCTGTGGTAGGTGTTCCTATGACTTCCTGGGTTCAAGGAAGGTTTGTATTTATACGAGGGGGCCTTCTGCAGATGCCGTGAGGCTCTGATCGATTGTCTTTGCATCCTTCGAAAGTCGAAGGAAAGAGCAGAGGCGGAGACGAGAAGATTGAAACGCGCCAGTTTGAATGGCCAGCGTCCTGCTTTGACACGAAATCAGCCAAGTTCATGGAACGTTTGCGTTGACTGGTCGAACGACTTGACCCCAGAAAATTATGCATTCTCGAGGAGGAAACTAGGGAGTGCTTTCCCCAGTTTGCAACTGCAATTAAAAATTTGAAATAATTATGAAAAGGAAAAAGAATTGATCAGATGGATTGTGAGCGATTGCCTTATGTTGGTGGCGTGACGTGATAATTCACTTGAACCTCCGGAAAAAAATATATACTTGAAAATATATTTACTGGAAACTTTTGTTACTATTCGAAAAATCTCGTATTTTCCTTCTCTACTTGTTTTCCTATTGAGAATGAGTTTCGCGTAGCCGGCATTTCTACTCTAGCTATCGGCCTGGATTGATCCGATTTGGATGAGATCGTACGCAAAAGATCCATTCTTGGAATTTTTGCCGCTCTATACTCATTGGAACCTTGGAGATGACCTGGTTCATTGTCTAGCATAATAATATTCAAGTGATGATATAACCATCATCTTTTTAGAACGATCTCGGAGCAATTATAAATTCCTTAAGTGGGGTTTCTATGTGATCCCTAGAAAATTTATTTGCAATTTCTGGAATGTTTCACCACGATTTCATCTATTCAAAGACATCAGATTTTTGTCAGCATTTGTAGACATAAGGAGGCGCGTGATTGATTAAGTAGTCATTAGTATTTCTAAATATTAAATTAAATATCTGAATTTGAATTTGAAAAACGATTTATTATACCGAATTTTGTTGATAAAGATTTTCAAAATAGAAGAAATTTGCTGGACTCTTGAAGATTTACAAAAAGAAAATAAAAGACAAAAGAAGAATTTCGTTTTGGGCACACAACTTTCACGCCTGGATTTTCTTCTTTTAGCATATGGAAACAAAGGAAGAAAAAAAAGAGTGGGAAACTCCTGCATGTAAGCCTCTGCACGTGAAACGAAGCGTAGGTGGGCCTAGACCAAAGTTTAACCTGGGCACACATGTAAAAGCATGAAAATTGCAGGTTTTCTTTTCCTTTAGGGAAAATGGCACAATTAGTCCCTGAAGTTTTATATAATGTTCAATTTCGTCCTTATACTTTTGATTGGCTCAATTTAGTCCCTGAATTATCGATAAATGTCCGATCTAGTCCCTGACTATTTAAAAATTGATCAATTTCATCCTTCCGTTAACTTTCCGTTAGTTAAACTTAACGGAATGGGGGCATTTTGGTCTTTTTATCTTTTAAATATTTTTATCTTCTTTTTTTTATCTTTTTTTTTCTTCTTCTTTCTCTCTTCCCTCCGCCGGCCATGGCGGAGCCGGCGGAGGGAAGCCGGCCTCCCGCGAGGGGGCCCTTGCCGATGACCGGCGAGGGCCGCCCTCGCCGAGTTGCCGGGTTCGCGCAGTCGCGCCATAGGGGAGCGCAAGGCTTGGCGCAGAGGCCGGAGGATCGTGGTGGTGCCGACGGAGGGAGGCCGAGGTTCGAAGCCGGTGCGGGGGATTGGGTGCCGGCGTCACCGGAGCTACGGTGAGAAGAGAAGAGGGAGGCCGAGGAAGTGGCGAGACTTGGTGGAGGAGCCATGCGGTCGGCGTCCTCATCTCGTGGCCTCGTGCGGCGGGGCTCGGCCGAGCCGCGGCAGGGGAGGCGTCGAGGTCCCTCCCGTCGGCCGGCGAGGGCGGTCCTTCGCGTCGGCGAGGACGGCCCTCGCGGATCGGGCGAGGGCACCCTCGCCCGACGCCGGCAGGGCGGCCCTCGCCCGACGTAGGGCGAGGGCGGCCCGCGCCGGCGGGCGGTCCTCGCTGCGTCGGGCGAGGACGGCCCTCGCCCGGATCCGGCGAGGGCACCCTCGCCCGACGCCGGCAGGGCGGCCCTCGCCCGACGCAGCGAGGGCGGCCGACGCCGCAGGGTGGCCCTCGCCGCGTCGGGCGAGGGCCGCCTGCGGCGTCGGGCCGGACGCCGGACGCCGGACGCCGGCTTCCTCCGCCGGGCCAGCGGAATGAAGAGAGAAGAAGAAGAAGACCAAAAAAAAAAAAAAAAAGTAACGGAAGGACTAAACCGAACATTTCCTAATAGTCTAGGGACCAAATTGAGCCAATCAAAAATATAAGGACGAAATTGAATATTACATAAAACTTCAGGGACTAATTGTGCCATTTTCCCTTCCCTTTACGAACAAAGCCGCCGAAGCAACAAGCCGCCGAAACCTACATAGAGTCGGACGTTCACACTACTTGGGAAAGAGCCGCATGTTCCCTTGAAGCCACGCGAAGCCGTATTGTTTCGTGCTTGAATGCGCGATAATTTTATGCCGAGAGTTTATGTTAAGTGAATTATTTATTTATTAACATTTTGGATTTGGTGTTAAATTTACGTGTGAGAAACACTTGAGCGTATGAATGATTGTAAACACCGATTTTTCGATTATAGTAGATCATTTGTTATTGGCTCTCTCTCGTAGATGTAGGTACCGATACTCGGATTAAATCATGTAAATTTCTGTTGTTCTTATTTTTCTTGTTTATTTCTCTGGTGATTTCGCATTGACGTAAATTATAAGATATTGTCGTTTTTGCATATTATATTATAACGCTAAATGTTAACTTATGGTGGGATTAGGAACATGAGGTTGTGTGAGGAAGCTGCTTCGAATAGGTCAACCTACTTCACTTTTGACCCACTTGAATGTGAACACTCAAAAAGTTATCCCTTGGACTTTGCCATAAGATAATATGAACATACAATTGATTATATAGCTTGATCATAAGATGATGTGAACATCAAAAGCTTGGAACCTTCTTAGGACTTGCTATTACTTGTGTTGAAATATAATGTGTGGAAAGGACAAGATTTTGTAATTTACGTTAACGCGAAATCATTATAAAAATAAACGAGAAATAATAAAGACACCGGAAATTTACGTAATTCCGTCCAAATATTAGATCTATATCCACGTGAGAAATAAATAAATAATCCATTATAATTAAATAATTATAATTTACAATCGTTCACATCCTCGGATATTTTTCACACTTAGATTTAATTTAAAATTTAAAATATTTATAAATAAATAACTAACTTAAATATAAATTCACGGTACAAAAATTACCTTGTGTTCAAAAGCTCGAAACAAAAACGTGCGCAGCTCTCTACAACTTCACCTGTGCGGCTTGCGGCTCCTTTTTCTTTCTCTGCTTTTGTAGGCTTCGGCGGCTTCACTCTTCCACGTGGGGGCTCCCTTTCCCTTTCACATACGTGTGCCCCACCTCTTTCCGTTTCACGTGCAGAGGCTTCAGCTTCACACCAAAGGGTTCTGATACGTGTGTTGCGCGTGTGCCCCACCTCCTTCTGTTTCATTTGCAGTAATCAAATAATAATAAAAAATTATTTAAGCGAATTACATTTTACAAACGTTTAAACTCGTGACATAATTTAATAATTTAAAGCCGAGGGAATGAAAAAGACATCGTCATGTGTGCAAAAAATGAATATTGCTTGTATGTAAACCTGTACTCCACTAATCAGAGTCTTGATCAAAAGAGATCTCCTATAATGAGACGGAGGAAAATAAGCTAAAGAAAGAAGTAACCTTAGGCATGAGCCGTGAGAGAAAACTATTACTTGACACCTGGGGCTGACGTAAGCTGGCCGCCACCAGTTAAATCACCAAATAACGCCGTTAGGATTTGAACTTGTCACATTTGGTGGGAGGCACAAACCTCAAGCCAACTACGCCATTGCATTGGGTGGTTGACATGCTTTTTTTCATTGTAAATATTTGTTAAATTGTCCTTCCACGAAACAATATATGATATATTATCGGGACATCCTATATAAAGACAGTGAAAATAGCCTCTATACTTTGAAATCATGGGTATACCTGTGAATATATTATTTCATCAAACCAACTTCATACAAAGTTTCCAGTTGCAGTTTACTGAGGCTATTGAGAAATTATTTAATGAATATGGTGCAAGCATGTATCCAATTGAATCTGATCATCACTTTTGGTGGGATTCACAAGGGCTCTTTGCTCTGCCCTGGAGACCGCCTTTGGCCATTATATTCGAACACGATGATGTCATGTAGCTGACTTTTGTGATGATGCCTGGCTCTATTTTACTAATCTTCAATTCAACTCTTTAAAATGTCCTTTGAATATATTCCAGTTTCTGTTGCAGAACAAGTTCTTCCTCTCCTTTGACGACTCGAACCCCCCATCTGACAAAATCTGATTTTGGCCCTTCTTCTCTTTATTCATTGACATTGGGTGGATTTTTCGTAGTTCAATATGGCTCGAATTTGAAACTTCCAATATAACTTGACATTTTGAATTTGGGAAGTTGCCTTGGTTCAATTTCTGTTGAGGCTTCCAATCGAGATGTCCTGTATCATAGTATCGACAAATTTTTGCATGGTATATCTGCTGAACCGAGTTGAACACGAACACAAACTATCAGAACGCTGGGTCCTTGTGAGTCCCATCAAGAGGTGATTGACGAGCGGGCGAGGGGCTGAGAGGTGAATGGGCGGGTTTGAAGTTGGGCCACGTTGTTTCACGAGTAAGCCCGACACCTCCAACTCTACAAGCTTGGCCCAGCCCGAGAAATTCAGTGTAAATTTTTTATTATAGACAGGCTCAGGCATCAGATTTGGCCTAACCTTTGGGCCCAACCTATCTAGAGCCAACCTGGTGCTCAATTTAGTCCCACAAAAAATGATGATCCAGATTCAATTGGATACATGCTTGCACCATATTCGTTAAATAATTTCTCACAACCTCACTACTCTGCAGCCGGAAACCTTGTCTGAAGTCGGTTTAATGAAATATTATATTGACAGGTATACCCATGATTTCAAAGTCTAGGAGCTAATTTCACAAGATAGGATGTCCCGATAATATATTATAGATATATCTTGTTTCGTGAAAGGACAATTTAAAAAAAAAATTACAATGAAAAAAAAGCATATCAACTAATAGTTCTCTATCACGGTTCATGCCTAAGAGTACTTCTTTCTTTAGCGTGTTTTCCTCCATCTCTTCATAGGAGATCTCTTTCAATCGAGACTTTTATTAGTGGAGTGCAAACAAGGACCATTGTTCACTCAATTTTGCATACAAGCAACATTCATTTTTCGCACATGCGACGTTGTTTTCATTCCCTCAGCTCCAAGTAATGGCAAGTCCTAATAAGGTTCCAAGTTTTTGATGTTCACATCATCTTATGGTCAAGCTATAATCAATTCTATGTTCACATTATCTTATGGAAAAGTCCAAAGGATAACTTTTTGAGCGTTCACATTCAAGTGGGTCAAAGGCGAAGCAGGTTGACCTACTTGAAGCAGCTTCTTCACAAGTCCTCCTGTTCCTAATCCTTCCATAAATTAACATTTAGAAATATTAATGACTGCTTAATCAATCACACGCCTAATTATGTCTACAGATGCTGACAAAAATCTAATGTCTTTGAATGGATGAAATCGTGGTGAAACGTTCTAGAAATTGCAAATAAATTTTCTAAAGATCGCGTAGAAACCCCCTTCATGAATTTAGAATTACTCTGAGATTGTTCTAGAGAGATGACGATTATATCATCACTTGGATATTATTATACTAGACGATGAACCAGGTATTATCCAAGGTCCCGATGACTATAGAGTGGAAAAAATTCAAAGAATGGATCTTTTGTGATCTGATCTCATCCGGATTGGATCAATCCAAGCCGATAGCTAGAGTAGAATGACGGCTACGCAAAACTCATTCTCAATAGAAAAACAAGTAGAGAAGGAAAATACGAGAATTCAAATAGTAACGATAAGTTTCCAGTAAATATATTTCCATTTTTTTTTTCCGGAGGTTCAAGTGAATTATCACGTCACGCCACCAATAAAAGCAATCACTCATGGAGGTCGCAGATCTGGTTGTGACTAGATGCGATTGCCGGCGACCTTCACTTGCGACACCGCGACCTCCGCACGGAGGTCGCTAGGGCCGCACGACCCATCTAGTTGCAATTTTGGTTGCGACCAAATCTAGTGCCGGAGGCTCGAGCGACAACCAAATCTACAACCAGATGGGTCGCGACCTTAGATCCGATCGCTTGCGACCCTTCAACGAGCGGCACGGGGATCATATCTGATCGTCGTGACACTCGCCGGAGGGTCGTGCAACCCTCACCAGACTGCCTATCTCTACTGGACGACATGCATCGGACTGCTTGCCCTTCGCTGAACTGCCTACTCCTCGCTGGCGACTACTTGTTCTTGGCTGACCAACTCTCCTTTTTTTTTTTTTTTTTTTTTTTAATGAATAACAAAAGCTTTTTGCAAATATAATTCTTCCAAACACCATTTTACTCAAAATACTTCAGAATGGACTTTTACAATATAATTTATCAAACACAATTTGCATTTTGAAAAACACTTTTAACTCAATGGTGTTTGCATTTCTCCAAATACTTTCCCCAAAAGCTTTTCCAAATGCACCCGTATTACCCAACGGGCTTTTGCTTTTATTTATTTATTTTTATTTTAAAGTTTTTTTTTTCTTCCACGAAACGATATAACTATAATATATTATTAGGACATCTTAAAGATGGTGAAATCAACTTCTATATTTTGAATTCAAGGGTATACATGAGAAAGGATACTCATCTAACTAACGTCTGACAAGATTTTTGACATAATTGGGTGATGCTATTGAGAAATTATTTAGTGAATATGCATGCATGTATTAAAATGAATTTGGATCGTCATATTTGGTGGGATTAAAGGTGAGCACCAAGAAAGCTCCGGCTAGGTTGGGCCTAATTTGTTGCCTAACCCCGTCTATAATATAAAATTTACATAAAAATTCTCGAGCTGGGCTGAGCTTGTAAAGTTGGAGGTGTCGAGCTTACTTATGTAGAAACCTTGCCCAAGTACAAGCTCGCCATTTATCTCGTGAACCTGGGGGGCTGAGCGGGTTGCCTGCCCGTTGATATCCTCTTGATGGGACCCATATGGGCCCAACGTTTCCTATGGTTCATGTTCAGTCCAAATTTAGTATATATATCAGGGATGAACAGGTGGATAGGTTCTAGATATACAACTTGAAACTTACCTTGTCGGGATTGGTTCTTGATTTTTGGAATCTGAAACTTAATTTATATATCTTGGAACTGACCCTATTGGTTTAATTTGGTTGTAAGGTCTATCGAAGAACCAACCAATTCATTTTGTTCATTTTGGATTTCATTTTTTTTTATTCATTGAAAGGATAAGCTTTAGTAAAACATCTCATAATTTACAATTGAGACAAATAACAGCTACATCAAAATAGTAGAATCACAAAATGGCAAAGAGTTCGGTACAAAACAAACAAAAATTTAAAATAGATGGGAAGTCTAATTCATCCTTAGTCAATCAAAATAAAGTAAATCAACAATAAAAATTCCCTTTTGCCAAAAGCAATGGTCCATAAACGATCGAAAAAAGTATGGCATCTTCAGTTACGTTATTATGGAGTGTTAAGAGCCACTGATGACTTGAAAGGATTGAATTCTTTGAAGGAGGTGGAGGTGGAGATCAAATAATACATGTCCCCAAAAAGTTTGTCCAATGTGTCGGCATTTACTAAGTTGGAGACAAATTGGATATCGCCAAAAGCTGTAGCGCACGCCATTTAGCCAAGGAAGCGATTGTGACTTTCGATATTATCTGTCAAATAAACATCATCTGAAAGCGCAAGAACTTCTATCGGACTAGTATGATAGTTAGGGATGATCAGGAAGGTTCTAGGCTTGGTACTTGGAATTTACCTTCTCGAAATTGATTTTCCAATTTTGGAATCTAGAATTTACCTTGTAGACCTAAGAATCGGTGCTCCCCCTAGTATATATACTACTCTCATCTATTAATTTGTCGACGATATGATTGGAACTCTTAACAGAAGTTGCACAAGAGTATGTTTTCACCAAAGACCAATTTTGCAGGTACCCTTAGATCTCCCAATCGATATATATGAGCTCTCTTGTAATTCCCAAATTCAAAAATGTCAAGTTCCATTCAAATTTTCAAATGCTAGACAAATTGAACTACGGAAAGTCCACCCGTCCTCAATGAATAATGAACAAAGGCAAGAAGTTACATATTGTCGGATGGGGATTCAAGCTGTCAAAGATGAGGAAGAACTTTTCCTGCAATGCAGATTGGGAATATTCAATGGATAGTTTAGAGAGTTGAATTCAAGATTAGTAGAACAGAGACAGGAATCGCAAAAGTAAGCTATATCAACATCATCTTTTTCAAAAATAATGGCCAAGAGACGGCCTTTAGGGCAGTGCAAAGAGGCCATGTGAATGAGCCTGAGGGACGATGAACTGCGCCGTTCGCCGCTTCCACGTGGGCTAAGTCAAAAGATCCATTCAAGAAAGTATTCCCCTCTTGTATCCTTCAATACAACTGAACTTTCTTTTTCTTTTCCCTTGCCCACTTGATACAACAACATTTTATACTTCCTACTTCTTAAAACACGAAGTGAGTATGTCAAGACGAACATATGGATTATATTAGAGAAGTCTTACATCTGAGAATTAGTGTGGCGTGGAGCAATTAACAATCTTAATTGGCCAATTACTCATTGACTTAAACTCTTGAGTGAAGATAGACCTAAATAAATACGTGCATTCTTGGATTTGGACTCATTCTTGATGATGTCTCAGTGAATGTAGGCGCATCAGTGCACGTGTGAGTAAAGCCCCTATGCTAATCTCTATGGTGCTTGCACAATATCGTAATCAAAGTAATCATTTAAGATTCAATATGCACTGAAGAGTTAAATTCCTTTTAGGCCCACAATGTAAAAACACAGGTGATATATGCAGTCAAGGATGAAAAAAAAATCATGATACGAAGTTTTGGCTGTCGACTGTGGGCGCTCAGAAGTGTTTCTGCACGTGATAGTCGCGCTCGACTGGCTCTTGATTGGATTTTTTATTTTTTATTTATTTTTTCATCATTTCGTTTTAAGAAAGCAAAACTAGCAAGACTCTATATGATGCTGAAAAGGTAGCTTCAAGAAATGGAAGGTGTGATGTCCGTACTGATGCTAGCAGCAGTAGCAACTGGGTATTCATTTCTCCTAATCAAGTTGCAGAATTTTGCGTAGAAAAATTAAGAAAATGAAAGATGGGACTCCATCACTCATTAATTTAACTGGGTTTTGCCAAGTTCTTTCTTGCCTATAGCATCACTCTTGTACACGAAGTACATTGTCAACTTCTACTTATGCTTTATACAACAGCTCTCACAACATGACTGTGCGGCGCACACACAAGCAAGTACGCAACTAGCCATAACAAATAATAATAGTTTGATGCAAATGAGTTCATAATAATTGGGAAAAGTGTAAAAAATGTCATAAACCTATATATTGATATCAATTTAGTCTAAAATTTATTCCGCCATTTGATCTCCTTGCTACTCTCATGATACAATCCTCTTCTTGGACATTACTAACGTGGACGTGGGTTGGCTTATATTGTATCGTCGGCTCTAATGTGGACAATTTTAAATGACATTTTGATATTTTTATTATTTTTTTTTTCTCTTGTCTCTTCTTCCTTTTGCCAATGGTTAGATCTGGTGAGGCCGAGGGTTGGCCTAGCCAGATTCCTAGCCTAGGCTAGATCTGGTGAGGCCGACCCTTGTTGGGTCTTGGCCTTGCCATGGTCATGGCCGATGGTTGGTCACAGGCAAAAGGAAGAAGGAATGAGAGGAAAAATATATATTTAAATATTATTAAAAATTGTTAACGTCATAATCAGTGATGCCATGTAAGCAGGCTGACATTCACATTAGTAATATTCAAAATTATCAAAATTAGTATCGGGTCAAAATTTTTAAAACTAAATTGGCACTATTAAAATGTTTAGAATTAAATTAATACAAATATAATAGATTTATGATTTTTTGACACTTTTCTCTATAAGAATTTGTTGCCATCAGCAAAATGAAAGAAACGAAAAAACCTAATTATGAGAATCTTGAACTTCGCTAAGAAGACACGCTTGTTGACAAGAGCTCTCATTAGGTTCAATTCAAGCTCTATTCTATCTATCATGCGGCAAATAAATGTCATGTATCCATGCGAAACAGATCACACACATATCGTAGAATTAGTACTAATCTGTTAGATTAATTTGCAAACTAATGGTTCATGGATGTGATCATGTAAAACATCCTCAACCACTAATTAAGCATGACCAAAAGCCAAAAGCCTTTTTTAGTTCAAGTTTCTCGTTGGCAATGTTGCCTTGCATTGCACGTCGCAGAGAATGCTGATTAGAGCCTGTATAAGCTCCTTACTGTATCTCTGCATTGCACAAATGAATTTTCAGTAATTTTTTAATCTCTTTTTGAATAATTGGCCGCTCTGTTATTACCTCGAGATATATAAAAGTCAAATTGATCACGCCAAGCTAGACTTTTCACGATGACGAGAGGCGAATGAAACTATGCAAGTGGGCCAATGGCACACCTCGAAACCAAAACTATTTTCTTGTTTGTAGCTGTCAATTACGTCAGGCTTACATTGACGAGAATATTCCATTTTTAAATATGAATTGTACTATAGAAAAACATTATTGTGAAAAAGATTTTCCATGCGTTTTTTTATTGATGGCATTGACATGGGCAGAGCTTTTGCAAAGTAGGTCTAATCATGGAGTTTCTACTGGCTCACAAAGATTCACATGCACTATTTTAGTCCATAACCCACGATGTGGATAGTCCATATACCATGAACAAGTGAAAATTAACTTTTCAACAGTTCAAATGAGTGGAAGAAAATCAAAGTGATAAAGAAGAGAAGCGATGAAAATTGATTTGAATCATTAGTAGTAATCAAGAATTTTTATTACCTCTATCCCTGACGATGAAGAATAAAAGTACTACTGGTAAGGTGGATCACTATGTTTGCACACATTTATGGACAATCCATTTCGCCCCGTGAAATCATTCCTTTTCTTTCCCAGAGATTACGAACACAAGGCGAGTTCCTCTCAATTCATGTTCATGCGGTTCGATCTGGCCTTATCCAAGAAATTCAGTTTCCTTTTTCCGGCAGCGATGTTTGAATCGAGAGAAGATGGTGGTGGGTTGGTCAGACACAGTGACGATGATTGGTGGAGATTCCCTTTCACTGAGAGAGACACCCTCTTGTGTTGACTTTTCGGATACCATCGGGGGCCTTCGGTCGTGAGCGAGAGCCACAAGCAACGAAAAACGCACGCACAACTCTTCTGTAAATCCGTAACCTGTTCCATCTCTCTGCTTGGGAGATGTCAGCCTTGAGGATCCCTTATAAATACTGAGTGATTCATCGATCCATGCCATAGTACTGAAACGCAACTGCGTCCTTGCGTCTCCCGTCTCCTCCTCCTCCTTCTTCCTCGCCGTCATTCTTGATGGCCACCGCTTCTTTGACGCAGTGTCCTCCGTTGGGATTCGGAGGGAAGTACTACCACGTGTCTGCAGATGGAGGAAGCTGCGTGAGGCAGAGCAGCTTCTTCGGAGGCCAAGCTGTGCTCAATCAGGGTGTTGGGTATTCGGTCGTTCTTGGGTTCGGCGCCTTCTTCGCTGTCTTCACCTCTTTCCTGGTACTCATTCGCTCTTCTCCTCTCGCGTAGACTTCTTCTTTTGTTGGTTTTGGCCTCTGTTTCTTTCGTTTCAATCTATGAATCATGGTACTTTTGGTTGGAAGAAAGCATTTCTCTTCACTGATGATGAGGTTGTTTCGGTTTTGACCAATTGGTATGCATGATGAGATATGAAATTCAGGCAAAGTGCATAGACAGCTGCTCCATGGCTCTTTCTTCGGTTGTGGGAGTAGAATTTTCTGTGGCACTATTTGATGATTTCCTGATTTTCATAACAAGGTTTTCATCAAGTGCGGGTTGCTGTGATCCATTGTTTTCATTGGTTGCTTGATGAAGGACCTTAAGTTGATCTTTGAATAACTTGTTGCATACTCTGACATAGGATTGCTACTATCTGCAGATAACCTCAGGTTTTTAAGGAGAGTTTGAAATCTGCAGCGTATCACGTGTTTCTCTTTTGTTGTCATTTTCTTGTTGATTTTCTTTCCAAAGTTATAGGAGAAACTCATCATAGAGTCAAGAGGACTGGGTATTTGAACATTTCAGTTAATACCACGAAGAACGATAAGTCCTTTCATGAATTGCTGAATGTTCTGACTTACCTATCAGTGCAATCAGGTCTATTCAGTACCATAAATTGACTATTCAAAAATTGTGCAGACAAGCCTGTATTCACTATACAGTAATCGTGAGAAACTAGACAATCAATTAATCAGTAGGATTGCTTCGCTTATTTCCCTCTGTTTTTGTTGAGAAAAGAATATTTTGCTTCTGCAACATAGGTGAATCACTACAGTGGATTCATCTTTTCATCCACTTATCAGATATATCATGTCAAACATAAACATAAGAGAGCCAATATTCTTTGATAGAAAAATGTAATTGTCTTTGCTATCTCGTTCTAGTTGAAGAACTGTATTTTTACTTCTCTAGCATACCAGATTGGCACTAGCTGCCCATTCTTTTCGTTACAGAATCGAATGAATCAGCATGGTATGGAACCTCAATTGTGATTAGTAATTTCCTGTGATGCCAGGTCTGGCTGGAGAAGCGTTATGTGGGATCGCGCCACACTTCTGAATGGTTCAACACTGCGGGAAGGAATGTCAAAACTGGACTAATAGCTAGTGTGATCGTTTCTCAGGTATTCCTTCTGCATTGTTAGTTAGGCAGCTTAGACGGAATTCCAGCGCAAACAACTCATATTTCTCGGGTTGAACTCTTGAAGTGGACGTGGGCCGCTACAATCTTGCAAAGCTCCAATGTCGCCTGGCAATATGGAGTTAGCGGGCCATTCTGGTATGCGAGCGGTGCTACAATCCAGGTACACGCAACTTCCATCTGATTGCTCATTCGTGTTTATTGACCTTAACTTCCAAGAGAAAGTGGACATTGGAGTTCTCACAGCTAAGTCGCTAAATGCTTGCAAATAGGTACTCTTGTTCGGTATAATGGCCATAGAGATCAAAAGAAAAGCTCCTCACGCGCACACAGTTTGTGAAATCGTGAGAGCTCGGTATGTATCACCTGGCCCAAGATGTGCACAAGGATTTCTCTTATGCTGATTTCAGTAAGTTTGAATTTCAGTTGGGGAACTGCTGCGCATATTGTTTTCCTCGTCTTCTGCTTCATGACCAACATAATCGTCACTGCGATGTTGCTTCTTGGTGGCTCTGCTGTCGTCAATGCTCTGACCGGAATGAACATATATGCCGCTAGCTTCCTGATACCCCTCGGAGTGATTGTCTACACTTTGGCCGGAGGCCTAAAAGCCACCTTCTTGGCAAGCTACATACATTCTGTTATAGGTATTTTATCGCATAAGCTTTTAGTTTTCATCTAAGCTCTACTGATTTGGAATGCAAGCGCTAACTGGCTGATGTTTTTGCGTACAGTGCACGTGGTTTTAGTAATCTTCGTCTACTTAGTATACACGGCGAGCCACGAGCTCGGTAGCCCTGGCATTGTTTACAGACGTCTCTTGGAGGTAGCGAGCAAATCAAGATCATGTCAGGAGCCGATTTCCCACAGCGGGCAATCTTGCGGTCCTGTCAGTGGCAACTACGATGGATCTTACTTGACAATGTTAAGCTCTGGAGGGCTTGTGTTCGGTATCATCAACATTGTCGGCAACTTTGGTACCGTCTTTGTTGACAATGTAAGTTTCGTCACCGAGAGTGATCTACTTGCCCAGATGCGAGCATAAATTTTTCCCTTTCATTAATCACGATGTCATTTTTTGACTGAAACATTGCAGGGATACTGGGTGAGCGCCATAGCTGCGAGACCCTCATCGACACACAAGGGCTATTTGTTAGGCGGACTGGTGTGGTTTGCAGTGCCATTCTCACTGGCCACGTCCCTTGGTCTAGGAGCACTTGCGCTCGATTTGCCGATTACAGCGAGCGAAGCAAGCCATGGACTTGTTCCTCCAGCTACAGCTATTGCTTTGATGGGGAAAGGAGGAGCTGTCCTCCTTCTCACTATGCTCTTCATGTAAGTTCTGCATCTGTCAATACTACTGTAATTGACACAAATTAAACAGCACGATTTTATCATTTGATGCGCATTTGTTGGGCCGAAAAATGGTGCATCGGCATCGAACTAAGATCAAATAGCGTACTTAGCATTGCTCTGTTCTTATGTGTCAGGGCTGTGACGTCCGCCGGTTCCTCTGAACTGATAGCGGTGTCTTCATTGTGCACATATGACATCTACCGCACTTACATCAATCCAAACGCAAGCGGGAAGAAAATCCTCCAGGTTTCAAGGGGCATCATCCTCGGGTTCGGGTGCTTCATGGGAGTGCTTGCGGTGATCTTGAACAAGGCTGGAGTCTCACTCGGCTGGATGTACCTCGCGATGGGAGTGATCGTTGGCTCGGCTGTCATTCCCATTGCGTTTATGCTCCTCTGGAGGAAGGCAAACGCGTTCGGTGCGATTCTGGGGACGATCTGCGGGTGCATCCTGGGAATCATAACTTGGTTGGTGGTCACGAGCGTCGAGTATGGTCGGGTAAATCTGGACACCACTGGGAGGAACGCACCGATGCTTGCAGGGAATCTCGTCTCGATTCTTACTGGCGGGGCAATCCATGCCATCTGTAGCTTCCTGTGGCCACAAAACTATGATTGGGAAACCACCAAGGAGATCACAATGGTCGAAAAGGATAGGACCGACCTGCCGTCGGAGGAGTTCAAGGAAGAGAAGCTGATGAGGGCGAAGGCATGGATCGTGAGATGGGGCGTTGGGTTCACTCTCGTCATTGTCGTGTTGTGGCCAGTTCTCTCGCTCCCAGCAAGTAAGTTAAATTCCTAACGCCTTGAGACTGCTTAACATATTGCAGGCTACATTTTATGTCTGCTTTTTCTGAAACTTTCCTGTTGCTTTGCTTGTCAACAGGGGAATTCGGTAAAGGGTATTTTACATTCTGGGCGGCCATTGCGATAGCATGGGGAACCATCGGCTCTGCGGTCATCATCGCCCTGCCGGTGATCGAGAGCTGGCAGACTATCCAGAGCGTCTGTGTTGGTATGTTCACGAATGACCGGCTCATGGAAAAGATCCAAGAGCTCAACATCAAGTTACAGGCAGTTGTATCGGCGATACCAGAAGCAGAGAGATTGTATCTCCTCGAGGTGGAAAAGACCAAGAAACTGGATGCTGGTGAGCAACAAGTCCTGCCTGCTTAGCTTGCTCGACGTGAGCTGCCAACGTGAAAATCTTTAGGGGGTATGAAATTTGTGCAGAAAAGAAGAGGAAGGGTGAACTTGCCTTTTCTTTTTGGTCATGTCATGTCACTCTTCGTGCTTGAAAAGGAGCATGCTTTGGGCAAGAAAAGCAAGTGGCTCGGAGGCCACAATCTGTAATTTTCCCCACGTAAATGTTCCTGATCTCAATGAAATGGAATTAAAGTTGTCGATAGTCTCTGCTGACATTCATTTCATTTTACAAGTTACCACTCACTTTCAGGAATACAGGGAAACTTTTTTGCAGCATTAGGCCCTACAGTCATTGATCACAGATAACTGAACTTGCCCTCATTAAGCACTCTTAACCATAACAAATGAGGTTCTCAAGAGCCTCCTCCTGCTGAACGTAAATTCCATGGACTGCCTCAAATCGATACTGTAAAATACTATCAGCTATAACCTCTGCCATTGTGAATAACACATTCCCTAATCGTATGAAACAAAGAGGGTTCGAAATCACTTGCCCATAAAGCTATGCCTCATTCCTAATGTCATTCTACTGGAGCGACTCAACCCAAACGTTCATACATGGAGTCATATTTGCTCCATCACTTGCTCTAAAACTGTGAAGCTGGCAACGAGAGATTCACCATGTTCAAACATGGAGCTACATTTGCGTTACCACTTTACTTTTATGCGACATTCACCATTACAAACACTATACGTCAGGCAACACATCCATCACATTCCAGAAAATAGCTCACATCTGCGGATCAGAAATTTCTGAATAGACCTTCCATTTTCGAGAACTTGCTACAGGCAAGACACACAAAAAGTGAAGTGCGAGGAATATAACGAAAGTTGCCAGGACACATGAAATTCTGAAAAGTAATAAAGAGAGCGATCACATAGTGTTCTTAATTCTCATAGGGTACGAGTTTCAAACACAGCGATAATGAAGCCCCTAGAGGATAGATAGAGTCACAGACATCAAGTAGAGGACCAGCTTCTTCCAACAGCTGCTTCACCTTTGTGATGTAATCGTTCATTGCTTCGTCCGCCGATTTCCCAGCCAACAAGCAAAAATATCAATCTTAGAAATAGCAAAGTCCAACACAAATCATTAAAAAAGAAGAAAAAGGAAACAGGCATTATTTATCTCGGAGATGGACCTGGTTGAGACACAAAGCGTTGAAGCATGACAAGTTGCAAATCCAAAACCCATTAGATGAGGGTGAGTTACTGACTGGTGTTCACTGGTCCAACAGTGGCTTGCTTGTAAAGCCCATAGAGGATGAGCTTGTTCTCATTGGTTGTACTCTCCGGCAAGGTCTTGGCTTTCTCAGCATATTCCTCAAAGTGCTCCTGCATAAACCAACTAGGTGATGACGTTAACAAGGATGACACTAAATGTACGCATCAACTTCCTCAAAGCTCTATAAAAGCGCACAAGAAGAGAACAACTAACAGTCCGCAAAGTTAATAAAAGGAGTACGAAAACCAACATGAATTAAATAAAGTAAAACGTTTACTATGCTGTCATCACAAAAAAGAAGATAAAAAGCGCATGGTATTCTGAAGAAGAATGGTATTTTAGGCAACGCACGGAACAGAGATGCCTGTGCAGATGCATGACGGCTCTGATCGATTGTCTTTCCATCCTGCGATAGTCGAAGGAAAGAGCAGAGGCGGAGACGAGAAGATCGAAACGAGAATTCAGTTTGAATAGTCAGCGTCCTGCTTTGACCCGACATCAGCGAATCTGCTTTCCCTAGTTTCCCTAGTTTTTCTATTGAGAATGAGTTTCGTGTAGCCGGCGTTTCTACTGTAGCTATCGGCCGGGATTGATCCGATCCGGATGAGATCAGTTTATGAAAGATCCATTCTTTGAATTTTTGCCACTCTATAGTCATTGGGACCTTGGAGAATACCTTGTTCATCGTCTAGCATAGTGATAATAATTATCCAAGTAGATGATATGGAATGATAGCTGGCGTTTCATGCTCTAGTTATCGGCCTAGATTGATCCGAACGATGAGATCTTCATGAAAGAGCATTTTTTTGGGACCTAAATTAATAATATGAAGTGATGGGGTCCCTATGCAATCCCTAGAAAATTTATTTGTGATTTCTGCAACGTTTTGCCACGATTTCATCCATTCAAAGACGTCAGATTTTTGTCAGCATCTGTAGACATAATTAGGCGCGTGATTGATTAAGCAGTCATTAATATTTTTAAATGGTAATTTATGGTGGGATTAGGAACATGAGGACGTGTGAGGAAGCTGCTTCAAGTAGGTCAATCTGCTTCGCCTTCGACCCACTTGAATGTGAACACTTAAAAAGTTATCCTTTGGACTTTTTCATAAAATAATGAGAACATAGAAGTGATTATATAGCTTGACCATAAGATGATGTGAACATCAAAAGCTTGGAACCTTCTTAGGACTTGCCATTACTTGGAGCTGAGGGAATGAAAACGATGTCATCGTGCGTGCGAAAAATGAATATTGCTAAAGAAAGTACTCTTAGGCATGAACCGTGATAAAGAACTATTAATTGATATGTTTTTTTTTTTTTCGTTGTATTTTTTTTTTTTCGTTGTATTTTTTTTTTAAATTGTCCTTCCACGAAACAAAATATATCTATAGTATATTTATTGGGACATCCTATATAAAGAGTGAAATTAGCCCCTAGACTTTGAAATCATGGGTATACCCATCAATATAATATTTCATTAAACCAAAAGAAGTCCTCTAGTGAGGCTGTGAGAAACTATTTAATGAATACAAGCGTGATAAAGAAATATTAATTGATATGCTTTTTTTATTGTATTTTTTTTTTTAAATTGTCCTTCCACAAAAGAAGATATATCTATAGTATATTTATCGGGACATCCTATATAAAGACGGTGAAATTAGCCCCTAGACTTTGAAATCATGGGTATACCCATCAATATAATATTTCATTAAACCAACTTCAGACAAGGTTTCCGGCTGCAGTGTAGTGAGGCTGTGAGAAACTATTTAATGAATATGGTGCAAGCGTGTATCCAATTGAACCTGGATCATCATTTCTAGTGCGACTAAATGTAAGCACTAGGTTGGCTCTATATAGGTTGGGCCCAAAGGTTAGGCCGAATTTGATGCCTGAGCCTGTCTATAATAAAAAATTTACCCACAAATTCTCGGGCTGGGCCAAGCCTGTAGAGTTGGAGGTGCCGGGCTTACTCGTGAAAGAACGTGGCCCAAGTCCAAGCCCACCCATTTACCTCTCAGCCCCTGCCCGCTCATTGATCACCTCTTGATGGGACTCACAAGGACCCAACGTTTCCAATAATTTGTGTTCGTGTTCAACTCAGTTTAGTAGATATATTATGTAAAAATTTATCGACACTATGATAAAGGACATCTCGATCGGAAACCTCAACAGAACATAAGTTGTACGAAGGAAAGTTCCCAAATTCAAAATGTCAAGTTCGATTGGAAGTTCCAAATATGAGCCAAATTAAACTACGAAAACTCCACCAGATGTCAATGATGAATATGTAAGAAAAACATAATTTAGATGTCGTCAGATGGGGTCGCAAGTTGTCAAAGATGAGAAAGCACATAACATTCGCCGCTTAGAGGGTTGAACTGAAGATTAGAATAATAGAGCCAGCCATCACAATAGTCAGCTACATAACATCATTGCGTTCGAACATAATGGCGAAAGGTCTCTAGGGCAGAGCAAAGAGCCCTTGCGAACAAGCCTTAGGGACAACGTGCTCTACTGTTCGCCGCTTCCTCGTGGGTGATAACTCTATAAAAATAGAGTTATTTTACCTATTTTAGGCAACAATTAATGCATTATCTATGAGAAAATATTTGGATTTCCTTTTGATTATTTGAATTTTCCTTGTTTATGTAGAATAATGAGATGTGGAGAAGATAAGGAAAAGAATGGCAATTATCGGAATTCAAATAAAAAATAAGTGGAAGATGAATATCAAATCAGGAAATTCTTGATTTTGTTCCCTAATGTTATCGCAAGCGTTTAGAGATAGATATCTTGGATATATCCTATAAATAGAGAGAGAGAGAGAGAGAGAGAGAGAGAGAGAGAGAGAGAGAGAGAGAGAGGAGTTAGATCGTTTTCCATTGTTCTGAGAGTTTTTCAAGTATTTTGAAGAGAAGACAAAAGTAGTGATAGAATTTTTGTTCTTTGATTCAAGATGCTGGGTTTGATCTATATTTTTATTTTTATTTCTTATTCTATTATGTTCTAATTTTCTTTTGTTAGGGCTACGATGTAGCCTAACCATGATGATGCGAATTTCATGATTTTTATGTTCTATAATTGATTTCATTCATGTGAGTTATATATTATTGCGTTTAATGCTTTTGAGTGACTGGCCACCACTTGAATGATCTGAAGTGCATGTTTGAGACTGAGAGGTGATAATATGCAATTACTTATTATAATATATAACCATGAATTAAGCGTTGATAGAAATATACCGCGTTATTTGTGTAGCTTTCGGTGATAAGGTGATCCAAAAGACTCATTGTAAACCGGGAATATTCATAGTTTTTAATGCACTCATGTTTATTTTAATTCACATAGAGATATAGTGAATTAATAAGCTGAGTAGGTTTGCTATACCTAGAGATAGGATAGTAAATAGATTAGGAAATTCCGCTATCACATGTTTGATATCGTTCTTGTATTCATAACAATATGAAATTGATATCTAGTGGTTACGGTGAAATCGGATGCTCTAACATATTTATCTGATTGATTTTACTGCATTTAGTCTTCAAGTTTTGTTTTTAATTTATTCTAAATTATATTTTGATTTGTTAGATAAATTTTAGAATTAATTTATTTTAGTATTTAATTAGTTTATTAATCATCGATCTTCATGGGACGATAATTTTTCTCATCATTATATTACTTGTTCGATACGTGCACTTGCGTTTAGAATTTTACGAACAAGTTTTTGGCGCCGTTGCCGGGGATCGTTTGTTTAATACTAATTAATATTGATACCAGATAATTCTAAGTTTAATCTAGCTTTTGTTTTGTTTTTCAGGGTGTACATCGGTTTATGACACGTAGCCAACAAGGGAAACTTGTTGAACTTGATCCAGAAATCGAGCGTACATTCAAAAGGCGACTAAGAGAACAGAGAAATCTCGCTAAGATGGCAGACGGTGATAATGAAAATCCACGTAGACTTTTAAGAGATTATGCTGCGCCAACAGTTCAAGGCGCCACATCAAGTATCAGAAGACCTGTAATTCAAGCAAACAACTTTGAGATTAAGCCGTCACTTATTCAGATGCTTCAACAATCGGTGCAATTCAGTGGGCTACCAAGCGATGATCCAAACGCTCACATCGATGCTTTTCTTGAAATCTGTGACACCATTAAATATAATGGAGTTACAGATGATGCTATTAGATTGAGATTATTTCCATTCTCTCTTAGAGATAAAGCTAAGAGTTGGCTTTCTTCTCTTCCTGCAGGATCAATTACTACATGGAATGATATGGCTCAGAAATTTCTTGGTAAGTTTTTTCCACCTGCAAAGTCTGCGAAGATGCGTAACGATATTACTAATTTTATGCAGATGGATAATGAATCATTATATGAAGCATGGGAAAGATTCAAAGAATTTCTTAGGAGATGCCCACATCATGGACTACCCGTATGGATGCAGGTACAAACTTTTTATAATGGCTCTAGTGCAAATCTTCGTTCTATGATTGATGCAGCTGCAGGGGGACTTTAAATCCAGTCAAAGATCCATGCAAGAAGCTTTCCCATCTTGTCAGCAGCAGCAGCGACTGGGAATTCTTTTCTCCGAATTATGTTGCATAATCTTGCGTAGAAAAATCGAGAAATGAAAGAACTGAATCGATCACTTATTGTTTTAACTGGGTCAACATCATGTTAGAGAAAGCCCAATCCAAAAGTTTCGAGGACGTCATCCGGCTTCGCTTCTGACCACTTGAATGAGTGGCTTTTGCAGGTCATGGAGATGATATGTCTTTGCCATAAGATAATGTGAACACCAAAAGCTCCGAGCCTTCTTAGGGCTCACCATTATTTGGAGTGGAGGGTATAGGAACCAGGTTGCGTATGTGGAAAATGGACTTTCAGGAGATTGAGTTAGTCCTTGACACGATTAGGTTATTTTTGGAAAAAGCCATATATTGCTCCAGACTTTTGTGATGAGTGTATAAATATGAATATCAGCCACATGCAAACTTGATTAAAAGTGAATACAGATGATGATATATGTTTGTACTTCAATAAGCAATGTCTTGATCAGAAGAAATCTCCTATAGCGAGATGGAGGAAAACACGTTGAAGGAAAAAGTATTCTTAGGCACAACTGTAATAGAATAGTATTATCCAACATGTTTTTTTTTTTTTTCCTTTTTTTGCTATAGATTGTTTTTAAATTTTCCTTCCACGAAACATGATATATTTGTCATACATTATGGAATATCATTATTAAAAATGGTGAAATTAGCTTTTAAACTTTGAAATCATGGGTATACTTGTGAAAGAATACTCATCTAACTACTAACAAGATTTCTGACATAGTTGAGTGAGGCTATCAATAAATTATTTAGTGAATATGGTGCATACATGTATTGAATAGAATTTGGATAGTCTCATCTAGTGGGACTAAAGGTGAGCACCAAGCAAGCTCCGGTTAGATTGGGCCTAATTTGTTGCCTGAGCCCGTCTATAATATGAAATTGCCATAGAAATTCTCGAGCTTCGCCTGAGTTTGTAAAGTTGGAGGGGTCGTGCTTGCTTATGTAAGAACCTTGCCCAAGTACGAGCTCGCCCATTTATCTCGTGAACTTGGGGGGCTAAGTGGTTTGCCTGCCCCTTAATCTCCTCTCAATGGGAGCCATATGGATATAGCGTTTCCAATGGTTCATGTTATTCATATAATATATATTAAATAGGGATGGATTGTGCTGGGGTAGATAGGATCTAGACTTATAACTTGAAATTTACCTTGTTGGGATCAATTCCCAATTTTCAGAACTAAAAACTTACCTTGTAGATCTAGGAATTGACTATATCACTTCGGTCTAGTTCCAAGTCTATTGGAGAAGCAACCAATTTCCTTTTTTTTTGGGTTTTTTTTTTTATTCCTTGAAAAGACAAACTTTAGTAAAACATCCTATAATTTACAATCGAGACAAATAATGGTTACATCAAAATAGTAGAATCACAAAATGCCAAGGAATACAGTACAAAACAAACAAAAATATAATACGATTGGGAAGTTCAGTTCATCCTTAGTCAAGCAAAATTAAAGTTAAAACAACAATATAAATTCTCATTCGCCAAAAGCAGCAATCCATAAAAGATGAAACAAATACAATGTCTTTAGCTATGTTATTGTGAAGTGTTGAGAGCTATTGACGGCTTGAAAGAATTGAATTCTTTAAAGGAGGTGGAGATCAAATGGTACATGTCCTGGAAAGTTTGTCCAATGTGTTGGCTTTCACCAAGTCAGAGACAGATTGGACACCGCAAAAAGTTGTAGTGGTACATGTCATGGAAAAGTTTTTCCAATGTGTTGGCTTTCACCAAGTCAGAGACAGATTGGATACCGCAAAAAGTTGTAGTGCACATCATTTATTGAGGGAAGTGATTGTGACTTTGAAATTGTAGGACAAATAAGCACCATTCCAAAAGTGCAAGAACTCCTATAGATCCTAGAACCGGTGCTCCCCCTAGTAGATATACTACACTCATATATTAATTTGTCGATGTTATGATTGGAAGTCTTAACAGAAGTTGTACAAGATGATGTGTTCACCAAACAAGAATTTTGCAAGGTAACGTAAGGTCTCCCAATCAATATATATATATGAGCTCTCCTAAAGTTTCCAAATTCAAAATATCTCCTTCCATTCGAGGTTTCAAATTTGAGCCAAATCGAACTGCGAAAACTCCACCCGTTCTAAATGAATACTGAACGAAGTCAATAAGTTACATATTGTCGTATGGGGATTGAAACTGTAAGATGAGGAAGAACTCTTTCTGCAATGCAAATTGGGAATATTCAATGGATAGTTTAGAGAGTTGAATTCAAGATTAGTAGAACAGAGGCAGGAATCGCAAAAGTCAGCTATATAAACATCATCGTTTTAAAAAATAATGGCCAAGAGACGGCCTTTAGGGCAGTGCAAAGAGGCCATGTGAATGAGCCTTAGGGACGATGAACTGCGCCGTTCGCCGCTTCCGCGGGGGCTGAGTCAAAGATCCATTCAAGGAAGTATTTCCCTCTCGTATACTTCAATAAAACTGAGTGTTCTTTTTCTTTACTCTTGGCCACTTGATACAACAGCATTTTATCCTTGCTTCCTACTTATTATAACACGAAGTGTGATTGACTGTCATGAAGTATGTTGAGATGCACGTATGGATTTTATTAGAAAAGTCTTACGTTCGAGAATTGGTGTGATGTGGAGCGATTGACAATCCTAGCTAGCAAATTACTCATTAACTTAAACTTTTGAGTGAAGATAGACCTAAATGGATATGTAGTCTTGGATTTAAGCTCATTCTTGATGATTTTTCCTAGTGAATGTAGGCACTTCACTGCACATTTGAGTCAAGCCCCTATGCTAATCTCTACAGTGCTTGCACAATATTGTAATCAAAGTAATCTATTAAGATTCAAAATGCATCGAGAGTTAAAATCCTTTTAGGACCACGATGTAAAAACACAGGTGAATTATGCCGTCACCAATTGAAAAAAAAAAATCACAGATGAGGTTTTGGCCGTCGATTGTGGGCGCTCAAAAGTGTTTGTGCACGCGGTAGACGTGTTCGGCTGGCTCTTGATTGGATTTTTTTTTTTTTCCATTTTGTTTCAAGAATACAAAACTAATATTAAAATATTTTAAAAATAAATCACGCATTCATATGACAGTTTAAGTTTTTAGAATAATTAACAGTGATTTTCACAAAAATCTCACATAGTATTAGAGTAGGAGATCCTAAGTTCAAATATTTCTTAATCCCATTTGTTTTCTTCTAATTAAATATGTCAACGCTTAGTACTAAGCAAAAAGACTAGACTAAACGTAAATTATTTTTTCATTTAACAACTTAAACTTTTAGAAAGATTGGTATTGATCCTCACAAAAATTTCACAACTACCTTTTTTTTTTTTTTTTTGACGAGAAACAAAGCTGATATTATTTTTTTCATCTAACAACTTAAACTTTTAGAACCCTTGGTCAAGAACCCGATTTGAAAAATAAAGAGAGACCCAAAATAGACTCCAATTTGTGCTTTGCCCGGTCCACAAGGGGTTACACTGACCAATTTAGACTATCCACTAGCAACCGACAATCAGATAGAATAAGAAATTCTTTTTCCGGGGAATTAGGGTTCACAACTACCTTGATATGATGCTGAAAAGGTAGCTTCAAGAAATGGAGGGTGTGATGTCCGTACTGATGTTAGCAGCAGCAGCAACTGGGGTATTCTTTTCTCCGAATCATGTTGCAAAATGTTGCTTAGAAAAATTAAGAAAAATGAAAGAAGGGAATCCGTCACTCATTAATTTAAGTGGGTTTTGGCAAGTTCTTTCTTGCTTATAGCATCCCTCTTGTACACAACTTGCTAGATTACGTTAGAAGAAGGAAGAAGGTGAAGCAGCAAAGTACATGGTCAGCTCCTGCTCATGCTCTCCCTGACAGCTCTTGCAACACGACCGTGCAGCGGACACCCATACACGCAAGTACGCGACTAGCTCTAACATATAATAATAGTTCGATGAGAATGAGTTCATAATACTTCGTCCCCATCGGCGCAATAAAGAAATGAAAAAATCTATATATGAGTATCTTGAACTTCGCTGGGGAGACATGCTAATCAACAAGAGCTCTCATTAACTTTCAAGGTTTAATTCAAGCTCTTTTCCATCCATCACGCGTCGGATTAATGTCATGTATCCATATAAAAAAGATCACATATATGTCGTAGAATTAGTATTAATTCGTCAGATTAATTTGCAAAATAATAGGTCATGGATGTAACGAGAATCCTCAACCTTTACTTAAGCATAACCAAAAGTCAAAAGCTTTTTGAGTTCAAGATTCTCGTTGGCAAATGTAGCCTTGCATTGCACGTCGTAGAAAATGCTGATCAGAGCCTGCTCTCTACGTTGCACAAATGAATTTTCAGTAATTTTTTAATCTCTTGTTGAATAAGAGTGCATTTGGCAATCGGCCAAATAGTGTTTAATTCTGTTCTTTTGTTCTCGAAAGTAGATTTGGAATAGAAATCCATTTAGTAAATTTTTTATTCTCAGGAATAAAAAGTCAAAAAAAGTTGATTCTTTGTTTCGGAAAACAATTCCAAAATTAAGCCAACCAAAATTTTTTCTTTTCTTTTCTCTTCTTCTTCCACCGTTGTAGCCATTGGTCGCCGCCGCCGCCGGTTGTAGGTGACCGGTTGGGCGAGCTTGTTGAAGGCTCGCCTAGCCGGCCCCGCTTGGTTGGCCAAGGCATGGCCAAGCCCTAGTTGGGCTAGGCGAGGCTCAACCCAGATCTGGCGAGGCTGAGCTCGCCTAGCCAAGGCTCGGTCGAGCCTCGCCCAGTTGTTGGTGAGGCTTGGTTGATGAGGTGCGGCCTTGCCAAGGGTTGACAACACTCCAGCGAGGTCATCGGCCAGAGCTTGAAGAAGAAGGAGAAGGGAAAAAAAGAAAAAAAAAAGAAAAAAAAAAGGGAAAAAGCGATAAAATTATTAAAAAATTAAAAAATGATTTGGAATGGAAATTTTGATGAAGGTGTCAAACGCAATTCTATTCCAAAAAATATAAATTTTGGAAAATTACCAAACGCATTAAAATACTTAGAAATTGTTCTCGGGAGCAAAATAAAAAAGAATCATCTCTAATCAGAAATTATTTTCGGGAATAAAATGGTTACCAAATGCCCTCTAATTGCCTGCTATGCTATTTTCTCGAGATGTATAAAAGTCAAATAGATCATTCCAAGAAAGACTTTTCAAGATGACGAGAGGCGAATGAAGCCATGCAAGCGGGCCAATGGCACACCTCGAAACCATGAATATTTTCTTGTTTGTCGCTATCAATTATGTCGGGCTTACATTGACGAGAATATTCCATATTTTAATATAAATTGTACTATAGGATAACATTATTGTGAACAAGATTTTCCATGCATTTTTTTAATGATAGGACACGCGCTGAGCTTTTGCAAACTAACTCTTATCCTGGAGTTTTAAATGGCTCACAAAGATTCACATGCACTATTTCAGTCCTTAAACCATATTTGTGGATAGTCATAGACGATAGAAAAGAGAAAATAATGGATTAACTTTTTAACTGTTTACACGAGTAAAAGAAAATTGAAGGGAGAAGAAGAGGAGATGAAATTCGATTCGAATCACCAGAAGTAATCGAGAGCTTTTATTACCTTCATCCTTAATGAAGAGTAAAATTACGATTGGTAAGGTGGATCACTACGTTTATATGTATTTATGGACAATCCATTTTGCCTGTGAAATCATTTCTTTTCTTTCCCAAAGATTACGAACACAAGGCAAGTTCCTTTCAATTCATGTTCATGCAGTTCGATCCGACCTTGTCCAAGAAATTCAGTTTCGTTGCTCCAGCAGTGATGTTTGAATCTACCCAAGTTTCCCTGAATCTAGTGAGATGAGTTTGAGAGAAGATGGTGGTGGCTTAGTCAGAGATAGTGATGATGATTGGTGGAGATTCCCCATTCACTGAGAGAGCTATACCCTCTCGGGTGGACTTTTAGAGACTATCGTGGCCTTTGGTCGTGAGCGAGAGCAACAAGGGACGAAAAACGCACACTCAACCCATCCGTAAATCCGTACCCTCTCCCATCTCCCTGCTTAGAAGATGTCGGCCTTGAAGATCGATTATAAATACTCTGCGATTCATCGATCCATGCCATATTACTGAACGCAACTGCGTCCTTGCGTCTCCTCCTTCATCTTCTTCATCACCATCATTCTTGATGGCCACCAGTTCTTTGACGCAGTGTCCTCCGTTGGGATTCGGCGGGAAGTACTACCATGTGTCTGCGGATGGAGGAAGCTGCGTGAGGCAGAGCAGCTTCTTCGGAGGCAAAGCTGTGCTCAATCAGGGAGTTGGGTATTCGGTCGTTCTTGGGTTCGGTGCCTTTTTCGCTGTCTTCACCTCTTTCCTGGTACTCATTCAGCTCATTTGCTCTTTTCCCCTTGCGCAGACTTCTTATTTTGTTGGTTTTCGGCCTCTGTTTTTTTTTTTCGTTTCACTCTATAAATCGTCGTGCTTTTGGTTGCAACAAAGCATTTCTCTTCACCAATATGAGGTTGTTTCGGTTTTGACCATTTGGTATGCATGACAAGATATGAAATTCAGGCAAAGTGCCATAGAGAGCTCCGTGGCTCTTTCTTCGGTTGGCGGACTAGAATTTTCTGCGGCACTATATGATGATTTCCTGATTTTCATTACAAGGTTTTCATTAAGGGTGGGTCATTATGATCCATTGTTTTCATTGGTTGCTTGATGAAGGGACCTTAAGTTGATCTTTGAAGAAACTTGTTGCACACTTTGACATAGAATTGCTACCATCTGCAGATAACCTCCTGCAGTGTCTCTCTTGATAGTCGATGATCCTATCTCACCTGATGATCAAGCTGGGTCTTAGATGTATCACGTCTCTCTCTTTTGCTGTCGTTTTCTTGTCGATGTTCTTTCCAAGGTTATGGGAGTTACTCATCATATTCAATAGGACTGGATATTTGAACATTCGGTTAATACCACGAGACAATGATAAGTCCTTTCATGAATTGCAGAATGTTCCGACTTAACTATCAGTGCAATCAGGTCTATTCCGTACCATAAATTGGTGACATGAAAATCGTTCAGACAAGCCTGTATTCACTATCCAATAACCATGAGACACCAGCTGATCAATTTAATCAGTAGGATTGCTTTGCTACCTCATTCTAGTCGGAAAACTGTATTTCTACATCTCTAGCATCCCAGACCGATGCTAGTTGCTCATTCTTTTCCTTACAGAATCGAATGAATCAGTGGCATGGTATGGAAGCTTAATTGTGATTCTGATTGGTGATTAGTAATTTCCTGTGATGCCAGGTCTGGCTGGAGAAGCGTTATGTCGGATCGCGCCACACTTCTGAATGGTTCAACACAGCAGGAAGAAATGTCAAAACTGGACTAATAGCCAGTGTAATAGTTTCTCAGGTATTCCTTCTGCATGGTTAGTTAGGCAGCTTAGACAGAATACCCGCTCAAACAACTCATATTTCTCGGTTTGAACTCTTGAAGTGGACATGGACCGCTACAATCTTGCAAAGCTCCAATGTCGCCTGGGAATATGGAGTTAGCGGGCCCTTCTGGTACGCCAGCGGTGCTACGATCCAGGTACGCAAAACTTCCATCTGATTGCTCATTCGTGTTTATCGACTTTAACTTCCAAGAGAAAATAGACACTGGAGTTATCACAGTTTGAGTCACTAAATGCTTGCAAATAGGTACTCTTATTCGGTATAATGGCCATAGAGATCAAAAGAAAAGCTCCTCATGCGCACACTGTCTGCGAAATCGTGAGGGCTCGGTATGTGTCAACTGGCCCAAGACGTAGCACTTCTATTTTTTTGGTTTAACTCACGTCGCAATGAACTCTCTTATGCTAATATCAGTAAGTTTCAATTTCAGTTGGGGAACTGCTGCGCATATTGTTTTCCTCGTCTTCTGCTTCATGACCAACATAATCGTCACTGCCATGTTGCTTCTCGGTGGCTCTGCTGTCGTAAATGCTCTGACCGGAATGAACATATATGCCGCTAGCTTCCTGATCCCCCTCGGAGTGATTGTCTACACATTGGCCGGAGGCCTAAAAGCCACCTTCTTGGCGAGCTACATACATTCTGTTATAGGTATTTTGCTGCATAAGCTTCGTAGTTTTCATGTAAGCTGTATTGATGTGGAATGCAAGCACTAACTGGGTGATGTTTTCACTTACAGTGCACGTGGTTTTAGTAATCTTCGTCTACTTGGTATACACAGCGAGCCACGAGCTCGGCAGCCCCAGCATCGTTTACAGACATCTCTTGGAGGTAGCGAGCAAATCAAGATCATGTCAGGAGCCGATTTCCCACAGCGGGCAATCTTGCGGTCCTGTTAGTGGGAACTATGGTGGATCTTACTTGACAATGTTAAGCTCTGGAGGGCTCGTGTTCGGTATTATCAACATTGCTGGCAACTTTGGTACCGTCTTTGTCGACAATGTGAGTTTCGTCACTGAGAATGGTCTGTTCGGCCGTATGTGGGCATAAATTTTTCCCTTTCATTAACCACAGTGTCACGTTTTGACTGGAACCTTGCAGGGATACTGGGTGAGTGCCATAGCTGCAAGACACTCATCGACACACAAGGGCTATTTGTTAGGCGGACTGGTGTGGTTTGCTGTGCCGTTCTCGCTGGCCACGTCCCTCGGTCTAGGAGCACTTGCGCTCGATTTGCCAATTACAGCAAGTGAAGCAAGCCATGGACTTGTTCCCCCAGCTACAGTTATTGCTTTGATGGGGAAAGGAGGAGCTGTCCTCCTTCTCACTATGCTCTTCATGTAAGTTCTGCGTCTGTCAATACTCCTGTAAGGGACACAAATTAAACAGGACGATTTTATCATTTGATTCGCATTTGTTGGGCAGAAAAATGGTACATCGGCATCAAACTAAGATCAAACAGCGAACTTAGAATTGCTCTGTTCTTATGTGTCAGGGCCGTGACATCCGCCGGTTCCTCCGAACTAATAGCGGTGTCTTCATTGTGCACATATGACATCTACCGCACTTACATCAATCCAAACGCAAGCGGGCAGAAAATCCTCCAGGTTTCAAGGGGCATCATCCTTGGGTTCGGGTGCTTCATGGGAGTGCTTGCGGTGATCTTGAACAAGGCTGGAGTCTCACTCGGCTGGATGTACCTTGTGACGGGAGTGATCGTTGGCTCGGCTGTCATTCCCATTGCGTTCATGCTCCTCTGGAGGAAAGCAAATGCGCTTGGTGCGATTCTCGGGACGATCTGTGGGTGCATCCTGGGAATCATAACTTGGTTGGTGGTCACGAGCGTTGAGTATGGCCAGGTAAATCTGGACACCACAGGGAGGAATGCACCGATGCTCGCGGGGAATCTCGTCTCGATTCTTACCGGCGGGGCAATCCATGCCATCTGTAGCTTCCTGTGGCCTCAAAACTATGATTGGGAAACCACCAAGGAGATCACCATGGTTGAAAAGGATAAGACCGACCTGCTGTCGGAGGAGTTCAAGGAAGAGAAGCTGATGAGGGCGAAGGCATGGATCGTGAGATGGGGCGTTGGGTTCACCCTCGTCATCGTCGTGTTATGGCCAGTTCTCTCGCTCCCAGCAAGTAAGTCAAATTCCTAAGCCTTAGACTGCCTGACAAATTGCAGGCAACATTTTATGTCTGCTTTTTCTGAAACTTTCTTGTTGCTTTGCTTGTCTGCAGGGGAGTTCAGTAAAGGGTATTTTACATTCTGGGCTGTCATTGCCATAGCGTGGGGAACCATCGGCTCTGCGGTCATCATCGCCCTGCCGGTGATTGAGAGCTGGCAGACTATCCAGAGCGTCTGTGTCGGCATGTTCACAAACGACAGGCTCTTGGAAAAGATCCAAGAGCTCAACATGAAGTTACAGGCGGTCGTATCAGCAATACCTGAAGCAGAGAGATTGCATCTCCTCGAGGTGGAAAAGACAAAGAAACTGGATGCTGGTGAGCAACAAGTCCCGATTGCTTAGCTCGCTCGATGTGAGTTGCCAACGTGAAAATCTTTAGGGGGTGTGAAATTTGTGCAGAAAAGAAGAGGAAGGGTGAACTTGCCTTTTCCTTTTGGTCATGTCATGTCACTCTTCGTGCTTGAAAAGGAGCATGCTTTGGGCAAGAAAAGCAAGTGGCTCGGAGGCCACAATCTGTAATTTTCTCCACGTAAATGTTCCTGATCTCAATGAAATGGAATTAAAGTTGTCATAGTCTCTGCTGACATTCATTTCATTTTGCAAGTTACCACTCACTTTCAGGAATACAGGGAAACTTTTTTGCAGCATTAGGCCCTACAGTCATTGATCACAGATAACTCAACTTGCCCTCATTAACCACTCGTAACCATAATAAATGAGGTTCTCAAGAGCCTCCTCCTGCTGAACGGAAATGCCAAGGACCGCCTCAAATCGCTTCTGTAAATGCAGTTTAAGCCTGTTTCTTTCTCATTGTAGGTGGCTGCTTGCGCCATGTATGCCTAGAGCTACACTCACGACGGGAATTCAGAAACATAACCCCGTGGGTGTGGCCTTCTCAGAAGCCTGCTCTCAATACCTATTAACGATTATACATGTACAGAACATGAAACCTTCCATGAAAGTCCATCTTTTCCTCTTGCTCATAGTGAACCGGGTCTTTTCCTCACACTATCTTAGTCCCTTCAAAGCGGAAAAGACATTGCTTTCCTACAGAGTGACTTGCTTTCGTAATCACCAAACCAATCACAAGTCCATTTCCAGAACACGCTATATCATTCACTCCTGAGCGGTGACCGACCACCTACTGCCACCCATTAGCCTCCAAGACAGCCAAGGACGCAAACATTAAAGATACATCCTCGCGCTGGTACACTGGGAATTGACAACTTAAGAATTCAACAACTACCCATCATCAAAGTTCTCATCTCTCCCAACAACCTTCCCAACTTTCTTCGAGCAATAAAAACATATGCAGGATACGAAGCAACCATCGATGTCATCGTGTAAAGTCACTTTCCAAGAAAATACTCTCAGCTATAACCTCTGCCATTGTGAATAACACATCCCCTAATCGTATGAAACAAAGAGGGTTCGAAATCACTTGCCCATAAAGCTATGCCTCATTCCTAATGTCATTCTACTGGAACGACTCAACCCAAACATTCATACATGGAGTCATATTTGCTCCATCACTTGCTCTAAAACTTTGAAGCTGGCAATGAGAGATTCACCATGTTCAAACATGGAGCTACATTTGCGCTACCACTTTACTTTATGCGACATTCACCATTACAAACACCAAACCCTCTTTGAATAGACCTTCCATTTTCAAGAACTTGGTACAGGCAAGACACAAAAAATGAAGTGCGAGGAATATAACGAAAGTTGCTGGGACACATGAAATTCTGAAAAGTAATAAAGAGAGTGATCACATAGTGTTCTTAATTCTCATAGGGTACGAGTTTCAAACACGGCAATAATGAAGCCCCTAGAGGATAGATAGAGTCACAGACATCAAGCAGAGGCACCAGCTTCTTCCAACAGCTGCTTCACCTTTGTGATGTAATCGTTCATTGCTTCGTCCGCCGATTTCCCTGCCAACAAGCAAAAATATCAATCTTAGAAATAGCAAAGTCCAACACAAATCATTAAAAAAAAAAAAAGGAAGTTACAAGATAAGTGCTACTATTTTATGTTTCTACCTTCAACAGCCTTCCATGCATCCCACTTTGCCCGATCCTTCATGTTGAACATTCCAGGGCGACCTGCAAGTAACGTGAAACAGGCATTAGTTATCTCGGAGATGGATCTGGTTGAGAAACAAAGCGTTGAAGCATGACAAGTTGCAAATCCAAAACCCATTAGATGAGGGTGAGTTACTGACTGGTGTTCACCGGTCCAACCGTGGCTTGCTTGTAAAGCCCATAGAGGATGAGCTTGCTCTCATTGGTTGTACTCTCTGGCAAGGTCTTGGCTTTCTCAGCATATTCCTCAAAGTCCTCCTGCATAAACCAACTAGGTGATGACGTTAACAAGGATGACACTAAAAGTACACATCAACTTCCTCAAAGCTCTATAAAAGCACACAAGAAGAGAACAACTAACAAGTCCGCAAAGTTAATAAAAGAAGTACGAAAACCAACATGAATCAAATAAAGTAAAACGTTTTTTCTGCGGTCACCACAAAAAAGAAAAAGAAGAAGATAAAAAGCGCATGATATTCTGAAGAAGAATGGTATTTTAGGCAACACATGGAACGGAGATGCCTGTGCACAAAATAACTCGCGAAACAGCTTTCCCATTGAAATTTAGAGAGTGCAAGGGAAGATACAAGAGATCATTTGCTTCTGAATGCAAATCTAAAAAGTGTAAAACGTACAGATTCATCACTGGAGGAGCCTGGACTGATACATTAGGATCATCCAACTCAACCTTAGCAACAGGATGTACCTTTAAACGTTGCACTTAAAAAGGCAATAACCGAAAAGGCCGATCTGCCCAGTAAAATTCAATTTAATCTCCTCATTTTCTTTCCTTAGACTTAAGACTACGCCAATTATGAATCTATCTCTTCGAAGATACTTCGTTAAAGCACAAAGAGGATTAATCCCTCTTGCACGCACATTAGTAGCTTACTAGTGGAGCCCATTGAGCAGTTCTGGCAGCAGCTATTTACAATCAAACAGACATAAGCTACAGATTCACTCACATCAAGAAAAGATCACACTAATCGCATGGTGGATAAAACAGATACCCAAAAGAGCAAATCCAAGATAATGAACCGAAAAATCCGTAAAGAAACTAAATTTAAAAATTGCACATCATGGGTTTCTCCGCAAGTCGAATCAAGGACACGCGATCTGTTAAAAAACCAAACTTGAGCTCAATCAAGAACCGATCTGATGCACCCAATAAAGAACAACGCGCGGAGAAAAAAGGGAAAGAAAGATCCGACCCTTTATTCAGCTCAGGTGAATCAAACACATCACAAAGACAGAGCACGCAGATTCCATTGCTCAACAACGACAGAGACAAAGAACGATCTCATCGTCAACTTAGAAAAGAAAAAAAGACCAGAGAGAAGAATTCGAGAAGGCGACCTTCAAACCCATCTTTCTCGCTCGATCCGCTGCCTCGGTTTCTCCGGGGGAACTCGTCGATGTGGGGAGCGTAACAACGTGGGGGAGCGTCAGATATGTGCACAAGTGGATGGGGATGGGGTGGCAATTAAATAGGCGATTCTACTGTGGCTTCTCGTTTCTTGGGGGTGTACCATCTTTGAAAAATTGGGATCAGGAGTTTGATTTGTTCAACGGCCGAGATCCGTAGGATGTAAAAAGAATAAAAAAAAGTAAGGGAGAGAGAGAGAGATGAGTGCTCCCATTTTCCAGTTTGGATATTCCCTGGGACCGCCGTACAGGTGGAGTAATTTGGGCGGTTGGTTGTTGGGGCCAAACACACCTAATTTGCTAAATGAAAGAAGCTAAGAAAGAAATGACTATTCCTTGGAAAATAAAAAGGGTAGCTACATAAATAATCCCTTTGAACTTTAAGTTAATATGTTGATGTGGTCCCTAATTTTTTAGTGAATATTCATTATACTTTTCAGGTTATATAAAGATACCCCATGTTATTTTTCTATTAATTTAAGTTAATGGAATTTGCTGATTTGAGATTTTTATTCCACAAATTTGAATGGTGCAACATTATGCATGAATTACCCACGTAAGATAGTTCAACTCAAATCGAGATATAATAATTCATATCGTCACATAACATGGATAATCAATTTTGTAAGTTGAATCATATAAAAGGATTATTATATTCTAATTTAAGTTGAATATCTTGCGTGAATAATTCACATGTAATGTTTCTTTGTTCCACCATTCAAACATGTTAGATTTGAAATCGAATCAATAAATATTGTTCACTTGAATTAATGAAATGACAATATTAAGCATTTTCATATAGTCCATGGGTTGAAGTGAACATATACTAAAAGTTCAAATATAAATTGAACAAATAAAAAATTTAAGGACGACACTATTTATTAAGTTAAAGTTTGTGGGTCATGTTGAACAAATCAAAAAATTAAAAGCAACATTGTAAATTTGGCCAAAATTCAAGGATGATTTGTATCATTTTCCCAAAATAAAATTGAGTACAAACAATAAGCTTGTCAAATGAGTAGGTGTTCGACAAAAAAAAAAAATCTGAAGTAATCCATTTAATATGTATTAATATTTTCATATGTAATATGATTTTAGTGATCCATATTTGATCCTAACTTTGCTCAATTTGAGCTTCAATTATTAGCAAATTTTCAATTACTGAAAATGCACAACCATTAGAACCACGAAGACAAAAACTATTCCAACCTGAATGGAATTAGCTGTTCTTTTGGCCCCCATGAAATAACTATTTCTGATTTTGATCGAATGACTATTTCATGGCAATAGCTATTTATACTCTTTTGATAAAATGATAAAGTAAATGCTTCCTCTTGAATAGCACAACCACTAATGCAAAACGAATGAACATTATACGTCTAGGAATTGTATTAAAACGAGAGGGCTTGGATGATTCAATAGTCGTAGTGTTTTACATAACTTAATTAGATGTGTATAACATGTTAACTATCCCAATAAGTACGTTTTATCGTGTATTGCTAGCGTATTTTGGTATAAAAGCCATACATGAATAAATTCCATGATATAGAGTTTTTATTTCATTAGAGCGCATCTCGGATAAAGAAATAAGAACGTAGGCATCCTGCACAAAGAAATAAGTTTGGGTAATTTATATTGTTTGAGGAAAACTTCTATGAAGCAGCCAAAGAAAAGGAGCGTGCTAAGGTAAGAAAAAAAAAAATAATATTATGTTATAATTTGTATATTGAAACGGAGAAGCAATTTACGTAAAACTCGAAATTGGTCTCCAGGCCTATAGGTCGGTTTTACTCCCCAAGCAGATAATTTAATTTTGAGTGCTAAGGTAAGAATTTTAGTTTCGTTTGAAAACAAAAGAACCAATCTTGTTTTCATGATGGAAAACTGTAGTTGGCAATGTTTTGGATTATCATGATTCATGCGTGGAAGTTCTCATCTCAAAAAGTGGAAATCCAATAATATTTCACTAGTTTGAAAATAGAAAATCTTCGTTTTCACAATAAAAAATTACTTTCCCAATCTTTTAATTTCAAATTCTTAAAGAAATTACCGACGCCATATCCACATTTTCTAATTTCCTTTAACTGCATAAGTAATGCTTAATGGATTGACTCCTTTAAAGTTTAAACCAACAGATTGACATGTGCAATTGATCTTTAATAATTTTTATAGCCATTTTTTTACCTAATGAACATCATATTGTTCCAGCTTTCCTATTTTATCAATGTTCTAATTATTTACATCGCCATAAATTCTTCATGAGTGTTTTTCTTTCTCTTTTTTGGTGTACTTAATTTGTTTTTAGATTTTAAAACTAATGCAAAAGGAGACCCAACAATGCTTTATTAATTTAATTATATACCTTTTCTATAATACATGATATCCGAACTTTTCAACCCAATTAATCCTCGTATAGCACATGTACTATGCATTACGTGAACATCATGTTCAAATACTCCAAAAGATAAACTCCAGCCTCATGCTATAGATGGAGACACCTTGATTCCATTTGTCCTTTTCTTTTCCATTTCTATCTTAAGAGTCAAATAAATCTAGGATAAGATAATAATCGTTAATGATTAGGAATCAAACATTTGATTTTTGTTTTATCCAGCTGATCAACACCTGGACGTTATCCCTAATTGGTCCATTGAAATCAAGGATAATCCGTAATCGCACCTATAAGTCAATAATACTAAGTATAACAGTTCAAATTATAGTAGTTAGACACCAATAAACATATCTGTATATATGAAAAGTTTCGAAAAGATCATTCGAGCTTAACAAATGATCTTGTTCATATCTCTTTCTCCTCTTTCTCTCTCCCACCGGAAATTTGAAGATTTTCAATTGCAATTTATCTTTTGCTCACTAAGGCATCCTTTTGTACAACCAAAATGTTTTCTGAACAACATATGTTATTTTTGCAAGCATTTTTTAGAACTACTATGATATGATTTGATCCATAAGACGACCTTGTTCGGGTGCAAGGATGGCTGCACCATTTTCAAATCTAAACCCCAACAAAATCCAATAAAATGAGAAGAATGTGGATCTAAATACAAACTCGTTTCAAGATAAAATTCGAAGAAGGAATCACTTTGAAATCACGAAAAAATGGAGAAGTTCAGATTTTTTCATATCTATTTCAAATTTAGAGTTCATGATCCCGATCCTCGTCTCCTGGGTTCTATATAAGGATTTCTCCCGATGACCAGCTTATAACTGGAGAAGAAGAAAAAGACGAGAAAGGGGAAAAAGATGGGGAAGTCGAGTCTCAAGAACGTCGCGTCCACATTTCTCATTGTTTTTCTGGTTTGCTGCTCGGTTGTCCAGCTTTGCAATGGTAGAGAGATCAAGGAGAAGAGCCAAGACTCGACCGGGTCGAGCGGCACCATATCGTTCTGGACCGATTGCTGGCGGTGGTTTCCCCGCCCCCACTTCCCCATAGTCCCTCCTCTCCCCCCCTTCTTGCGTCCTCCTTACCCTTACCCTTTCCCGTGGCTCCCTCGCCCTGTTCCTCCGCCACAAGCACCGAAGATGCCGCCTCCGACATCCAAACCGAAGCCGATACCCTCGACGCCACCTCCAGCTTCCAAACCAAAGCCGATACCCTCGACACCTTCAAAGCCACCTCCGGAGGCCAAACCAAAGCCGGTAATACCCTTGCCGCCGGTAGAAGGGCCAGCAGGACCAAAGCCGATACCCTCGACACCGGCGGAAGGGCCAGCGGTAGGATTGATACCACCGACCCCGGTCGAGGGGCCGGCATTGGAACCCACACCACCAACAGAGGAGCCGGGAGAAGGGGTGATGCCACCGACCCCGGTCGAGGGGCCAGCACTGGAGCCCACACCACCAACTGAGGAGCCGGGAGAAGGAGCGACACCACCGACCCCGGTTGAGGGGCCAGCACGAGGGCCGACACCATCGACCCCAATTGAAGAGCCGGAGCCAGGAGTGACGCCACCGACCCCTATCGAGGGGCCTGCATTGGGACCAACACCGCCGACGGAGGGGCCGCCAATTGAGGGACCGGCACTAGCGCCGACACCACCAACCCCGATCGAAGGTCTGGCACCAGGACCGACACCAACTACCCCAATTGAGGGGCCTGCATTGGGGCCGACACCACCGATTGAGGGGCCAGCACCGGAGCCAACACTGCCAATAGATGAGCCAGCCCCTGGACCAACACCATTGAGCCCAAGTGAGGGGCTGACACCTCCGGCGGAAGAGCCGGTGCCGGGGCTGACACCAATATTGCCAATAGAGGAACCAACACCGACGCCAAACCCGTAATCGGCACTTATGCTGGCGCCAGCACCAGCCAAGTGAAATGCGCATGGATTCTCTCCTTGATATTGCTATACGCCCTATGATGTCGATCATCGGCAGTCCTTTATACCATTTGCTAGGTTTTTTTGGCTTAGTCTTTACTGGATTCAGATTCAGTACCGACCTTTTCTGTTTCGTCTACCTTTTTAGAGTAATAAAAAGAATTTGCTTTTAGTTGTTTTTCAGCGCAGCAGTATTAGTAGACTTAATTAAATATTTTGGACAGGATGCCTCGGTCTCTAACAAAATATTCATAAACATAATCGTGTGATCATTCGCCTTGGAAAATATAATTCGATTACTAATTCACCTTGTGCAATTTGGTGACATCTGTTTGATTGACACATATGAAAAACTTATGAAGTACACCATGTCGAGCTCGGTCACCATTAACGGCTTCCAATATGTGTATTTTCAGATTTAGGATCTTGGGAGGCTCCAAAGGTTGACAACCGATCAACTTAAAGCTATTGGAAAATGGATCCTTGCTTAGGGATAACATTTCTCCATAAATATTTTTCTCATTTTTCAAAAAATAAGTCAACTAAAATATTTTCCTAGTCAACGATCTATGCTTAACTTTAAGAAAATGATTTCATATTTATAAGAATTAGAAGTCATTTTTTAATATATTACTAGATAATGAGGCTTAGATCAGACCATGTGAACCCTAACACTTTTGTTTTTCCCTATCCATTGAGCTAGGCTTGGACCCTAGTGCCTACGTCCAAGTCCATAGAGGTCAAGCTTGGGACTCTAGTGCACTAGCACATGAGCCTTGGTCCATCAAGGTTTGGCTCGAGGCCCTGACACCAAGTGTCAAGTCCATAAAGGCCGAGCAAAAATCCCCGGCACTTGGGCCAAAGTCCACAAAGGCCATGCCCAAGTCCTCGACACTTAGACTTGGGTCTATGGTGCTTAGGCTTAGGCCCCTAGTGCCCATGTTCGGATCCCTTGTGCTTGAGCTTGGATCCATCGAGGTCGAGCCTAGAAACCTAGTGCTTATGCCCTGCTTGGGTCCTTGACACATGGGTTGGGGTCCATCGAGGCTGGATTTGGGATCCTAGTGCCTACGCTTGGCTATCCATTTGCAACTCGTTAGCGCTCTAATAATGTATGTGTATTAAAGAAAATTAAATCAGATTTTTATTTTTTTTTAAAAAAATTAAAAATATTTTCAGATTCTTTTTCAAATTTTAGCCAAATATGGGAAAAATATTGTTATTTTTTCTGAAAAATGTTAAAATGATTTTCTTGAAAACATTTTCCATATAATAAGTTGTGCCTTATGAAAATGAATGACAGCAATAAAAGTGAATTTTTTTTTTTCTTGATAAGTGAGAACTATAAGATGGCTAAAAAGTCCAGCTCGCCGAAAGGGGAGAATCGTGGATGGTTTCGGCGTCTAAGTGAAAAGCATACGAAAAATGCAAATTTTTTAAAGGTGACCACGATATATGCGTATAAAAAATATTTTAAGAGGTTCTCTCAAGCTGCTCGTTAAGGGTGCGATGATAAAATTTACGTTTCTCGATTTTCTGTTTCTGTTAACAAAGTTTGGAAATAAATCCGTTTGCATAACGCGATAATCGATTTCTCTATTTCGAAACAGATTTCTATTCCGAAATAGAGAAATCGAAGAAATCGTGGCTGAAATTTTTAGCTTCTCGGTTTACAAATGAAATAGAAATTTTTTTCTCAACTTTTCAATTTAGTCCAAAATATTTTAGATCACTAATATTGAAATAGAAATAGTTAATTTAGTCCAAAATATTTTAATAATTTTTTAATATAATCATTTCAATCAATATTGATTGAAAATCTTAACCATTGGGCCAAATGGTGGGAATTGAATGGACAAGGCTTCATTTGTTACGCAAGAGATTTCACGCATGGTAATAGTCAACTTGCCACATTCATATCTAACAAGTCTTTCTTCACCTACTTCTTCCGTAGTACGCCAACCAACTAGCTCTATCTAGCTAACTATTTTTTTATTCATAAACTTCATATTAAGACGGTAAAAAGGGGTCAAATCATTAGGGTTTCATCCGATCGTTCTTTTATAAGGAAAAGAGATCTAATAAGGAATCTGTTGTTCTTGTAAGAGTGTTGATGAAAATACATATTTTGATAATAAATTTTAAAATAATCCTAGTGTTGATAATTTTGAAAAAAATTGGTGACGATTTTTGAACATGGTGAGGATTTTTTTAACAAAACTTGGAAAGAAATTGGAATTAGACTTGAAGTTAGGACTCTTTTAGGAGATTAGACTATTATAATCATGGCTGTCATTAGACTTATTTGATTAATGTGAAATCAATTTCGCAAAAACATAACGACATATTCACTACAATTGAATTTCAATTGAGTTTTTTTTTTTTGCCACGTCGTTTATTTTTCGAAAGAAAATATTACTTAATACTAAAACGTAAACACATGTAATAGGAAATTCCATGAAATTGCATTTTCAACTTTTGTAATGTATTAGTATTATTTCGACTATTATTTTGTATTTGAGGATTTCCTATGTTGTTTTAGTATTATTTTGACTATTATTTTGTATTTGAGGATTTCCTATGTTGTCATCTAATCAATTTCTATTCCTATAAATTAAAATTGTATTCGTTATCAAACGGATTGCTTTGAAATAGAAATTTTGAAGTCGTTATCAAACGGGTTTTAACAACTTAAACTTGTTAGGGGAATAGAAATTGAGAAATTGATTTCGCGGCCGTAAATCAATTTCTTTCAGAAATTTTACCATGCGCACCCTAAGTCTTATTGAAAATATTTTGAAAATGTAAATTTTTCTATCCACAGTAATGATTATATTAAAATATATAATTAATTTACTTTGAAGGCACCTTGAAGAGTGTTATTTTCACTTTTAGTTAACTTAATTAACACTCGGGGTCATTTGTTGGCAAGGTCCATCAAAATAATCACGAGTCTAACATAAACCTTTCTAGAAAACCGGAGAATATCAAATCTAAATGGACTTCTTATAGCCCGTGCTGATTCAAAAGAATCGAAACTAGGATGTTTAGCTTGAGATGCTTTGCATCTTTTTTTGGTTTTTCAAAAGGCAAATGAGCAAAAGACGTTTCGAAGGAACACTGTGATGCAACAAAGTTCTTCCTTATCTCCAGAGATTCCACCACACATTCAAATGCCATGAGACTCAAGAAATACCAAATTCTTATGGAATTATCAAAGAATCGCATAAACTTTAGCTCGTTCGAATGACGCAAATCAAAAGGAAAGAAGTGGAGCCACGAAATGGGAATTATAGCGTCCAATTCAAGCAGCCGATGTCGGCCGAGATTCGCATGGGGTCGATTTTGAGTCCGAGTCTTCCTCCCCTCCGGTCTCCAGGGTGCGGTACACGGGGGAATTTGGCCCTTGTGCATGGCCACAACCTTGCAGGGCGAGTGAGAATGGCTGAGGATGGAGGACCACTCGGCGGGGTGAGGAGGAAGGGGGTGGGCAGGACAAGAAGAGATCGGCGGGGGCAAATCCACGGAGAGAGGCGATGATTCAGCAAGTGAAAGGGGTGGAAGAGGGATAGGCGGCCGGGCCATGGGGGAAGAGGCGACTGCGCGACGAGGCGATCCAATTCGACCCTTCGAGCAAGCGCCAGTTCTGTTCATTGTTCACTCGACATTCCTAGGGAAACTGATGGCAGCTACCCTTACCATGGTCCATAAGCACAAGTTTAAATGCCAGGATACGTGATCTCTCTTGAGTAGAAAACGCACAGTGCCAAATTTCTAGTTTATAATCCAAGGAAATGTACATGTGCTGAACATCCGAAGGTAAGATCAACCAACGAAGATCGAGCATTAGGCTCCTCTGGCTAATTTTGAAAGAAAGAAGAAAAAGCCATGTTCGGCTGCGATTAGTGAAGCTTTTGGGATTAGAGATGAACGATTTGCATAGACTTTTTAGTTAGATGTTCATAGGCCTAATTAAAAGGAAGAGCCGACTTTTTACTGTTAGATCAAGGACTCGTTTGGTTAGCAGGACTGGAGAAATATGAACGAATCCTACCGCGCTAGAGTAAGATCAGTAGATTTTATCAATTGAAATCACTATATATACGTAAATTAAAGTTTAAGTATTGATGTTCTTATCATATGAAAGTTGTTTCACATAAAAATTACAAATTCAATATATATTTATGATCTATGTATTTACACCCACACCCATTGTCCGCATTGTTAATAAAATAGAAAAATACCAAAAGCATACCTCTACCTTTCACTCAATGACTACATACATGTCTCTATTTCTAAGGTACCAAACACATATCCAAGTTTAATCTTTGAAAACCATTTTACACCTTTGCATCAATTATCTTAGTGTTCTTTTTAACAAAAATGCCATTTTCTTCCGAAAAACCCCATCCTCAAATGCCCAAAACTCACTTCAACTAAAAACACTCAAGGATCCGAAAACCGAATCACCTAAACCTTAAGCAAATGCTGAAATAAATTTGCAAGGAAGGAGAATTTGGCCATTTGAATGTTGGGGTTTATGCTTAGAGGTAGGTGAAAGGCATTTGCAGAAACGGGGGCACACAAATAGTTGTTAGATCAAAAGCAAGGTGTGTATTTTTCGTATTTTTGGTAAGAAATGAAAAACACGAAGCGTAGCCTTTGCCTCTCTCCAAAATTGATTACCATTCCACTTGACAACACGTTACGAAACGATGCAAGAGGGAAGTGGAATCTTAAAAATCGATTAGGGGTTGTGCTCCTGTTTTAGGATAAGACTGCCGAGCGATGCTGGTAAAAGAGATTCCAATAGGTTACGATACGTTTGTAATGCGGTTGAAATTCACACACGAAACATAGCTAAATTATACTGTAGTCTTCCACGTGATCAAAGTGATGAGCCTCAATGAAAATTTCCACAAATTTCATTTCCAACCGCAGTCTAATATCTGCATGGGGAGAGATGTCAAGGGAAAAAAATAATTAGAACTTGTGAAAAAAAAAAAAAAAGAATGTCAGAATACAGATGGAACTCTCAAAAACCGAGGTCGCCTGACAATCTTGCTCAACATGGTACCAAAAAAAAATGAAACTGTAAAGCAAAACGACACTCATTCAATTTTCAACTTCCCGGCTGGCTAAAATGTTTACTACCCGCAGAGAAAATTGACCGCGCTAAATACTCATTAAAAACATGCTTTTAACCAAAAAATGAACCGGCCTCACTACTTCTTATCTTCCTTCTCACTTCTCAGCCTCAGCGGCCTTCTTCATCCTTGCGCCCACGTGACGTATGTTCATGCGCTCCACTCGCAACTTGGCGTATGCATTGAATGATTTCATCTCATCCGTGACCTTCACAAGTTCCACGGTTGGCTTTTCTCTTACAATGGGCAGGAAGGTTCCTTGCACTTGAGTTGCATTTGCAAGCTCTTCTGGAGTAGAATCACCAGCCTGCATGGAGAAGGAAGATGAGATGCTTTCAACAAGAACAGGGATTGGACAATATTGATACAAATTTTGTAAGTACTCAATTTACCTTGAATTTCCGTGCCCGTCTCGGGAAGACAACTAGCTTCGCCCTGTATGTCTTCAGCCTCTGCATATTAGCTTGTAGACATTCCAGTGACCGATTCTTGCGGCGATGATCAACTGCAATTCCAATTGTTGGAGCTAATTTCTTTGGGATACCTGCGGCCTGAGACATGCAAAATGCAAGTTAAGCATGAGGCTCGCACCAGATGCTGAAAACTGTAAAAGGAAATCCTTGAAGGAGAGAGCAATCACGGAAGGCGTTTTTGTCATCATAAAAATACTGGCTATAGTAATTCCAAACCTCTGTGGAAAAAAGCATGTTTAGTAAAAATGAAAGCACGCCAACTTAACAGGCAGAACCTGGATCAAACAATAAAAAGGCTTAAAAAAAAAGTGCCACGTTCCATTTAAAGAGCTAAATGAAACTAGGGACACAAGTCTACTTGGAACCTGCCACTCCAATAGCCGAATGCGACTTTGACCACAGGTAGGAGTAATATACCAGTAAAACAACACGGGCATTAACGATGCTTCATATACAAAAAAGTGGTGAAAATAATGCCGGTTTAGTGGATATAGCTAATCTCCTCATGATGCATTGTAATTTGGGATAGAAGAATCCGAAAGGAGCAGAGCATAGTTTTGTAGCTGACAGAAATATAAGTTGAGCAGCAAGTGAAATGATAGTTAAATCTTATTGGCAGAGAGTTTGAACAAGCTGGATGACCCAATCTATTCATATTACTTCTATCAACACTGAGACATATTATTTTGACAAGAGAAGAAGATTCTTCATGACAAAAGAACCCATTCAAACAAATTACTCATTGTTGCTATACCTTAAGCTCTTCGAGAGAAAATCCCTTCCCAGCCCTGACCTTCATATTATATTTCACGGTTTGACCATGGACAACTGGTCTGAGGGGACCTGCTGTTGGCTGTGGGAAAATCCGCACAGCCTTCTTTTGCCGAGCTGGCATGAAATAAAGAACATCAGAATGCTCTGATAATAAAAATGGAAACCAATGATTTCACTTCAATAACTAGGTAAGTAGTTCAACTACCTAGGCGTCTTCTAGCCTTTCTCGCAGGCTGGTTAAACCAGGTCTTGACGTAATTTTGCCAGTGCTTTCTGAAGTGCCCACTTGGCACGACATTGTTATGTTTAACCATGACTTACCTAAAAAGGGAAAAAAAGACAAAGCTTGTTAAGGTTAAGATGGCTCTGAGATGTGGATATATCTTATCAGCAAAAGCTATCGGACAGTCAATACTCGGCAGATTATGATCAAACACATTAACGAAAAGTACAGCAAATTTGTTATTTCACTCTGAAATTTTAAAAGTGGTTTTCAGTGTCTAGATAGAAATTCAGAAAACTAAATATCAGGGGCACACAATCTGCCACATTGCCAACGTGATAATTTCAATCCGGAATAACCATTTTCGCAAAAGAGAAAGAATGACATAATAAGGGAGTAAACCAAACAATATCGTGTTAGATGACATCACTTTTAAGTTTTGTCGACCAACAGCTTAAACAAGCTGAAACATGCTGCGCTCAAATCAGGATATATTCCTAGACTGCAGAAATCCAAGTAAATCTCATTCACAGTACAAGAACCATGTCTGAATTTAGAATTAAAATCCCCATTCAGGGCATTGACATTCTTGAACCTCCACACTCCCACTGCACACTAGACAACAAAAATGCTACGTTGCAAGTAATCTCGACAAGCAGAACCATCGAGACTCGATTCCTACCTCCTCAGCCCAGAAAAAGGAAACAGCTACTTCGCACAATGCATCACCAGACACCTTTCACCAACCCACATTAAAAAATAATCCAATCGAGAGAAAACAAAGCACAGCATTTTCAACACAATACATTCGGCAGGAAAACAAACACCCGCGAATCAACAACATCTAATGGCCCGATTAGATTGGGCGAAGACCATCTACATATTAAGCTCGAGGTCGGCAAATCCGGAACGAACGAGTTGCGAATGATGCCGAAACTTTCAACCGACTAAGCGGATAGAAACAGAGCGAAGCGAATCCAACGCGAATCAACCGAAGAAAGGGAGCGGCTAAGAGGCCGTAGATCGACACGGAAGAGAAACACACACGATCACACAACAATCAGCACCGAAAATTTCAGAGAATCGAGCTCAAACGGTACCTGCCTCAGGCCTTGGGAACCGAGCGGTGCTATAGTCCGACGGAGGGAAGCTGGTTTGACTGAGAGAGCTTTATATCGCTTCGTACACAAAACCCTAGGGCTTACATATTGGATCCGAAGAAGTAGAAGAAAAACGGGCCTTGGGCCTGACCCGATTCTTTTTAGCTCCTTTTGGACTCGCGTCATGGACCAAAAGCCCAAGGCCCGATAAGGTGGTGCGGCTGAGATTTTTCCCTTTATAAGTACATGAGAGAGAGAGAGAGAGAGAGAGAGAGAGAGAGAGAGAGAGAGAGTTAAATATGTTTAAGAAAAGATGATTGGTCAAAGATTTGGTGATGGGCAATGACTCGGACTTAGCATCGTGTAATTTCTTCTTCTAGCATTAAATTCGAATTGTAATGTCCATTAGCGTTCTTGTTACATCACAACGGATCAAATTGTATTGTATGGTACCAGAGAGATAATTGCTACTGAGGTCGAGGTTGGCAATGTGATCACTGAATTCGTTGCACTCCACCGTCTTCCCATGAGTAGTAATCTCTGTTTTCACCTAGTGATGATTATGATTCGTGCTTTGGATAAATGCAATGAAGACCTAATCGGTTGATTCCAAGACTCCTCTTGAGCCGTATCAAGGCCAGTCTCTTGTCGACATGGCACCTTGGATTAGAAAAGCATGTGTTATACCAAGAAATGACTAACTTTTTTTATTTATTTATTGACAAGTGATAAGTATGGTTGACCATCCAAGAGGTCATTTGTGAACAAGGGGTTGATTTAATGAGTACTAAACAATCTACATCGATCATTGATGATTTATCAATTGCAGATTTTGCTTAAGTTGTGGAATTAGAAAACAAGTGAAATTTGTCAATTTCAACACCACATGACCACATGATGGTTCCAGTATGTGTAATTAGAAGTACTAACTGCATTATGGAACTTTTGTTAGTGGACTATAAATACTTACCATGAATATTATAAATTTTCTTGCACTTCTTCACAAATATTTTTCGTTCAGTCTTAATTTTTTGTAAATTTACTTTTCGGCACTTTAAATTTTATAACTTGTTTATCATTTCATCTTTCAATTTTCAGCTAAGTAACTTCTTGTAGAAGATCAGTACATAATCCTTTCCTTATAAAAAAAACTAACATCAATATATTTGCTGAAAGATCTTCACTTTCTGAGTGAAACAGCATGTATGAAGCATCAAGATTAAAATGACCAAAGTCTGAACAATGTGCACTAATGAGGGTGACATGATATGGTCTTTCTTTCTTTTGTTTAATTTTTGTGTTTGTTATTTTAGCTTTTATGTCATAGAAGAGACAGAGGAGATTGGATTGCCATAGCCTTTATGGTAAGCGATTTTTATGGATCGGAATTCTAGGGCGTCTTCTTAGCCACTTCATAGTTTGATGTGAAAGGATACTTGGGGTGACTGAAGGCAAAATGTCAAGTCGTTTGAGCTCAATGTTCTAATTTGGATAGCCTATCACCTTCAATTTCAGTATCAATGGCCAACCTCCAATTGGATCAAAGGGGCAAATTTGATCTGTATGAGAAATCAGACTCGAAATATTGCCTGATACAAGTGAAAAACATGGATATTTTCGACGTAAATAACAGGCATATTCAATTAGTCTGGCCGCTTATTTCCTTGATGTGTTATTGGTTCTGCAGCTTCTTATAAATGAATTGACAATCCACATGAGAGGTTGAGGTACCGACAAAGTGACGCTTAAGATCAACAATAGTATGCGTTTATGTCTTGCCATAGATGTTTTGCAATTTCAACACATTGCCTATGTCTCGCTGCTTTTATTTATTTATTTGAAAATAATGGTAAGGGTTATAAGCAAATAGACTTTTTTTCTTTTCGAAAGGGAAATAAATGGTCACACAATTGCAAGGTACATATTAGGTTGAATTCTCGTGCATGCTGTGATTATCGTTCATGTACAATCACAATTGCATAGGTGGTCCACTAAATTGGCATCTCATAATTTTTCTTTTCCACAGAAAAGACCAAATTGAGGCAAGCAGGAAAAGATTGTTGCCCATCTTTTAGATTGACAAGCAAGAGTCACCAAATTAAAATATCATAGTCACTGATTGAAAATATTTCTAGATTTCATATTTTCATCTCGTTTTACATAAAAATAAGGACAAAAATATCCTTGAAAATCATTAATATTTATTTATTTTTGCTTGGAGTCTATATAGTACTGTTCAATTGTAAATGTAAATTGTGTAGTATGATATTTACTGGGTGCGGTATTAAGAATACACTAAATATACAAAACTTATTAGCTCAAGTCATTTGTAATCAATTGAGTTCAACCTGAACATTAAAATGTTCGTTTCATCCAACTAATTAATTTATCAATGTTGTATTAAAAATGGCTAAGTAAGGATGAACTTACCTGAAATACATACATACACATATTAAATTTATCCATTCGTTCATTACATTTTGGTATAAGTTATCAGGTTCAATCACTTCTATGCAACATTTTTTTATTTATTTAAAGTTAGCAATGAAGTGGGGCGATTTTCGCTCACCTCGATTAGTTCACTTTCTTGGGTGATTGTAAGGGTGCCCTCTCTCATATTGACCTGGTTTATACATGATTTATTCTAGAGCGCTCCCAGCAAAGCTTGATACACAAGACCACAAGGAGATGAGCAAACCCTCTACCCATCTAAACTAACACCTTCGTGTTTCCGTGTAGCAATTACGAGTGCACGATTTAACTAGAAAAGTAGACAAAGTTGATCCATTGGATAATTTAAATGGACAGTGCGTGATTTTGCTTCTTCAAGATCCATGTCTGGATCATGCTATTTTTAGGTACATGGTTCCCAATGATCTATATAAGAATGCCTTTTTCCACATATAACAAGCGGCTCCTTGGATTTACTATTGAAAATGTGTTGGTTAACACATCATCAAGAAGGTACAATCGTCCGACTTCTTCAGCAGCACACAAATGAGGGAAATTTCACCTTAGTATTTAACTGAACTTCTGAACAAGTCATTTGCGCCATAAATTTTCTAATCGTAATTATCAACAGATCAAGTATAACTTCTAGAATAATTATTTCCATATCAGTCCACATCTTAAGACTTTGGCCATGCATAGCACGGGTCTACAGGTAAAATTTGGTGCCAATATCTTTTCAGATGTGTATAGTGAATGAATGGTCCAAGCAGAATGAAATTTCAGCACTCGAAGTGCTTGTGCCTATAAAAGCTTCTCCACTAAAAACGAATTCTACCAAAAAGCAGAAGAACAAAACAAAAAATTATGGCACCCTCCTCCTTATTCTACCTGTTCTGTACTTTGATCGTCTTCCTCCCTGCGTTTCCTACTTCCTTCGCTAATTCCCCATGTCATGCGGATGAGACCTCAACCTTGATGGAATTCAAGCAAAGTTTTAGAATCGACAAAACCAATTTTTATCATGCTAATCCGAAGGTTGAATCCTAGCTCAGTGGATGGACAGGGAGATTGCTGCTCATGGGATGGCGTAGAGTGCGATGAGGCCACTTGTCATGTGACAGGCCTCAACCTTAGTAATAGCTGTCTCTTTGGTACCATAACTTTTGACACCAACCTCTTTCGTCTACTTCATTTTGATTTGCTCAATCTTGCTTTGAATGACTTCAACTATTCCTCAATCCCATACGGTTTCAACAACCTTTCTAGGTTACAATACCTTAATCTCTCCAATTCGTTCTTTTTTGGAAAAGTCCCCTAGGATATCTCATGGCTCTCTGGATTAAGTTTTCTGGATTTGTCTTTTGGATGGGGTCTAAAGATGCCTAATGTAGACAACTTTGTGCGGAACTTAACTATTCTTAGAGAACTTGAACTACCTTATATAAGCATGCCATCTCAATTCCCTCGTGTGCTTGCAAACTTCTCTTCTTTAAAGTCGCTGAAACTTGAAGATTGTGAATTGCATGGAGAATTTCCAGTAAGCATCTTTCAGTTTCCAAACTCGGAATTCCTCGACGTCAGTTTCAATTACAACCTTTATGGTCATATCTAGAGCCGTTAAACGGGTGGGTCGGGTCATTAATGGTCCGACCCAAATTGACCCATTAACCCATTTATGACCCATTTATGTTTAATGTAAATTTTTCGACCCAAACCCGACCCGACCCATACCCAACCCATACCCGACCCGACCCAACTCATATTAATAAAATGTTTTCATATTTAACAAATTTAGAAAAACTTATTCCTATGTTTTTTTTTTTAAGATTATATTATTAAAATACTCCCAAGCTTTTATATATATTATATTTTTAAAAATTGTATTGTTAAAATAGTTTTATACCATATAAATTTAAAGGACAATTTTTATAAATTTTAAAATAATTATTTAAAAAAATCGAAATTTAATTAATTATTTAAAAAATTAAAATTTTAATTATTTTTATTTTATTTTTAAAATATAATTTTTTTTCTTTTTCTCTTTTTCTTCTCCTTCTTCTTCTTCTTTGGCCGGTCGCCGGCCACGACGACGGCCGGCGACCGGGCACAAGCGAGCCTCGAGCTCACCGGCGTCAGCGAGCTCGAGCCTCGCCCGACGCCGGCGAGCTCAAGGCTCGCCAGATTGGCGAGGCTCGAGCCTCACCCAACATCGGCAAGACGAGGCCTCCGCCTCGCCAGATCCGCGAGCTCGAGGCTCATCGGTGTCGGGCGAACTCGAGCTCGCCCCTCGCCGGAACTGGCGAGGCTCGAGCCTTGCCGGGTGTCAGCGAGGCCTCCACCTCGCCAGATCCGGCAAGCTCGAGCTCGCCCGACGCCGGCGAGCTCGAGGCTCACTTGGCCGGTCGCCGGCCACCGCCGTGCCGGCGACCGGAAGGAGGAAGGAGAAAGAAAAAAAAAAGAAAGAAAAAAAAAGAGAAAAAAAAATAAAAAAATTATAATTTCAATTTTTATAAAGTTAAAGAAAGAAGGGAGGAATTATAATGTTTTTTCTAAAGATGAGTTTTCAACCCAACCCATTTAAAAACCCACTTAAGACCCACCTATCTTAAACCTTTCATTGTGAAACCCATTTAACTATCTTTTATTATAAACAAGTGACCCATTTATGACCCATTTTAACACCTCTAGTCGTATCCCAGAAAAATAGTGGAGTAGTCATTTGAAATCTTTGTCTCTTTGGGGCACGAATTTTTCAGGGGAAATACCATTTCGATTGGAAATCTTATTTTCTTGAATAAATTATCAATTGGAAATTGCCCTTTCGCGGGTTCACTCCCCACTTCCTTGGGTAATCTTCCTTAGCTTGTTTATCTGGATATATCATTAAGTAAATTTCAGGGTGAAATCCCTGCTTCCTTTGCTAACCTCACTTGGCCGTCATATCTAGATCTCTTGTTCAATAATTTCACAAGTGATATTTGGCATTCGCTTGTCAACTTCACAAAACTCACCACTTTGGACCTTTTAAGTAATATTTAGTTAGCAAGGTTTTTCTTAAAGAAAGAAATAAATAAATAATGAGATTCAATTAGTAACCAAATGAAAAGTCTAATCTTCTTTACATATGACAGATGGTCAACTAAGCGGTCCAATTTCATCTTCATTTGGGAACTTGATGCAGTTGGTTGCGCTTGACTTTTCATCCAACATTTTGCAAGGTGAAATTCCGAACTCAATATGGGAACTCAAGGATCTTGAATTTCTACAACTAAGTCACAATAATTTAAGTGGCATCGTGGATTTACACAAACTCAAGAACTTGAAGATGTTATATTTGGACTTCAACAACATATCATTTGTCACCAAAACCAATATCAATGCCACTCTTCCAAAACTTTCCCATTTAAGTTTAGATTCATGCAACCTATGACTTCCCAAAGTTTTTTAGGATACTTAAGCGGATTACGAGGGGTATCTCTTTCATACAATAAAATTGAAGGGACTATTCCTATGTGGATGTTCAATGGTAGTAGAGAAACCTTGAGACTTATGAATCTTTCTCACAATTTTTTAACTAGCTTTGAAAACAACCAAATCGATTTGTCATTGCTCAATTTGATGTATATGGATCTTTCTCACAATTTTCTCACTAGTTTTCTAAACAACCAGATCAATGTGTCACTACCCAAGTTGGTGTATATGACTCTTTTTTCACAACTTTCTAACTGGCTTTAGAAACAACTATAACAATCTGCCATTGCCTAAGTAGAAGTATCTTGACATTAGTTCTAACTTCCTCAAAACAAAACTCCCTAGTCTAGCTCCATCAACAACTTATTACAATATCTCCAACAACATCCTCTTCGGAGGAATTCAATATATTTGTGGAGCAAGATCCCTTGTCATTCTTGATTTGTCCATCAATAGTCTAAATGGTACAATTCCTTCATGTCTTGGAAATATTGACTCTTTGTTGATTTTAAATCTTGGTAAAAATAAACTTGAGGGCACAATTCCTCTTGCTTACCCAAAAGGTTGTACGTTGAAGATCATTGAACTCGTGGAGAATCGATTGCAAGGGCTTGTCCCAAGATCTTTGGCGAATTGTTCAATGCTGGAGTATTTGAACCTTGGTTACAATCAAATTCTTGATGGGTTCCCTTATGGCTATCAAAATTGGCCGAGCTCAAAGTTATAATCTTGAAATCCAATAAGTTCCATGGTCCAATAGAAATAGATCGAAACCAATTTAACTTCAGCAATTTGCATATCATGGATCTTTCCAACAATAATTTCAATGGTGAACTTCCTTCCAAGTTGTTGAAGAGTTTCCATGCCATGAAAGTAATTGTTGTCAAGATCAGTTGGAATATATGAATACTCAGGAATGATCCCTATGTTCTCATTTATATAAATAGAATTTTGAATTGTGAAATGAAATTGATGAATAAAGGCATTGAAAGGGAATACTCAAAGGTTGCATATACACTTATGGAAATTGACCTCTCCAATAACAAATTTGAAGGACACATACCCGATCCCATTGGAGATTTGAAGTCACTTGTTTGGCTTAACCTTTCAAAAAACATTCTCACCAGTTCCATCTTGCCTTCCTTAGTAAACCTGGCAATGCTTGAATCTCTAGATCTTTCTCAAAACAATCTCTCAGGAGAGATCCATTAGCAATTAACCTAGCTTAAATTTCTTTCATTTTTTGATGTCTCTCGACAATACCACAAGGGAGTCAGTTTAGCACGTTTGGGATCAATTCATTTGCCATGAATGAGGGGTTATGTGGAAATCCTTTGTTAAAAAATGCACAAGGGGATAACTTACCATTACCACCATCCCTTGAGGAAGAAAATGGCAAAGAGTCTTCATTCAATTTGGATTGGAAAGTTGTTCTAATTGGCACTGGAGGAGGATTCTTTAATTGGCTTTGTGCTAGGGAGCTTGATCATTGATGAGAAGAGCAGGTGGTTTTTGCACTACTCCAAGATAATGGCTAGACGATGGAATAGAATGGGATGGCAATGAACAAAAAGGAAAGCCGTGCAAGCAGTCATATACAGATGTAATGCCGATTAGTAATGTAATTGTCGCATGTCAAGTTTTTATTATAAATAGTTATAAATTTCTAGCATCCTCATCTATGTTTGTTTTATGTGGACTCGAGTGTTTTGTCAGTTATTCTATCTTTCTGACTAATTTTCTTAGCAAATCATGTTATATCTTCGTATAATGCAACGTATATATTGGCAACTTACGTTCTAATGTATCTTGTGATATGTGCCAAGGAGCAGTTGCTTTCACTTTTTGGCTGTGATAGAAATTCTAATTTAGGACATTTGCTACTTCCAAAATCTAATTGTGGAAAGCTACTAATTATTGGAATCCGTAGACATGGTAGAGACAAGAAGATCAATTTGAAACTCAATTATTTGCAATTTAATCATTAAAAACTACCATAAAAAGTGATGGGTTGTCATCCTTAGTCATCAGTTTATTTCTCAAAGAGATTCCTAAAATTTGGATCTAGAAGAATGAATGCTACATTTAGCTGGCTTGTCCACTGGAAAATAAAGAAAAACTTTACAGAAAGCCGTTGATGTGATAAAAATCACTGTTTTTATCGGATGTCTCCGAAGAGACGATAAAAATCACTGTTCAAAATACTAATAAACTCTAAACCAGAAAGAATAAAAATCACTGTTCACTTACATCTGGCTGTTGATAGGATCTTGCCTTTACTAGGTTCATTCATCAATTGATCAAATCATCCAAACATGTTACATGCTTTTGCTAGACTTGCTTTGAAAATGCTATTCGTTCCCATAGAAAACAAAATGTTTAGTAATCAAGGCTTGTTACATTTTTTCCCCTCTTCGGTCTCAATTTCAAAAGTTATCTAGAGTAAAAAGGACCTTTATTTCACCGTAAATTTAACAAGTGATATTGATCACTTGTATAACTATGTATCGTATGAATTAAAGTGCAAGGATGATAGCGTGCATTAAGCCAAAGTTTAGAGATCATCCTTGTTAGTTTCCCTAAAAATATAGATTAAGATTACCTCGATTATCAATTACACGAATCATACTATAGGGTCCACATGATCAAACTTAGAGATGAGTTTGATCTACTGGTCCAAAGACCATACAATATCTCTTTCGAAAATGACAGGGAGACTCGAGTCCAAGCAAGATAAGGCATCTGATGGTTTTATGTGATGGGCTTAAGGCCCGTCCGCCCATATTGGGCCTAAAAGCCCGGCCCACAATATTAGGGCTCATGGATGGAGGGATATGATGAATGGGTACGTTTCTATTTTGGAGTGAATGTATATAAAGGAGGAGAGAGAGGGAGGACGCACCCTTTGGCATTTTTCAACGTATGTTCCTCTCCCTCTCTCCCTCCAAAAAGAAAAACAAGCGCAAGAGGCGACACCCGTCTTCCCTTCAAGGTCAATCGTCGTCATCGGATCAAATGGGATCGGTTTTTCTCTTCCTCTTATCGGCATTGGTGTTTAATTTGTGGCTAACAAAGTACGCTCGATTCCGTGGTGTGCTTTAGGATCGGTGATACATGTTTTTCCCGGGCTTATCTTCCGCATTCGTTTTAGGGGTTCGATTTAGTGTCGAATTCGGTTTTTGGGAATCCGATAATCCCAACATTGGTATCAGAGCCCTAGTTCATGTTTTCTCGATCCCTTTGATGTTTATGAATGTTTTTTGATTGATTTTTCGCGAAATTAATCGGCCGACACCGATCGGGGCGAAAAATCCCGACACTTGAGCACTGTTCATCCATTTTTTCGAGTTTTTGTAAGTCGAAATCGATTTCTGATGGCATAGAGTGAAAGAGCTCATCGAGACGAGTCCGTCAATGTGTCGTGCGCCGCCGGGCAACGCTGGACGCGCCCACACGCGCGGTCAGAAGCCGCTGCGCGTGGGTGCCACGCGTCGGTGGCGAAACAGCACGTGCGCGCCGTCGGCCGGCGAACTGGCACGCGCTGGTCGGCGAATTGACGCGTGCTGACGTCATTGTGACGTCACCCAACGGTCGGTAACCGCTGGGATGATGTCATTGATGACGTCATCGCCGACGATCGTTGGCCGGCCGATCACCAGCCGGCGACCCGACCGATGACTCGACCCGACCCGACATGTGCGGAAGCCTGGCGCGTGCCGCGCACACGCTAGCTGATGTCTGCATGACGTCAGCCCGCGCATGCACGCGGCACGTGTCGGTCGGTTCATTTGACCCAGCCCGACCGGTCCGACCCAGTCCAACCGTCTCGACCGGTCCTACCGGTCCGACCTGCCGCCCGTTGACGGTTGACCGACTACCGTTGACCGTTGACCCAAAAAAAAAAGGAAAAAGAATCTTTTTCTTTTTCAATTATGTCTATGTGGGTTATAAGTAATCCATTTTTAATTCTGCATTTGTTGGATGAATCATGGAAAATTATGTATTTTCCCTTATGTACATTATGGATTATAAGTGATCCATTTTTAGTTCTGCATTTGTTGCGGGAACTATGATGCGTTATGCACGGATACTTGCAATTCCGAAAACAGACGAGGGAAGTGCAAAACTTAAAAGGCTGATGACAGAGTTAGCTAATTATCGGTGGCATGACGATGATTTAGTATCACATGTGGTCAGGGTCAATCAGATGATACAGGGAATCATCTGGAATGGTTATCTTATGTCGGATTTTGAGAAGGTGTCAGCTTTGATGAACACTCTTCCACCTAAATGGCAAGCAGTGTTAAATCGGCTATGGGAGGTCAACGTGGTCCTGGGTTATAGAAGGCTAGTGGTAGCTTTTGTTAGAGAGTACTATAAGATTGAGTTAACCAAAACTTCAACCCTTAGATTGAGGGCCACATGGCGCAGAGTAAATGCGCCTTGGAGGTGACATGAAAGCTCTCCAAAAGTTTTTCCATGATTGGCAAATGTGCCTTCAAATTTCTCAGATATTTTGACTGATAAATTATAAGGAACATTTCCTACTTATTTCTTAAATTAGTTTGAGATGTTTTTGGGTGTTAATATATCTTTCTATGTTGATATTTTTCCTCTGTATATATTGCTTAGTGTAATGGATAATTGTAATTTGTGAAAGCATTATTATTCTATTGGATGTCAAATTTTATTTGCTTTCTATTATTGTTGACTACTGTGGGTAGTTCATAGAAGTTTTTGTAACTTCATAGAATTTATTTTGCATAAGACAATTATGTTAATAATAATTTTGAGTTAGGATTTTTGGAGGATGATTGGATACATAGTGACCTTTTGATTCTAAAATCTTACTTGAAATTGTTCATTGATATGATGGGTCTGTGCAAAGTGGATGCATAAATGATAGGCATTAGTTATCGTGCAAATATGTCTGATGTGTTCAGATCGATGGTTTCAGCAACTAAGAACGTTATTGCTGATATAAACGGCAATAATTGTGAAATATTGAATATGAAAATTCAATATATGCTGGAAAAGCAAGAAGCACTAGAAGCTCTTGACCATATTATGGAAGATCTTGAGGATGCTGTGCGCCACCTTGAGCTAGTAGATGACCGCCTAACGACATTTGAGCCGAAAATGGACATTTGCAATGTTGGTTCTAGCTTAGAAAGGGCTTTGAGCTTTAAGCGCAAGCGTATTGATTCGCTCAATATGTGGGAATGCAAATGATCAAGTCCTTATTGCAAGAAATCAAGAGTTAACCAACACAAGAGAGGAAAATGTCCTCAAGTGAAGAAAATGTTAAGAGTGAGGTGTTATAATTGTGACAAGAAAGGTCACTATGCTCGCAACTGTTGTGAGCCGAAAAAGGTAAACACCTCTTATACATTTGAGAACTTTGCTTATGTGTCAAGTTCTGTATTATTGGTTGAATCGAATCCTTTGTGGACTGTAGATTCAGGAGCAACAGACCATGTAGCGAAGGATAGAGGATCCTTCGTGGAATTCCGACGAATACCAACTGGAACTAAGTAGATCTATGTGGGAAATAACTTTAGAGCTGAAGTTAAAGGGATTGGCACCTGCCAATTGAATATGTGTGGTGGGCGCACCTTGTTCCTACATGATGTTATATATGCTCTAGAGATTCGTCGAAATTTAGTGTCTGTTTTGGTGTTGGTTAAGCTTAGTTTTTAGTGTGAACTTCCGTAATAGAGGTGTAGATTTGTATTTGGATACAAACTACTATGGTTGTGGTCATTTTCTGGATGGTTTTATTGTACTAAATGTTGACTGTGGTGATGTCAATATTTGTTATTTCCCCGTTTCACGTCTTCTACTTTATATGATAATGATGTGATTATGTGGCATGCTAGACTTGGTCATATTGGCCAACAACGTATTAATAGACTAGCCAAAGAGGGCTTGTTGGGCAGCATTGAAAAAGTCGATTTGTCCATATGTGAGCATTGCCAAGTAGGGAAAACGACAAGGAAACCATTTAGAGAAGGTAAAAGAGCTGAATTTCCTCTACATTTAATCCATTCTGACGTCTGTGATTTAATGAATGTGAGAAGAAGACATGAGGTTGTTTATTTCATCACTTTTATAGATGATTATACTTGATTCGGATATGTTTATTTGATTTCTCATAAATCTGAAGCATTAAGTTGTTTCAAAAGGTTTATGAACTTGGAAGAAAATCAATTAGACAAGAAAATAAAAGTATTAAGATCTGATCGAGGTCGAGAATATTTATATGATGAGCTCAGAAAATTATGTGATGAAAAAGGAATAGAAAGACAGTTGTCTATTCCATATACTCCTCAACAAAATGGTGTTGCAGAGAGAAGAAACTGAACCCTACTGGAAATGGTTAGGTCTATGATGGCGCATGCTAACTTACCTATAACTTTTTGGAGTGATGCGTGTTAACTGTTGCCTATATACTTAATTGGGTGCCTTTCAAATTAGTTACTTCCACTCCATATGAGTTATGGACAGGTAGAAAATCGGACTTAAGTTTTCTTAAATCATGGGGTTGTACTGCTTATACTCATAAGTCCTGTCACAAATTTGGGAAATTGGGTCTCCAAGGAAATAAGAGTATTTTCATGAGATACTTAGAACACTCAAAAGGGTATGTGTTCATAGGTGAGCAGGAAAGTGGGAATATAACTGAATTTGAATCACGAGCTGTCACATTCTTAGTAGATAAATTTCCTAAGAAGGGCAAAATAGGATAATATTACTCTCTATTTGAAACCTTGGATCAAGATAATGATATTAGTGGAGTTCGTCCAAGTGGGAGTAATATGAGAAGTGATGAATTGAATTCAACTTATTCTCAATTACAACCACATGATGAGATGATATCGTCATTATCTAATCCTAGTGGGAGCATAATGGGGAATAATGTGCTAAGTGTACAATCTCTTATACGGCGAACAAGTCACCAAAGTATTCCCCGTTGACGTTTTGACATTGAAGGGGAAACTTTTATGATTGCTCCGCAAGATAAGGATGAGCTTAGAAATATTAATGAGGCTCTAAATTGCCCTAGTAAGGAATAATGGATTCATGCAATGGAAGAGGAAATTGAGTCAATGAAATCAAACCGAGTCTGGGAACTGGTTGATATTCCAAAAGGACGCAAAGCTATTGGGAACAAGTGGGTTCTCAAAATAAAGCGAAATGCTGATGGCTCGATAGAAAGGCATAAGGCTCGCATTGTGGCGAAGGGGTATAATCAACATGAATGAATTGATTATGAAGATACATTTTCTCCTGTAGTGAGATTTACCTCGATTCACATTATTCTGGCAATAGTGTCTAGTATGGATCTTGAGTTACATTAAATGGATGTAAAGACTGCTTTCCTCAATGGAGAATTAGAGGAAGAAATATATATGGAACAACCTACTGGTTTCATAGTGAAAGGCCAAGAAGAAAAGGTATGTCGACTTTTGAGATCGATATACGGCCTTAAGCAGTCATTGAGACAATGGTATATACGTTTTCATAATACCATAATGGCATATGATTTTACAATGATTGACGAGGATCATTGTATATATATCAAAAGATCCAATGATTAATTTGTGATCATATCATTATATGTTGATGATATATTAATTGTTGGAAGTAATATGGAGTTTGTTAATACTGTCAAGAGTTGGTTGTCTTCCAACCTTGAGATGAAGGATATGGGTGAGACTGCATACATTCTTGGAATTAAGATTTCAAGAGATCGTTCGAAGAGATCGTTATCTTTTTTGCAAGAAACATATATAAACAAGGTTCTTGAACGATTTTGTATGCAAGATTGTAAACCTATAGATACTCCTATTGCAAAAGGTGAAGGATTGAGCCATGACTATGTTCAAGGACTCCACAAGAGAATGAACAAATGAAACATGTTCCTTATGCTAGTGCTGTTGGAAGCTTTATGTACGCTATGATGTGTACAAGACCTGACATATGTTTTGCAGTTGGAATGGTGAGTAGTTACCAATCCAATCCAGGTCAAGCACATTGAAAAGCCGTTAAGAGAATACTAACGTATCTAAAGGGAACTGCTGATTATACGCTGAGTCATTAAGGAAAGGATCTGTGACTTTAAGGCTATTCCGATGTTGATTATGGATGAGATTTAAAAGAAAGGAAATCTACCTTTGGTTTTTGTTTTCTTACCAAATAATAATGGCGCCATATGTGACATCCTGAAATTCGACCTCGTTTCGATAAAGTGAAATGGGCATTTCGTCGACGTGTTTACGGTCCTTTTTCTCTGAGCTGATCACTCACGAGTTAACTAACCTATTGAGTAAAGCTGTTAAGGGATGTATCTGCAGTAAAATCCCTAAAAGCTACTCAATTTGTTGGATTGGACTAAAATCATGTCTGATCGATTTTTAACCACGAAATTGAACTCGATTTCGGGAATCGAATTTTAAGCGCGTCATAATTCTTATTTTTAGGATCCTGTCTCATCGCCCGTCAAATTATTGACGAGTCCAAAATTTCAATAAGAAATTATCAGAGGAAAATTGAAGATCAAAAAGAAAATAAAAAGGGAAAGAGAAGAAAATTCAATAGGAAAAGTAATGTTATTTACTTTTTCTTTTTCTCTCTCTCCATTCTCTTTTCTCTCTCTTCTTTTCTCTCTCTTCTCTCCTCTCCCCTCCCATCCATGCGAACACCCCCCACTGCCTATTCTCTTTCTCTTTTCCCCTTTTGATCGGTCAAGCCCTTCTCTCTCTCCTCTCTCTCTCTCTTTCTTTTTTTTTTCTTCTTCTTCCTCCCCACGCATCCGAAGAAGCGAACCAGAGGAGGAAGCTCGAGCAGGAGCCGCACGATCGCAGCTCCCCGTCGCCGCCCGTCGCCGCCACGCCGGAGCGAGGCACCGCCCGCACCGCGACGCACGCCCGCGCACGCCGTGCGCTCCGCCCGCGTCCGTCGCGCTGCGCCGCTCCTCCTCCACGCGATCCAGCCGACCCGGCCCCGTTCCGGCTCCGTCCAGCCATCTCCGGCCACCTCCGGCCACCGCCTAGCCCCGCCGGACCACCCCCGCGACCCCCTCGCCCTCCGCTGGCTTCCCCTCGCCGCCCTAGCCGCCGGAGTAGCTCCAATCGGCCCCGACCAGTAGACCCACGGAGTGGGTTACAAGCTTCGGGCCCGCTTTTGGGCCATTTCTGGGCCCCGGATCCGCGAGTCGTTTTGGGAACAATCGTTCCTTGCGTCGCCGCCGTCGGATTGATCCGATTTGCGCGCGATTTGGTGAGTAATCTCATTAATCCAGGATTAGTTGGCTAATTATGCTTAAGGTTGGTTTAGATTTAATTAATTATGTTTAGGTTGTTAGATTAGAATAAATTAGCAATTATTAGTCAATTGTGATGCGATTTAAATAAATTGACTGTGCAATTAACAAGTAGACGTGGTCTACTATTTATTGGAAGTATCTCGGGAATTTTCCAACCCCTAATCGGGCTTCAATTTGGCGATTCGGGCCTAAGTGAGATTTTTGGGCATTTAAATATTAATTTTCGGAATTTAATTAAATAATTATTTATTTTCCGAAAATTCAAGGGGGATGGCCCGTGACCGGAAAATTATGCTGATGACTGTGGTGAAGTCTGTTTATTTAATCGGGCTTTATTTTGAGCTAAATTGAATTTTTAATATTAATTATTTAATTTTCGAAATTAATTAATTATTTATTTATTTCCTGAAAATTCAACTGGGATGGCCCGTGACCGGAAAATTATGCTGATGATCGTGGTGAAGTCCGTTTATTTAATTGGACCTTATTTTGAGCTAAACTGAATTTTTAATATTAAATAATAATTTTCGAAATTAATTAATTAATTATTTATTTTTCGGAAATTAAGTTTGAGATGGCCGACGACCGAAATCTCGTGCTGATCATCGTGGCGTAGTCCGTTTATTTAATTAAGCTTTAAATTGTACTGAATTGATTTAATTGTGGATAATTACTTTAGAAATGGCATGAATCTTCGTGAAAGGCACGGGGCTTGATGATTAGATATATCACCTCGGAGAATGCACATGGCTCGGTGACGAAGTATGTCGCCTTGGAGAATGCATGTGGCTCGGTGATTAAGTGTGGCATCTAAAAGGACACGTGGGCTCGGTAATTTGATGCATTACCTCGGAGAATGCACGTGATCCCAATGAGTACATTTGGCATCTAAAAGGACACGTGGGCTCGGTAATTTGAGGCATTACCTTGGAGAAGGCACTTGGTCCCAATGAGTACATTTGGCATCTAAAAGGACACTTGGGCTCGGTAATTTGATGCATTATCTCGGAGAATGCACGTGATCCCAATGAGTACATTTGGCATCTAAAAGGACACGTGGGCTCGGTAATTTGATGCATTACCTCGGAGAAGGCACGTGGTCCCAATGAGTACATTTGGCATCTAAAAGGACACGTGGGTTCGGTAATTTGATGCATTACCTCGGAGAATGCACGTGATCCCAATGAGTACATTTGGCATCTTGAAGAGACACGTGGGCTCGGTGACTTGATGCATCGCCTTGGAGAATGCACGTGGGCTCGCTGATTCAAAATGATATTTTAAAGAGCATGTGGTCGAGTGGGACCGTAAAGTCATTGAATATCTAAAGTGGTCGAGTGGGACCGTAAAGCCATTAAGTGGTCGAGTGGGACCGTAAAGCCATTTAATGTTGAATGTTGTCGAGTGGGACTTTGAATAGCAATAGCTTGAATGACCTAGAAATGGTTTGATTGACTGAATGGGAATGACCGTGAGTGGTCTTGTTGGCTTGTAATCGACTAGGTCGATTTGATCGATGCTTTGATCGGTGATATAATTGCTTGAGTGCCTATTGTGAATTGTACTGACTTGCAGGTGAGATCTGATGCTAAGGTACGTCTTCTGCCCTATGCGTGTATAGGCAGCCTATAGTATAATGGTTTACTAATTGGGCTTAGTGGGGTAGAACTTGCTGAGACGTAGTCTCATCCCAGTTTGGGGAAAAACATTTCAGGACCCCGTTGAGGAGCCGAGGAGGAATCTCGAGAAGGAGAGAACTCGGAGGTGAAACCCGAGTATAAGGATTTTTGGAAGAAGAAGATAATACTGAGAGAGATTTTGAGTATGACCTGAAGGGATTGAGATTCCATCTTCTTTTGTGAACTCCAATTGATGTGAATAGTTATGAAGTTCTCTAATTGATGTCATGTACAAAAGTTTGGTTATAAATTTCAATATGAAAAATATGGCCCTGCTTTTCTATCCCATTGTTTTATTGTCTGGGGATTTTAACTGCTTCCGCATGTGCTAAAAAAATGAAAGGGTCGGCGATACATTGTCCTGGGATATCGCATTATAAAATCGACCAAGTGAGACGGATGTGTGCGTGCCTGAGGATCGGGGCGTGACATCCAGTTTAAGTGGTATCAGAGCGAAGTTGAAGATTGGAGTGATAAGGAGCGTTGACCATGGGATAGTTAGTAGGAAAGGCCTTTAAATTCATGCTGGTGCATGTCTGTGTTAGCTGAATGCTAGAATTGTTTGTTGTGTGTGAATCGCTCACCTTCTAATCCAGTGTGGGTTTGGAAGACGGGTTGCAGTGTATAAACTGAACCATGAGCGAGTAGGAGCTGAGAACTCCTAGTAAGAGGACAATGTCCTCTGTCACTCGGGATAATGCGCTGACAAAGGTCGGTACCCGAGGTGGTTGTGGCAGAGTGTTGGCTTTGGCCAGCTCGAGTGTAAGAGTACCATCGCAGGTTGGTACTAGTGTAGTAGCGTCGAATGATCCTAAGTTCGATAGGATCGTTCTGATGCTAGTGTCATGGGAACTGGATGAGCCAGGAGGCTTAGGATCGAACCGCCGTCAGTGTTGCAACTGCCGTTGTCGCTTCACCTGCTGAGATCCAAAGTGGAGATGTCATCCTGGAGGAGTCATTGCATTCGAGCCGAGGTATAGATCCAGTTCAGGCAGAAATGAAAATTGGTCAGGGAAAAGATCGAGGTTGAGAGTGGTTTTAGCAGACCGTTGGGACAACCAGAAAGAGTGTGTGCTGTCACTTGGCAAGAGATGGAAGACTCACCTGATAAGTGTCAGAATTGTAGAAGGAAGCATGGATGAATCCAGTGTCCGAATATGACTAGAACCTATTGTGATGATGACCAGCGTGGCCATCAGGTGAAGGACTGTCAGTGGAAGTCTAAGGTGGCATAGACATTGTTACTGCGGCCAGGAAAGAATGGGAGTAGAATGGACCTTGCACCGATCAGAGAAAGAATGTGTTGGAAATGATTTTTTCAGAGCAGCGCAGTAGAGCTTTGTGCTGAGTTGGTAGAACTTAAATTGTTGACATAAAAGTGAAAGAGAGGGAATCACTAGCAATAATTATGCTTGATTAGTTGCTGAGGTGTGAATTTGATGCCACATGAATAGTGTGAGCTTGTGAAGCATATTGTGATAATGAATCATGGTCATGGAGTAATCCAATTTAGTCTATTAACATTGAAAGTGTCGAGGTTATTGAGAGTCGAAAAGAATCTTTGATTTCATTAATCTCGTTGGCTGGAGGCAACTTGTTTGTTAGATGGAGGTTGCCAAGGGTTGCTTGGAGATTGTCTTGGGTAGGACAAATTAAAGGACTAGAGATGGAGGACATCTCAGTGGTCTAAGAATTCCTAGATGTGTTATCACAAGAACTATCAGACTGTCGTCAGAGAAAGAGATAGAAATTATGATCGAACTAGCACCAAGATAGAGCCACTCTCGAAGGCTTCTCACCAGTTGTTATTGTCTGAATTGGTAGAATTGAAGATGCAGATGTGAAGATTGATGAATGAGGAATTCGTGCATATCATTGCATCATTTTGGGGAAACATTAGTTTTGTTTGTGAAAAGAAGAAAGATGGTTTGTTGCGAGTGTGCATCAACCATTGTCAACTCAATTAGGTGAAGATCAATGACAAGTGTTCTTTGCCAAAGATCGATGAATGGTGTGACTAGTTATAAAGAGTATCGATGTTTTAAAGGTCGACTTGAGATTATGAAGTCATCAATTACGAACCAAGAAGGAGGTTGTACGAAAGACAGATGTTCGTACTTGATATGATCTTTACGAGAGTATTGTAAGATCGTTTGGCCTGGTGAACACTCTAGCTACTGTCATGGATTTGGCAAACTGAGTGTGCAAGGAATATCTAGGTCAGTTGTGATCTTGTTGTATAATGATATTCTGGTGTATTTGAGGAATGCTAAAGAGCACAAGAGATGTCTAAGAATGGAGAAGGAATTTCCATGAACTTGGTCAAGACCGAATCAGTTATCAGTGGACCAAGACCGACAGCAGTGTTAGAGATCAGAAGTTTTTTGAGGTTAGCAGGTTATTACAAATGGTTTGTGGAAGGGTTCTCATCGATAGCGTCGTCTCTGACAAAACTCCTGAAGAAATAAGAGAAATTTGTATGGTTAGACAAGTGCGAACGTAGTTTCCAAGAGCTGAAGGAAAAGCTGAATACCACACCTGTGCTGACGATTTCATCTGGCCCTGGAGGATTCGACATCTATAGTGATGCGTCATTTAGGGGATTGGGTTGCGTGCTGATGCAACATGGTAGAGTTGTTGCATACACTTCCCTGCAGTTGAGACCTCATAAATTGAATTATCCGACGCATGACTTAGAACTCGCAGCCATTATATTTGCGTTGAAGATTTGGAGGCACTACTTGTGTGGGGAAAAGTTTCAGATCTTCACAGACCATCAGAGTCTCAAGTAATTGTTCTCTCAAAAAGAGTTGAACATGAGACAGCGCCGATGGATGGAATTGCTAAAGGATTATGACTGTGATATTCTATATCACCCAGGAAATGCAAACAAGGTTGCCGATGCATTGCGTGGAACTTAATCGAGAGAGCTCGAGATTCGGAATTCAAATTTGAGGTAGGCCACCTCTCAAATCTTATGGCCACCCTCAGAATTGAACCGGATGTTCAAGTCAGAATCAAGCGACTCCAACCAACAGATCCAGATGTACAGAGAATTCTTCAAGAGGATGCCGATAAAAGAAATGCTGATTTTCAAGTTTCAGATGATGGGGTACTAAGGCTTCGTGGACGTTTAGTTGTACCTGACGATGTAGAGCTTAGAGAAGAAATTTTATCTGAGGCACATCGTAGCAATTACAACGTTCATCCTGGAAGCACTAAAATGTATTAGAATCTGCGTCAACACTACTGGTGGTCAGGTATGAAGGCAATCATTGCCAAGCATGTGGCCAAGTGTTTGACTTGTCAGCAAGTAAAAGCCCAGTATTGCAAGCCAATACCTAGAGATGAGTTTTGTGGCCATGTGAAATCTCTAGGATTGCGTAGAGGCTGATGTACTAAATATTGTAATTTCCTTAAGTGTTCACATTTGATGAATTTGTGTTTTCATCATTAATGCCTATAAATCTTTGTTTGATCTTTATGCATCTTAATGCTCAGTGCATTGCTTTAAGTTGAGAAAGTATGTCGGACAGATATAAGATTAGCCCACTCACACGGGTAATCGTCTCTATTTACTGTGTGATAAATAGAGATGAGACTGTTTTTAAGCTTATTATCTACGTGATAATTGAGAGCTCAAGCTTAAAATACGTATGTCGCCTTAACTAAGTGTTAAGATGAGGACATAATACTTACTATGTCCGAAAGTAAAATAACCCACATATTTTACTTTATCTGTCTATGATGCCAGATGTGAGTTCTGATGAATTTTATGAATGAGTAGATACGTGAACTCAAGTTAGACATTGAGTATGTCTGAACTGTCATATGTACGGTATTGAAGGTGTAGACATACGCTCCATGGAAAATGAGTTAATACTGTAATACGTATTTCATACTACGTATGCATGAGACGACCAATATGAGTGGCAAAAGTTTGATCTCAACTTTTATGTCATGTGAGGCTCTTGAGGAAAAGAGTTCCTCAGTTTGAGTGCCCTCATGACTCTTACTTATTCTCAAGATTTCTATTTAGTATTTGCTATCTTAGGATGTTGCCAATGGTCATGAGTTGATTCGATTTAATAGGACATTTCTAGAAAAGCAATTTGAACTGAAATTGAGAGTTTGAAGGAAAGAGAAAGATCGAATTTGGAGAATCACATTGTAGTTTTGTATTCATTGGTTAACCAATTATGATTGTCTTTGGGATAATCATAATTGTGAATACAATATATGATTATTTAAAAGAGATCAAGAGAGATATAAATGTGATCGAGAGATATAAATGTGATCGATCGATCTAGGGTACTGCATCAAGAGTGTGATGCCCATTATGAGCTGCTATATATTCCTAACAGATGTATATCAATGAGCTCTCAAAGTATGCTGGTCGCACGGATTATTCACCGGTATGAATGTTGAAGAAAGGTAAAGAGAATCCTGTTTGGCCCACTATGTGCGAGTGAGAGATGATGGTTTTATGTGATGGGCTTAAGGCTTGTTTGCCCATGTTGGGCCTAAAAGCTTGGCCCACAAGATTAAGGCCCATGGATGGAGGGATATGATGAAGGGGTACTGTGACATCCTGATTTTCAGACTCTGATTTTGATTGGTTAAATTAGGCATTTCATCGATGCGACTACAGTGTTTTTCTCTGAGTTGGCCACTCACGAGATAACTAGACTAACTGGTAGGCTATTAAGGACTTTAAGGCAAATAGACTTGAAAATTCGACTAGGGATCGACTTATCGACCGTGCTCATCTTTAGAAATCATTGCGGCACAGTATAAAATTGATTTGAAATCAGAGATAGGTCGGTTTGACTGAGATGAATGATCGATCGTGGGTGACTCCACTAAATTGGAAAATTCTCATCGACCGGCACTAATTTGATTTTACTATCGTTTTGGTACCCTGTGTCCGTATTTAAATCCTTGAGATTTTCACGACAATCGAGAGTCATTAATGGGTCGAGTGGGTTCATCATGGCTCGAAGAAAATCGACCACGGGTCATTTTTCCTAAAAAGTTCTAAAAACTACCCGGTAGCTTAGGTCATGCTCAAAACGCATCCGAATGAAATTAATCGCCAATCTAAGTCCGATTTCAGAAATTGAAGATTTTGTCATGTCACAGGTCATTTTAGGAGCGTCGACTCAGTCTCAGAAGATTTTTCGGAGATTTCGGGATTTTTACGGAAAATCAATTCGGACGTCGCGGAAAAATGACGGAAATTCGTACGGGCCGAATTTAAGAGAGTTTTGACTTTCAAGCCAAGCTATTGAACGTTAGGAACTTATAGAAAGTTTGTGGGACTTTTCTTTAGCGAATTTGGACATCGATTTGGAGAATTGAAGGAAGGAATTAAAGCCAAAATTCCGTAAATTCGGATCTAGGCTTAGGCTAGAATTTTGATATCAATTTGAAGTATTTGAAGTATTAAAATGCTGAGGAAAGTATTAGGAGACCAAGCCATTAATGGAGGAGATAAAATATCTGACATTTTCCCTTTTTCCAAGCCTTCCCGAGCACGCCTCTGCTGGTCCTTATCTTCATCGAACAAGTCTCGCTTGAAGAAAAGGTTTCAGCTGTTCTGCTCTTGCGTGGCTTTCATTTCTCTTCGTTCGAAACAGCAGCTCCACCGAACAGCCGCATGAAGCTAGCGAAACCCTGCGTCGAAGCAGTCCACGATCTCTCCCCCAACTACCAGCGTCCACCGAGCTTCCATCTTCAACGCCCGAAGTCCTCCTCCGAAGCCAGCTCTTTCGGTCAACAGCATCATCCAGCGCGTCTCTCTCTCTCTACTCCTCACGCTGCTGCTCCACCACCGTTTGCTTCTCCACGCGTTCAAGCTTAGCCCTCCGGTCAACACTCGGCAGCACAAAGCAACCGATGTTGACCCAAGCATCCACGTGGCCCAAGCTTCCATCTTCAACCGTTGAGAGCTCCGAATATTGACTAAAGCAGCCCCAAAAGTCCATGAAGCAAGTCCACCGAAGTCCCTAAGCTTCCACGCTTGGTCCAAGCCCAATTTCTTTTGGTCAATCTTCACCCAACGAAGACCGAGCAGCCCCCACCGAATTGAAGACTGAAGCTGCTCCTCCAGTCAATCTTCAAGGCCACCGAAGCCCCTGTTGACTTCGTTCTTTCCACACGTCCTCAGCCGAAGCTGCTTTGGTCATCAGAAGCCACCTACCGAAGCCTTGGTTGATCTTCAGCTCCTTCGTTCTCTCCATGCGGCAACGAATTCAGCCGCCTCACGTGCCAGCGTCGCCCGTAGCTCATCCATCGAACCCCAGCGCCTGCAGCAGCTTCGATTTGCACCGTCTTCAGCCTAAGAAAGAAATCCAGTCCAGCTTTCTATTTCAGCCCAACTTTGGCCTAAGTTTCAAGCCCAATCCAGTCTTGGTCTAGGCCCATTTTCAATTTAATTCTGGCCCAGCAAGTAGCCCTCAATTCAGTATTTTCAAGCCCAAGTGATTAAAGAAGTCAGCCCAATCTTGAAGTCCAAAGTTTCTTCGGGCTTGCGAAGTTCTTGGCCCAGCCCAAGTTCGGCCGCCGTTGCGTCGTCGTCTCGGTGTCCCGGCCTTCATTTAGTGCAAGTGAGTTTTACTCACTAATGCCTTCTTAGTGTGCTAATTATACTTAAAGGTTGATTAGTGTTAATTAAATGTAATTAGGTTGTTAGATTAGAATTGATTAGTGATTTTTAGTTAATTGCTTTGCATATTAGTTGTGTGATTAGTGTAATTATATAGAGAATTGCCTATAGTATTTATTGGAAGCTTCTTGGGATTTTTCCCATCCCTTATCGGGTGTTAATTAAGCAAATCGGGCCTAGGTGGAACTTTTAGGAATTAAATATTAATTTTCAAAATTAATTATTTAATTATTTATTTCCGAAAATTCAACTGGGATGGCCAGTGACCGGGTTTTATGTTGATGATCGTGCAGTCGCGTTTATTTAATTGAGCTTTATATTGTGCCAAATTGAATTTATTGTATTTATTTATTTATTTTTCGAAATTAATTATTTAATTATTTATTTTCCAAAAATTCAACCGGGATGGCCGGTGACCGGAATTTCATGCTGATTATCGTGGAGTGGTCCGTTTATTTATTTGACCTTTAATTCATATCAAATTGATTTAATAGTGCATTTTTAAGTCATATTCTTAAATAAGGAAATTTTGGCTATGTGATTGAGGATTGATAGAGTATCGATTGTCAGTACCGAAAGTGAGTTGGTAAATCACCTGGAGAATGCACGTGACCCGGTGAATTGGAGTGTCACCTGGGAAGGAGATGTGGCTCGGTGATTGGATTTGTCACCTTGGTGAAAAGGTAGCTTTAGAGAGTGCACGTGGCTCGGAGACTTGGTATGTCTTCCTAGAAAATGCACGTGGCTCGGTGACAGAGTATGGCATCGTAAAGAGAGTTGGGTGGGACCATAAAGCCACTAGATCTTGAAAGGGTCGGGTGGGGCCGTAAAGCCACTAAATCTTGGAAAAGGGTCGGGTGGGACCGTAAAGCCACTAAATCTTGGAAAAGGTCGGGTGGGACCATAAAGCCACTAGATCTTGGAAAGGTCGGGTGGGACCGTAAAGCCACTAAATCTTGGAAAGGTCGGGTAGGACCATAAAGCCACTAAATCTTGGAAAGGTCGGGTGAGACCGTAAACCCACTAAATCTAAGAAAGTTGCTTGGTAGGACCGCGATTTATATTTGGTAATTGAGTTGGAATAATTGAAATGACTGTGAGTGGTCTTGTTGGTATGTAAACGACTAGGTCGATTGATCATTGTCTTGATTTGATGTTGTGGATTGATTGATTGAATGGAAATGACTGTGAGTGGTCTTGTTGGCGTGTAATCGACCAAGTCGATTAGATCGATGCTTCGATCTGTGATGTGATTGTTTGGTTGCCTATTTGATCTGCGCTACTATGCAGGTGGAATTTGAGGCCTAGGTAAGTCCTCTGACTCATGTTGTGTATAGGCAGCCCTAAGGTGTATTAGTTTACTAATCGGGTCTTAGTGTGGTAGAACTTGCTGAGACATAGTCTCATCCAAGTTTGGGGAAAACATTTCAGGACCCTAATGAAGAACTTGAGAAGAAAGAAAGAAGAGGAGTATCTGAAGGAGAACCCTGAGGATGATCCAAAGTAGGATCCTGATGATGTTTGCTATAGAATCAATTTGAGTAGAAATCAATCGTTTTAGTATGGCTTGTATATGATCATAAGGGTGTGGGATTTCAGGTTCAATTTCCTAGTCCTACTTGTATATCCCATTGCTTTATTGTCTGGGGATTTTATAACTGCTTCCGCATGTGCTATTAAAAAATGAAAAAGGTTGGCGATACGTAGTTCTGGGATATCGCATTAGTTAATCGACCAAGCTTGAAGGATGGTCACGTGACTGAGAGTCGGGGCGTGACATCCCCTTTTTGTGGTATCAGAGCAATGGTTAGGTATTGGAGTGATAAGGTGCGATGACCTATGGGATAATAGTAGGAAAGACCTTTAAATTTATGACCGGTGCATGTCTTTGATAGCTGATTGGTAGAATTATTTATCGGATGTGAATTGTTTGTTTTTAATTATTGTGGATTCGGAAGGCAGAGTGTTGACTCTGGCCAACTTGAGCGTAAGAGTGCCACCGCAAGTTGGTACTAGTGTAGCAGCATTGATTGATCTTAAGCCTGATGAGATTGATTTGATGCAAGTGTTTCTTGGGATCTGGATGAGCCAGTAAGATCAGGATCAAGTTGTTGTTGTTGCTACCTTTGTTGAGGTCCAACCTGGAAGGATAATCAAAGAATAGAATTCGATATTTGAGTCCAGATTCAGCGAAGCAGATTTGGAATTCGGTTAGGGGAAAAGATTGATGTTGAGGGAAGAGTATTTTGTTCCACTCAATAGGAATGGTGGAATAGTCAGGTCAGCATTCAAACAAATGGAACATGTTGTTCCATGGAAGACAATATGGATCAGTCTCGTGTATTATGAGGACAGGAGTTTGTGTAAAACGTCACCAGTACGGATAATGATTTATGGGTTGTCCGCATGAATAGGTGGAATCTCAGCAACGGTTACTTCTGTCATTGTCAATAGGACCATTCAGAAGAAGTGTGCCATAGATTGCATTGTGGAATTTTTGGGATAGTTCTCCGATACAAGAAATAGTGCATGCTAGCACTTGGCAAGAGGTAGAAGACTCACCAGATAAATGTCAAAAGAATGGAAGGAATGCATAGATTAATTCTGTGTCTAAGAATGGCTAAAACGTGCTATGATGGTAGTCAGCATGGCTGTCAGGTGAAAAACTATCAGTGTGAGTCCAAGGGAGCATTGATACTGATACCGCAGATAAAACGCCATTAGGATGGAAAAAGGAACATAAACGGAATTGACTATGCTTCATTCAGTGGAAGAATGTTTTGAAGTGATTTCATCAGAATAGTGCCATAGAGTGTTGGGAATACAATTATGGAATTTCAGTTGTATGTTAAGGTTGTAAGAAAGGGATCACTGACTAGAGTTGCGCTTGATTGGCTGTCGGTGTATGAATTTATCGCCGAGCATGAAAAGAATTAACTCTTGGAGCATCTTGTGATGATAAATTGTTATTGTGACATCCTAAAATTCGACCCCGTTTCGATAAAGTGAATTGGGCATTTCGTCGACGTGCCTATGGCCCTTTTTCTCTGAGCTGATCACTCACGAGTTAACTAACCTATTGGGTAAAGCCGTTAAGGAATGTATCAGCTGTAAAATCCCTAAAAGCTACCTAATTGGTTGGATTGGGCTAAAATCACATATGATCGATTTTTAACCACGAAAGTGAACTCGATTTCGGGAATCGAATTTTAAGCGCGTCATAATTCTTATTTTTAGGATCCTGTCTCATTGTCCGTCAAATTGTTGACAAGTCCGAAATTTCAATAAAGAAATTGTTGGAAGAAAATTGAAGACCGAAAGGAATTAAAAAGGGAAAGAGAAAAGAAAAGAAAATAAGAATAATTGTGTTATTTTTATTTTACTTTTTCTCTCTCCCCCCTCTTTCTTTTCTTTCTTTTTCTCCTTTTCTTTCTTTCCTCCTCCTCCCCTTTTCCCCCCCCACCGAACACTTGCCTTGCCAATTTGAAGTTGGCTTCTCTTCTCTCTCTCTTTCTTTTCCCTTTTTGACCGGTCCAACCTTATCTTCTCTCTCTCTCTCTCTCTCTCTCTCTTCTTCTTCTTCTTCCTTCCTCCGCATGCTCGAGCAAGCGAACCAAAACCAGAAGCTCGGACCAGAGGCTGTAGCTCGTCGTCACCACCGTCCCGCCGCCCGCACCCACGCATGTCGTGGCCCGCCCGCACCGCCCGTCCGCACCGCGTCCGCGCCGCGCCGCTCCTCCCCGAGCGAAAATCGGCACCCCAGCCCCTCGGTTCCGCTCGTCTGAGCCACCGTGAGTGGCCGCAACCTCCGGCCGCCGTTCGGACCTCGCCGGACTTCCCGGCTTCCCCGGATCGTCCTCCGCTTGCCTTCCCTCACCGTTTTTTCCGCCCCTAACCATCTCTGTTTTCCCTTGTTTTGCAGCCGAACCAGCAAACCCAAGAGTGGGTTTCCAGCCGGTTCGTGGGCTGTTTTGGGCCGTTTCCGGGCCCCGAACCCGAGCCGTGCTTTGGAGTTTGTTGTTCCTCGCGTCGCCCTCGTCGGATTGATCCGATTTGCGCGCAATTTGGTGAGTAATCTCACTAATCCAAGATTAGTTGGCTAATTATGCTTAAGGTTGGTTTAGTTTTAATTAATTATGTTTAGGTTGTTAGATTAGAATAAATTAGCAATTATTAGTCAATTGTGATGCAATTTAGATAAATTGATTGCACAATTAGCAAGTAGACGTGGTCTACTAATTATTGAAAGTGCCTCGGGATTTTTCCCGACCTTTAGTGGGCTCCAATTAGGCTTTTCGGGCCTAAGTGGAATTTTTAGTATTTAAATATTAATTTTTGGAATTAAATTAAATAATTATTTATTTTCCGAAAATTCAACTGAGATGGCCTGGAACCAAAAAATTATGTTGATGACAGTGGTGAAGTCCGTTTATTTAATCGGACTTTATTTTGAGCTAAATTGAATTTTTAATATTAATTATTTAATTTTCGAAATTAATAAATTAATTAATTATTTTTGGAAATTAAGATTTTGATTGCCGACGACTGAAATCTCGTGCTGATCGTCGTGATGTAGTCCGTTTATTTATTTGAGCTCCACGTTGTATGGAATTGAATAAATTGTGATATTTTAGGGATTTACCCTAAATTGATTGAAATTGATTGAGATTGAATTATTGATTGGTAAATGGCCAAGTATGTTATTCAGCATTTATAATGCTTTGTTGAGTTGATTTAATTATTTGATTGAGAAATTGTTGGGCATTGGTTGTCGGTATTGAAAGTAGATGGGTAATCACTTAAAAGAATGCACGTGGGCTCGGTGAATTGGAATATCACCTAGAGAATGCACGCGAGTTCAGTGGTTGAATATGTCACCTTGGCGAAAAGGTCGCCTGAGAGAATGCATGTGGCTCGGAGACTCAGTATGTTATCTTGGAGAATGCACGTGGCTCGGTGACAGAGTTTGGCATCTAAAAGGGCACGTGGGCTCGGTGAATTAATGCATCACTTTGGTGAGATAGCACCTAAGAGAATGCACGTGGGCCCATGCATCTAAAAGGGCACGTGGGCTCGGTGAATTGATGCATCACTTTGGTGAGATAACACCTAAGAAAATGCACGTGGGCCCGGGCATCGTAAAAAGGGCACATGGCTCGTTGACTTGATGTATCACTTTGGCGAAGAGGTCGCCTTAGAGAATGCACGTGGGCCCAAGGTTGGAGGCACGTGAAATCGGAGACCTGGAATGTCGTCCTGGAGAATGCACGTGGCTTAGCTTTTAAATATCCCACAATGGGCATTGATTTGTATGACATGTAATCGACTGGTTCGATTTGTGTTGAGTAAATGAGTGCCTATTGTGAATTGTACTGACTTGCAGGTGGGATCTGAGGCCAAGGTAAGTCATCTGCCCTGTGCGTATTTAGGCAGCCTATGGTATAATGGTTTACTAATCGAGGTTAGTGGGATAGAACTCGCTGAGATGTAGTCTCATCCCAGTTTGGGGAAAACATTTCAGGACCCCGCTGAGGAGCTGAGAAGGAGGAGTCTGAGGAGGATTTTTGGAAGAAGAAGATAATCCTGAGAGGACCCTTGAGTACAGCCTGGATGGATTGAGATCTTATATTCTTTTGAGATCTCTATTTTGATGTAAATAGAGTTTAGAGTAAAAGTTGTGAAGTGCTCTGGTTTGTGTTTTGTATAAAAGTTTGGTTATAAGTTTCAATATGAAAAAATATGGCCTTGCTTTTCTATCTCATCGTTTTATTGTCTGGTGATTTTAACTGCTTCCGCATGTGCTTAATAAATGAAAGGGCCGGCGATACATTGTCTTGGGATATCGCATTATAAAATCGACCAAGTGAGAAGGATGTGTGCGTGCCCGAGGATCGAGGTGTGACATCCAGTTTAAGTGGTATTAGAGCGAAGTTGAAGATTGGAGTGATAAGGAGCGTTGATCATGGGATAGTTAGTAGGAAATGCCTTTAAATTCATGCTGGTGCATGTCTGTGTTAGCTCAGTGCTAAAATTGTTTGTTGTTTGGATTGCTCTGTTTCTAATTCGGTGTTGAATTAGAAACATGTGTTAGTTGAGTAAAGTTACACCATGAGCGATCAGGAGCCGAGAACTCCTGCAAAGAGGACCAGTAGGGCTGTTATTCAGGGTAGAGCTCCGACTCGTGTCAGAACCCGAGGTGGACGTGGTCGAGCACTAGCACAGGCTAGCGCAAGTGGAGTGAATCCACCTGTCGTAAATGTCGGGGTAGCAGCCCCTAATGATCTCAAGGTGGATGGGATCTTGCGTGTTTTGGAAGCGATGGGTAATAGAATGGATCAACAAGCCGCTACTGTTGAAGCCGCTGCTCAGTCCGCTGCAACTGTCGCCGTTGTCGCCGCCACCGAAGTTGCCCCTGCAGTCACACTTGCTGCCGCGCCTGCAGTCACACCTGCCGTTGCTCCAGCCGCCGTGAATGTTGAAAATCCACTGGAGATAGTGGTCGCTGCAAGACCAATCCATAAGTTGATGGAACATTTCCTAAAGTTAAATCCGTCGTTGTTTACCGGGTCTGGGGACCCCGAAGCTGCTTCTTCATGGATTCATAAGCTCGAGAAAGCATTTGCACTGCTGATGTGCAATGAGGCTGAGAAAGTAATGTTAGCAACTTACTAGCTGGAGGGAGTTGCTAACACTTGGTGGATGACAACTAGTGAAATGATCTTTCCGAAAGGCGCTGTTCAAGACTGGAACACTTTCCGCGAAGCCTTCAATGATAAGTTTTTCTCTGAGACTGCTAGAGAGGTGAAGATGGCAGAATTTCAATGTCTTTGCTAGGGTTCCCTATCTGTTGATAAGTATGAAGCGAAGTTCGCTGAACTTTCGCGATATGCCCCCAAGTTAATCGAAAACCCTGTGAATCGAGTGAGGAGGTTCAGAGATAGATTCAGGCAGATTTTAGAAGTGCCTTAGTCCTTCTAGATCTGAAGACTTATAACGACATATATCGGAGAGCTCAGAAGATTGAGAAAGATCAAAACGATAAAGTTGCCTCATCTGGATCGAGGTTTAGCTCTCATAGAGACAACATCCGCCAAGGAAAGAGGCCGATGTTTGGAAATAGATTTCAAAGCCCGCCCAGCAAGAAGAATGGATTTAATAGGTCAGGACCTATTAGGAATAATGAGTGTCGCTTGTGCAGAAGAAGACATGGGACAACACCGTGCCCAGTTAAGACGGGTGCATGTTTTGAATGTGGCCAACAAGGCCACTTAGCCAGATTTTGTCCAAAGAAGCAAAGATGACAACTTCAATTGCCGCCGCCGCCACCGATGAGACAGATAGGAGGGTATGCCCCTTAGAATCCACTGCAAGGAGGACAGCAGAGACCTCCAGCTCATGGCACTGTGTACGCGATTACCCAAGGTCAGGCAGAAGCTGCGCCTGGCATGATCACAAGTATGGTCTCGCTCAACGACCAACCTGCTTACGCTTTGTTTGATTCGGGAGCAACCCATTCTTTCATTGTCGAGCAATATGTTAGGATGCTAGGGTTGAGTCCTATTTTATTGGAGTCGGCAATTATCTACACCCTTGAAAGATAAAGTTATTGCTGCTTTGGGATGTTCGGGGTGCAAGTTAGAGATTGGTGAGCGAGTGGGGATAATTGATTTGTTAGTCCTAGCCATGTATGATTTTGATTTGATAATTGGCATGGACTGGCTCACCAATCAACGAGCTAAAATGGACTACTATCGCAAGGCGATTCAGTTTGACCCGTTAGAGGGTAAGAGCTTCGAGTTTGTCGAGAATCGAGGAGGACCTTCGATTTCCTTAATCTCGTTGTCGGAAGCAGCTTGTTTATTAGACAAGGGTTACCGAGGGTACTTAGCGACTGTCGTGGATACGACAGTTGAAGAGTTGAAAATGGAAGATATTGCAATGGTACATGAGTTTCCAGATGTCTTTCCAAAAGAATTGTTAGGGTTACCGCCAGAAAGAGAGATTGAATTTGTAATCGAGCTAGCACCAAGGACAGAACCGATCTCAAAGGCACCTTATCGAATGGCGTTATCTGAGTTGAAGGAACTGAAGGTGCATATGCAAGAATTACTGGATAAGGGATTTATTCGTCCTAGTGCATCACCTTAGGGAGCACTAGTTCTATTTGTTAAGAAGAAAGATGATTTGTTGCGTTTGTGCATCGACTATCGGCAGCTCAATCAGGTAATGATCAAGAACAAGTATCCATTGCCGAGGATAGATGACCTGTTTGATCAATTGCAAGGAGCATCAATATTCTCGATGATCGACTTAAGGACAGGATATTATCAGCTGAGGATTAGGAAGGAGGATATTCCTAAGTCGGCGTTTCGTACCCGGTATGGTCATTACGAGTTTACAGTGATGCCGTTCGGATTGACGAATGCTCCAGCTGCATTCATGGATATGATGAACATAGTGTTCAAGGAATACTTAGATTAGTTTGTGATCGTGTTTATAGATGATATCTTGGTCTATTCGAGAAGTACTGAAGAGCATGAGAATCATCTGAGATTAGTACTCCAGACCTTAAGAACTCACCAGCTTTATGCTAAGTTTAGCAAATGTGAGTTTTGGTTGACTCATGTTGCATTCTTAGGTCATGTGATTTCCAGAGAAGGAATCTCCGTCGACCCGAGCAAGATAGAAGCCGTGATCAAGTGGCCGAGATTGACAACAGTGTTAGAGATCATAAGTTTTTTGGGGTTAGCAGGTTATTACAGACGGTTTGTGGAAGGATTCTCATCGATAACGTCGCCTCTGACAAAGCTCACGAAGAAAAATGAGAAATTCATATGAATAGACAAGTGCGAGTGTAGTTTTCAAGAGTTGAAGGAAAAGCTGACTACCGCACCTGTGCTGACGATTCCATCTGGTCCTGGAGGATTTGAGATCTATAGTGATGCGTTATTCAGGGGACTGGGTTGCGTGTTGATGCAACATGGTAGAGTCGTTGCATACGCTTCCCGGCAGTTGAGACCTCATGAATTGAATTATCCGATGCATGACTTAGAACTCGCAGCCATCATATTTGCGTTGAAGATTTGGAGGCACTACTTGTGTGGGGAAAAGTTTCAAATCTTCACGGACCATCAGAGTCTCAAGTATTTGTTCTCTCAGAAGGAGTTGAACATGAGACAACGGCAATGGATGGAATTGTTGAAAGACTACGACTGTGATATTCTTTATCACCCGGGAAAGGCGAATAAGGTCACCTATGCATTGAGTCGGAAGTCTGCAGTGGCACGGATCTTGGTTAAGGAGTGGAACTGAATCGAGAGAGCTCGAGATTCGGAATTCAAATTTGAGGTAGGCCACCTCTCAAGTTTTATGGCCACCCTCAGAATTGAGCCGGATATCCAAGTCAGAATCAAGCAATTCCAACCGACAGATCCAAACGTACAGAGAATTCTTCAAGAGGATACTGATAAAAGAAAGGCTGATTTTCAAGTTTCTGATGATGGGGTACTTAGGCTTCGTGGAAATTTGGTTGTACCTGACGATGTAGAGCTTAGAGAAGAAATTTTATCTTAAGCACATTGTAGCAATTACAGTGTTCATCCTGGAAGCACTAAGATGTATCAGAATTTGCGTCAACACTACTGGTGGTCAAGTATGAAGGAGGACATCACCAAGCATGTGGCCAAGTGTTTGACTTGTCAGCAAGTAAAAGCCCAGCATTGCAAGCCGGGAGGATTTCTGCAACCTCTCGTGATCCCAGAGTGGAAATGGGAGCGTATCACAATGGACTTCGTGACTGGACTACCAAGGAGTCAGAGGGGGAATGATTCGATTTGGGTAGTAGTCGACAGGCTGACAAAGTCGGCTCACTTCATTGCAGTTCGAAAAGACCTGAGTCTGGATAGACACGCAGATCTGTATGTGCGTCAAGTGGTTTGTATGCATGGAGTGCCAGTTATGATATCATCCGATAGAGACCTAAGATTTACTGTTGCTTTTTGGAAGAGCTTACAGAGTGCTTTAGGTACAAAGCTTCAGTACAGTACGGCGTATCATCCTCAGACGGATGGCCAGTCTGAAAGGACAATTCAGACTCTTGAAGACATGCTGAGAGCGTGTGTAATAGACTTCAAAGGAAGTTGGGAGGATCAGCTTCATCTAGTGGAATTCGCCTACTACAACAGTTATCAGCAGAGCATCAAGATGGCTCCATTTGAAGCGTTGTATGGTAGAGCGTGCAAAACTCCAGTGTGTTGGGATGAAGTTGGAGAAATGAAGATAACAGGCCCAGAGTTGGTTCAGCAATCAGTAGATGCCGTGGCAGTGATCAGAGACAGATTAAAGACAACGCAAAGCAGGCAGAAAAGTTATGCAGATAAGCGCCGAAGGTCTTTGGAATTCCAAGTTGGTGATTACGTTTTTCTGAAAGTGTCATCAATGAGGGGAACTTCGTGCTTTGGTAAGAAAGGCAAGCTGAGTCCGAGGTATGTAGGCCTATTTGAGATTCTTGAAAGAATCGGAAACCTAGCGTATCGTCTTGCGTTGCCGCCAAGATTGGCGCAAGTGCATGACGTTTTTCACGTGTCGATGTTAAGGAAGTACGAGCCTGACCCGACCCACGTTCTCAATTTCGAGGAATTAGACGTGGATGACCGTGTGTCATACGTGGAAAGCCCGGTTCAGATTGTCGATCGTAAAGAGCAAGTTTTGCGTACAAAGACCATTCCATTGGTCAAAGTGGTCTAGCAACACCACGGTACTGAAGGAGCGACTTGGGAGATTGAAGAGTCGATGAGATAATTGTACCCCCGCCTTTTTGAACAAAGTGCAATGGTTTAAATTTCGAGAACGAAATTTTTATAAGAGGCGAAGAGTTGTGACATCTTGAAATTCGACCCCGTTTCGATAAAGTGAAATGGGCATTTCGTCAATGTGCCTATGGTCCTTTTTCTCTGAGCCGATCACTCACGAGTTAACTAACCTATTGGGTAAAGCCGTTAAGGGATGTATCAGTTGTTAAATCTCTAAAAGCTACCTAATTGGTTGGATTGGGCTAAAATCACGTCTAATCGATTTTTAACCACGGAATTGAACTCGATTTCGTGAATCGAATTTTAAGCGCGTCATAATTATTATTTTTAGGATCCTATCTCATTGTCCGTCAAATTGTTGATGAGTCCGAAATTTCAATAAAGACGGAAATGAATTAAAAAGGGAAAGAGAAAAGAAAAGAAAATAAGAATAATGGTGTTATTTTTATTTTACTTTTTCTCTCTCCCCCTTTTCTTTCTCTTTTTCTCTCTTTTCTTTCTCTCTTCTCTCCCCTTTTCCCTCCTCCTTGTGCGACTCCCCCCCCCTGCCCGAACACTTGCCTTGCCAATTTGAAGTTGGCTTATCTTCTCTCTCTCTCTCTCTCTCTCTCTCTCTCTCTCTCGCACTCTCTCTTCTTCTTTCTTCTTTGTGCAAGCGAACTAGCAGCAAGAAGCTCGAGCAAAAGCCGCCGTTCGCTGAAGCCATTGCTCGCCGCCCGTCCCGCCGCTCGCACCCGCGACGCCCGCCCGCGCACGCCATGCGCTCAGCCCACATCAGTTGTCGCTGCCGCTCCTCCCCCGTGTGAATCGGCCCCTGCTCAGCTTGATTTCGCCATGACCAGCCCCCATCCGGCCCCCTTCGGCCGCCGTTCGACCCCGCCGGACCTCCCCGGCTTCCCCCTCGTCCTCCGCTGGCCTCTCCTCGCTGTTTTGACTGCCCGATTAGCCTCGGCCAGCCCTGACCATCGACCCACGAAGTGGGTATCCAGTGACTTCGGGCTTGCTTTTGGGCCATTTCTGGGGCTTGAACCCAAGCCGTGCTTTGGAGTTTGTTGTTCCTCGCGTCGCCCCCGTCGGATTTATCTGATTTGTGCGCGATTTGGTGAGTAATCTCACTAATCCAGGATTAGTTGGCTAATTATGTTTAAGGTTGGTTTAGTTTTAATCAATTATGTTTAGGTTGTTAGATTAGAATAAATTAGCAATTATTAGTCAATTGTGATGCGATTTAGATAAATTGATTGCGCAATTAGCAAGTAGACGTGGTCTACTAATTATTGGAAGTGCCTCGGGATTTTTCCCGACCTTTAGTGGGCTCCAATTAGGCTTTTCGGGCCTAAGTGGAATTTTTTAGTATTTAAATATTAGATTTTCGAAATTAAATTAAATAATTATTTATTTTCCGAAAATTCAACTGAGATGGTCCGGAACCGGAAAATTATGTTGATGACCGTGGTGAAGTCCGTTTATTTAATCGACTTTATTTTTAGCTAAATTGAATTTTTAATATTAATTATTTAATTTTCGAAATTAATTAATTAATTATTTATTTTTCAGAAATTAAGATTTTGATGGCCGACGATCGAAATGTTGTGCTGATCATCGTGGCACAGTTGTTTATTTATTTGAGCTCCACGTTGTATATAATTGAATAAATTGTGATATTTTAGGGATTTACCATAAATTGATTGAAATTGATTGAGATTGAATTGTTGATTGGTAAATGGCCAAGTATGTTATTCAGCATTTATAATGTTTTGTTGAGTTGATTTAATTATTTGATTGAGAAATTGTTGGAGCATTGGTTGTCGGTATTGAAAGTAGATTGGTAATCACTTGAAAGAGGACACTTGGGCTCGGTGAATTGGAATATCACCTGGAGAATGCACGTGAATTCAGTGGTTGAATATGTCACCTTGATGAAAAGGTCGCCTGAGAGAATGCATGTGGCTCGGAGACTCGGTATGTCATCCTGGAGAATGCACGTGGCTCGGTGACAGAGTTTGGCATCTAAAAGGGCACGTGGGCTCGGTGAATTGATGCATCACTTTGGTGAGATAGCACCTTAGAGAATACATGTGGGTCCGGGCATCGTAAAAAGGGCACGTGGCTCGGTGACTTGATGTATCACTTTGGCGAAGAGGTCGCCTTAGAGAATGCACGTGGGCCCAAGGTTCGAGGCACGTGAACTCGGAGACTTGGAATGTCGTCCTGGAGAATGCACGTGGCTTAGCTTTTAAATATCCTATAGTGGGGATTGATTTGTATGACATGTAATCGACTGGTTCGATTTGTGTTGAGTAAATGAGTGCCTATTGTGAATTGTACTAACTTGCAGGTGGGATTTGAGGCCAAGGTAAGTCCTTTGCCCTGTGCGTGTTGAGGCAGCCTATGGTATAATGGTTTACTAATGGGGCTTAGTGGGGTAGAACTCACTGAGACGTAATCTCATCCTAGTTTGGGGAAAACATTTTAGGACCCCGTTGAGGAGCTGAGAAGGAGGAGTCTGAGGAGGATTTTTGGAAGAAGAAAATAATCACGAGAGGACCCTTGAGTACGGCCTGGATGGATTGAGATCCTATCTTCTTTTGAGATCTCTATTTTGATATAAATAGAGTTTAGCGTAAAAGTTGTGAAGTGCTCTGGTTTGTGTTTTGTATAAAAGTTTGGTTATAAGTTTCTACGTATGAGTTAGCATCCGGAACGGAACCATTCTCTAAAGTTTCTTACTGGTTGTTGTTGCCTGAATTGATAGAACCGATGGTGCAGATGTGAGGATTGATGAATGAGGAATTCATGCATATCGGTGCATTACCTAGGGGAAACATCAGCCTCATAGTGAGAAAGAAAGAAAGATGGTTCATTGCAGTTATGCATCAACTGTAGTCAACTCAATCAAGTGACAATCAATGATAAGTGTTCATTGTCAAAGATTGATGAATTGGGTGATTTGTTATAAAAAGTGTTGATGTCTTCAAGGATCAACATGAGGATAGGTTATCGTCAATTGAGAACCAGGAAAGAGGTTATACTGAAGACAACATTTCGCACTTGAGTTAGCCCTTGTGAGAATAATGTAAAGCCATTTGATTTGACGAACGCTCTAGCCACTGTCATAGATTTGACAAACCGAGTGTTCAAAAAATAACTAGATCAATGGTGATCGTGTGGTGTAGCGACATTATAGGGCATTCATTAAGTGTTGAGAATCACGAGATGCCTCTAAGAATGGTCGTGTGGTTATAGGTGAAGGAATCTTCATGGACCCAGCCAAGATCGAATCAGTTGTTAATGGATCAAGACTGACAACAATGTTAGAGATGAGAAGCCGTGGGGGATTGGATAGATTATTACAGAAGGTTCGTGAAAGAATTTTCAGCATCAATATCATCGCGGGCTTGACCTCTTAAGGAAAAAGAGGAATTCATCGACATAGTCAAGTACGAGGATAGTTTCTAGAGCTTAGAGACTGGGTATGTATTGATACGACATGAGAAGATTGTTGTATAACTGTTGACACCCGAAATTTTCGTCGACATTTTAAATAAATAATTTGCAAAAATAAAAATTTTTGAAATGAAAATAAAAAGAAAGAAGAAAAGGGAGAAAAGAGAGAAAAAAAATAAAGAGCCAAAAAGATTTTAAAAAAATGATGAATGAATGAATGAAAACATAAAAAAGAAAAAGAAAACAAAAGAAAACAAAACAAAATGAAATGAAATGAAAAAAAAAAAAAAAAGAAATAAGGAAAACGAAAAAAAAAAAAAGAGAAAAGGAGAGAAAAACGAAAAATAAAAAAAATATAAAAGGGAGGCCTCTTTTCCTCGCTCGGGGAGGATTCTTTGGCGGAGGGGCTCTCTCTCTCTCTCTCTGGCTCTCTCTTTGGGGGTTTCACGCACGACGGACGCTCGGGGGGGGGATTCTCTCGCTCATGGGACGCTCTCTCTCGCGAAGGAGGAAAAAACGGACGGTCTTCATCTCTTGCTCGGCGGAGAGCTCATAGAGAGGAAAGAGAAGGGGGATCGAGGAGAGGAGGATCGATTGATCGCCATCGCCTTCCCCTGCTTTGCGTGCGACTCGAGTCGATCGGAACCATCGTCGGCGGCGACGACGACGACGACCAGTTGTGACAGCCGTTCTCGATCTGTATCTCTCTCTGTTCTAGTTCAACGGCGGTGACATCGACGAGGACGACACCAGCGATTCTGGTTCCGCCGGATCTGAGTCTCTCTCGACGGACCTCCCTCGGTTCGTTGGTACAGAGGCCCATCCGACTCGAATCTCTCGGGATTGGGCTCACCGGATCGGTGAGTTCTCTTTCTATCACTCTCGATCCGTTAGGGTTTCGTTTGCGGTTTCAATCCGTTCGAGTTGTGGATTCTGAACTCCCTCCCTCGGTTCTGTTTCGCTGTTCTTTCCCGAGCTCCGATCGGAGGTAAAGGTCTTCCTCAATTGGCGAGCGATTGAAGATCAAGTTCCAGGCGGTTGAAAGTCGTGAGGACCTGATTTTGTCTCGGAGATCATACGCTTGCTTGCTCGATCGATGCTTCTCTCTCTAAATCAGGTTATTTTTCCTTTTGGTCCAAAAGGGTCGCTATTCACAATTTTATTGAGCTGAAGATAAGTTTCTGTTAACATAATGGCCATGACAAAGAAATTAGATGCTGAATTTCTGCGTTCGTTGCCATAGAGCTGTAGAAAATTATTAGAACTGATGGTTCTGGATGAACTTAAGTTTGATGCTTAACTCTGTCGAATTTTACCAAATTTTGAAACTGAGCATGATTCCTATTGTTTGCTTGATGAAGTGGATCCTACAAAGTAAGTATTACTCGAGGGAAGTAGAAATGGCTGTTCTGGTTGTTGTTATAGGAGTTGTTGTTTGCACTATTATGGACGTTAAAGTCAATGCCAAAAGTTTTATATGTGCTTGTGTGGCTGTCTTCTCCACATTGATATAGCAAATTTCAATATGCTCTGTGCAAAAGAAATATTCGATTGGATCTTTTGAATTGCTGAGCAGGACAACTCCAATTTAAGTTGTCTTTCTCCTTACTTTTGGTCCAAATGTTATATTGATTTCTTGATTTGAGATACTGCTGCTTGTAATATGCTGTTTTGCCTTTTTTTTTTCTCTGTGGCTAGCTGCTGTTAGTATTGAAATGGAATGGTCGATGTGTCGCGATTTCGTATGACCGATAGACTTTCTGTTTTGGCTTAAATGAATTTATAGATAAGGTTTTCTGGTCTTGAGCCCTTCTAGACACAAAAAATGCACTTGTAGAGCTTCGATTTGATATGTCGCATGCCCTGAATAGACATCATCTAGTAATCGAAAAATACCGACAAAGTCTGTCAATTCTGCAGTAGTTTTTTATGTTGATTTGCTGTTTTGACCTACTGCAATTTTCTGTTTTAACTGGAACGAGCTGGAAGATGATGTTATTTGGACTTAATGTCTTCTAGAGATTTGTAATAGGCTTCTCAAACTTTCCATTGACATATTATATGTGCGATTTGGTCATCATTTGCCCTGCCTTTCCTTTTTTCAAATCGAGCTTTGAAATCTGGAATTTGTCTTGAACTGCAATGCTGTCTTTTCTGTGGCTAGTTGCTGTTAGTCTTAAGATGAGATAGTAGATTTGTCCAAATTGCTTTCAATATGTTGTAGAATGACGGTGTGACATGCTACTATGATCTATTCTTGATCGACTTGTTCATGTTCTTAATATTTTTAGAAATTCATGCGTTAGGAATCTTGAGGTGCTTCCTTCATGGAATGACATCCTTTATCAATTGTCTACAAAACGGTTTTAGGTATCATGTGGGTTACACATTGATTGCTCCGTTTGCCTTAAATACATATGTTGAGTGAATTCAATGGTGCGTGTTTTGGAATAAGTGATCTTTAGTTGGTTCATTCATTATTTTGGATTGATTGAGGACCAAGGTCATATGGCTTGAATGTTTGTCATGTTATATGCTTTGTGTGTGATCGTTATATAGATGATTTAGGTGTAATACATAATGATGCTAAATCTTGGGATTTCACTTAGAATTTGGTGTAAGGACTTCATGATTTTAGTCACCATTTTTGAGCACTAATAATGCCTTGTTCTTTGATGTTTTGATATGTTTGTTTGTTTCCTTCCACTGCATATACCTAGTTATAGGTTTATCAGATTAGGTTTAGATTAGGATCCCGAAGATGGAGAAGGCGTGAAGATGGTGAAGGTTGATGTCCACTCCGACTGTTATCATGTAATGCTCATTTTCCCGACATATGTCTCGGGTTCCATGTTGTATAAAATCCGACGAGTTGCGGGTCTTATTTCTTTCCCCACTGTTTTCTCTTTTATATTCTTTAAGAATTGCATGATTAGGTTTATTGCTTTCTCTTGATTGTTTACTTCATGTCTTGCAATTTCAATTTCATTGATTGTTTTCTTTTCATTTTTTTTTTTAGGAATAGAATAGAATAAAAATGATCAACCACGCATGATCACTTAGTCTAGGAATTGATGATCCCGAAAATGTAAAAAGAAATGCATGGACATATTAGGAAAAACACAACATACTGTTTAGGTACTGAAAGGGCGCTAATAGCAATATTAGCGTAACCCAAGTCCCCGAACCTAGATATCTGGTTGTGTAGAAATCGAGGGAACACTCCCGACCCTTGATTGGGTTTCTAGCCGACCCCCGAAAATGAGGCTAGTGGCGACTCCTGTATATTTTTAGGTTGTTATAAACAACTAGATCGCATAAATAAATTCTACTGTCACACGGGGTATGAGCTTGGGTGAGCTCGCGATCTTGTGATCAAAGTACTCCTAAACCCGACATTTCCCCACCCTTTGATACCTCTCGAGGGGCGGCGGGATCGGGTCGCGACAATAACGTTCCGCCAGTTGAGATCAATAGGTTGGATATGAAACGACGTCGTGAATTAGAATTTTGGTAGGACTATAATAGTGATATCGGGTATCACCTTGGAGGAACGAAATGAGTCATTAATGTGTTGAGCCAAGAGTCTTCAATTGTGCATAGACTAGCTAGAGGGTAGACTTTATTGGAAAAGGGTTCGAAACTTGGTTTTCAAATTTGAGGTAGGCTACCTTTTGAATTTTGTAGCCGCCCTCAAAATTGAACTAGATGTTCAAGTTGGATTTAGTGCCTAGTTGATAGACAGAGATGTTTAGACGATCCTATAAGAGGATACGGATGAGAAAGAATCTAACTTTCAGATTTCTGAGGGTGGAACACTTAAGTTCTCGAGAGTGATTGAGTGTGCTTGTTATTGTAACACTCAGGTAAGAAACATTGTCAGAAATTCATTGTAGAAGTTACGGTTTTTGATCAAACAATTCAAGATGGAGCAGAATCGGCATCAACTAGATTGGCAGACTGATATGAAGATAGATACCACTGGGCAGTTTGCAAGTGCCAGAGTTGTCAATAAGTGGAAGTTCAGTAATGCAAACCAGAAGGACTTTTACCATCACTCGAGAGTCTCAACTGAGAATGAAAATATATCACAATAGAACATTGTGACAGGCTTACTAAGGAGTCAGGGGAGTATTAATTCCATTTGAAGATAGTGGTCGACCGGTAGATGAAACCGATTCACTTTGGTACAGTACTAATAGATCTTGTTTAAACGGGTATACCGAAGTGTGTGTGCATCGGATAATTCACCGGCATGGAGTGCCGGGGATGAATTACATTTCAAATCTAGATCAGAGTTTACAAGTTTGGCAGAGTTTTCAGAGAGTTCCTTTTTAAGCAGTGCATAGCAAAGGGTACAGATTTTCAGTGGTGAAAAGAAAGTGAAGTGAAGAAAGATCATAAGTCAGAGTTAGCTCAGAATCAGTGTTTGCAATTGTCAGATCAGAGTTAGATGTGAACGACAGAGTGTCATATGTGAGAAGCTCAGTTCAGTTGTTCGTTCAGAAAGAGCATATTTTATGTACAAAGATGGTCTCCTTGGTCAAAGTGATTGAACAATGCCACGAGACCGAAGAAGCAGTGTGGAAAAATGAGACTCAATGAGACAACAACACCCCCACCTTTCGTTTAAAGATTGGTAAAGGTTTAAATTTCGAGGACGAAATTTTTATGAGAGGGGAAGAGTTGTGACCTCCTGATTTTCAGGCTTTGATTTCGATTGGTTAAATTGGGCATTTCATCGACGCAACTACGGTGTTTTTCTCTGAGTTGGCCACTCACGAGATAACTAGACTAACTGGGTAGGCTATTAAGGACTTTAAGGCAAATAGACTTGAAAATTGGACCAATGATCGACTTATTGACCGTGCTCATCTTTAGAAATCATTGTGGCACAGTATAAAATCGATTTGAAATCAGAGATAGGTCGGTTTGACTGAGATGAATGACTGATCGTGGGTGACTCCATTAAATTGGAAAATTCTCATCGACCGGCACTAATTTGATTTTACTATTGTTTTGGTACCCTATGTCTGTATTTGAATCCTTGAGATTTACATGACAATCGAGAGTTACCAATGGGTCGAGTGGGTTCATCGTGGCTCGAAGAAAATCGACCACAGGTTATTTGTCCTAAAAAGTTCTAAAAACTACCTGGTAGCTTAGGTCATGCTCAAAACGCATCCGAATGAAATTAACCGCCAATCTAAGTCCGATTTCAGAAATTGAAGAGTTTGTCATGTCATAGGTCATTTTAGGAGCGTCGACTCAGTCTCAGAAGATTTTTCGGAGATTTCGGGATTTTTACGGAAAATCAATTCGGACGTCGCGGAAAAATGACGGAAATTCGTACGGGTCGAATTTAAGAGAGTTTTGACTTTCAAGCCAAGCTACTGAACGTTAGGAACTTATAGAAAGTTTGTGGGACTTTTCTTTAGCAAATTTGGACATCGATTTGGAGAATTGAAGGAAGGAATTAAAGCCAAAATTCCGTAAATTCGGATCTAGGCTTAGGGCTGGAAATTTGATATCAATTTGAAGTATTTGAAGTATTAAAATGCTGAGGAAAGTATTAGGAGACCAAGCCATTAATGGAGGAGATAAAATATCTGACATTTTCCCTTTTTCCAAGCCTTCCTGTGCACGCCTCTGCTGGTCCTTATCTCCGTCGAACAAGTCTCGCTTGAAGAAAAGGTTTCAGCCGTTCTGCTCTTGCGTGGCTTTCATTTCTCTTCGTTCGAAACAGCAGCTCCACCGAACAGCTGCATGAAGCTAGCGAAACCCTGCGTCGAAGCAGTCCACGATCTCTCCCCCAACTGCCAGCGTCCACCGAGCTTCCATCTTCAATGCCCGAAGTCCTCCTCCGAAGCCAGCTCTTTCGGTCAACAGCATCATCCAGCGCGTCTCTCTCTCTCTCTCTCTCTGCTCCTCACGCTGCTGCTCCACCACCGTTTGCTTCTCCACGCGTTCAAGCTCAACCCTCCGGTCAACACTCGGCAGCACAAAGCAACCGATGTTGACCCAAGCATCCACGTGGCCAGTGACCTTCAACCGTTGAGAGCTCCGAATATTGACTGAAGCAGCCCCAAAAGTCCATGAAGCAAGTCCACCGAAGTCCCTCAGCTTCCACGCTTGGTCCAAGCCCAATTTCTTTCGGTCAATCTTCACCCAACGAAGACCGAGCAGCCCCCACCGAATTGAAGACTGAAGCTGCTCCTCCAGTCAATCTTCAAGGCCACTAAAGCCCCTGTTGACTTCGTTCTTTCCATGCGTCCTCAGCCGAAGCTGCTTTGGTCATCAGAAGCCACCTACCGAAGCCTTGGTTGATCTTCAGCTCCTTCGTTCTCTCCATGCGGCAACGAATTCAGCCGCCTCACGTGCCAGCGTCGCCCGTAGCTCATCCATCGAACCCCAGCGCCTGTAGCAGCTTCGATTTGCACCGTCTTCAGCCTAAGAAAGAAATCCAGTCCAGCTTTCTATTTCAGCCCAACTTTGGCCTAAGTTTCAAGCCCAATTCAGTCTTGGTCTCGGCCCATTTTCAATTTAATTCTAGCCCAGCAAGTAGCCCTCAATTCAGTATTTTCAAGCCCAAGTGATTAAAGAAGTCAGCCCAATCTTGAAGTCCAAAGTTTCTTCGGGCTTGCGAAGTTCTTGGCCCGGCCCAAGTTCGGCCGCCGTTGCGTCGTCGTCTCGGTGTCCCGACCTTTGTTTAGTGCAAGTGAGTTTTACTCACTAATTCCTTCTTAGTGTGCTAATTATACTTAAAGGTTGATTAGTGTTAATTAAATGTAATTAGGTTGTTAGATTAGAATCGATTAGTGATTTTTAGTTAATTGCTTTGCATATTAGTTGTGTGATTAGTGTAATTAGATAGAGAATTGCCTATAGTATTTATTGGAAGCTTCTTGGGATTTTTCCCGTCCCTTACCGGGTGTTAATTAAGCAAATTGGGCCTAGGTGGAACTTTTATGATTTAAATATTAATTTTCTAAATTAATTATTTAATTATTTATTTCCTGAAAATTCAACTGGGATGGCCACGGTGGACGGGGGTTTTATGCTGATGATCGTGGCGCAGTCCGTTTATTTAATTGAGCTTTAAATTGTGCCAAATTGAATTTATTGTATTTATTTATTTATTTTTCGAAATTAATTATTTAATTATTTATTTTCCGGAAATTCGACCGGGATGGCCGGTGACCGGAATTTCGTGCTGATTATTGTGAAGTGGTCCATTTATTTATTTGACCTTTAATTCATATCAAATTGATTTAATAGTGCATTTTTAAGTCATATTCTTAAATAAGGAAATTTTGGCTATGTGATTGAGGATTGATAGAGTATCGATTGTCAGTATGGAAAGTGAGCTAGTAAATCACCTGGAGAATGCACGTGACCCGGTGGATTGGAGTGTCACCTGGGAAGGACACGTGGCTCGGTGATTGGATATGTCACCTTGGCAAAAAGGTAGCCTTAGAGAATGCACGTGGCTCGGAGACTCGGTATGTCTTCCTAGAGAATGCACGTGGCTCGATGATAGAGTATGGCATCGTAAAGAGGGTCGGGTGGGACCATAAAGCCACTAGATCTTGAAAGGGTCGGGTGGGACCGTAAAGCCACTAAATCTTGGAAAAGGGTCAGGTGGGACCATAAAGCCACTAAATCTTGGAAAAGGTCCGGTGGGACCATAAAACCACTAGATCTTGGAAAGGTCGGGTGGGACCGTAAAGCCACTAAATCTTGGAAAGGTCGAGTAGGACCATAAAGCCACTAAATCTTGGAAAGGTCGGGTGGGACCGTAAAGCCACTAAATCTAAGAAAGTTGCTTGGTAGGACCGCGATTTATATTTGGAAATTGAGTTGGAATATCTGAAATGACCGTGAGTGGTCTTGTTGGTACGAATCGACTAGGTCGATTGATCATTGTCTTGATTTGATGTTGTGGATTGATTGATTGAATGGAAATGACTATGAGTGGTCTTGTTGGCGTGTAATCGACCAAGTCGATTAGATCGATGCTTCGATCTGTGATGTGATTGTTTGGTTGCCTATTTAATCTGCGCTAATATGCAGGTGGAATCTAAGGCCCAAGTAAGTCCTTTGACTCATGTTGTGCATAGGCAGCCCTAAGGTGTATTAGTTTACTAATCGGGTCTTAGTCTGGTAGAACTTGCTGAGACATAGTCTCATCCCAGTTTGGGGAAAACATTTCAGGACCCTAATGAAGAACCTGAGAAGAAAGAAAGAAGAGGAGTATTTGAAGGAGAACCTTGAGGATGATCCAGAGTAGGATCCTGATGATGTTTGCTATAGAATCAATTTAAGTAGAAATCAATCGTTTTTGTATGGCTTGTATGTGACATCCAGATTTTCGGGTTCTAATTTCGACAGGATAAATAGGGCCGTTTTTCGTTCAGTTGAAACTAGGGATTGTGAAATTGGGATACAAGTGGGCTACATTGGTAAGGAAAAAAAAATACCAATTGTAATGATGAAGCATTGAATAAATTAAAGGGGGTCAATTTGATTCAATTCAAGAGGAATTAGGGCTCAATTGGAATGAAATCTTAGCAAAATTCGTATGCCACCTCTACCCCCACATTTTGGCCTATCTTAAAGCTTTTAGAAGGGGCATTTTTGGCAAGGAAAGGTGAGTGTAAGATAGCTGGAATGGTGGGGCCAAAGAGAGAGAGAGAGAGAGAGAGAGAGAGAGAGAGAAGAGGAGAAAACCGGTTTCCCCTCTCTCCTCCGTTGAGCATCTCCATCTTCTTCCCTTTTCTTTGGCTTTCTTCTTCAGCAGCAATGGAAGACCAGCGAAACAGAAGCAGCTGCCGTCATCGCCTCTCGCCACCGTCGTCGCCCACCGAAGTCGGTGCCGCCGCTGCTGCTCCACGGTCGGCCGCACCTCACCGCACGCCCTCCGCCTCACCCCTCTCCTCCCTCTGGTTTGAACAGAACCGACCAGCAAAAGTAGAAGCAGCGATCGACGCTGCTTGAAGGAGCTACAATCGCGCCGGAGCTGCCATCGCCGCCGCACGCCGCCCTGGTTGCTTCGCCCCACCCGCGCGCATCTCCTCTTCTCTCCTCTGTCCTCTTTCTGCTGTTCGGTGCCCTTGTTGTGTGAAGATCAGAGCAAGCCGAAGCAGCAAGTCCCCTCGCTGCCGCAGCAAGCAACCGGAGCTGAAGTCGCCGTCGAGCGCCGCCCATGCGTCTCCGCTTTCAGCCGCGTCGTCCCTTGCTTGGCCGACGTCCAGAGCTGTTGTGTAGCTCTTGCCGCCTCTGTTCGGTCCCGTTCAGCCGCCTCCGGCCACCACACGACCTCCTCCGGCCACCGTGAAGCCCCGCCTAGGTTCGGTTCGGCCCCTCCATCGATTTACGACCCAACCCAGCTACGGATCCGCCCTCCTTCGCCCCCAACTAGGAACAAGCAGAGAGTTCGAAAATAGGTATGGCAGAGGGTTTTGGCCCGTTTTGGCCGCCTTCCCGAGCCCGAATGCTCGGCCCGCTTTGAGGAAAGTCTATCCTCGCGTCGAGCCCGTCGTTTTGAGTGAGTTTTACTCACTAACGCCTTCTTAGTGCGCTAATTATACTTAAAGGTTGATTAGTGTTAATTAAGTGTAATTAAATGGTTAGATTATAATTGATTAGTGATTATTAGTTAATTACATTGCATGCTAGTTGTTTGGTTAGTGTAATTAGATAGAGAATTGCCTATAGTATTTATTGGATGCTTCTTGGGATTTCTCCCGTCCCTTATCGGGTGTTAATTAAGCAAATAGGGCCTAGGTGGAATTTTTAGGAATTAAATATTAATTTTCGAAATTAACTATTTAATTATTTATTTCCCGGAAATTCAACTGGGATAGCCAAGTGACCGAGATTTTATGCTGATGATCGTGGTGCAGACCGTTTATTTAATTGAGCTTTATATTGTGCTAAATTGAATTTATTGTATTTATTTATTTAATTTTCGAAGTTAATTATTTAATTAATTATTTTCCGGAAATTCAACCGAGATGGCTAGTGACCAGAAAATTATGCTGATAATCGTGATGAAGTCCGTTTATTTAATTGGGCTTTATTTCGAGTTAAATTGAATTTTTAATATTTATTAATTAATTATTTTTCGAAAATTAAGATGGAATGGTGATGATCGAAATCTCGTGCCGATTGTCATGGCACAGTCCGTTTATTTATTTGAGCTTTGAATTGTGCAAAATTGGATTGAATGTGAAATTTAGGATATATTCCTAAATTGTTGTGGTTAATTATTTCATTGAAAAATCGTTGAGTATTGATTGAATATTGAAAGTGGTCGAGTGTGACCGTAAAGCTATTGAATCTTGAAAGTGGTCGAGTGGGACTGTAAAGCCATTGAATATCGAAAGTGATCGAGTGGGACCGTAAAGCCATTGAATCTTTAAAGTGGTCGAGTGGGACCGTAAAGCCATTGAATCTTGAAAGTGGTCAAGTGGGACCGTAAAGCCATTGAATATTTGAAAGTTGCTTGGTGGAGCCGTGATTACCACCTATAGCAAGTTATGTCCTAAGGACTGTGATTCATATTTGTGAATTGAGTTGGAATAGTTGAAATGACCGGAAGTGGTCTTGTGATTATGTAATCGACTAAGTCGATGACCTTTGCCTTGATCCGATTGTCGTGAATTGATTGATTGAGTGGAAAGGACCGTAAATGGTCTTGTTGGCGTGTAATCGAGTAGGTCGATTTGATCGACGCTTCGATCTGTGATGTGATTGCTTGGATGCCTATTTGATATGTGCTAACATGCAGGTGGAATCTGAGGCCAAGGTAAGTCCTCTGTCTCATGTTGTGCATAGGTAGCCCTAAGGTGTATTAGTTTACTAATCGGGTCTTAGGGAGTAGAACTTGCTGAGACGTTGTCTCAGTGGTTATTGAATAACCATTTCAAGACCTGGTTGAGGAGCCTAAGGAGCATGAATCTGATGAGGAGATCCCTATTGAGGAACCGGAAGAGGAGTACGTGGAGGAGGACCCCGAGGATAACCCTGAGTACGACTCGGATGAGGAATGAGATCCCGTCCTGTCTTGTCAGACCTTGTTGGCATGTGAATAGGCGTTAGACCAGAGTTGCGTATATATAATATTATAGAATACTATGAGACGCATGTAAAAAGATGTAGTTGTGAATTTTCAATAAGGAAAATATATGGCTTGCTTTTCTATCCCATCACTTTATTGTCTGGGGAATTATAACTGCTTCTGCATGTGCATATATAAATGAAAGGGTCGGCGATATATAGTCCTGGGATATTGCATTTTAAAAATCGACCAAAAGTAAGGGATGTGTGCATGCCTGAGGGTCAGGGTGTGACATACCCCTTTTTGTGGTATTAGAGCATGGTCATAATAGGAGTGATAAGGTGCGATGAGTCATGGGATAGTTAGTAGGAATGGCTTTTAAATTCATGACTGGTGCATGTCTTTGATAGCTGATTGGTAGAATTGTTTGTTGTGTATGAATCGCTTACCTTTAATCATTGTGGATTTGGAAGGCAGAGTGTTGACTCTAGCCAGCTTGAGCATAATAGTGCCACCGCAGGTTGGTACTAGTGTGGCAGCGTTGAATGATCCTAAGTCCGATAAGATCGTTTTGATGCAAGTGTTCCTTGGTATCTGGATGAGTTAGTGAGATCAGGATCAAGTTGTTGTTGTTGCCACCTTTGCTGAGGTCCAACCTGGAAGGATGATCAGGGAACATATTTCGATATCTGAGTCAAGATCCAGCGTAAGCAGACTTGGAATTCGGTCAGGGAAAAGATTGATGTTGAGGGAAGAATATTCTATTCCACCCAATATGAAGGGCAGAATAGTCAAGTCAGCATTCAGACAAATGGAACATGTTGTTCTGTGGAAGATGGTGCAGATCAATCTCGTGTATTTTGAGGATAGGAAATTGTGATAAGTGTCGCCAGTACGGACGGTGATTTATGGTGTATTCGCATAAGTAGATGGAATCTCGACATCGGTTACTGCTGTCACCGTCGATAAGACAGGTCAGAAGAAGTGCGCCATAGAATGCACTATGGAACTTTTGAGATAGATCTCCGATACAAGAAATAGTGCATGCTAGCACTTGACAAGAGGTAGAAGACTCACCAGATAAATGTCAAAAGAATGGAAGGAATGCATGGATTAGTCCTGTGTCTAAGAATGGCTAAAGCGTGCTATGATGGTAGTCAGCATGGCTGTCAGGTGAAAAAACTATCAGTGTGAGTCCAAGAGAGCATTGATACCGATACCGCAGATAAGACGCCATTAGGATGGCAAAAGGAACATGAATGGAATTGACTATGCCTTATTCAATGGAAGAATGTTTTGAGGTGATTTCCTCGGAATGGTGCCAGGGAGTGTTGGGAATACAAGTGTGGAATTTCAGTTGTTTGTTAAGGCTGTAGGAAAAGAACCATTGACTAGAGTTGTACTCGATTGGTTATTGGTGTAAAACTTATTCATCAAGTGTGGAAAGAATTGGTTCTGGAGTATTTTGTGGTGATGAATTGTTATAGTGGAGTAACCCAGTTTATTCCAGGAGAAGACAGAAGGGTCCTCGATTTCTTTAATCTCGTAACTTGAGGCAATTTGTTTGTTAGATGGAGGTTGCCTAGGTTACTTGACGATTGTCAAAAATAAGACAAATTGAAGAATTGAAAATTGAGGACTCCTTAGTAGTCCAAGAAATCTCGGAAGTATTGCCAGAAAAGTGGTCAGACTGTTGCCAAAGAAAGAGATAGAATTACGTACGAGCTAGCATTTGAAACGGAACCATTCTCTAAAGTTTCTTACCAGTTGTTGTTGCCTGAATTGATAGAACCAATGGTGCAGATGTGAGGATTGATGAATGAGGAATTCATGCATATCGGTGCATTACCTAGGGGAAACATCAGCCTCATAGTGAGAAAGAAAGAAAGATGGTTCGTTGCAATTATGCATCAACTATAGTCGACTCAATCAAGTGACAATCAAGGATAAGCATTCGTTGTCAAAGATCGACGAATTGGGTGACTTGTTATAAAGAGTGTTGATGTCTTCAAGGATCGATTTGAGGACAGGTTATTGTTAGTTAAGAACCAGGAATGAGGTTATATTGAAGATAGCATTTCGCACTTGATTTAACCCTTGTGAGAATAATGTAAAGCCATTTGATATAACGAATGCTCTAGCCATTGTCATAAATTTCACAAACCAAGTGTTCAAAGAATATCTCGATCAATGGTGATCGTGTGGTGTAGCAACGTTCTAGGATGTTCATTAAGTGATGAGGATCACGAGAGCCCCTAATAATGGTCGTGTGGTTATAGGTAAAGGAATCTTCATGGACCCGGCCAAGATCGAATCAGTTGTTAATGAACCGGGACCGACATTAATGTCAGAGATCAGAAGCTGTGGGGATTAGACAGATTACTACAAAAGGCTTATGAAAGAATTTTCAGCATCAATATCATCGTGGGCTTGTCCTCTTAAGAAAGAAGAGAAATTCATCGGTGTAAACAAGTGTAAAGATAATTGCCAGAGCTTAAGTAAGAACTGGCTACCGCACTTGTGCTAAACGTTTCATATAGCTCTGGAAAGCATGAAATCTTTAGTCGTGCGTCTTGTAAAGGATTAGGTATGTATTGGTACAACATGAGAAGATTGTTGCATAACCGTCCCACCAGTTGGGACCAAATAAGTGGAATACAAAGCGATGTCGTGAACCAGAATTTTGACAGAACTATAATAGTGATATCGGGTATCACCTTGGAGGATCGAGATGAGTCACTAATGTGTTGAGCCAAGAGTCTTCAATTGTGCATAGACTGGCTAAAGTATAGACTTTACTTGAAAATGGTTCGAAATTTGGTTTGCAAATTTGAGGCAGGCTACCTTTTGAATTTTATAGCCACCCTCAAAATTGAACCAAATGTTCAAGTTAGAATTGGCGCCTAGTTGACAGACAGAGATGTTCAGAAGATCTTATAAGAGGATACTGACAAGAAAGAATCTAACTTTAAGACTTCTGAGGATGGAACGTTCGGGTTCCATGGGGAATTGAGTGCACTTGACAGTGCAACACTTAGGGAAAAGATCTTGTCAGAAGTTCATTATAGTTTTGTAGTTTGGACCAGATGGTGCAAGTAAGTCAGAATCGATGTCAGCTAGATTGGTAGGCCGATATGAAGATAGATATCGCCAAGTAGGTTGCAAGTATCAGAGATGTCAGTAAGTGGAAGTTCAGTAATGCAAACCAGGGGGACTGCTACCATCACTTGAGGGTCCCTAGTGGGAATGATAATATATCACAATGAAACATTGTGACGAGCTTAGTACTGATACCATTTGAGGATAGTGGTCAATCGATAGATGGAGTTGGTTCACTTTGGTATAGTGTGAATAAATCTTGTTTTGGGTGTGTGACATCCAGATTTCGGGATTTGATTTCGATTAGATAAATTGGGCATTTCATAGACGCAATTACAGTGTTTTTCTCTGAGTTGGCCACTCATGAGATAACTAGACTAGATGGGTGAGTTATTAAGGACTTTAAGGCAAGTAGACTTGAGAATTCGACCATGGATTGACTTCTCGACCGTGCTCATCTTTAGAGATCATTGCGGCACAGTATAAAATCGATTTGAAATCAGAGATAGATCGGTTCGACTGATATGAATGACTGATCGTGGGTGACTCCACTAAATTGGAAAATTCTCATCGACCGGTACTAATTTGATGTTTCTATCGTTTTGGTACCCTGTGTCCGTATTTGAATCCTTGAGATTTTCACGACAATAGAAAGTCACCAATGGGTCGAGTGGGTTCATTGTGGCTCGAAGAAAATCAACCACGGGTCATTTGTCTTAAAAAGCTCTAAAAGCTACCCAGTAGCCTAGGTCACACTAAAAGCGTGTCGGAGTGAAATTAACCGCCAATCTAAGTTCGATTTCATAAATTGAAGATTCTGTCTTGTCATAGAGTGGGTATACTGAAGTGTGTGTGCATCAGATAATTTGCCGGCATGGAGTGCCGGGGATGAATTATTTTTCGAATCTAGATCAGAGATTATAAATTTGGCAAAGTTTTCAGAGGGTTCTTTCTTAAGCAGTGCATAGCAGAGGGCACAAAATTTTAGTGGTGAAAAGAAAGTGAAGGAAGACTTCAGGACAGAGTCAGCTCAGTAATCAGTGTTTGTAGTTGTCAAATCAGTGTCAGGGTAAAGACTGCACAGAACTGTTAAAAATTTTGAATCATTGAGGTTCAAAGGTCTGTTAGGAAGTCGAGAAAAAGAGATCAGATGTGGATGACAGTGTGTCTTATGTGAGAAGCTCAGTTTAGTTGTTGGTTCAGAAAGAGCAAAGTTTGTGTACCAAGATGATCTCCTTAGTCAAAATGGTCGGACATCACCACAAAACCGAATGATTAGCACGGAATAGAGAGACTCAATGAAATGACAATACCCCCACCTTGTGTATAAGGATTGGTAAAAGTTTAAATTTTGAGGACGAAATTTTTATAAGAGGGGAAGAGTTGTGACATCCAGATTTTCGGGTTCTAATTTCGACTGGATAAATAATGCTGTTTTCGTTCAGTTGAAACTAGGGATTGTGAAATTAGGATACAAGTGGGCTACATTGGTAAGGAAAAAAAATACCAATTGGAATGATGAAGCATTGAATAAATTAATGGGGGTCAATTTGATTCAATTCAAGAGGAATTAGGGCTCAATTGGAATGAAAACTTAGCAAAATTCGCATGCCACCTCTACCCCCACATTTTGGCCTATCTTAAAGCTTTTAGAAGGGGCATTTTTGGCAAGGAAAGGTGAGTGTAAGAGAGAGAGAGAGAGAGAGAGAGAGAGAGAGAGAGAGGAGAAAACCGATTTCCCCTCTCTCCTCCGTCGAGCATCTCCATCTTCTTCCCTTTTCTTTGGCTTTCTTCTTCAGCAGCAACGGAAGACCAGCGAAACAGAAGCAGCTGCCATCATCGCCTCTCGCCACCGTCGTCGCCCACCGAAGCCGGAGCCGCCGCTGCTGCTCCGCGGTCGACCGCACCTCACTGCATGCCCTCCGCCTTCGCCCCTCTCCTCCCTCTGGTTTGAACAGAACAGACCAGCAAAAGTAGAAGCAGCGATCGGCGCTGCTTGAAGGAGCTACAATCATGCCGGAGCTGCCATCGCCGCCGCACACCGCCGTTGCTACTTCGTTCCACCCGCGCGCATCTCCACTTCTCTCCTATGTCCTCTTTCTGCTGTTCGGTGCCCTTGCTGTGTGAAGATCAGAGCAAGCCGAAGTAGCAAGTCCCCTCGCCGCCGCAGCAAGCAACCGAAGCTAAAGTCGCCGTCGAGCGCCGCCCGCGCGTCTTCGCTTTCAGCCGCGTCGTCCCTTGCTTGGCCGACGTCCAGAGCAGTTGTCCAGCTCTTGCCGCCTCTGTTCGGTCCCGTTCAGCTGCCTTCGGCCACCGCCTGACCTCCTCCGGCCACCATGAAGCCCCGCCTAGGTTCGGTTCGGCCCCTCCGTCCATTTCCGACCCAACCCAGCTCCGGATCCGCCCTCCTTCACCCCCAACCAGCAGCAAGCAGAGAGTTAGAAATTGGGTATGGCAGAGGGTTTTGGCCACTTTTGGCCGCCTTCCCGAGCCCGAATGCTCGGCCCGCTTTGAGGAAAGTCGATCCTCGCGTCGAGCCCGTCGTTTTGAGTTAGTTTTACTCACTAACGCCTTCTTAGTGCGCTAATTATACTTAAATGTTGATTAGTGTTAATTAAGTGTAATTAAGTGGTTATATTATAATTGATTAGTGATTATTAGTGAATTACATTGCATGTTAGTTGTTTGGTTAGTGTAATTAGATAGAGAATTGCCTATAGTATTTATTGGATGCTTCTTGGGATTTCTCCGTCCCTTATCGGGTGTTAATTAAGCAAATAGGGCCTAGGTGGAATTTTTAGGAATTAAATATTAATTTTCGAAATTAATTATTTAATTATTTATTTCCCGGAAATTCAACTGGGATAGCCAAGTGACCGGGATTTTATGCTGATGATCGTGGTGCAAACCGTTTATTTAATTGAGCTTTTATATTGTGCTAAATTGAATTTATTGTATTTATTTATTTAATTTTCGAAGTTAATTATTTAATTAATTATTTTCCGGAAATTCAACCGAGATGGCTAGTGACCAGAAAATTATGCTGATGACTGTGATGAAGTCCGTTTATTTAATTGGGCTTTATTTTGAGTTAAATTGAATTTTTAATATTTATTAATTAATTATTTTTCAGAAATTAAGATGGAGATGGCCGACGACCGAAATCTCGTGCCGATTGTCGTGGCGCAGTCCATTTATTTATTTGAGCTTTGAATTGTGCAAAATTGGATTGAATGTGAAATTTAGGATATATTCCTAAATTGTTTTGGTTAATTATTTCATTGAGAAATCGTTGAGTATTGATTGAAAATTGAAAGTGGTCGAGTGGGACCGTAAAGCCATTGAATCTTGAAAGTGGTCGAGTGGGACCGTAAAGCCATTGAATCTTGAAAGTGGTTGAGTGGGACCGTAAAACCATTGAATATCGAAAGTGGTCGAGTGGGACCGTAAAGCTATTGAATATCGAAAGTGGTCGAGTTGGACCGTAAAGCCATTGATTCTTGAAAGTGGTCGAGTGGAACCTTAAAGCCATTGAATCTTGAAAGTGGTCGAGTGGGACCGTAAAGCCATTGAATCTTGAAAGTGGTCGAGTGGGACCGTAAAGCCATTGAATATTTGAAAGTTGCTTGGTGGAGCCGTGATTACCACCTATAGCAAGTTATGTCCTAAGGACCGTGATTCATATTTGTGAATTGAGTTGGAATAGTTGAAATGACCGGAAGTGGTATTGCGATTATGTAATCGACTAAGTCGATTGACCTTTGCCTTGATCCGATTGTCGTGAATTGATTGATTGAGTGGAAAGGACCGTGAATGGTCTTGTTGGCGTGTAATCGACTAGGTCGATTTGATTGATGCTTCGATCTGTGATGTGATTGCTTGGATGCCTATTTGATATGTGCTAACATGCAGGTGGAATCTGAGGCCAAGGTAAGTTCTTTGTCTCATGTTGTGCATAGGCAGCCCTAAGGTGTATTAGTTTACTAATCGGGTCTTAGGGAGTAGAACTTACTGGGACGTTGTCTCAGTGGTTATTGAATAACCATTTCAGGACCTGGATGAGGAGCCTAAGGAGCATGAATCTGATGAGGAGATCCCTGTTGAGGAACCGGAAGAGGAGTACGTGGAGGAGGACCCCGAGGATAACCCTGAGTACGACTCGGATGAGGACTGAGATCCCGTCCTGTCTTGTCAGACCTTGTTGGCATGTGAATAGGCGTTAGACCAGAGTTGCGTATATATAGTATTATAGAATACTATGAGACGCATGTAAAAAGATGTAGTTGTGAATTTTCAATAAGGAAAATATATGGCCTGTTTTTCTATCCCATCGCTTTATTGTCTGGGGAATTATAACTGCTTCCGAATGTGCACATATAAATGAAAGGGTCGGCGATACATAGTCCTGGGATATCGCATTTTAAAAATCGATCAAAAGTAAGGGATGTGTGCGTGCCTGAGGGTCGGGGCGTGACATTGTATATGGTCATAAGGGTGTGGGTTTTCAGGTTCAATTTTCTAGTCCTACTTGTATATCCCATTGCTTTATTGTTTGGGGATTTTATAACTGCTTCCACATGTGCTATTAAAAAATGAAAAAGGTCAGCAATATGTAGTTCTGGGATATCGCATTAGATAATCGACCAAGCTTGAAGGATGGTCACGTGACTGAGAGTCGAGGCATGACAGGTACGTTTCTATTTTGGAGGGAACGTATATAAGGGAGGAAAGAGAAGGAGGACGCACCCTTTGGCATTTTTCAATGTACGTTCCTCTCCCTCTCTCCCTCCAAAAAGAAAAACAAGCGCAAGAGGCGACACCTGTCTTCCCTTCAAGGTCAATCAACGTCATCGGATCGAACGGGATCGGTTTTTCTCTTCCTTTTATCGGCATTGGTGTTTATCTGTGGCTAACAAGTTACGCTCGATTCCGTGGTGTGCTTTAGGATCGGTGATACATGTTTTTCCCGGGCTTGTCTTCCAGCATTCGTTTTAGGGGTTCGATTTAGTGTCGAATCCGGTTTTTGGGAATCCGATAATCCCAACAGCATCATCTGTCAAAAGCCGTAATAGAAAGTGCAAATGGAAAGTGTAAATTCCACTTAAAAGTGAAATGACATCTCACATCTTTTTCACATAGAACAAAAAATGACCACCCTTGACAAACCTCATCAAAGAATTTTCGTCCTTGTTGACAAATGAGTTGGGCTAAGCTCATTACGGGGATTGGGATAAGTTTACGATTTCCACTATTTTATGGCTATTAGCAAATGGGTTTAAGTGTTATGTTGATATCTTAGCTTAATTTACATTATAATTCCTAAACTTAGCAGGATGAGTTAAAAAGTATCTCATGTTGTGTGTTTACTGTATGACTACAGTTCCCAGATGCATTTTGATTCAATATTCTTCATTTTAATTTCAGTGTTTGATTAATACAAAGGGACAACTCTATGGAAAAGAAGGAAACTGATATTTTCTCATCATAATCATAAAAAATGCAAAAATTAGTTATCTATGAAACTTTTCATGACTTCATTGGATTTTTTCGGTGTGAAATGAGACACGCTTATTTTAACAAACAAAATATCGATGAAATTCAAATGATATTATTGAAATAGATGAATGTGCATTCAAAATCATCAAATAAGACATCGACATAAGTGATTCCTGCACCTCTATTAGATTAAAGGAAAGCATGGAAGAAAATAAAGTTGTATTTGCGCAGGAGCACGAATGAGAGAGAAACAAAGAGAGTTATCTAATATGAAGAATAAATGGATCATTAATGCAAAAGGGCGATCAAAATCGAGAAGTTACGAATACATATTACACACACACACACACACACACACATATAGGAGAAAATCGTGAATGGTTATCCTAAATTAGGTTTCAGTTAAATGTGAAAAAGCATCTTAAATCGTATGAATTAAAGGCCATGTGGTAAGTGTTTCCTTTTCTTGTAACCATAGAGGAAATTTTTTAATAGAATAAGGAAAACATACATATAAAAGGGTTAATATTATAAAAACCCCAAACTGGTATACCAATAATAAATTTATCATAAACTTATTTTTTCACTACAAAAAATCCCAAACTGGTACATTTGAAATAAATTTACGTTCCATTAATTTTTGTTAAATTGGATTGATACCACAAAAAATCACAAATTGATACACCCGTTAATTACCATATGTCCAACTCAGTAATTTGACGGTAAAATTTAATACAAATTAACGGAGGATAAATTTAACACAAGTGTATCGGTTCGAGATTTTTTATAGTAAAAAAATTAGTTTGGGATTTTTCATGATGTTAGCCTTAATAAATTAATCTTGCTTTGAACAAGGAAGATTTTCAAATCACTCTATATTAAAAGCATATCGAAAGGCATACTATTTGAAACAATAGTCATTTGACCACAAAAAACATTAATCATGTTTATGAAAACATACTGTTAGATAAATGTGTGGAATTATGTATGTATGTATGTATGTATGTATGTATGTATGTATGTATGTAAATTAAAAGATATGAGCCATGACTAAATTTCTTAACAACCTACTGTATTTTTGCTCACTTTAATCTATACTCCTTTCGGTTAAATTTTTCTACAAAATGGTTGGCTTATTTTTATTTTTATGCTGCATATTATCTTTTTTCTTCCTTCGATCTTTCTGCTTAATTCAAATTTATAAAAAGAGTGCAACTTTGCGCTCACTCCTTTTTCAATGCATGTCATTAAAGAGAGTAGTAAAAAAATTGGCTTAACTCTTCATTATTCTCAAAAGATGAGAGTTAATTTTTTTGAAGTCCTCTTTAAGAAGACACTAATGAGATTATATAACTTTATAGTTATCTATACAGAAATCAACAACAAAGATTGATGGAGTTAATTATAGTTAAATTCTGCGAGGCTAACTAAACAATTACATCAATCAATAAAAAGAAAAAGAAAAAAAGGATGAGCAGATTTTTAAGGTTTAGAATAATGGAAGGTATATAAAGGTCTAGCGGATGAAGCTCGAGCAATATGTTGAAAGAAAAAATACGCAGGTAGAGTGGAAATTGGAGCTCGAGTGCTCCTGCCGGGCTTGACCATGGTCTCCAATCATATTATATTCTTTTCACATCTCAGCACAGAAGAAAGAAGATCAAACTTGGGAGAGACCAGCCACCAATACTCCTAGAATAGAAATAATAATAAAAAAGTCAATAGATTGATCACTAAAAACATTTACTATTAAGGCACATCAACATTTGACATTAGGGTTCACATAAACCTATTACATTTTCACTAATTTCGTTCTAAATTTTTTTCACGATTTATCAATTGAGTTCATCTAATTAAAAACCTATTACATTTTTACTATTAATTTTTTTCATGACATATATAATTTTTTAATAATTTTTAATATTTGTCAATTTATTTATTTATTCCTTTTTTTCTTCTTATCTTTATTCTTTTTTCCATTTTATCTTTTTTTTTATCTTTTATCTTTTTCCCTTTTTCATCGGCCGGCCACTGGCCGGCCACCACTAGGCCTCAACAATGGCCAACAAAGGTTGCTAGCCATAAATGAGGGTTGCCCTTGTTGGCCTTGGGCGAGGAATGCCCGGGCCTATCTTATGTGTTTCCGCGCGCCTTTGAGACCCCGAAGGATGGCAAGGACGGCCCTCCCTCCCATGAAGTCGGTGACCTTTGTTGGCCATCAACGAGACCAAATGATGGCCAACAGAGGGGGAAAAAAGACAAGACAAGGGAAAAAAGGAGAGAAGAAAAAGCAATCAAAAAATTATTAAAAATTATTTTCATCAATGTCGATCGTGTCACGTAGGATAATTGGCATTCACGTCATTGATTTTTGATCAAAATTGAACGCATGAACTTAATTAGCAAAACGTAAAAAGGTTCAGGGGTCAATTAAAAAATTGAAAATTTAGGACTGAATTAACAATAGTATAATAAATTTAGGATTTTTTTTTGGACAATTTTCCCCTATTGACTTTGACAATGGAAGAGTTTATCAGGATCAAGGACTCTATTGTTAAGTCAACAATTTTCTAGCTAATTTACGTTTTTCAAAAGAAGCAATAGGACAAAGGCTAGTGGTATTCATACAAGTCACTTTTTCCTCACTTTATCTTAGGGGTGGAGATTCGGACCATGGATCCCTTCTGCTTTAAAGAGGAAAATCTATAGTCATAGTACCTCTTATGTTGATAGATGGAAGACCAATAAAAAGCAAAGTCGAAGCTTGGCATTGACTAGCGCTTCTGTTTGAAGGGTCTCAAGTTGTGTTGGTGAGAGATTGTGTTATGAATATAAACTTCATGAAGCTAAACATTCTCTGGAACGTTGGCAAGAATTGAGGATATTCACAACAAACGAAATCGAACAATGCCAATACCTTCAAATGCTCATTTTCTAGTTGATGGTGAATATCTCACCTATGCATGCAATGCTAACAAGGCAGGTGAAGTAACAAAATGCGCACATGCTATTAGTAAAGAAAATGTCCAGTTCCATGCACTTATTTTTAAAAAGACGAGATTAGTAATGAATGGATTCAAGATAAAGCTATAGTGATGTCGATCGGGGATGAGATTGAGACCGATATGATGTCAGATTTTATGACAAATCTTGAGTTTGTAGATCCTTTCAAGACTCTATACTAGAAGAGGGTAAAAACTCGTTATCCATTTGCCATTGTTGAGAGACATTAGCTAGACTACAAAAATCATAGCAAAAATAGAACATAGATTTTTCATTGACTGGACAAATCTCTAAAGCAAGCACTCACTTAATTTCGAAGATGAAATAATTTCTCTTATTTTGAGGTAATTTATCAACAATTTAAATTCTAATTGGCATAAAGTATGCTAAAAGAGTAATGTGTTGATTGTAATGGAAAGAAAAAAATAGCATATTTATATGCCATGAACAATGCCTCAAAAAGCTAGAGATACCATAAAATCAACAATCACAAAATGAATTGAGTTTTAAAGGGATAAGTGCATTAGAAGTCCTAAAACTGATTATGAAAATGCAATTGAGTCATAAAATTTTCAAAAAGTGCAATTAAGTCTTAAAACTTGTCACGAAAGTTCAATCAAGTCCTAAAACTTTCAAAATGTTCAATAAAGTCCTAAAACTTGTTTCGAAAGTGCAACCAAGTCCTAAAACTTTCAAAAGTGCAATCAATGGGAGGACTTAAATTGAACTACTTTGATAAGTTTTAGGATTTGATTGTACTTTTTGAAAGTTTAAGGACTTAATTGCACTTTCAAAAAAAAAAATTTAGGACTTAATTGTACTTTGTGAAAGTTTTAAGACTTAATTGTATTTTTATGACAAATTTTAGGACTTCTAATGAACTTATCCCTAAAAAGTATTAATTGTATATCCATGTTGCCAAAACTTTAAAAACAATAGAATTCCACCATAATTAGAAATGTCAACTATTTATGTATGTGAAATACTAACTCTACCGGTAGCCCACTTTGTAATTAGAAATCAAATTACAACTTTACTCCCAACATATTCTGCAATGAAAGGACTCTAAACTTACTTGTGTTGTTCTTTTCCTCTCGTCTAGTTACATAATAATTTTAGCTAGGACAATAAGAGATATACTCAATACACATATCGCATTACAAATTCAGTATGATTTAGAGATAAACAGCTGCATTTTGAATTGCCTCTTGCTTTAACTTTCCCTTCACTACCTACATTCCGCTATTTCACACAAAAACCAAACTTTTAGCCCCTCCCATTTTACATTGCGGATAGAACATCTCTGTCTTTTATGCTTGTCGTGACCTACCCCTCGGGGAAGGGAATATGTTTAGGGGTATTGCCTAAAAGATGGATCTATTAGGCACGGGTTCTTCCAAACCAATACCTTGAGCGATGTTGGGGTGTTCATAAGAATTTGTAATAAGAAATAGCCACTAATCTATTGGGGTCGGCTAGAAACCAAGTGAGGCATGAGAGTACACCTCACTTTTTACGTAACCAGAGAATCTAGGTTCGGCGACTTAATTACACTAATTAACTAATTAGTATTCTTTCGGTACCTAATCTTGTTCATTTAAAAAAAAAAAAGAAGAAGATTTTTTTGTCAAGCAACTTGTATTGATTTTATACATATCCATTAATATGCAAGGTGATCATATGGGTGCACAATCATTAAAATAAATTAGCAGCCAAGGAAATCAATTAAATATATTGCATGGGAGAGAAAAAATTTAACATAAAAAAAGATAAATACTAATCCTAATTAGATTAAAGGGAAGCCAAAATCAACATACCAAAATTGCACAATCAAGGGTATTTATTTTTAAGGACAACTAAAACCTCTTAAGCAGGATTCTAAATTGAAAAACTTCCATCTTTTAGGAGAACATAAACTAAGAGATTTTTTTTTTTTTGGGTAAAGGTAAACATAAACTAAGAGATTAATTTTAACCTTTTTTATTTTTTTAAATAATTAATTTTTTTAGATTTTATTTTGAATTTTTTTTTAAATTGATTTTTTTAAAATTTTCCAAAACCTTTTGATTTTCTTTTTTTGGTGTCTTTCTAATTACTACTGAAATTTTTAGACTTTTTCTGAATTTTGGAATTTTCTGAGATTTTTTTTTAATTTTCCTTAATTTTCTATTTTTAATTATGTTTTTTTAAACTCAAATTTTCAATATTTTCTGAATTTTTTTTGAAATTTTTTTATTGTTCTTTGAAAGTTGTTGAATTTTCCGACAATATTTTGAATTTTTAATATTTTAAAAAATTGATTTTTTAGAAATTTTTTTTATTTTTTTGAAATTTTGAATATATTTGAATATTTAATATTATTTTATTTGGAAAAAGGGTTCGGACCGATCCGAGCCCAGGTCGGATAAAAAAAATATTCTTTTTAGTTTTTTTAAATATATATTTTCTTTCTTTTTTCTCTTTTTGTCTTATCCCTATTTTGTCTTTTTCTGCTACACTACCCTCCCCCGGGCGATTTCTCCTTCCCGAGACCAACTTTTGCCATTTTATAGTTCTCTATTTTTTTTTTTGCTTTTCTTTTCTTTTCTTTTTTTTTCGGTTTTTCTTTTTCCTTCTTTTATTCCTTCCCTCCTCCCTTTTGACCTTTTTCACCGAACATCCCCATCTACTGTCTTTTCTTCCCTTTCTGGGTTTTCCTCTTCTTCTCTTTTTATTTTTTTTTTATTTTCTGGTTTTTCTTTGTTCCTTGTTTTTTTTGTTCTTTCCCTCCTCCCTTCTGACCTTCTTCCTCATTGTGCTTTCGCGCCCAACTCTTCAGGGAGGCCGTGCTTCAACCTACATCTCACCCACACGACAACACCAGTGGGAGCAAGAATCGTTCTCCCTATCGTCGAACCACCATCAACCACCGAGCAACCAGTGCCGATCACCGCTGGCCGTCTACTCTGGCGATTGTTTCCAGCGCGACGAAAAAAAAAATCAATTCGATGACATGTGGATACTTCACGCAAACCATACAGAAGATAGTGTAAGCAATGAAAACTAATATGAATTAATAGAGATGGCAATAGGCATTAGTCGATCTTAAGTTAAAAACACCCACAATATTTCGACTCTCTTTGGGGCATTTTGCGACACTCAAGACAAACTTAGAGACGGTTTAACTACACTTGAAACAGATATGAACACAGCAAGCATCTTCAGCCACAACATACTCACGGACTCGAATCTCTTTCAGTCATTTCAACAACTGCTTAGCATACACAATAGAAACGAAGGATCTTCGGACTGGTATGGACTCGAGCACAAGCCTAGACATCTATCAACAGGCACTAGGACATCTACAAGCTTTCATGGAGGACCGGTGAGGCTGGAGCTTGCACGAATTGGTTGGCCGTGAGATTCGGCCTGAGACCTCGAAAAGAAGCACATGGCTTAGGTAAGCCTAACTGGTTCGAATAGCGAGCAATGGGCGTACTTCAGGCAACGGCGAAACGTTCTCTCAGTCTCACTCTCTCCCTTTGGCTCACTCTCTACTCTCTCGAGCTCTCTCCAACTCTCTGTCCTTCACTTGAACCAAAGAAACCCCCATCTTCTCTTTGCTCTCTTCCTTTTAAGCTCGGCCAACGACAGGCGTGCATGGCTCCTGCCACCGCCAGCCTGTTGCGGCCACTTGATCTCCGTCCCTAGGATCATGCCATCCTCTGCCCTTGCGATCCTCTGCCCTCGTGATCCTCTACCTCGCTCCTAGCTTGTACGTTTCTCCTCCTTTCTGTAGAATGCGTGAAGCACAAAGAGAGAGGAGAAAAGAAGGCTGGGCTCATCTTGGGCAAAATAGAAGAAAAGTGGGCCAGCCCAGGTGAAGAGAAAGAAAAGGGAAAGAGAGAGGCCGAGTTGACTTGCCCTCAGCCCGGTCTCATCTTTCCTATTTTCCTTTCTTTTTCTTTTCTTTTTCTTTTTTGTAATTAATTTCTTTTGATCATTTTTTAATCCTTTTTTCTTTTTTATGACATTTTTTTTTTGTAAAAAATTTTAAAAAAGATCATTCAATATGCGGTGCAATAATGAAAACAGAATATCTTTTAATGATTTTTTTTTAATTTTCTTTCTGTTCTTTTTTTTAGCGACTAATTCTTAATTTTGTATGTGATTAATTTCTAAATAAAATAATAAAATTTAAGTGTCAACAATGCTAAGTACAATATTTAACAAGATCCTGCAATAACATTAGTAGCAGAATCTTTAATGCCAATTTGACAAAAGATGGTAATTTCCAAACTGCTTATGAACATAAATCATAGTTAGGCCCAGCCTTTTCCATATAAACTGACTCTAATAACGAAAATAGAGATCATGATGTCTTTACTCCATGCACTTCTTACTCGATTGTCCTTCTCATTTTGATTCATACTTTACTTGCTAAGCCACTATGCCATCCGAATGAGAGGTTTGCCTTGATGGAATTCATGCAAAGTTTCAAAACCTATAGAATAGATTTTCAATGCATTTTTGCGAATGTTTATCAAGGTCACATAGAGATTGCTGCTTATGGAATGGCGTTGAATGCCACAATGCCATTACAATTGGACAATACTTTACAAACTTCCATGCTTAAAATATAAGGTTAATATCCTGAAAAACCCACTGGTACACTTCTAATAAATTTAGCTCAAACTAATTTTTTTACCATGAAAAACCCAAAACCGGTATACTTATGACAAATTTATCCCAAATGATTGCAAAAAACCCTAAACTATGACACTTATGATAAATTTAGCCCAAACTAATTTGTTCGACCGCCAAAAACTCTAAATTGATATATTTGTGACAAATATACCCTCCTTTAAATTGAACTAATACCACAAAAAATCACAAAAATTGTCAACTCGACAAATATAGAGTAAAATCCCAAATTGATATACTAGTCAATTGTCATGTGTCATCTAACTCAGCAATTTGATAGAAAAAATTAACGAAAATTAACATAGGATAAATTTCATAAGTGTATCAATTTGGGGTAAATTTGTCAAAGGTGTAACAGTTTATAATTTTTGGTGTTAGAAAAAAATTAGTTTATAGTATATTTGTCACATATGTACAAGTTTGAGGTTTTTCAGAGTATTAACCCTAAAATATATGACTATTCATGACTTCTTAAAGATGTTATTTCAAGTATCACGGCATTGCACTGGCTAAAATGCTAGTGTTGTTATACTCTACGGGAATAAAATATGCTCACGTTGAAATTAACATTTGAAGTGATAATAATCCAAAAAAGGAGATTAAGCTTTTCTTCTCCCTTTCTTTCGAGGAAAAACGGGAGAACATTAAACAAAACAATCAAGCTACATTGTCTAATATAAAGGTGCTCTGACCCCATTAAAAACATCCTGAGCATAAGATAAATAACAAATTGCAGATGTTGTTCCATTCCAAGCAGGGCTAAAGTGATCGGCCAACGAAGCTTGTGAGATTACTTGCGCCCATTAAACCATAAAGCCCATCCGAAGAGGACTAAAATGATTTGAATGAGTTGTTAGTCTTTCAATTTGGTCTCAGTCCAACTCACTCATTCTTATAGAGCAGAATGAATGAACTAGCATTGTACTCCATTTTCTGTGACAATGATGTACGTCGTAGATAGTTAAATTGCAGATGCATGGAACTCGCATGTATGGACTACGTAATAAAATGATTCAACACTAAGGTGGATAACCCGAAGATGGAAATTGTTTATAACAGATGTTCATTCTTTAACTGTTGAGTTAATCTCATTGGATCATGCCCTGATACAATCTCATTGGATCATGCCCTAATACTTGGTATTTGTTTATGCTATATGTAAATTAGGTGATTCCACTTCTTTGATTGCAAATCAATTCCTTCCTCATAAGAAACCATTGAAGGTTAGGAAAATAAAATGTGTATCACAATGATTGATAAATTAAAAGCAATGAATGAAACAATCACATAAATACTTTGGAAAATTTGAGGCACTTGTTGTACCTATTGATCGGAATGCATGCTGTGTAAGTGAAGTCGACATTGCATGTCATCACTGAGTCCACGTTCGGTTGAGACATCAACCTTACCTTGACTCGAAAGTCGTCTACCAAGTCTTCTACTAAGTTGATAATCTGAGATGGCCACTTCAACTTGCAAGTCATGCACATCTTGTCAACGTAATCTTGCACAAGATTTGCTAGAACCCTATTTGTGCATGCATATCTAAGGGTTAAAACAAAAGGCATGGTACAATAATATTTTTGTACCTGGTTTCTTAATCTAAGTTTCGGCATTGCAACTTGACTTTTGAGTTCAACCAACATACCCCAGAAAAAAAAAAATCAACTTCTATGTAACATTTTTTTTTTGTTGGTAATTTGGCAGTGAAGTACTATACATATTTTTCTAGGCAATCTTGAGGATGCACTTCCTTATATTGATTTGGTACAATCGAGATTTTACTCCTAGGGTGCTTCCAATAAAATTTGAATTCAAGATCATAAGGAGAAGAGAAAACTTCTGGCACAACTTTTTCAACACCTTGGTGGTTATGTGTAGCAATTTCAAGTTTACCAACTAGATTGAAAATAAGACAAAGATCAAATACGTATAGTATTGAACAAGGATAATGCGTGATTAGGACAATCATGTGTTAAACCGTTAGCTTTCTGAAAAAAAAAATGTAAAATGACTTTTGTTAGTCAATCTAAAAGTGGTAAAAGTCTTTGTGTGGGTCTCTCAATTTTTCCCTATCTGTCAAAAAAAGGAAATGAGATGCCATTTTAATGGACCAACCATGCAATCATGATTGCACACGAACCATCACTTACGGCATGAGAATTTGACATGAAATTTCAATCGTGTGGATGTGTGACCATTTCTTTCTCTTTTTGCAATAATAATAATAATAATAATAATAATAATAATAATAATAATAATGACTCAATATGCTTATACATATCAACATTATTTTAAAAAATAAAATAATAGGAAAGGCAGTGAAAGGCAATATGTTGAGCATTTTCTAATTAATCGAAGAGTAACATCCCATGGCAGACTAAGGAATTCTCTTGATAAACCCATCTCCTAATAATAAGATCCTTTAGTATATGATAGCACGGTTGGCAGCATGTATGCGTGCGCGGCTAAGGAGCACCAAAATTCCCATTCACAAAAATTGCCTAGTATAAAAGCAGTGGCATTGCAATCTCTTCTTGCTCTCTGATGTACACGCTCTAATAAAAAAGCACAAAAGCGAACAACATTATTATGTCAACCTCAATACTGCACATGCTGTCTACTTGGGTTGTTTCTATTGCAGTGTTCTAATTTCATACCCGCTTTGCTAAGCCAACATGCCATGTTCAAGAGAGCCTAGTCTTGATGCTGTTCAAGAGGCATATCAAGACCAACACAATCGATCGCATCATTGGCCTCGACCTTGGGAGTAGTTGGCTCTCTAGTTGTTGGAGAAATCTTCTTGAAATGTTTTGAAGCTGACAAAACGTTTCCATCAGTCTAGTTTGAAGGTTTGCAGACTCTACTATTTAAAGTCTGAAGACCTTCGGACAGCCAGACTCAAGACTCAAAGTTTATCCTCATTGACAGTTTCTAATTCGTTGAAGAAAGGCTATCCAGAACTGGATGTTTTACTAAGGATATGACCTTATCGACTGGAGAAGATCTCTTGGCTGGATATGACGTAATGGAATCCTTTGATTGATTGAGATTGATTCGGAAATTAAGGATCTGATGATTGGTGAAATATTCGTGGAAGGTTCTACTTATGGAAACCGAGATCCTGATTGTATGGGCGAACAAGATTGATGGACTATCGACATGTTCCTTTAATAGCTTGAATGATCTTCCTAATTGATTCTGTCCAATGGGAAGATTGGAAGAATTCCTTTGGTGAATGCCAACGGGTATGATGGCATAAAGGAGTATATAAGAAAGACGTTCTAGTGGTTCGAGGTGTGCACAATAGAAGAATTCCAAAGTCTGAAGCTCCTTGTTTTTAGTCAATACATTTGAGCGAAAACTTGTATGCAAAAGAGTATTTATATTTGTGAGAAACCTTGAGGAAGTGTGGTAGAATATTTACACTGTGGAATCAAGGAAGAACTGTGCTGTAACATCTCTTTTGTTCATAGTGGAATCCAGCCGATAGGCTGTCAGTGCGGAAGAGTGGACGTAGGCTTGGGATAAGCCGAACTACTATAAACCTTGTGTTTAATCTTCTCTTCCTTACTCTTTACTTTACTTTGATCGTAATTCATTTTGTTAATCAAAAGAGTACCGTCTTTCTATCGTCTGCCTAATATCGCTGTGGTATCTCGAGAAATTGTTTTTACACCTATTCACCCCCCTCTAGGTGATTATACTAGCTACATCAATTGGTATCAAAGCCTGTGTACTCACTTTGTTTGAAGTGTTTTACTTCAGAGTTAAAGATCTATGGCTAGTATGTTGGCTTTAGGGCTGGTAGAAGGGCAAAGCAATACCAGACCACCTTACTTTGATGGAAAGAATTACAACATATGGAAAAACAAGATGAAGGTGGTCCTAAGATCAAATGATCCTCTGGAATGGGATGTTGTAGAAAAAGGAATCATTCCTAAAGTTGCACCTGTTTTAGAAAGAGGAAAAGGTACTGTGGAGTCTAGTCAAATGACTCAGGAAGAGATAATCAAGAGACAAGCTCTTGATGCAAAAGCAATTTATTCATTATATTGTGCTTTATCTCCTACTGAATATAATAGAATATCTTCTTGTGTTACAGCTAAAGAAGTCTGGGATAGATTACATATTACCTATGAAGGAACCGATCGAGTGAAAGAGACTAGAATCAACATTCTCCTCGGTCAATACGAAGCCTTCAGAATGAAATCGGGAGAATCTATAATTGACATGTTTAGACGTTTTACAGAAATCGTGAATGGTCTTGAAAATCAAGGTCAACCAATTTCTGATTCCATAAAAGTAAACAAGCTACTGCGTAGACTCTCTAAGGATTGGAATCACATAAAGACCTCAATCAGAGAGACCCAAAGAATTATGCCACTATCTGCTGATGAGTTGGTTGGGACTTTTCAGTCTTATGAAGTGGAACGAATCAATGAAGACGAAGACCCTAAAGGTAAGAAATCCATTGCTTTAAAATCCAATGATGATTCTGACGTTACATATTCTGAAGACGATATGGATGATAAGGAGCTTGCTCTCATGATAAGAAGATTTAGAAAGTTGAACAGAAAATGAAGAAGATTCAATCCAAAGGAACAAAGTTTTCAAAAGCAACAGGCTAAGTCTGTTAGGATGATGAATCAAACAAAGATGTAGTCTGCTTTGAATGTAAGAAAAATGGGCACATCAGACCAAACTGTCATCTTCTGAGGAAGAAGAAAGGAAAAGTTGAAAAGTATCAAAAAGCTCTTAAAGCAGAAACCTGGAGTGATACAGAGTGTGAAGAAAGTGATGATGATTATGCCAATATATGTCTAATGGCACAATCAGATTTAGATTCAAACTCGAGACGAATAGATTTGATAAAGTGAATTTGAGGTGAGTAACTTCAAAATCCCTATTAAAGTTTCTAAATACATTGATGAGTTGTGTTTTAGTCTTAAAACTTCTCTTAAAAGGATTTCCGAACTCAATAGAGAAAATTCTGCTCTAAAACAATAGGAAAATATTTTGAAAGAAAAAGTGAAATGTTTAGATATGAATGTTTCTTCTCTTAGAAAAAGTGAAGATAATCTTTCGAAAGAAAATGTACTATTGAAAAATGATACCTCAAATATTTCTAAAAAATTTTCTATAGGGTCTAAAAAACTGAAAAAAATTCTTTCTGTTCAAAGACCTTATTTCAACAAATTTGGTTTGGGAATGACTGTTGAAACCATTCCTTTAATTGATTTTCCAAGGGTAAAAGAAAGAATTAAGTAAAGACCGACAAGAGATACTTACAAAAATCATTTTTAAATAGATCTTTGTAAAACCTGTAGGCCGTAATGCTCTCAGATGTTCAAAGTGCAATAGTGTAGATCATTTTGAAAAAGAATGTCCTATGATTTGGAAACCTGTTAAGAAAGTATGGGCAAAAACCGCATTTCATACTAACTCAAATGGACCCAAGAAAATATGGGTACCAAAGAAAGTTTGAGTTTATTTTTAAATGCAGGTCACTATCAAGAAAAAGGTAAAATGGTATCCAGATAGTGGATGCTCAAGACATATGACAGAAGATTCAAGTGCTTCATAAAGCTCGTTCAAGTGAATGGCGGAAAAGTCTCATTTGGAGGAAATAGCAAATGAAGAATAATGGGATTTGGAACTGTAAAGATTGGAAATCTCACAATAAGCAATGTTTCTTTAGTTGAGGACTCAACTACAATTTGCTCAGTGTCAGTCAGCTGTGCGATACCAGTTTCAAAATCTACTTTCAAGAGGGAATATGTACAGGAACCAGTAAAGACTCTACTCAATCATTCATGGGTCGAAGACATAGAAATATCTACCTCTTAGATGTGAAACCAGATGAATCGCAATGTCTAATCTCAATCCAAGACTAAGCGAGCTTATGGCACAGAAAGCTTGGGCACATTAATATGAAACAAATAGCCAAAATCTCAGCAAAGAAGCTTGTTCGTGGTCTACCCAATTTATCATACCAAAAGGCTGATCTATGTACACCGTGCATATTGGGAAAACAAGTAAGAAATTCCTTTAAACCAATAAATCAAGTTTCCACTAACCGTGTACTGCAGCTTCTGCATTTGGATTTTTTTGAACCAACTAGAGCACAGAGCATTGGAGGTAAGAAATATTGCCTGGTAATTGTGGATGACTACTCACGATTTATTTGGGTATATTTCCTAGCAAGTAAGTCTGAAACCTTCTCTTATTTTGAAAAATTTGCTAAAAATGTTCAAAATGAAAAATGGTATGTTATTTCAAGGATAAGAACAGAACATGGAGGTGAATTTGAAAATCAAGATTTTACAAACTTTTGTGATAAATCTGGTTTTCAGCATGTGTTCTCTTCTCCATATACTCCAGAGCAAAATGGAGTTGTGGAAAGAAAGAATAGATCGCTTCAAGAAATGGCTAGAACTCTTTTAATTGAAAGCAACATCTCTTCACGATTTTGGGCTGAAGCAGTTTTTACAGCTTGTTATATTATCAATAGAGTTTTTCTAAGGTCTATTCTAGAAAAAACCCCCTATGAATTATTCAAAGAAAAGAAGCCTATTGTTTCATATTTTCATGTGTTCGGATGCCAATGTTTTATATTGAAAAATGCAAATGATCGTATTGGCAAGTTTAAAGAAAAATCAGATGAAGGCATCTTCCTTGGATATTCAACCTCAAGCAAAGCCTACGAGTTTATAATAAGAAGAGTCAATTTGTGGAGGAACCAATGAATGTCAAATTTCAAGATTCTATACAAAATGAATCTATTCAGACTCATCTTGAAGAGCCTGAACCTACTCCAGACTCTACAAAGTCTAAATATCAGGAAACAACTCAGACTTTGAAGGACCAGCAACAAGTGACGGTTGAAGATTCAAGTGAAGGAAGTGACCATCAATCTGACAAATTAACCAACAACTGGAAACATAAGTCCAGTCATCCCAAAGATCTTATTATTGGCGACATCAATGAAGGAATTCGCACAAGATCCAAAAGGCGCGAAGAGTCTAGTGCTGTGACTCTTATTTCTGAAATAGAACCCAAAAGTATAGAAGAAGCTTTAATTGATGAAAGCTGGATTGAAGCTATGCAAGAAGAAGTCAGGCAATTCAGCATTAATGATGTTTGGGAGTTAACTCCTAAACCAAAAGGTAAATATATTATTGGTGCAAAATGGGTTTTTAGGAACAAGATGGACGAGAACGGGAAAGTCATAAGAAACAAAGCAAGACTTGTGGCCAAAGGATATATGCAAGAAGAAGGGATAGACTATGACGAGACTTACACACCAAGAAGAAGGGATAGATTATGACGAGGGGTTGGAAGCAATTCGTTTATTACTTGCATTTGCTTGTCATAAAAATTTCAGGTTATTCCAAATGGACGTCAAAAGTGCTTTCTTAAATGGATTCATCCATGAGGAAGTCTATGTGGAACAACCACTTGGGTTTGAAGACCCAAGGAAACCAGACTCAGTATTTAGACTCAAAAAGGCCTTATATGGTTTAAAACAAGCACCGCAAGCTTGGTACGACAGGCTGAGTAAGTTTTTAATTCAAAACGGTTTTGTGAAAGGTAAAGTAGACACTACTCTGTTTATCAAAAGATAAAGCAAAAGTTTTGTGCTAGTTCAAATATATGTCGATGATATTATATTCGGATCTCCTAATAAAAGTCTGTGCAAGAAATTCTCTAAGACTATGCAGGATGAATTTGAAATGAGCATGATGGGAGAGTTAACCTTCTTTCTCGAGTTTCAAGTGAAACAACTGAAGGAAGGAACTTTTATTCATCAAGAAAAATACGCTAATGATCTCGTCAAAAAGTTTGGACTAAACAATTGCAAAAAGACTGAAATACCAATGTCAAGTTCCTTGAAGATAGACAAAGATGAAGGAGGAAAGAAAGTCGACTAGAAGCTATACAGGAGTATCATTGGATCACTTCTTTATTTTACTGCTTCTAGACCTGACATTTTGTTTAGTGTTTGCATTTGTGCCAGATTTCAAGCAGATCCTAAAGAATCTCATTTAAGTGCTGCAAAGCGTATTATCAAATACATTACTTCAACTTCAAGCATCGGCCTTTGGTATCCTAAAAAGGGAGACTTTACTCTTCTTGGATACTCAGACGCAGATCTAGCTGGATGGAGAGTTGATAAAAAGAGCACCTCGGGTACATGTCAACTACTTGGAGGCAGGACAGTATCTTGGTTTTCAAGGAAGCAAACTACAGTAGCTCTTTCTACAGCAGAAGCAGAATATGTAGCTTTCGGAAGTTGTTGTTCACAAATTTTTTGGATAAAACAACAGCTAAGAGACTTTGGAATTAAAGATTCATGCACGGAGATTAACTGCAACACCACCAATGCAATCAATCTTACTAAAAATCCAATTCTTCACTCAAGAGCAAAGCATATAGAGATTTGACATAACTTCATAAGAGATCATGTTCAAAATGGAGAAGTTTCGATTCAGTTTGTTGACTCAAAGAACTAACTAGCGGATATATTCACAAAGCCTTTGGAGAAAAATCAATTTGAAATTACCCGTTCTAGACTCAACATTTTGAGGTTTGAAGAAGTTAAAGTCTAGAGACTCTCAAACTCAGACAAATAAGACTTTGACTGTAAGTTGTTCTCTCTCTCGAATCTCATCTTGAAAAGGTACGATTATCAACCGTGTCTAATTATTGCTATATTTAATTGGCGTGATTATAGCAACGTTTCCTTTTTGAAAAAGAAGTTATTTTTGAAATGACTATTTTCTTGAAAAAGGTAGTTATTTTGAAAAGGCATCTTTTTATTTTCCTTTATGACGTTCCGTATACCTCTCTTTTTAACCGATTATGCACTGTTGATTATTCTTCGCTTTACTCTCCAAAATCCCCAAGAAAGCTTCGATCTTCAATTCCTGTTTTCTTCCCTTGTTTAATCTTCGAAAAAGTTGTCATCTTTCTTGGGAAAGTCAAGCAAGGAATCTTTCAAAAACTGAGAAAGATGTCGTCTTCAAGAAAGTCTTCGAGAATCGCAAGCAGGGGACCACGGTGAATGAGTGAGGGGCCTACGCACTTCGATCTCACCGAAAAAAGAGGAGTCTTTAAATCAGCAACAAAGCCCACAACATTCTCAGCAGCGTCATTCTCCACCATCTAGTCCACAAGGTGCTGGTCATCAACAAGAGGAAGAAATCGTTGAAGACACATATCTTGTAAGAATTCAAAGGCCCTTTTTTATTTATAAGCTTTACCGTGCTTTAAAGAAGACTAGTACTCCATTGAACTACGTCGATGAATTTCTTAAGGACAAAGGATATGGGAATGAGTACATTTTTTTGCGGAAAATGGAAAGTTTGGGAATTGCTCCCAAAGGGGTGGCAGAAGAAAACCTTGTAAATATCCCAAGTGATCCGCGTGTTGGGAGACTTAATCCGGTAGATGGAAATGATGATGACAAATTGTACAGCCAATTTCAACCAAGAATGGGTGTTGCAGCGAAAATTCGAGGAAAAATGGGAGAGCTGTTTAGATCAAAGGAACATAAGGAATTATACTCAAAATTGCTGAAGCGTGGGGTGATAAACCCTAGGAGTGTGGATTTTGATTTTCTGGATGCTGTGAATTTGAACTTGAGGGAAAAGTTCAGTTATCTTCAACTTGAAAAGTTCTGCTCTGACACCACAGAGGCCTATGCTCAATTAACTACATATTTTTATTCAAATCTTAGTTTCCTGGATGCTAATAGAATATCCTTTAGTGTCCGAGATCAGGACTTTGTGGTTGATGTGGATATGCTGGCGGATGTAATTGGGGTTGAGAGAGGAAGATATCAACCGATCAATGTTTCTACTGCTCGTGCAACATTGGAGTTTGTTAAGGATAGAAGAACAGAGGAAAAAATTTCCTACGTGAGGATGAGTGCATTTAACATTCTGCTTCACAAGATTGTGATCAATTGCCTCAGACCGAAATCAACTTCCAAGACTAATGTTTCAAGTTCAGAGGCAAAGCTGATGTATGCCATCATTAATGGGAAAAAGTTTTCTCTTCCTCACACTGTTATGTTTCACATGTATAGAGTAGTGGCGAAGGACAGAGGTCAACTTCCTTATCTAGGTCTTGTGACGAAGTTATTCAGACATCTGAATATTCAACCTCCACAAATCCTCTGTGTTAGATCGTGTGATCATATGGTGGTAGGACTGAAAATGGTGACTAAAATGCGTCTGAAGGAACTAAGCAAGGTGTTGGAGAAATTCAAGGAGAAGACTCTTGTTAAAACTCATCAAATCTCTTCTGCAGCAAAAAGAAAAGGGAAGGAGCCCATGGTTGCTCCATCTAAGAAAAGAAGAGCTCTTATTGTTGAAGATGAAGATGATGATGATGACATCACCAATTCTGCTATAGCATTGAAGAAGCTAAGTCATCCTGTTCCAAAACCAATGGAATGACAGGAGAAAGAAGTAGAGGAAAGAGAAGGACAAGAGAAAGAAGAAGAAGAAAGAGAAGCTGGAGAAAAAGAAGCAGAGAAGGAAAGGTTTGAAGAAGAAAAAGAGAGAGGAAATCAAGAGGAAAGAGAGCATGAAAAATACTCTTCTCCACCTGAAGGCATGGAAAGAGGGGGAGATCATGAGAAAAGAGGAATATCCTCTTATCCCGCTCACAGTGAGGGAGTTAGTTGCTCACTTGCAGACCCAGAAGACATTCATGCCTCTCATTTTCCTGAGGAAGAACATGATGCTTCATCGTCAAATCTGCGTGATTATGATATGCCATCGTCTGCATTTACTCCATCAAATCGTACCGAAGCTAGTACGCAGACCGATAACTCAGCTGATTTTCGTAGAATTATGGATATTCTCTTGGAGATGCGCGGGCAAATTTATGCTTTGGGATGCGAGGTTCAAAACTTGTAGAATGCAGGTCAAGCTTCTTCAGGTTCCTTGAAAGATCAGATCCAAGCCCTCTCTGTTCAGATTCAGGCTAATGCTAAGGGTGAGGAGGTTGCACAACTGAATGAAGACTTGAAAAGGCTGGAAGGAATCGTTCAGTCCATGGGAGATTTCCAGCTTGTTCGCGTTCCCAAGCAATCTTGACTCTATTCCATTTTCATCTCAACCTTTTTAATGCTGACAAAAAGGGGGAGAGATGCAAGATTTGAAATCAAACTTTGAATTTTTAATCGTTTGGATTGGATTGTTTTGATGTTTGACCTTGTTTGACTTTATTTTTGTGTCTAGATGAGAACTGAATTTGAATTTGGACTTGAATGCTATTGATATCTTATGGATATACAAGACTAACCTATTTTCTGTGGTTGCAGATTCTAGTGTTATTCATTTAAGCCATTTATCTTTATAAGATATGCATATGTGTTTGAGAAATGTTTTGCAGGTCAAAGTTATCCAAATCTGCAGGAAAGTTTTGTCACCGTAAAAAAGGGGGAGATTGTTGGAGAAATCTTCTTGAAATGTTTTGAAGCTAACAAAACGTTTCCATCAGTCTAGTCTGAAGGTTTGCAGACTCTGCTGTTTAAAGTTTGAAGACCTCCGGACAGCCAGACTCAAGACTCAAAGTCTATCCTCATTGACATTTTCTAATACATTGAAGAAAGGCTATCCAGAACTGGATATTTTACTAAGGATATGACCTTATCGACTGTAGAAGATCTCTTGGCTAGATATGACGTAATGGAATCCTTTGATTGATCGAGATTGATTCGGAAATTAAGGATCCGATGATTGGCGAAATATTCGTGGAAGGTTCTACTTATGGAAACCGAGATCCTGATTGTATGGGCGAACGGGATTGATGGGCTATCGACATGTTCCTTTAATAGCTCGTATGATCTTCCTAATTGATTCTGTCCAACGGGAAGATTGGAAGAATTCCTTTGGTGAATGCCAACGGTTATGATGGCATAAAGGAGTATATAAGGAAGATGTTCTAGTGGTTCGAGGTGTGCACGATAGAAGAATTCCAAAGTCTGAAGCTCCTTGTTTTTAGTCAATACATTTGAGTGAAAACTTGCACGCAAAAGAGTGTTTATATTTGTGAGAAACCTTAAGGAAGTGTGGTAGAATATCTACACTGTGGAATCAAGGAAGAACTATGCTGTAACATAACTTTTGTTCATAGTGGAATCCAGCCGATAGGCTGTCAGTGCGGAAGAGTGGACGTAGGCTTGGGATAAGCTGAACCACTATAAACCTTGTGTTTAATCTTCTCTTCCTTACCCAAGCCTTTCTATCGTCTGCCTAATATCACTGTGGTATCTCGAGAAATTGTTTTTACATCTATTCACCCCCCTTTAGGTGATTATACTAGCTACATCACTAGTAAGGGTGATCGGTTCCTGATCCAGTCCGATTCCAAGGTAGAACCGGGAACTAGATCGAGAGGATTGGTTCCCAAACTTGGGAATCGATGACCGGACCGTTTGGTCCTAGGACCAGAAACTGGACTGAACCTCAGTTCTAGTCCTTCCAACATAACCAACCACTTTTTTTTCGTTGAAGAGTGACTGTGCTCCGGTTTGAGTCTCAGGTAGTCTAATAGAACCGATCGTACATGTTCCCACGTGCAAAAAATTCAAACTCCACTTATGTGAGCATCAATCACACTTCATGTATTTCACACTCAATCTTAGTCAAAAAAGCTATGAACGATATGGCTAAAAGTCATGCTTGGCTTGGGTTTTATAGACAATCTCTCTTATGCTCTTTGAGTATTTGCTCCATGTCAGATTTGTGGAGGCTTGGAGTGATCTGTCTCTTGCAAGTGAGGGAAGCAAGAGAGAGAGAAAGCATGAGGAATGAGGGTGTGGCTCCTCGAGCCTTAGTCCCATATCAAGTAGAAGAAGAAACTAACAAGTAGGTTTCTTCTTTAAGTAGCGAGTAACAAGAAGAGTTTTGGTGGTCTCTTAGCCACATGTGAGGTTGCTACCCCAATTGCAATTTCGATTACAATGAGTTATATATATAATAATCAGTTCAGTCTAGTTAGTTCGGTTCCCACCTTAGAACTAGGAATCGGACCACCGCTCGTGGGAACAGCCCAAAATCGGCCAATTTGGTCCAACCCAGGTGGTTCCCAATTTGGGCATTTCCTGTTGCACACCCCTAGACTAGTCGATTTTGGGCTAGACTAGCCAGTTTTGGGCTGTTCCCATGAGTGATAGGGCAATGGCCAAAGGCAAGGGAGGGTTGGCAGCTCTACCATAACTTCGAACATTGGGGACCTAGCTTCATTGGTTGGTCAAGGGCATTTTTGTCCCTTAGTTTTTCTTATTTTCTTTCAATTTTCATTTTTCATTTTTCATTTAAAAAAAATACAGACAATATTGCTGCCAGTCCTCCTTTGCCTTTGGCCGATGCCCTGCTGCCCCAACGTTCATGGGGCATCGGCCATGGCCAGTGAGGTTGCCGATGCCTTGGTGAGGGTTGACAAGCCTCGCTAATCAGAGGTGAAGGCTTGTTGGGAAAGAGTCGCAACCCTCTCCCAAATCTGGGTGAGGATCGCTGGCCCTCCCCCTAGTTTGGGTGAGGCTTGCTAGCCCTCGTCAAGGCATTGGTGATCTCACCAGCCATGGCTAATGACCCATCAGTAATGGGGTGTCAGCCATAGGTTGGAGAGCTGCTTTTTTTTTTTTTTTTTAATTTGTGTTCTCTCTCTCTCTCTCTCTCTCTCTCTCTCTCTCTAAGTTTTAATCTTTTTTTAGTTTTTTTTTAAAGAAAAAAATAGAAAAAGAAAAAAAAAGGAAGAAAATAAGAAAATGTAAAGGACGGAAATGCCCTTGACCAGCTAGTAAGGTCTTAGTCTTCTTTGAAATTAATATAGTCACTTCAGGCTATTATTTGAGAAAATAAAGGCATTTCAAACTTCTATTTGAGAAACCCTTCCAACACCCTTCCAACATGGAAGGGGGAGATGAGGGGTTCAAATCCCCACCTTCTCAGGGGGGATGGGGTGGGGATGCGTAAGTTTCAGGAGTGGGTTTCGACTCCCACGCCCTACAAGAGGCAGGGCAAAAAGTCTGAGAGTGAGTGTAGAGTAGGAATATAGTAGCACTGACCAAAAAAAAAAAAAAACTTCTATTTGAGACAATGTTTATTTTAGGTCATTATTTGAGAAATTGATGGTACTTCGGGTTCTTTGGAATTTTCCCTTATTTCAATTAGTTCCTTTTTTGTCTTTCGAAGAAGGTGAAAATATAAGAGGGACATTTTGACATGAATTCTCACATCAACTTAGAGTACCAATATTGACTAGGTGTGGAAAATACTTGGGATTACCATCTGACTGGGGTCGATCTAAGAGGGAAATGTTCTCTTGGATCCTAGTGCGTGTTCATGCCAAGGTGGAGAGCTGGAAGGGAAAGTTACTCTCTAAAGGTGGTAAGGAAGTACTTCTCAAATCTGTTGTGCAAGCCCTACCACATTATGCCATGTCTATTTTTAAAATCCCTTTGTCGATATGTAACTCTATAGAGCACAACATTGCCAGATTCTGGTGGCAGAATGATCAAAATAGGAAGGGTATTCATTGGCGAAACTGGGATCTGCTGAAAATGAGTAAAGATGATGGCGGCTTAGGCTTTCGGGATTTAATAGCCTTTAATGAAGCTATGCTTAGCAAGCAGGCTTGACGATTATTGCAACAGCCCTTGGCATTATGGAGTCAACTATTCAAAGGTTTGTACTTTCCTACGCAAACCTTCCTATCTATTAATCCAGTAGCTCGGGGCTTCATGGGGATGGAAGAGTCTCTTATTAGGGAGGAATGCTATTGCTCCATATCTATGCTGGTCAGTAGGCGACGGCCGTGATATAAAAATAAGGGGTGACCGTTGGTTACCTTGTGGCACTCTATACGGACCGAACAACAAATATGATCCACTGTTGGTGGCGGATCTTATTGATCTGACACACCATACCTGGAATCAACCTCAACTCCTCTCACTATTAGGAGAAGATATCACAGCACATGTATTGAATCTACCACTCAGACATAATACTATTGTAGATCACATCATCTGGACAGGCACAAAAAACGGTGAATATTCGGTTAAGAGCTGCTACCATAAGCTATGTCAGCAAGCAACAACTACCGATAGTCACATAGCATCAACATCATATCAGAATCCTAACAACTTATGGCACTGAATTTGGTCGATAAAAATGGCACCGAAAATTAGAGTGTTCGCCGACATATCACCACAGATCCTTGGTGCCCTCTCTATCGACAACAGTGTCCAGAAACCATCGAGCACCTCTTCTTTCATTGCGCCTGGACTAGTGCTGTATGGGAAAATCAGAAACTTAATATCCCAATTTCCCCTATGCAAATTCAGAGGATTGATCAATGGCTCAGTGCACAAGTGGCTACTCCTAAACACTTACTGGAGCTGGAGATCACTGTTAATACTCTCTGGCAAATTTGGAGAATGTGCAATGACGCTGTATTCTGTGATCAGCAGCCAGATCTGGGAAGAGTCGTCGATCTGGCCGTCGAGTAGACCAGGGCCTTCACCTCCCCTGATGTTACCCGAACGACATCAGGCCCTTCCCTTTGCCATCCCACGCACCAGTGGCGACCTCCAGATCTCGGCACTCTTAAATATAATATCGACGGCGCCTTTCAACCGGGCGGCACCAAGGGATCGATGGCCTGTGTCGTTTGAGACAACCAAGGCCGGTTACTGGATGGCTTCTCGTGCAGGTTTAGAGCGACTTCACCACTGGAAACTGAATTCAACGCACTTACCTGCGCACTTCACCATTTGTTGAGACAAGGGCTTCAATCTAACAAGATTGAGGTGGAATCGGACTGCTTTTCCCTTATTGTTGCAGTGCGTCAACGCCTTTCGCCTATGTGGGAGCTTCGGCCGATTGTGGAGGAGGCGCTCATGCTACTTTCCAGATTTTCTAACCTAACCCTACTGCACTGCTTGAGAGATGCGAATCGGGCCGTTGATTGAGCAGCGAAGGCCTAGTGCACCAAGGATCCAGGCCTTAACTGGTTATCTCAACCTCCTCCTGCACTCCTTCACATACTATCAATGGATGCTGTAAATTCCGACTATAATTATCCTTAATATGAATGTGAATGGTACTTTCGATCAAAAAAAAAAAAAAAACATCTTGCAATGACCCAATTTTGCATGGACTTAGCTGCAAAGGCATGTTTTTTCCGCATCTTGCCGTGCATGATCCAGCAACCACTTTAGTTCAAAATAATCAAAATTGGTGAATTCGCACATAGATTAAGAGACGAAAAGTCAAATTTTCCCTCGAAGAGATAGTGGATTCGCATCGCTCATCTTGGAATTCTAGGCAAGTTTTCAAATCAATTATTTTTTCCTTTCCTTTCTTTTTTCCCTAGTACAACGTGGAGCCAACACTTACTAGCCAAATTTCGCATGGATGGAGTAGCCCATTACTTTACAATTTTCATTAATTTCTGTTCTGTGACATGCCCTTCATTACTTTCTAACATGAAACGGCATAATATTTTTTCATGAAATCGTCAAACCTTTTATAACACCAACTTGACATGTTACATTTGAATTTTCCAATTCATTTGTATAATAGATTACTCTATATCACCATGACATATTAGAGTCGTCTGGATTTTTTCTCATAATTCTATAAAGGATGATTCAGTAAAAACATATTCCAACATCACAAAATTCTATAGAAAAAAAAATAAAAATTCCAATGATTTGAAATAAAGTTAGGATTTCATATGTGTAGCTTTTTAAATATTCAGACCGATCAGTATTAAATAATGGTTATATTTTTAAAAAACTAAACACAAAGGTCGTACTTCTAAATACAAGTTTGTGAGTCAGTTTCAACCTATCACTATTGTCGTTAATTTAGTACGAACTTTAATAAATTACAAACTTATCTCTCCTTTTTTCCATTTCTTATTAAATAGGGTTAATATCCTTTAAAAAAACCCCCAAACTGATACATCTATAATAAATTTATCCCAAACTAATTTTTTTTTTACCACCAAAAACCCCAAACTAATACACCTTAGACAAATTTACTCCAAATTGGTACAATTATGATAAATTTACTCTCGTTAGTTTTTGTTAAATGTTATTGTCAAATTACTAAGTTAAATGATATACGATAGTTGACTAGCATACCAATTTCGGATTTTACTCTTTATTTGTCATAATTATACAATTTTTGTGATTGTTTGCATTATTAATCTAATTTAATGGAGTGTATATTTGTCACAAATGTACAAATTTAGGATTTTTGGTGGTCAAATAAATTAGTTTGCGGTAAATTTATCATAAATATACAAATTTGGGTTTTTTTTTTTTTGTTAGTTGGGATAAATTTGTGAGGTGTATCGTTTGAGATTTTTCATGGTTAAAAAATTAGTTTGAGATAAATTTTTCACACATGTACTAGTTTGAGGTTTTTCAGGGTATTAACTCTATCAAATAAACCGGCAGAAACATAATCCTTTTTCTCTTTGTTCTAATAACCAACCTTGCCCCACACTTTGCGGGGGTGGGACAAGCATGGAGATGGGGACTTCCCCGGCTTTGCTCATTTAGATCCTATAAATTGGATTTTTATGTTCAATTCAAGAAATTTCTGTTAAAATTGTTGATGTTTTAGATTTCGTGTTTACATTTATACTCATAGAACTAAATCACTTTTTAAATGATATGCTCCTCAAGCTAAGAATTTTACATTTAACTTAAGATGATCTCTATGAAAATATCTTTCTTGTGGGGTACCGTATTAGTTTTTAAAAAATTATTTTCAAAAGCTCTTGGTAACTCACTTAAATTGCAAGCTAGTGTCTGGAAGAGCGTGGGAAGTGGCAATACCTTGGTGACTCGAACACAAATACAAATTTTCCAAGAAAAGCACAAACTTGATACGATTACACTCGAAATTGATATGTTCTCATTAATTTTAAATAAGAAACAATTTGTAATCAATCACATCGTAACACTTGTCTACCGACATAAAATGACGTAAATAACCGACACGAATATCTTGACACGACATGGATCGCTAATGCTCTACTACAAAATTTCGACTGAATATACATTCAAATGAACAAAAACAAGGCCCTTTCTACCTGTGAACCCTGAGAACCTTTACTCCAATCTCCTTGGTTTCCATCGACAACGAAATTTTTTTACAACATCGGCCACCATGTATATTAATTGGCTTTTCAGTAGTATCTATTCATCTCAATTACGTCTCTATATTCTTGAGAGTCATTTGGTTAGTAATATTGCAACAGAGCATTCATCCATTGCTGATGCATATATGGACAGACATATGTTATAATCTTCAGAAGAATTATAACTTTCATGAGCAAGAAAACAACATCTCCATATTACTATAGCAAATAAACGTAGATCAGAATCTTCAGACATGCATGTATAACTTTTCTCGACAAGCTACTTAAAGACAGAACATTTAGTAATTAGCTGCATATTTTCTTGTCTGCTAGAGCTTTCCTCACCTTTTTCCATCCTTTTGCCACTTTCTTAGAGTAATGCAAGAACCACGTACTCTTCTCGTCAATGATCAAGTTCTCTAGCACAATACCGACCAAAAACCCGACTCCAACACCAGCCAGCACAATTCTCCAATCCAAGTCGAATAGACACTCTTCTTTATTATCCACTTTGAAATATGATGGTGGTGGTGGAGCATTCTCACCATTTGTGCATTTATTTGGCAAGGGACTTCCACACAAACCATCATTCATTGCAAATGAACTACTCCCGAACGTATCAAATTGTGTTCCACGTGGTATTGGTCCTAATAGATGATTGTGAGAGACAATGAAAACCGAAAGAAATGTGAGGCGGGCTAGTTGTTGAGGAATCTCTCCCACAAGATTGTTCTAGGCAGATCCAGTGCTTCGAGCACTATCAGGTTGGCCAACGAAGGAGGGATGCTACCATTGAGGAGGTTGTTTGAAAGGTTGAGCAAGCGAAGTGATTTTAGATCTCCAATGAGCTCAGGAATGAACCCTTCAAACTTGTTGTTGGAGAGGTCAATTGCCACAAGGACATCCAGAATCTTCGCATATTCCCCTTTTATGCCCTTATTCATCAATTTCATCACATAAGTCATACTTATGGAGAATGAAACATTAGTCCGATGAAGCGATTCAGAAATATCCAAATATGTCAACTCATCTTGACCAACCATGACTTTCATGGTGTGGCAACTCTTCAACAAGTTGGAAGGAAATTGGCCATTGAAGCTATTGTTGGAAATGTCCAAGATTTGTAAACTGGTGAAGTTGAGCTCACTTAAACTAGATTCTATGGGACCATGGAAATTATTGGACTGCAAGCCAATTACTTTTAGGTAGGTCAATTCCGATAGCCAAAATGGGAACGTATCATTAATTTGGTTGTCACCAAGATTCAAATACTCCAGCATTCCACAATTTCCTAAAGATCTCGGAACATTCCCACTTAGTCGGTTTTCTCTGAAGTCAATCATCCTCAATGCACAACCATCTAAGTAAACGCGAGGAATCATGCCATCAAATTTATTTCTTGCGAGGTTCAATAAAATCAAAGGATGAATACTTCCCAAACAAGGAGGAAGTGTGCCATTCAGAGCATTGTTGGACAAATCGAGCACGGTAAGAGAGCTCACTTCACATATGGATGTTGGAACTTCCCCATATAGGAAATTGTTGGAGATGTTGTATACCATGACCGAGGGAGGTGGGACAAGGAGGGTTGTTTTTAGCAAGTTAGAACTAATGTCAAGATAGTTCAAGTTCGGCAAAGGAAGATTGGCCTGGTTATTTTCAAAGCCAGTTAAAAGATTGTTAGAAAGACGTATATTCTGGAGAGATTCTTTGCTATTGTTCCACATCCATCTAGGAATGGTCCCTTGATTGTAGGAATAACTCCTCCAATTTGCTCAAGTAGCCTATAAACTGTGGGAACTCCGTCAAGTCACATGAATCTAGCTTTAAGTAGATAAGCTTCGACGTAGTGGCGTTGATGAATGACTTGGTGAAAGATATGTTATTGTTGGACAGATCTAAGTATCTCAAGTTCTTGAGTGTGAATAGATCATTCACATCGAGAATGCCATTGAGATTAAGCGACTCCAGATAAAGCCATTCGAGATTCTTCAGATTTCGCAATGTGCCCAAAATATCGCCATGCCAACCGTTGCCAAAAAGGTTGAGATAAGTCAATTGCTTCAAGTTCTCATGAAGATGGAAATCCACCGCTTAATCGATTACCTACCAAACAGAAGGAACAAAAAGACACTAGACAAAGGAGCATTAGTTACCATTTCAATTTCAATTTCTTTTTTCTCTTTGGCTAAATAATCTCCTCGCCTGAAAATATTAGGTCCAAGTCATTATGCACTAGCCCACTCAAACAAATAGGCATTGGAGGGGCCCACCGTAAAAAATAGGAAAGTCTCTCTCGCTCTCCTCCTCTCTGCACCGATCTTTCGAGCTCCACTACTGCTTGCTCCCTCCCGGACCACCGCCAAAACCCCTGCCGCAACAGCCACAGGAAAAACAGAGATGGGGACTTCCTCCTCCTCCTCGAGGCCTACCTCGACAATGCTCTCAAGATCTCCAAGTACGCCACAAAGATCATCCTATCCTCCTCCCTCTTGCCCAAAACCCTACCCCTCCATCGCCGCCTCAGGAGCTTTGAGTCTAGCATCGGCCTAAGCCGAAAGGCCTTCCAGCTGGGCTAGTTGTCAAGGACGTGAACGCTCTCCGCGCCTCTCGCCTCGCACCTCGACTCTAGGCATGACCTGATCCTCTCCCTCACCGCCATAGGCGGTGAGGGGACATACTACATCGTTGAGTAGTTCATCTGATTGGAAAAATCGGGCTTCATCGATGGCCACCACTCTCGTGTTCGATCAGTGTGTAGGCCGAGTTCTTCAGGTACAGTGGGAGCATCAATATGAAAATTAGGGATTTGAGGAGGTTGCGAGAGGATGAGATGCACATCGATTTGACCATCAAGATCACGACATCCAGGGGGATTAATTAAGGAAGTTTTTCTATTTTTCTTTCAGTCAAAAAATTGAGGAAGTTGAGGGAGAAGAAGTTGATGAAGAAGCTATTCGTGGCTCAGGACTTGGTTGAACTTGCCGAGCTAGAAGGCCTTCCGGCTCAAGTCCTTACCGGAATCGAAGCTCTTGAGGCGGCGATGGTAGTTTTGCTTGTGGCTGTCGCAGTGGGGGTTTTGGTCATGGTCGGGGTGGGAGCAAGCAGCGATGGAGCTCGAGAGATCGGGTTCCATGGAGTTGTAGATGGAGGAGGAAAGAGATCCATCCGAACCAGCAAAGAGAGACTTCTAATGGTGGGCCCTCATAAGTCGTCCATTGAGTGGGTTAGTGTATAGATGGCGTGACGTCACAATTGTGCTTAATATAATAAAAAAGAAACTATTACCTGAAATGTCCAAGACGGTGAGTTTTGTCCAGTTGACCACCCACTCCAAAGAATCACCGCTCAAGTTATTGTAAGATAGACATAGCACTAATAGCTGAGTAAGATTAGCAAAGGAAACAGGGATTTGACCTTGCAAGTTATTCCTGTAAAGGTCCAGTGCAGTGAGATGAGAAAGATTACCCATTGAAGAGGGAAGCGATCCTGAAAAATAGCAATCCGAGGCTCCTAACTCATTCAAGAGACTAAGATTTCCAATTGAAGTAGGTATTTCTCCCAAGAAGTTGATCGAGGAAAGGTGTAATTATTTTAATGGAGAACCCCAGTGTAGTTTGGGAAAAAACCCAAAAAGGTTGGAATTGTAAGCAACAGAAAGGACTTTCAAGTTTGGCAGCTGAAAAATGCTGACCGGAAAGTTTCCACTCAATCCACAAGATTCTAGCTTGAGCAATGTCAAGGAAGAGAAATTCGCTAGCATAGGTGGGAGAGATGATGGCAAGCTTATCGAAGAAAGATCAAGTTCTTTTAGCCCAGTCAAGTTATGAAACAAGTCGCCCATGTTGGGCATATGAAGTGTCCCATCCCTTGACAAATCGAGAGAAACTAACTTGGAGAGTTGCGAGATATCGCAAGGGATTTCACCGTAAAAGTTGGAGCAGGAGAGATTAAGATATTGTAACTTTGAAAGATTGCCGAAGCTGTACGGAATTGAGGAGAAGTTGAAGCTGTTGAAAGCGAGATTAAGCGACTCCGTGTGAACGAATCGAAAGAGAGTGGTGTTAGGACTCATGGTGCCTGAGAGACACCTGCTACTGAGGTTGAGGGCGATCACTCGGCCAGTGACTTCATCACATTCGACGCCGTCCCATGAACAACAATCTCCACTTCCATCCAGCGACCAAGAATGGACTTTTGGATAAATGCATCCGAAATCGGTCTTGTCGATTCAGAAACTTCTCTTGAATTCCATCAAGGCAGAGCTCTCGTCCGCATGACAAAGTACCTCAGCAAACCTAGTACCAAAGAGAGAAAGCAAGAATATCAAGTAAGCAGCAGATATAATGATAAGGCTGCCATATTTTCTGCTTTTGTTTATGTTCTTTTGGTTACTGAAGTGAGTTTTTGAGGAAGAGTGCGACATAGAAGGTTTTTATAGGCAACAATAGTTGGTTCTGGCAATGGAATTATCTTGCTACTTGGCCATTCATGGTGCTTGACCTCAGAACTTTAAATGATTTTACGTATGCCTTCTGTATGGGTTTGAAAACCGTAGGATCTTAGACGTATAAACATTTCTTTTATTAGATAGGGCACGAGCGCAGTGGCTTGGCATCCTCCTTTTATCCATATTTCTCTGTCATACTTTTAATATAGAATCCATCCGTTTCTTTTGGTGACATATTGGAAATTGGCAACAAGCTCCCATGTAAATTGTTCATGTCGTTTGACTTGACTCATAGCTTCATGGCTAAATTTCAAGTACAAGTGTTGTTCATAGTTGTTTGTTCAACAACATGAGTTGCTTGTGCAGACTTCCATCAATAAGCCATTTATAGGTGGGCTCATGTCTCTCTAATTTTAAACTCACCTATACATCTGTTTCAAGTGTGAAATGAGAAACACCCAATTTAACATAAAAGTATCGAAAAAAATATCAACACAATCAGAACAGAAAAAGATGAAAGATCAAATTATATTATTGAAATAGATGGATGTGCACTTAGAATAATCAAAAAAAGACTTTGAAATAAGTGGGTACTGCACCTTCATTAGATAAAAGCAGGGCATAGAAGAAAAAAAAAAGTCGTATGTGCGCATGTGCACGAATGAACAGAAACAGAGAGAGTTATGTGCGTATGCGAGTATGTGAACAAAATATGTATGAGCCATGATTAAATTTCTTAACAACCTAATGTATTTTTGCTATCTATAATCCATATTGTTTTTGGATTAACTTTTCTTCAAAAAGGTTGGCTTAGTTTTATTTTTATGCTGCATTAGTGTTATCATTGTTGATCTTTTCATTTCGTAAACCTTTCTGTTTGATTCAAATTTATAAAAAGAGCAGATACGGCTCTATAAGGGGGGAACATGAAGACATTGATTTTATGGAAAAATCTTAAGTCGTGCACCTCATTCGAGACTGCAACGCTAAACTGAGGGCTACGAAGAGGGTTCATTAGCCATTATTAAGAGACATTAGACAGTGAAAGAAACCACAGTAAAAACAGTACATTAAGTTCTTTGACTGGACAAAACTCAAAAGCAAGCGCCCACATAATTTCCAAGGGTGAAATAATTTCTCTTATTTTGAGGTAACTTCTATATACAATTCATGTTCTAATTGGCATAACATATGTTGAAAGGTTAGTGTGTTAACCTTATAGATTTCTTTGATTAGCACTCCCCTTGTTTGGAAAGAAATTAACAAATTCATATGATGTGAACAATGTGGCCTCAAACAGCAAGACATACCATAAATTCAACAATCACAAAATGAGTTGAGTTATAGAAAGTATTACTTGTATATTCACACTGCTAAAACTCATACAAATTAGACTACCACCATAATGAGAATGGCAAACTATTTAGGTATGTGTTCCACCGCCAAAAAAAAAAAAAAAAACTACTTAGGTATGTGAAATATACATCTACTGAGAGCCTTCTGTAATTAGAAATCAAATTGCAGCTTCACTCTCTCCACATGTTTTGCTGTAAAAGAACTCTAAACTAGTTCTGTTGTTTAGTCCCTCTTGTTTAGTTAATTTGAGCTAGGACACTTGGAGATATACTCAAGACACATCTTACATCAAATTCAGGATGATTAAGAGATCAAAGAGCAGCATTTTGAATTGCCTCTTGCTTTAACTTCCCCCTTCACTGCCTACATTCCGCTATCCCCCTCCCATTTTACATTGTTAAGCATAGGTTTCTCTCTTTTCTGTTAAGTACAATATTCAACGAGATTCTGCAACAACATTAGTAGCAGAATCCAAAATGCCAGTGTGACAAAAAATGGCTTTTCCAAAATACCTGTAAACATAAATCTCTATCAGGCCAGCCTTTTCCCGTATTGGACAGCGAGCCAACCAGTAACAGATACTTATGCCACGAACAAACAAGCTCGCTTCAAGGAAAATGTAACTCATTGATATCAAGGAGGTTGCAAAACAATTAACCACTCCAGCAACTGTTTCCTATTTCCAATATTTAGCTCTAATGTTGCCGGTCAACCAGGATTTGAAAACATCTCAGAACCTGATGATGCACAGGCCATCTTAAGTCATTAAGAAACCATGATGTAAGTAAGAGACGCAAAAAATAAATATTTACACGTTCAATGTACTTGAAAGGTAACTGAAAAGGAGTTGGAAACGCAGCATTCAGAAGGTGAGATAATGGCTAATATGATCATGCATGGCATCAAAAACTCAGATTTTGTATTGTAGAAGTTCAACAACAACTGATCCTTGAGACTGAGTACTGTACTGTTGACCGTTCATTAATATTTTGAGATTAACATGCAAGTCAGATGAAAAACTTCATTGGTCATTTCAAACAGAGCAAGACAATATACTTCAGAATACTTAAGAGAGAAAAATAAAACGAAGTACTCTCTTTTCCCAAGACAATAAATTATATTAGATAAGTAAGTCGCAAATGGATGAAATTCTCATGTATGGACCAAGTAAAGAAAACAAGTCAAAACCCTAATGGGTGACCCAAAACTGATATCAACTACTGAGTTAAAAGTGATTGGTAGATACCATGTTATTTGGTATTTGTTTGCACTGTACATAAGTTAGTTGATTAAATTTCTTGAATTGCGTCAATTCCTTCTCCATGAGAAACCATCGAAGGTTAAGAAAATAAAAGGCAAATACCAATCATTAATCATATTATAATCAATAAATGGAATAATAGTTAAAGTATTATGGAAAATTTGGGGCACTTGTTATACCCATGATGGAAATGCATGCCGTGCAAGTGAAGTCAATGCTGCGTTTCATCATTGAGTCCACATTCAGCATAAGACGCCAGCCACTCCATGACTCGAAAGAAGTCTTACGAGTCTTCCATTAAGTTGAGAATTAGAGATGGCCACTTGAACTTTGACAACATTGAAAATGCGTAATAATCAATTTGATTATGATCAGAAGTGTGCCTCTTAATTGTCAATGCACTCAACCCGGTTATTGGGCTATGGTTGAAAAATCTGTATTATATTGACAAGAAAGTGGGGGAGACTCTGAAGTTAGGCGAGCAACCTTCTCCCAACAATAGGAAATTACATGACTTATCAGGTCTCTTGTCCATTCTTTTAGATTGGAACGGGAGCCGTCCTACGGTTTGTAGGAGTACTCCTAGTCCTCGAATCACAGAAAGAGAAGACCGTAATCTTCCAGTGAATATATTTTCGGATTTTATATATCATTGCCTCATTTGATATAAAATTAACGATGAAGTGTACGTGATTAAGATGAATTACAAACAAGGATAAGTCTCTCAGGAACTAGAGAAGTTTCAACAGACAATAAACACATCTCGGCAGAAATATGGCACAAAGACATGGCCTTAGATTAGAATTAGCTGATAATGTTATACATTTACCCATTTAAATGGATTCCATGTTTGTTAGTCAAGCAATTACAGGCAATCAAAGGCATAATTTGCTATTAACCCTCTTTTGGCTGAATGTTAGGAACTTGCTCGAGGAGCTGCTGGGATTTGAAACTGAGCACATATTCAGAGGAGCAAATGGTTGCACGGATGCTTTAATCCTGCTTGCAAGAGAACAAGATCTGCAATTTGTTATTTAATCCTCTGTTCCAGACGTTATTATAGAACTAATGTGCAATAACGCGGGGAGCACATATATTTCAGACGATGTAACTTGACATGCTTTTTTTAATGTAATCATGTCATTTTCAGAGAAAAAAAAGGAGATATTAAGCTTTATTCATCACTCTTTTAAGCATTAGTTGACATTATCACGTCAAATGTTAATTTCGACGTGAGAGTCCTATTCTTCACTCTTATTGTACAGTGACACTAGAATTGAATTTCAATCTAGACAATTAGGATGAATGCTTCAACTTAATTTGTACCTTGTGGATGTATGAATCCCTAGCTTTTTGAAATGTCGTCATACAATAGGAGTGAAGAATGCAAATGAAATATCAATGATTTAAAAAGGGAAAAAAAAAAAAAGGAATGACAAATGCATGCCTATACTCGGGAGATAAATATTTTTTTTCTCCCTTTCTTTTGGGGAATAATTACATTAAACAAAACAAATCAAGTTATATCTAAAACATAGGAATATTGTTTCATTCCAAGTAGGATCAAAGCGACTGGCTAACTAGGCTTGTGACAATACTTGTACCTATTATGTAGTAAAAGCCCATTCAAAGAGGACTAAGACAATTTGAATGAGTAGTTCTTTCAATTCGGTCTTAGTCCAACTAATTCATTCATTTTGCTCAGTAAGAATGAATGAATTAGTGGTAATCCCTTTTTCCACGACAATGAAGTCCATCTTAGATAGGTAAATTGCAAACGCGTGAAATTTTCATGTACGGATAAAGTGAGTTGAATGCCAAGGTGGCTGAGCCTAAAATGGAATTATATATTCCAATTATTATTCTTCAACCGTTGAGTTAAACTCTTGGGTCATGCCTCGATACTTGGTATTTGTTTACGCTATGCGTAAATTATGTGATTCAACTTCTTCGGTTGCATCAAATCCTCCCCCTTAACAAAGGCTAAGAAAATAAGAGGCGCATCGCCAACCGTTAACGATAACATAAGCAATTAAAGCAATACTCATAGAATTATGACGGAGAATTTGAGGCACTTGTCACGCCTATGATTAAAATCCTTGCCATGTAAGTGAAGTCGATGTTTGCATTTCATCAACTTCGCGTTCAGCATAAGTAGTCAACCGCACCTTGACTCGAAAGTCGTCTTCCAAGTCTTCCTCTAGTTGAGAATTTGGGGCGGCCATATCAATTTGCACGTCACACACGTCTTCTCAACGTAATCTTGGACAAAATCGTTAGTACGCTACTTGTTTATGTATATCTATTGGTTAAAAACACAAGTTAAAGTATAGCAATTCTTTTGTACCTTGCCTCCTAATGTAAGTTTCGGCTTTGCAACTTGACTTTTGAGTTCTACCAACAAAACCCACAACGATCACTTCTACGTAACTTTCCTTTTTTTTTTATTTTTTTTTATTTAGTGGTGAAGTGGTGTCCAAAGGCGCTTTCGTGCACTTCAGCTAATTCTTTTTCTTGGGAGATCTTAAAGGCACACTACATCATATCGACTTGGTGGAATTGGGATTTTATTTCTAGAGTGCTCCCAATAAGGCTCGAGTCCAAGTCTACAAGGAAAGTAGAAAACTTCTGGCCATCGGAACCAATTAAATAGAAGATAAGACAAAGATCAAATACGTATTGTATCCAATCATACATTAAAACATTAACTTCTTGAAGAAAGAAAAAAACTATAGAATGACTCTTGTTAGTCAATTCAAAGTGGCAAAAGTCTTTTGCAGATCTTTCAATTTTGGCCTATCTGTGGAAAAATGTATGAGATGCCATTTTAATGGACCATTTATGCAATCATGATTGCACCCGAACCATCAATCACAGCATGAGAATTCGACCTAGAATGTCTACCTTGTGGATGTGTGACCATTTCTGTTCCTTTTTTTGCCCCAAAAAAAAAAAAACCTCAATTTGCTTATGAATATCAACATTATTTTCAACAAAGAAAGGCAGTGAGAGGCAATATGTTGAGTATTTTCCGATGAGCCCAAGAGTAACATCCCATGGCAGACTTAGGAACTCTCTTGATAAACCCATCTCCTAACACTATCATATGGCATTCAAGTATACTTGATCTTAATTGTCGCATTGTCAACCCTCAGTCTCTCACGTGGGTTATTGATATCTTTTATTAGAAGATGCTGTGCTGGGGAAACAGTCACCCATCAACAAATCAGCGGCTAGACCAATTAAATGTGTCTCATGTAATTTACGCTCAGAATTTCCAGAATTTTCATTTGTATGTTTGGTGATTCCTCGAGTAAGCTTTCACGCGCATAGTAAATTGACCTCTTTGACATGATAAAAAAATAGGCAATTGGCACTAAATCTTAGAACTCATCAAGGACTACCTACGTCTTGTTATTTTTAACCTTATAATTAAATTAGCCAAATTATAAAGTTATGACTAAAGTGATTGTTGTACAATAAATTATGACTTTTTGGACAATTTTTTTCTATAGAATTATATCAGTGATGTAATTTCTCTAAGAAAGCTAAAATTTCACAATCGCAAATACTCTTTTTTGGCTTCTTTGTCATCATATATCCACGAGAACATGTCAGTCCGTTTCACATAATCATATTCACTAATTCATAATCACATGATCAAGAATTGAACTAACCAATTCAAGTTGTATATCTTGAAACTCTACTCAAAGTGTTGTCTGATAGTTTTAGATATTGCACTTAGATGGATTCTTTGTGTATTATGCTCCATCTATTCAAAAATATTCATTTATGCATCACCGAAATCAATACATACATTCTACTTATTTTGGATATATGAAGGGCTATCTCCCTAATCCCGAGCGTTTTCACCATCCAAACCTAAGATTTTGATGGAATGTTACCCGAAAGGTCTTTAATAAGATCTGGAGTAATGGAATAAATAACAAACCATAGATACATATAAGATTGACTGTCAAGTAATGTGAGACAATGTCCAATCCAAAAACTTAAGTCAATAATTGGAGAGAGACCGCATATATATAAAGAGCATATAAGACCCGTTATTAATCAATGCGATAATCTTTCAACACGTTGCTCCTTTCCAAGCAAGGCCAAAGCATCCGTGCGACCATCTACTTCTCTAAATACATGCTTGATTTGTATTCCTACCGATCCACGAGCAAGTACCTACATTCAATCAAAAGAGTTTCCATCAGTAAATTATGCTCCCAAATGCCTTCAATTGCATGAATAGCAAACATGGCAACCATTCTAGTGTGTAGATGAGTAACATTATTGGCTACTTCTAATCTAAGGCCATGTCTTGGCGCTATATCTCTGCCACCAGAGCTTTTATAGTTCCTGAGAGATTTATGCTCATTTGCAATTCATGGTAATCACATATATTTTGTCTTTAATTTTATATAAAAATAGTTGACAATATATAAAATCTGAAGATATTTTCAATCGATGATTACATATTTTCTTTTTGTGATTCAAGGAGTAGAACCATTTCCAGGGACTGGAGAATGACTCATGTTGGTCAATCTAAAAGATAGGTGTACGTCTTTGCTTCGGTCTCTCAATTTTGGTCTTTTCCGTAGAAAAAATATGAGATGTCATTTTAGTGGACCAACTATGCAACTAAGATTGCACATGAACCATCAATCATAGCATGCATGAGAAGTTGAGGAGTTTGTACCATGGGGATGCGTGGCCATTTTTTTCCATTTTGAAAAAAAAAAAATGCCTATTTCCTTATAATTCTCAACATCACTTAAAAAAGTGCAGGGATCTTAATTATCACTTAGAGATAATCTCAATCTCTCATGTGGTTGGCTTGGGATCTTAATTATCACTTAGAGAGAATCTCGATCTCTCATGTGGATGGCTTGATTCATTTATAAGAAGTTATGGAAACAGTGACTCATGGGGGAGTTAAACCTTAGTTGCAACTTGCAATCAGTCTTTTCAGGCATCTCATGGTCCAGTCGAGCAAGCCTTGAATTACATCACGACTCAAGATGAGAATCCACAATTGCATCTTGCCCATCAAAGAGCAGGTAGGAGTAAGCTTCAAATTTGCCCCCACATATGTTGATTTTTATTTTTCGTTGATAAGGACGGTTGGAGTCATCCTACTAAATTTATACGCAGCTTCTATAAAATGAAAGACCGGTGATTTCACGGGCAATTGCAGTGGGTGCCGAGTACTTCCAATTGCTTCTAATTTGAATCTATTCAATTCCTGAAACCACCCACCCACACACCACCCCCCCCCCCCAAAAAAAAAAAAAAGATAAAAGAAAATTCTTGCTACTCCTTTATAGTGTATTTGGAAAGAGAAATTAGCATATTTATATGATAAGAACATTGTGGCCTCAAACAGCAAGAGATACCATAAAATCAACAATCACAACATGAATTGAGTATTAGTATCAGTTTTATATACTCACTGCCAAAACTTAAAACAAATTAGGTTTCCAGCATAACGAGAAATGTGAACTATTTATGTATGCAAAATACTAAATCTGCTGGTAGCCCACTGTAATTAGAAATCAAATTGCATCTTCACTCTCCACACGTTTCTGTAATAAAAGGACTCTAAACTAGTTATGTTGTTTTTCCCTCTCTGTCTTGTTTCATAATGAGATTAGCTAGGACAAGAGATATATACTCAATACACATCTTACACCACAAATTTAGGATGATTAAGAGATCAACAGCAGCAGTTTGAATTGCCTCTTGCTTGAACTACCTCTCACTACATAAATCCTGTTATTCCACACTAATACCAAGACTTAATTCCTGAGAAAACCTTTCTCTCTTTTCTGCTAAGTACAATATTCAAGAAGATCCTGCAATTACATTAATAGCAGAATCCTAAATGCCAAGGTGACAAAAAAATGGCTTTTCCAAACTACCTATGAACATAAATCACAGGAAGGCCCAGCCTTTTTCCATATTGTAGAGCAAGCCAACCAGTAAAAGATACATATGCCACAAACAAGCACGCTTCAATCGGTTTGCACTAACTGTGCAAGGTAGTGTCCTGGTTGGACGCGACCAATGCCGAGATTTGAACTGTTGAAAGAGTGATGAAACTCATTGATATTAAGGAGGTTGAAAAACCAGTAACCACCCCGACAATTGTTTCCCATTTCCAATATTTAGCTCTGATCTTGCTGGCTAATATGATCTTTAATGCCAGCCAAAATTCAGATATTGTATTCTAGAAGTTCAATAACAACTGATCTGTAAGCAGATAAGATAGTAATCTCAATTGCAATTTGACTTCAGAAAAAGAACAAATTACAGCACAATTAGATGTACATGGTATATGGCAATGTTGGCTTGTGATGATTCTTGGGACTGAGTTCTGTATTAATGACCATTGATTAGCATATTGAGATTAGCATGCAACTCAGATGAAAAACAGTCATCGGTCACTTCAAACAGAGCACAAGAATATACTTCAAAATAGTTGCAAAGGCCGGACCAAGACCACAAAAGTGAACTGATTTCAGATGTGCCAAGATCCTTCATATTATAGATAGACACTGAACCAAACAGAATAAAATCGTTGTAATCTGACCATTATAAACTATGTGATTAATTCAGTATTTTAAAAGTCCAATTGGACTGGCCAGTCCTACTAGTTGGCCAAGGGCAGAGATCCAGTCTACACCACCAATCCATGAGTGGTTGAAATCAGAGTGTTGACCTGATTCAACTTAGGCAGCCCCTGCTTGGCAGTTTGCTGAGAGACCACACTCCACTTTGTTACAAGAACAGACAAGAGACATACATTTCATGCCACACACAACACAAGCCCAGGTAATAAATGCAAACTGCAGAGCTACAGGTGGTTCAAACTACTGATCAGTGGATCATGCATACTTGCTTCCAAAACTTTCATCCACCAAGCCAAACTCCCATGTGGTCCTAACTTAAAGAATAACAGAATATTAAAATCGGTAGTACCAAGAACCATCTAAACGACCATGACGCAAGCCAGTCAGGGTCTGGTTTTAAAATCGGGTTTATTTTCAGTGCACCGGAACTACCAACCCTGTTGCTGTAACATTCCTCATACAGAACAAGGAAAAGAGGCTAGAAAGGAATCAAGTACTCACAATATATAGTATCTCCACATCATCTCCATTGCAGATGGATCTTTGGCTTGGCAACTAAAGAAGTCATCGTGATAGATGCTTACTTTGGAATTGCTAGATGTATACCAGCAGTCATAAGTATTATTCACCTAAAACCAGTGTGAGAACAAGTCACGAAGTCGTGCATTCAAAAAACATATACAAAAGGAACCATAGCAATCCCGATGAAATAAACCTAATATTCAGGGTGATTGCAAAAACCTACAAATAGTGGTTTGGATTTAGCTGATAGCATACAAGTTGAAAAGGTGCATTTCTTACCTCAAATTTATCTTTGGTCAACCAAGCAACACCAAAACCAGGTCTGCAATTAGCAGGAAGGGCCTCATTTGGGGCCTCTGCAAGTGCTAGTCGAGTCTGCCCTGATAAATGATCCTTATATTCTACCTGCAACTATAAGAAGGGGCAAAACAGTAAATTCAATTCGGCCGTCAGTAAATGTGGTAGCTTTCTTTTCCTATGACTGCTCTCGCCATTCTTTTACCTCTTCTGAGTTAAAGTAAGATACTTAGCCTGATAAAAGCATCTAATCTCTAACTACCTATGGAACACAATCAATTAATGACTACAAATAAAAGTTTGTACACACAGAAGAAACACACAAATGCACCAATTTCAATGAATGCCTGAATTGGAAGGAGCATAACAAGGTACTTACTAAAGCCAAGAAGAAGCAACATTTGCTATCTGATTTAATTCTGAACTATACAAACCAAAACTCCCAAAGTAAAGATTTAAACACAACCCCAACGTATGTTCAATCTTAAAATGACATCAAAAGGATCAAATATGAACTGCGTACTTGTTTGAATAAGAAGACTGAAAAAGAGAAACAAATCGGCAAACTATGTCTGAGGCTTTTGCCAATTTTATCGACCATATGTTTCGATCAAGTTGACCTGGTTCATTTTCACTATGATAACAAGTCTCTTTCTAGAAGTAAGATTGGTCGAACTAGGCAATCGGTAAATTAAGTGTCTCTAGAAATATCATGGGAAACCAAATTATCAAATCCATTCAAGGTACGATTTATCAAATCCGATTTATCTCGGACGAGCTGAAAACAATCTTCGCGTTATAATTCAACAGCCCAAGCTCGCAAACTTTAGACGACCTTATATGCGCACCTGCAAGAAAAAATTCGCATACGACACTCGAGCGCATAACACGACCGACAGTACGAAAACGCAACTCGCTGCGTTTCATTGATCAAACGAGTCATCACATACTACATCCTGTCCATTTCTCATCATTAGCTAGCAGCTGAAGTAGCACAAAACGGCCAAGAAGGTAACGATCCACAACTTAGCTCAGCCAACTCGAACGGTGAAGACCCGAAAGCATGAGCAATCGTTCAACGGAACTTACTGCTGGAGACGATTTTGCACTGAGCAGGCAGCGACATAGGGCTGGGGATCGAGAAGTTACTGACGAGGAGGGCGACGACCCTGATCAAGAACGACGAGGAGAAGAAGAAGACGACGGGGAAAAGAAGAGCCAGGAACAATCGGAGCAGTACGGCGAGATTCCCGCTCTCGCCCATCGCCCCGTGATGAGGCGGAGGGATCCATAGCTCCCGACGCCTTATCCGGACGGCCGATATCAGGACACTACGCGCAGCGGAGAAGCATGGGGCGAGGAAACACCGAGGCCCTCTCCGCGTCGGGCCGACAGGTTCCGGAGGTAGCGATCGGAGGGAAAGTCTCCGGCCGCTGTGAAACCGAGGGTTTTCCATTCATTATCACAATGATACGTAATAGAGGATCTCAAAAGTCATAATAACAAACGAGCCCATAAAATTCCAAAACAATCCAAAAATCTAAGATCAATGCATATCATTAGTGCATGGTTGGCATAAATGTCAGGATCCCATGTGAATCATAATCCACCGAAAGGACTGGTCTTTCTGAATTCTTATACATCATATACCATTTCCTTAGTAATTTCTACTTCTAGATACAACTTTGTGACTTCGGACTCAATATATCACTCACGTCATTAATAATATTTAAATTTCACAAAAATAAATTGAAAGAAAAGGTATATTCTGAATTATTATACACCATTAACTATTTCCTCAATAATTCCTACTTCTAGATACAAATTTGTGAGTTCAGATTCAATCTATCTCAATCATGTCATTAGTTGGTACAAATAAAACCCTTTTATCTCTCCTCTTCGTACTTATTTGTTATCATTCTTGTTAAAAGAACTGAAAATTGTTGAATGATCCTTTTTTTTTTCATCACTCCAATCACCAACCTTGTCCCGCACTTCACAAGCGTGGGATGAGGATGGAGATGGGGACTTCCATGGCCCCCGCTCGCTACTCTACTTATTCCAATATAATTCTTTTATTATGTTCAATTGTAAAAAGTTCCGTTGAAATCATTATTTTATTAGATTTCATGTTTACACTTGTACTCATTTAACTAAATCACTCATCAAATTATATGCTCTTTAAGCTAACAATTTTTCATTTAACTTAAGGAAATCTCTATGAAAATATCTTTCGGTAGGATACCGCATTAGATTAAAAAAAATTGTTTCCAAAGCTCGCTTAAATTGCAAGCTAATATCTAAAAGAGTATTGGAAGTGGCAATTTCTAGGAGACTTGAACACCAATGCAAATTTTTCAACAAAAACATGAACTTGATATGACTTAAATGAAATTGACATGGGATGACACATTTTCCCTCACTTTTTTATGAGAAACACTCTGTAATTAATTACATCCGAACATTTGCCTTCCAGCACAAAATGACATAAATAACCCAAATGAGTATCCTGACATGATATAAATATCTAATCCTATGTTGTTAAGTTATACATCAAATTGTTGAGAATATCTCTCAAATTTGAGCTCAGAAATGAAACAAGATCCAAGAAGAAATTTCAAATCCAAATAGTACGGTCAAATAAGGAAAAAATTATTGAATCAAACGAAGGCGCTTTCTACCTATGAACCATGAAGATTTTTACACTAATCTACATGATTTCCATGGACGACAAAACTTTCTGTGGTCATCCTCAACCAGGTATAATAATTGGCTTCTCATTAGTATCCACTCATCTCAATTACGTCTCTAAATCGTATTATCTATAGGCTTTTGAAAAAATGGATAGATAAACCAAGTCCCGCGTTAGATTTTCTATATCCGTGAGTCATTTGGCAAGTAATATTCCAACAAAACATTATGACATTGCTAATGTATATATATGGACAGAGATGCTCTCTTGAAACCTAAAGAACTAACTTTCATGAGCAAGAAAACAGCATCTCATAGTAATTTACTGAAACATGCAAATAAACATAGTTTAGAATATTCATACATGAATGTATGACCGTTCTCAACAAACTACTTAAACACGGAGCATTGAGTATCTAGCTATAAATTTTATAGTCTGCTAGAGATTTCCTTACCTAATCCATCCTTTTGCCATTCTTTTGGAGCAGCACAAGAACCACCTACTCTTCTTGTCAATGATCAAGTTCCCTAGCACAACACCAACCAAAAACCCAACTCCAGCACTAGCCAACATGATTTTCAAATCCAAGTCGAATAGAGACTCCTCTTCATTATCTACTGTGAAAGATGGCGGCAATGGAGGGTTATCAGCATTTGTGCATTTATTTGGCAGAGGACTTCCACACAAACCCTCATTCATCACAAATGAATTGCTCCCAAATGTGTCGAATTGAGTTCCACGTGGTATTGGTCCCGATAGTCGATTGTGAGAGACATTGAAAACTGCAAGAAATGTGAGGCTAGCTAGTTGTTGAGGAATCTCTCCCACAAGATTGTTCAGAGAAAGATCTAGTGATTCGAGCACTATCAGGTTTGCCAAGGAAGGAGGGATGCCACTGGTGAGGGAGTTGTTTGAAAGGTTGAGCATACGAAGAGACTTTAGATCTCCAATGAGCTCAGGAATGAAACCTTCAAACTTGTTGTTGGAGAGGTCAATTGCTACAAGGGTATCTAGAATCTTCACATAATCCATTTTAATGCCCTTATTCATCAATGTCATCGCATAAGTCATCTCACTTCCATCGAATGTGGAAATAGAAAAATCAATCAATTGATGAATACTCATATCTGCCAAGTTCTCTTGACCACCGATAACCTTCATGGCAAGGCAACTCTGTAACAACTTGGAAGGAAGTTTACCATTGAAGCTGTTGTTGGAAAGATCAAGGATGTGTAAACTGGTGAAGTTAAGTTGGTTTAGATGACCTTCTATGGGACCATAGAAATTATTGGACTACAAGTCAATAACTTTTAGGTAGGCCAATTTCGACAACCAAAATGGGAATGTACCATTAATTTGGTTGCCACCAAGATTAAAAAACTCCAGCATTTCGCAATTTCCTAAGGATTTTGGAATAGTCCCTCTTAGTTGGTTTTCTCTAAGGTCAATCATCCTCAATTGACAATCATCTTGGTAAACACGAGGAATCATGCCATCGAACTTGTTTCTCACGAGGTTCAAAAAAATCAAAGGACCAATGCTCCCCAAACAAGGAGGAAGTGTGCCATTCAGAGTGTTGTTGGAAAAATCGAGCATGGTGAGAGAGCTCCTTTCACAAATGGATGTTGGAATATCCCCAAATAGAACATTATTGGAGATGTTGTACAGTTTAACCAAGGGAGGTGGGACGGGGAGGGTTGTTTCTAGCAAGTTAGAACTAATGTCGAAATACCTCAAGTTTGGCAAAGGAAGATCAATCTGGTTGTTTTCAAAGTCGGTTAAAAGATTGTGAGAAAGATCTACATACTCGAGAGATTCTTTACTATTGTTCCACATCCATCTATGAATGTTCCCTCGAATTTTGTTGTGTGATAAGTTTAACGACAACAATTTGCTTAAGTGGCCTATAAACTATGGGAACTTAGTCAAGTTGCATGAATTCAAGTCTAAGTAGGCGAGCTTCGATGTAGTGGCATTGACGAATGTCCTGATGAATAATATATTGTTTGAGGACAAATCTAAAGTTGTCAAGTTCTTGAGTGTGAATAGATCATTTAGATCGAGAACGCCATTAAGATTAAGCGACTCCAAGTAAAGCACTTCGAGATGCTTCAGATTCCGCAATGTGCCCAGAATATCACCGTGCAAATCATTGTGAGAAAGGTCAAGATAAGTCAACTGCTTCAGGTTCTCAAATGGAGATGGAAATCCACTACTTAACCAATTCCCTTGAATTCTATTGTGTTGTAGGGATAACTCCTTCAATTCGCTCAAGTAGCTTATGTCACGCCCCGATCCTCGAGCACGCACACATCCTTCTCACTTGGTCGATTTTATAATGCGATATCCCAGGACTATGTATCGCCAACCCTTTTATTTAGTAAGCACATGCGGAAGCAGTTAAAATCCCCATACAACAAAACGATGGGATAGAAAAGCAGGGCCATATCTTTCATATTGAAGTTTATAACCAAACTTTTATACAAAACACAAACCAGAGCACTTCGCAACTTTTAATCTAAACTCTATTCACATCAAAAAGGAGATCTCAAAAGAAGATAAACTCTCAGTCCATCCGGGCCATACTCAAGATCTCTCTCTCTGGGTTATCTTCTTCTTCGAAAATTCTTCTCCTCAGGTTTCACCCCAGAGTTCTCATTCTCAAACTCTTCCTCCTCAGCTCCTCAGCGGGAACCTGAAATGTTTTCCCGAAACTGGGATGAGACTACGTCTTAGCGAGTTCTACCCCACTAAGCCCGATTAGTAAACCATTATACTATAGGCTGCCTAAATACACACAGAGCAGAGGACTTACCTTGGCCTCAGATTCCACCTGCATATTAGCACAGTTCAATAGGCACCCAAGCAATCACATCACAGATCGATATCTCAATCAATCGACCTAGTCGATCACATGCCAACAAGACCACTCACGGTCATTTCCATTCAATAAATCATTTCACAACATCAGATCAAAGCAAAGATCAATCGACTTAGTCGATTACATGTCAGTTGGACCATTTCTAGGTCATCTCACTCCACACCATATAATCCCTAATAGTACACTCAATCACAGAGCTACGGTAATACTCTCAGGCGTCTATTCGCCAAGGTGATGTACAATAAACACTTTATGTGCATACTCTTAGGCATTCCACTTTCCTTCAGCCACATAGGCACGATACTCGGCACATAGAAATACAACCACGCGGGCATAATTTACGCCACATAGGCACGATCTACGCCACACAGGCATGATCAACTATTGCCACACAGGCATGATCATCTATCGCCACACAGGCAAGATCAATTATCGCCACACAGGCATGATCATCTATCGCCACACAGGCAAGATCATCTATCTCCACACAGGCATGATCATCTATCGCCACACAGGCAATATCAATTATCGCCACATAGGCATGATCAATATTCAATAGTTTATGTGCATTCTCTAAGGCATCCTACATGCCAAAGCGATGTAATAATCGCCGAGCCACATCACACAGCATTTCTCCTCATCTTTTATCATCATTGATAAAATATCGTGCGTAGGTACACGATTGGCCTTAGCCAAAATATAATGATTTCAATTCCACAAATCCCACCATTAATTGCGTCCATCAAAACACTTTTTGTGCTATCAACCAACGCCTAGTTATCTTCCAATTAATTATCCAAATTAATTAACCTAGGAAAATAATCTTGTAATGAAAATTAATTCACTTTAGCACAAAATAGAGCTCAATTAAATAAATGGACCGCGCCACGAAGATCAGCACGAAATTTCGGTCGTCGGCCATCAAATTCTTAATTTCCGAAAAATACTTAATTAATTAATTAATTTCGAAAATTAATTAATAATTATTAAAAATTCCATTTAGCTCAAAATAAAGCCAATTTAAATAAACGAGCTGCACCATGATCATCAGCATAATATTCCCGTCACTGACCATCTCAACCTTAATTTCCGAAAAATAAATAATTAAATAATTAATTTCGAAAATCAAACAATTAACATTAAAAATTCAATTTAGCTCAAAATAAACCCGATTAAATAAACGGACTTCACCACAGTCATCAGCATAATATTCCGGTCACTGGCCAGCCCACTTGAATTTTCGGAAAATAAATAATTATTTAATTTAATTCCGAAAATTAATATTTAAATACTAAAAATTCCACTTAGGCCCGAATTGCCAAATTGAAGCCTGATTAGGGGTCGGAAAAATTCCGAGACACTTTCGATAATTAGTAGATCACGTCTACTTGCTAATTGCATAATCAATTTATCTAAATCGCATCACAATTGACTAATACTTACTAATTTATTCTAATCTAACAACCTAAATATAATTAATTAAAACTAAACCAAACTTAAGCATAATTAGTCAACTAATCTAGGATTAGTGAGATTACTCACCAAATCGCGCGCAAATTGGATCAATCCGACGGGAGCGACGCGAGGAACAACAAACTCCAAAGCGGGCCTTGGGTTCGAGGCCCGAAAACGACCCAAAACGGCCTTGAACAGGGCTGGAAACCCACTTTTCCAGCCACTGTTCTTGGCTGGACGATGCTCGTCTGGCAGCTAGGGCGGCGAGAGGAGGCTGGCGAAGAGCAAGGGGGACGCCGGGGAAGTCCGGCGGGGTTGAACGGCGGCCGGAGGTGGCCGGACAGGGCTGGAAAAAGGCTGGGCAGCAGCTGGGTCGCACGGGGAAACGCCTGGCGCGAGGGACGGGGCTGGTGGGGCATGACGACGAGCGGCGCGTGCACGGGCGCGGGCGCGGGCGTGCGATGCAGCGGCGGGATGAGCGATGACGGAGTAGACGGCGAGCTGCGGCTTTTGGTTCAGTTTGCTTCTTCGAACGCATGGGGAGGAAGAAGAAGAAAAAGAAAGAGAGAGAGAGAGAGAGAGAGAGAGAGAGAGAGAGAGAGAGGGGGATAGGTATTGACCGGTCAAAGAGGGAAAAGAAAGAGAGAGAGAGGGCAGGCGGTGGGGGTTCGCATGAGGGGGAAAGGAAGAGGGGAGAGAAGAGAGAGAGAAAAGAGAAAAGAAAGAAAAAGAGAGAAAATGGAGAGAGAGAGAGAGAGAGAAAGGAAATGCTTAATATCATTATTCATATTTTCCTTTTCTCTTCCCCTTTTTCTTTATATTTTCTCTTGGTCTTCAATTAATCCTTCGATAATTTCTTTATTGAAATTTTGAACTCGTCAATAATTTGACGGGCGATGAGACAGTCCTAAAATTGAATTGTGACACACTTGAATATTCGATTCCCAAAACTGAATTAAATTTCATGATTAAAATCGACCGGACGCGATTTTAGTCCAATCCAACCAATTAGGTAGCTTTTAGGGATTTTACCGAGGTTATATCCTTTAACGGCTTCACCCAATAGGTTAGCTAACTCGTGAGTGATCAGCTCAGAGAAAAAGGACCATAGGCACGCCGACGATATGCACATTTCACTTCATCGAAAAGGGGTCGAATTTCAGGATGTCATAACTTATAAACCGTGGGAACTCGGTCAAGTTGCATGAACCCAAGTACAAGGAGGCGAGCTTTGATGTAGTGGCATTGATGAATGACTTGGTGAAAGATATGTTGTTGTTGGACAAATATAAGCTTCTCAGGTTCTTGAGTGTGAATAGATCATTCACATCGAGAATGCCATTGAGGTTAAGCGACTTCAGAGAAAGCTCTTCAAGATCCTTTAGATTCCGTAATGCGCCCATAATATCACCGTGCAAATCGTTGCCAGAAAGGTCAAGACGAGTCAACTACTTCACGTTCTCAAATGAAGATGGAAATCCACCGCTTAACCAATTATCTACCAAACAGAAAGAAAGAAAAAAAAGACACAAGACAAATGAGCGTTAGTTACCCCATCAATTTTAATTTCCTTTTTCTCTTTGGCTAAATAATCTCCTCACCTGAAAATATTAGGTCCAAGTCATTATGCACTAGCCCCACTCAGACAAATAGGCATTGGAGGGGTCCACTGTCAAAAATTGGAAAGTCTCTCTCCCTCTCCTCTCTGCACCGATCTTTCAAGCTCCACTACTGCTCGCTCCCTCCCGGACCACCACCAAAACCCCTGCCGCAACGGCCACAAGAAAAACTAGAGACGGGGACTTCCTCCTCCACCTCGTGGCCTACCTCGACAATACTCTCAAGATCTCTAGGTACGCCACAAAGATCATCCTATCCTCCTCCCTCTTGTCCAAAACCCTACCCCTCCATTGCCGCCTCAGGAGCTTCAAGTCCAACGTCGGCTTGAGCCGAAAGGCCTTCCGGATAGGCTAGTTGTCGAGGACGTGAATGCTCTTCGGGCCTCGCACCTCGACTCTGGGCAGGATCTGATTCTCTCCCCCATCGCCTATGGTGGCGAGGAGACATACTACGTCATCAAGTAGTTCTTCTGATTGGTGAAATTGGGTGTCATCAATGGCCATTACTTGCATGTTCGATCAGCGCGTAGGCTGAGCTCTTCAGGTACAGTGGGAGCGTCAATATGAAAATTAGGGATTTGAGGAGGTTGCGGGAGGACGAGATGCACGTCAATTCAACCACCAAGATCACGACATCCAGGGGAATTAATTGGGGAAGTTTTATTTTTTTTTTTTCTTTCGGTCAAAAAATTGAGGTAGTTGAGGGAGAAGTTGATGAAGAAGTTGTTTGTGGCTCAGGACCTGGTTGAACTTGCCGAGCTAGAAGGCCTTCCGGCTCAGGCCCTTGTCGGAATTGAAGCTCTTGAGGCGGCAATGGTAGTTTTTCTCGTGGCTATTTCAGCGGGGGTTTTGGTCATGGTCGGGGTGGCAGCAAGCAGCGATGGAGCTCGAGAGATTGAGTTCCATGGAGTTGTAGATGGAGGAGGAAAGAGATCCATCCGAACCGGGAAAGAGATAATTATGATGGTGGGCCCCCATAATGCCACTTTTCGTCCATTGAGTGGGCTAGAGCATAGATGACATGATGTCACAATTGCGCTTAATATAACCAAAAAGAAACTATTACCTGAAATGTCTAAGACGGTGAGTTTTGTCAAGTTGACCACCCACTCCAAAGAATCACTACTTAAGTTATTGTAAGAGAGCCATAGCACTGATAGCTGGGTTAGATTAGCAAAGGAAATAGGGATTTGACCTTGCAAGTTATTTCTGTAAAGGTCCCGTGTAGTGAGATGAGAAAAATTACCCATTGAAGAGGGAAGCGATCCTGAGAAATAGCAATACAAGGCTTCTAACTCATTCAAGAGACTAAGATTTCCAATTGAAGTGGGTATTTCTCCCAAGAAGTTGGTCCCGGAAAGGTCTAAGGATTTCAATGGAGAACCCCAATGCAGTTTGGGAAAAAACCCAGAAAGGTTGGAATTGCCAAAAACGGAAAGGACTTCCAAGTTTGGCAGCTGAAAAATGCTAACTGGAAAGTTTCTGCTCAATCCACAATAGTCTAGCCTGAGCAATGTCAAGGAAGAGAAATTCGCTAGAATAGGTGGCAAAGGTGATAACAAGCTTACCAAAGAAAGATCAAGTTCTTTTAGCATGGTCAAGTTATGAACGAAGCCGCCCATGTTGGGCATACGAAGTGTCTCATTCCAATAAGTTGATAAAACGAGAGAAACTAACTTGGAGAGTTGTGAGATATCGCCGGGGATTTCACCGGAAAATTCAGAGTGGGAGAGATTAAGGTATTATAACTTTGAAAGATTGACGAAGCCGTACGGAATTGAGGAGAAGTTGAAGCTGTTGAAAGCGAGATTGAGCGACTCCATGTGAACGAGTCAAAAGAGAGTGGTGTTAGGACTCATCGTGACTGAGAGACAACTACTACTTAGGTTGAGGGCAATCACTCGGCCGGTGACTTCATCACATTCGACGCCGTCCCATGAACAACAATCTCCACTTCCATCCAATGACCAGGAATGGACCTTTGGATAAATGCATCACCAATCTATCATGTTGAATCTGAAACTTCTCTTGAATTCCATCAAGGCAGAGCTCTCGTCCGCATGACAAAGTACCTCAGCAAACCTAGTACCAAAGAGAGAAAGCAAGAATATCCAAGTAAGCAGCAGATATAATGATAAGGCTGCCATATTTTCTGCTTTTGTTTATGTTCTTTTGGTTACTGAAGTGAGTTTTCGAGGAAGAGTGCGACATAGAAGGTTTTTATAGGCAACAATAGTTGGTTCTGGCAATGGAATTATCTTGCTACTTGGCCATTCATAGTGCTTGACCTCAGAACTTTAAATGATTTTACGTATGCCTTCTGTATGGGTTTGAAAACCGTAGGATCTTAGACGTATAAACATTTCTTTTATTAGATAGGGCACGAGCGCAGTGGGTTGGCATTCTCCTTTTATCGATATTTCTCTGTCATACTTTTAATATAGAATCCATCCGTTTCTTTTGGTGTCATATTGGAAATTGGCAACAAGCTCTTATGTAAATTGTTCATGTCGTTTGACTTGACTCATAGCTTTATGGCTAAATTTCAAGTACAGATGTTGATAAAGTTGTTTGTTCAACAACATGGGTTGCTTGTGCAGACTTCCATCAATAAGCCATTTATAGGTGGGCTCATGTGTCTCTCTAATTTTAAACTCACCTATACATCTGTTTTAAGTATGAAATGAGAAACACCCAATTTAACATAAAAGTATCGAAAAAAAATATCAACACAAACAAAACATAAAAAGATGAAAGATCAAATTATATTATTGACATAGATGGATGTGCACTCAGAATAATCAAATAAAGACTTTGAAATAAGTGCGTACTGCACCTTTATTAGATCAAAGCAGGGCATGGAAAGAAAAAAAAAAGTCGTATGTGCGCATGTGCACGAATGAACAGAAACAGAGAGAGTTATGTGCGTGTGCATGTATGTGAACAAAATATATATGAGCCATGATTAAATTTCTTATCAACCTAATGTATTTTTGCTATCTATAATCCATATTGTTTTTGAATTAACTTTCCTGCAAAAGGTTGGCTTAGTTTTATTTTTATGCTGCATTAGTGTTATCTGTGTTCATCTTTTCATTTCGTAAACCTTTCTATTTGATTCAAATTTATAGAAAGAGCAGATACGGCTCTATAAGGGGGCAACATGAAGACATTAATTTTATGGAAAAATCTTAAGTCGTACACCTCATTCAAGACTGCAACACTAAACTGAGGGCTACGAAGAGGGTAAAAGCTTGCTATTCTTCAAGCTTTCATTAGCCATTATTAAGAGACATTAGACAGTGAAAGAAATCATAGTAAAAACAGTACATTAATTTTAGACCCATGAAGATATGCAAAAAGTTCTTGATGGTGGACATTGGCTCTTTTCTGGCCACTTGGTTAATTTTAAACAATGGATTCCTAATACCCCTTTACACTGTTATGATTTCTCAACCTGTGACTTTTCGGTACAAGTCATTGGATTACCCCTTGAATGGTCTTCAGAACGCATGCTAAGAAAAGCTGTCCAGCACCTTGGCGAGATTAAAGATGTGAAAATGGATTCAAAGGATGGCTATCTATCTAAGACAGGTAGAGTTCGTGTCCAACTCAATGTGAATGCACCTTTAATCACAGGAAAACTAATACGAATTCAGGGCAAACCTTTTTGGCTGGATTTTCGATATGAACGGCTGTCTCATTTCTGCTTTTCCTGGGGCAAACTTGGCCATTATGCGATGTATTGTAAAGATGTTCCCTACACTGAAGATAAACATGAGGGACGAGAAAAGATGGCCTATGGACCATGGCTCCGAGCCGAAGTTAAACTGCATAGTCCTTACTGGAAACTCTTTTATGACTCACCAAATTCTTCAGAGCATACAGAAGAAATTATTCCTGAAACTCCCCCTACAAGGGTAACTACAGCTCAATTAATGCCTCCTCCATCTATGATTATGGACGAAAATTCAAACAGGGAGTTCGAAGATTACCGTACTAAGTCTGCTGTACCTTCAGCATCAATTCAACTACCATTGGTTATGCACAGTACAACCCTTGTAGCTGCTGACCAAAAGCTAAAGGGTGTTCAATCCTCACCTATGGACAGCAAAACATTCAGGAAGCAAATTAATCCTCGGTCGAAACCCCTTCTTGGATCGGCCAAAAAACAGAGAAGATACAGTCCATATGAATCTAAGAGTGTTATCATTGATGAACTTTCTGACCTCAATTTACGGGATGCACCTATTTTCCTAGCAAAGGAGACCGAAGATTGGGCCCTGGTGGCTGGCCCTAAATAGCCACCTATTCACAAATGAAACTCATCTGTTGGAACTGTCAGGGTTTGGGCAATCCCCTGACAGTTTGAGCCCTACGGGTCATGATGACCGTAGAAAAGCCCGACATAATACTTCTTATGGAAACTAAAAATTCTGCAGCAAAGCTAAAGCAAGTGCAACAAATTCTAACCTTTTCTCATTCTTATATAGTTGATCCAGTTGGTCTGGCGGGCGGCTTAGCCGCATTCTGGAATGATCCCATATCTTTAAAGGTGCTCACAACTACACAATATTCGTTAAACATGACTTGTGAGTTAGGCCAGCAAAGAAGGACAATTCGCATTACCTTTCTTCATGCTCCTACTAACTTTCAACAACGCTAGGTGGTATGGGATGATCTTCGACACATTCACTCCCAAAATACCTTGCCTTGGCTTTGTGCTGGTGACTTTAATGATGTCCTCTACCCTTAGGAGAAGATTGGTAAACGACCTGCCTTGCTACAACGAATGCAATCATTTTGAACTATGTTTGATGATTGTGCTTTCACTGAATTAGAGGGCAAAGGTTGTAAATTTACCTGGTTAAATAATCGAGATGGAGAGGAGCTGGTCAAAGCAAAACTGGATCGGATGGTATGCTCAACGAACTGGCGTTTAATGTTCCCTGCAGCAGAAGTTATTGCTCTTCCACTAGTGGGTTCTGACCACTATCCCCTTGTGCTTAATACATCACCAGTTCTTCATAAAGTGAGTAGATCCTTTGTCTTTGAAGCCTTATAGAATGAAGACCCTGAATGCAGCCAAATTATTTCAAAAGCATGGAACTCAGCTGACTCACAACATGTTGATTTTACTCGGAATGTCAGGAATGTGACAGCAGCCCTTCATAGATGGAGCCGTCGTAAATTCTCCAATGGTCAACAGCAACTTGTGATCCTGCAGGACAAATTAAAACATCTTATCAATCAGACTACTCCAGTTTACAAGAAACAGGTATCACTTTTGAAAGACGAAATAAGACAAGTCTGGCAAAGAGAGGAACAATATTGGGCCTTACATTCTAGAATTAAATGGCTCAAATGGGGAGATAAGAATACTCGTTTATTTCATGCATCAACTATTTAGCGTCGACAACGGAATCGTATTACCATATTACAAGATGAAAATCAGCAGTGGATACGCAACATACCAGCCCTTCAGAATATGACTCTCTCCTATTTTTCCAGACTCTATACTTCAGAGGGTTCTCGTAACTACCTCCTGCTTCTCGACCAATGCAGGACAGTTGTTACACCAGAGATGAACCATCAGCTGACAATTGCTCTTGTTGAGAAATATTGTGAGTAATAAGGGTAAAATAGTAACTTAGTTATGAGTAGGGTTAAGCACACATATATATATTTGTAACCCTTCTCTTTCTTTTAATTAATTAGAATACAATTATCATTTACATGGTATCAGAGCCGCTCTTTTAAAAAAACAAAAGAAAAAAACCCTAGCAACCTACGACGTTGGAGACCACTGTTCCGTCACCGGAAAAGGCCGCGCCTCCGGCCGGCAACCTACAACGTTGATCAGCGCCGGACACCATCGAAGAGCAGCGTCACCACCGATCGGAGGCTCTCCGATCTCGTCGCCTCACGTGGCTCGTGCGAAGGGAATTGAGGCCCTATCTGTGCGCGTGAAGATCTATGGAGTATTGATCGGATTGGGCTGAGTTTCGGAGGAAGCTGGGCGCTGCCCACATTAGTTTCCTTCACAAGGAGCGCGAATTCCTTCCCTTCTCACGGATTTGATTGAAGGGGGAGGTCATGTAAACAACAATTGGAGGTTACGTATAAAGTTTCGTTTTGTCTGGACGTGTAATTGCAAACTTTTCTTTCGTTTTCATGCTCCAAGTTAGGTGCTACTGAGATTTCTTTAAAAAAAAAAAAAACATATATCTCCTTGAATGGGCTTGGAATCTGCACGAAACCAGCGGTGTTGTTGAGCTGGTTGATTCTAGATTATCGGAGTTCAATGAAGAAGAGGCAATACGCATGGTTGCAATAGCGCTCGTGTGCACTCAAACGTCGCCAGCACTAAGACCCCCAATGTCCCGTGTGGTGGCAATGTTCTCTGGAGATACTGAAGTGGCGACCGTGTCCACGAGGCTAGGATTCTCAAGGATTGGCGCGCAGGAGAAGCTGTAGGAGCACCCAATTGATCCCCCCACGATCTTGAAGTCATTCTTTCTTCTGGGGAAGTGATTCTGAAGCAATCTCGTTCTCTCGGATGATGCTGAAGTCGTCCTTTCTCCTGTGTGAAAGCTAGATATCCTAACTAGTGGACATGATAGGATGCTTTCTCTTATATTAATTATTAATATTAAAAATTTTGTGCCGGATGTGAGATGCTGGAAAGGCTTCTAGAAATGGCGAATGATGGGATATTTTCTGGTGGTGGACGGTAACCTACTTTATTGCAAAATTTTAGAAGTGACCATTGTGGAGAATAGAGTTGCTGTTTGCACTTGACAGTGATTTGCATTGAATCAATAGAGATATTGTGAATAAGTATACTGGTGCTTTAGTGATTTGTATGGTGATTCGATTGAAGCCTTTCTCGTTGGAACTTTTGTGTATTTGATTGAATTATTGGAATTCGGTATTGGCAATTGTGAAGTTCATTTATTGGGCTCAATCATTCTTTATTCACTAATGGCAACCAATGGATCGACTTCCGGATCTCCTTTTGGTCACTTTCAATTAACATCTGTCAAGTTAGATGGAACTAATTATCCATCTTGGTCTAAAGCGGTCGAGGTCTATCTTACTGCCATTAGACAACTGGACTATCTCACGTCTACAATACCGTCTGACATGAGTAAAGCTGCTGATTGGATTGCTGGAGATGCGATGATTCGGACCCTATTGTGGAATAGCATAGACCCTAAGGTCAGTCCTCACTTTATTCAATGCGATTCTGCTAAAGCAATTTGGGATAAGTGTGCATTATTCTATTCGGGGCAAAATAATATGATGCGAGTATGTGACACGTGGGAAAAGTTATTTGATATTCAACGTGGAGATCAATCATTGTCTGATCATTATGCTCGATTCACCACTCTCTGTCAACGATTGGATACTTATCTTCCTGCCTCAAAGATCCAGATGTTTTGGCTAAACGCCAAGAGGATTTGAGGGTAATATTATATCTCAAGTCATTGGGGCCTAAGTATTCATCTCTTCGTCAGCATATTACATCTCAGAGTTCTCTTCCCACAATAGATGAAGTCTTCTCCCAAGCTCTCCGTTCTACAATTCCTAAGAAGAGTTCTTCCACGCTAGCAATGGAGATTAGTGCTATGCTTTCTTATGGTTCTAGTGGGCATGGAGCTCAGGGACGTGGTTATCGAGGTCGTAGACGCGGTGTTGTTCGTAGTGGAAGTCGTGGAGGCCGTGAAGGGGGAGTTGGGACTCGTGGTACCATCAACTCTGGGAATAGTCGTGGTTCTTGCTATTGCCATCATTGTCAAAGAGTTGGACATACATAAGCTTATTGCTATACACTTCACCTAGAGCTCAAACCACCTATTGCTGCATATGCAGAGGTTGAAAATTCTCATTGTCCTCCCTCAATGGCTCCACCAAGTTCAACTCAGGTTCTTAAGACAGGCGATTCAGTTACATTAACACGTGCTGAGTATGATACATTGGTTCGCTCCCAACAAGTGACAGGATCTTCAGCTCCTACTGCTACTTTGGCACAAACCTCTAAAGGTAGTTCATTATGTTTTTTGTCTGCATCGTCTGATTCTTGGGTTATAGACTCTGGAGCTACCAATCATATGACTGGTAACTCTAACCTATTGTCTTCTTTTCACTCTACATCTCCTTCATTATCGAATTCAGTTACATTAGCAAATGGTTCACAATCTCAAGTTATCGGTATGGGAGTTGCTCATTTGAGTCCCTCTCTTTCTTTGTCATTTGTCCTTCACCTATCAAAATCTCCTTATAATTTGATTTCTGTTAGCTCATTGACCAAAGAACTAAATTGTTCTGTGACCTTTTACTCTTCCCGTTGTGTTTTTCAGGATTTGAGGACTGGACAGATGATTGGTGGGGGACATGAATCCAATGGCCTGTACTACCTTGATAAGAAGGTGTTAGCTGCTGCAGCCGTGAAACAGACATCCACTGATGTATATCGGATGCATTGTCGTGCTGGTCATCCACCACCAAATCTACTTCGATGTCTATTTCCTGAGTCTAAGTTTGTGAGTTCCTTTCAATGTGAAGCTTGTCAGTTTGGTAAACATCATAGAGCTTCTTTTCCTTCCTGTATTCAGAGTCGTGTGTCTAGTCCATTTGAGTTGGTTCACTCAGATGTATGGGGTCCATGTTGTGTCCGTGATGTCTCGGATTTAGATATTTTGTTACATTCGTGGATGATTTTTTCTCGAATGACTTGGTTATTCTTAATAAAAGATCATACAGAGATTTTTCATTGTTTTCAATTATTCTATTTCGAAGTGTTGAATCAATATAATATCTCTGTCAAACATTTACAATCAGATAATGCTAGAGAATACCTTGCTACAACGTCTGGTTTCCAACCCTTTCTGGAATCTCATGGTATTATTCATCAGACGTCCTGCTCATACACTCCATAACAAAATGGTGTAGCTGAACGTAAAAATCGCCATCTTCTTGATGTCGCCCGCTGCCTCATGTTTCATAAGCATCTACCTAAACATTTTTGGGGCCATGCTGTTCTTACGGCATGTTATTTAATTAATAGGCTTCCAACTTATGTTCTTCAAGGAAATACACCATTCTCTATTTTACATCCAAATCATTCTCTCTTTTCCTTACCTCTTCGAGTCTTTGGGTGTGTTTGTTTTGTACATAATCTTACTCCAGGTCTTGATAAACTGGATCCTCGTGCTGAAAAATGTGTCTTTGTGGGATACTCTCGAACTCAGAAGAGATACAAATGTTACAGTCCTACTCGTCGTCGTATGTTTGTGTCTACAGATGTGACGTTCTTTGAAGAACAGTCATATTTTTCTTCTTAGAATGTTCCACAGACACCTGGTGATAGTGATGATTGTGTACTACCAATGCTTCCACTGCCTTCCATCTCTCCAGCTACCTCCACAAAATTTAAGTTTGCTGACCGCACCTATCATCGACGAAGTACAGTTCCAACTATGACAGTACAGACTTCATCAACACCTGATTCATCTATTCCCCCATCAGTTGCAGTGCCAACCTCTAATCCTGAACCATCCATTGCTTCTCGAAAAGGTACACGTTCTTGTGTTGGTCGTCCTGTTGATCGTTATTCTGGTCTTTCTGATTGTGTTAGTATGCGTCATCCTATTTCAAATTTTTTATCCTATGATCGTTTATCTCCTACATTCTCTGCCTTTGTTTCGTCGTTGTCTTCTATTTCTGTGCCTAGCAGTGTTGCTGAAGCTCTTGCTCATCCGGGTTGGCGTCATGCCATGGAAGATGAAATGCAGGCACTAATTCAGAACAAAACTTGGCAGCTTACTTCCTTACCTACTGATAAGCAAACGGTTGGTTGTCGTTGGGTGTTCACTGTTAAAGTTCACCCGGATGGTACTCTTGATCGATTGAAGGCACGATTAGTTGCAAAGGGGTATACTCAAACTTATGGTGTCAACTATAATGACACCTTCTCTCCCGTGGCCAAAATTCCCTCTGTCCATGTCTTCATTTCATTGGCTGTGCACTTTGGTTGGAACCTTCATCAATTGGACGTCAAAAATGCCTTTTTACATGGTGATCTAGCTGAGGAGGTCTATATGGAGCAACCACCTGGGTTTATTGCTCAGGGGGAGAATGTGGTATGTCATTTACACAAAGCTTTGTATGGACTTAAACAATCTCCCCGTGCTTGGTTTGGTAGATTTAGTGATGCAGTTATCAAATTTGGATTAAAACGGTGTCAGGTAGATCATTCAATGTTCAGCTCTGTATCTTCGACTGGCTGTATTCTCCTAGTTGTGTATGTGGATGATATCATCATTACTGGCAGTGATTCATGTGGTATTCAAAAACTTAAGCAATTTATGCATAAAGAATTCAATACTAAAGATTTGGGACGTCTTCGATACTTTCTTGGTATTGAAGTATCCTATTCACATGCTGGTATCAATTTATCGCAACGAAAGTATGTACTAGATATCCTTGGCGATGTTGGATTTCTTGGAGTAAAGCCAGTCGATACCCCTATGGATCCCAATATGAAACTTGATGCAGAACATGGAGAATTACTACATGATCCAGCAAAGTATCGAAGATTAGTTGGTAAGTTCAACTATCTTACTATTACAAGACCGATATATCCTTCGCGGTTAGTGTAGTAAGTCAATTCATGAGTTCTCCTCGTACCACTCATTGGGATGCCGTACTTCGGATCGTCAAATATTTGAAGGAGCGCGGGTAAAGGACTACAATTCAAGAATTATGGCCATTTAAACACTACGGGTTTTTCTCGATGCCGATCGGGCGGGATGTCCGTGGATAGAAGATCTACTTCAGGCTATTGTGTGTTTCTTGGGGGTAATTTAGTTGCATGGAAAAGCAAGAAACAACATTTAGTTTCCCGATCAAGCGCTGAAGCTGAATATCGTGCTATGGCACATGTGACAAGTGAATTACTATGGTTGAGAATGTTACTATCAGAGATTGGAATGTCACCATCAAATCCATCAGTGTTGTATTGTGATAATCAATCCGTTATTCATATTGCTTCAAATCCAGTCTTCCACGAGCGAACTAACCACATTGAGGTTGATTGTCATTTTGTGCGAGAAAAAGTTCAGAAAGGTGACGTTATTCTTCAACATACAAAGTCGGAGGATCAACTCGCAGACATTTTTACGAAATCTCTACGGGGGAATAGAGTGAGCGTCTTATGTAACAAGTTGGGATTATTTGATATTTCTATCCCAACTTGAGGGGGAGTGTTGAGAAATATTGTGAGTAATAAGGGTAAAATAGTAACTTAGTTATGAGTAGGGTTAAGCACACATATATATATTTGTAACCCTTCTCTTTCTTTTAATTAATTAGAATACAATTATCATTTACAGCTCTCACCCTTGAGGAAGTTCGCCAAGCTACTTTCCAAATGGCAGCCACCAAAGCTCTGGGACCGGATGGCTTAACAGGTCTGTTTTATCAAGAGCATTGGGAAACAGTTAAAGACAGCATGTTTGAATTAGTCCAGAATTTTATGCTATATAAGGAAATGCCTCCAGGTCTAAATCAAACTATCCTCACCCTCATTCCCAAAACATCCTAGCCTGAAACACTGGATCAATACCGCCCCATCAGTTTGTGCAACTTCGCATACAAAGTTATATCCAAAGTGCTTGCTAATTGACTCAAACCCTTATTGAATGTTATCATTTCTAAGGAACAATCAGCTTTTGTCCAAGGCCACCAGATCCAAGACAATATTCTAATTGTACAAGAAGTTCTTCATCATTTCCGCACGCACCAGGCTACCTAAACTTTCAACGCTATTATGAAAACGGACATGAAAAAAGCCTATGACAGAATTGAATGGGATTTCTTATGAGATTACCTCCTTAAGCTAGGTTTTCACCCAAGATGGGTAGGTTGGATCATGCGATGTGTTACCACTTCATCTCTCAGTGTGAAGTTCAATGGAGAAATCCTACCCTATTTCTCTCCAACTCGAGGTCTGAGACAAGGTGATCCCATCTCACCTTATCTATTTATTCTTGTGGCAAATGTTTTATCCTCGTTAATTACTCAAGCTATCAGTTTTGGTCATCTCAAAGGCTTGCGTTTGAACAGATGGTGTCCTACATTATCACACTTATTTTTTGCTGACGACGCCATTTTCTTTTTAGCTGGTACGACTTCAGAATGTCACAATTTAGCAAATCTTTTGAACCTCTATTGTGTGGCTACTGGTCAGTTGATTAATCGTAACAAGTCTGGCCTTATCTTTTCCAAGAACTGTCCTATCACTTTACAACAAAATATGGTTGAGGAGCTTCGGGTCCCAATATTACAAAGGACTGGAAAATATCTAGGCCTACCATCGGATTGGGGCAGGTCAAGGAAAGAAATGTTCTCATGGATCATTGCACGAGTTAATGCTAAGCTTGAGGGATGGAAGGAGAAGTTCATTTCCAAGGGGGGTAAGGAAATCCTAATTAAATATGTTATTCAGGCTATTCCACAGTATGCGATGATGATATTTCAGTTGCCTATTTCCATTTGTTCATCTATTGAGAAGTGCATTGCAAGATTCTGGTGGCGAACTAATCAGCATAAGGGAGGGGTGTATTGGAAGAGTTGGGATGTTTTGAAAACTCAGAAAATTCAAGGGGGAATGGGATTTCGCGATTTGCTATCTTTAAATAAGGCACTTTTGGGGAAACAGGCTTTGCGAATGTTAACTAATCCTGATTCGCTATGGGGAACTCTGTTTAAAGCTTTGTATTTTCGCTCTTCAAATTTTCTGTCGGCTGTCCGAGGAAATAGGCCATCCTGGGGGTGGCAAAGCATTCTAAAAGGAAGGGACACTATTCTACCAAATCTACGCTGGTCTATTGGGAATGGAGCTTCTATACGAATTTGGGGTGATCGCTGGTTACCTATGGGAATCATCTACGGACCTATAGCTCGAGCGAAACCAATTAAAGTGGCAGACATCATCGATCAGAATACCCAATCTTGGAAGATGTCACTAATTCGCGAATTTTTTGATGAACATGTGGTTCAAGAAATAATATCATTACCTATCAGACCACTATTTTCCAAAGATAAACTTATATGGTCAGCTACATCGGCTGGTACATATATGGTTAAGAGCAACTATTATGCAATTGTACAATCAAACAACCAACTACAAGAGTTACAGGTTTCAACTTCTTACCGGACTAATCAGAGTCTCTGGCGGCAAATATGGTCGATGAAGACAATTCCCAAAATTCGTACTTTCCTCTGGTCCGTCTGCCAGAATGCTCTCGCAACCCGTGCTAATCTCTTCAACCGTTGGATTGTTCCAGGCCCCTTCTGCCCAATATGCTACCAATCTATTCCTGAAACAATTAAACATTTGCTTATTCAGTGTCCATGGACGAACACTATATGGTCACACTCACAGCTTGCTTTATCTTCCTCTACAACCTCAGTTTCCAGTATTACACGATGGCTAATTGAAAGTGTAATTTTACCTGATCCATCTCCAAGGCTAGAGGTAGTTGCCACCATCTTTTGGTAGATCTGGAAGAAAAGAAACCATCTTATTTTTCGGAATCACTGTCCGAATCCCTCCATGGTAGTGGAATCGTCCTTGGCTCAAATCTCAGCATATCAGTCTTCTATTGCAGTACTCCATCGCTCAAGTTCGAGCTCTGGCCTCGACACTGTTCAACCCGATCAGCTTTGGCTACCTCCGACAAAGGGCATCCTGAAATGCAATATCGACGAGAGTTATCAAGAGGGCAATTCGGAAGGATCTATGGCCAGTATTTGCAGAGATGATCGAGGTAAAATCACTGACATTTTCTCTAGATGTTTTCTAGCACAATCACCTTTCGAATCGGAGCTCTAGGCGCTGAATCTGTCTCTCCAACATCTATATCATCGAGGACTCCAAAACACCCCCATCGATCTTCATACAGACTGTCTTCAACTTGTTGAGATTGTGAACGGTCTTCGCCTGCCGCCATGGGAGCAGAGGACAGTGATCAACGAAACCCTATATTGGATCTCCAACTTTTCTTTTCTCTCTTTGCGGCATTGCCGCCAATCGGCTAACCTAGTGGCTGACTGGGCTGCCAAAGCCCAGTTCGCTCATCCGGCCCAAAACTTCACTCTTTCTCTTCCATTGGAACTACTGGATTTATTGTATGCGGATGCTTTAGCTGCAGGATGTACTCTTCGTCTATAATTAATATATAAGTGTGTTTATGTCAAAAAAAAAAAAAGTTACTTCTTTGACAGGACAAAACTCAAAAGCAAGCGTCCACATAGTTTCCGAGGGTGAAATAATTTCTCTTATTTTGAGGTAACTTCTATCTACAATTCATGTTCTAATTGGTTCTAGCAATGGAATTATCTTGCTACTTGGCCATTCATAGTGCTTGACCCCAATACTTTAAACTGATTTTAGGTATGCCTTCTGTATGGGTTTGAAGACTGCAGGATGTTAGGCGCATGAACATTTCTTTCATTATATAGGGCCCAAGAGTAGCAGGGGCTTGGCGTTCTCTTTTTTATCTATATTTCATACTTTATTAAAAGTATCCATTCTTTTCTTTCAGAGATGTATTGGAAATTGGCGACAAGCTTCCATGTAATTGTTCATGTCCTTTGATTTGACTCATAACTTCAAGGGTAAATTTCAAGTACAGAAGTTGTTCATAGTTGTTTGTTCATCCATATGGATAGCCTGTGCGTACTTCTATCTATAAGCCCATTTGTGGACTCATGTCTCTCTAACTTTTATCTTTGCTTGGATGGACGTTCACCGATAAACTCACTTGTACATCTGTCCCCTCCCTACACTTACCACCAAAAAAAAAAAAAAAAAAACGATTTTGTTTTGGGATTCATCAAGTTTAACACTGATTTCCTCAGTCATGGTTTCATTTTTAGTTTATAAGTAGTGATGTTTCTCTCTTAATTATATCATGTGTGCTTACACGTGTCTAAAACAATATGTGTAAATGGTAGGTAATAAATGTAAATCCATTTAGAATTTTTATAATTTTGTATAATAGCACCATTGGTTCTTAACAATAACTTGACCGAAAAATATCAATCAATATTATCTTAATCATTAATTAAGTTAATTTTACTGTAGGGCTGGTGTGATCCACGATGGGGATGACTTTGATCTACTGATGCAAAGGCCAGACGATACTTTCTCAAAAATGACGGGGGGACTCCAAAGTCTAAGCATAGATGAGGCATCATTTGTCAAAAAAGCTATAATTGAAAATTCACGTGGAAACTAAAAATTTTGTCGTGCCATGCTCGGCATTCATTGCCAGTATTATTGGTATGGTCCCCTTCCCATTTCTTTTTCACATAGAAAATAAGAGAAAGAAAAAGACAAACTTGAAAAACCTCAAGAAAAAATTTTCTTCCTTACGACAAACCAGTCATACCAACCAAACCATTGGCGTTGGGATAACACTTCCCCATCAAGTGTTGAGTGACCCAAAGACGCAGGTTCCTTTTTAGGTTCTTTGAACCTTTAGTCAACGAAATCAATTTTACGTCTCGTTGTTTAGTGATCAATATGGTCTTAAAGGAGGATTCTAGCCTTCTGGCATTTACCCGAGTCAAGAAGAATTTTCGAACATTAGTCGATGGATCTCTAGGCGAATTAGGCCACCTGAGAAGACTAGAATACTTAGACCTGTCCTTCAATATCCAAGGGGGTCATTCCTAGATGAATGAAGAACATTAAGGAAACAAAAGGCCTTTCTCATTACATAATTTGTGCCACCGCCATGAAACCTTCAATTATTCATTGTGTCTCCAAATAAGCAAAGCTGAAAAAGATTACCTAGTAGAAATGACATCTACCGAATAATAACTTATTCAAGAAACCAAGGTTTCCTCAGAGATAATAGTTCCAAGTGATTACTCCAATGTATTTCTGGAATTAATCAGAAAGGAAAACGTAAGAGACTAGCATGTTACCTTGTGTCCCAAAGGGACAATAACTTTTTCAGGAAATTACATCAATTGCAATCAATTCACGTTGACACAACCCTTAGATAAGGTTGGAGAAGTTCTTATCCTGACGCCTTGTAGGTGACGGTCAACATTTTAACCGTGGCATTTCCATAAAGGAAACCGTTTACATCATTTTCCATGGTGGTTTGTTTGTGGAGGCTAATTATTTTCCACATCATACTCTAAAATCATTTGATTGCCACATTAGATCGAGTTTATCAGAACTGGTGCAAGATCAGATTTAATTAAAACTTTATGTAAATTTAAGGGATTGATTAATTAAATTAAAAATTCAAGAACTTCATTGAAAAAGAAAGTGCAAATTAAGAGAGGAAAAGTAAAACTTTACAGCTGGCATATGGTGGACCAAAACCACGCTGCGCTGCTCATTCTGGAAGTCCAAGCCAGGTTTCTAATCAAAAGTGTTTTTTTTTTTTTTTTTTTTTTTTTTAGCCTTTTACCTCTTGTACGACGGAAGAAGATAAAAATTTTCCTAGACAAAACTTTCTTTTGATTTTTTAAACTGTTTCCTTTGTGTCTTTTGAACCAGGTGGAGGAAACGCGTTTTAGTATAATGTGGAGTTTCACGCGGATGCCTTCTGTATGGGTTCGAAGACTGCATATGTTAGACGCATGAACATTTATTTCGTTATATAGCGCATGAGAGCAGCAGGGGCTTGGCATTTCTTTTTTTTTTTTTTTTTTTTATCTATATTTCATACTTTATTAAAAGTATCTATTCTTTTCTTTCAACAACATATTGGAAATTGGCGAGAAGCTTCCATGTAATTGTTCATGCCGTTTGATTTTGATTCATAACTTCAAGGGTAAATTCCAAGTACAGAAGTTGTTCATAGTTGTTTGTTCATCCATATGGATAGCCTGTGCGTACTTTGATCTATAAGCTCATTTATAGGCGGACTCATGTCTATCTAACTTTTATCTTTTGGATGGACCTTCACCAATAAACTCATTTGTACATCTGTCCTCTCCCTACACTTACCACAAAAAAAAAAAAAAAAATGTTTTGGGATTCATCAAGTTTAACACTGATTTTCTCAGTCATGGTTTCATTTTTAACTTTTAAGTAGTGATGTTTCTCTCTTAATTATATGATATGTGCTTACACGTGTCTAACACAATTTGTGTAAATGCTAAGTAATAAACTTGAATCCATTTAGAATTTTTATAATTTTGTATAATAGCACCATTGGTTCTTAACAATAATTTGAACAAAAAATATCAATCAATATTATCTCAATCATTAATTAAGTGAATTTTACTGTAGGGCTGATGTGATCCACGATGGGGATGACTTTGATCTACTGATCCAAAGGCCAAACGATACTTTCTCGGAAATGATGGGGAGACTCCAGAGTCCAAGCAAAGAAGAGGCATCATTTGTCAAAAAAGCTATAATTGAAAATTCATGTGGAAACTGAAAATTTTGTCGTGCCGTGCTCGCCATTCATTGCCAGTATTATTGGTACGGTCCCCTTCCCATTTCTTTTTCACATAGAAAAGAAAAAGACAAACTTGACAAACCTCAAGAAAGAATTTTCTTCCTTACGACAAACCAGTTGTACCAACCTAACCATTGGCGTTGGGATAACACTTCCCCATCAAGTGTTGAGCTGCCCATAGACGCAGGTTCTTTTTAAGGTTCTTTGAACCTTCAGTAAACGAAATCAATTTTACGTCCCGTCGTTTAGTGATCAAGAAGGTCTTAAAGAAGGATTCTAGCCTTCTGGCATTTACCCAAGTCAAGAAGAATCTTCGAACACTAGTCGATGGATCTTCAGGCGAATTTGGCCACCTGAGACTTAGACCTGTCCTTCAATATATCCAAGGGGTTCATTCCTAGATGAATGAAGAAAATGGGGGAAACAAAAGGCCTTTCTTATTACATAATTTGTGCCACCGCCGTGGAACCTTCAATTATTCATTGTGTCCCCAAATAAGCAAAGCTGAAAAAGATTACCCAATGATGTATTAGGAAATGAGCCTGAGAAATGGCATCTACTGACTAATAACTTATTCAAGAAATTAAGGTTCCCAATCAAAACTGGTATTTCTCCTAAAAAAATTGAGCCCCAAAGATAATAGTTCCAGGAGATTACCCCAATGTATTTCCTGAATAAATCGAAAAAGAGAACACAAGAGACTAGTATCCTATCTCAAGCCTCAAAGTGACAATAATTTTTTCAGGAAATTGCACCATTTGCAATCAATTCACGTTGACACAACCCTCAAATAAGGTCGGAGCATGACTTAAAATAAGAAGCTTTTCTTTATCTCGACACCTTGTACGTGAAGTCAAAAATTTTAACTGTGGCATTTACATAAAGGAAAACATTTACATTATTTTCTGGTGCTTTGTTTGTGGAGGTTAATTTTTTTCCATGTCATACTCTAAAATGATTTGATTGCCGCATTAGATCGAGCTTATCAGAACTGGTGCCAAAGATCAGACTCAACTAAAAAAATTATGCAAGTTTAAGGAATTGGTTAATTGAACAAAAGTTCATGAGCTCGACTGAAAAAAAAAGGTGTAAATTAAGGGAGGAAAAGTAAAACTTTACCGCAGGCACATGGGGGACCAAAACAACGGTGCGCTGCTCATTCTGGAAGTCCAAGCAAGTTTTCTAGTCAAAAGTTCTGTTTTTTTTTTTTTTTGGGTCCATCTCTTTTTACCGCTTGTACGACGGGAGAAGAAAAAGCTTCCTAGACAAAACTTTTTTTGACTTTTGTTAAAGTGTCTTTTGAACAAGGCGGAGGAAACGCGTTTCGGTATTTGATGTAGTTTCGCGTGTGGATTAAATAATTACACTCAAACTTAATATTCTTTAAGGACGCACATTTTGGCATTGACTTGTGTGCTCGAACTTTGGCATGGTTGATTAGAAAAATTATGCAAATTTAAAGACTTGATTAGATCAATTCTAAGAGCATGGACTTGACTGAAAAAAAAAAAAATACTAAGTATGAACTTATCAAATTTGTGTCTTTTGAAGGTTGAAAATAAGGACGCGCATTTTGGCACTTCATATGAGCTTGGTGTGGACTGAATTATTATACTCAACCTATATATTCATTTGAGGAAACACTTTTTGACACTAGTCCACAAAAGTAAGTTTGTCTTTCCCACTTTGTACTCTAAAACAGACACGTCAATTCAAATTTATTAGAATCAGTTTTAGGGGCTAGATTTGATTAGATAAATTGAAAGTTGAAAAGACCTTAACCAAAGAAAGCACAAAAATTAAGGGTCAAATTTTCCCTTCAAGAGATAGTGGACGGATGTTCACACTACTCATCTTGAAATTCCAGGCAAGTTTTTTAAATCCACCTTTTCTTTTTCTTTTTCCTTTCTTTTTTTTTCCCTAGTACAACGTGGATCCCAAGCTTCCTAGCCAAAGTTTCACGTGGACGGGCTAGCCTATAACTTTACAATTTCATTAATTTGTGTTCTAAGACATGCCCTTTATTAAGCATGGAGAAGCCCGTCACATGCTCTTTATGAATCAATAGGTCACGGAGGATCACCCTTACTTGATAAGCAATGCATTTATCAAACTCAAAAACGAATAGGAAAGAGCAGATTTTATTCCGCTCTATACTGAAAATCAACGTGCAATAGCATAACAATTTTTTTCAAAGAAATCATCAAACCTTTCATAACACCAACTTAGCATGTCATGTATGGACTTTCCATTTCATGCGCATAACAGATTATCCTATATCTTTGTGACATGTTGAGTCATATGGACCTTTTTTTTTTCTCATAATTGATAATTTGGTAAAAATGTGTTTCAACATCACAAAATTCTATAAAAAAAACTTTTCAGTGATTTGAAATGAAGTTAAAATTTTGTATATGTAGTTTTTTTTAAAAAAATCACTGTTCAGTATTAAATAATTGTTATATTTAAAAAACGCAAAGGTCATTTCTAAATTCTTATAAATCATTGACTTTTCCTTAGTAATTCCTACTTCTAATTACAAGTTTGTGAATCATTTTCAATCTATCACTAATGTCATTTATTGGTACCAACTTAGTAAATTACAAACGTATCTCTCCGTGTTTGCCATATATCTATTCATCGTTCTTATTAAATGAACTAGCAAAATATAATCCTTTTCCCCATCGTTCTAATAGCCAACCTTGCCCCCGCACTTCATAAGGTGGGATGAGGATGGAGGTGGAGAATAACAGAATTACATTAAACACGCCCGCGGTGGCGCAGCTGGCTTCGGGCTCTCTCCCCCTCACGAAGGGGAGGAGTTCGAATCCCAGAGGCGTCACATTCGCACGACTCACCCACAGCTGGGTCTGTGGTGGTGGCTTAGTCCGCCCCGGATTTATGCCGCCTACTGCCGGCTGTACAATGGTTCTCGGGTCACAAAAAAAAAAAAAAAACAAATCAAATTACATCTAGAACATAGGAATATTGTTCCATTCCAAGTGGGGTCACAACCTAGTAACCACCCTTTCAAAATGGAATGGGAGGTGGGGGTTTCAAATCCCTACCTTCTTAGAAAAGGTTGGGGTGAGGACGATTTAATTTCAAGTGTGGATTTCAACTCCCACATCATGCAAGGAGACAAGACAAAAATTTGAGAGTAAGAGTTAGCATAACAGTAGAGTAGGACCGAACAAAAAAAAAGAAAAGTGAGGCCAAAGTGACCACCCAACCAGGGTCGTGACAACACTTGTGCCTATTTCTTAGAAAAGGTTGGGGTGAGGACGATTTAATTTCAAGTGTGGATTTCAACTCCCACGTCATGCAAGGAGACAAGACAAAAATTTGAGAGTAAGAGTTAGCGTAGTAGTAGAGTAGGACCGAACAAAAAAAAAAGTGAGGCCAAAGTGACCGCCCAACCAGGCTCGTGACAACACTTGTGCCTATTAAGTAGTAAAAGCCCATTCGAAGAGGACTAAGATGATTTGAACGAGTAGTTAGTCTTTCAATTTGGTCTTAGTCCAAGTCATTTATTCTTACAGAGCAAAATGAATGAACTAGTGGTACTCCCTTTTTCCACAACAATGAAGTCCATCTTAGATAGGTGAATTGCAAACATGAGAAATTCTCATGTACGGACAAATTGAGTCAAATACCAAGGTGGATGACCCTAAAATGGAATTATGTATTCCAATTGTTATTCTTCAACTATTGAGTTAAACTCTTGGGCCATGCCTTGATACTTGGTTTTTGTTTATGCTATGCATAAATTATGTGATTCAACTTCTTCAGTTGCATCAAATCCCCCCCCCCCCCTTAAAAAAGGCTAAGAAAATAAGAGGTGTATCGCCAACCATCAACGATAACATAAGCAATTAGAGCAATACTCATAGAATTATGACGGAGAATTTAAGGCACTTGTTGTGCCTATGATCAAAATCCTTGCCGTGTAGGTGAAGTCGATGTTTGTATTTCATCGACTTCACATTCAGCGTAAGTCATCAACCGCACCTTGACTCGAAAAGTCGTCTTCCAAGTCTTCTCTAGTTGAGAATTTGGGGCGGCCGCATCAATTTGTAGGTCACACACATCTTCTCAATGTAACTTGTACAAAATTGCCAGTACCCTACTTGTTTATGTATATCTATTGGTTAAAAAGAAAAGTTAAAAAAAAAAAGTTAAAGTATAGCAATTCTTTTGTACCACGCCTCCTAATGTAAGTTTTGGCTTTGCAACTTGACTGTTGAGTTCTACCAGCAAAACCCATAACGATCACTCCTACGTAACTTTCCTTTTTTGTAATTTAGCGGTGAAGTCGTATCCAGAGGCGCTTTTGTGCACTTCAATTAGTTCATTTTGTTGGGAGATCTTAAGGGTGCATTACATCGTATAGACTTGGTGGAATTGGGATTTTATTTCCAGAGTGCTCCCAATAAGGTTTAAGCCCAAGTCTACAAGGAAAGTAGAAAATTTCTGGCTATTTGAACCAACTAAATAGAGATAAGACAAAGATCAAATACATATTGTATTCAATAATTTTATGGATCGTGCATGATCAGTACAATCATATGTTAAAACGTTAACTTTTTGAAAAAAAAAAAAAAAACTATAGAATGACCCTTGTTTGTCACTTCAAAGTGGCAAAAGTCTTTTTGTGGGTCTTTCAATTTTGGCCTAATACGTGGAAAAATAAATGAGATGCCATTTTAATGGACCAATTATGCAATCATGATTGCACCCGAACCATTAGTCACGGCATGAGAACGTTAGGTTATTCTTGTATCATCTAAACATGGTTTGGACAACATTGCGTGAACACAAATGATTTAGTTTCACCATTCCATCATATCAACATATCAAGTATTACTTCTTGAATAATGATTTCAATATCAATCCACATCTCAAGACTTTGGTCGTGCAAAGCACGGGTCTATAGACAAAATTTAGTTCCAGTGTCTTTTCAAATGTGTCTAGTGCATGAATTGCCCAAGCAAAATGAAATTTCAACGCTCAAATTGCTTATCGTTGCCTACAAAAGCTTCTCCACTGAAAATGAAATCTACCAAAAAGCAGTAAGAACAAAACAAAAATATGGCCCCCTCATTATTTTCCCTGTTTTGTACTATGATCGTTTTCCTCCCTGCGTTTCCTACTTCCGTCGCTAAGTATCTTGTATGGCATTGACTCCTCATTAAAGGGCCAATTACTCATCAAATATAAAATATATTATATTATTTTTGTTGTTGTAAATATAATTAATTTATCCACCCATAATTTGACACACCTGTAAATCAACTAAACAAATATCTCAGGAAAAGCTAAAGTACAACAATCTCAACTCTCAAATGCTTTCTACGGCAGTCCATCACCATATATTTACGAATATATGTGACTGTTGTTTCACATGCTCATAAACGCCGAATACCCTTTATCTTCCAAGTCGTTCCTTGACTTAGTTTTAGCCACATCATAATAAATATAATCGACCAATTCCAGTTGTTTTTAGTTTGGGCACCCCCGCCGACAGATGTAAAGGGACAATTGCCAGTTTCCCATTACGAGACCGGGCCTCGGATTCGATTAGGCAGCCCAATCGTGGGCTCAAGGCCCATTACGTAGCGGGCCCATTTCTCTCCGGATTCCAGCCCCTCCCCTCGCCCAAGAAAGCACGTCGACCTTCGTCTTGGCGTATCTTGCTCATCGTGGTCGTGGCTCATGCTGACGTGTATTTTCTCTTAAAAAGGGAAAAATGCGGGTCGAATTTCCAGCAGAATTCCAACCTGTCTGGAAGTTCACCTGAGCTGAGCGCACACCTTCTCTTCCGCTCCTTCAATTCCCCCCACCTTCCCTTCTTCTGTTCAATCTTATCCGTCTCTCTCGGCGATGGCAGCTTCCAGCTCCGGCGGTTCAATCCTGGTGTCTGGTTCTCCGAATCTCTGTCTCCTCTCCCGTCCGTGTCATTTCTCGCCTCTTGAATTTCTCTTGCTTTGGGATTTGCAGAGGCTGTTCAGCTCCGGTCCGGGTCACTTTTTATTGATGTTGTTTGGTGTAATATACTAAATTAAGAACACTACAAATGCTATAATTTTCGTACAGTGCTCACCCGAGTGTAATTTTTTTTTTTTATCACTTGAGTGCCATAATTTTAGTATGGCACTTACTTGTATACGGTTACTTTTTTTTCTAATCACTTGAATATCATGTAACTTTTTAATCGATCACTTGAATGTCATAATTTTTTTAAAACGTTTACCAAGTGTCATGCCACTTCGAATTTTCAACAATTGGGTAAACGTTTTTTAAAAGTTTTGGCAAGTGATCGATTGAAAGTTATGGCACTTAAAGTGAATTTTTTTTTAATAAATAATGACACTGAAAATAAAACATTAGGAGACTCAAGTGAAAACAGTACAAAAATTATGACACTTGTAATGTTCTTAATTCCAAGTTTGTGAGTTTAGATTCAATCTATCTCACTCTTGTCATTAAATAATACTTAAATTTCAAAAAACAAAATTTGAAAGCAAAGGTCTTTTCTAAAATCTTATAGATCATTGCCTATTTCCTTAGTAATTCCTACTTCTAAATATATTTCTTGAGTTCAAATTCAATCTATTTCACTCATGTCATTAATTGGTATGAATAGTACCCTTTTGTCTCTCCTCTTTTTACTTATTTTTTCATCATTTTTATTAAAAAGATCTAAAAACTGTTCTCTCCCCTCTTTAAGTCAGAAGTAATCATACTCTTTTGCTTGAGTCAAGCTTCAAGTCAAACCACTGGGATTCGCCCCAGTGGCCACCCTTCTAACATGGAAGGGGGAGGTGAGGGGTTCAAATCCCCACCTTCTCAGGGGGGATGGGGGTGGGGACGCGTAAGTTTCAGGAGTGGGTTTCGACTTCCACGCCCTGCAAGAGGTAGGGCAAACGTCTGAGAGTGAGTGTCGAATAGGAATAGAGTAGGACTGACAAAAAAAAAAAGCTTCAAGTCATTAGTGCATAGACCAATAAAGAAACTTTGAAAGTGTGGAAATAAATGCAAACATAAATAATGGGTTGAGTCCATAGATACTTCTCAAGTTAGGGCTAAAAATATATCCACTCAGTCACATAAAGCTTTTATATATTTTGTTGACACCTGAATTTTAACTACGCTACTCAATTCTTTGCACATTAAAAATAAGATGTTGACCCCAATTCCAAAATAAAAATACCACATGAATAATTCACATTTACCATTTATTTATGTCATGAACCATATCCAAGTCACATGGCTCTTAGATGAGGTTATCATGAATGGTTGCACACCTGAACGAAGTGTTATAGCTGACCATGTAAAAAAAAAATAACATTACTCTTATGGATTGTCCTTAGCCAAATCAATTTAACACCAGCATCCAAGTCTTAAACAAGGACCAAGTCTTAAACGATAAGAATAGATGAAGACAAACCGCAATAAATTAGTGGGGCAACTTGCTAGTTTTCTTGTTAGATGTAACATCAAAGTCCCACAAAATTCAGTTTTGATCGCCCGCAATAAAACCGCTTCTATGATAGTTTATTTCCATTAATGCTTTGACTTACTTGAATAGATATTTCCACTGGCTGCTAGTGCAATTGCCAGTCATGACTTTTAACAAAAGAACGGACAACACCGATGGGCCTCAGCCTCCAATTCCCAAAATCCAGATTTAATTAGTAAAATCCATCAGCAAATTAATAGAAAGAATTTTTTTTCTTCCAATTACTAATATGTCTTTGACGTTGATCTACCCAAATATCATTGGGAGATTTTCATTTGAAAAGTGTTACCCCTAAGGTACTCATCAATAGTCATTAATTGTGCTTCGGTAATATTAACATTACGATATGTTCGTAATGGATGCAGTTGAAAAGCACACCCGAAACATAGCTAAATTATACTGCAGTCTTTTTTTTTTTTTTATGGCCCAGGAAATCTCGTAAGCTGACAGCCGGCGGGCAAACCCTGGGGTGACGCTAGTGGATGACCCACCACCCCGACGTCGCACTTAAGATCCTGTACAGCGAACGGGATTCGAACTCTTCTCCTCATTGCAAAGGATCATGGGAGCCTTATCCAACTGGGCTACCGCAGGCGGTGGTAAAAGAAAAAAAAAACTGCAGTCTTCGACACTATCAACGTGATAAGCCTCACTAAAAAATTTCCACAAATTCCATTTCCAACAGCAGTCTAATATCTGCATGGTGAGAGACGTCAAAAGAAAAAATAATTCGAACTCACGAAAAAAAAAAAAAGAATGTCAAAATACAAATGGAACTCTCAAAAACGTCGTTTGAAAATTGACTGCGTTAAATACTCATTAAAAACATGCTTTTAACCAAAAAATGAACCGGCCTCACTACTTATCTTCCTTCTCGGCCTCAGCGGCCTTTTTCATCCTCACGCCCATGTGACGTTTGTTCATGCGCTCCACTCAAAGCTTGGCATATGCGTTGAATGATTTCATCTCATCTGTGACCTCCACAAGTTCCACTGCTGGCTTCTCTCTTACAATGGGCAGGTAAGTTCCTTGGACTTGAGTTGCATTTGCAAGCTCTTCTGGAGTAGAATCACCTGCCTGCATGGAGAAGGAAGATGAGATGCTTTCAACAAGAACAAGGATCGCACAATATTGATATGAATTTTGCAAGTAGTCAATTTACCTTGAATTTCCGTGCGCGTCTTGGGAAGACAACTAGCTTCGCCTTGTATGTCTTCAGCCTCTGCACTTTTGCAAGTAGACTTCCAGTGACTGATTGGCGATGATCAACTGCAATTCCAATTGTCGGAGCTAATTTCTTCGGGATACCTGCTGCCTGAGACGTGCAAAATGCAAGTTAAGCACGAGGCTTGCTGAAAACTGTAAAAGGATATCCTTGAAGGAAAGAGCAATCAGGGAAGGCGTTTTCGTTATCATAAAAATACTAGCTATAGTAATTCCAAACCTTTGTGAAAAAAGCATGTTTAGTAAAAATGAAAACATGCCAACTTAACAGACAGAATCTGGATGAAACAATGAAAAGGCTAAAAAAAAAGTGCCACGTTTCATTTAAAGAGCTAAATGAACCGAAGGACACAAGTCTACGTGGAACCTGCCACTCCAATAGCCGAATGTGACTTTGGCCGCAGCTAGGAGTAATATACCAGTAAAACAACACGGGCATTAACAATTGCTTCATATGCAAAAATGTGGTGGAAATAATGCTGGTGGTCTGAGGGGACCTGCTGTTGGCCGTGGGAAAATCTTCACCGCATTCTTTTGCCGAGCTGGGCACAAAATAAAGAGCATCATAATGTTCTGATAATAAGAATGGCAACCAATGATTTCACTTCGATAGCTAGGTAAGTAGTTGAATAACCTAGGCGTCTTCTAGCCTTTCTTGCAGGCTGGTTAAACCAGGTCTCGACGTAATTTTGCCAGTGCTTTCTGAAGTGCCCATTTGGCATGACATTGTTATGTTTAACCATGACTTACCTAAAAGAAAAAAAAAAAAAAGACAAAGCTTTTAAGGTTGAGATGGACCTGAGATGTGGATATATCTTATCAGCAAAAGCTATCAGACAGTCAATACATGACAGATTGTGATCCAAACACATTAACGAAAAGTACAGCAAATTTGTTATACAACTTTATAGTTGTATATACAGAAATTAACAGCAAGAAGAAGAACAAAAATAGTTAAAAGAACGCGTACTCTTAATTGCTCAAAATCTGTGTGGAATTAAGTCCCGTAGTAGTTTTCATGTGGTGATCACTTTACAGGAATTTAAAATAATGAGGAAACGATAAAGGAAAAAAAAAAGATTGATAGAGTTCGAGAGTGTTTGTTTTGTGGAAAATGATTAGTTTGAAAATTATTTTCTTAAAAATGATCGCTTGTATTGCTAATAAAAAAAATAAACAAAAAATATTTTTATTATTCATGAAAATGTTTAGATTTAAATTTTTATAGGTAATGAAAATAGTTTTCATTGACTAATTATTTTAAGCGATACAAGTAATCATGTTTAAGAAAATCTTTTTCCAAATCATTAATTTTTTGCCACAAAAAAATGGAGCCTTAATTATAGTTAAATTTTGTGAGTGCTAACCATTGAAGTAGATGAATCAACATGGAAGGAAAAGGCAAAAAAAAAAAGAAGATGAATAGAAGGTCTAGAAGAACGGAAGATGTATAAAGGCCTACTAGAGAATGAAGCAAGACGAATATGTTGAAAGAAAAATTGAGCAAATAGAGTGGAAATTGGAGCTTGAATTCTCCCGCCGGGCTTGACCATTAATTTCGATCATGTTATATTCTTTTCACATCTTTGCACAGAAGAAAGAGGATCAAACTTGAGAGAGGAAAAAAAAAGTCAATCGCTAACAGCACTTACCAATAGGGTACATCAAGATTTGACTTTAGGGTTCATATTTGTTGACTTTGAAAATGGACAAGTTTATCAAGATCGAGGGCTCTATTGTTAAGTAACATTTTTCTAGATGATCTTACTAACAAGAAAAGGGCTAGTGACCTTCATACAAGTTAACTTTTTCCTCACTTTATCTTAAGGGTTAAGATTCGAACCATGGATCTCTTCTACTTTAAAGAGGAAAATATATAGTTAGGATATATCCAATGTTTATAGATGGAATCCCAACATAGAGTAAAGTTGAAGCTTTTCTTCTGTTTTTAGGGTTCCTAGTTGAGTTGGGGAGATAATGTGCTTTGAATATAAACTTCGTAAAGCTAAACATTCTTAGGAACTGTGAGAATCAGTGATATCCAAAAATAATGAAACCGAGCAATTTTGATTTATTGAAATCCTCATTTTGCAGTTGATGATGAATATCTCAACTACATGAATGACACAATGCATGCAATGATAACAAGGTAGGTGAAGTACCAACATGCGCACATGATGTTTGGGAAGAAAATGTCAAGTTCCATGTAGGAATTTCAGAAAAGACAAAATTAGTAATGAATGGATTCAAGAAACAGCTGTAGTGATGTCAATGGAGTCTAAGATTGAGACTGTTATGGTATGTGAAACGATGATTGTAGACCACTTAATGAGAAGATACAGGTTTATGATGGGTTAATGAGGAAAAGAGGAGTAAAAAGGAAAATACGGACATAGGTTTTATGGAAAAATCTTGAGTTTGTTCGTCTTATTCAAGACTGCAATACTAAATTGAGGTCTAGGAAGAGGGTAAAAACTTGTTATCCTTCAAACTTTCTGTAGCATTGTTGAGATATATTAGACAGAAAGAAATCATAGCAAGCACCTAAATACATAATTTTCGAAGGTGAAATAATTTTTCTTATTTTGAGGTTACTTCTATGTACAATTCATATCCCATATGGCATAGCATACGTTGAAAGGTTAGTGTTTCAATTGTATGAATTTCTTTGATCTGGACTCCCCTTGTTTCAAAAGAAAATTTAACAAATTCATGCAATACAACTAACGTGGCCCCAAACAGCAAGAGATACCATAAAATCAACAATCACAAAATGAGTTGAGTAATAGAAAGTATTAGTTGTACAAACATACTGCCAAAACTCATACAAACTAAACTTCCAATAATGAGAACGGTAAATTATTTAAGAATGTGAAATACCACATTTACTGGGAGCCTAATCTGTAATAAGAAATCAAATTGCAGCTTCACTCTCCACATGTTGTGCAATAAAAGGACTCTAAACTAGTTCTGTTATTCTTCCGCCCTCATCTAGTTACATAAAAAATTTAGCTAGGACAATAAAGAGAGACTCAAAAAACACATATTGCGTTACAGATTTAGAATGATTAGGAGATCAGCAGCAACATATTGAATTGACTCTTGCTTTAACTACCCCTTCACTACCTACATTCCATTATTATATTAGAAGTAGAATCCTAAATGCCAAGGTGAAAAAAAATGGCTTTTACACACTGCCGATAAACATAAATCACAGTCAGGCCCAGCCTTTTCCCATATCATATAGCAAGCCAACCAGTAATAGACACTTATGCCACAAGCAAACAAGCGCGCTTTAAGGAAGATGAAACTCATGGATATTAAGGAGGTTGAAAAATGAGTAACCACCCCCAGCAACTGTTTCCTATTACCAGTGTGCAGCTCTGATACTACCGGTTAACCAGGATTTGAAAACATCTGAGAACCTGACAATGCACAGGCCATATTAAGTTTTCGACAAACCATGATGTAAGTAAGAGTGCAAAAAATAAATATGTACACAATTTATTGTACTCCAAAAAATTACTTGATAAGGAGATGGAAATCTAGCGTTTGGAAGGTGAGATCATGGCAAATATGATCATGGATGGCATAAAAAATTCAGATTCTGTATTATGGAAAGAAGTTCAACAACAACCGATCCTTGAGACTGAGATTTGTATTGTTGACCATTTATTAAAATTTTGAGATTAACATGCATCTCAGATAAAAAAAATTGTCATCGGTCATTTCAAGCAGAGCACAATAGTGTGCTTCAGAATACTTAGAGAGCAAAGTGAACAAACTTGTGCTTACTTGCCAATTGCCAATTGCAGACATATGAAATGCTCATGTACGGATCAACTCAAGAGACAAGTCAAAACCCAAGCGGGTGACTCGAAGATGATATTCATTCTTTAACTGCTGAGTTAAAACTTATTGGATCATGTCTTGATACTTGGTATTTGTTTATACTGTACGTAAAGTAGGTGATTAATTTTTTTGAATTGCATTCATTCCTTCCTAGAAGAAACCATCGAAGGTTAATAAAGTAAAAGGTGTAGTTCAATTATTAAAGTATTATTGAAAATTTGAAGCACTGGTATACCTATGATGAAAATGCATGCCGTGTAAGTGAAGTCGATATTGCGTTTCATCATTGAATCCACGTTCAGCAAAAGACGCGAACCACTCCTTGACTTGAAAGAAGTCTTCCAAGTCTTCCACTAAGCTGAGAATGAGATGGCGGCCACTTCAACTTTGACAGCATGGAAAATGCATAATCATGATTTTGACTATGACCAGAAGCGTGCCTCTTAATGGTCAATGCACTTAACTAGGTCTTCGAGCTATGGTTGAAAAATCTGTATTATTTAGAAAAGAAAGTGGGATAGACTCTTACGTCTGAAGTTGGGCAAGTAATCTTTTCCCAATCCCAGAAAATTACATGACATATCAAGACTGTGGCCATCATTTAAATTGACAAGTTCAACAGTTCCTAGGAGTTTTCTCGATCCTAGGATCACAAAAAGAAAAGACCGTAATCATCGACTAAATATATTTTCAGATTTATATATCATTATCTCATATTATATAAAATTAATGACAAATTATAGATGATTAGATCAATTACATACTAGCATAAATCTCGAGGTTGGGACACCTGGAGTGCCATAACTTGGCATAGAGAGACACTTAAGTGCCATAACTTTAACATGGTACACTTAAGTGTCATTGTCAGAGTAAAATGGAACACCTAAGTGCCAATCCGGCCAAAAATCGGCCAAAATGTAGACGTGGCATTTTCCGTCGACATGCTTAACTGATGTGGCAAATTTTTTTTTTTTAAAAGCACATGTGGAGGAGGAAAACGACGTCGCCCCATCCACTGTGCATTTGGCCAAACTAAACAACATCATTTTTCCTTAGTGTTAAACGACGTCGTTTGGTTTATTTGGATCTTAACCTTTTGTCAGTTCACACTAGGTCTGACGTCCTCTCCATCCATCGCCGTTCACAGCTCGCCGTTTGCAGGTGATCGCTCGCCATCGTCGCTCGCCTTCGTCGCTCGTCGTCGTCGCTCGCCGTCGTCGCTCGTCGTCGTCGCTCGCCGTCGTCGCTCGCCGTCGTCGCTCGCCGTCGTCGATTTGCTCAGGTTTTTCTCTTCTTCCTCTCCCCTGTGGTGAAATTAAGGCTCCGACTCGTTTATTAGGGCTCGGACTTGAAATTTGGGGGTCGGCTGGGAAAGCTCAAGCTTGATGTGAGATTTATGGCTCAGATGTGATACTACAATCCTATTGGGGAGTTCAAATTGACAGTTTAGGAGCGGCATTGAAATATAGGCTCGGTGTAGGGCTCGACGTTGCCTCATCCACTGTGATGTGTGATTCATTCAAGGTGTTGAATTGTAATGTGCGAAAGTAATTTGTAGTGGTTGGATGTGAAATGTGCGATGATTGGTGATTGTTAGGGTTCAGAGTATTGGACTTTGGACATGTTCGAATCGAAGGTTGTGGGGATGGGGACTTCTGGATATTTTTTTAATAAATTGCATTGTTGAGGACCCATGATGAGGAATCTCTCCATATTTTAAAGGAATGCGACGGCATAATCAAAGCAGTTGTCGGATGGTCCATCTTTATTTTTATTTGTCCTTGTCTTGAGGCCTCTTGTTTTCAAGTTGTAGCTGTCGTCTGACCGCATCTTCCCTCTCTCTTTCTTCTTTTATTTTCTTTAATAAAGAGTGTAGGGACCTCCACTTGCAATTGTCTGTTCTTTGTGAATGTGGTCCCAAAAGTTAATTGTATATTTGTCCTCTTTTATTGCAGAAATGGCGCATAAAGACTATGTTGCTGTCATCATTTACTACGGTGGAGATTTTGTGATTGGGGAGGATGAGTGGGAGTATGAGGGGGGGAATGAGGGTACTATCTTTGTAGATATAAAGAAGGCATCTTATATTGGATTTGTTAGGGATATAATGGTTTTAGGGATGTCTTATATCATTATCTTCATGGCGAAGAGGCGAAAGTGTTTGTTGAAAACAATAGTGATAGTGAGGACGAAGATGATGACAGAGATAACACCCAAGTAGGAGAAGGAGGAGATGGTATTCAAGCTAGTACTGAGGTTAGGGATGAAGTAGGGCATGATGGATCCAGTGACGGTGATGATGACGATGAAGATGAAGGGTTGGCTGCTAAAGCTGAAAATTTATTAATCTTAAGTGACGCCGATGATGAGGAGCTTACACAGTCAAGGAAAAAACAAATGGACTTTTTGTTAGATAGATTTGCAACTTTGCATATAGCTGTTCATCCAAATAGAGACGAAGGCCCTGTAGATGTTGGTGTTGCTGGCCAGGTCCTGGAGACAGATTATGAAGAAAGCATCGACACCGCAACTTCCCAGGACGAAGTTGAAGATCAATGAGCTGTGCGTAGAAGGAAAAGTAAGTTTCCTTCCTATGATCCATCTGTTGCCTCTCCTACTTTGTCAATAGGTATGAAATTCCATGATGCGATACAATTTAGGGAAGCTATACTAAAGAACTCCATTGCTGCACAAAGAAATATTGATTTCATTAGAAATACCAAGAAATTTGTAAGAGCTAGGTGTTTGCAGCAAAACTGTCCATGGAAGATTTACGGTGCGTTTGTTAAGAAGAGTGGGTCTTTTCAGATTAGAGCCTACCAAGAGGAACACACTTGTTCCATTAATTTTCAAAACAAAAGGGTAACAAGTGTATGGTTGTCCAAGCACTTCTTCGATCTGATCAAGGTGATGCCCAAGATGAAAATTGCTAACTTTAGGATGCTGGTGAAGGAGCGTGTAGGCATCAATGTATCTAGGAATCGGTGCAAAAGAGCAAAGCAAAATGTGATAAAGATACTTATTGGTCAGTATACTAAGGAATATGGGTAGGTGTGGGAGTATGCTTGGAAGTGTAGGCTGTAAAACCCTACAAGTAGAGTGTATGTAGAGGTGATTGAGAGACCGCTTCCTGATCATGGGACCAAGCTCGATAAGTTCTATGTGTGCTTTGATGCATGCAGACGAGGATTTTTAGCTGGTTGTAGAAGGATTATAGGATTGAATGGCTATTTCTTGAAGGGCTTGTGCAAGGGAGAATTGTTGGCAGTGATTGGAAGAGATGCGAATAACCAAATGTTCCCACTAGCTTGGGCTATTGTAAAGATTGAGAACAAGGACAATTGGTCCTGGATCTTGAAAAATCTGATGGCTGACTTGGAGATAACAAACGGGGAAAGGTGGGCATTCATGAGTGACTAACAAAAGGTAATGCTTGCTTTTTGAAAAATATAGTCAATAGTTTGCTTTGCTTTGTAATATGAACATGTAATTTGCTTTAGTATTTCTTACTTTGAATTATTGCAGGGATTGGTTCTGGCAGTAGCCGAGTTGTTGCCCCATGCTGAACATCGAATGTGTGCGTGGCACATATACGGAAATTGGGCAAAGAACTATAAATGGGATAAGCTGCAATTGCAATTTTGGCAATTAGCAAAGAGTGCAAACATGGCTGACTTTAGAATAGCCAAAGAAGGACTGCTTCAGTTGACAAATGAAGGTTGTGCTACCTTATTTCAACTAGAACCGAAGCATTGGTGCAGGGCATTCTTCAGTGAGGAGTTCAAGTGCGATAACGTCGACAACAACATTTGTGAAGTCTTTAATTCGAAGATAATAGATGCCAGATGCAAACCAGTCATCTCAATGCTTGAAGATATATGAGTTGCGGTTATGACTCGGTTGCAGAAACAAAGAGATGAGGCTGCAAAGTGGACAAGACAATATGGTCCTAGGATTGTCAAGAAATTAGATGAGAACTTGGCTGCAAGTACGCATTGTCATCCCATTTGGAATGGAGATGACGGATATGGGATAATGAAGGGTACAGATAAGTATGTTGTCAATCTAGGAAGTAGGAAGTGTTCATGTAGAGCATGGGAAGTAAGTGGAATTCCATGTGCACATGCCATATGTGCCATCTAGTTGAAGGACGACAACACAGATGATTACATCGATGATTGGTACCATAAATCAAAATATCTTGCTTCCTATCAGTTCATGATGCAGCCAATTAGAAGTAGCAAGTTTTGGGAGCCCACGGATCATGAAGCGCCTCAACCTTTGCCACTGAAGAAGAAAATTAGAAGGACAAAACGAAGACGAAGAATGGCGGAGGGAGAGGTCTCGAGTCAGCAAAGAATGAGCAGGCAGGGTGCAAAGATCACGTGCTCTTATTGTCGCCTAACATGCCACAATATTAAAGGTTGTCAATTGAGGAAGCAACAACAACCGTTGAGGCAAGGTGGAGGGCCTAGTGAAGAGACAGTTGGAGAAATGCACACAGCAGGGCTAAGTGAGTCGACTGTTCTTCATTCAACAAGTAGAACCCCGGTAAGTCATGAAATTTATTTTATGTTTATGTTGCTTTCTTGTTGTTTATCATAAAAATGTACATAATATCCTATTTGGCCTTATATGTAATGTGTTTGTTAGGTCACAAGAAGAACCTTAGTAAGTCATGAAACTGAACAGCCTGTTCGAAGAAGGCAAGGTAGAAGACAGCCAGGTGAAGGATTGGCCCAAGCAGCATCACGGCCAGCTGAAGGATTGACCTAAGCAGCATCAGGGCTAGCTGAAGGATTAGCCCAAGCAGCATCACGGCCAATGCAGTCGACTGTTCTTCAGCAGCGAAAGAAATACCCAGTGGTAAATTCAACCAATTTGTATTCAGTTTTTATTATTATATGTCTTGATATTATATTTATGGTATCTTTTGGCCTCTTTCTCAGGTTCGAAGAAAGCAAGTTGGAACTCAACTGCCAACTGAAGGGTCATCACAGGAGCCACCTCAAGGATCATCACAGGGGCCATAAGAAGAATCACTGCAAGGGGCACCACAAGTACCACCACCAGTACCACCAGAAGGCCCAACAGAAGGAGGTGTCACTGAAGTTGAAGGTCTACACAGAAGGACAACTAGAACAAGGCTAGGTGAAGGGGCAGGTACACAAAGGCCATCTAGAACAATTGGTTGAAGAAGCCCTGGCTGTAGTTAAAGGGCCCAAGAAAGTAGGAAAAAGGGGCAACAAATCACAAGTTCCTGAAAGTGACACCCCTATTCAAATAAAAGGGGCACTTGGGAAAAGGTTAAGACAATATGGCTATAGCCTTTATACAGATGAGCATACTGGAACAGTTATTCTCAATGTAAGTTTTATTGGTTACATTTAATTTAATTTTAATTTATGCTGTAGATTTTTGCTAACAATTTATTGTTTTTTTTTTTTGTAGCCTGGGAGAAGTTTAGAGGTTCTTATCTCAGGCCCAACTCAAGAATCGACGGCTGCACCGACAAAAAAGAAAACATCAAGAGAAAGAAACTAGCTCCAGCTTCAGCTCCAGCTCCAACTCCAGCTCTTTTTTATTCAATTCGGCCTAGGACATTTGCAGCTCCATCTGAGTCAGTGGATACTGAGAAGGTTGAAGAAGAAGTTGCACGTCCAGTTAGAAAGAGTGCCAGAATTATGAATCACGTGAAAGGCCCATCGAAAGGAGCACGAACAGGGGGTGTCGTGCATATTGATTGATGAGATGAGATGTGATAGGATTTGTGGAGCTTAGGAGTCAAAACAGTTATGTAAACGTTGATGTTGTCAGACTTTCTATGGATGGTTATCTTTTTTTTTTTTACTTTAGTTTGTCGTTCATTGATATTGTCAGACTCAGACTTGATGAAATATCAATGAAATGATCTTGCGCTGGTTGTCAATTTATGTTGTTGTTTATCATGGATTCTACTTTTACTTGTTGCTGCTGCTGTTGGTGTTCTGTGGTTATAGCTGGAGTGCTGGTGTATCTGGTGATGGTGGATGGTGATGTTTGGTGGTAGTCAGTTTGTTGTTGGGGTGCTAATGTGGTGGCTGGGGTGTTGGTGTGGCTGGTGGTGATGCCTGCTGATTATCGGTTTGTGGTGGGGCTTATAGGCTTAAGCAGATGCACCTACACCTGGTACAAGTGTGCAGTTTGCACATATTACACCATGTAACTAGTATTTTGTGCAGCAACACCACCAGCATGGTGGTGGCTGGAGCGCCTAGTGTGTAGTGTGGCTAGTGGTGATGGTGATGGTTGGTGGTGCAGCCAGTTCTGGTGGCTAGCGTAATTTTTAGAGAAAATCCACAAAAAAATTGGCACTTAACTGATCCTATTCTAAAAAAACTTGGCACTTAACTATTCACTTTTAACTACAAGTGACACTTAACCGATCACTTTAACAATAACTTGACACTTAAGTGATCATTTTTTCATCGCAACTAGCACTTACGTGATTACTAAATACAACTTATGGCACTCGGGTAATCACTCATGTTTGTCTTGTGTATATATGTTTGTCTGCATCAAAACAGAGAAGATGATTCTGCATCAAAATAAAGAAGATGATGGTAAACTTATGGCAACTCCATACGACAGCACAAACAACAACGAAGCCACAATGATCTTGTGGAACAACACAAACTTCTTCGCATCTTTCAAAAAGAAAAAACCCTACGTTTAATCCAGAACAACACCATTTTTAACTATGGCAGTCGGAGAAACTTTTTCTCATTTTCAAGTACTTTACATTTCATCATAAAGTACAATAAACAACAAAACAACACCATAATACACGCTTGGTAACACTTTGGTTCAATTTTCATCATTGAAACTTCATTCTTGAAAGGTTTAGTTGAAGATGCTTGAGCTTGCATTGAGTTAACATCGTCCAAGTCCTCTACGAACACAAATGGAGATTGCTATCTTTTATGAAGTAGATCCAATATCACCTCTGTGGCTCGGTCAGAGAACTTCTCATCGATCCATTTGAAGTATTTGCACTTCGACGCTTCTTTATATCGGGCGCATCCATAAAATCTTCTCCCAGGATTGATTTGAGTCCACGATGTTCTTCTTGGATTCGGTAACCCACAAAAACAGAAATACTAGCCTTCTCCTTCGCTTCGATGAGAGGAAATTGAGGCGCTGCTGCGAGTCCTGCTCTCCATTTCCAAGATTCGACGAAGGAATTTTGGGCAAATGAAAATTAGGGTTCGAGACTTGAATTCGAGCACTTCAATAGGGATTTTGGCCAATTTAGGGTTTTAGATTTGGGGCATTTGGGGAGACGACGTCATTTTTGGAAGATTTGGGGCTTTTATTATGCAGAACGAAGTCGTTTCTGGTGAGTTAGAGCCGACTCAGCTCTCCGGCGAGCCACGTAGGCAAAAAATAATAATAAAATATTACCACGTAGGATTTCCGGCAAGGGTCGCCGGAGGTGGCACTTAAGTGTCCCACTAGAAAAAAAAAAGTGGCACTTAAGTGTACCGTTTTGAAGTTATAACACATAAGTGTCCCCCTGTGCCAAGTTATGGCACTTGTGCTGTACTTCTGCCCATAAATCTCTTGGAAACTCTTTTTTTCCTTTTTAAGCATCAGCGGACCATTATTGTGGAAATGTTAGTTTTGATGTGAGAATATTCTAGTGCAGCCAAGTAAAATGAATTGAATTTCAATCCAAACAAATGAAATGAATGCTTCATCAAAAATATATTCATATAAGCTAATCACTTCTATGTAACGATTTTTTTTTGGAATTTAGCAATGAAGTGGTATTAGGCCAGCTTTCGTGCGCCTCAATTAATTCACTTTTCTAGGCGATATTAAGAGCATGCTCCTACATATTGACATGATGCATTTGGGATTTTACTCGTAAAGTGCCTCCAGGAAGGCTTCATACTCAAGACCACAAGTAGAAGAGAAAACTTTTAAACCATCTAAACCAGTTGCTTCTGTGTAGCAAGTACAAGTGCCCGAACTTATTTAAAATAAATAAATAATAATGGACAAGATAAAGTGAATATTATATTGAATAATTCTGCTGATAATGCGTGGTCTGCACAATATTATGTTAAAACGTATGCTTTTTCAAGATCCATGTGTCGATCACGCTATTTTCAGATACCCGAATGATATCAAAAAAATACATCCCAATGCCTCTTTTCACACATGGCATACGATGTAAGTAGCGTGAACTTCCACCGAAGCAGCCGGCCATTGCTATCTATAAAAGCTTCTCAATGGCACTTTACCTAGCACGTATTAACCAACTCCAGCAACGAACAAAAGTCATGGCATCCTTACTCTATGCGCTTCTTTTTCGGATCATCCTTCTCCTGATGATCCATACTTCACTTGCTAAGCCACTATGCCATCCGGATGAGAGCTTTGCCTTAATGGAATTCAAGCGAAGTTTTCGAATCACCACAGCAGAATTTCGTTGTGTTTATCCAAAGGTTGAATCATGGTCACCAAATGGACATGGAGATTGCTGCTCATGGGATGGGGTTGAGTGCAACGAGGCCAATGGTCATGTGACAGGCCTTGATCTTAGTAGCAGTTGTCTCCTTGGTAACATAACTTCCAACACTAGCCTCTTTCGCCTACTTCACTTGGAATCACTCAATCTCACTTTCAACGACTTCAACTCCTCCTCGATCCCATATGATTTTGGCAATCTTTCCAGGTTACAGTACCTTAATCTCTCTAGTTCAGAATTTTCTGGGAAAGTCCCCTCAGATATCTCATGGCTCTCAAGATTAACTTCTCTTGACTTGTCTTCTAAGTGGGCATCTCTTGAGATGCCTAGCATAGAGAACTTTGTTCAGAACTTAACTATGCTTAGAGAACTTGATCTCTCTATTATAAGCATGTCATCACCATTCCCCCATATACTTGCAAACTTCTCTTCTTTGAAGTTGCTTGTATTGAGAAAATGTGGATTGCATGGAGAATTTCCAATAAGCATCTTTCAATTACCAAAACTGGAAGTTCTTGACATCAGCTACAATGACAATCTTTCTGGTTTTATTCCTGAACAACAATGGGGTAATCCCTCTTACAAAAAAAAAAAGGGGGGGGTAATCCCCTGAAATCAGTGTCTCTTGGGGGCACGATTTTCTCGAGTTCACTTCCCTCTTCACTGAGTAACCTTTCTCAACTTGCTTATATAGATCTATGTGGAAGTAAATTTATGGGTGAAATCCCCGCTTCCTTTGCTAATCTCACCAAGCTATCATATCTAGATCTCTCTAAAAATAATTTCACGGGTGGTATTTCTCATTAGCTTGTCGACTTGCCAAAACTCAACTATTTGAACCTTTCAGGTAATATTCAATTAGCAAGGTTTTTTTTTTTTTTTAAGAAAAAAATGGAAATGACATGATTCGATCACTAGCTATACTAACAAGTCTTATCTCTCTACACTTGGCAGTTAATCATCTAAGTGGTGCCCTTCCATTTTCATTTGAGAACCTAACACAGTTGGTTTGGCTTGACCTTTCATTCAACAATTGGCAAATTGAAATTCCAAACTCCTTATGGGAACTCAAGGATCTTGAATATTTGGCACTTCAACACAATAATTTGAGTGGCACTGTGGATTTACACAAACTCAAGAACTTGATAACATTGCTTTTGGACTTCAACAACATATCTTTTGTCAGCAACACTGAGGTCAATGCTACTCTTCCAAACCTTTCGACCTTTAGTTTGGTTTCGTGCAACTTGCATGAATTCCCAAGGTTTTTAGGCTACCTAAGTGGATTGGAGTGGGTAGATTTGTCAAACAATAATATCAGAGGGAGTATTCCTACATGGATGTGGAATGGTAGTAAAGAAATATTGATGAATATGGATCTTTCTCACAATTTTCTAACTGACTTTGGGAGTAGCCACATCAATTTGCCAATGCCCCAGTTGACATATATGGATCTTTCTCACAATCTACTCACTAGCTTTTTGAACAAGCAAATCAATCTAGCATTGCCCATGTTGACCTATCTTGACATTAGTTCTAACTTGCTCAAAACAACGCTTCCAAGTCCACCTCCATTAGCAATACATTTTAATATCTCCAACAACAACCTCTTCAGAAAAATTCAATCAATTTGTAGAGCTAGATCCCTTGTCATTCTTGATTTGTCCATCAATATTTTGAATGGCACAATTCCTTCATGTCTAGGAAATATTGATTCTTTGACAATTTTGAATCTTGGGAGGAATAAACTTGAGGGCCTGATTCCTAATGCCTACCCAAAAGTTTGTGCGTTGAAGATTACTGAGCTCACAAATAATCAATTGCAAGGGACTATCCCAAAATCCATGGTAAATTGTCCAATGCTAGAGTATTTGAACCTTGGTTACAAGCAAATTCATGATGGGTTCCCTTCATGGCTATCGAAGTTGACAGAGTTGAGAGCTATTATCTTGAAATCCGATAAGTTTTATGGTCCAATAGAAACACATCGAAGCCAATTTAACTTTAGCAATTTGCATATCATGGACCTTTCCAACAATGGTTTCATTGGTGAACTTCCTTCTAAGTTATTGCAGAGTTTCCAGGCCATGAAAGTGATTGTTGGTCAAGACCAACTGGAATACATGAATACTTCTCAAGGGCTCCCTTTGTCCTTGGATACATATGAAAAAGTTGTGGACTATGAAATGAAATTGATGAATAAAGGCATAGAGAGAGAATACTCAAAGGTTCCGTATGCCCTTAAGGGAATTGACCTCTCCAACAACAAATTTGAAGGATGCATACCTGATTTCATTGGAGATTTGAAGTCACTTGTTTTGCTAAACCTTTCAAACAACATTCTCACTTGTTTCATTCCTCCTTTCTTGGCAAATTTGATAGTTCTTGGATCTCTAGATCTTTCTCGAAATAAGCTCTTAGGAGAGATCCCACAACAGCTTGCGTAGCTTACATTTCTTTCATCTTTCGGTGTCTCTCATAATCAATTGTTTGGACCAATACCACAAGGGAGTTAGTTCAACACATTTGGGGCCAGTTCATTTGCCAAGAATGAGGGGTTACGTGGAAGTCCTTTGCCAAAAAAATGCACAACAATTGGGGATGACATACCATTACCAACATCACCACAAGAGGAAGAAAATGGCAACAAGTCTTTGTTTGACTTGGATTGGAAAGTTGTGCTAATTGGTGCTGGAGTTGGCTTTTTGATTAGTGTTGTGTTAGAGAACTTTTTCATTGACGAGAAGAATACATGGTTTTTGTACTACTCGTGGATAATGGCAAAAGGATGGAAAACATCAAGAAGGCATTGAACAATAAGGAGTTGCAGATGCAATTAGATTACATGACATGGATTAGTATTAATCATTGTGTATCTAGTTTGTATTAGACACTGGAAAAACACCATCGATATATAAATAGAATTTCACATACGTAGTTTCATCCATCCTTGATTTAAAGGGTCATGACCATCGGCTCTCTCCAATCAATGGTGTGCAATGCTGCTTGTGTGAAAAAAATTTACCCCATTGGTATGATTTTTAGGAAAGTAAAATTTCACTTGTTTGATTCATGTTGAACGAGTGTTTTCCATTAGTTATTATATGTAAATGCTATTTTCTTGTTCGTTATGTTGCATTATGATTATATAATATAATTTATAGGAAAAAAGAAAAGTTAACTTGTTTGATTAATATTGAACGAGTGTTTTCCATTAATTATTATATCAAACGCTATTTTCTTCTTCGTTATTTTATCCTCTATCTGTTTTTCCTAAAAATCATATTATATAATCATATAATACAACATATACATTGGCGATCCACGTTCTAATGTATGTTGTGATTATGTGCCAAGCAGTTTTTTTTTTTTTTTTTTTTTTGTCGGCTTCTTGGCTGTAACATTAGCTACTTATACAATCTAATTGTGGAAAGCTACTAAATATTGGAGCCCATGGACATGGTAGAGACAAGAAGAAAAATATGAACTCATTTATTTGCAACTTATTCGTTAAACGATAAAAAGTAATGGATTGTTACTCTTAAACACCAATTCATTTCACGAAGAGATTCCTTAACTTTTCACTTAGAAGAACGAATGCTACATTTGGCCGGCTTAGCTGCCGGTAAAATAAAAAATAAATAAATAAACAATTACAGAAAGGTGTGGATGTGATCAAATATGCTATCCAACATGCTAATAAAAATTATACCAAAAAGAATTTGACTTGCTAATACATGTTTTGTTTGAAAAGAAGCTTATTTACATCTGCCTATTGATAAGATCTTGCTTGATGCAATGAAAATCCCTTACTATATTTTTTATCAATTCAAATTATCCAAAGGTGTTAAATGGTTTTGCCGGACTCGCTTTCAAAATGCTATACATTCCCACAGAAAACGAAATATACGATGATTTAAGCTTGTTAAATGCTTTTTCCCCCTTGGTTCTAAATTTCAATTATTGAATTTAATAAAAAGAACATGTAATTATTTTAGTCATAGAAACTTGGATCCTCCTCATTAAATTGCCTATTAACAATAAAATATCTAAAATAAAAGACAATTATTAATTATATCAGTTTTAAATGAAGATTGTATGATTTGTTTCATTTATTAGGAAACTCAAGTTTGACCCAAAAGTTCACGCTTCTCTTTCTTTCGCGAGACTCTTCCCACTTCTCGAGAGGGAAGAAAAGTCTCTTTAATTTCTAGACAGTAAAGAAAATAAGAAAATCAAGGCGCGAAATAATATTGGATTAGGAAAAGCTGGCAATTTCTACATAGACCAAAGAAAAAAAAATTAAGGTTAAAAAACACTCAAATAAAAAGAATTGAAAAATGATTTGTGAGGCTTTTTCTAAATTTCTTTCCCGAGAATCAAGAGAATCAAAGAGACAAGATAATGATGGAGGATTTTTCTTTCACAATAATTTTTTTTTGTTACAAATTTGACTAATAAGAGATTATTGTATTAATTTTTTAGAGGAAAATTATAAAAATAAACATAAAATTTGTATCAATTAATGACGAATTATATTTAAATATAATTTAAAAAAATGTTAAAAATAGTAAAATAGAAGTAAAATGAGTCATAGCACCTAAGTAACATCAATGATAAAAGATGAGGTTGTGTTAAGACTCTTCAAAATCCAAAGAAACCTTCAAAGTCAACCTTAAAAGCCACTCAAGTTAGCGGTGATTTTGACAAAGTTGCCGAGTTAAAACAATCGCAAGACGTCCGATAGGGCAAATACATGAGTGCAGATCACATAAAAAATAACCATGTATCGCTACAACAAGTTACAACCAAGTGATGCAGGTTTTTGAGGATCGGAATGATTTCACCTACTCGCAAAAACCTATCATGTAGACGTCCATTTCAAGAATTCGGAATCTAAGGACGTTCATAATAACCATTCTATTCCAAGAATCAATTCTCATTAAAAATTAATTTTTCTATTTCTATTTTCCAAATAAATTTCTAAGAAAATATACATATTTAATAACCTTATAAAATTTCTATTCTTGAAATAGAAATTCATTTGATAACGACACAAAATTACTCTTTCCCGCATGGTGGTGGGAGGTGTCCAGTGGTAGACTGCTAGCGATTAGTGGCGAGTGATTGGCGTTCGGGCATCCGGCGACCGGCGATCAACAACAAGAGGAGGGCGGGTGACGTCTAGCGATCAACTACCACCATCACCGAGGGGGGGTGGGCGGCTAGCGTCTGGGGCCGATGAGCGTCCGATGTCTTATAGGCTGCAAGTGGACAGCGGGCAATAACGAAAGTGAACAATCAAAAGAGTTTTCATTTATCACTAGAAATAGAAAAGCTATAGATTTTAACTTCTGATTTTTCGTCCAAATCTATTTATGGAGTAAAAATTTGTTTCAAAAATAAAAAAGTGAAATTGCTTTACTAAATGAATTTCTATCTCAAACCTATTCTAAAAAACAGAGAAATAGAGAAACAAAACGGTTATCATACACACCCTAAAGCTTATTTTGTAGGCTCTCTGAACCATTCTAGAACTTGAAACCCTCGATATCACACGATTTTTTTATACCATATTAGTTTTTTTATCGAGTTAAAAATCGGCTATGATTTTATCGAAAACTAACATATTAAACCCAAAGATGGCCAGAAAAAAAAAAGAAGTAATAAAAACATAAAGGAATGAAAGTATCTGCCTTTTTACTTCTGGAATGGTCAATCTATTAGAAGGGGAAGGGAGGGCGCCTTTGATAGAGGAAAGAGGAGATAGAGTGGGGATAGAAATGGGGCTGGAGACTCTAGTTAGCTAAGGCTTCATGTATCTAAATGTACAAAATTGAACACGAGTTAGCAAATTACTAATTACAAGTCACAATAATGAATTTGAATCCTAAAAATTCCATTTTGAGCATTCAAGTCTTAAAACTTGATACATTGAGTCTTTTCGTTAATTAGATCAGTCTAAAATAGACAGAAATTGTCAATATGGCTTGTTTTTATTATTTTTCTAATGCCAAATATGCGTTGTTAAAATATATATAAAAAAAAAAAAAGCCATGTGAATTTTTCATCCACTAAAGCCTAAAAGATCTAATGGAAGGACAAAAATGGCTCACTAACGACAAGTTTTAAGACATAAATATATGGAGTACACTGAAATTTTTTGGATCCTATGACGTTTAAAATCTATGCCAAAACTTATTTGACCATGCTAGCTCCGCAAGCTCGGCATATGCTCTTGCAGATCTCTGGTTGCAACTTGCAATCAGTCATCGCAGGCATCTCCTCAAAGTCCTGTTAAGTGAGCCTTGAATTACATCATGACTCGTTATGAGAATCCACAATTGCGTCTTGCCCCTCAAATTAGCATATTAATATGACAAGATAAGAACCCACGGATGTTGATTTTTATTTTACGTTGACAAGGATAGGTTGGAACAATCCTACTAAACTTATATGCAGCTTCTATGGAACGAAAGACTGATGATTTCACTGGCAATTGCAGTTGGTTCCGAGTTCTTCCAATTGCTTATAATTTGAATCTATTCAATTCCTGATCCCAACATCTTGCAATTCTTTTCTAGTTTGTTTGAAATAGAAATTAGCATATTTATATGATGAGAACAATGTGACCTCAAACAGCAAGGGATGCCATAAAATCAACAAATCGCAACATGAATTGAGTAATAGAAAGTATTGGTTGTATATACTCACTGCCAAAACTTAGACAAATTAGACGTCCACCATAATGAGAAACGTAAACTATTTACGGATGCCAAATACTAACTCCACTAGTACCCACTGTAATTAGAAATTAAATTGCAGCTTCACTCTCCACACATTCTGTAATAAAAGGACTCTAAACTAATTCTGTTGTTTTTGCCCTCTCATCTAGTTACGTACTGAGGTCAGCTAGGACAAGTAAGAGATATACTCAATTCACGTCTTACATCACAAATTCAGGATGATTAAGAGATCAACCGCAGCATTTTGAATTGCCTCTTGCTTGAACTTCCCCTTCACTACATATATCCTGCTATTCCACACAAAACCAAACACTTGCTGAGCAGACGTTTCTCTCTTTTCCGCTAAGTACGATATATAACAAGATCCTGCAATTACATTAGTAGCAGAATCCTAAATGCCAAGGTGACAAAAAATGGCTTTTCCAAACTACCTATAAACATAAATGACGGGAAGGCCCAGCCTTTTTCCATATTGTAAAGCAAGCCAACCAGTAAAAGATACATATATGTCACAAACAAACAAGCACGCTTCAATCGGTTTGCACTAACTGTGCAAGGTAGGTTCCTGGTTGGACGCGACCAATGCCAAGATTTGATCTGTTGAAAGAGTCTAATAAAACTCATTGAAATTATGGAGGTTGAAAAACCAGTAACCACCCCAACAATGGTTTCCAATTTCCAATGTTTAGCTCTGATCTTGCTAGTTACCCAGGATTTGAAAATCTCCAAGAACCTGACAATGCACGGGCCACGTTAAGTAATATAGAAACCATGATGTAAGTAAGAGACACAACAAATGAATATGTACGGGCGAAATGTAATTTAAGGGCAACTTTGAAAGAAGATGGATGCAGCATTTGGAAGGTCACATAATGGTTAATATGATCTTTTGTGCTGGAAAAAATTTAGATATTGTATTCTACAAGTTCAATAACAACTGATCTATAAGCAGATCAGACAGTAGTCTCAATAGCAATTGGGCTTCAGAAAAAGAAGAAACTACAGCACAATTAGATGTACATGGTACATGGCAATGCTGGCCTGCGATGATTGTTGGGACTGAGTTCTGTATTAAAGACCATTTATTATGGCATTATGATTAGCAGGCAACTCAGATGAAAAACAGTCATTGGTCACTTCAAACAGAGAACTTCAAAATAGTTGCACAGGCCAGACTAAGACTGCAAAAGTGAACTGATTTCAGACATGCCAAGATCCTTCATATTATAGAAAGACACTGAACCAAACAGAATGAAATCATGGCAATTTGACCATTATAAACTATGTGATTAATGCAGTATTTTAAAAGTCGGATTGGACTGGCCAGTCCTACTAGTTGACCAAGGTCAGATATCCAGTCCAGACAACAAATCCATGAGTGGTTGAAATCAGATTGAACCGATGTTGACCTCATTCAACTTAGGCAGCCCTTGCTTGGCAGTTCGCTGAGAGACCACACTCCACTTTGTTACCAGAACAGACGAGAGACGTACATTTCATGCTACACAGAAGCCAAGGTAATAAATGCAAATTGCAGTGCTGGACGTGGTTCAAACTAACGCTCAGCAGATCGTGCAGATCGTGCATTGCTTCCAATACTTTAATCCACCAAGCCAAACTCCCATGTGGTCGTAACTTAAAGTATAACAGAATATTAAAATGCCTGTACCAAGAACCATCTAAGGGGCTGCATGTTTTTATTCCTTTTTTCTGTTCTTGAACAGAAATTTTGTTTATTTGTTCCCGGGAACAAAAAAAGAATAGAAACGCGTTTGTTTGCGTTTTTGTTCAAAATCGAATTTTTTGTTCCCGGAACACAAAAAGAGCAGAAATGAGAAATAAAAAAAAAATTGTTTCTTGTTCCAGAAACGATTTTGAAGAAACACTTCTTCTTCTCTCTCTTCTCTTTTCTTCTTCTTTTCTTCTTCTTTTTTCTTTGGCCTGCAACCGGCCGTCGAGGGTTGGCGACGCTATCGAGGGTCGGCGACCTCGCCGGAGCGTTGCCGACCCCTAGCGAGGCCGAGCCTTGCCCAACCACAGCGAGGCTCAGCCTCGCTGGGGGTTGGCGAGCCTCGCCGTGGCTGGGCGAGGCTACCAGCCCCGTCGGCCGGTCGCTGGAGGCCGGCGACTGGCTGAAAGAAGAAAAAATAAAAAATAAAGAAAAAGGAAAAATAAAATAAAAATATTAAAAAATTAAAAGAAACAAAAAAATAATATAAATTTACCAAACGTGTTTCTATTCATTTTTTATTCCCGGAACAAGTTTACTAAACACATCTTTTTGGTCAAAAATTGTTCCCCGGAATAGAAACATTTTTTTCTATTTCTGTTTTCTGAAACAATTTTTGAACAGAAACGTTACCAAACGCGCCCTAAATGACCATGACACAAGCTAGTCAGGGTCTGCTTTAAAATGGTGTATTTATTTTCAGCACACAGGAATTGCCAACCCTTTTGCTGTAACATTCGTAATACACGAAAAGGAAAGGAGGCCCAGAAAAGGAATCGAGTACTCACAATATATAGTATCTCCTCATCATCTCCATTGCAGATGGATCTTTGGCTTGACATCTGAAGAAGTCATCACGATAGATGCTTACTTTGGAATTGCTAGATGTATACCAGCAGTCATAAGTATTATTCACCTAAAACCAGTGTGAGAATAAGTAATGAAGTTCTGCAATCAAAAACACACGCAAAGGAACCACAACAAACCCAATGAAATAAACATAATATTCTGGATGATTGCAAAAACCTACATATAATGGTTTGAATTTAGCTGATAGCACAAATGTTAAAAAGGTGCATTTCTTACCTTAAATCTATCTTTGGTCAACCAAGCAACCCCAAAACCAGGTCTGCAATCAGCAGGAAGGGCCTCGTTTGGGGCCTCTGTAAGTACTAATCGAGTCTGACCTGATAAATGATCCTTATATTCTACCTGCAATTGTAAGAAGGTGCAAAATAGTAATGTAAATTCGGCAGTCAGTAAATGTGGTAGCTTTCTTTTCCTATGATTGCAATTGCCATTCTTTTACCTCTTCTGAGTTAAACTAAGATACTTAGCCTGACAAAAACATCTGTAATCTCTATCTATCTATGCATGGAGCACAATCTATTAATGACTACAGTAAAAGTTCGTAAACATACATATGCACCAATTCCCAGGAATGCCTGATTTGAAAGGAGCATAACAAGACACTTATTACTCAAGCTAAGAAGAACCAACAATTTGCTATCAGAGTTAATTCCAAACTATACAAACCAAAACACCCAAAGAATAGACATACACAACCCCAACATATGTTCAATCTTAAATGAACATCAAAAGGATCAGATTAGACCTGAGGGACTGCTTGAATAAGAGGACTGAACAAATAGAAACAAACCAGCAAACTATGTCCGATGCTTTTGCCAATTTTGTCAACTATATGTTTAGATCAAGCTGACTTGGTTCATTTTCACTACGATAACAAGTCTCTTTCTAGAAGTAAGATTGGTGAAACTAGGCAATTAGTAGATTAAGTGTCTCTAGAAATACTATGGGAAACCGGATTTAACATCAAATGATTCAACAATCCATTAAAGGTAAAATTTATCAAATCTAAACACAAGGAGGGCAGTTGCCAAAGACAGGTTTAACCTAATCAAACAGATTTTACCACCCCCTTCTCCTCTTCCCACCTTCATCCAAATCATAGAAGAGTTAAACTTTCAATCTCTTTTTCATTTTTATCTAGAATGATTCTTTTAACTTTTATTTATCTCAAGCGCAGCAAGAATACTCACTTCCATGGACATTTCTAAACAGGTTCAAACTTCATTGTATCCAATGCATCAACTAACATGCAAATGCCTTTTCAGCTTCACAACAGTTCATAGTATTCTTACATATGAACACTATTTTCGCAGAATCAATACTAGCTGATTCACAAAGTTCCCATGTGACTTAAAGAATGATATGGCATTCATAAATATATTGGCACTTGACATTGTTAAATAAATGACAAAATGACAAGCATAGAGTGAAATTATTATAACTATATTTCCATAATTGACATTCATAGCTAAAAAAGACAGTAAAAGGTTGATTATGATAATAGGACAAATGATATAATAAGTAGTTCCTTTGACACATGCTTGATTCCTAATTAGTTCGACCTCCATATAATAAGTGATGGCAATATAAGACTCATTGCACACTCAAATGAATTAAAAGATAGGTTCTAATGATGGTCATGCACAACATTATCCAATCCAAACCTCAGCTTGAAATGGCCATGGGAACATGAAGGGGGGGGCGGGGGTGCCCATGCTCTTGCTCTCATGCGCGACAGAGATGAGTAAATCCTATATAGGACTCTATTTGTCAAATATTAAAGACATTTTATCAGGCAGCTGTATAGACAATAAGAATCAGGCTAGAGAAAACTATGCAGATAACTATGAAAATTCTGCAGTTCCAGACAAAACAAGGCGACAATGGAAACACCGAAACCGAGCCTCATTGGCCACGAAAGATAACAGGGATAACTAAAACTCCCAACAGATAAGAAATGCACACTAAAAACGGTAATTACTCCTCAGAGGATATAGAATCACCTTAAATACTGAAGCCCAATAGTAATCATAATGGCACCGGAATTTCCTTTTCTCGGACGAGCTGAAGACAATCTTGGCGTTATAATTCAACAGCCCAAGCTCGCAAACTTTAGACGACCTTATATCCACACCTGCAAGAAAAAAATTCAAAACTCAGCATACGAACACTCGAGCGCATAGTACGACCTACAGTACGAAAACGAAACTCGCTGCGTTTCATTGATCAAACGAGTCATCACATCCTACATCTTGTCCATTTCTCATCATTAGCTAGCAGCTGAAGTAGCACAAAACGGCCAAGACGGTAACAATCCACAACTTAGCTCAGCCAACTCGAACGGTGAAGACCCGAAAGCATGAGCAATCATTCAACGGAACTTACTGCTGGAGACGATTTTGCACTGAGCAGGCAGCAACATGGGGCTGGGGATCGAGAAGTTACTGACGAGGAGGGTGACGACGCCGATCACGAACGACGAGGAGAAGAAGAAGACGACGAGGAAAAGGAGAGCCAGGAACAATCGGAGCAGTACGGCGAGATTCCCGCTCTCGCTCCCGACGCCTTATCTAGACGGCCGATATCGGGACACTACGCGCGACAGAGAAGCATGGGGCAAGGAAACCCCGAGGCCCTCTCCGTGTTGGGCCGACAGATTCTGGAGGTAGCGATCGGAGGGAAAGTCTCCGCCCGCCGTGGAACCGAGGGTTTTCCATCATCATCAAAATGATACGTAATAGAAGATCTCAAAAGCCATAGTAACAAACAAGCCCATAAATTCCAAAACAATCCAAAAAGCTAAAATCAATGCATGTCATTAGAGCTTGGTTGGCATAAATAATCACAGGCTCATGTTCTGTTACTACATCCAAGTGAAAGGATCCGTGGTCCATCACAAAATCATACAATGTCATTAGTAATAAGCACGTGTCAGAATCTTCATTTATAGTTATGACTTTACCTTTTGACAGCATACACCTAAATTCAACGGTGTACACCTAGATTCAGCATCCCTACACCATCACCATATAAAAACAAAACATGTTAAAGAACATTAGATTTGACACTTGTGGGAGTAAGTTTTGTAGCCAATGCGAAGCGCCATAAGTTAAATAAGCATATATTTGATACCAAAATTGTTGTAAACACTATTTAAACTAGAGGCGAAATATTTATTCATTAAAACTCTAAAATCTAACATTAGATTGAAGAAAAAAACTCATAGATATAATATCGAGAGAGCAAAGCTTTCAAATCTCAAACTAAATTTGGGAGGGTAAAAGACGTGGAAGAGATGAAGAAAGGTTCAAAGAGGGTGGGAGGGAGGGAGGGAGGGGTTTGGGAGAGGAAAAGACATCAGTGTCAATTTTGATCTCTTCTAGTTTAAAGAGGGAAAATCAATGATAAAAAAATATCCACTACTGATGGATTGGAAGCCCAAAAAAGAGCAAAGTTGAAGCTTTGCATTGAGTAGCACTTTTGTTTGAAGGGTTTCTAGTTGAGTTGGTAAGAGATTGTACTCTGAAAATATACTTTGTGAAGCTAAACATTCTTTATAATATTGACAAGAACCGACGATATCTTAAAGTAACCAAATCGAGCAATGCCAAACCTTGAAATACTCATTTTCTAGTTGATGGTGAATATCTCACCTATGTATGCAATGCTAACCAGGTAGGTAAGGTACCAAAATGCACACATGTTGTTAGTGAACAAAATGCACACATGTTCCAACTTCGAGCAGGAATTTTAGAAAAGATGAGATTAGTAATGAGTGGATTCAAGACAAAGTTATAGTGATATCAATATGAGATGAGACTAAGGTTGATGTTATGTGTAGAATGATGATTGTAGATGACCTAATGAGAAGATACTAACTACTCTATAATAGGCTAACAATGAAAAGAGGAGTAAAATGGGAGAGATTGACACAAATTTTACGACAAATGTTGAGTTTGTAGGTCTTTTCAAGACTCCATATTAGAAGTGGGTAAAAAAATTGTTATCCTTTGTAACTTTCATTTGCCATTGTTGAGAGATATTAGACAAAGTATGTAAACCACTGTCACGCCCCGATCCTCGGGCACGCACACATCCGTCTCACTTGGTCGATTTTATAATGCGATATCCCAGGATTATGTATTGCCGACCCTTTCATTTATTAAGCACATGCGGAAGCAATTAAAATCCCCAGACAATAAAACGATGGGATAGAAAAGCAGGGCTATATTTTTCATATTGAAACTTATAACCAAACTTTTATACAAAACACAAACCAGAGCACTTCACAACTTTTACTCTAAACTCTATTTACATCAAAATAGAGATCTCAAAAGAAGATAGGATCTCAATCCATCCAGGCCGTACTCAAGGCCCCTCTCAGAACTATCTTCTTCTTCCAAAAATCTTTCTCCTTAAGTTTCACCTCCGAGATTTCCTTCCCAGACTCCTCCTCCTTAGCTCCTCAGCGAAATCCTGAAATGATTTCCCCAAACTGGGATGAGACTACGTCTCAGCGAGTTCTACCCCACTAAGCCCGATTAGTAAACCATTATACTATAGGCTACCTAAACACGCACAGGGCAGAGGACTTACCTCGGCCTCAGATCCCACTTGCAAGTCAATACAATTTACAATAGGCACTCATTTACTCAACACAAATCGAACCAGTCGATTACATGTCATACAAATCAATCCTCACTATGGGATATTTAAAAGCTAGGCCACGTGCATTCTCCAGAATGACATTCTAGGTCTCCGAGTTCACGTGCCTCGAACCTTGGGCCCACGTGCATTCTCTAAGGCGACCTCTTCGCCAAAGTGATACATCAAGTCACCGAGCCACGTGCCCTTTTTATGATGTTATTTCCAAATACTTGACCCATGTGCATTCTCTGAGGCACTCATTTGCCAATGTGACGCATCAGATCACTGAGCCACATGTCTTTTTTACAATGCCCGGGCCCACGTCCCTTCTCTTAGGTGCTATCTCACCAAAGTGATGCATCAATTCACTGAGCCCATGTGCCCTTTTAGATGCCAAACTCTGTCACCGAGCCATGTGCATTCTCCAAGATGACATACTGAGTCTCCGAGCCACGTGCATTCTCTCAGGCGACCTTTTCGCCAAGGTGACATAATCAACCACTGAATTCACGTGCATTCTCTAGGTGATATTCCAATTCACCGAGCCCACGTGTTTTCTTTCAAGTAATTACCAATCTACTTTCAATACCGACAACCAATGCCGAACAATTTCTCAATCAAATAAATAAATCAACTCAACAAAGCAATATAATTGCTGAATAACATACTTGGCCATTTACCAATCAACAATTCAATCTCAATCAATTTCAATCAATTTATGGTAAATCCCTAAAATATCACAATTTATTCAATTCCATACAACGTGGAGCTCAGATAAATAAACAAACCGCACAACGACGACCAGCACGAGATTTCGGTCGTCGGCCATCAAAATATTAATTTGCGAAAAATAAATAATTAATTTATTAATTTCGAAAATTAAATAATTAATATTAAAAATTCAATTTAGCTCAAAATAAAGCCCGATTAAATAAACGGACTTCACCACGGTCATCGGCATAATTTTCTGCTTCCAGACCATCTCAGTTAAATTTTCGGAAAATAAATAATTACTTAATTTAATTCCGAAAATTAATATTTAAATACTAAAAATTCCACTTAGGCCCGAAAAGCCTAATTGGAGCCCACTAAGGATCGGGAAAAATCCCGAGGCACTTCCAATAATTAGTAGACCACGTCTACTTGCTAATTGCGCAATCAATTTATCTAAATCGCATCACAATTGACTAATAATTGCTAATTTATTCTAATCTAACAACCTAAACATAATTAATTAAAACTAAACCAACCTTAAGCATAATTAGCCAACTAATCATGGATTAGTGAGATTACTCACCAAATCGTGCGCAAATCGGATCAATCTGACGGGGGCGACGCGAGGAATGATCTTTCCCAAAGCACGGCTCGGGTTCGGGGCCCGGAAATGACCCAAAACGAGCCCGAAAGTGCTGGAAACCCACTTCATGGGTCGCTGGTCGGGGCTGGCCGGGACTAATCCGGCGGCTAGGGCGGCGAGGGGAGGCCGGCGGAGGGCGAGGGGGACGCCGGGGAGGTCCGGCGGGGCTGGGCGGTGGCCAGACGGGGCGGAACGGCGACTGGGTCGCGCGGGGGAGGCGTTGCAGCAGGCGAAGGGTGCGGGGCGTGCTCGGACGGCCGGATGGCGGCGAGCGGCGGGTGTGCGAGCGGCGGTGCGACGACGGGACGGGCGGCGATGGGGCTGCAGCTTCTAGTTCACTCGCTCGGACGTGCGAAGGGAGGAAGAAGAAGAAGAAAGAGAGAGAGAGAGAGAGAGAGAGAAGATAAGGTTGGACTGGTCAAAGAAGAGAGAGAGAAGTCGGTTGGGGGGAAGGGATCGCATGAAGGGGGAGGAAAAAGGGGAGAGGAGAGAGAGAAAGAAAAGGGAGAAAAAGAAAGAAAAGAAAAGAGAGGGGTAGAGAGAAAAAGTAAAATAAAAATAACACCTTTTTAATTCCTTCCGGTCTTCAATTTTCTTGTGACAATTTCTTTATTGAAATTTCGGACTCGTCAATAAATTGACAAGCGATAAGATAGGATTCTAAAAATAAGAATTATGATGCGCTTAAATTTTGATTCCCGAAATCGAGTTGAATTTCGTGGTTAAAAATCGATCAGACGTGATTTTAGCTCAATCCAACCAATTAGGTAGCTTTTAGGGATTTTATAGCTGATACATCCCTTAACGGTTTTACCCAATAGGTTAGTTAACTCGTGAGTGATCAGCTCAGAGAAAAAGGGCCATAGGCACGCCGACAAAATGCCTATTTCACTTTATCGGAACGGGGTCGAATTTCAGGATGTCACAACTCTTCCCCTCTTATAAAAATTTTGCCCTTGAAATTTAAACCATTACACTTTGTTCAAAAAGGCGAGGGTACAACTGTCTCATCGACTCTTCAGTCTCCCAAGTCACTCATTCAGTACCGTGGTGTTGCCAGACCACTTTGACCAACGGAATGGTCTTTGTACGCAGAACTTGCTCTTTACGATCGACAATCTGAACTGAGCTTTCAACGTATGATACACGGTCATCCACGTCCAATTCCTCGAAATTGAGCACGTGGGTCGGGTCAGGCTCGTACTTCCTTAACATCGACACGTGAAAGATGTCATGCACTTGCGCCAATCTAGGTTTCCGATTCTTTCAAGAATCTCAAACGGACCTACGTACCTCGGACTCAGCTTGCCTTTCTTACTAAAGCGTGAAGTTCCCCTCATTGGTGACACTTTCAGAAAAACGTGATCACCAACTTGGAATTCCAAAGACCTTCGGCACTTATCTACATAACTTTTCTGCCTGCTCGGCGCGGTCTTCAATCTGTCTCTGATCACTGCCAATCTAGTGATTGCTGAACTAACTCTGGGCCTATTATCTTCCTTTCTCCGACTTCATCCCAACACATTGGAGTTTTGCATGCTCTGCCATACAACGCTTCAAATGGAACCATCTTGATGCTCTGCTGGTAACTGTTGTTGTAGGCGAATTCCACCAGATGAAGCTGATCCTCCCAACTTCCTTTGAAGTCTATTACACACGCTCTCAACATATCTTCAAGAGTCTGAATCGTCCTTTTAGATTGACCATCCGTCTGAGGATGATATGCCGTACTATACTGAAGCTTTGTACCTAAAGCACTCTGCAAACTCTTCCAAAAAGTAGCAGTAAATCTTGGGTCTCTATCGGATGTTATCATAACTGGCACAACATGCATACGAACCACCTGACGCACATACAGGTCTGCGTGTCTATCCAGACTCAGGTCCTTTCAAACTATAATGAAGTGAGCTGACTTTGTCAGCCTGTCGACTACTACCCAAATCGAATCATTCCCCCTTTGACTCCTTGGTAGTCTAGTCACGAAGTCCATCGTGATATGCTCCCATTTCCACTCTGGAATCGCGAGAGGTTGCAAAAATCCTCCCGGCTTGCAATGCTGGGCTTTTACTTGCTGACAAGTCAAACACTTGGCCACATGCTTGGCGATGTCCGCCTTCATACCCGACCACCGTAGTGTTGACGCAAATTCTCGATACATCTTAGTGCTTCCCGGGATGAACGCTGTAATTGCTACGATGTGCTTCAAATAAAATTTCTTCTCTAAGCTCTACATCGTCAGGTACAACCAAACGTCCACGAAGCCTCAGTACCCCATCATTTGAAACTTGAAAATCAGCCTTTTATTGGTATCCTCTTGAAGAATTTTCTGTACGTCCGGATCTGTCGGTTGAAGTTGCTTGATTCTGACCTGGACATCCGGCTCAATTCTGAGGGTGGCCATAAAACTTGAGAGGTGGCCTACCTCAAATTTGAATTTCGAATCTCATGCTCTCTCGATTAAGTTCCACTCCTTAACCAAGATCCGTGCCACTGAAGACTTCCGACTCAATGCATCGGCGACCTTGTTCGCCTTTCCCGGGTGATAAAGAATGTCACAGTTGTAGTCTTTCAACAATTCCATCCATTGCCGTTGTCTCATGTTCAACTCCTTCTGAGAGAAAGAATACTTGAGACTCTAATGGTCCGTGAAGATCTGAAACTTTTCCCCACACAAGTAGTGCCTCCAAATCTTCAACGCAAATATGATGGCTGCGAGTTCTAAGTCATGCATCGGATAATTCAATTCATGAGGTCTCAACTGCCGAGAAGCGTATGCAACGACTCTGCCATGTTGCATCAGCACGCAACCTAATCCCCTAAATGACGCATCACTATAGATCTCGAATCCTCTAGGACCAGATGGAATCGTCAGCACAGGTGCAGTAGTCAGCTTTTCCTTCAGCTCTTGGAAACTACGCTCGCACTTGTCTGACCATATGAACTTCTCATTTTTCTTCGTGAGCTTTGTCAGAGGCGATACTATCGATGAGAACCCTTCCACAAACCGTCTGTAATAACCTACTAACCCCAGAAAACTTCTGATCTCTGTCACTATCGATGGTCTCGGCCACTTGATTACGGCTTCTATCTTGCTCGGGTCGACGGAGATTCCTTCTCCGGAAATCACATGACTTAAGAACGCAACACGAGTCAACCAAAACTCGCATTTGCTAAACTTAGCGTACAACTGATGAGTTCTTAAGGTCTGAAGCACTAATCTCAGATGATTTTCATGCTCTTCATCACTTCTCGAATAGACCAAGATATCATCTATAAACATGATCACAAACTGATCTAAGTATTCCTTGAACACTCTGTTCATCAAATCCATAAAGGCAGCTAGAGCATTCGTCAATCCAAACGGCATCACTATGAACTCGTAATGCCCATATCGAGTACGAAATGTTGACTTAGGAATATCCTCTTTCTGAATCCTCAGCTGATGATATCTTGTCCTTAAGTCGATCTTCGAGAATATTGACGCTCCTTGCAATTGATCAAACAAGTCATCTATCCTCGGCAATGGATAGTTGTTCTTGATCGTTACCTGATTGAGCTGTCGATAGTCGATGCATAAACGCAACGAACCATCTTTCTTCTTAACAAATAGAACTGGTGCTCCCCAAAGTGATGCACTAGGACGAATAAATCCTTTATCCAGCAATTCTTGCATCTGCATCTTCAGTTCCTTCAACTCAAATAACGCCATTCGATAAGGTGCCTTTGAGATTGGTTTTGTCCATAGTGCTAGCTCAATTACAAATTCAATCTCTCTTTCTAGCGGTAACCCTGGCAATTCTTTTGGAAAGACGTCTGGAAACTCCTGTACAACTGCAATATCTTCCATTTTCAGCTCTTCAATTGTCGTATCCACGACAGTTGCTAAGTACCCTCGGCAACCCTCGTCTAACAAACGAGCTACTTCCGGCAACGAGATTAAGGAAATCGAAGGTCCTCCTCAATTCTCGACAAACTCGAAGCTCTTACCCTCTAACAGGTCAAACTGAATCGCCTTGCAATAGCAGTCCATTTTAGCTCGTTGATTGGTGAGCCAGTCCATGCCAATTATCATATCAAAATCATACATGACTAGGACTAACAAGTCAATTTCCCCACTCGCTCTCCAATCTCTAACTTGCACCCCGAACATCCCAAAGCAGCAATAACTTTATCTTTCAAGGGTGTAGATATGCAAATTGTCGATTCCAACAATACAGGATTCAATCCTAGCATCCTAACATATTGCTCGGTAATGAAGGAATGGGTTGCTCTCGAATCAAACAAAGCATAAGCAGGTTGGTTGTTGAGCGAGACCGTACCTGTAATCACGCCAGGCGTAGCTTCTGCCTGACCTTGGGTAATCGCGTACACGGTGCTCTGAGCTGGAGGTCTTTGATGTCCTCCTTGCAGTGCATTTTGAGGGGCATACCCTCCTATCTGTCTCATCGGTGGTGGCGGCGGTAACTGAGGTTGTCCTCTTTGCTTCTTTGGACAAAATCTGGCTAAGTGGCCCTGTTGGCCACATGCAAAACATGCACCCGTCTTAACTGGGCACGGTGCTGTCCCATGTCTTCTTCCGCACAAGCGACACGCATAATTTCTAATAGGTCCTGGCCTATTAAATCCACTCTTCTTGCTCGGCGGGCTTTGGAATCTATTTCCAAACATCGGCCTCTTTCCTTGGCGGATGTTGTCTCTATGAGAGCTAAACCTCGATCCAGATGAGGCAGTTTTATCGTTATGATCTTTCTCAATCTTCTAAGCTCTCTGATATATGTCGTTATAAGTCTTTAGATGTAGGAGGACTAAGGCACTTCTCAACACTTCTCAAATCCTATATGAATCCATCTCTGAACCTCCTTGCTCGATTCACAGGGTTCTCGATTAACTCAGGGGCATATCGCGAAAGTTCAGCGAACTTTGCCTCATACTCATCAACAGATAGGGAACCCTGGCGAAAACGTTGAAATTCAGCCATCTTCACCTCTCTGGCAGTCTCAGAGAAAAACTTATCATTGAAGGCTTCGCGGAAAGTGTTCCAGTCCTGAACAGTGCCTTCCGGAAAGATTATTTCACGAGTTGTCATCCACCAAGTGTCTGCAACTCACTCCAGCTGGTAAGTTGCTAACATTACCTTCTCAACCTCGTTGCACATCAGCAGTGCAAACACTTTCTCGAGCTTCCGAATCCATGAAGAAGCAGCTTCGGGGTCCCCAGACTCAGTAAACGATGGCGGATTTAACTTTAGGAAAAGCTCCACCAACTTATGGATTGGTCTTGCAGCGACCACTATCTCCAGTGGATTTTCAACATTCACGGCGGCTGGAGCAACGGCTGTGACATTATGATTTTCAGGTTCTGATTTCAATCGAATAAGTCAGGCCTTTCATCAATGTGGCTATAGTGTTTTTATCTGAGATGGCCACTCATGAGATAACTAACCTATCAGGTGAAGCCGTTAAGGGATTCTAATGCAATAGACTTGAGAATTCGACCATGAATCGACTGTTCGACCGTGCTAGTTTGCAAGGGTCATTACGGCACAATTAAAAATCGATCAGAGATCGGAGATAGGTCGATTCAACTGAGATGGTGATCAAAGTGTGGGTGATTCCACCTGATTGTAAAATTCTCATCGATCGACACTAAACCGATTTTCTGTCGTTTTGGGTACCCTGTGCCTGTAATTGAAACCTTGAGATTTTCACGGTCATCGAGAGTCGCCAATGTGTCGGATGGGTTCATTGTGGTTCGAAGAAAATTGACCACTGGTCAATTGCACCAAAAATTCCTGGAAGCTACCCGGTAGGTAAGGTCACACTAAAAGTGCGTTTGATTGAAAATAACTGTGAATTTGAATTCGATTTCAGAAATTGGAAGTCCTGTCGTGTCACGAGTCATTCTGGGAACGTCAACTCACCTTATGAGGAAATTCCGGCAAGTTCGAGATTTTTACGGAAAACCGGATTGGACGATGCGGAAAATGAATGGAGATTCAGATTGGTCGATTTGAAGGGATTTTTGACATTTGGTGTTAGTGAATTAGTGAATGAAAGTTGTTTGGACTTTTTCTGAGTTCAAATTGGACTTCGACCGGATTTGTTTGTTTAGAAAATCGGATTCCGAAAAGAAAATGAATTAAAATTCGGAATTGAAGAAAATAGCCGTTTTGTTGCCCGAAATTTATTGTTCGAGGGAAATTTGATGCAAGAAAGCAAGTGAGGATCAAGTACCTTAGTCTGGGAATTTTCAGAGATCAAATTGGACTAAACAAAAGCAAGTGAGACCAAATTTGAATTAGTTTGGGAGGTTTTATATAATTTTTCTTCCTCTCCTTCGGTCCCGCAGGCACACTTTCCCTCCCTCTCTCACACACGTTCTTCCCTAGCCAACCATCCCCTGCGAATTGGTCTCCATTGCTTTTCAGTTTTGATTTTTAGTTTGATCTTATCGCATTCCCTGTCTCATTAGTTCTCTCTCATTCGTCTCTCTTTCTCGCAAAGCCTCTCTCGTCTCTCTCAAAGACCCACGCGAGAAGGCCCCACCACCTACCGACAGCCTCTGCTTGGTCTTCAAATGCCTCATCTTCTTTTATTGTACATTGCATTCTTATCTTCACTTTTGCTTTTCAATTTCACACGTCTCCTCTGCCTTTGAACGACACCCCCTTCCTCATTCTTCTCTTTCATTTTCCTACGTTTCCTTTTGATTCTTTTGGGTTTGGTCGATGAAGCTTGCACGCTTCCCTCATCACCACCGACAGCCTTCTGCCCCATTTCCCCACCGATTCCTCTCTGCCACGTCCGAGTTTCCTCCAAGCTCGATCAACCGAAGAAGTGCCCCCCAGCCGTGTTGACTCCCCTGCCAGCGAAGTTCACCTTCGTTTGTCTCCGTCCTCTAAGCGGCCCCACACCTTCGGTTCCTCATCTCTGCCTCCACCGAACACCTCTCATCTCCTGCCGTTGTTCGCGCCTGCCCACCTCACGCCCACATGTCCACAACTTCTACTTTTGAAGTCACCGTTGCCGATTTGTAGACCCCAAGTCTCCTCGGCCAACCATTCGCGTGCCACGGAGCAGCTCCCATCTTCACTCATGGATCAGCCCTGCAATCCTTTCTGCTAGTTTGTTAATCGTGGATCTCCGCTCGTCCAGCGTCAAGAGACCAAATCGGCCGCGTCTTCTCTCTCCATCGTCCGAGGCAGTCCCTGTTCGTGTCTTCGAGCAGCCATCTTCAGCATGTCCATTAGTCCATCCAGCAATTTAGGCCCGGTTCAGCAGCCCACGAAATCTTCCAATTCAATCCGCAAGTTCAGCAATCCAGCCCGTTGATTGGAGTTCAGTCCATTTCAGCCCATAAGAAGTCAGCCCAATTTAGCAGCTCCATTAAAGCCCACGAGCCCAAATGAATTCAGTCCATCAAAAGCCCAGTGAATGTTTGAGGCCCAAGCCCACGAAGTCAGGCCCACCAAATCAGTGGACTCAGCCCAGCTCGACCAGCGAGCTTGTAGGCCGATTTCGGCCCCGGTTTGACCCCGGTTGGCGGACCCACTTTGGACAGGATTGAACCTTGTCGCGTGCTCGTCAATTTGGTCCGATCGGCTCGTTAACCAAGTGAGTTTTACTCACTAATGCTTTCTTAGTTTGCTAATTATGCCTAAGGGTTGATTAGATTTAATTAAGTGCAATTAGATAGTTAGATTAGGTTAGAACAATTAATTTAGTGACTTAATGATGCATATTAGGTGGTTAGACCTAGTTATTAGCAAGTAGAAAGGTTCGGTTATTTATTGAATGCATCTTGAGATTTTCCCGACCCGTTTCGAGCTCCAATCAGGCAATATGGGCCTAAATTGGATTTTTATTATTTATTTATTTAATTTTCGAAATTAATTATTTAATTAATTATTTTTCCGGAAATTCAATCGGGATGGCCGATGACCGGAATTTCGTGCCGATTGTCGTGGTGCAGTCCGTTTATTTAATTGAGCTTCAATTTTTATGGAATTGATTTAAATTGTGAAATTTGAGGAATTGTCCTAAATTGTTTGTTATTGAGTATTTGATTGGTAATGGCCGAGCATGGATATATAGCGCCAGTACGTTGATGGGCTATATAGTAGAGAGAATGGTGAGAGCTAACTGAGAACATTATTGGTTGAGACCAATCAGGTACGATATTATTGGACATACGTGGTTAGGTGATTGGAAGTATCACTGGCGAAAACGGCGCCTTAAAGAACGCACGTGAATGACTTATAGACAAATGTGGTTCAGTGATTAAGGAAATATCACTGGTGAAAATGATGCCTTAAAGAACTCACGATGTTGTCTATAGCCGATGTCACCTTGGCGAAAATGGCGCCCTAGAAAGGACACGTGGTTCGGTGATCGAGGATATCACTGGTGAAAACGGCGAATTAAAGAACGCACGGTGTCGGTGATCGGTATGTCATTGACGAAAACGACGCCCGAGAAACACATGTGATTTGGTGAATGAGTACACCATTGGGAAATTATGGTATGAGTGGGAATGACCTAGAGATGGTCTGATTGACATGTAATCGACTAAGTCGATTGATCAATGCTTGATCGTATGTCGTGAATTGTTTGAATATATGTGTTTAAACTTAAATTGCAGGTTGGAACTGAGGCCAATGTAAGTTCTTTGACTTGTGCTGTGCATAGACAACGTAGACGGTGTATTGGTTTACTAATCGGGTATTAGGGGGTAGAGCTTGCTGAGACGTGGTCTCATTGGTTATTGAATAATGAGCATGAATGGACCTAGACTTAGGATCAGGGAAGGAGAGTAAATTTCCTGTAGGTATGCATCCCACATTGGGCGAACAACTCCCGTTTCAAGCCCTTCATAGACAGCCTTTTAGCAGAAAACCACTTAGCTCTTTAATCCAGAGCCTAGAGACACTCAGAAGATGCCAAGATGGAAACGTTTCTAATCTACCCAAGCTGCATTTCTCGGAGGATCCTACCAGGCTGGAGAAGAAGAGAGATTTAGAAAGCCATAGAGGTTTTTCACAAAGCACACTCTTTACTTCAGGGGACTCTGCCCAAAACGATGCAACAACAATGCCTTATATAGGCAAAAGAAAGGGTGCAAGGACACACACAGGGACCAACTCACGGGTCCAGAAACAAACAACGGCACCGGAAAGTTCCGGGAGGGAATTATTGGCACATTATGAACAGTAACTGTACTGTGAACAGTACTTTCCCTAGCCTAGTGCTACAGTAAAAGCAAACAGTGCTTTTGCTACAGTGAAATTGTACGGATTTAACGATCACGTCCGTCACGAGCATTATAGCTGCACACTGAGTCATCATCTGAGCTGTCTTCTAAGAGATGTGCTTCATATTTCTGTTGGAGGGCTTCAAGGTCTTGAGGTGAGAGGATTTGGTTCAATCTTCGAGATGAGGATGCTTCATTAGCCCAATGGGATGCTTCTTCTTCTGCCCAGTTTGTATTTTCACTTGTAGTGTTGGCAGGAGTACTTGGCATGCTTGGCTGAGGCCAATTGGATGGCTGTGCATAAAGGACATGTCCATGTTTTGGAATGACGACGAAGTTCCCTGTTCGTAGGGATTCTGGGACGGAGGGCCTCCAAAACGTGCATAGGGGTCTTGAGTTGACTGGACAATGTCATCTTCGCTTGTCATTTCATGCTCTTGGGACGATGCAGCTTGTCTGTATTGCCTGAGTGCTTCCTTAGCTTCTGGTGCTAGGTCATAATGATACCACGTAGTGGGTACATTATTCAAAATATCTTCAAGGATGGTTTTGTTTTCTTGGCATAGGATTCTCTGGATTTCTCGATACTCGTTTTCACAAAATCGAACAGGTCGTGGATAAGATTTGTGAATCCGGGCTTCTCGGCTGTTCAAGTGAGGTTTATAGGATGTGGTTCCTATTTCGAGTGGTGCATCAATAATACAACCATTATTTCTACAAAAGTTCCATGGTCTTTTGAAAAACAGGATGGTGTGAACCTCAGGATTCGGTGTCATGGTTCTCAGTTCTCTTTCCAAGTCTTGTTTCCAACATGTAGGATGATAGAACCAATTTAGAAAATCTAAAAGATTTCTATCACATTCTTTTTCGATGTTTCTTCCAAGAAAAAATTTCCTGGTGAGGTTAGCAATGAATCTTTTGGTGGGAATCTCAATAGCTATTAAGTATTTATTGGTTAGGTACCATAATAGCGTTTTGAGCTGGTTAGGGAAATCATCTTCTTTCCAGATAAGGGGATGAATTCAAATTTAACCCAAAAGGATAAAAATCGAACCTCCATTGAATCTGAAAAGGTCTGTGTGGCATTGCCACATGAGGTTCTCCATGTTCTCAGTGAGACTATCATTCTGGATTTGCTGAATAATTTCCTGGGGATATTTCTGGCTTGGCGAGTCTTTGATTTTCTCAATCTTGTATTTGACACCATGATTGAGCATATGAGAAGCAGGCCTCTTGATGTACATGTTAATTTCAGCTGGTGCTTTGGGTCTTGACAAAAAGTCAGCAAGGACATTCTTTTTTCCAGGAATATGTTTGGTTTCAAAAGAGTATTTTGAGAACCATTCAGCCCATCGAAGCCGCTTGAGAGTTTGGAATCTGTTTTTGTTTAAACTTGGTCATCTGGGGGAAGGATGCCATGTCTAATTCTACCAAAAAGTAATGGCCTATGAGATGAAACTCAAATTTTTTTATTCCATTTTTTACTGCTAGGATTTCCTTGAAAGTGGAATGGTAATGCATTTCGACTTGAGAAAACTTTCCACTTTTGTAAGCACAGAGATGTTTCTTACCATCAATTTCTTCAAAAAGGACAGTCGCCCAGTATTCATCACTGGTATCAGTTTGAAGAATTCTTTTGCCTGTGGATGGTATTTGTAATGGCGGGAGATTATGCATAATCTCCTTAAGCTCAGCAACTGCTTTGGTTTGTATCTTTCCCCAAGGCGGGGAATTCTTCTTCAGCATGGATTGCAAAGGAATCATAAGCTTTACAATATTTGGGACAAAAACCCTGAGATAATTAATTATCCCAAGAAATTGCTGAACTTGCTTTGTTGTGAAGTTATCTGTAGGAAACTTCAGTAGTTCTTGAGCGATATGTGGCCCGGAATAGTATGTACCTTTGTTGATGTGCATACCAAGAAATTCAATTTCTATTTGGGCAATATTCATTTTCCTTTGAGAAAGCATAATGCCATGCTTTTTCATGAGTTCTGCAAATTTCTCAAGGAGTTGACAGTGGCTCTGTTCATCAGGACTGTAGAGCAGAATATCGTCGATATACACTGCCGCACTTGACAAAATTGGTTGGAAAATGCGACACATGGCCTTTTGGAAAGGGGATGGTGCTACCTTTAAACCAACAGGAAGAACTTTCCACTAGAAGTGCTGGTTCGGGATATAGAATCCTGTTTTGGATCTATCTTCAGGATGGATGCCCAATTGCCAAAATCCGGCTTTGAGGTCGAATTTGGAATAGATATGGGCCTTGGTTAAACCACTAAAGAGAGAATCTCTGGATGGTAAAGGGAACTTATCATCTTAGAGAAAAAGATTGAGAGGTTGGCAGTTGATTACCAGTCTCATTTTTCCTCTGTTCTGCTCGGCGCGCTTATTGACATAAAAGGCTTCACAAGCCCATTGAGAATTGGAAACTTCAATAAGGCCTTGTTGCAATAATTCTGAGCATTCCCTTTGAGCTAAAGCCAAATGCTCTGGCTTCATTCCCACATGACTCGCCTTTGTTGGGTTGATGTCTTCATTTTTTTTTTTTTAAGGGAAGGCGAACAAAGAATTCTGGATTTTCCCATAAAGGATGAGAACATTTTTGAGCGAATTCTGAGTGGGATTCCGAACAAGGTTCTAGCAACTTTTGCATGATTGGATCTAGTAAACTCATCTAGATGGAAAAGAGTCTCTGAATATTAACAAACTTAGAGAAATGATCTTTATATCTAAGACATTTTCTAGGAATGATACGAAGTTGAGAGATTTGAGTCATTATGTCCCATCCAATTATCAAATCTTTATTGGAGAGGTTTGATCCAAAGATTTTTGCTTTTATGGAACACTGGGGGAAGAACTGAACAGTAACTGGAGAGGTTCTGACATTTGTGGAGAAAGTATCTCCAGAGGCAGAGTTGAAATATTGGATATGAGGAGTCCAATATTCTTCAGGTAGAACCTTAGTATCCAGGATGGAGCAACTTGCTCCGGTATCAATGAGAGCAATGACATTGATAGGTTTGGCGAATTTTGAGGTAAAGATCTTTACAGGGAAATGGGGATAATGAGTTTGGCTTGAGAATATGTCAGGATTTAGTTCTGAAGATGTGGGGGAAATGTGAAAAATGTCTTCAGATTCTGACTCGTCGGACTCAATTTCACTGGAGGTTTGGTAGAAAGGAATGACACAAAGAGTTTGTTCCATTGGTTCTTCGTCAGCAGAAAATAAGGATTCAATATCATCATTTTCAAGAGAAATACCTATTTCATTTTCAATCAGATGATTCTGATCTTTTTTCGCCTGCGGACAATTTTTGGCAAAATGTCCTTTCTTGTTGCAAATGTAGCAACGGCTCGATTTCTTATGGCTTGTACGATCCTTTCTTTGCGTAGGTATCACCATTTCTTCTTTTTCCGGAAATGCTTGGAGCCATGTTTGGATCTCTTAATCGAGTACTTCTTGTAGTGCTTGTTCTTAAGGAATCGGCACACAAGTACCATCATAATCCTATTTGGAGCATTTGATCTTTAACTTCTGGTGGGAACAGGCTGATTCAAGACGTTTGTCATCTGTGATGTATGATTGAACCATTCGGCGCTTTAAGCATAATTCTTCAAGGCATAGGTGGACCTCTTGCTGAATTTCTCCCAAGGGGACGTCTTGTATCCTTCTTTGTTTTCCAAAGAAAGACCTTTCAACCATCTGTGATAGCTCTTTAGGGATAGAAGTGAGGAAGACATGCTTTAGATTTGGATCTGCGGCAATTTGGTAAAAGAGCTGAAGCATTAGTCTATAATGCTTATCAAGATGCCTTTTCTGAAGGGAACAACATCTTCTTTCGAAAAATTCTCTTCTTTTTAGCTCTTTGAGATCTCCGGGTGTTCCCACAAAGACATGATATAGATAGGTAAGAGCATGGCTGAAATTGGGTGACAATAGAAACGTAAGCTGGTCCTGTTCTGTGAGTGATTGCCACCAGAATTTAAAACTCCCTGTGAACCTTGTAACAAGATTATAAAGGACATCATTCATATCATGGTTGGTAATAGACTATGTACTCAACCAAGTATGAAACTCTTCAAGTCTTTCTGGCCATTTTGGATAAGGAATATCGTCAATGGAGAAGAATTGTTTTGATGCCATGGACACATGTCTAGAAGAGTTGTTTCTGGTGGGATTACTTGTCTGTCCAAATTCTGGATCGGAATAGTTGGATTCCATTTCATAGTCTGGAGGAGTGTCAGCCATAAATATTTGTGAAGTTGGTGGAACAATAGGGGGAGAAAAGGAATCGACTATTTGGTTTGAAAAGGATGAGGAAGAAGAAAGAGATACTGAATCTGATGTAGTAGAGGAAGTTTGTTCAACAAAAAGATTTTGTTTTTCCGGGATAACAGGATCAGGCTCAGACTGTTGGGTAATAGGATCAATTCCCTGATTACCCAAATCCTTTAAAAAGGATTCTAATGGATTTGATAACATCATCTGATCTGGCCTTTCTCTTATAATAATTGAACTAGATTCTGTAGGTGGCTTTTTCTCCTTCCCTTTTTCCTTCTTCAAGGCTTTGAGATGATTTCGTATTTCTGCCATATCTGGTTCTCTTCTGTAGGGATCTTCTGGGATATTGGCAAAAATAGACGCTTGTGGTGCTGGGGGTACATACCCAGTTCGAACATGAGGTGCTAATGGATCGAAAGGTCTGCTAAACCTTCCTTCTTCAAGAAATTGAATTTGCTTCTTGAGCTTGTCTATTTCTGGTTGTGGACTTTCAAGATAATGGTACCCAAGATGTTGTCCTGATTCCAGGGCGTGAAGCCTTTTCTGGAACTCAGAAAGTATCTTCTTGGTATTCTCATCATATCTTTGGAGATCTTGTTGCACATTTCCAATCTTGGAATCAATAGCCTTGAAGGCATTATTGTGTGCTAACAGAGTTTCCGATTGCCAGTTTAGGACAGCTTTAGCAGCAAGGGTTTTCTTCTGTCTCCCATGTTCGTCCACATCAGTGGGGGTAGGAATTTTGGGAACATGGCGGTATTTTCCATGAGAATCAATAAACTCTTCTGTAGCTAGGAACGAGAGTTTATAACTTTCCTTGACAAGAGGAGGAAAGTCAGTATCTTGGAATATGGCAATGGAAGAAGTAGGGGGTACTTCTGTTGGAACTTCAAGTGGGTAAGAATGTTTCTTGGCCCATTTGAGGATTGGCTTATAAAATGGAGAGAAAGCTTGCTTTTTCTGAGGAGGAGAAGGTGGGGGTGATTTTGGTGGATCTGGTGAGACTCGAGATGTAGTACTGGACTCTGGTGGTGGAGGTGGTGCATAAGATACCATAAACTGGTATTTATCACACTCACCAAGAGTATCAACGGAGGAATCTCCGTCTAAGTACCTTTGATATACCTTATCTTTGGATTTCTTTTGTCGAGGTGGAGGTCTTGCAAGAGGGTCTACCTCGTCAGGAGAATTCATACAGTAAGAACATTGGCAAAAAGGATCCCAAAGACAATGACCATAATTGTCTTTATAGTAATGAACAGGATGTCCATCACCATCGAAGTGTCTAACATGCTTTTTTGGATCTGGTTCAGAGATGGATTCAGGAACACATGGTTCGATCATGAAAATGGTCTGGAAGATAAAAGGACTTTCTTCCTTTTCTTTGCCAAATTTGATAGAAACAGTTCCATCCTTCTTTCGTACGAATTCGGAGTCCATAGACTGGAAAGGCTTGTTATGCTGGTGTAGCTTTTCATAGTTGGTGATCCAAGTCTCCTGACGAGGTAGACCCTCTTGCAAGACCTCCACCTCGACGAAAAAAAAACAAAGATAAGGTATATCAAAGGTACTTAGATGGAGATTCCTCCGTTGATACTCTTGGTGAGTGTGATAAATACCAGTTTATGGTATCTTATGCACCACCTCCACCACCAGAGTCCAGTACTACATCCCGAGTCTCACCAGATCCACCAAAATCACTCCCACCTTCTCCTCCTCAGAAAAAGCAAGCTCTCTCTCCATTTTATAAGCCAATCCTCAAATGGGCCAAGAAACATTCTTACCCACTTGAAGTTCCAACAGAAGTACCCCCTACTTCTTCCATTGCCATGTTCCAAGATACTGACTTTCCTCCTCTTGTCAAGGAAAGTTCTAAACTCTCATTCCCAGCTATAGAAGAGTTTATTGATCCTCATGGCAGATACTGCCATGTTCCCAAAATTCCTACCCCCACTGATGTGGACGAACATGGGTGACAGAAGAAAACCCCTGCTGCTGAAGCTATCCTAAATTGGCAATCGGAAACTCTGTTAGCACACAACAATGCCTTCAAGGCTATTGATTCCAAGATTGGAAATGTGCAACAAGATCTCCGAAGATATGATGAGAATACCAAGAAGATACTTTCTGAGTTTCAGAAAAGGCTTCACGCCCTGGAATCAGGACAACATCTTGGGTACCATTATCTTGAAAGTCCACAACTAGAAATAGACAAGCTCAAGAAGCAAATTCAATTTCTTGAAGAAGGAAGGTTTAGCAGACCTTTCGATCCATTAGCACCTCCTGTTCGAACTGGGTATGTACCCCCAGCACCACAAGCGTCTACTTTTGCCAATATCCCAGAAGATCCCTACAGAAGAGAACCAGATATGGCAGAAATACGAAACCGTCTCAAAGCCTTGAAGAAGGAAAAAGGGAAGGAGAAAAAGCCACCTACAGAATCTAGTTCAATTATTATAAGAGAAAGGCTAGATCAGATGATGTTATCAAATCCATTAGAATCCTTTTTGAAGGATTTGGGTAATCAGGGAATTGATCCTATTACCCAACAGTCTGAGCTTGATCCTGTTATCCCAGAAAAATAAAATCTTTTTGCTGAACAAACTTCCTCTACTACATCAGATTCAATATCTCTTTCTTCTTTCTCATCCTTTTCAGACCAAATAGTCGATTCCCCTTCTCCCCCTATTGTTCCACCAACTTCACAAATATTTTTGGCTGATACTCCTCCAGACTACGAAATGGAATCCAACTATTCTGATCCAGAATTTGGACAGACATGTAATCCCACCAGAAACAACTCTTTTAGACATGTGTCCATGGCATCAAAACAATTCTTCTCCATTAACGATATTCCTTATCCAAAATGGCCAGAAAGACTTGAAGAGTTTCATACTTGGTTGAGTACACAGTCTATTACCAACCATGATATGAATGCTGTCCTTTACAATCTTGTTACAAGGTTCACAGGGAGTCTTAAATTCTGGTGGCAATCACTCACAGAACAGGACCAGCTTACGTTTCTATTGTCACCCAATTTCAGCCATGCTCTTACCTATCTATATCATGTCTTTGTGGGAACACCCGGAGATCTCAAAGAGCTAAAAAGAAGAGAATTTTTCGAAAGAAGATGCTGTTCCCTTCAAAAAAGGCATCTTGATAAGCATTATAGACTAATGCTTTAGCTCTTTTACCAAATTGCCGCAGATCCAAATCTAAAGCATGTCTTCCTCACTTCTATCCCTAGAGAGCTATCACAAATGGTTGAAAGGTCTTTCTTTGGAAAACTAAGAAGGATACAAGATGTCCCCTTGGGAGAAATTCAGCAAGAGGTCCACTTATGCCTTGAAGAATTATGCTTAAAGCGTCGAATGGTTCAATCATACATCACAGATAACAAGCGTCTTGAATCAGCTTGTTCCCACCAGAAGTTAAAGATCAAATGCTCCAAATAGGATTGTGATGGTACTTGTGGCCAGTATTCCCGGAAGAACAAGCACTACAAGAAGTACTCGATTAAGAGATCCAAACATGGCTCCAAGCATTTCCGGAAAAAGAAGAAATGGCGATACCTACGCAAAAGAAAGGATCGCACATGCCATAAGAAATCGAGCCGTTGCTACATTTGCAACAAGAAAGGACATTTTGCCAAAAATTGTCCGCAAGCGAGAAAAGGTCAGAATCATCTAATTGAAAATGAAACAGGTATTTCTCTTGAAAATGATGATATTGAATCCTTATTTTCTGCTGACGAAGAACCAACGGAACAAACTCTTTGTGTCATTCCTTTCTACCAAACCTCCAGTGAAATTGAGTCTGACGAGTCAGAATCTGAAGACATTTTTCACATATCCCTCATATCTTCAGAACTAAATCCTAACATATTCTCAAGCCAAACTCACTATCCCCATTTCCCTGTAAAGATCTTTACCTCAAAATTCGCCAAACCTATCAATGTCATTGCTCTCATTGATACCGGAGCAAGTTGCTCCATCCTGGATACTAAGGTTCTACCCGAAGAATATTGACTCCTCATATCCAATATTTCAACTCGCTCCGGAGATACTTTCTCCACAAATGTCGAACCTCTCCAAGCCATCGCTCGCTTCTTCCCCCGTTGTTCCATAAAAGCAAAAATCTTTGGATCAAACCTCCCCAATAAAGATTTGATAATTGGATGGAACATAATGACTCAAATCTCTCAACTTCGTATCATTCCTGGAAAAGGTCTTAGATATAAAGATCATTTCTCTGAGTTCGTTAATATTCAGAGACTCTTTTCCATCCAGATGAGTTTACTAGATTCAATCATGCAAAAGTTGCTAGAATCTTGTTCGGAATCCCACTCAGAATTCGCTCAAAAATGTTCTCATCATTTATGGGAAAATCCAGAATTCTTTGTTCACCTTCCCTTAAAAAAAAATGAAGACATCAACCCAACAAAGGCGAGTCATGTGGGAATGAAGCCAGAACATTTGGCTTTAGCTCAAAGGGAATGCTCAGAATTATTGCAACAAGGCCTTATTGAAGTTTTCGATTCTCAATGGGCTTGTGAAGCCTTTTATGTCAATAAGCGCGCCGAGCAGAACAGAGGAAAAATGAGACTGGTAATCAACTACGAACCTCTCAATCTTTTTCTCCAAGATGATAAGTTCCCTTTACCATCCAGAGATTCTCTCTTTAGTGGTTTAACCAAGGCCCATATCTATTCCAAATTCGACCTCAAAGCCGGATTTTGGCAATTGGGCATCCATCCTGAAGACGGATCCAAAACAGGATTCTGTATCCCGAACTAGTACTTCCAGTGGAAAGTTCTTCCTTTTGGTTTAAAGTTAGCACCATCCCTTTTCCAAAAGGCCATGTGTCGCATTTTCCAACCAATTTTGTCAAGTGCGGCAGTGTATATCGATGATATTATGCTCTACAGTCTTGATGAACAGAGCCACTATCAACTCCTTGAGAAATTTACATAAATCGTGAAAAAGCATGGCATTATGCTTTCTCAAAGGAAAATGAATATTGCCCAAATAGAAATTGAATTTCTTGGTATGCACCTTAACAAAGGTACATACTATTCAAGGCCACATATCGCTCAAGAACTACTGAAGTTTCCTGCAGATAACTTCACGACAAAGCAAGTTCAGCAATTTCTTGGGATAATTAATTATCTCAGGGTTTTTGTCCCAAATATTGCAAAGCTTTTGATTCATTTGCAATCCATGCTGAAGAAGAATTCCCCGCCTTGGAGAAAGATACAAACCAAAGCAGTTGCTGAGCTTAAGGAGATTATGCAAAATCTCCCGCCATTACAAATACCATCCACAGGCAAAAGAATTCTTCAAACTGATGCCATTGATGAATACTGGGCGGTTGTCCTTTTTGAAGAAATTGATGGTAAGAAACATCTCTGTGCTTACAAAAGTGGAAAGTTTTCTCAAGCCGAAATGCATTACCATTCCACTTTCAAGGAAATCCTAGCAGTAAAAAATGGAATAAAAAAATTTGAGTTTCATCTCATAGGCCATCACTTTTTGGTAGAATTAGACATGGCATCCTTCCCCCAGATGACCAAGTTTAAACAAAAACAGATTCCAAACTCTCAACTGCTTCGATGGGCTGAATGGTTCTCAAAATACTCTTTTGAAACCAAACATATTCCTGGAAAAAAGAATGTCCTTGCTGACTTTTTGTCAAGACCCAAAGCACCAGCTAAAATTAACATGTACATCAAGAGGCCTGCTTTTCATATGCTCAATCATGGTGTCAAATACAAGATTGAGAAAATCAAAGACTCGCCAAGCCAGAAATATCCCTAGGAAATTATTCAGCAAATCCAGAATGACAGTCTCACTGAGAACATGGAGAACCTCATGTGGCAATGCCACACAGACCTTTTCAGATTCAATGGAGGTTCGATTATTTATCCTTTTGGGTTAAATTTGAATTATCCTTTCATTCATCCCCTTATCTGGAAAGAAGATGATTTCCCTAACCAGCTCAAGACGCTATTATGGTACCTAACCAATAAATACTTAATAGCTATTGAGATTCCCACCAGAAGATTCATTGCTAACCTCACCAGGATATTTTTGCTCGGAAGAAACATCGAAAAAGAATGTGATAGAAATCTTTTAGATTTTCTAAATTGGTTCTATCATCCTACATGCTGGAAACAAGACTTGGAAAGAGAACTGAGAACCATGACACCGAATCCTGAGGTTCACACCATCCTGTTTTTCAAAAGACCATGGAACTTTTGTAGAAATAATGGTTGTATTATTGATGCACCACTCGAAATAGGAACCACATCCTATAAACCTCACTTGAACAGCCGAGAAGCCCGGATTCACAAATCTTATCCACGATCTGTTCGATTTTGTGAAAACGAGTATCGAGAAATCCAGAGAATCCTATGCCAAGAAAACAAAACCTTCCTTGAAGATATTTGGAATAATGTACCCACTACGTGGGATCATTATGACCTAGCACCAAGCTAAGGAAGCACTCGGGCACATGAGACAAGCTGCATCGTCCCAAGAGCATGAAATGACAAGCGAAGATGACATTGTCCAGTCAACTCAAGACCCCTATGCACGTTTTGGAGGCCCTCCGTCCCAGAATCCCTACGAACAGGGAACTTCGTCCTCATTCCAAAACATGGACACGTCCTTTTATGCACAGCCATCCAATTGGCCTCAGCCAAGCATGCCAAGTATTCCTGCCAACACTACAAGTGAAAATACAAACTGGGCAGAAGAAGAAGCATCCCATTAGGCTCATGAAGCATCCTCATCTCGAAGATTGAACCAAATCCTCTCACCTCAAGACCTTGAAGCCCTCCAACAGAAATATGAAGCACGTCTCCTAGAAGACAGCTCAGATGATGACTCAGTGTGCAGCTATAATGCTCAAGATGGACGCGACCGTTAAATCCGTACAATTTCACTGTAGCAAAAGCACTGTTCACTTTTACTGTAGCACTAAGCTAGGGAAAATACTGTTCACAGTACAGTTACTGTTCATAGTGTGCCAATAATTCCCTCCTGGAACTTTCTGGTGCCATTGTTTGTTTCTGGACCCGTGAGTTGGTCCCTGTGTGTGTCCTTGCACCCTTTCTTTTGCCTATATAAGGCATTGTTGTTGTATCGTTTTGGGCAGAGTCCCCTGAAGTAAAGAGTGTGCTTTGTGAAAAACCTCTATGGCTTTCTAAATCTCTCTTCTTCTCCAGCCTGGTAGGATCCTCCGAGAAATGCAGCTTGGGTAGATTAGAAACGTTTCCATCCTGGCATCTTCTGAGTGTCTCTAGGCTCTGGATTATAGGGCTGAGTGGTTTTCTGCTAAAAGGCTGTCCCTGAAGGGCTTGAAACAGGAGTTGTTCGCCCAATGTGGGATGCATACCTGCAGGAAATTTACTCTCCTTCCCTAATTCTAAGTCTAGGTCCAGGTCCTTGGATGCAGCAGACTAGGATTTTGAAGATCTCGAAAGTCCAATGCAGTCTGCTGAAGGCTTCAGTTGAAGTGTAGAGGATGATGGAGAGTAGGACATGGACCCGTAGTTTGTAGAACCTCACTCTTGTTTGTAGACCTTATTTTTACACTGACTTAAGTTGAATTTGACTTAATAGTTCACCTTGTATATATAGGTGCACTGGTTTGCAATGTATATATGAGTGAACGTTTTAAAGGTTTGAAATTTAATCCTATTGTGTTATCCCAATGTTTTATTGTCTGGGGATAATTTATATGCTTCCGCATGTGCAACAGAGAAATGAAAGGGTCGGCGATGCGTCCTGAGGCATCGCTATTAATCGACCAAGGTAAGGGATGCATGCGTGCCTGAGGATCGGGGCGTGACAACGGCCGGTGCGACTGTAGGCGCGGCAGCAGGTGCGACTGCAGGGGCAACTCCAGTGGCGGCGACAGCGGCGGCAGTTACAGCGGCCTGAGCAGCGGCTTCAACAGTAACGGCTTGCTGATCCATTCTATTACCCATTGCTTCCAGAACACGCAAGATCCCATCCACCCTGGGATCATTAGGGGCTGCTACCCTGACATCTACGACTGGTGGATTCACTCCACTCGCGCTAGCCTGTGCTGGCACTCGACCACGTCCGCCTTGGGTTCCGACACGAGTCGGAGCTCTACCCCGAATAACGGCCCTACTGGTCCTCTTTGCAAGAGTTCTCGGCTCCTGATCGCTCATGGTGTAGCTTTACTCAACTAACACCTGTTTCCAATTCAACACCGAATTAGAAACATAGCGATCCAAACAACAAACAATTTTAGCACTCAACTAACACAGACATACACCAGCATGAATTTAAAGGCCTTTCCTACTAACTATCCCATGGTCATCGCTCCTTATCACTCCAATCTTCAACTTCGCTCTGATACCACTTAAACTAGATGTCACGCCTCGATCCTTGGGCACGCACACATCCGTCTCACTTGATCGATTTTATAATGCGATATCCCAGGACTATGTATCGCCGACCCTTTCATTTATTAAGCACATGCGGAAGCAGTTAAAATCCCCAGATAATAAAACGATGGGATAGAAAAGTAGGGCCATATTTTTCATATTGAAACTTATAACCAAACTTTTATACAAAACACAAACCATAACACTTCACAACTTTTACTCTAAACTCTATTTACATCAAAATAGAGATCTTAAAAGAAGATAGGATCTCAATCCATCCAGGCCATACTCAAGGCCCCTCTCGGAACTATCTTCTTCTTCCAAAAATCTTTCTCCTTAAGTTTCACCTCTGAGATCTCCTTCCCAGACTCCTCCTCAGCTCCTCAGCGGAGTCCTGAAATGATTTCCCCAAACTGGGATGAGACTACGTCTCAGCGAGTTCTACCCCACTAAGCTCGATTAGTAAACCATTATACTATAGGCTGCCTAAACATGCACAGGGCAGAGGACTTACCTTGGTCTCAGATTGCACCTGCAAGTCAGTACAATTTACAATAGGCACTCATTTACTCAACACAAATCAAACCAATCGATTACATGTCATACAAATCAATCTCCACTATGGGATATTTAAAAGGTAGGACACGGGCATTCTCGAGGACGACATTCCAGGTCTCCGAGTTCACGTGCCTCGAACCTTGGGCCCACGTGCATTCTCTAAGGCGACCTCTTTGCCAAATTCATACATCAAGTCACCGAGCCACGTGCCCTTTTTACGATGTTATTTCCAAATACTGGACCCACGTGCATTCTCTAAGGCACTCATTTGCCAAGGTGACGCATCAGATCACCGAGCCACATGTCCTTTTTACGATGCCCGGGCCCACGTGCCTTCTCTTAGGTGCTATCTCACCAAAGTGATGCATCAATTCACCGAGCCCACGTGCCCTTTTAGAGGCCAAACTCTGTCACTGAGCCACGTGCATTCTCCAGGATGACATACCGAGTCTCCGAGCCACGTGCATTCTCTCAGGTGACCTTTTCGCCAAGGTGACATATTCAACCACTGAATTCATGTGCATTCTCTAGGTGATATTCCAATTCACCGAGCCCACGTGTTTTCTTTCAAGTAATTACCAATCTACTTTCAATACCGACAACCAATGCCCAACAATTTCTCAATCAAATAAATAAATCAACTCAACAAAGCATTATAATTGCTGAATAACATACTTGGCCATTTACCAATCAACAATTCAATCTCAATCAATTTCAATCAATTTAGGGTAAATCCCTAAAATATCACAATTTATTCAATTCCATACAACGTGGAGCTCAAATAAATAGACAGACTGCGCCATGACGATCAGCACAAGATTTCGGTCGTCGGCTATCAAAATCTTAATTTCCGAAAAATAAATAAATAATTTATTAATTTCGAAAATTAAATAATTAATATTAAAAATTCAATTTAGCTCAAAATAAAGCCCGATTAAATAAACGGACTTCACCACGGTCATCAGCATAATTTTTTGGTTCCAGACCATCTTAGTTGAATTTTCGGAAAACAAATAATTATTTAATTTAATTCCGAAAATTAATATTTAAATACTAAAAATTCCACTTAGGCCCGAAAAGCCTAATTGGAGCCCACTAAGGGTTGGGAAAAATCCCGAGGCACTTCCAATAATTAGTAGATCACGTCTACTTGCTAATTGCGCAATCAATTTATCTAAATCACATCACAATTGACTAATAATTGCTAATTTATTATAATCTAACAACCTAAACATAATTAATTAAAACTAAACCAACCTTAAGCATAATTAGCCAATTAATCCTGGATTAGTGAGATTACTCACCAAATCGCGCACAAATCGGATCAATCCGACGGGGGCGACGCGAGGAATGATCTTTCCCAAAGCACGGCTCGGGTTTGGGGCCCGGAAACAACCCAAAACGAGCCCGAAAGTGCTGGAAACCCACTTCGTGGGTCGCTGGTCAGGGCTAGCCGGGGCTAATCCAGCGGCTAGGGCGGCGAGGGGAGGTCGGCGGAGGGCGAGGGGGACGCCGGGGAGGTCTGGCGGGGCGGGCGGTGGCCAGAGCTGGCCGGAGGGGGCGGAACGGCAACTGGGTCGCGCGGGGGAGGCGTTGTAGCGGGCAACGGGCGCGGGTTGTGCTCGGACGGTGGGACGGCGGCGAGCGGCGGGCGTGCGAGCCGCGGTGCAGCGGCGGGACAGGCGGCGACGGGGCTGCAGCTTCTGCTCAAGCTTCTGGTTCGCTGGCTCGGACATGCGAAGGGAGGAAGAAGAGAGAGAGAGAGAGAGAGAGAGAGAGAGAGAGAAGATAAGGTTTGACCAGTCAAAGAAGAGAGAGAGAGAGAAGTTGGTTGGGGGGAAGGGATTGCACGAAGGGGGAGGAAAAAGGGGGAGGAGAGAGAGAAAGAAAAGGGAGAAAAGAAAGAAAAGAAAAGAGAGGGGAGAGAGAAAAAGTAAAATAAAAATAACACCATTATTCTTATTTTCTTTTCTTTCTCTTTCCCTTTTAATTCCTTTCGGTCTTCAATTTTCTTCCGACAATTTCTTTATTGAAATTTCGGACTCGTCAATAAATTGACAAGCGATGAGACAGGATCCTAAAAATAAGAATTATGACGCGCTTAAAATTTGATTCCCGAAATTGAGTTCAATTTCGTGGTTAAAAATCGATCAGACGTGATTTTAGCTCAATCCAATCAATTAGGTAGCTTTTAGGGATTTTACAGTTAATACATCCCTTAACGGCTTTACCCGATAGGTTAGTTAACTCGTGAGTGATCAGCTCAGAGAAAAAGGGCCATAGGCACGCAGACGAAATGCCCATTTCACTTTATCGAAACGGGGTCGAATTTCAGGATGTCACAACTACAGCAAAAATAGAACATAAATTTTTCTTTGACCGGACAAATCTCTAAAGCAAGCACTGACTTAATTTCGAAGGTGAAATAATTTCTCTTATTTTGAGGTAATTTATCAACAAATCAAATTCTAATTGGCATAAGGTATGTTGAAAGAGTGACGTGTTGATTTTATGGAAAGAATAATTAGCATAATCATATGACATGAACAATGTAGCTTTAAAAAACTAGAGATACCATAAAATCAACAATCACAAAATGAATTGAGTTTTAGAGAGTATTAGTTGTATATTCACGCTGCCAAAACTTAAAAAATAATAATAGAATTCCACCATAATTAGAAATATCCACTATCTATGTATGTGAAATACTAACTCTATTGGTAGCTCACTCTGTATTTAGAAATCAAATTGCAGCTTTACTCCCCACACATTCTGCAATGAAAGGACTCTAAACTTAGTTGTTCTTTTCCTCTCATCTAGTTACATAACAATTTAGCTAGGACTATAAGTGTTGCATTACAAATTCAGTAGATTAATAGATAAACAGCAGCATTTTGAATTGCCTCTTGTTTTAACTTAGCCTTCACTACCTACATTACGCTATTCCACACAAAAACCAAACTTTTAGCCCCTCCCATTTTACATTGCGGAAAGAACGTCTCTCTCTTTTATGCGAAGTAAAATATTCAACAAGATCCTGCAATTATAATAGTAGCTGAATTTTAAATGCCAATGTGACAAAAAAAGGCTTTTTCCAAATTGTCTCTAAACATAAATTACAAATCAAGGCTGGCCTTTTTCAATATTAACCGACTCTAGTAACAAAAACAGAGATCATGGTGTCTTAACTCTATGCACTTCTTACTCATTCGTCCTTCTTATTTCGATTCATACTTCACTTGCTAAGCCACCATGCCATCCAAATGAGAGCGAATTCAACCAAGTTTCAAAACCTACAGAACACTTTTTCAATGTGTTTATGCAAAGGTTTATCAAGGTCACATGGAGATTGCTGCTCATGGGATGTCGTAGTGTGCCACAATGCCATTACAATTGAACAATACTTTACAAACTTCCATGCTTAAAATATATACATATTCATGACTTCTTAAAGATATTATTTCAAGTATTACGGCATTGCATAGTCTAAAATGCTAATGCTGTTATACAATAGGAGTGAAGAACAAAATTAAAACGAAATTAAAATATTCTCATGTCGAAATTAACATTTAAAGTGATAATAATCTAAAAAAGGGAAAAAAAAAAAGAATGATGAATGCCTATACACAGGAGATGGAGCTTTTTTTTTCTTCCCTTCTTTTGGGGAAAAATAGAACAACATTAAACAAAACAAATCAAGCTACATTGTCTAATATAAATGTGCTTTGATGCCCTAAAAAACATACATGATAAATAACAAATTGCAAATGTTGTTCTATTCCAAGTAGGGCTAAAGTGACTAGCCAACTAGGCTTGTGAGATTACTTGCGCCCATTAAGCCATAAAGCCCATTCAAAAAAGACTAAAACGATTTGAACGGGTTGTTAGTCTTTCAATTTGGTCTTGGTCCAACTCACTCATTCTTATAGAGCAGAAAGAATGAACTAGCATTGCCTTAGTACTTCTTTTTCCATGACAATGATGTATGTTGTAGATAGTTAAATCTCATATGCATAGAACTCGCATGTATGGACTAAGAAATAAAATGATTCAACACATTGGTGGATAACTAGAAGACATAAATTGTTTATACCCGATGTTCATTCTTTAACTGTTGAGTTAATCTCATTGGATCATGCCTCGATGCTTGGTATTTGTTTGTGCTATATGTAAATTAGGCAATTCCACTTCTTTGATTATGAATCAATTCCTTCCTCATAAGAAACCATTGAAGGTTAAGAAAATAAAAGGTGTATCACAATTATTAATGATATTATAAGCAATGAACGGAATAATCACAAAATTACTTGGGAAATTTTGAGGCATTAGCTATACCTATTGATCAGAATGTGTGCCATGTAAGTGAAGTCGACATTGCATTTCATCATTGAGTCCGCATTCATCGGAAGACATCAACCTTACCTTGACTCGAAAGTCGTCTCCCAAGTCTTCCACTAAATTGAGAATCTGAGATGACCGCTTTAACTTGCAAGTCACGCACATCTTGTCAGCATAATATCGGCCAAGATTTTCTAGTATCCTATTTGTTCCTGTATATCCATGGGTTAAAAACAAATGTAGGTTATAATAATTTTTATGTAGCTGGCTTCTTAATCAAAGTTTCGGCTTTGTAAATTGACTTTTGAGTCAACCGACAAACACCATAAAATCAACTTCTATGTAAAACTTTTTTTTTTTTGGCGTAATTTAGCAATGAAGTAGTATACATATTAGCTTTCGTGCATCTTGATAAGTTTATATTTCTAAGCAATCTTGAGGATGCTCTTCCTTATATCGATTTGGTATAATCAGAATTTTGCTTCTAAAATGCTCCCAATAAAACTTGAATTCAAGATCATAAGGAGAAGAGAAAACTTATGGCAAAATTTTTCCAACATCTTGGTGGTTATGGGCAAAAGAACGTTTCAAGTGCCATAACTTTGGCCAAAGGGACACTTAAGTGCCATAATTTACGAAAGGTACACTTAAGTGCCACATTCGAAGAAAAATGGATTATTTGAGTGCCACTCCAGCCAAAGTCCGTCCAAAATGCCAACGTGGCATTTTTCCGCAAAGTGCGCCCAAAACGACGCCGTTTTGCATCTTTGGCCAAAACGGCGTCGTTTTGGGCTAACGTGGTAAATAAAAAATAAAAATATATTAAATTAAATTAAAAATTAAACTTAGTTAAAATATTTAAAATAATAATTTTAAAATTAAATTTAGTTAAAATATTTAAAATTAAATTTAGTTTAAATATTAAAAAATTAATAATTTAAAACATTTAAAAAAAATTAAAAAAAGGAAAGGGGGGGCGGCTAAGGGATTAGCCCTAGCCCATGCCGCCGCTGCCCCGCCGCCGGGGAAGGGCCGACGACGGCGGGGAGGGTCGGGCTGGGGTTTGCCGAGCCCCGGCCGAGGCGCCGACCCCCGGCCGACCGGTGGCGAGGGCTGTGACCCTCCCCAGATCTGTGGCGAGCGTTGCGACCCTTGCCCCATTTTGGGGCGAGGGCTTGCCCGATTGGCCGTGGTCGCCTTTGCCCCGCGTGGCCCGACGACCTCGGCCGAGCCCTCCCCCGCCGTCACCGATCCTTCACGGTGGCAGCGGGGTAGCGGCGGCGACGGCGATGGCCGAGGGCTAATCCGCCGCTCCTCCCTCCCTTTCCTTTTTTTTTTTTTTTTTTCTAATTTTTTTTAATTTTTTTTTTAAAAATTTTTTAATTACTAATTTTTAAATATTTCAACTAAATGTAGTTTTAAAATTATTAATTTTAAATATTTTAACTAAATTTAATTTTAAAATTATTATTTTTAAATATTTTAACTAAATTAAATTAAATTAAAATTTTTATTTTTTTTACCACGTTAACCAAAAACGATGCCGTTTTGGCCACGCCAACGTGCAAAACGGCGTCGTTTTGGGCTTGGTTCGCCGGAAAAATGCCACGTTGACGTTTTGGCCGGATTGGCACTCAAGTGATCCATTTTACTCCAATTTTGGCACTTAAGTGTACCTTTCGTAAGTTATGGCACTTAAGTGTCCATTTGGCCAAAGTTAAGGCACTCTAGGGGTCCGCACGTCGGTGGTTATGTGTAGCAATTTCAAGTTTACCAACTAGATCGAAATATGACAAAGACCAAATACGTATTGTATTGAATAAGGATAATGCACTTTGGTAATATTAACCTTTTTATATAAGCATGTTGGTTTTATTTTTATTTTTTTGAAATATTTGATAATTTCATTAATTCATTTTAACTTAGGCTCCATTGGTGTTCATGGAAAATATATAATCTAGAATACATTTTCTTAAAAATTATTGCTTGTATTACTTATAAAAAATATATATATAAAAATATTTTCGTCGGCCAAAAATATAATCACACAAATTATTGATGATGATGAAACTATTTTTCACAAACTAACTATTTTAAGTGATATAAGAGATTATTTTTACAAAAAAAAATTCGAAAAATTCATATTATCCAAAATAAACGAAGCCTTAGAATGGTCTCTCCCCTCTTTAAGTTAGAAGTAATCATACTCTTTTGCCTGAGTCAAGATTCAAGTCATTAGTGCATAGACCAATAAAGAAACTTTGAAAGTGTGGAAATAAATGCAAACTTAATTAATGGGTTGAGTCCATAGATACTTCTCAAGTTAGGGCTAAAAATATATCCACTCAGTCACATGAAGCTTTTGTGTATTTTGTTGACACCTGAATTTTAACTACCCTATTCAATTTTTTGCCACATTGAAAATAAGATGTTGACCCCAATTCCTAAATAAAAATTCTACTTGCATAATTCACATTTACATTTTATTTATGTCATGAACCATATTTGAGTCACATGGCTCTTAGATGAGGTTATCATAAATGGTTGCGCACCTAAACAAAGTGTTATAGTTGGTCATGTAAAAAAATAAAAAACATTACTCTTACGGATTGTCCTTAGCCAAATCAATTTAACACCAACATCCAAGTCTTAAACAATGACCAAGCCTTAAACGATAAGAACATATGAAGACAAACCACAATAAATTAATGGGGCAACTTGCTAGTTTTCTTGTTAGATGTAACATCATTGTCCCACAAAATTCAATTTTTTTTGGTAAAGCACAAAATTCAATTTTGATTGCAATAAACCGCTTTTATGATAGTTGGCTAAATCAATGTTTGCACAACCAACCCTGAGAAATCAATACTTGTCATTAACTCTTCCCTCGATCAATGAAACAAATTCAAAACTAATGAAACAATTTCAAGACGAGAAGAGTTGATTTCCATTAATGCTTTGACTTACTTGAATAGATATTTCCATTGGCCGCCAGTGCAATTGCCCGTCATGACTTTTAACAAAAGAACGGACAACACTGACGGGCCTCAGCCGCCAATTCCCAAAATCCAGTTTTAATTAGCCAAATACATCAGCAAATTAATAGAAATAATTGTTTTTCTTCAAATTACTAATGTCTTTGATGTTGATCTACCCAAATATCTTTGGGAGACTTTCATTTGAAAAATGTTAAAGAGTACCCCTAATGCACTTGCCAATAGTCATTAATTGCGCTTTGGTAATATCAACATTACAATATGTTTGTAATGGATGCGGTCAAAATGCACACCCGAAGCCTAGCTAAATTATACTGTAATCTTCGACAATATCAAAGTGATGAACCTCACTAAGAAATTTCCACAAATTCCATATCCAACAGCAGTCTAAATATCTGCATGCAAAGAGACGTCAAGGGAAAAAAATAATTCAAACTCACGGAAAAAAATGTCAAAATACAGATGGAACTCTCATAAACCAAGGTCGTCTCAAAATTGACTGCTTCAAATACTCATTAAAAACATGCTTTTAACCAAAAAATGAACAGGCCTCGCTACTTATCTTCCTTCTCGGCCTGAGCGGCCTTTTTCATCCTCGTGCCCACGTGACGTTTGTTCTTGCGCTCCACTCGAAGCTTGGCATATGCGTTGAATGGTTTCATCTCATCTGTGACATCCACAAGTTCCACCACTGGCTTCTCTCTTACAATGGGCAGGTAAGTTCCTTGGACTTGAGTTGCATTTGCAAGCTCTTCTAGAGTAGAATCACCAGCCTGCATGTACAAGGAAGATGAGATGCTTTCAACAAGAACACGGATCGCACAATATTGATATGAATTTTGTAAGTAGTCAATTTACCTTGAATTTCCGTGCACGTCTCGGGAAGATAACTAGCTTCGCCTTGTATGTCTTCAGCCTTTGCACATTAGCATGTAGACCTTCCAGTGACTGATTCTTGCGGCGATGATCAACTGCAATCCCAATTGTTGGAGCTAATTTCTTCGGGATACCTGCTGCCTGAGACATGCAAAATGCAAGTTAAGCACGAGGCTTGCACCGGATGCTGAAAACTGTAAAAGGATATCCTTGAAGGAAAGAGCAATCAGGGAAGGCGTTTTCGTTATCATAAAAATACTAGCTATAGTAATTCCAAATGTTCGTGGAAAAAAGCACATTTAGTAAAAATCAAATCATGCCAACTTAACAGATAGAATCTGGATGAAACAATGAAAAGGCTAAAAAAAAAAGTGCCACGTTCCATTTAAAGAGCTAAATGAAGCGAAGCGAAGACACAAGTCTACTTGGAACCTGCCACTCCAATAGCCGAATGTGACTTTGACCACAGCTAGGAGTAATATACCAGTAAAACAACACGGGCATTAACAATGCTTCATATGCAAAAATGTGGTGAATATAATGCTGGTGGTCTGAGGGGACCTGCTCTTATTCGTGGGAAAATCTTCACATCCTTCTTTTGCCGAGCTGGGCACAAAATAAAGAGCTTCAGAATGCTCTAATACTAAGAATGGCAACCAATGATTTCACTTCGATAGCTAGGTAAGTAGTTCAATTACCTAGGCATCTTCTAGCCTTTCTCGCAGGCTGGTTAAACCAGGTCTTGACGTAATTTTGCCAGTGCTTTCTGAAGTGCTCGTTTGGCACAACATTGTTATGTTTAACCGTGACTTACCTAAAAAGGGGGGGCAAAAAAAAAAAAAGACAAAGCTTTTAAGGTTGAGATGGACCTGAGATGTGGATATATCTTATCAGCAAAAGCTATCAGACAGTCAATACATGACAGATTACAATCCAAACGCATTAACGAAAAGTACAGCAAATTTGTTATTTCACTATGCAAAATTTTAAAAGTGGTTTTTCAGTGCCTTGATAGGAATTCAGAAAACTAAATATCAAGATCACACGATCCACCACATTGCCTACGCGATAATTTCAATCCGGAATAACCATTTTCACAAAAGAAAAAGAATGACATAATAAGGGAGTAAACTGAACAATATCATGTTAGATGACATCACTTTTAAGTTTTGTCAACCAACAGCTTAAACAAGCCGAAGCATGCTGAGCTCAAATCAGGATATATTCCTAGACTGCTGAAATCCAAGTAAATCTCATTTACAGTATAAGAACCATGTCTGAATTTAGAATTACAATCCCCATTCAGAACCATCGAGACTCGATTCCTACTTCCTCAGCCCAGAAAAAGGAAACAGCTACTTCAGGCAATGCATCACCAGAAACCTTTCGTCAACCCACATAGACAAGAATCCGATCGAGCGAAAACAAAACACAGCATTTTCAACACAATACATTCGGCAGGAAAACAAACACCCGCGAATGAACAACATCTAATGGCCCGATTAGACTGGGCAAAGGCCATCCACAGATTGAGCTCGAAGTCGGCAAATCTGGAATGACGACGACAAATGATGCCAAAACTCTCAACCGACCAAGTGGACAGAAACAGAGCGAAAGCAAACAGATTCGAACCCAACATGAATCGAACCAAAAAAGGGAGCGGCTAAGAGGCCGAAAATCGACATGGAAGACACACACGATCACGCAACAATCAGCACCGAAAATTTCAGAGATTGGGCTCAAGTGGTACCTGGCTCAGGGCTTGGGAACCGAGCGGTGCGATGGTTCGACGGAGGGAAGAGGGTTCGACTGAGGGCTCGTTTGGTTCGGTTTTTGGGAAATGCCCTTAGAGAATGCAAATATCCTTGAGATAAAGAGGTTTTCTAAAATGCTACGCTATTTGGTAATTTGTAGTTTCAAATGGCATTGAAATGCAACTTTAGCATAAATACCGTTTGGCAAATTTTACATTACAAATGGGCTTTTGCTTGTATTTTATTTTTTTAAAAAAATTGAAAATCAAATCCGACGGCCGGCTAACTGCCGGCCAACTTCGGCTGTCAAATCTAGCCGTTCGGCCACCTAGGGGCGCGACCTTAGGTGCCTAGAGGCGTAGAGGCCAGATATGGCCTTCTGACGGCTAGATCTAGCCTCCGCACTGCTAGATCTAGTGGCCTGAGGTCGCATGGACCCAAGCAGCGTGACCTCAGGCGACGCCGTCACCGCCTGGAGGCGCGACCTCAAGCGCCTAAGGCCAGATCTAGTGGCCTGAGGTCGTTCGGACCCAGGTGGCATCGCCTGGTTCCGCGTGAACTAGGCGACGCCGCCTGGGTCCTCGCGACCTCATGTGACGTCGCCTGGTTCGCATGCGCCAGGCAACGCTGCCTGAGGTCCACAAGACCTCAGGCGGCGTTGCTTGGTTCGTGCGCACCAGGTGACACCACCTGGGTTGCGGGTCGTGCCACCCCCAGGTGGTGGTCGCTGGGGAAGCACGACCCTCAGGCGGTGGTGGCGGTTGCCAGAGAAGCCTAATGGGCAAGGAAGAAGAAGACACCGGGAAGAAGAAGATGATGCCGGGAAGAAGGAAGACGAAGGTGGAAGATAAATGAACAGTGATTTTTGCATTTCTCAAATGCCGAATGCTCAACTCCGCTCCTCCCCAGCTTTCAGCATCAACCTTTGGAATGCTCATATTTGGGCAAAAGGGGCTTTCAAAAATTTTGCCAAACATCCAAAATTTCCTGGGAAATGCCCAACCAAACACCCCCTGAGAGAGAGGAGCTTTATATCGCTTCGTAGACAAAACCCTGGGGCTTACATATTGGATCCGAAGAAGAATAAGAAAAACGGGCCTTGGGCCTGACCCGATTCTTTTTAGCTCTTTTTGGACTCGCGTCATGGACCAAAAGCCCAAGGCCCGATAAGGTGGTGCGGCTGAGATTTTTCCCTTTATTAGTACATGAGAGAGAGAGAGAGAGAGAGAGAGAGAGAGAGAGAGAGAGAGAGAGAGAGAGAGAGAGAGAGAGAATTAAATATGTTTAAGAAAAGATGATTGGTCAAGGATTTGGTGATTGGGAATGATTCGGACTTAGCATCATTTATTTCTTCTTCTAGCGTTAAATTCAAATTGGAAGGTCCGTTAATATTCGTGTTACATCACAATGGATTAGATTTATGAAAAGACCGGTATTGTATGGTACTGGAGAGACAACTGCTACAAAGGCTGAGGTTGGCAATGTGATAATTGAATTTGTCACACTCTACTGCCTTCCCATGAGTAGTAATCTCTATTTTCACCTAGTGATGACTATGATTTGAGCTTCGGATAAATGCAACAAGGACCTAATCGGTTGATTCCAAGACTCCTCTTGAGCTGTATCAAAGCTAATCCCTCGTCGACATGACACACCGTATTAGAAAAGCATGTATTACACCAAGAAATGACTAACTTTTATTATTGACAAGTGATTAGTCTGGTTGACTATTTAAGAGGTCATTTGTGAACAAGGGGTTGATTTAATGGGTACTAAACAATCCACATTGATCATTGATGATTTGTCAATTGTAGATTTTGCTTAAGTTTTTGAATTAGAAGACAAGTGAAATGTGTCAATTTCAACACCGCATGACTACATTGACGGTTCCAATATTTGCAATTAGAAGTACTAACTACATATATGGAACTTTTGTTACTAGGCTATTGTTGCGACCAATTTTTCGGGTGTAAACCACTTAGGTTTGGCTAATGGATTGTTAAGCCTAGACTTAACTTGGCTCTCCCAAACCCATACCAATTCGCGACTTTAGGTTCAAATTCTTAACATGCGATTGATTTCAATTAGGAGTCACCATTAATCTATTTTTGATAGGTCCATTAGACACGTAAATAAAATAACAGGAGAATAATTTACTCCTATAAACCAGAGATTAAAGGTACGGAGACTTAATTACATTAAATTTCTCTAATGCCTTTTCGTACCATTTCTTTTAATTTTCAAAAATGTTTTTGTAAGCAGCTTGTATTTGTTTTAACCTAAATCACTATCATACAAACGAGTGATCACACGGATGCTTAGTCACTATTAAACAATCAAAAGACTTCCATTAAAAGATATAAACACACAAAGCATTTTTTGGGTTTTCTTTTATCTTGAAATTGAAACGTGCATTTTAACTTTATTAACAAGCAAATTCTAGTTAAATAAACCTAACATGCAAACTGAATGTTGGTTTTTACATGCATGCTACTAATTTAACATGAAATGATATGACATGGCAACATGACCTAAACTATATAATATAAATAAGCATGCAATCTATCCTAAAGCATGAAATGAATTTATTCTAAATTTGTTTGTATTTTCCATGAAATTCGAAATTAAAGATATAAATATGCAACCTAAATTAATCAAATGACCTAATTCTAATGACGAGCAATTTCTAACTTAATGAACCTAGCAACAATCACTAGATGACGAAAATTTCATAAATCTAATTTTACATGTCGATTTATTAAACCTACATGCTTTGATGCAAGATTTTGATTTTTTTTGTTGTTGATTTTTTAGTGTTTTTCCAAGACAAGTAATTATCAACTAAATATTAAATCTAAACAATCAAGATATTCAACAAATAAATGATTAGAGTAATCGAAAAAAAATAACTTGTTGTCTCACGAGGTCAAATTAACGATTATTCTAACCCTAATCATCATGACAAAGAGGTTCACAATAATTAAAAATCTGATCTGAAATCTTATGGATCAAATTAATAACTATAATGATTTAATAATTAAAATATTATCAAAATGCCCTAAATTAACATAATTAAAAAAATGATCCGACGTCTTACGAATCAAATTAATAATTACAATAATTGTGACATCCAGATTCTTCACCCTGTCTTTCTTGAATAAATCGGGCATTTCATTAACGCGCTTATAGGGTTATTCTCAGAGCCGATCACTCCCGAGATAACTAGACTATCTGGGGAAATTATTAAGGAATTTTAAGGCAATAGACTTGAGAACTCGGTCAGGAATTGGCTTCTCGACCGTGTCCATCTTTAGAGGTCACTACGGCACAGTTAAAACTCGATTTGAAATCAGAGATAGACTGGATCGATAGAGATATGTGACTAATCGTGGGTGACACCACTGAATTAGAAATTTCTCGTCGGTCGACACTAGACTGATTTTCTTATTGTTTTGGTACCCTGTGTCCGTAATTGAATCCTTGAAATTTTCACGACAATCAAAAGTCGCCATTGAGTCGAGTGGATTCATAGTGGCTCGAAGAAAATCGACCACGGGTCATTTGCCTTAAAAAGTTCTGAAAACTACCCGATAGTCTAGGTCATGCTAAAAACGCGCAGAATGAAAATTAACCGCCAATTCGAGTTCGATTTCAGAAATTGAAAGTTCTGTGGTGTCACGAGATATTTTTGGAACATCGACTTAGTCTCGGAAGATTTTGGAAAGTCCCAAGATTTTTTACGGAAAATGGGTTTGGACGTTGTGGAATTTGGATGAAAATTCAGATTTGCTAAATTAATGGAAAATTTGACTTTCGGGCCGAGCCTTTGTGTGTCAGGGATTGATAGAAAATCATTTGGGATTTTTTACGTCGAAAGTGGACTCAATTTGGGAATTTATTGGAGAAATTGAAGTTCGAATGGTGAAATTCGTATGATTGGATGAGCAGCAATTTTGGACTTTAAATTTGTTTATTTGAGAGTTGATAAGCTTGAAATTGATTGGGGGGGAAAAGAGGAGTGTATTGTGGACTTGTGGGGCCAAAACATTAAATGTATTGGCTAAGATTTTTGATTTTTTTTTGTCTCCTCTTAGCTGGCTTCTCACGCTCGGCAACCCTCCCATCCGCTCATTATTCCTGCTTTTGTTTTAATCTCTCGACCATGCGAAGCGATCCCCATCCAATCTCTCTCCATCTCCGTTACTTCTCTTCCTCAACTGAAGCCCACACTCCACTCACGCCAGCTACGAGATCTTCAATTTAAGCTGCTCCTCGCCACTTGTCCATCAACGAGCATCTCTTGGTCAGCATCTGCAAGAGCGAGGCCGTGGGTTAACCCCTTGAAGCCCACGCCCACGCATCCGAGTTGCTCCCATTCGATCAAGCGTCCCAACTGTAGCTTTCCTCCGCGCGTCCCTCAGCTCCACTCCACACGTCTGCCAGCGAAGCTTGAAGAGCAACAATGCTTGAAGATCAACGGCACAGCTCCTTCGACGCTGTTTTCCTCCATCGTCCACGCCAGCACGCCCCCATCTCAATCGAATTTCCACTGGGTGAAGCCTTCGTTGACCAGCGTCCGCGTGTCTTCGCCATCAACTCCACGAAGCTGCGAGCGTGAAATTGAACGGCCTTCATCTGACCGTGCGAAGCCCACCGAAGTCCAGCGTTGTGGGCCCATCTTCATCAACAATTCGGGCCTTTTTGTTGTAGCCCAGTCCAGTCCAATTCAGCCACTCCAGTTCAACGTGCAGCCCAATTGTTTTCAAGCCCAGTCCAAATTCACCAGCTGCAGCCCAATTCCAAGACCGCACCAATTAAAGCCCAACAGTGGGCCCAATTCCAGTAAATCAAATTGAAGCCTATTTTCAGCAATTGTAGTCTTCAAGCCTAGTTTTTGAAGCCCAATCGTAGCTAGGCCCAAGTCCAAGAGCAAGCCCATTCTAGTGCAAGAACAAATCTCATTTGGGCTGAGATTTGTTGGGCCAAGCCTAAGGCCCGGTTCAAGTTCGCCAGTGTCGTCGAAAGTCCGATTTCGGCCGCCGTCGCGTCGCCGTTGCGGTGAGTCGATCCCCGCTTTTGATCAAGTGAGTTTTACTCACTAATGCTTTATTAGTTTGCTAATTATGCTTAGGGTTGGTTAGATTTAATTAAGTGCAATTAGGTGGTTAGATAGGTTAGAACAATTAATTTAGTGACTTAATGATGCATGTTAGGTGGTTAGACCTAGTTATTGGCAAGTAGAAAGGTTTGGTTATTTACTGAATGCATCTCGGATTTTTCCCCGTTTTCAGGGCTCAATAAGGCAATATGGGCCTAAATTGGATTTTTAATACTTATTTATTTAATTTTCGAAATTAATTAATTATTTATTTATTTTTCCTTAAATTCAACCGGGATGGCCGGTGACCAGAATTTCGTGCCAATTGTTGTGGTGCAGTCCGTTTATTTAATTGAAAATTAATTTTTATGGAATTGATTTAAATTGTGAAATTTGAGGAATTGTCCCAAATTGTTTGTTATTGAGTATTTGATTGGTAATGGCCGAGCATGGATATATATCGCGACGTTGATGGGCTATATAGTAGAGAGAATGGTGAGAGCTAACCGAGAACATTATTGGTTGAGACCAATCAGTACGATATTATTGGACATACGTGGTTCGGTGATTGGAAGTATCACTGGCGAAAACGGCGCGTTAAAGAACGCACGTGAATGACTTATAGACAAATGTGGTTCGGTGATTAAGGAAATATCACTGGTGAAAACGACGCCTTAAAGAACTCACGATGTTGTCTATTGCCGATGTTACCTTGGCGAAAACGACGCCCTAGAAAGGACACGTGGTTCGGTGATCGAGGATATCACTGGTGCAAACGGTGCCTTAAAGAACGCACGGTGTCGGTAATCGGTATGTCATTGGTGAAAACGATGCCTGAGAAACACATGTGATTTGGTGAACGAGTATACCACTGGGAAATCGTGGTATGAGTGGGAATGACCTAGAGATGGTCTGACTAACATGTATTTGACTTAGTCGATTGACTAGTGCTTGATCGGATGTCGTGAATTGTTTGAATATCTGTATTTTAACCTTGAATTGCAGGTTGGAACTGAGGCCAAGGTAAGTCTTCTGACTTGTGTTGTGCTTAGGCAACCGTATGGCGTATTAGTTTACTAATCGAGTCTTAGGGGGTAGGACTCGCTGAGACGTGGTCTCATTGGTTATTGAATAACCATTTCAGGACCCTGAGGAAAAGCTGAGGAGGAAGAACCTGAAAGGGAGAAAGTATTTTGAAGTAGAAGATGATACAGAGAAGGATCTTGAGTACAACCCATATGTGAATTGAGATCCCATCCCTTTTGTGAACCCTGTCTTAGTGTAGATAGGTGTGAGACTTTTATGCTGTAAATAGTATTGTAAATATACTATAAGTTGTGCTGCTAATAAGGCTGCGTTCGTTTCACGGAAAATGGACCATCTTCGGAAAATATTTTCCCGGAAGTTATTTTCTAGGAAAATGGCTATATTTTCCGGTGTTCGGCTAATTCTTAAATTTTGAGTGGAAAACATTTTCCACTGTTCGTTAACTAATATTTTTCTTTTTCTTTTTTAATTTTTTTTTAATTTTTTCCTTTTCCTTTCATTCTCCTTCTTCCTTCTTCCTCCTCCTTCCTCCGCCGCCGCTCCTCCTTCCTCCTTCCTCCGCCGCCGCTCCTCCTTCTTCCTCCGCCGCCGCTCCTCCTTCCTCCTTCCTCCGCCGCCGCTCCTCCTCCTTCCTCCTCCTTCCTCCACCGCCGCACGCCCGAAGATGGCGAGCCGACCAAGATCTGGCCGACCAAGGTCCGGTCGCTAGATCCGGTGAGATGGGCGGGGCTCTGGCCTCGCCCGAGCTCGCCGAATCTGACGGCTGAGCTCGGGCTCCCGATCAAGGTGAGCCCGAGCTCCGCCGCCAGATCCGGCGAGCTCGTGGCTCGCCAGACCTTTGGCGAGCTCGAGCGAGGCCCCAGCCCCGCCCAGCTCGCCGGATCTGGTGAGGCCAGAGCTCCGCCCCAAGCCGACGAGGCTCCACCTCGCCCGATCTGGTGAGGCTCGAGCTTGCCGAGCTCGGGCGAGCTGAGCTTCCACAGATCGGGCTAAGCGGAGCCGCGCCGGCCCGAGGCGGAGCTCGCGACCGCGGCCGGTCGCCGTCGCCAGCCGCCCGGCCGGCCGTCGGGGCCGGCCACCGTCCAAGCTAAGGAAGGAAAATAAAAAGGAAAGAAAGAAAAGAAAAAAAGGAGAGGAAGTTGTGGAAAATGTTTTCCACTTTTCGAAGTGGAAAACATTTTCCATAGATTTGCATGTAAATTTTACTATTGATGGAAAATATTTTCCTTGAGTTGTTGATTTTCCGTGAAACGAACACCGGAAAATCTGGAAAACATTTTCCTGGAAGTTATCTTCCGTGAAACGAACACAGCCTAAAAGTGTGGTTGTGAATTTCAATATGAAAAATATAGCCTGCTTTTCTATCTCATTGTTTTATTGTTTGGGGATTTATAACTACTTCCGCATGCGTAATGAAAAGAAAAGGTCGGCGATAATTAGTCCTGGGATATTGCACTTTAATAATCGACCGCATTGAAGGATGGGCGCGTCCCCGAGGATCGGCGCGTGACATCTCCTATTTGTGGTATCAGAGCGAAGTTCAATATTGGAGTGATAAAGAGCGTTGACCATGGGATAGTTAGTAAGAAATGCCTTTAAATTCATGCTGGTGCATGTCTATGTTAGCTGAGTGCTAAAATTGGTTGTTGTTCGAATCGCTCTGTTTCTAATTCGGTGTTGAATTGGAAGCATGTGTCAGTTGTTTAAAGTGACACTATGAGCGATCTGGAGCCGAGGACTCCTGCAAAGAGGGCCAGTAGGGCCGTGACTCGGGAAGAGCGCTGACTAGAGTCGGTACCCAAAGAGGCCGTGGTCGAGCGCCAACACAGGCTAGCACGAGTGGAATGATTCCACCTGTTATAGATTCTAGAGTAGCACCACCTTCTGTTGGTGCGGGGGTAGTAGCCCCGGGTGAGCAAGCAACGGTCGGAATCAACCAAGCTTTAGATGTTATGCGGGAGATGATGGGGCAATAGGCCCGAGATCAAACTGCCGCCTTTATAGCCGCTGTTGGAGCCACCGCCACTACTGCTGCCAATGCTGCTATTGCTGCCGCTGTACCTGCTACCGCACCTGTTGCTGCACCTGCCGCAGCTCAAGCTGAAGGTCCACCCGAAATAGTGGTCGGGAACAGACCAATTCATCAATTGGTAGAACAATTCCTAAAGCTGAATCCACCTTAGTTTACCGGGACTGGAGACCCTAAAGTTGCTACTTCATGGATCTAGAAATTGGAGAAAGCTTTTGCACTGCTAATGTGCAATGAGACTGAAAAGGTACTACTTGCAACGTACCAACTGGATGGAGTTGCAGGTACTTGGTGGAAGACGACTTGAGGAACCATATTCCCAGAAGGCGTTGTTCCAAAGTGGAACACCTTTCTAGAGGCTTTTAATGTCAAATATTTCTCAGAAACTGCTAGAGAGGTGAAGATGTCAGAATTTCAACGTTTTCGTCAGGGTTCCCTAACCGTCGATCAATATGAGGCGAAGTTCGCTGAACTTTCGCAGTATGCTCCTAAATTAATTGCGAATCCAGTAAACCGAGCGAGGAGGTTCAGAGAAGGATTCAAGCCAGACTTAAGAAGTACAATGATTTCCCTGAACTTGAGGACTTATAATGACCTTTATGAGAGGGCTCAGATGATCGAGAGAGATCAGAATGACCGAGCAGCCTCATCTGGGTCGAGAATTAACTCTCATCGAGAGAATATTCGTCAGGGAAAAAGACCCATGCCCAGAGGTAGATCCCATGCCTCACCTTTCAAGAGAAGTGGATTCAATAGACAGATGTCCAATAACACGGGTATATGTCGCTTTTGTGGAAGGCAACACGGGACAACTCCGTGCCCAGGTAGGACAGGAGCTTGTTTCGAGTGCGGCCAACAGGGCCACATCGCAAGGTATTGTCCAAAGAAGCAGTGAGGACAACCTCAATTGCCACCGTCACCACCGAGAGGACAAATAAGAGGGTATGCCCCTCAGAACGTGCCACAAGGAGGACAGCAAAGACCTCCAGCTCAAGGCACTGTGTATGCAATCACACAAGGTCAAGCAGAAGCTGCACCTAACATGATAACAGGTATGGTTTCGCTCAACGATCAACCTACTTATGCTTTGTTTGATCCGGGAGCAACTCACTCATTTATTGCTGAACAATATGTTCAGTTGATAGGGGTCAGTCCTATATTATTGGAGTCGGCAATGTGCATATCTACACCCTTAAAAGATAAAGTTATTATTGCTTTGGGTTGTTCGGGGTGTAAGTTAGTGATTGGTGAGCGATAGGGGAAAATAGATCTTTTAGTCCTAGCCATGTATGACTTTGATGTAATAATTGGTATGGACTAGCTCACCAAGCAAAGAGCTAAAATGGACTGTTATCGTAAAACGATTCAGTTTGACCCAATAGAGGGTGAAAGCTTCGAGTTTGTTGGGAATCGAGGAGGACCCACGGTTTCCTTAATCTCGTCACTAGAGGCAACTCATTTGTTAGATGAGGGTTGTCAAGGTTACCTGGCAATTGTCATGGATACGACAGTTGAGGAGCTGAAAGTGGAAGAACCTGAAGGGGAGAAAGTATTTTGAAGTAGAAGATGATACAGAGAAGGATCTTGAGTACAACCCATATGTGAATTGAGATCCCATCCATTTTGTGAACCCTGTCTTAGTGTAGATAGATGTGAGACTTTTATGCTATAAATATTATTGTAAATATACTATAAGTTGTGCTGTTAATAAAAGTGTGGTTGTGAATTTCAATATGAAAAATATGGCCTGCTTTTCTATCCCATTGTTTTATTGTTTGGGGATTTATAACTACTTCCGCATGCGTAATGAAAAGAAAGGGTCGGCAATAATTAGTCCTGGGATATCGCACTTTAATAATCGACCGCATTGAAAGATGGGCACGTCCCTGAGGATCGGGGCATGACATCCCCTTTTTGTGGTATTAGATTCCAGTAGTTCAAGAATTTCCAAATGTCTTTCGAAAGGAATTGCTAGGTCTACCACCCGAAAGAGCGATTGAATTTTTGATTGAACTAGCACCGGGGACAGAGCCGATCTCAAAGGCACCGTACAGAATGGCATTGACAGAATTGAAAGAATTGAAAGTACAGATGCAAGAATTATTAGACAAAGGATTTATTCGTCCTAGCGCATCACCTTGGGGAGCGCCAGTTTTGTTGGTAAAGAAGAAAGATGGTTCATTGCGTTTGTGCATCGATTATAGACAACTCAACCAAGTGACCATTAAGAATAAGTATCCACTCCCAAGGATTGATGATCTGTTCGATCAGTTACAAGGAGCATCAATGTTCTCGAAGATTGATTTGAGGACGGGATATCATCAGCTGAGAATTAAGAAAGAGGATATTCCTAAGTCAGCATTTCGTACTCGGTATGGTCACTATGAGTTTACAGTGATGCCATTTGAGTTGACGAATGCTCCAGCTGTCTTCATGGATATGATGAATCAAATATTTAAGGAATATTTAGATCAATTTGTGATCGTGTTCATTGATGATATCTTGGTCTATTCGAGGAGTGATGAAGAGCATGAGAATCACCTGAGATTAGTACTCCAGACCTTAAGGATGCATTAATTGTATGCTAAGTTTAGCAAATGCAAGTTTTGGTTGACTCGTGTTGCGTTCTTAGGTCATGTGATTTCCGGTGAAGGAATCTCTGTCGACCCGAGCAAGATAGAAGCCGTAATAAAGTGGCCAAGACTGACTACAGTGACAGAGATCATAAGTTTTCTGGGTTTGGCAGGGTATTACAGACGGTTTGTAGAAGGTTTCTCGGTGTTAGCATCACCTCTAACTAAGCTCACGAAGAAAAACGAAAAGTTTATATGGACAGACAAGTGCGAGCATAGTTTTCAAGAGCTGAAGGAAAAGCTGACTACCACACCTGTGCTGACAATTCCATCTGGTCCTGGAGGATTCGAGATCTACAGTGATGCATTATTTAGAGGGTTGGGTTGCATGCTGATGCAACATGGTAAGGTTGTTGCGTACGCCTCCCGTCAGTTGAGACCTCATGAATTGAACTATCCGACGCATGACTTAGAGCTCACCGCGATTATCTTTGCCCTAAAGATTTGGAGGCACTACTTGTGCGGGGAAAAATTTCAGATCTTTACGGACCATCAGAGTCTTAAGTATCTGTTCTCTCAGAAGGAGTTGAACATGAGACAGTGTCAATGGATGGAATTACTGAAAGACTATGACTGTGACATTCTGTATCACCCGGGAAAGGCGAACAAGGTCGCCGATGCACTTAGTCGAAAGTCTTCAGTGGCTCATATACTGATTAAGGAGTGGAACTTAATCGAGAGAGCTCGAGATTCGGTATTCAAATTTGAGGTAGGCCGCCTTTCAAGTTTTATGGCCGTCCTCAGAATTGAACCGGATGTCTAGGTCAAAATTAAACAACTCCAACCGACAAACCCAGATGTGCAGAGAATTCTTCAGCAGGACGTAGAGAAAAGAAAGACTGATTTTCAGATTGCTGATGACAGGACACTAAGGGGGTGCATGATAAAAATTATTTCTGTTTCAAAAATGATTTTTCTGTTCCAGACCAATTTCTAGAACAAAAACTTGTTTGATAACGCTTAGGAGGAAGAACCTGAAGGGGAGAAAGTATTTTGAAGAAGAAGATGATACAGAGAAGGATCTTGAGTACAACCCAGATGTGGATTGAGATCCCATTCCTTTTGTGAACCCTGTCTTAGTGTAGATGGGTGTGAGACTTTTATACTGTAAATAGTATTGTAAATATGCTATAAGTTGTGCTATTAATAAAAGTGTGGTTGTGAATTTCAATATGAAAAATATGGCCTGCTTTTCTATCCCATTGTTTTATTGTCTGGGAATTTATAACTACTTCCGCATGCGTAATGAAAAGAAAGGGTCGGCGATAATTAGTCCTGGGATATCACACTTTAATAATCGACCGCATTGAAGGATGGGCGCGTCCCCAAGGATCGGGGCGTGACAATAATTTTGGACAAAATCCCTGCGGTTAATGCCTACAAGATTCATAAAATAAACATTGGGATCCAATTTCCCAATTTAAATAACTAAACTAAAAAATATAAAAAAATAAAGTAAAATAAATAAAAATAAAAATAAAAATAAAAACCACCTAATTGATTTTCCTTTTTCTTTTGTTTTTCTCTTTCCATGCAAGGCTTGTGCGTGGTGGTGGCTGGTCACCGTCGGGCACCGGTCACGGTTGTCAAATCTCTGGCGTGGGGACTCACGGGTCGCTGCCGATTGCAAACAGGAGGTGTCATGCAAGGTAGTTCGGCTACGGGCGGCGTCGAGGCGGAAGAAGAGGCACGGGTGTCAGCACTCGGAAGTGCTCGAGCAACAACATGGCGGTGTCTGGCGCTCGGGCAGAGACTCGGATCAGCACAGCAACAGCTTCGTCAGGCTGGTAGGAGTGACTCGGTAGCAACAGAAGAAGCAGGCCCCGAACAGCGGCGGCTGAGAGCAGTAGTAACGTGCATCACAGATCTCGCAGCGAAAGGTGAGCGGCGCCCTGGAGCGGTGGTGGCGAAGCTGCCCGACTCGGGCTTGGGTCGTCATGAGGAGTCGAATGGCGATTGCTGGTGTAGGCGCGGTGGGCTTCGGCTATGGGGACGCTGAGGTGGAGGCACAGGTGCGAGATCTACTGCCAAGGGGTGTTCGCGTTGGCGCGGTGGAGCAGGTAGGCTGAGGTGCAGGCAGGGATCGACGGTGGGTGTGGCGGGCTATTGGTCGGTGCTTGGGTCATTGTGGGTCGACGTGACGATGGCTGGTGGAGATCGGCGGTGCGAGCGCTGCGCAAATGAAGAGGAGCCGGCGATCGAGGCGGTGAGGAAGACGATGAACAGTCCCTGTCACCCTCACACCTTTGCCGCTCGTAATTTTCCTTCTGCTTTTTTTTTTCATTTCACTCTTCACTTTTTGTTTTTCCTCTTTGGTCAATCAAAAGAAAATCCTAGAAAAGCCCCCCTTTCTCTCATCGCACACGGCTCCCTTTATAGGCAAATAAAGATGTGATTTTCGTGAAATATTTCATCAACTTTTCAATATACACGAAGATTTTCCTATAACCTCCTAATCATAAAAATCCTCTTATTTTCCTCATCTTCTAAATATTTTCTACTGATTTTTAAAGATAAGATCACAACCCGATTTTCTTAAATTCCAAAAATCCTCATTTCAAATCTTAATTTCAGAAAACAGGCTTGGGCCAATTTGTACTCTTCATGGGCTTAGTCTAACCTGTTAATTTAAAACTCAAAACCACTAATTTGACCCATCCGCCACCGGTCTAGTAAACAAACGTAAAAATGCAAATTAAAAACAAATGGACCTAAATCTATATGTTATACAATTAATATTTTTTTAGGGATAAAATTAACTCCTAATTTTTAATGTCATAAATGACTAAATGGGTCGCCAAAATTTAGGTGTCAACAGCTATAAATACTTACCATGAATATTACAAATTTTCTCGCTTTTTCCCAAATATTAGTCAACGAAGTTTAATTATTTTTTGATATTATAACTTGTTTATCATTTCATCTTTCAATTTTCAGCTAAGTAACTTCCTATACAAGATCAATACTTAATCCTTATAAAAAAAACTAACAGCAATCTATTTGGCAAAAGATTTTCACTTTTTGAGTGAAAAGAGCATGTATGGAACATCAAGATCAAAATGACCAAAGGTTGAATGTACACAAATGAGGATGGCATGATTTGGTCTTTCTTTCTTTATTTAATTTTTGTGTTTTAGCTCTTATGTCATGGAAGAGACAGAGGAGATTAGATTGCCATAGCCTTTGCGGTAAGCAATTTTTATGGATCGGAATTCTAGGGCGTCTCCTTAGCCACTCCATAGTTTGATGTGAAAGGATACCTAGGGTGACTAAAGGCAAAATGTCAAAGTGTTTTAGGCTCAATGTTTTACTTTGGATGGCCTATCACCCTCGGTTTCACTATCAATGGCCTACCTCCAATTGGATCAAAGGAGCAAATTTGACTTGTATGAGAAATCAGACTCGAAATATCACCTAATACAAGCAAGTGAAAAATATTGATATCTTTGATGTAAATAACGGGCACATTCAATTATTCTGGCTGCTTATTTCCTTGGTGGGTTATTGTTTGTATAGCTTCTTATAAATGAATCGACAATCCACATGAGAGATTGAGGTACCGACAAAGTGACAATTAAGATCGAATATAGCATGCATATATGTCTTGCCATAGGTGTTTTGCAATTTCAACACATTGCCTATACCTCTCTACTTTTTTTTTTTTTATTTGAATATAATGGTATGGGTTATAAGCAAATAGGCATTTTTCTTTTCGAAAGGGAAAAAATGGTCACACATCTGCAAGGTACATATTAGGTTGAATTCTCATGCATGCCATTATTATTGTTCATGTACAATCACAATTGCATAGGTGGTCCACTAAATTGGCATCTCATAATTTTTTTTTCCACAGAAAAGACCAAATTCAGACAAATAGGAAAAGACCATTGCCCATCTTTTAGATTGACAAACAAGAGTCACCAAATTAAAATATCGCAGTTGCCAATTGAAAATATTTTTATATTTCGTATCTTCATCTCCTTTAACATAAATATAATGACAAAAATATCCTTGAAAATCACAAATATTTATTTATTTTTGCATGGAGTCTATATAGGACCCGTTTGGTTCAAATTTCTCAAGGGGCTTTGGGCCCCCAAAGCCCCTTGGGGAAAATATTTTGTGTTTGAGTCACTTTTGAAAGCTCATTGAGCAAATGTCAGCATTCCTAATGCTGAAAGCCCAATGCAGCTAAGGGGGTGCTTTGAGCATTCGGCATTCTCTCAATGCAAGTTCTACTATTCACGCGTCTTCATCTTCTTCCCCATGACTTTGAGTTCTTCGCCGGCCCCATCGCTACCTTTGTCGTCGACGCTGCCTCTGCCTCTGCCATTGCCGTCGACGCCGCCTTTGTCATCAACGCCTTCCTCTTCTGTGACAAATCCATCCCCTTCGACGAGCGCGAGTAGCACCGCATTGACTCTCTGCTTCTGCGCTCTGACTCCTTCGGCTCACACGAACCAGGCCTTAGACTGCCAGATTTGGCCGTTTGGAGGCCAAATCTGGCCTCGACCCCCCCTCGACCAACCCGACGGCCCTCCCGCCCCACCATTTTGGGATGCCCCTAACTTCGACTTCTTCGTCCACCCTACCACTGCCTCCGCCTCCACAGTCAATGCCTTCAACTTTTGCGGCAAATCCATCCCCTTCAACGAGTGCGAGCAGCACCACATCGGCTCCTTACTTCTGTGCTTCGACTCCTTCGACTCGCGTGAATGACAGCCAGACTGCGACCGTAGATGACGGCATGCATCTTCTTCTTCTTCTTCTCCTCCTCCCCCTCCTCCTTCTTGTTCTTGCTCTTATTCTTGTTCTTCTTGTTCTTCTTTTCCTTCTCCTCCTCCTCCTGCTTCTTCTTCTTGTTCTCCTTGTTCTCCTTCTTCCTCTCCTTCTTCTTCTTTCTCCTCCTCCTCCTCCTCCTTCTTCTCTTCTTCTCCTTCTCCTTCTTCTTTTTCTGGTTCTTCTTCTTCTCCTTCTTCCTCCTCCTCCTCCTCCTTCTTCTCCTTCTTCTTTTTCTGGTTCTTCTTCTTCTCCTTCTTCCTCCTCCTCCTTCTCCTACTTCTCTTCTTCTCCTTCTCCTTCTCCTTCTTCTCCTTTTCATTCTTCTGCTCCTTTTGCTTCTTCTTCTCCTTCTTCTCCTCCTCCTCCTTCTTCTTCTTGTTCTTCTCCTCCTTCTTCTCCTTCCCCTTCTCTCCTTCTCCTTCTCCTTCTTCTTCTCCTTCTTCCTTCTTCTCCACCTTCTTCTTCTTCTTTTGCTTCTTCTTCTTATGTTCTTCCTCTTCTTGTTCTTCTTGTTCTTCTTCCCCTCCTCCTCCTCCTCCTCCTCCTCCTTTTCCTTCTCCTTCTGCTTCTTCTTCTTCTTCCTCTTCTTCTTATGCTTCTTCTTCTCCTTCTTCTCATTCTGGTTCTTCTTCTTCTTCTTCTTCTTCCCCTCCTCCTCCTCCTCCTCCTTCTCCTTTTGCTCCTTCTCCTTCTACTTCTTCTTCTTCTGCTTCTTCTTCTCCTTCTTCTCCTGCTTCTCCTTCTTCTTCTCCTCCTCCTCCTCCTCTTCTGCTTCTACTTCTGCTTCTCCTTCTCCTTCTCTTTCTCCTCCTTCTCCATCTCATCTTAGTTCTTCTTCTCCTCCTTCTGCTCTTTCTCCTGCTCCTGCTCCTCCTTCTTCGGGTTCTTCTGCTTCTTCTTCTCTTTCTACTTCTTCTTCTTCCCCTCCTCCTCCTCCTTCTTCTCCTTCTCCTTCTGCTTCTTCTTCTCCTGCTTCTCCATCTCCATCGCCTCCTCCTCCTTCTCCTGCTCCTACTCCTACTCCTCCTTCTTCTTCGGGTTCTTCTTCTTCTTCTTCTTCTTCTTCTTCTCCTTCCGCTTCTCTTTCTCCTCTTCCTCCCGCTTCTTCTCCTTCTTCTGCTTCTCCTTCTCCTCCTCCTTCTCCTGCTCCTTCTCCTTCTTCTCCTTCTCCTCCTCATTATCCTTCTCCTTCTGGTTCTTCTTCTCCTCCTCCTCCTCCTCCTTCTCCTCCTTCTGCTTCTACTTCTTCTTCTCATTCTCCTTCCGCTTCCCCTTATCTTTTTTCTTCTTCGCCTCCTCCTCCTCCTCTTGCTTCTTCTACTTCTTCTCCTCCTCCTCCTCTTTCTCCTTCTCCTCCTACTTCTTCTCCTTCTCCTCCTCCTCCTTCTTCTCCTTCGTCTTCCCCTCCTCCTCATCCTCTTGCTTCTTCTCCTCCTTCTCCTTCTTCTTCTGTTTCTTCTTTTACTTCTTCCGGTTCTTCTCCTCCTCCTCCTCCTCCTCCTCCTCCTTCTTCTTCTCTTTCTTTTTATGCTTCTTCTCCTTCTTCTTCTTCTGGTTCTTCTTCTTCTCCTTCTCTTGCTTCTCTTCTGCTCCTTCTCCTGCTCCTCCTCCTCCTTCTTCTTCAATCACTTCTATGCAAGGTGTTTTTGTTCGTGTTCTTGTTCTTCTCCTTCTCCTCCTCCGCCTCCTCCTCCACCTTCTCCTTCTTCTCTTCTTCTTCTCCTCCTTCGTCTCCTTCTACTTCTTCCTCTCCTACTTCTTCTCCTTTTCGCATTCTTCTTCTTTAATCACTTCTATGTAAGGTGTTCTTCTTCTTCTTTGTCTGGTTATCCTTCTACTGGTTCTGCTTCTTCTGCTTCTTTTGTTTCTTCTCCTTCTCCTTCTCCTTCTCCTTCTTCTACCCCTTCTCCTCCTTCTCCCCCTTCTCCTATTCTCCTTCCCCTTCTCGTATTCTCTTTCTTCTTTTTCCTCCTCCTTCTTCTGGTTCTTCTTCTAGTTCTTGTTCTTGTTCTTCTCATTCTCCTCCTTCTCCTCCTCCTCCTCCTCCTCCTCCTTCTTCAATCACTTCTATGCAAGGTGTTATTCTTCTTCTTTAGTCTTCTAGTTATCCTTCTACTGGTTCTTCTTCTTTTGCTTCTTCCACTTCTCCTCCTTCTCCTTCTTCTTCTTCTCCCCTTCTCCTTCTTCTCTTCTTCTCCTTCTTCCATCTTCTCCTTCCGCTTCTCCTTCTCTTTATTCTTATCCACCTCCTCCTCATTCTTGTTCTCCTTCTTCTTCCCCTCCTCCTCCTCCTGCTTCTTCTCCTCCTTCTTCTCCTTATGGTTCTTCTCCTTCTCCTTCTCCTCCTTCTTCTCCTCTTCCTCATCCTTCCACTTCTTCTCCTCCTTCTGCTCCTCTTGCTTCTTCTCTCCTGCTCCTCCTCTTACTCCTCCTCCTCCTTCTTCTTCCCCTCCTCCTCCTCCTTCTCCTCCTCCTCCTTCTCCTCTTTCTCCTCCTCTTCTCGTTCTCCTTCTACTTCTCCTTCTCCCTTTTCTTCTCCTCCTCCTCCTGCTTCTCCTTCTCCTTTTCCTCCTCCTTGTGTCACGCCTCGATTCTCGGGCACGCACACATTCTTTTACTTGGTCGATTTTATAATGCGATATCCCAAGACTATGTATCGCCGACCCTTTCATTTTGAATAGCACATGCAGAAGCAGTTATAAATCCCTAGACAATAAAACAGTGGGATAGAAAAGCAAGGCCATAATTTTTATATTGAAATTCACAACCATACTTTTATACAAGCATTTCATAGTATATAAAGCAATACTATTCACAAGGGTCTGGTCTAACACTTATCCACATATAATTAAGGTCTGACAAAACAAGATAGGATCTCAGTTGTCATCCGGGTCGTACTCAGGATCCTCCTCATCTAGTTCCACATTAGGGTTCTCCTCTTCAGATCCCTCCTCCTTAAGCTCCTCATCACAGTCCTGAAATGGTTATTTAATAACCATTGAGACCACATCTCAGCAAGTTCTATTCCCTACGACTTGATTAGTAAACCAGTACGCTATCCGGGCTGCCTATGCACGCACATGTCAGATGAATTACCTTGGCCTCAGATTCCATCTGTATATTAGCATAATTCAATAGAGCAATCACATCACAGATCGATATATTGATCAATCGACCTAGTTGATTTCATGTCAATCGGATCATTCATTAGTCATTTCAGTTCAATAAATCAATTCATGATATCAGATAAAAGCAAAGATCAATCGACCTAGTCGATTATATGTCATCATGACCCATGCTTGGTCGGCACATTCAATACTATCTATAAGTTCGACCATAGTCCAGGACTGCCCACTCTAAGCTGATAGGGTTAAGGTATACTACTCTCGCTAAGCTGGCATATCGTCCATAGGCTGAAATAATATATCAGTATACTGCTCTCGCTAAACTGACATATTGCCCGCAGGCTAATATAGTATACCCTTGATGCTCACTCTAAACTGATAAAGTGTATTACTCGTGCTAAACTAACATATCGTCCGTAGGATGATATAGTACACCAGTATACTACTCTTGCTAAGATGACATAACAGAGCCCGTAGGATGATATAGTATACTATTCTGATCATTCAATCAATTCCCTCTTTTATCATTCTCGATAAAATAGCTGTGTGTGGAGACACGGTCGGCCTTAGCCAAAATATAATATTGTCATTTCCATAACTCCCACTTTTCCTATGGTCTACTCAAATCTCTTTGGCATTATCAACCGATGCTTGGTTATTTTTCGATTAATAACCAATGATTATCTAATTAAAGAGTAATTCATAATTTCACAAATAATTCAATTCAGCACAAAATAAAGTCCAATTAAATAAATAGACTACGCCACAACAATCAGCATAAAATTCCGATCGTCAACTATCCCTGCCTAATTTCCAAATAAATAAATAAATAAATAAATAATTTCAAAAATTAATAAATAAATACTAAAAATACAATTTAGGCGTAATGTTCGATTGGAGCCCGAAACAGGTCGGGGAAAATCCCGAGATACATTCAATAAATATTAGAAGATCTCTACTTGCTAATGACTAAGTCTAACCACCTAACATGCAGCATTAATTCACTAATTTAATTGTTCTAGACTAATCTAACCACCTAATTGCATTTAATTAAATATAACCAACCCCTAAGCATAATTAGCAAACAAATGAAGTATTAGTGAGTAAAACTCACTTGATTAAAAACGAGGACTGGGACACTGTGACGGCGGCCGAATCCAAACTTTTGGTGGCGTCGGCAGACACTCAGGCCGGGCTCAAAAGCCTTACAAGCCCACAGAAAATTCTGGGCTTGGACTGAACTTGGGCCTGAGCTTGGGTTGACTAGCTCCGCGGGCTTGGGCTTCAAGATTGGGCTGTTGAATTATGCCTCAAATTACTGGGCTGATCTTGCTTTGAAGAAACTGTTGGGATGATTTCTTGTGGGCCTGACTTTGATTGGGCTTCAAATGGCGGAGGCGTGCCGGCAGCGAGAGGATGGGGACTCGGTGGGCTGGTCTTCTCGGCTGAGGAGAACCAGTGGAATTGGGGCCGTTCGATTGAAGCTGAAGACGCATGGATGAGCAAGCGTCGCTAGCGTCCAAGGAGCTGAAGGCGAAGACGCATAGCTTCGCTGGTCTTCGAGGGACATTGAAGAAGCTGCTGCGGTCACGTTTTGGTAATGGACAAGTGGAGATGGTGGTCAACGAAGAGAACTTAGCTGGTGGACTTGGACGCCAGGAGAGGCAGCTTGATTTCGTGGTTGGACTTCGATGAGTTGTGGGGCTTCTTCAATCAACTAAAGCTTCAATGGTTGACTTGAGGCATGAGCTATAGTCGTGGGGGTGATGGTGGAAGATGGGATGATGATAGATGGTGATGATATGGTGGTGGAGATGGATGGGTGATGAGGATGAAATGATAGTGGAGACGTGTGTGGCTGCAGGCGTGAAGGAAGTCGTGCGGCAAAGGTTTTCAGTCGTCGAAATAGATGGAAAGAAAAAAAGAGCAGTTGCTTCGTTGGTGTCAACAGCGTGGGCGCTCGGTTGACGGAGAGAGACGAAGTAGCGGTATACGAATATGAAGATCGACAAAGGCTTGCCCAACAAGCTGAAAGGGAGAGAAGCCGTTCGAAGGAGGATGAGGTGGCGGTCAAAGCTGCTGGGAAGTCACGGATGGGGCCAAAAATCTACAAATATCTTATACACTTAATTGCTTGTCCCACTCTAAGCCTCCAACCTTATCCTAAGGTCTCTTAATTCTTTCTTGCCAAATAAATCCCCTAATTAACTTAATTTAAAGCCAAAATTCCAGCTTTATTTAAAGCTCCGAATTTTCAATTTCTGGACTTCAATTTCTGGACTTCAATTTCTTCGACTAATTCTCCGTTTGACATCCAATTTAGCCAACAAAAAAGCTATATGATTATTTGTAAGTGCCCATCACCAAAAATCTCAGCTTGAAAGTCAAAACTCATTTAAATTCGGCTCGTACGAATTTTCGTTAATTTTCCGTGACATCCGATGCGATTTTCCACAAAAATCTTAGAATCTTTGAAAAATCTTCTGAGACTGAGTAAATATTCCTAAATTAGCTAGTGTTGGTCGACGAGTATTTTCTAATTTAGTGGTGTCACTCATGATTAGCCACACATCTCAGTCGAGCAACCTATCTCTGATCTTGAATCGACTTATATCTATGCCATAATGACCTCTAAAGATGAGCACGGTCAAATAGCCGATTACTGGTCAAATTCTCAAGTTTATTTGCCTTAAAATTCTTAATGGTTTCCCTAGATAGTCTAATTACCTCGAGAGTGATCAGCTCTGAGAATAGCCCTATAGACGAGTCAATGAAATGCTCGATTTATTCAATTAGAAAACAAGACTGAAAATCTGGGATGTCACACCTTCTACTTCTCCTTCTCCTTCTCTTTCTCGTTCTCCTCATTCTCTTTCTCCTGCTCTTTTTTCTCCTTCTCCTCCTTCTACTTCTTCTCCTGCTTCTCCTTCTGCTTCTGCTTCTCCTTCTCCTTCTCCTTGTGCTCGTTCTTCTTATTCTGGTTCTTCTTGCTCTTGTTCTTCTTCTTCTTCCACTTCTCCTTATTCTTCTGCTTCTTCTTCTGCTTCTTCGCTTCTTCTCCTCCTCCTCCTCCTCCTCCTCCTCCTCCTCCTTCTGCTTATTTTCCTCCTTCTTCTCCTTCTCCTCCTCCTCTTTATTCTTCTCCTCCTTCTCCTCCTCCTGCTCCTCCTTCTCCTTCTCCTTCTCCTGCTCCTGCTCTTGCTCCTCCTCCTCCTTCTTCTTCTTCTCCTTCTACTTCTTCTTCTTCTTCCCCCCTCCTCCACCTTCTGCTTCTGCATCTCCTTCTCCTCCTTTTTCTTCTCCTCTTCCTCCCTCTCCTCCTCTTGCTTCTTCTCCTCCTTATGCTTCTCCTTCTCCTCCTTTTACTTCTCTTCCTTCTCCTTCTCCTTCTCCACCTCCTTCTCCTCCTTCCAATTCTTCTCCTTCTTCTGCTTCTGCTTCTCCTTCTGCTTCTCATTCTCCTTCTTCTTTTGGTTCTTCTTGTTCTTGTTCTTGTTCTTGTTCTTGTTCTGCTTCTACTTCTCCTTCCCCTTCTTCTTATTCTTCTTCTAGTTCTTCTCCTCCTCCTCCTCCTTCACCTCCTTCTGCTTCTTCTCCTCCTCCTTCTCCTTCTCTTTCTTCTTTTGCTTCTTCTTCTTCTGCTTCTTCTCCTCCTCCTTCTTCTCCTTTTGCTCCTTCTGCTCCTTCTCCTTCTTCTTCATCTCCTTCTCCTCCTCCTCCTCTTCCTTCTCCTCCTTCTCCTCCCCCTCCTCCTTTTGGTTCTTCTTCTCCATCTGCTTCTTCTTCTTCTTGCCCTCCTCCTCCTTCTTCTTCTCCTCCTTCTTCTCCTTCTCTCTTAGCTCCTCCTCCTCCTCCTCCTCCTCCTCCTCCTCCTCTTGCTCTTGCTCTTTGTTGTCCTTCTCCTTCTCCTCCTTCTTCTGCTCCAAATCCTCCTCATCCTCATTCTTTTTCCTCTGGTTCTTCTTCTTCTTCTTCCCGTACTCCTCCTCCTCCTGCTCCTCTTGCTTCTCCTTCTCCTTCTCCTTTTGCTTCTCCTCATTCTCTTGCTCTTTCTTCTCCTTCTCCTTCTCCTCCTTCTACTTCTACTCCTTCTCCTCCTCCTTCTGCTTCTGCTTCTACTTCTACTTTTCCTTCTTCTTCTTCTAGTTCTTCTTGTTCTTGTTCTTGTTCTTCTCCTTCTGCTTATGCTTCTTCTTCTTCTCCTCCTCCTTCTTCTTCATCTTCTTCTCCTTCTTCTCCTCCTCCTCCTCCTTCTGCTTCTTCTCCTCCTTCTCCTCCTCCACTTCCTCCTCTGTCTTCTCCTTCTACTTCTCCTGCTCCTCATCGTCCTCATCCTCCTTCTTCTTCTAGTTCTTCTGCTTCTGCTTCTGCTTCTGCTTCTACTTCTTCTCCTCCTCTTTTTGCTTCTTCTTCTTCTTCTTCTTCTTCTTCTTCTTCTTCTTCTTCTCATTCTCCTCCTCCTCCTCCTCCTTCTGCTTCTTCTTCTTCTCCTCCTTCTCCTCCTTCTGCTTCTTCTTCTTCCCCTCCTACTCCTCATTCTCCTCCTTCTGCTTCTGCTTCTTCAACTTCTTCAGCCCGCTTCTTCTTCTACTTCTTCTTCTTCCCCTCTTCCTCCTCCTCCTCCTCCTCCTTCTCATTCTTTTGCATCTTCTACTTCTCCTCCTCTTCTTTATCCTCCTCTTCCTCCTCCTCCTCCTCCTCCTTCTTCTTCTTGTCCTTTTCCACCTCCTACTCCTCCTGCTCCTCCTTCTTCTTCTAGTTCTTCTTCTTCTTCTTTTTCTCATTCTACTTCTTCTTCTCCTTCTACTTCTTCTTCTCCTTCTTCTCCCTCTCCCTCTCCCTCTGCTTCAGCTTCTCCTTTTTCTCTTCCTTCTCCTCCTCCTCCTGCTTCCTCTCATTCTTCTACTTCTCCTTCTCTTTTTTGTTCTCCGCCTCATCCTCCTCATCCTCCTCCTCCTCCTCCTCCTTCTCTTTCTGCTTCTTTTGGTTCTTCTTCTTTTGCTTCCGCTTCTCCTTCTCCTCATTCTTCTCCTTCTGGTTCTTCTTCTTCTCCTCCTTCTCCTCCTTCTCCTTATGCTTCTTCTGGTTCTTCTTTTGCTTCTTTTGCTTCTTCTTCTCCTTCTCCTGCTCCTCCTCCTCCTCCTTTTTCCTCTACTTCTTCTTCCCCTCCTCCTCCTCCTCCTCCTTCTGCTTTTTCTGCTTCTTCTGCTTCTCCTTCTCCTTCTCCTCTTCCTCCTCCTTCTTCTGGTTCTTCTTATTCTTGTTCTTCTCCTTCTCCTTCTTCTTCTTTTGGTTCTTTTTCTTCTTCTCCTTCTCCTTCTTCTTCTGCTTCTTCTGCTTCTTCTGCTTCTCCTTATTCTTCATCTTCTTCTCCTTCTTCTCCTCCTTCCCCTCCTCCTCCTCCTTCTCCTTCAGCTTCTTTCCTCCTACTCCTCTTCCTTCTTGTTCTTCTCCTTCTCCTCCTTCTCCTCCTCTTGTTCATACTTCTCCTTCTCCTCCTCCTCATCCTTCTTCTTCTTCTGGTTCTTCTTGTTCTTGTTCTTCTCCTTCTCCTTCTTCTTCTTTTGGTTCTTTTTCTTCTTCTCCTTCTCCTTCTCCTCCTCCTCCTCCTCCTTTTGCTTCTTTCCTCCTCCTCCTCCTCCTCCTCCTCCTTCTCCTCCTTCTCCTGCTCCTCCTCCTGCTCCTCCTTCTGGTTCTTCTTCTTCTTCTTCTCCTTCTACTTCTACTTCTTCTTCCCCTCCTCATCCTCCTCCTCCTTCTTCTTCTGCTTCTTTTGCTTCTTCTGCTTCTTCTTCTTCTCCTCCTTCTCCTTCTCCTCCTCCTTCTCCTCCTCTTCCTTATCCTTCTTCTTCTTCTTCTTCTTGTTCTTCTTCTCCTCCTCATGTTCCTACTTCTCCTCCTCCTCCTGCTCCTCCCGCTCCTCCTCCTCCTTCTTCTTCTGGTTTTTCTTCTTCTTCTTTTTCTCTTTCTACTTCTTCTTCCCCTCCATCTCCTCCTTCTCCTTCTGCTTTTGCTACTCCTTTTTCTCCTCCTCCTCCTCGTCTTGCTTCTTCTCCTCCTTCTACTTCTCCTGCTCTTGCTCCTGCTCCTGCTCCTCCTCCTCCTACTTCTGGTTCTTCTCCTTCTGCTTCTTCTTCCCTTCCTCCTCCTCCTTCTTCTTCTCCTTCTGCTTCTCCTCCTCCTCCTCCTCCTCCTGCTTCTTCTCCTTCTCATCCTCCTTCTACTTCTCTTCCTCCTTCTTGTGCTTCTCCTTCTCCTTCTCCTCTTTCTACTTCTCTTTTCTCCTTCTTCTTCTAGTTCTTCTTGTTCTTCTGCTTCTCCTTCTCTTTCTTCTTCTTCTTCTTCTGGTTCTTCTTATTCTCCTCCTCCTCCTCCTCCTCCTTCTGCTTCTCATTCTTCTTCTTCTCCTTCTTCTTCGATGGCATCTCGAAACACCTTAGGTCGCCACAGGTACTTATTGCTCCGCGTGTTACATCTCTTAGTAGAAGCATCGCAGTTCATAGGCACACATTTTTTTTTTTTGAAAACGGTCCCAGCGCAACCTATTAGCGGAAGCATAATTAAGTCTCTCCATCTCTCCCTCCAATAACCATAATGCAATGCACACCACTATACATCATATGAAAAGATAAGATCGAACCACTTTTTATTTACATATTTTCATGATGGGTTTCTCGAGTCGGTACATCCAAAAAGAAAAGCCAAGACTCTTATCTACGCTTGGTCATAACCCAAAAGGTATCTCGACCCCTATATCGAACGTGTATCATCCCCCATCTACAAGTGTTGACTACTCTAAAAAAATGTCAGCTCTCTACTCCTCACGCGGCCATCACATTCATCCTGGCGCGTTGGGTGGTGGTGGCGGCAACATCCGCCGAATCACCCCATCTCGACGGACATGAACCGACAAAAACTCATGTATGACCGAGCCCCCAGTCAGGCCCACATCGTACATGACCAGCACGCGAACTCACACAAACATTAGACTAGGGATGGTAATGTAATCTATCTCCGAACACTCTACCTCCACGTCAGATGGGAGGCCATAGAAGATACCCCGCATGACAGTAGGGAGCGGTATCGTTCTAATCTGAAATGTTGGTCTCCGAAGGGGTGAGTACAGCCACTCAGCAGGTAAAAGATCCAATAAACCACTCAATGCATCACAAAATACAATCACCACATCATAGCATAGTACATGTCATTCATGCATCCAAGCATAACTTACCTTGAAGCCATGTATATGTCATCATGCCATATGTACATACATCCTCATGTACTCATCACCATCATATCATACATGTATCAACATGCCATAGGTGCAGACACAACCATTCACTCATCATCATCATATCATAGCCATGTATATGCAATCATATCATATGTGCATAATTCAATTTCTACTTTTTATCTTTCGGTTTAATCACCACCTTTTTCTTTCTCGGGATCAGTAATTTCATCCCACATTTTATCACTCGCACCCCAATCCAGGCATTGCGAGAAAACCTCCGGCACTCACCACTAGGCATCCGGCACCTCCACATTCCAGGCATCTCGCATTTCAACTGGCATCACGAGGCATTCCCCGGGCACAAACCTCCGAGGCTTTTGGCACCCAACCATTCCGGGCATCTCGAAACTCCCGAGGACATCCGAGCATGTATCTCAATACAACCGGGCATCCGACACTCCCCATCCCGGGCATCTTGACACTCCTAGGGCATTATCGACCACCTCCAACAGTTTTCCTCATTCATCATAATCCATGTTCACCAATTTATGTCTCACAATCAACATGGCACATGATGTAATAGCAACAAAGTCAAATTCGACATTTTATTCTATATGCAATGCCAAATATCATCACATGCTCAACAAGATTCAATCACTTCAATCAATATAATTAATAGAGCTCATCCAAAACAGAATAATCACAAATTCCAGCATTTGAAATCCAACTTGCACAGTTTTAGAAAATATTTTCATTAAATACCTAAATGGTCTTTAAAAATTATAAAATTCGAACATGTGATAGTCTAGACATAATGGAAGATATTTCAAACAGAACACTGCACCAAAAGATCCTCATATCATACGGTATAGATTGAACATCACAGCACCATTATCATAATCACTTATCTTGCACAGTTTTCGAAACAATTTCCATTAAATAGGAAAATGAACTTTAAAAATTATGAAATTTAAATATGTGTCAGGGAAGACATAAATAAAAATACTTCATGAAGAACACTTTGCCAAAAGAGCTTCATATAAAATGATATGACCTATGCATTGAAACTGATTAAGTCCGAATGCGTCAGATTATAGGGCTTTAGAATTAATTTCGATTAAATACCCTAATAACCTTCAAAATTCATGAAATTTGAATATGTTGTATTCAAGGTCCTAAGGTAGGTTTTTCATAAGAAATCAAAGTCAAATTCGTTCTGGATAATTTAACATCAACAGTTAAAGCTTCTGTTTCAATACCGAAAATTCCCAGATTCAACACCCTCCAAAAAACCACAAATTCACCTATCTATTCTCATTTTTTTCTCTAAATTTTTAATATGTTAATCCTCAAGATGTCCTTTAAAACTTTCATTAAGAGATCAAGGTGAGATTTTCAAAGAAAAGTCACTTTATGGCCCATGAAGTCACTGCAGCTCAGTACATCATTTCCAGATCTAACGTCTTCAATATAAAAATCGTTTCACTAGGCTATACTTGTTCATTTTATCTCAAATTCAAGTATTTTAGCCTTCAAGATGTTCTCTACCACTTTCATGAAGGATTCAAAGTGAAATTTTCAATAAAAAGTTACATTCAACACCCAAAATCACCAAGAGGTCAACAAAACAGCTTCAGATCTAACATTTTCGTAGAGGGAGGGTTTCACCCATCAAAATTCAACTATTTTCCCTCAAATTTTAGTATGTTATACTTTAAGATGTCATCTACAACTTTTGTGAAAAGGTCAAAGCCAAAATTCGACTCAAACATCACATACAATCCACTGCAACATTCTGGGTCAGACTATTTACTCAAGAACAGATTACTGCTTCAAAACAACACCCACGAAACTTCGGTTTTTCATACCCTAGACACCCGAAATTCATCACTATTCAATGACACATTCTAAACATAACATGCAAGAGTAGATCAAAGGATCTAACTTGCCTCCAAATCGAGCTACGCTGAGCACAACGACGGCAAACGACGGACGCACGGGGGCTGCAAGCGACGGACGAGCGGCTTCCTCCTTCACATGGTCTCTTCCTCTTCTCTCTCAGTTCCTCACTCTCTCTCTCTCTCTCCAGCGACGCTTCCCCTTCATCATCAACCGGCTCCCTCAATTTTCCTCTCCTCAATGAAGAACAATCATTATTTTTGCATGAAGAACACTTGGACAAAGGATATCAACACTTGGCAAAATCGTCATGCAAAGGAGTGGGCCTCTCATGGGCCGGTTTCCCTTGGTCGACAGCCCAATGGGGCTCCATTCGGCCGGGCTTGAGGCCAGTCATGGGCCGGCGACTCCTCCTCCTCTTTAAGGCTTCACGGCTGGGCCCAAATGGCCGAAAGGTGAGGCTTCTTGTGGGCTGATCTTAAGCTAATACTTTGGCCCACATCTCTCCTTAAACCTAGATTTTATAAACACCAAATTGAAATTTATAAATCACAATTGTGTATATAAATCACAATTTATACTTTGGCCCAAAATGACGTCGTTTTGCACTTGCTTTACTAAAAAATTGCCATGTCAGCATTTTAGCCAGATTGACATTTAAGTGATTCATTTTACTCCGATTTTGGCACTTAATTATCACTTTTTTAAGTTATGGCATTTAAGTGTCTCTTACTTTGTGCTAAGTTATGGCACTCAAGGGGTCCGCGTGTATTTTTCTGAACAACCAGATCAATGTGCCACTACCCCAGTTGGTGTATATAACTTTTTTTTCACAACTTTATAAATGGCTTTGGAAACAACCAAATTAATCTGCTATTACCTAACTTGAACTATCTTGACATTAGTTCTAACTCACTCAAAACAACACTCCCTACTCGACCTCCACCAACGATTTATTACAATGTCTCTAATAACATCCTCTTTGGAGGAATTCAATCTATTTGTGGAGCAAATCCCTTATCATTCTTGATTTGTCCATCAATGTTTAAATGGCATGATTCCTTCATGTCTCGAGAATATTGATTCTTTGTTAATTTTGAATCTTGGTAAAAATAAACTTGAGGGCATGATTCGTCTTGCTTACCCAAAAGGTTGTGCGTTGAAGATCATTGACCTCGTGGAGAATCGATTGCAAGGACCTGTCCTAAGATCTTTGGCGTACTGTTCAATGCTAGACTATTTTTACCTTGGTTACAATCAAATTCATGATGGGTTCCCCTTATGGCTAACAAAATTGGCCGAGCTCAAAGTTATGATCTTGAAGTCTAATAAGTTCCATGGTCCAATAGAAACAAATCGAAGCCAGTTTAACTTTAGCAATTTGCATATCATGGATCTTTCCAATAGTATTTTCAATGGTGAACTTCCTTCCAAATTGTTGCAAAGTTTCTGTGCCATGAAAATAATTGTTCGTCAAGATCAGTTGGAATATATGAATACTCAGGAAGTAGCGATCCCTATGTTCTCATTTATAGTAAATAGAATTTTGGATTATGAAATGAAATTGATGAATAAAGGCATAAAAAAGGAATACTCAAAGCTTCCATATTCACTTATGGAAATTGACCTCTCCAATAACAAATTTGAAGGACACATACCCAATCTCGTTGGAGATTTGAAGTCACTTGTTTGGCTTATCCTTTCAAACAACATTCTCACTAGTTCCATCCTGCCTTCTTTAGCAAACTTGACAATGCTTGAATCTCTAGATCTTTCTCAAAACAATCTCTCAAGAGAGAGCCCTTAGCAACTAACCTAGTTTAAATTTCTTTCATTTTTTGATGTCTCTCATAATTAACTGTCAGGAACAATACCACAAGGGAGTCAGTTTAGCATGTTTAGGACCAATTCATTTGCCATGAATGATGGGTTATGTGGAAACCCTTTGTTAAAAAGTGTACTGTGACATCCTGAAATTCGACCCCGTTTCGATAAAGTGAAATGGGCATTTCGTCAACGTGCCTATGGTACTTTTTCTCTGAACTGATCACTCACGAGTTAACTAACCTATTGGGTGAAGCCGTTAAGTGATGTATCTACAGTAAAATCCCTAAAAGCTACTTAATTGATTGGATTGGACTAAAATCACGTCTGATTGATTCTAACCATGAAATTTAATTTGGTTTCGGAAATCGAATATTCGAGTGTGTCACAATTCATTTTTAGGATCTTGTCTCATCGTTCATCAAATTATTGACGAGTCTGAAATTTCAGGAAAGAAATTATCGGAGGAAAAATTAAAAATTGAAAGAAAATAGAAAGGGAAAGAGAAAATAAATAAAATAAGATTAATGGTATTATTTTATTTCTCTCACTCCCTCTCCCTCTCTCTTCTTTTCTTCTCTCTCTCTCTCCTCTTCCCTCCCCCTTGTGCATTTTCCCTCCCCATCGACTGCCTACCCTTGCCAATTTCAAATTGGCTTCTCTCTCTCTTTTCTTTTTCTTTTTTGACTAGTCAACCCCCTTTATCTCTTCTTCTTCTTCTTCTTCTTCTTCTTCTTCTTCTTCTCTCTCTCTCTCTCTCTCTCTCTCTCTCTCGCCCCTGCAAACCAGCAAACAGAAACAGAAGCAGAAGCTGAACCGAAGATAGCAGAAACAGAAGCAGCTTGCCTGAAGTCGGAGCAGCAGACGCCCGCCGTTCCACCGTTCATGTGTGCGTCGCCCCACTGAGTTGCCGTTCGTCCCTTCCCTCACGCCCCTCAGCCGTTGCCGCCCTCCTTCTCTTCCTCTCTATTCGTGCGAACCAGCGGACCGAAGCGGAAGCAGTAGCTCGCTGAGACAGCAGCCAGCTGCCGTCGTTGCCCACGCATCGCCGTAGCTCGCCACTAGGCTGTCGTCCCGCAGTCCGCACACGCCTCCGCGTTCGTTGCTCGCTACCATCCCTCCCTCGCATGATCCGGCCTCTGCTCAGCCCCCGTTCCGCCCCATTCGGCTATCTCCAGCCACCGTTCGAAGCCGTCAGACCTCCACTGGCCCTCCTCGGAGCTCCACCTGCTCTCCCAACCCCTTGCTACCCCTAACCATCTCATTTTACTCTTGTTTTGTAGCTAGGTCAGTAAAGCCATGAGTAGGTTTCCAGCCGGTTCGTGGTTGCTTTTGGGCCGTTTTCGGGCCCCGAACCCGAGCCGTGCTTTGGGGTTTATCGTTCCTCATGTCGTCCCCGTCAAATTGATTCGATTTGCGCGTGATTCCGGTGAGTAATCTCACTAATCCCTACTTAGTTTGCTAATTATGCTTAGGGGTTGGTTAGGTTTAATTAAATGCAATTAGATGCTTAGATTAGAATATATTAGTGATTATTAGTCAATTGTGATGCATGTTAGACATTTTGATTGCTCAATTAGCAAGTAGACATAGTCTACTATTTATTAAAAGCATCTCGGGATTTTTCCTGACCCTTAGCGGGCTTTAATTAGGCAATTCGGGCATAAATTGAATTTTTAGTAATTAATTATTAATTTTCGAAATTAATTAATTATTTATTTATTTTCTGGAAATTCAACTGGGATGGCCAATGACCAGATTTTTATGCTAGTAATTGTGGTGAAGTCCATTTATTTAATTGGGCTTTATTTTGAGCTAAATTGAATTTTTAATATTTATTAGTTAATTTTCGAAATTAATTAATTATTTATTTATTTTTCGGAAATTAAGGCTGAGATGATTGATGACCGAAATCTCGTGCTAATTATCGTGGCATAGTCCATTTATTTAATTGAGCTTTAAATTGTGTGGAATTGATTTAAATTGTGAATTTTAGGGTATGTCTTTATTGAGTTGATTTGATTATTTGATTGAGAAATCGTTGGGCATTGGTTGTCGGTATCAAAAGTAAGTTGGTAATCACCTTAAAGAAAATACGTGGGCTCGGCGAATTGGAATATTACCTAGAGAATGCATGTGAGTTTAGTGGTTGAATATGTCATCTTGGCGAAGAGGTCGCCTTAGAGAATGCACGTGGCTCGGAGACTCAGTATGTCCTCCTGGAGAATGCAAGTGGCTCGGTGACAGAGTTTGGCATCTAAAAGGGCACGTGGCTCAGTGAATTGATGCATCACTTTGGTGAGTTAGCACCTAAGAGAAGGCATGTGGGCTCGGGCATCGTAAAAAGGACACGTGGTTCGATGATCTGATGCATCACTTTGGCGAACTAGTGCCTTAGAGAATGCACGTGAGTCCAGTATTTGGGAATAGCATCTAAAAGGGAACGTGGCTCAGTTACTTGATGTACCACCTTGGCGAAGAGGTTGCCTTAGAGAATGCACGTGGGCCCAAGGTTTGAGGCATGTTGCTTGGAGACCCGGGATGTCATCCTGGAGAATGCATGTGGCCTAGCTTTTAGATATCCCACAGTGGGTAATGATTTGTGTGACATGTAATCGACTGGTTCGATTTGTTTTGAGTAAATGGGTGCCTATTATGAATTGTACTGACTTGCAGGTGGGATCTGAGGCCAAGGTAAGTCCTCTAACCTGTGCATGTTTAGGCAACCTATAGTATAATGGTTTACTAATTGGGCCTTAGTGGGGTAGAACTTGCTGAGACGTAGTCTCATTCCGGTTTGGGGAAAACATTTCAGGACCGTAGATGAACCTGAGGAGGAGGAATCGGCGAAGAAGAACACTGAAGTGAAACCTGAGGAGGAGAAAGATTTTTGAAGAAGAAGATGATCTAGAAAGGGATCTTGAGTACGACCGGATGGACTGAGATTCCATTTTCTTATGTGAACTTCATTTTGATGTGAATAGAGTTAGAGTAAAAAGTTGTGAATAGTTGCGAAGTACTCTGGTTTGTGTTTTGTATAAAAGTTTGGTTATAAGTTTCAATATGAAAAATATGGCCTTGCTTTTCTATCCCATCGATTTACTGTCTGGGGATTTATAACTACTCCCGCATGTGCTTAATAAATGAAAAGATCGGTGATATATAGTCCTGAAATATCGCATTATAAAATCAACCAAAAGAGAAGGATGTGTGCGTGCTCGAGGATCGGGGCGTGACATGCATAATGGTTGGGGATAACTTACCATTACCATCGTCCCTTGAGGAAGAAAATGTGAAGAGTCTTTGTTCAACTTGGATTGGAAAGTTGTGCTAATTGGCCCTAGAGGACGATTCTTGATTGGCTTTGTGCTAGGGAACTTGATCATCGACGAGAAGAGTATGTGGTTTTTGCAGTACTTCAAGAGAATGGCTAGACGATGGAATAGATTGGGATGGCAATGAACAAAAAGGAAAGTAGTGCAAGCTTTCATATACAGATGTAATGCTGATTAGTAATGTAATTGTCACGTGTCCAGTTTTTATTTAAAATAGTTATAAATTTCTAGCATTCTCATTTATGTTTGTTTTATGTGGACTCGTCTGTTTTGTAAGTTATTCTATTTTTCTGACTAATCTTCTTAGCAAATCATATTATATCTTCATATATTGTAACATCTATATTGGCAACTTACGTTCTAATGTATGTTGTCATATGTGCCAAGGAGCAGTCGCTTTCACTCTTTGGCTGTGATAGAAATTCTAATTTAGGACATTCTCTGCTTCCAAAATCTAAATGTGGAAAGCTACTAAATATTGGAATCCGTAGACATGGTAGAGACAAGAAGATGAATTTGAAACTCAATCATTTGCAATTTAATCATTAGAAACTACCATAAAAAGTGATGGGTTGTCATCCTCAGTCATCAGTTTATTTTTCAAAGAGATTCCTAAAATTTGGATCTAGAAGAATGAATGCTACATTTAGCTGGCTGGCCCACTGAAAAATAAGAAAAACTTTATGGAGAGCCATTGATGTGATAAATTTCATTGTTCAAAATACTAATAAAATCTAGACCAGAAAGAATGCGAAATGCTGATGAAATTTTTGCTTTGAAAAGAAGTTTACTTACATCTGGCTATTGATAGGATCTTGCCTGATGTAATGAAAATTCTTTACTAGGTTCATACATCAATTGATCAAATCATTCAAACATATTACATGCTTTTGCTAGACTCGCTTTGAAAATGCTATTCATTCCCAAAGAAAACGAAATGTTTAGTAATCAAAGCTTGTTACATTCTTTTCCTTTATTCGGTCTCAATTTCAAAAGTTATCTAGCGTAAAAAGGACCTTTATTTCACCGTAAATTTAACAAGTGATATTGATCACTTGTATAACTATATATTGTATGAATTAAAGTGCCAGGATGATATTATGCATTAAGCAAAAGTTTAGAGATCATTCTTGTTAATTTCCCTAAAAATATAGATTAAGATTACCTCTTTTATCAATTACACGAATCATACTATAGGGTCCCCGTGATCAAACTTAGAGATGAGTTTGATCTACTGGTCCAAAGACCATACGATATCTCTTTCGAAAATGACAGGGAGACTCGAGTCCAAGCAAGATAATGCATCATCTGTCAAAAGCCGTAATAGAAAGTGCAAATAGAAAGTGTAAATTCCACTTAAAAGTGAAATGAAATCTCACATCTTTTTCACATAGAACAAAAAATGACCACACTTGACAAACCTCATCAAAGAATTTTCGTCCTTATTGACAAATGAGTTGGGCTCCGCTAATTATGGGGATAGGGATAAGTTAACGATTTCCACTATTTTATGGCTATTAGCAAATGGGTTTAAGTGTTATGTTGATATCTTAGCTTAATTTACATCATAATTCCTAAACTTAGCAGGATGAGTTAAAAAGCATCTCATGTTGTGTGATTACTGCACGACTACAATTCCCAGGTGCATTCTGATTAACTATTCTTCATTTTAATTTCAGTGTTTGCTTAACAAAAAGGGAGAATCCTATGAAAAAGGAAACTGATATTTTCTCATCATAATCACATAATATGCAAAAATTAGTTATGTATGAAACTTTTTATGACTTCATTGGATTTTTTCACTGTGAAATGAGACACTCATTTTTACAAACAAAATACCGATGAAATTCGAATGATATTATTGATATAGATGAATGTGCACTCGAAAACATCAAATAAGACATTGACATAAGTGAGTTACACACCTTTATTAGATAAAAGGAAAGCATGGAAAAAAATAAAGTTGTATTTGCCATGAGCACGAATGAGAGAGAAACAGAGAGAGTGATCTGGTATGAAGATTAAATGGATCATTGATGCAAAAGGGCGGTCAAAATCAAGAAGTTACATATACATACATACATACATATTTGTAGTAAAGGAGAAAGTCAAGATGATTATCTTAGATTAGAGGATATTTTTTAATAGAATAAATAAAACATATGTATAAAATGGTTAATATCATGGAAAACCCCAAACTAATACACCTCTGACAAATTTATCATAAATTAATTTTTTTACCACAAAAATCTCAAACGGATGCACTTTGGAACAAATCTACTTTATATTAATTTCTGTTAAATTGGATTGACATCACAATAATAATAATAATAATAATAATAATAATAATAATAATAATAATAATAATAATAAATTGGTACATCCATCAATACCATGTGTCAAATTCAACAAATTGATGATAAAATTTAATGAAAATTAATGAATGGTAAATTGGTCACAGTATATCAGTTTGGGATTTTTGGTAGTAAAAAAATTAGTTTTGGGCTTTTCATGGTATTAGTCTTAATAAATTAATCTTACTTTGAATGAGGAAGATTTTCAAATTAATCTATATTAAAAGCATATCGAAAGGGATATTGTTTGAAACAACAATCATTTGACCAAAAAAAAAAACGTTAGTCATGTTTATGGAAACATAATTGTTAGATGAATGTGTGGAAGCATCTATGTGTGTGTATGTATGTATGTATGTATGTATGTATGTATGTATGTACATACATATGTACGTAAATTAAACACATATGAGCCATGATTAAATTTCTTAACAACCTACTATATTTTTGCTTGCTTTAATCTATACTCTTTTCGGCTAAATTTTTTTACAATATGGTTTGCTTAGTTTTATTTTTATGCTGATTAGTTTTATCTTTTTTCATCCTTCTATCTTCTCTACTTAATTTAAATTTATAATAAGTGTTCAAAGTTGCGCTTACTCCTTTTTCGATGCATGTCATTAAAGAGAGTAATAAAAAAAATTGACTTAACTCTTCATTATTCTCAAAAGATAAGATTTTTTTTTATTTTGAAGTCTTCTTTAAGATGACATTAATGAGATTATACAACTTTATAGTTTTCTATATAGAAATCAACAACAAAGGTTGATAGAGTTAATTATAGTTAAATTCTACAAGGCTAACTAAACAATTACATCAATCAATCAAAAAACGAAAAAAAGATGAACAAATTTGTAAGGTTTAGAATAATGGAAGATATATAAAGGCCTAGGGGATGAAGCACGAACAATATGTTGAAAGAAAAAAACACTCACGTAGGGTGGAAATTGGAGCTCGAGGGCTACTGGCGGCCTTGACCATGATATCCAATCATATTATATTCTTTTCACATCTTAGCACAGAAGAAAACAGATCAAACTTGCGAGAAATCATCCTCCAATACTCCTAGAAATAATAATAAAAAAGTCAATAGGTTGATCACTAAAAGCATTTACTAATAAGGCACATCAACATTTGACATTAGGGTTCACATAAACCTATCACACTTTTATTAATTTAGTCCTAGGTTTTTTTACGTTTTGCCAATTGAGTTTATCTTATGACTTTTAGCTCGAAATTGCATATGTGGATACTGACCATTATATGTGGTACAACCAGCCGTTGACGTATATAATTTTTAATAATATTTTAATATTTTTTCAAATTATTTATTTATTCCTTTTTTCTTCTTATCTTTATTCTTTTTTCCCTTTCCCCTTTTCTCTTTTTTTCTATTTCCCTTTTTCCATTGGCCAGCCACCCCTAGGCTCGTCAATGGCTAACGAAGGTCACCAGCCATAGATGAGGGCCGCTTTTGTTGGCCTTGGGCAAGGGACACCCGGGCCTAGGATGGCAAGGGCGGCCCTCCCTCCCATGAGGCCGGTGACCTTCACTGGACATCGACAAGACCAAGCAATGGTTGACGGAGGGGGAAAAAGAGAAAGAGAAAGAAAAAAAAAAAAGAAAAGAAGAAAAAGAGAAAAAAAGGAATAAAAAATCGAAAAATCATTAAAATATTATTAAAAATTATATACATTAGTGTTGATCATGCCACGTAAGACGGTTAGCATTCATGTCAGTGATTTTTGATTAAAATTGGCCATATAGACTTAATTGGCAAAACATGAAAATGTTCAGGACTCAATTGGCAAAATAAAATGAATTATGATTGAATTAGCAAAAATATAATAAATTTATGATTTTTTTTGGATAATTTTTCCCTATTGACTTTGACGATGGAAGAGTTTATCAGGATCGAGGACTATTATTAAGTCAACGATTTTCTGGCTAATCTACGTTTTCAAAAAAGTAACAGGACAAAGGCCAATAACATTCATACAAGTCACTTTTTCCTCTCTTTATCTTAAGGGTCGAGATTCGGACCATGGATCCCTTTTGCTTTAAAGAGGAAAATCTATAGTCAGAGCACAATTGCTGCTGATAGATAGAAGCCCAATAAAAAGTAAAGTCGAAGCTTTGCATTGACTAGCGCTTCTGTGTAAAGGGTCTCAAATTGTGTTGGTGAGAGATTGTGTTTTGAATATAAACTTCATAAAGCTAAACATTCTTAGGAATGTTGGCGAGAACCGGCGATATCAACAACAGACGAAATTGAAGACTTACCTTGAAATCCTCGTTTTCCAATTGATGGTGAATATCTCACCTATGCATGCAATGCTAACAAGGCAGGTGAAGTACAAAATGTGCACATGCTATTAGTGAAGAAAATGTCCAGTTTTTTTTTTTTTTTTTGGTAAGATGAGATTTATATTAACTTTTACCTACGGAACTTCACAAAAAGTAAGTCTCGGCACCATAAACTTACACTCACGATGAGAACAAGTCACCAAGAGTGGAAGGGCGCCGAGAGTAAAAAGAAAGAGGGAAGACCAAAACAACAGTGACCCTCAAGCAAGAACTAAGCAAAAAACTGACACCTATAAAGAAAAAAGAGAGGGATCCAGTCCCCAACTTCTTTGTAATCTCCTATTCCTTGGAGTGTCCGCAACGTGTTTGAAGGTGAGAGCCTTGTCCTTGACGACTTTGGTAAGGTGTTGCTTCGAAGCCGAAACGGACAAGGTCTACCTACGGAATAGTATATTGTTCATGGCCTTCCAAATTATATGACAGAGTGGCAAAGGAGAACTGAGCAATAGCTTGGTAAAAATCATCGCCCGAAAGGAAATTAATAGCCCAACGTAAATTCTCCACTCACGACCTATTTCGCCACGGGAGGTTGCAACTCGAAGCCCAAAAGGTTGCAAGACCAAAAGAGATATTGCACTAAAAAAATAATTGGTCTCTAGAGTCCGGTGCGGAGTTGCAAAATCCACAAGAAACATTGGCAATTCGACCATAGGAAAGTAGCATAGCCTGAGTGGGTAACCGTTCCTAGAGATGATCCATAAGTGGAATCGATACCTGGGGATAAGTGTTCTATGCCAAACAAAGGAGAACCAAGGCACCACATTACTCTTTTGGCGAATGGTTTCCCAAGCTGAAGAGATCGAAAAAATAGCTAATGAGTGCTGCAGCCAAGTTAGCTTGTCGGGATTCTGATTAATAATAGGTAAGGGATGTGTCCAAGTTTGGAGGAAAGCTTTGGTCGCTTGACCTGAGGCAGAGAATAAGTCCGCTAACTTCGCTTACCTGGTAAGAAAATGTCCAGTTCCGTGCAGGAATTTCAGAAAAGATGAGATTAGTAATGAATGGATTCAAGACAACGATTGGGGATGAGACTGAGACTGACATGATGTGTGGGACGATGATTGTAGATAATCGAATGAGAAGATGGTTCTATAACAAGGCAACGACAAAAAGAGGAGTAAAAAGGAAGATGTGGACACAGATTTTATGACAAATCTTGAGTTTGTAGATCTTTTCAAGACCCCATACTAGAAGAGGGTAAAAACTTGTTATCCATTTGCCATTGTTGAGAGACACTAGCTAGAGTACAAAAATCACAGCAAAAATAGAACATAGATTTTTCATTGACTAGACAAATCTCTAAAGCAAGCACTCACTTAATTTCAAAGGTGAAATAATTTCTCTTATTTTGAGGTGATTTATCAACAAGTCAAATTCTTATTGTTATAAGGTATGCTAAAAGAGTGACGTGTTGGTTGTATGGAAAGAAAAATTAACATATTCATATGCCATGAACAATGTAGCCTAAAAAAGCTAGAGATACCATAAAATCAACAATCACAAAATGAATTGAGTTTTAGAGAGTATTAATTGTATATCCACGCTACCAAAACTTTAAAAACAATAGAATTCCACCACAATTAGAAAATGTCAACTATTTATGTATGTGAAATACTAACTCGACCGGCAGCCCACTTTGTAATTAGAAATCAAATTGCAGCTCTACTCCCCATACATTCTGCAATGAAAGGATTCTAAACTTAGTTCTGTTGTTCTTTTCCTCGTGTCTGGTTATATAACAATTTTAGCTAGGACAATAAGAGATATACTCAATACACATTGCATTACAAATTCAGTATGATTAAGAGATAAATAACCGCATTTTGAATTGCCTATTGCTTCAACTTGGCCTTCACTACCTACATTCCGCTATTCCACACAAAAAACCAACCTTTCAGCCCCTCCCATTTTATATTGCTGAAAGAACGTCTCTCTCTCTTTTATGCTAAGTACAGTATTCAACAAGATCCAGCAATTACATTAGTAGTAGAATCTTTAATGCCAAGGTGACAAAAGATGGCTTTTTTTCCAAATTGCCTATGAACATAAATCATAGTCAGGCCAGCCTTTTCTCATATTAAACGACTCTAGTAACAAAAACAAAGATCGCAGTGTCTTTGCTCCATGCACTTGTTACTCGGCCGTCCTTCTCATTTCATTTCGATTCATACTTCACTTGCTAAGCCACCATGTCATTCGAATGAGAGCTCCGCCTTGATGGAATTCAAGCGAAGTTTCAAAACCTACAGAACTGATTTTCAATGTGCTTATGTGAAGGTTTATCAGATTTACATAGAGATTGCTGCCCATGGGATGGTGTAGAGTGCCACAATGCCATTACAATTGGCCAATACTTTACAAACTTCCATGCTTAAAATATATACATATTCTTGACTTCTTAAAGACGTTATTTCAAGATCTTAGATTGCATGAGCTAAAATGTTAGTGTTGTTATAGGAGTGAAATGGGAATAAAATATTCTGACATCGAAATTGACATTTGAAGTGATAATAATCTGAAAAAGGAAAAGGAAAAAAAAAAGAATGACAAATGCCTATCCACATGAGATGAAGTTTTTTTTTCTCCCTTTCTTTCGAGGAAAAACAAAACGACGTTAAACAAAACAAATCAAGCTACATTGTCTGATATAAATGTGCTCCGACCCCTTTGAAAACATCTAGAACATAGGATAAATAACAAATTGCACATGTTGTTCCATTCCAAGTAGGGCTAAATCAAACAACCAACTAGCCTTGTGAGATTACTTGCGCCCATTAAGCCGTGAAGCCCATTTGAAGAGGACTAAAACAATTTGAATGAGCTGTTAGTCTTTCAATTTGGTCTTGGTCCAACTCACTCATTCTTATAGAGCAGAATGAATGAACTAGTGTCACGCCCCAAGCTCCGGGCATGCGCACATCCCTCGGCGGTTGACTAAAATTTTGCGACGTTTCCAGGACACATCGCCGATCCCTTTTCGTTTTATGCACATACGAAAGCGAATTAAACATATACCCAGACAATAATCAAACACTGGGATAGAAAAGCAGGACAACCAGTTGACACAAGACACACTTTATATATACATGCCAAACCAATCTTACAGGTCTATAAATAGAAGGTCTGATCCAAAAGAACCTACTAAGCCACCTACACTCCAGACCCTTCAACCCCGAGCTCCGGGTTCTCCACACTAGGGACCTGAAAATATTTAAACCACAACGGGGTGAGAATAAATCTCAGCGAGTCAACACCCTAAACCTTGATTAGGACGAGAATTCACCTAGAAGTAGCCTAAACATGCCTCATATAAGACTTATCTTACCTCAGTACATCCCTGCACATTAGTTCATCACATAAATCATATGCATACAACAAACATATTCAACACATCAATCATCAAATATTCACAGGGGTCATGATTATAAGGCCAAATTGTTATGACATGTCCTATTCCATGCCAAACAATTTTATCCCATAATCAGGCATGGCTATATCAAACACTCAAGCGTGTCCCAATTATTTATGACCCAACGGCCACGGCCAACTCATTAGTCAGCGGTCATCCTACATAACAGGCGTCGTCCCGTTTCGTCGGGCACGGCAACGTCTACATCTAGACAGCATTCTCGAAGGAGTATCGGTCCAGCCTCTACTGCGACCAACATCCATTGTTGAGGGCATTCTTGAAGGAGCATCACCTCCCTGACTGTCATCGGGTGACGGGTTTTGATAGCGATCACACGCACATTCAATCTCGCCCAAGGACATCGTGCTTTGCACTCAAACGCCTCAATTTCAAATAATGTACTTGGCCTATTTTCTTCAAATGAAAAACACTCGGTAAAATAATTATGCGTGGAGACACAGTCAAATTGGACCATAAAATGCGATATTCTCTCTTTTAAAAATTTCACGATTTTATATAGTACTTAAAATCATTTTTATTTTTGCGTCACAACCCGATACCTGGTATTTTTCTAATTAAATACCAAAATTTCATATTTTTGAAATAATAATTCAAAAATCGTCACCAAGCACTCAATTGTATAAGTTAGCACTCAATTGTATAAACCAACACAACCATGACGATTAGCACGAAATTCTGACAACCGACTATCCCAAAGTATAATTTACTCTAATTAATATAATTAAATAAATTGCAAAATAATTAAATTAAACCCTTAATTAATCTACATAAGCTAATCTAACCACCTAATTGAACTAATTAATAATCTAGCTAGGATAATCACCTTAATCTAATTAGGCTACTAACTAATCTATCTAACCACCTAATTGTCTAACTAAATTAACCAACTAAATACTTATACTAACTAATTTAACCTTAAAGCTAATTACACCTAAACTAGTCTCCCCTTAAGTATAATTAACCCCTAATTAGAGCTTAGGATGTTAACTCACTAGCTTAGTGAGATAATGGGTCCATAGCAACGGTGGTGTGACGGTGGTAAATTCCCGTGTCAACAGTGGCTCCAAAGGAGGTCGGGAAAGGGCTGAAAATAGCTTAACACGGCTCAGCTAAGGTTGAGCTTCGGTTCTGACTTGAATGGTTGAGTTGGATCGAGGGATTGGTCATGCTCGGTTTGGTGAGCTGGATCAAGCTAATAGTGGGTTGAGGCGATGAGATGGTCGGCTAGATGAGCAGGGCCGGTTGGAAGCAGCAACGGCGAAGCTAGTTGAGCTCGGGGACGAGCTGATTGCGAGGCAAGCAGACAGCAGCTTGAGGACGGCGGGGGCGAAGTTGGCATGAGTGGGCGGGCCAGCGGTCGAGCAGGACGGCGGGTAGCTCGGACAGCGGCATGAGGACTGGTGGTGGTTGGTTGGGCTGGTTCTCTAGTTTTGTTTTTGTAGCAAGAAAGTGTAAGAAGAAGAAGAACTGAAGATGGTTTGCAAATGGAGGGGCTGGTTGCACACTAGAGGGAGAAGGGGGAAGAAGATGGGGACAAGCAGTCTTGGAAGTCAAGGCTTGAGCCAATGAGCTTCCATGCATAATATCTAGCACCCATGACTTGCCAACAAAGTCTTCAACCTCCCGTTTGGTCAAGGCAGCAGCCATTGGCCATTTTTCTTCACAAATCTTCACCGAACAAAGCCAATTTGAAGGCAAAAAATTAGCAGCCAGCAGCCCCTACCAATTTGCTGGATTTCTTCTTCAATTTCCCACCAAACAACTTCAATTTAATGGCCAAAATTGTTGAGGAGGTGGCCCATACCAATTCCCACAATTTCCTTCACAAACCAATCCATTTTGGTAGCCAAAATTGCTAATTAAAATGCCCATCCGAATTTTCTTGAATTTAATTGGCCAATTTGATTTTCCGCTAAAAATCCAGGCTCATTGAAAATTCATTAAAGGATGAGACGATGTCCTAAAAAAAAATCGTGACACGCTCGAACTTTCGATTCCCGAAACCGAGTTCAATTTTGTTGTTAATTTCAATCGGATGTAATTTTAGCGTGACCTAACCTACCAGGTATATTTTAGGGATTTTGTCGCATTTAACCCATGGTCGATAATTCTCGATCCATGTTTGTGCATCTTCTATTCATCGGCAACTCTCGATTATCGTAGAAATCTCAATGTTTCAATTACGGGCATCGGGTACAGAATTGACAGAAAATTTGATTTAGTGCCATTCGACGTGAATTTTGCAATCAATCGGAATCACCCACAATTTAATTATGATCTTCTGTCGAATTGACTTATCTCCGGTCTCTATTCGATTATAACGGTGCTGTATTGACCCTTGATGATTAGCATAGTCAAGCAGTCAATTTCTGATCGAATTCTCAAGTCTATCGCGTTTATATCCCTTAACGGCTTCACCTGATAGAGTAGTTATCTCATGAGTAATCAACTTAGAGAAAAGGACCATAGGCGCATCAATGAAAAGCCCATTTCATTTAAATCGAAACAGGGTTGAAAATCATGATGTCACGACTAGCATTGCCTTAGTACTCCATTTTCCATGACAATGATGTACATCGTGGATAGTTAAACTGCAGATGCATGGAACTTGCATGTGTGAGAGAGAGAGAGAGAGAGAGAGAGAGAGAGAGAAAGAGAGAGAGAGAGGGAGAGAGAGGGAGTGAGCATAAGGAATGAAGGTGTGGCTCTTGGAGCCTTAATCCCACATCAGGTGGAAGAAGAGACTAACAAGTAGGCTTCTTCTTTAAGTAACGAGGAACAAGAAGAGTTTTGGTGATCTCTTAAGCACATGTGAAGTTCTTGCCACAACTGCAATTTCGATTGCAATGAGTTATATATAAAACAATTGGTTCAGTCCGATCAGTTTGGTTCCCACCTTAGAACTGGGAACCAGATCGTCGCTTGTGCAAATCGCCTAGAACCTGTTGGTTCGATTCGGTCTGAGCGGTTCTCAATTCGAGCATTTCCTATTGCACACCCACACTCTCTAGTTCCATGACTTCAAACACTGGAGACCTGGCTTCACTGGTTGGTCAATGGCATTTTCATCTTTTACTTTGTCTTATTTTCTTTCATTTTTTATTTAAAAAAATGAAAGAAAATAAGACAAAGGTTAAAACTAGAAAAAAAAAAAAAAAGGCCATAAAGCTGCTAGCCTTCCCTTGCTTCTGGCCCTTGCCTTGTTGTCTGTGGGGCATCAGCCATGGCTAGCATGGTTGTCGACGCCTTGGTGAGGATTGGCGACCCTTGCTAACCAAAGGTGAGGGCTTGTCGGGAGAGAACCGCAACCCTCTCCCAAATCTAGGTGAGGGTCGTGCCCCCCCCCCCCTAATCTAGGCAAGGCTTACTAGCCCTCGCCAAGGTCCCGGTGACCCCACTAGCCATGGTTGAGGTAGCCACAAGTAGAAGGGTTGCCTTTTTTTTTTTTTTTTAAATTGTGTTTTCTCTTTCTGTAAGTTTTAATCTTTTTTTAGTTTGTCTTATGGAAAAAATAGAAAAAGGAAAAAAAAAAAGGAAGAAAATAAGAAAACATAAAGGACAGAAATGCCCTTAACTTGCTGATAAGATCATGTTTTTCTTTGAAATTAATATAGTCCCTTTAAGCATTGATGACACTTAAGGTTCTTTTGGAATTTTCCCTTATTTCAATTAGTTCATTTTTGTCTTTTGAAGAAGGTGAAAACATAGGAGGGACATTTTGGCACGAATTCTTGCGTCAACTAAACATCTTGTAATGACCCAATTTTGCGTGGACTTGGCTGCAAAAACAATTTTTTTTCCACGTCTTGCTGTGACGTGATTCGGCAAGGCGGCAACCACTTTAGTTCAAGATTATCAAAATTAGTATCGAAGGTTAAATTTGACTAAAAAAATTATGAAGGTTAAAGGAATTGAATAGATATGTTAAAGTTCAATCACTCAACTTAAAAAGTATGTAAATTCAGGGAAGAAAAGTAGAATCACCTTTAATGGGTACATTGCTCATTTCGAAATTGCAAACAGGTTTTCTAGTCAACCTTTCTTCTTTCTTGCCTTTCCCTTTTCCATTTTAAAAGGACGCGATAAAGCTTCCTAGACAAAACTTTCGATTAGTTCTTTCAAATGGTTCCATGAACCTTTGTGTATTTTGAAGGTGGAAAATAAAGACGTGCATTTTGGCACTTTATGTAAGTTTCGTGTGTACTGAGTTATTACACTCAACCTAAATATTAGTCGAGGAAATGCATTTTGGCACTAACTTGTCCCCAAGAGCAAGTTTTCTTTTCCCATTGTACTCTCGAGCAGTTCAACAGGTGCGTCAGCTCATATTTATTAGAGTCGGTGGCAAGGGCTTTACTTGATTAGATTAATGGAAAGTTGAAGACCTTAACCTGAAGAAAAGTACATAAATTAAGAGATGAAAAGTCGAATTTTCACAGGAAAAGTATTAAAAAACCCATAAACCTTTTGAAATTGTGCCAATTTAGTCCTAAACATTTCATTGGTGCAAATTTAGTCCTAAACCTTTTAATTTTGTACCAATTCAAGTCTTCAAACTAATTTTAACTGGATTTTTGTTGACTGGGCACTAATTGGCTGCCGTAATATGATCGGCGTTGATGTTGACAACTTTTAATAATAATTTAATATTTTTTTGAATTTTTTATTTTCCTTTTCTTTTTCTTTTTAAATGTCTTTTTTCCTTCTCCTTCTCCTTCCTCCACTTGGCGAGGTCAACCTCCATCTCGCCAGCCTTTGATGAGCATTGTCGGCCACTAGCGAGGCTCCAGCTCTCGCCAGTGGTCATGTTGGGCGGCAAGGGTGAGCCTTGCTAGCCCAGCGTTTGGTCGCTTGAGCCCTCACTAGTGGTTGGCGAGGCTCGCCAGAGGATGGCGAGGTTGATCTCGACCTCGCCGGCCATCACCTTTGGCCAGTCACCAAGGTCCAGTTGACCGGGCTGGAGGAAAGATGACGAGAAGGGAAAAAAAGAAAATAAAAATAAAAATAAAATATTCAAATATTCAAATATTATTAAAAGTTGTTCACGTTAGTCTCGATCGTGCCGCGTCAGTTGACCGACATCCAGCTAGCAAAATCCAGCCAAAATTAGCCACAAAGGACTGAATTGGCATTAAATGAAAATATTTAGGGCTAAGTTAAATTAACACAAATGCAAAAAGTTTAGGATTTTTTTGACACTTTTCCCAATTTTCCCTCAAAGAGATAGCGGATTCACATCTCTCATCTTGGAATTCCAGGCAAGTTTTCAAATCAATTGATTTTTTCCTTTCCTTTCTTTTTTCCCTAGTACAACGTGAAGCCAACGCTTGCTAGCCAAAATTTCGCGTGGATGGAGGAGCTCATTACTTTACAATTTTCATTAATTTCTATTCTATGACATGCCCTTCATTAAACATGGAGAGGCCCGTGACATGCTCTTTATGTAGCCATGCTACATAGGATGACCAAAGTCCACATTAGCGATATTTTGCTAAAATTAAACATAAGAATTCAATTGACAAAATGTGAAAAATGTTTAGAACATAGTTGGTAATAATTAAAAGAATTATGACCGAATTAGCAAAAGTACAATAAGTTTAGGACTTTTTTGAGAATATTTCCCTATATTGAAAAATAAAACGTAATGACATAATATTTTTCATGAAATCATCTAACCTTTTATAACACCAACTTGACATGTTGCATTTGAATTTTCCAATTCATTTATCTAATAGATTATTCTATATAGCTATGACATATCCGAGTCATATGGATTTTTCTCATAATTCTGTAAAGGATGATTAAGTAAAAATGTATTCCAACATCACAAAATTCTATAGCAAAAAAGAAAAGCATTTCCAATGATTTGAAATAAAGTTAAGAGTTCATAGGTGTAGGTTTTTAAATACTCAGACCGATCAGTATTAAATAATAGTTATATTTTTAGAAAACTAAACACAGTGGTCGTACTTCTAACTATGAGTTTGTGAGTTAGTTTCAATCTACCACTATTGTCGTTAATTTAGTACAAACTTTAATAAATTACAAACTTATCTCTCCTCTTTTGCCATATTTTTCGTCATTTCTTGTTAAATGAACTGGCAAAAACATAATCCTTTTCCTCACCGTTTTAATGACCAACCTTGCCCTGCACTTCGTAGGGGTGGGACGAGGATGGAGATTGGACCCGGCCCCTGCTCATTCAAATCCTATTAATTGGATTTTTATGTGCAATTCAAGAAAGTTCTATTAAAATAATTGATTTTTTCAGATTTCGTGTTTACGTTTATACTCATAAAACTAAATCACTTTTTTAATTATATGCTCCTTAAGTCCTAAAGCTAACAATTTTACATTTAACTTAAGATGATCTCTATAAAAATATCTTTCAAGTAGGATACCGTAGTAGCTTTTTTTTTTTATTATTAAAAAAAATAGTTTCAAAAGCTCTTGATAATTCACTTAAATTGCAAGTTAATGTCTGGAAGAGCATGGGAAGTGGCAATTCCTTGGTGACTTGAACACAAATACAAATTTTCCAAGAAAAGCACCAACTTGATACGACTACACTTGAAATTGACATGTTTTCATTCATTTTAAATAAGAAACAATTTGTAATCAATCACATCATAACATTTGTCTACCAACACAAAATGACATAAATAACCGACACGAATATCTTGACATGACATGGATTGCTAATGCTCTATTACAAAAGTTCGACTGAATATACATTCAAATCGACAAAAGCAAGGCCCTTTATACCTGCGAACCAAGAGAACCTTTGCTCCATTCTCCTTGGTTTCCATGGACAATGAAATTTTTTACAATGTTGTCCACCATGTATATTAATTGGCTTTTCAATAGTATCTACTCATCTCAATTACGTCTCTATATTCTTGAGAGTCATTTGGCTAGTAATATTACTATAGAACATTCATCTATTGCCGATGCATATTGGACAGACATAGGTTAGAATCTTCAGAAGAATTATAATTTTCATGAGCAAGAAAACAGCATCTCCATATTACTATAGCAAATAAACATAGATCAGAATCTTCAGACATGCATGTATAACTTTTCTCAACAAGCTACTTAAAGACAGAGCATTTGGTATCTAGCTACATATTTTCTTGTTTGCTAGAGCTTTCCTCACCTTTTTCCATCCTTTTACCATTTTCTTGGAGTAGTGCAAGAACCACATACCCTTCTCGTCAATGATCAAGTTCTCTAGCACAATACCGACCAAAAACCCGATTCCAGCACCAACCAGCACGATTCTCCAATCCAAGTCAAATAAACACTCTTCTTCATTACCCACTTTGAAATATGATGGTGGTGGTGGAGCATTCTCACCATTTGTGCATTTATTTGGCAAGGGACTTCCACACAAACCATCATTCATCGCAAATGAACTGCTCCCGAATGTATCAAATTGTGTTCCACGTGGTATTGGTCCTGATAGACGATTGTCAGAGACATCAAAAACCGAAAGAAATGTGAGGCAGGCTAGTTGTTGAGGAATCTCTCCCACAAGATTGTTCCTAGAAAGATCTAGTGATTCGAGCACTGTTAGGTTGGCCAAGGAAGGAGGAATGCTACCAGTGAGGAGGTTGTTTGAAACATTGAGCATGTAAAGTGATTTCAAATTTCCAATGAGTTCAGGAATGAACCCTTCAAACTTGTTGTTGGAGAGGTCAATTGCCATGAGGACATCCAGAATCTTCACGTATTCCCTTTTTGTGCCCTTATTTATCAATTTCATCGCATAAGTCACACTTATGCTGCCTAAAATACTATTCCGACCCGAACCTTTTTGGATATTCAAATATGCCAACTTATTTTGACCAATCACGACCCTCATGGCGTGGCAACTCTTCAACAAGTTGGAAGGAAATTCACCAATGAAGCTGTTGTTGGAAATATCCAGGATGTGTAAACTGGTGAAGTTGGGCTGGCTTAGACGAGATTCTATGGGACCATGGAAATTATTGGACCGCAAGCTAATTACTTTTAGGTAGGCCAATTCTGATAGCCAAAATGGGAACATATCATTAATTTGGTTGTCACCAAGATTCAAATACTCTAGCATTTTGCAATTTCCTAAAGATCTCGGAACAATACCACTTAGTTGGTTTTCTCTGAGGTCAATCATCTCCAATGCACAACCATCTGGGTAAATGCGAGGAATCATGCCATCAAATTTATTTCTTGCAAGGTTCAATAAAATCAAAGGACCAATACTTCCCAAACAAGGAGGAAGTGTACCATTCAGAGTATTGTTGGACAAATCGAGCATGACAAGAGAGCTCACTTCACATATGGATGTTGGAACTTCCCCAAATAGGATATTATTGGAGATGTTGTATATAATGACCAAGGGAGGTGGGATAGGGAGGGTTGTTTCTAGCAAGTTAGAACTAATGTCAAGATACTCCAAGTTTGGTAAAGGAAGATTGGTCTGGTTTTTTTCGAAGCCGGTTAATAGATTGTGAGAAAGGTCTATATACTTGAGAGATTCTTTGTTATTGTTCCACACCCATCTAGGAATGATCCCTTGGATTCTGTTGTGTGGTAACTGTAACCACACCAATTTGCTTAAGTAGCCTACAAACTGTGGGAACTCGGTCAAGTTGCATGAATCCAAGTTTAAGTAGGCGAGCTTCAATGTAGTGGCATTGATGAATGACTTGGTGAAAGATATGTTATTGTTGGACAGAACTAAGTAACTCAAGTTCTTGAGTGTGAATAGATCATTCACATCGAGAACACCATTGAGCTTAAGCGACTCCAGATAAAGCTCGTTGAGATCCTTTAGGTTCCGTAATGTGCCCAGAATATCACCATGCAAGTCGTTGCCAGAAAGGTCAAGACAAGTCAACTGCTTTAGGTTCTCAAATGAAGATGGAAATCCACCGCTTAATCGATTACCTACCAAACAGAAAGAAAAAAAAGACACAAGACAAAGGAGCGTTAGTTACCTTATCAATTTCAATTTCCTTTTTCTCTTTGGCTAAATAATCTCCTCACCTAAAAATATTAGGTCCAAGTCATTATGCACTAGCCCACTTAGACAAATAGGTATTGGAGGGGCCCACCGTAAAAAATTGGAAAGTCTCTCTCGCTCTCCTCCTCTCTGCACCGATCTTTCAAGCTCCACAATTGCTCACTCCCTCCCGGACCACCACCAAACCCCTTGCCGCAACGGCCACGAGAAAAACCAGAGATGGGGACTTCCTCCTCCTCCTCGAGGCTTACCTCGACAATTCTCTCAAGATCTCTAGGTACACCACAAAGATCATCCTATCCTCCTCCCTCCTTCCCAAAACCATACCCCTCCATCGCCGCCTCAGGAGCTTCAAGTCCAACGTCGGCCTGAGCCGAAAGGGCTTCCGACTGGGCTAGTTGTCAAGTATGTGAATCGCTCTACGGGCCTCGCACCTCGACTCTGGGTAGGACCCGATCCTCTCCTTCATCGCCTATGGCGGCGAGAGGACATACTACGTCGTCAAGTAGTTCATCTGATTGGTGAAATCGGGCTTCATCAATGGCCACCACTCGCGTGTTCGATCAGCACGTAGGCTGAGTTCTTCGGTTACAGTGGGAGCATCGATCTAAAAATTAGGGATTCGAGGAGGTTGCAGGAGGATGAGATACACGTTGACTCGACCATCAAGATCACGACGTCTAGGGGGATTAATTGAGGAAGATTTTTTTTTCTTTCTTTGGGTAAAAAAATTGAGGAAGTTGAGGGAGAATAATTTGATGAAGAAGCTGTTCGTGGTTAAGGACCTGGCTAAACTTGTCGAGCTAGAAGGCATTCCGGCTCAAGCCCTTGCCGGAATCGAAACTCTTGAGGCGGCAATGGTAGTTTTGCTCACGACTATTGTACCAGGGGTTTTTGTTTGTGGTTGGGGTGGGAGCAAGCAGCGATGGAGCTCGAGAGATCAGGTTCCATGGAGTTGTAGATGGAGAAGGAGAGAGATCCGTCCGAATCAGCAAAGAGAGACTTATGATGGTGGGGCCCCCCACAATGCCATTTGTCGTCCATTGAGTGGGCTAGTGCATAGATGACGTGACATCATAATCGTGTTTAATATAACCAAAAAGAAACTATTACCTGAAATGCGGAAGTCGGTGAGTTTTGTCAAGTTGACCATCCACTCCAAGGAATCACCACTCAAGTTATTGTCAGAGAGCCATAGCACCGTTAGTTGGGTAAGATTAGAAAAGGAAACAGGGATTTGACCTTGCAAGTTATTTCCATCAAGGTATAGTCTAGTAAGATGAGAAAGATTACCCATTGAAGTGGGTATTTCTCCCGAGAAGTTGGTCCCAGAAAGGTATAAGGATTTCAATGGAGAACCCCAGTGCATTTTGGGAAAAAAACCCGAAAGGTCGGAATTGTAATCAACAGAAAGGACTTCCAAGTTTGGCAGCTGAAAAATGTTGACTGGAAAGTTTCCACTCAATCCACAAGAATCTAGCCTGAGCGAAGCCAAGGAAGAGAAATTCGCTAGCATAGGTAGGAAAGGTGATAACAAGTTTACCCCAGAAAGATCAAGTTCTTTTAGCTGAGTCAAGTTATGAACGAAGTCGCCCATGTTGGGCATATCAAGTGTCCCATACCAAGAAGTGGACAAATCAAGAGAAACTAACTTGGAAAGTTGCAAGATATCGCGAGGGATTTCACCAAAGAAGTCGCAGGAGGAGAGATTAAGGTATTGTAGCTTTGAAAGATTGCCAAAGCCATACGAAATTGAGGAGATGCCCAAGTTGTTGAAAGCGAGATTGAGCGACTCCACGTGAACGAGTTGAAAGAGAGTGGTGTTAGGACTCATGGTGCCTGAGAGACAACTGCTACTGAGGTTGAGGGTGATCACTCGGCCGGTGACTTTATCACATTGGACGCCGTCCCATGAACAACAATCTTCACTTCCATCCAGTGACCAGTAATTGACTTTTGCATAAATGCATGAATAATCTAACGGGTCGGTGAAACTTCTCTTGAATTCCATTAAGGCAGAGTTCTCGTTCGCATGACAAAGTACCTCAGCAAACCTAGTACGAAAGAGAGAAAGCAAGAATATCCAAGTAAGCAGCAGATATAATGATAAGGCTGCCATATTTTCTACTTTTGTTTCTGTTCTTTTGGTTACTGAAGTGAGTTTTCAAGGGAGAGTGCGACGTAGAAGGTTTTTATAGGCAGCAACAATTGGTTCTGGCAATGGAATTATCTTGCTAATTGACCATTCATAGTGCTTGACCTCAGAACTTTAAATGATTTTACGTATGCCTTCTGTATGGGTTAAAACCGCAGGATCTTAGACTTATAAACATTTCTTTTATTATATAGGGCACCAGCGCAGTGGCTTGGCATTCTTCTTTTATCCATATTTCTCTGTCATACTTTTAATATAGAATCCATCCGTTTCTTTTGGTGACATATTGGAAATTGGCAACAAGCTCCCATGTAAATTGTTCATGTCGTTTGACTTGACTCATAGCTTCATGGCTAAATTTCAAGTACAGATGTTGTTCGTAGTTGTTTGTTCAACAACATGGGTTGCTTGTGCAGACTTCCATCAATAAGCCATTTATAGGTGGGCTCATGTCTCTCTAATTTTAAACTCACCTATACATCTGTTTTAAGTGTGAAATGAGAAACACCCAAGTTAACATAAAAGTATCGAAAAAAATATCAACACAATTAGAACATAAAAAGATGAAAGATCAAATTATATTATTGACATAGATGGATGTGCACTCAGAATAATCAAATAAAGACTTTGAAATAAGTGGGTACTGCACCTTTATTAGATAAAAGCAGCGCATAGAAGAAAAAAAAGGTCGTATGTGCGCATGTGCACGAATGAACAGAAACAGAGAGAGTTATGTGCGTGTGGATGTATGTGAACAAAATATGTATGAGCCATGATTAAATTTCTTAAGAACCTACTGTATTTTTATCCATATTGTTTTTGGATTAACTTTTCTGCAAAAATGTTGGCTTAGTTTTATTTTTATTCTGCATTAGTGTTATCTTTGTTCATCTTTTCATTTCGTAAACCTTTATGTTTGATTCAAATTTATAAAAAGAGCAGACACGGCTCTATAAGGCGGCAACATGAAGACATTGATTTTATGGAAAAATCTTAAGTCGTACACCTCATTCAAGATTGCAACACTAAACTAAGGGCTACGAAGAGGGTAAAAACATGTTATCCTTCAAGCTTTCATTAGCCATTATTAAGATACATTAGACAGCTAAAAAAATCATGGTAAAAACAGTACATTAAGTTCTTCTTTGACCGGACAAAACTCAAAAGCAAGCGCCCACATAATTTCCGAGGGTGAAATAATTTCTCTTATTTTGAGGTAACTTCTATATACAATTCATGTTCTAATTGGCATAACATATGTTGAAAGGTTAGTGTGTTAACCTTATAGATTTCTTTTATCAGCACTCCCCTTGTTTGGAAAGAAATTAACACACTAAAACAGGAAGACATACCATAAATTCAACAATCACGAAATGAGTTGAGTTATAGAAAGTATTCCAAAACACATACAAATTAGGCTTCCACCATAATGAGAATCGCAAACTATTTAGGAATAATCATTAAAGAATTTTGGAAAATTTGGGCCACTTGTTATACACATGATGGAAATACATGCCGTGCAAGCGAAGTCGATGTTGTGTTTCATCATTGCGTCCACATTCAGCATAAGACGCCAGCCACGCCATGACCACTTGAACTTTGACAACGTTGAAAATGTGTAATAATCAATTTGATTATCATTAGAAGTGTGCCTCTTAATTGTCAATGCACTCAACCCGGTTTTTGGGCTATTGTTGAAAAATCTGTATTATATTGACAAGAAAGTGGGGGAGACTATGAAGTTGGGCGAGTAATCTTCTCCCAACAATAGGAAATTACCTGGCTTATCAGGACTCTTGTCCATTCTTTTAGATTGGAACGGGAGCTGTTTTACAATTTGTAGGAGTAAATGCAATGAACTTGATTATGATCAAAGTGTTCCTCTTAATTGTCAATGCACTCAACCCGGTTTTTGGGCTATGGTTGAAAAATATGTATTATATTGACAAGAAAGTGGGGGAGACTCTGAAGTTGGGCGAGTAATCTTCTCCCAACAATAGGAAATTACCTGACTTATCAGGACTCTTGTCCATTGTTTTTTATTGGAACGGGAGCCATCCTACGGTTTGTAGGAGTACTCCTAGTCCTTGAATCACAGAAAGAGAATACCGTAATCTTTCGTTATGCTTCAGAATACTTAAGAGAGAAAAATAAAACGAAGAATTCTGTTTCCCTAAGACAATAAATTATATTCGATAAGTAAGTCGCAAATGGATGAAATTCTCATGTATGGACCAAGTCAAAACCCCAGTGGGTGACCCAAAAATGATATCAATTGCCGAGTTAAAAGTCATTGGGACATACCATGTTATTTGGCATTTGTTTGCACTGTACATAAGTTAGTTGATTAAATTTCTTGAATTGCGTGAATTCCTTCTCCATGAGAAACCATCGAAGGGTAAGACAATAAAAGGCAAATATCAATCATTAATCAAATTATAATCTAAAAATGGAATAATCGTTAAAATATTTTGGAAAATTTGGGGCACTTGTTATACCCATGGAGGAAATACATGCCGTGCAAGTGAAGTCGATGTTGCGTCTCATCACTGCGTCCACGTTCAGCATAAGACGCCAACCACTCCCTGACTCGAAAGAAGTCTTCCAAGCCTTCCATTAAGTTGAGAATCAGAGATGGCCACTTGAACTTTGACAACGTTGAAAATGCGTTATAAGCAATTTGATTATGATCAAAAGTGTGCCTCTTAATATTCAATGCACTCAACCCAGTTTTTTAGCTATGGTTGAAAAATCTGTATTATATTGACAAGAAAGTGGGGGAGACTCTGAAGTTGGGCGAGTAATCTTCTCCCAACAATAGGAAATTACCTGGCTTATCAGGACTCTTGTCCATTCTTTTAGATTGGAACGGGAGCTGTTTTACAATTTGTAGGAGTAAATGCACTCAACTTGATTATGATCAAAGTGTTCCTCTTAATTGTCAATGCACTCAACCCGGTGTTTGGGCTATGGTTGAAAAATCTCTATTATATTGACAAGAAAGTGGGGGAGACTCTGAAGTTGGGCGAGTGATCTTCTCCCAACAATAGGAAATTACATGGCTTATCAGGACTCTTGTCCATTCTTTTAGATTGGAACGGGAGTTGTTTTACAGTTTGTAGGAGTAAATGCACTCAACTTGATTATGATCAAAGTGTTCCACTTAATTGTCAAAGCACTCAACCCGGTTTTTGGGCTATGGTTGAAAAATCTGTATTATATTGACAAGAAAGTGGGGGAGACTCTGAAGTTGGGCGAGTAATCTTCTCCCAACAATAGGAAATTACTTGACTTATCAGGACCCTTGTCCATTCTTTTAGATTGGAACGGGAGCCGTCCTATGGTTTGTAGGAGTACTCCTAGTCCTTGAATCACAGAAAGAGAATACCGTAATCTTTCTGTATGCTTTAGAATACTTAAGAGAGGAAAATAAAACGAAGTATTCTCTTTTCCCAAGACAATAAATTATATTAGATAAGTAAGTCGCAAATGGATGAAATTCTCATGTATGGACCAAGTCAAAACCCTAGTGGGTGACCCAAAAATGATATCAACTGCCGAGTTAAAAGTCATTGGGAGATACCATGTTATTTGGAATTTGTTTGCACTGTACATAAGTTAGTTGATTAAATTTCTTGAATTGCGTCAATTCCTTCTCCATGAGAAACCATCGAAGCTTAAGAAAATAAAAGGCAAATATCAATGATTAATCATATTATAATCTAACAATGGAATAATCGTTAAAATATTTTGGAAAATTTGTGGCACTTGTTATACCCATGGAGGAAATACATGCCGTGCAAGTGAAGTCGATGTTGCTTCTCATCATTGCGTCCACGTTCAGCAGAAGACGCCAACCACTCCATGGCTCGAAAGAGGTCTTCCAAGCCTTCCGTTAAGTTGAGAGTCACAGATGGCCACTTGAACTTTGACAACGTTGAAAATGCGTAATAATCAATTTGATTATGATCAGAAGTGTGCCTCTTAATTGTCAATGCACTCAACCCGGTTTTTGGGCTATGGTTGAAAAATCTGTATTATATTGACAAGAAAGTGGGGGAGACTCTGTAGTTGGGCGTGTAATCTTCTCCCAACAATAGGAAATTACATGGCTTATCTGGACTCTTGTCCAGTCTTTTAGATTGGAATGGGAGCTGTTTTACAGTCTGTAGGAGTAAATGCACTCAACTTGATTATGATCAAAGTGTGCCTCTTAATTGGCATTGCTCTCAACCCGGTTTTTGGGCTATGGTTGAAAAATCTGTATTATATTGACAAGAAAGTGGGGGAGTGTCACGCCCCGATCCTCGGGGACGCGCCCATCCTTCTATTTGGTCGATTAATAAAGTGCGATATCCCAGGACTACTTATCGCCGACCCTTTTTGTTTTTTTATTACGCATGTGGAACAGGTTATAAATCCCCAGGCAATAAAACAATGGGATAGAAAAGCATGCCATATTTTTTATATTGAAATTCACAACCACACTTTCATTAACAGCATAACTTATAGTATATTTACAATACTATTTATAGCATAAAAGTCTCACACCTATCTACACTAAGACAGGGTGCACAAAAGGGATGGGATCTCAATCCACATCTGGGTTGTACTCAAGATCCCTCTCTGGATCATCTTCTACTTCAAAATACTTTCTCCCCTTTAGGTTCTTCCTCCTTAGCTTTTCCTCAGGGTCCTGAAATGGTTATTCAATAACCAATGAGACCACGTCTCAGTGAGTCCTACCCTTAAGACTCGATTAGTAAACCAATACGCCATACGATTGCCTAAGCACAACACGAGTCAGAAGACTTACCTTGGCCTCAATTCCAACCTGCAATTCAAGGTTAAACACATATATTCAAACAATTCATGACATCCGATCAAGCACTGGCCAATCGACTAAGTCGATTACATGTCAGGCAGACCCTCTCTAGGTCATTCCCACTCATACCACGATTTCCCAGTGGTGTACTCATTCACCAAATCACATGTGTTTCTCGGGCGTCCTTTTTCACCAATGACATACCGATCACCGACACCGTGCGTTCTTTAAGGCGCCGTTTTCACCAGTGATATCCTCGATCACCGAACCACGTGTCCTTTCTAGGGCGCCGTTTTCACCAAGGTGACATTGGCTATAGACAACATCGTGAGTTCTTTAAGGCGTCGTTTTCACCAGTGATATTTTCTTAATCACCGAACCACGTTTGTCTATAAGTCATTTATGTGCGTTCTTTAAGGCGCCGTTTTCGCCAGTGTTACTCCCAATCACCGAACCACGTATATCCAATAATATCGTACCTGATTGGTCTCGACCAATAATGTTCTCAGTTAGCTCTCGCCATTCTCTCTACTATATAGCCCATCAACGTACTAGCGCTATATATCCATGCTCGGCCATTACCAATCAAATATTCAATAACAAACAATTTGGGACCATTCCTCAAAGTTCACAATTTAAATCAATTCCATAAAAATTGAAGCTCAATTAAATAAACAGACTACACCATGACAATCGACACGAAATTCCGGTCACCGCCATCCCGGTTGAATTTCCGGAAAAATAATTAATTAAATAATTAATTTCGAAAAATAAATAAATAAATAATAAAAAATCCAATTTTGGCTCGTAATGCCGATTGGAGCCCGAAACAGTCAGGAAAAATCCGAGATGCATTCAATAAATAATAGAGCATTTCTACTCCCTAATGGCTATAGCTAACCACCTAACATACATTCTCAAGTCACTAATTTAATTGATTTAATCTAATCTAACCACCTAATTGCAATTAATTAAATCTAACCAACCCTAAGCATAATTAGCAAACTAATAAAGCATTAGTGAGTAAAACTCACCTGATTAAAAAACGGGGATCGAATCACCGCAACGGCGACGCGACGGAGGCCAAAATTGGGCCTGCAACGACTCGCACGGGCTTGGATCGGGTCTTGGACCTGGCCCAACAAATCTCAGCCCAAATGAGATTTGTTCTTGCACTGGAATGGGCCTGCTCTTGGACTTGGGCCTAGCTGCGATTGGGCTTCTGAAATTTTCGCGGGCTGATGGGCTAATCCACAAGGGCTAGACTGAGCTTGCGAACTTTGCGGGCTGAACCACAAATTTTCATCGGCTGATTTCACTTAATTCACTGGGCCCGCGAGACTAAGTTGGAGCTGCAATTTAGGCCGTACGAGAAGCAGTAAGGGCTGCCGACTGAAGAGCTGCCGGATGGGGCCGGCCTACTGTTACTGGGGACTTGGACCGAAAGATGAAGAGAGTCCGTGAAGAAGCAGCCGGCTAAAGAAAAATCCACGCTGGCTTAGCTGGGCCTTCGCTGTTGGAGAAGCTAAGGACGAAAGAGCAGCTTCGTGGAGCCAAACCGAAGATGGTGGTGGCTTCGATCGGCGCCGAGTCAACCTCGGTGTCTTCAACGTAGCTTCGGTTGACTGGGACGTGGCAGAGACGGGGAGCAGCTGTTGGCGGAGCTTCGACGTGCTGGAGCGGCAGAAACGGTGGAGTCTTCGTTCGGTGCTGGAGATGAGTGGCGTGAGTGGCCGACAGGGTCAACAAATGGCAAAGAGCGGCTTTTGTTGACCTGGACGCGTGGAGTCCTGCTTTGTAGGGCGCTGGGAGGCGTGCGGACGATGGAGCAGCTTCGTGGATGTCGCTGCTGCTGTGCTTTGCGGTCAACCGAGGAGTTCGGTTGTTTCTGCTGTTGACTGAAGTAGACCAAGTAATCGGCAGGTGACAGCTCGGTGGTCGTTGGCACACGAAGAGAGAAAGCAAACCGTGGACGGTGTGGCTTCTTCCCGCAGTGTGGTTGACGCTAGACTCGTGGCAAAAGAAGAAGAAGACTCGGTGGATGGCTTCGGTGGACGCTGGGTTGCAGTCGTTTACGGGGCAGAGAAGTGGAGAAGCTGAGCTTCTCGGGCAGTTTGGTGGACGCTCGGCAGAAGACACGAATGGAGAAGCAGCGTCAATTTCTCTCTTCCGCTGGAGGTCGTCCAATGGAGCGGTAGAGGAGAGAGAGAGAGAGATGGATAAGAGTGAGGTGGGACCTTAGCTTGATATTATGCAAAAATATCCTCCAAAAGTCACTCTTGGCCAAGTAAAAACACTTGGCTATCACTAAACCATCCAAATGACCTCCATAACCTCTCGTAGTCAATATCAAGGGTGAGGGGATGATACGAATTTCTCAACCAATGTTTCAATTGATCTTCAATTCTCTCTTGATTCAATTTCAATTGGCCACAACAAAATCACTTGACCTCTGAATGTCTCAATTGATAATTTTCCCCACCCAATAATTTCTCACACTTCTCAATTTCGCAATCAAAAACCACCTTCGGCATTTTCTCGCACTAAAACAACCGGCGACGACTTCTTTATCAAAAAGTGTCGGTTGTCGAAAAATCTTCTCGAGATCGAGTCGATGCTCCTAAATTTATTGTGACATGGCCAAAACTTCAATTTCTGAAATTGGACTCGAATTGGCGGTTAATTTTCATTCGGCGCGTTTTTAGCGTGACTTAGACTATCGGGTAGTTTTCAGAACTTTTTAAGGCAAATGACCCGTGGTCGATTTTCTTCGAGCCACTATGAACCCACTCGACTCAATGGCGACTCTTGATTGTCGTGAAAATCTTGAGGATTCAATTACGGACACAGGGTACCAAAACAATAAGAAAATCAGTCTAGTGTTGGCCGACGAGAATTTTCTAATTCAGTGGTGTCACCCACGATTAGTCACATATCTCTATCGATCCAGTCTATCTTTGATTTCAAATTGATTTTTAACTATGCCGTAGTGACCTCTAAAGATGGACACAGTCAAAAAGTCGATTCCTGATTGAGTTCTTAAGTCTATTGCCTTAAAATTCCTTAATAATTTCCCCAGCTAGTCTAGTTATCTCGAGAGTGATCAGCTCTAAGAATAACCCTATAGACGCGTCAATGAAATGCCCTATTTATTCAGTAGAAGATAAGTTTGAAAAATCTGGATGTCATAACTCTTCCCCCTTATAAAAATTTCGTCCTCGAAATTTAAATTTTACAAGACTTGATCAAAAAGGTGGGAGTACAATTCTCTTATTGACTCCTCAGTCTCCCATGTCGCTCCTTCTGTACTATGGTGTTGCCAGACCACTTTGACCAACGGGATGGTCTTTGTATGCAGAACTTGCTCTTTGCGATTGATAATCTGGACCGGTCTTTCAACGTATGACACACGGTCATCCACGTCCAATTCCTCGAAATTGAGCACGTGGGTCGGGTCAGGCTCGTACTTCCTTAACATCGACACGTGAAAGACGTCATGCACTTGCGCCAATCTTGGCGGCAATGCAAGACGATACGCTAAGGTTCCGATTCTCTCAAGAATCTCAAACGGACCTACATACTTCGGACTCAGTTTGCCTTTCTTACCAAAGCGCGAAATTCCCCTCATTGGTGACACTTTTAGAAAAACGTGATCACCAACTTGGAATTCCAAAGACCTCCGGCGCTTATCTGCATAACTTTTCTGCCTGCTCTGCGCTGTCTTTAATCTGTCTCTGATCACTGCCACGGCATCTACTGACTGTTGAACCAACTCTGGGCCTGTTATCTTTCTTTCCCCAACTTCATCCCAACACACTGGTGTTCTGCATGCTCTACCATACAACGCTTCGAATGGGGCCATCTAAATACTCTGTTGATAACTGTTGTTGTAGGCGAATTCTACCAGATGAAGCTGATATTACCAACTTCCCTTGAAGTCTATTACACAAGCTCTCAGCATGTCTTCGAAGGGCCTGAATTGTCCTCTTAGACTGGCCATCTGTCTGAGGATGATATGCCGTACTGTACTGAAGCTTTGTACCAAGAGCACTTTGCAAGCTCTTCCAAAAAGCGGCTGTAAACCTCGGGTCTCGATCTGATGTTATCGTAATTGGCACTCCATGCATTCGAACCACCTGACGCATGTACAGGTCTGCGTGCCTATCTAAATTGAGGTCTTTTCGAACTGCAATGAAGTGAGCCGACTTTGTTAGTCTGTCGACTACTACCCAGATCGAATCATTCCCTCTCTGACTTCTTGGTAGTCCAATCACAAAGTCCATCGTGATATGCTCCCATTTCCATTCTGGGATCGCGAGAGGTTGCAGAAGTCCTCCTGGCTTGCAATGCTGAGCTTTTACTTGTTGACATGTCAAACATTTGGCCACATGTTTGGCGATATCCGCCTTCATACCTGACCACCAATAGTGTTGATGCAAATTCTGATACATCTTAGCGCTTCCAGGATGAATGCTGTAACTGCTGATGTGCTTCAGATAAGATTTCTTCTCTAAGCTCTACATCATCAGGTACAACCAATCGTCCTTGGAATCTTAGTGTCCCGTCATCAGCAATCTGAAAATCAGCATTTCTTTTCTCTGCGTCCTCCTGAAGAATTCTCTGCACATCCGGGTCTGTCGGTTGGAGTTGTTTAATTCTAACCTGGACATCCGGTTCAATTCTAAGGGCGGCCATAAAACTTGAAAGGCGGTCTACCTCAAATTTGAATACCAAATCTCAAGCTCTCTCGATTAAGTTCCACTCCTTAATCAGTATATGAGCCATTGAAGACTTTCGATTCAGTGCATCGGCGACCTTGTTCGCCTTTCCTGGGTGATACAGAATGTCACAGTCGTAGTCTTTCAATAATTCCATCCATCGACGCTGTCTCATGTTCAACTCATTCTGAGAGAATAGATACTTGAGACTCTGATGGTTCGTGAAGATCTGAAACTTTTCCCCGCACAAGTAATGTCTCCAAATCTTCAAGGCAAATATAATGGCTGCGAGCTCTAAGTCATGCGTTGGATAGTTCAATTCATGAGGTCTCAACTAACGCGAGGCGTACGCAACAACCCTACCGTGTTGCATCAACACGCAACCCAACCCTCTAAATGATGTATCACTGTAGATCTCGAATCCTCCAGGACCAGATGGAATTGTTAGCACAGCTGCGGTAGTCAGCTTTTCCTTCAGCCCTTGAAAACTAAGCTCGCACTTGTCTGTCCATATGAACTTCTTGTTTTTCTTCGTGAGCTTAGTTAGAGGTGATGCTAATGCCGAGAAACCTTCTACAAACTGTCTGTAATACCTTGCCAAACCCATAAAACTTCTTATTTCTATCACTGTAGTCGATCTTGGCCACTTTATTACGGCTTCTATCTTGCTCGGGTCAACGGAGATTCCTTCTCCGGAAATCACATGACCTAAGAACGCAACTCGAGTCAACCAAAACTCGCATTTACTAAACTTAGCATACAACTAATGCGTCCTTAAGGTCTGGAGTACTAATCTCAGGTGATTCTCATGCTCTTCATCACTCCTCGAATAGACCAAGATATCATCAATGAACACAATCACAAATTAATCTAAATATTCCTTAAATATCCGGTTCATCATATCCATGAAGGCAGCTGGAGCATTCGTCAACCCGAATGGCATCACTGTAAACTCATAGTGACCATATCGAGTACGAATTGCTGACTTAGGAATATCCTCTTTCTTAATTCTCAGCTGATGATATCCCGTCCTCAAATCAATCTTCGAGAACATTGATGCTTCTTGTAACTGATCGAACAGATCATCAATCCTTGGGAGTGGATACTTATTCTTAATGGTCACTAGGTTGAGTTGTCTATAATCGATGCACAAACGCAATGAACCATCTTTCTTCTTTACAAACAAAACTGGCGCTCCCCAAGGTGATGCGCTAGGATGAATAAATCCTTTATTTAATAATTCCTGCATCTGTACTTTCAATTCTTTCAATTCTGTCAATGCCATCCTGTACGGTGCCTTTGAGATCGGCTCTGTCCCCGATGCTAGTTCAATCACAAATTCAATCTCTCTTTCTGGCGGTAAACCTGGAAATTCCTTTGGAAAGACATTTGGAAATTCTTGAACTACTGGAATGTCTTCTATTTTTAGCTCTTCAATTGTCGTATCCACGACAGTTGCCAGGTAACCTTGAGAACCCTCGTCTAATAGACGAGTTGCCTCTGGTGACGAGATTAAGGAAACCGTGGGTCCTTCTCGATTCCCAACAAACTCGAAACTCTCACTCTCTATCGGGTTAAACTGAATCGCTTTACGATAACAGTCCATTTTAGCTCTTTGCTTGGTGAGCCAGTCCATGCCAATTATTACATCAAAGTCATACATGGCTAGGACTAAAAGATCTATTTTCCCCTCTCGCTCACCAATCACTAACTTGCACCCCGAACAACCCAAAGCAGTAATAACTTTATCTTTCAAGGGTGTAGATATGCACATTGCCGACTCCAATAATATAGGACTAACTCCTATCAACTTAACATACTGGTCAGCAATAAATGAGTGAGTTGCTTCCGGATCAAACAAAGCATAAGTAGGTTGGTCGTTGAGCGAAACCATGCCTGTTATCACGTTAGGCGCAGCTTCCGCCTGACCTTGTGTGATTGCATACACAGTGCCCTAAGCTGGAGGTCTCTGCTGTCCTCCTTGCGGCACATTCTGAGGGGCATACCCTCTTATCTATCCTCTCGGTGGTGGCGGCGGCAATTGACGTTGTCCTCGCTGCTTCTTTGGATAATACCTTGCGATGTGGCCTTGTTGGCCGCACTCGAAACAGGCTCCTGTCCTGGCTGGGCACGGAGCTGTCCCGTGTCACCTTCCACAAAAGCGACATATACCCGTGTTATTGGACATCTGTCTATTGAATCCACTCCTCTTGAAGGGTGAGGCGTGGGATCTACCTCCACGCATGGGTCTTTTTCCCTAACGAATATTCTCTCGATGAGAGTTAAATCTCGACCCAGATGAGGCTGCTTGGTCATTTGGATCTCTCTCGATCATTTGAGCCCTCTCATAAAGGTCATTATAAGTCCTCTGGTTTAGGGAAATCAATGTACTTCTTAAGTCTGGCTTGAATCCTTCTCTGAACCTCCTTGCTCGGTTTACTGGATTCGCAATTAATTCAGGAGCATACTGCGAAAGTTCAGTGAACTTCGCCTCATATTGATCGACGGTTAAGGAACCCTGGCGAAGACATTGAAATTCTGACATCTTCACCTCTCTGGTAGTTTCTGAGAAATATTTGACATTAAAAGCCTCTAGAAAGGCATTCCACTCTAGAACAACGCCTTCTGGGAATATGGTTCCTCGAGTCGTCTTCCACCAAGTATCTGCAACTCCATCTAGTTGGTAAGTTGCATGTAGTACCTTTTCAGTTTCATTGCACATTAGCAGTGCAAAAGCTTTCTCCAATTTCTGGATCCATGAAGTAGCAGCTTCAGGGTCTCCGGTGTCGGTAAACTGAGGTGGATTCAGCTTTAGGAATTGTTCTACCAACTGATGAATTGGTCTGTTCCCAACCACTATTCCGGGTGGACCTTTAGCTTGAGCTGCGGCAGGTGCAGCGACAGTTGCGGCAGCAGGTACGGCGACAGCTGCGGCAGTAACGGTAGCATTGGCAGTAGCAGTGGCGGCGGCTCCAACAGCGGCAGTAAAGGCGGCAATTTGATCTCGGGCTTGTTGCCCCGTCATCTCACGCATAACATCTAGAGTTTGGTTAATTCCGACCGTTGCTTGCTCACCCGGGGCTGCTACCCTTGCACCAACAGGAGGTGGTGCTACTCTAGCATTGATAACAGGTGGAATCATTCCACTCGCGCTAGCCTGTGCTGGCGCTCGACCACGACCTCCTCGGGTACCGACTCTAGTCGGCGCTCTTCCCCGAGTCACGGCCCTACTAGCCCTCTTTGCAGGAGTCCTCAGCTCCTGATCGCTCATAGTGTCGCTTTAAAGAACTGACACCTGCTCCCAATTTAACACCGAATTGGAAATAGAGCGATTCGAACAACAACCAATTTTAGCACTCAGCTAACATAGACATGCACCAGCATGAATTTAAAGGCCTTTCCTACTAACTATCCCATGGTCAACGCTCTTTATCACTCCAATCTTGAACTTAGCTCTGATACCACAAAAGGGGGATGTCACGCCCCGATCCTCGGGGATGCGCCCATCCTTCTGTTTGGTCGATTAATAAAGTGTGATATCCCAGGACTACTTATCGCCGACCCTTTTTGTTTTTTTATTACGCATGCGGAAGCAGTTATAAATCCCCAGACAATAAAACAATGGAATAGAAAAGTAGGCCATATTTTTCATATTGAAATTCACAACCACACTTTCATTAACAGCATAACTTATAGTATATTTACAATACTATTTACAGCATAAAAGTCTCACACCTATCTACACTAAGACAGGGTGCACAAAAGGGATGGGATCTCAATCCACATCTGGGTTGTACTCAAGATCCCTCTCTTGATCATCTTCTACTTCAAAATACTTTCTCCCCTTTAGGTTCTTCCTCCTCAGCTTTTCCTCAGGGTCCTGAAATGGTTATTCAATAACCAATGAGACCACATCTCAGCGAGTCCTACCCTTAAGACTCGATTAGTAAACCAATACGCCATACGGTTGCCTAAGCACAACACGAGTCAGAAGACTTACCTTGGCCTCAATTCCAACCTGCAATTCAAGGTTAAACACATCTATTCAAACAATTCACGACATCCGATCAAGCACTGGCCAATCGACTAAGTCGATTACATGTCAGGCAGACCCTCTCTAGGTCATTCCCACTCATACCACGATTTCCCAGTGGTCTACTCATTCACCAAATCACATGTGTTTCTCGGGTGTCGTTTTTCGCCAATGACATACCGATTACCGACACAATGCTTCCACGTGTCCTTTCTAGGGCGCCATTTTCGCCAAGGTGACATCGGTTATAGACAACATCGTGAGTTCTTTAAGGCGTCGTTTTCACCAGTGATATTTCCTTAATCACCGAACCACGTTTGTCTATAAGTCATTTACGTGCGTTCTTTAAGGCGCCGTTTTCGCCAGTGATACTCCCAATCACCGAACCACGTATATCCAATAATATCGTACCTGATTGGTCTCGACCAATAATGTTCTCAGCTAGCTCTCACCATTCTCTCTACTATATAGCCCATCAACGTACTGGCGCTATATATCCATGCTCGGCCATTACCAATCAAATATTCAATAACAAACAATTTAGGACCATTCCTCAAAGTTCACAATTTAAATCAATTCCATAAAAATGGAAGCTCAATTAAATAAACATACTACACCACGACAATCGACACGAAATTCCGATCACCGGCCATCCCGGTTGAATTTCCGGAAAAATAATTAATTAAATAATTAATTTAAAAAAATAAATAATAAAAATCCAATTTAGGCTCGTAATGCCTGATTGGAGCCCGAAACGGGTCGGGAAAAATCCCGAGATGCATTCAATAAATAATAGAGCATTTCTACTCCCTAATGGCTATAGCTAACCACCTAACATGCATTCTCAAGTCACTAATTTAATTGATTTAATCTAATCTAATCACCTAATTGCAATTAATTAAATCTAACCAACCCTAAGCATAATTAGAAAACTAATAAAGCATTAGTGAGTATAACTCACTTGATTAAAAAACGGGGATCGAATCACCGCAATGGTGACGCGACGGCGGCCGAAATCGGGCTCGCGACGACTCCCACGGGCTTGGACCGGGTCTTGGACCTGGCCCAACAAATCTCAGCCCAAATGAGATTTGTTCTTGCACTGGAATGGGCCTACTCTTGGACTTGGGACTAGCTGCGATTGGGCTTCTGAAATTTTCATGGGCTGATGGGCTGATCCACAAGGGCTGCACTGAGCTTGTGAACTTTGTGGGCTGAACCACAAATTTTCGTGGGCTGATTTCACTTAATTCACTGGGCCCGCGAGACTAAGTTGGAGCTGCAATTTGGGCCGTGCGAGAAGCAGTAAGGGCTGCTGACTAAAGAGCTACCAGATTGGGCCAGCCTGCTGCTACTGGGGACTTGGACCGAAAGATGAAGAGAGTCCGTGAAGAAGCAGCCGGCTGAAGAAAAATCCACGCTGGCTTAGTTGGGCCTTCGCTGTTGGAGAAGCTAAGGACGAAAGAGCAGCTTCGTGGAGCCAAACCGAAGATGTTGGTGGCTTCAATCGGCGCCGAGTCAACCTCGGTGTCTTCAACGTAGCTTCGGTTGACTGGGACGTGGTAGAGACGGGGAGCAGCTGTTGGTGGAGCTTCGACGTGCTGGAGCGGCAGAAACGGTGGAGTCTTCGTTCGATGTTGGAGATGAGTGGCGTGAGTGGCCGACAGGGTCAACAAACGGCAAAGAGCGGCTTTAGTTGACTTGGACGCGTGGAGTCCTGCTTTGTAGGGCGCTGGCAGAGGCGTGCGGACGATGGAGCAGCTTCGTGGATGTCGCTGCTGCTGTGCTTTGCGGTCAACCGAGGAGTTTGGTTGTTTCTGCTGTTGACTGAAGTAGACCAAGTAATCGGCAGGTGACAGCTCGGTGGTCGTTGGCGCACGAAGAGAGAAAGCAAACCATGGACAGTGTGGCTTCTTCCCGCAGTGTGGTTGACGCTAGACTCGTGGCAAAAGAAGAAGAAGACTCGGTGGATGGCTTCGGTGGACGCTGGGTTGCAGTCGTTTACGGGGCAGAGAAGTGGAGAAGCTGAGCTTCTCGGGCAGTTTGGTGGACGCTCGGCAGAAGACACGAATGGAGAAGCAGTGTCAATTTCTCTCTTCCGCTGGAGGTCGTCCAATGGAGCGGTAGAGAGAGAGAGAGAGAGATGGATAAGAGTGAGGTGGGACCTTGGCTTGATATTATGCAAAAATATCCTCCAAAAATCACTCTTGGCCAAGTAAAAACACTTGGCTATCACTAATCCATCCAAATGACCTCCATAACCTCTCAAGTAGTCCAATATTGCTAGGGTGAGGGGATGATACGAATTTCTCAACCAATGTTTCAATTGATCTTCAATTCTCTCTTGATTCAATTTCAATTGGCCACAACAAAATCACTTGACCTCTGAATGTCTCAATTGATAATTTTCCCCACCCAATAATTTCTCACACTTCTCAATTTCGCAATCAAAAACCACCTTCGGCATTTTCTGCACTAAAACAACCCGGCGACGACTTCTTTATCAAAAAGTGTCGGTTGTCAGAAAAATCTTCTGAGACTGAGTCGATGCTCCTAAATTTATTGTGACATGGCCAAAACTTCAATTTCTGAAATCGGACTCGAATTGGCGGTTAATTTTCATTCGGCGCGTTTTTAGCGTGATGTAGACTATCGGGTAGTTTTCAGAACTTTTTAAGGCAAATGACCCGTGGTCGATTTTCTTCGAGCCACTATGAACCCACTCGACTCAATGGCGACTCTTGATTGTCGTGAAAATCTTGAGGATTCAATTACAGACACAGGGTACCAAAACAATAAGAAAATCAGTCTAGTGTTGGCCGACGAGAATTTTCAAATTCAGTGGTGTCACCCACGATTAGTCACATATCTCTATCGATCCAGTCTATCTCTGATTTCAAGTCGATTTTTAACTGTGCCGTAGTGACCTCTAAAGATTGACACGGTCAAGAAGCCGATTGCTGATCGAGTTCTCAAGTCATTGCCTTAAAATTCCTTAATAATTTCCCCAGCTAGTCTAGTTATCTCGAGAGTGATTAGCTCTGAGAATAACCCTACAAACGCGTCAAAGAAATGCCCGATTTATTCAGTAGAAGACAGGGTTGAAAAATCTGAATGTCACAGGGAGATTCTGAAGTTGGGCGAGTAATCTTCTCCCAACAATAGGAAATTACCTGACTTAGCAGGACTCTCGTGCATTCTCTTAGATTGGAACGGGAGCTGTTTTACAGTTTGTAGGAGTACTCCTAGTCCTCGAATCAGAGAAAAAGAAGACCGTGATCTTCCACTTATTATATTTTCACTGAATATATTTACCTTTTACCAAAAAAAAAAAAATCTTCCACTAAATATATTTGCAGATTTTATATATCTTTGCCTCATTTGATACAAAATTAACGATGAAGTGTACGTGATTAAGATGAATTACAAACGAGGATCAGTCTCTTAGGAACTAGAGAAGTTTCAACAGACAGTAAACACATCTCGGCAGAAATATGGCACAAAGACATGGCCTTAGATTAGAATTAGCTGATAATGTTATCCATTTGCCCATTTAAATGGATGCCATGTTTGTTGGTCAAGCAATTTAGGCAATCAAAGGCATGATTTGCTATTAACCCTCTTTTGGCTGAATGTTGGGAACTTGCTCGAGGAGCTGCTGGGATTTGAAACTGAGCACATATTCAGAGGAGCAAATGGTTGCACGGATGCTTTAATCCTGCTTGCAAGGGAACAACATCTGCAATTTGTTATTCATTCCTCTGTTCCAGACGTTATTATAGACCTAATGTGCAATAACGCGGGGAGCACATATATTTCAGACAATGTAATTTGACATGCTTTTTTTTTTAATGTAATCATGTTATTTTCAGAGAAAAAAAAAGGAGATATTAAGCTTTATTCATCACTCTTTTAAGCATCAGTTCACCGTTATCACGTCAAATGTTAATTTCGACAGGAGACTCCTATTCTTCACTTTTATTGTACAATGACACCAGAATTGAGTTTCAATCTAGACAATTAGGATGAATGCTTCAACTTAATTTGTACCTTGTGGATGTATGAACCTTTTTTCCTTTTTTTTTTTTTTTTTTTTTTTTTTTTTTTTTTTTTTTTTTTTAAAATGCCTGTTGGCTCATAACTCTTAACATAATTTTGAAAAAAAAAATGAGACTTAGGCAATATGATGAAATTGCAAAGCCATTTGACTCCCTAATGGGTCACTAATTCCCTAGCTTCTTGAAATGTCGTAATACAATAGGAGTGGAGAATGGGAATGAAATATCAATGATTTAAAAAGGGGGGAAAAAGAATGACAAATGAATGCCTATACCCGGGAGATAAATATTTTTTTCTCCCTTTGTTTTGGGGAATAATAGAATAACACTAAACAAAACAAATCAAGTTACATCTAGAGCATAGGAACATTGTTTCATTCCAAGTAGAGCCAAAGCGACCAGCCAACTAGGCTTGTGACAATACTTGTGCCTATTATGTAGTAAAAGCCCATTCAAAGAGGACTAAGATGATTTGAACGAGTAGTTATTTCAATTTGGTCTTAGTCCAACTAATTCATTCATTTTGCTCAATAAGAATGAATGAATAAGTGGTACTCCCTTTTTCCACGACAATGGAGTCCATCTTAGATAGGTAAATTGCAAACGCATGAAATTTTTATGTACGGATAAAGTGAGTCGAATACCAAGGTGGCTGAGCCTAAAATGGAATTATATATTCCCAATTTATTCTTCAACCATTGAGTTAAACTCTTGGGTCATGCCTCGATACTTGGTATTTGTTTATGCTATGTGTAAATTATGTGATTCAACTTCTTCAGTGGCATCAAATCCTCCCCCTTAACAAAGGCTAAGAAAATAAGAGGTGCATCGCCAACCGTTAACGATAAGATGAGCAATTAAAGCAATACTCATAGAATTATGATGGAGAATTTGAGGCACTTGTCACACCTATGATCAAAATCCTTGCCGTGTAAGTGAAGTCAATGTTTGCATTTCATTGACTTCGCGTTCAGCATAAGTTGTCAACCGCACTTTGACTTGAAAGTTATCTTCCAAGCCTTCCTCTTGTTGAGAATCGGGGGCGGACGTATCAATTTGCAAATCAAACACTTCTTCTCAATGTAATCCTGGAGAAAATCGTTAGTACCCTACTTGTTTATCTATTGGTTAAAAACAAAAGTTAAAGTATAGCAATTCTTTTGTACCTCACCTCCTAATGTAAGTTTCGGCTTTGCAACTTGACTTTTGAGTTCTACCAACAAAACCCACAACGATCACTTCTATGTAACTTTCCTTTTTTTTTTTTTAAAAAAAAAAAATGAGTGGTGAAGTGGTGTCTAGAGGCACTTTCGTGCAATTCAATTAATTCATTTTCTTGTGAGATCTTAAAGGCGCACTACATCATATCGACTTGGTGGAATTGCGATTTTATTTCTAGAGTGCTCCCAATAAAGCTTGAGTCCAAGTCTACAAGGAAAGTAGAAAACTTCTGGCCATCTGAACCAACTAAATAGAAGATAAGACAAAGATCAAATACGTATTGTATCCAGTAATTTTATGGATCGTGCGTGATTAGTACAATCATACGTTAAAACATTAACTTTTTGAAGAAAGAAAAAAACTATAGAATGACTCGTTCGTCAATTCAAAGTGGCAAAAGTCTTTTTGTGGGTCTTTCAATTTTGGCCTATCTGTGGAAAAATGTATGAGATGCCATTTTAATGGACCATTTATGCAATCATGATTGCACCCGAACCATCAATCACGGCATGAGAATTAGACCTAGAATGTCTACCTTGTGTATGTGTGACCATTTTTGTTCCTTTTTTTGCCAAAAAAAAATAATAATAAAACCTCAATTTGCTCATGAATATCAACATTATTTTCAACAAAGAAAGGCAGTGAGAGGCAATATGTCGAGTATTTTCTAATAAACCCAAGAGTAACATCCCATGGCAGACTTAGGAACTCTCTTGATAAACGCATCTCCTAATGCTATCATATGGCATTCGTTGTATACTTGATCTTAATTGTTGCATTCTCAACCCTTAGTCTCTCACGTGGGTTATTGGCCAAAAGTACACCTCAAGTGCCAAAACTTGGCACGGATGGACACTTAAGTGCCAAAATTTCGAAAATGTACACTTAAGTGCCAAAATCGGAGTAAAATGGATAACTTAAATGCCACTCCAGCCAAAATCCGGCCAAATTGCCGATGTGGTAATTTTTTGGCGAGGTGAGTGCAAAACGGCGTTGTTTTGCACACTGACGTAGCAAGAAAATGCAAAAAACGACGTTCTTTTATCTCTGATGTGTAAACAATTAATAAAAAAATTAATTTAATTTAATTTAAAACTAAATTTATTTAAAATATTCTTAAAAAATAAAGAAATTAAAATTAAAAAGAAAAAAGGGGGGGGGGCTAAAGGGAGGTAGCTAAGGGCTGAGCCCTCGCCGCCGCCGCTACCGCCAAGAAGGGCAAGCGATGGAGGAGGGAGGGTCGGCCGGGGTCACCAGCCCCTAGCTAACTGGCAACAAGGGCCGCGAGCCCTCGCTGCCTCCCTGTGACATCCAGATTTTCGAGTTTTAATTTCGAATGGATAAGTAGGGCCATTTTTATCGAAAATTTCAGAGGACCGTTCTTGAATTCGAAATTGGGATGCAATTTATATTATATGACGGGAAAAGTCATGAAATGGACAAGGATGCCTTGATGGATTTTTTCAGGCTTCAATTGAAATTTTGTTTGTTGAGAAGTGAACAAAAATTGAGTAAAATTGAAGGGGAAAAATAGCAAATTCGTATGCCACCTCTACCCCATACTTTGGCCTACCTAAATGCTTCTAGAAGGGGCCTTATTTGTAAAAAAATGAAGGTGGTGGATAGCTAGTGGTGGCCCACGTGTGGCTGACCTAAGAGAGAGAGAGAGTGAGGGAAAAGAAAGAAAAATTGGTTTCTCCTTCCTCCCCTTCTCTCTCCCGTCACCGTCTCTCTCTTCCCCCATCTTCTTCTTCGGTTGTGTGACACCATGGAAGCCAAAGACCAGAGGAAGCAGCAACCATCATCGCTCAAACCAGGGTTGCCACCGCCGTCAAGCCGGAGTCGCCGCCGCTGCTCAGCGACCGCCGCGTGCCCTCCGCCTCTCCCCCTACTGTTCGACTGTCTCTTTTCCATCTTTGGTGTGCCTTGAAGACTTTGAATCCCAGCAAATCTGGGACGGATGCTGGAGTAGCCAACGCCGCACGCGCAACGCCATCGACCTTCGCCTGCCGCCGCCCCGTCCGCTTCGCGCTCCCCCGTCGTGCGCCATCTACCGTGGTTCGATCGAGCTGCTGTCCAACCCCTGTTTCGCCTCTAGTTGGTCCCGTTCAGCCGCCTCCGGCCACCGCTCGACCTCCTCCGGCCACCGTCTAGCCTCACTGGAGTCCCCTCACCCTCCGCCAGCCTTGTACAGCTTGAATCAGCGCCGGAACCGCCTCAACCAGCCGCGCACAGAGAGGGCAGAAAATGGGTATGACAATAGGTTTTGGCCCGTTTTGGCCGCCTTCTAGAGCCCGGATGCTCGTCCCGCTTTGAGGAAAGTCTATCCTCACGTCGAGCCCGTCATTTTGAGTGAGTTTTACTCACTAATGCCTTCTTAGTTTGCTAATTATACTTAAAGGTTGATTAGTGTTAATTAAGTGTAATTAGGTTGTTAGATTTGAATGAATTAGCAATTATTAGTTAATTTCATTGCATATTAGTGAAATAATTAGTGTAATTAGATAGAGAATTGCTTGTAGTATTAATTGGATGCTTCTTGGGATTTTTCCCATCCCTTATCGGGTGTTAATTAGGCGATTCGAGCCTAAGTGAGATTTTTTAGTATTTAAATATTAATTTTCGAAATTAAATTAAATAATCATTTATTTTCCGAAAACTCAACTGAGTTGATTCGGAACCGGAAAATTATGCTGATAACAGTGGTGAAGTCCATTTATTTAATCGGGCTTTATTTTGAGTTAAATTGAGTTTTTAATATTAATCATTTAATCCTCGAAATTAATTAATTAATTATTTATTTTCGGAAATTAAGGATGAGATGGCCAGTGACCCAAATTTTATGCTGATGATCGTGGTGCGGTCTGTTTATTTAATTGAGCTTATATTATGCTAAATTGAATTTATTGTATGTATTTATTTAATTTTCGGAATTAATTGTTTAATTATTTATTTTTCAAAAATTCAACTGGGATGGCCAGAGACCGAAATTTCGTGCTGATTGTCGTTGTACAGTCTGTTTATTTAATTGAGCTTGATTTTGTGCTAAATTGATTTATCAATGATTTTAGGATTTATTCTTAAATTGAATCATCTTTGGTTATTAATTGAAGAATAACCGGGCATCGGTTGATGATGCCACTACATATAACATTGCCGAGTGGGGCCGTGATGCCACTACATATTGAAAGTTCCCAAGTGGGGCCGTGATGCCACCACATATAACATTGCCGAGTGGGGCCGTGATGCCACTACATATAACATTGCCGAGTGGGGCCGTGATGCCACTACATATTAAAAGTTGCCGAGTGGGGCTGTGATGCCACTAAATCTAAGAAAATTGCTCGGTGGGGCCGTGATTACCACCTATAATTAAGTTGTGTCCTAAGGACCGTGATTCATAATTGGGAATTGAATTGGAATAGTTGAAATGACCGGAAGTGGTCTTGTTGATATGTAATCGACTAGGTCAATTGATCGTTGTCTTGATTTGATGTTGTGGATTGATTGATTGAATGGAATGATCGGTGAATGATTGATTGAGACGTAATCGACTAGGTCGATTGATCATTGCCTTGAATTGATGTTGTAAATTGGTTGGAATAGTGGAAATGACCGTGAGTGGTCTTGTTGACGTGAAATCGACTAGGTCGATTTGATCGATGCTTCGATCTGTGATGGGATTGCTTGGGTGCCTATTTAATCTGTACTAATATGCAGGTGGAATCTGAGGCCAAGGTAAGTCCTCTGACTCATGTTGTGCATAGGCAGCCCTAAGGTGTATTAGTTTACTAATCGGGTCTTAGGAGGTAGAACTTGCTAAGACGTTGTCTCAGTGGTTATTGAATAACCATTTCAGGACCTGGATGAGGAGCCTAAAGAGCATGAATCTGATGAGGAGATCCCTGTTGAGGAACCCGAAGAGGAGTACGTGGAGGAGAACCCCAAGGATGATCCGGAGTAGGATTTTGATGACAATCGTTATAAAATCAATTTGAGTAGAAACCAATCGATATAGTATGGCTTGTATATGAGCATAAGGGTGTTGGTTTTCAGGTTCAATTTCCTAGTCCTACTTGTATATCCTATTGCTTTATTGTCTGGGTATTTTATGACTGCTTCCGCATGTGCATATATAAATGAAAGGGTCGGCGATACATAGTCCTGGGATATCGCAAATTTTAAAATCGACTAAAGATAAGGGATGTGTGCGTGCCATGAGGATCGAGGCGTGACACTCCCTGTTGTCACCGGGAAGGGCCAGCAACGGTGGGGGGAGCATCGGCCAAGGTCGTCGAGCTCTGGCCAAGGGCCGATGACGCTAGCTGACTAGCGGCAAGGGCCCGCGAGCCCGAGCCCAGATCTGGGGCAAGGATCGTGGCCCTCGCCTAGATCTGGCGAGGGCTCACGAGCCCTTATCACCGGTCCGCCAAGGACCGGCAAGGGCTTGCGGGCTCTCATCATCGGCCTCTGGCTGAGGCTCGGCAACCCTGGTCGATGCTCCCCCCATCGTCGCCGACCCTTCCTGGCGATGGCAAGGAGGCGGCGATGCTCGTGAGCCCTTGCCCATATCCGGGCGAGGGTCGCGGCCCTCGCCCAGATCTGACAACCATGGCCGACCCTCCCCCCTCCGTCGCCAGCCTTTCCCAGCGGCAGCAAGGGCTCAGCCCGCAGCCTGCCTCCCTTCACGCCCCCTTTTAATTTTAAGTATTTTATTTTTTAAGAATATTTTAAATAAATTTAGTTTTAAATTTAATTTAATTAATTTTTATATTAATTATTTACACATTAGAGACAAAACGACGTCGTTTTTGCATTTTCTCGCCACGTCAGCATGCAAAACGACGCCATTTTGCACTCACCTTGTCGGAACATTGTCACGTTAGCAATTTAGCTGAACTTTGGCCGAAGTGACACCTAAGTGATCCATTTTACTCCGATTTTGGCACTTAAGTGTATTTTTTCGAAGTTTTGGCACTTAAGTGTCCCTCTATGCCAAGTTTTAGCACTCCGGTGTCCGTACCTCTGGGTTATTGATATATTTTATTAGAAGATGTTGTGCTGGGGAAACAGTCACCCATCAATAAATCAGTGGCTAGACCAATTAAATGTGTCTCATATAATTTATGCTCAGAATTTCCAGAATTTTCATTTGTATGTTTGGTGAGTCATATAATTTACGCGCAGAATTTCCAGAATTTTCATTTGTATGTTTGGTGATTCATATAATTTACGCTCAGAATTTCCAGAATTTTCATTTGTATGTTTTGCACTCACATTGTCAGAACATTGCCACGTTAGCAATTTAGCTGAATTTTGGCCGGAGTGGCACCTAAGTGATCCATTTTACTCCGATTTTGGCACTTAAGTGTCCCTCTATGCCAAGTTTTAGCACTCCGGTGTCCGTACCTCTAGGTTATTGATATCTTTTATTAGAAGATGCTGTGCTGGGGAAACAGTCACCCATCAACAAATCAGTGGCTAGACCAATTAAATGTGTCTCATATAATTTACGCTCAGAGTTTCCAGAATTTTCATTTGTATGTTTGGTGATTCCTCGAGTAAGCTTTCACGCGCATAGTAAATTGACCTCTTTGACATGATAAAATATAGGCAATCGGCACTAAATCTTAGAACTCATCAAGGACTACCTACGTCTTGTTATTTTTAACCTGATAATTAAATTAGCCAATTTGTAAAGTTATGACTAAATTGATTGTTGTACAATAAATTTATGACTTTTTGGACAATTTTTTCTATAGAATTATATCGGTGATGTAATTTCTCTAAGAAAGCTAAAATTTCACAATCACAAATACTCTTTTTTGGCTTCTCCGTCATCATATATCCACAAGCACATGTCTGTGCGTTTCACATAATCATATTCATTAATTCACAATCACATGATCACATGATCAAGAATTGAACTAACCAATTCAAGTTTTATATCTCGGAATTCTACTCAAAGTGTTGTGTGATAGTTTTAGATATTGCACTTAGATGGATTCTTTCTATTATGCTCCATCTATTAAAAAATATTCATTTATGCACCACCGAAATCAATAAATATATTCTACTTATTTTGGATATATGAAGGGCTATCTCCCTAATCCTGAGCGTTTTCACCGTCCAAACCTAAGATTTTGATGGAATGTTACCCGAAAGGTCTTTAATAATATATGGAGTAATGGAATAAATAACAAAGCATGGATACATATAAGATTCATTGTCAAGTAATGTGAGACAATGAAAGTCCAATCCAAAAACTTAAGTCAATAATTGGAAAGAGACCGCATATATATAAAGAGTATATAAGACCCGTTATCAATCAATGCGATAATCTTTCAACATGTTGCTCCCTTCCAAGCAAGGCCAAAGCATCCGTGCGACCATCTGCTTCTCTAAATACATGCTTGATTTGTATTCCTGCCGATCCATGAGCAAGTTCCTGCATTCAATCAAAAGAGTTTCCATCAGTAAATTATGCTCGCGAATGCCTTCAATTGCATGAATAGCGGACATGGCAACCATTTTGATGTTTAGATGAGTAACATTATTGGCTACTTCTAATCTAAGGCCATGTCTTGGCGCTATATTCCTTTGTAATTTATGGTAATCACGTATATTTTATCTTTAATTTTATATAAAATTAGTTGACAATATATAAAATCTGAAGATATTTTCAATCAATGATTACATTATTTCTTTTTGTGATTCAAGGACTAGAAATAATTCTAGGGACCACCACCCCGCGGTGAGCAAGTTGGTTTGTGCTTTGACCCCTCATCCGGGAGGGTAGAGGTTCGAAACCTCTCGCCCCCATTGCGCGACTTAAGTGGGGTGCTGTGGGAGGTGGGTCCCCGCGCTAGTGCCCCCTGGATTTACGTCGCCGGCTGTACGGGAATTCCCGGGTCATAAAATATATATATATATATATATATTTCTAGGGACTGGAGAGTGACTCATGTTGGTCAATCTAAAAGATAGGCATACGTCTTTACTTTAGTCTCTCGATTTTGGTCTTTTTCATATAAAAAAAAATGAGATGTCATTTTAGTGGACCAATTATGCAACTAAGATTGCACATGAACCATTAATCATGGCATGCATGAGAAGTTGAAGAGTTTGTACCATGGGGATTGGGGATGCGTGGCCATTTTTTTTTTTTCCATTTTGAAAAAAAAAATGCCTATTTCCTTATAATTATCAACATCACTTTAAAAAGCGCGTGGATCTTAATTATTACTTAGAGAGAATCTCGATCTCTCATGTGGATGGCTTGATTCATTTATAAAAAGTTATGGAAACAGTGACCCATCGGGAGTTAAACCTTAGTTGCAACTTGCAATCAATCATTTCAAGCATCTCATAGTCCTGTCGAGCAAGCCTTGAATTACATCACGACTCAAGATGAGAATCCACAATTGCGTCTTGCCCATCAAAGAGCAGGTAGGAGTAAGCTTCAATTCTGCCCCCACATATGTTGATTTTTATTTTTCGTTGATAAGGACGGTTGGAGTTATCCTAGTAAATTTTTACGCAGCTTCTATGCCGAGTACTTCCAATTGCTTCTAATTTGAATATATTCAATTCCTGAAACCACCCACCCCCACCCCACCCCCGAAAGCTACTCCTTTATAGTGTATTTGGAAAGAGAAATTAGCATATTTATATGATAAGAACATTGTGGCCTCAAACAGCAAGAGATACCATAAAATCACCAATCACAACTTGAATTGAGTTATAGTATTAGTTTTATATACTCACTCCCAAAACTTAAAACAAATGAGGTTTCCAGCATAATGAGAAATGTGAACTATTTATCTATGCAAAATACTAAATCTGCCGGTAGCCCACTGTAATTAGAAATCAAATAGCATCTTCACTCTCCACACGTTTCTATAATAAAAGGACTCTGAACTAGTTCTGTTGTTTTTCCCTCTCTGTATTGTTACATAATGAGATTAGCTAGGACAAGAGATATACTCAATACACATCTTACACCACAAATTCAGGATGATTAAGAGATCAACAACAGCAGTTTAAATTGCCTCTTGCTTGAACTTCCTCTCACTACATAAATCCTGCTATTCCACACTAATACCAAGACTTAATTCCTGAGAAAACCTCTCTTTTCTGCTAAGTACAATATTCAACAAGATCCTGCAATTACATTAATAGCAGAATCCTAAATGCCAAGGTGACAGAAAATGACTTTTCCAAACTACCTATGAACATAAATCATGTGGCACCCCCTAAACGGCCCCCGATCCATTGGGGTCGCTAGAGATATCACTCGCCTTTGCTTTCTCTTAACCCGAAGGCCTATTACTTTGATACCATAGAAATTTAACAAATCCATGAATCCTGGGCTTTTATATTCTTTCTATAGGTCTCTGCGCAATTTATATAGTGGAAGCATATCCAACATCTCCTTATTCCATATTCAGAAACAATGCACACCAACTAAACATTTTATAAGTTAAGCCCAACACTTTTATTTACATAACTAGATGGACATCATGAGTTGGTACATCAAAAATGATGCGGTTTTCTATACCCGGCTACATATCAAAAGATACTCGACTCTCTTCTCAACAGCCATATACATAGGTCCATCAGTCAGTGTCGGCAATCCAAAAATGCTTCATATGTTGACCATCACTCTCGGTCACACCCAGTCCGGTCCATTAGTTGGCGGTGGTGGCAACGGCCCTAGCGTACTCCCATCACGGTGAACAAACACAATCAGAAACTCCTGGATCACTGGGCCAGCGGGAGGACCAATGTCAAACATGATCAATACCTACACTCGAACAAAAACCTACCCTCGTATCTCAAGATAGTGGTGCTCCGAACACTCACACTCAAGGTCGACCGGTATACCATAGAATGTGTCAGGGGTGACTGGTAGCAGAGGCATATCTTCTAGTCTAAAATAACCACTCAACTACAAAAGATCCATCAAACTATACTATGCAAGCCATCACGATGCAGTTTTATGCAAAATAGACAAGACAGGTCATCAAGGAATGAGTATACATCTAAACCATATAACTCTTCAATGCAATGACTAGTGTAGTTCCAACAAACATAATGCATCATGTTCAGTCACACCAGTCCCGATCATAGGGCCAAACAGTTATAACACGTCCCATTCCATACCATACAATTTAGTCCCATAACCATACCACACTCACACTTAATATAATCATCAGTTTTAACATTCAAAAGGTTTTATCCCCCTAGAGGACCAATGTTTGCGTCCTTCTAGGATTTCGCATCCAACCTGGCATTGTGAAAGCCTCCAGCATCTAGCCACTAGGGCCACCAAGCATCCAGAGTGTGTTATGTCACACCTCCGAGCATCTCGCACCCCACCAGGCATCACGAGGAATCTCTGGGGCGTGCCATGAAAATGGTTACCCCTACCCTCCGGATTTACGTACCGACATACTACCGAGCATCCCGATGCTCCCGGGGAAAACCTCTAGGGCACTACGGACCCTAGGCATCCACAAGGCATCAACTCATTCGATCCCCTGGGCCTCCTAACTCCTGAGGCATCGTTGACCGGAGGGTCCAATGGTAACAATTAACATCTTAATATCAAAAACACTTTTCAATGCAATGACAAGATGTCCCATGAGTCTTCATCAAATCTCAATATTGTATGATATGCCGAATGCCAATATCATCATATCAAATAACAACTCAAAATGCATTCACCTTTGGAACAAATTTAGCAAATTTTGGAATAAAACAGCTCAAACATCACAATGCACAGTTTTAGTAACAATTTCGGAATAACCCCTAAATGAACTCAGAAAATTGTAAACTTTTGATATGTTATAAATAAGATCTGAAGGAAAAAGTGTCATGAAGAACACTAAGCCAAAATAGTTATGTAAGAATTGCAACAGATCACATAACTCAGCCCAGAATTTTATTCCAGAATTTATACTTCCACAGTAAAGTGCCGAACATTGAAATAGACTTATACCACTATATATGTGTTGACACCTAAATTTTGACGATTTAGTTTATTTATTTATTGTATAGGAAATTAGGGGTTAATTTTATTAATTGCATAGCATATAGATTTAGATTGCATTTATTTTTTAATTTGCATTTTTTTACATTTATTTATTGGACCAGTGGCGGATGGGTCGAATTAGTGGTTTTGGGTTTTAAATTAGTAGGCTGGGCTAGGCCCACGAAAGGAGAAAATTAACCCAAGCCCGTCGTTACGTTTAATTAATTATCTCGTGAAAATTTAAGATTTGATGCAATATTATGATGATTTTTGGAAATTAAAAAAATCGCATTGTAATCTTATCTTTATCAATAGATGATGAAATCGGCGGAGAATATTTTTGGGATAAGGATTTTTGTGATCAAGAGGTTATAAGCGATATTCGTGAGATGAAAATATTAACAAAAAAGATCATGTTTTGTTTCGCCTATAAAAGGATGCGTACTAAGAGAAAAAAAAAAAAGGAGAAGGCTTTCGAGGGGCTTTTCGCTAGGTTTTTCTTTTGGGTCGAGAAAGAGGAAAAAGCAAAAGGAAAAAGAAAAAAGTGAAAAGGAGAGGGCGTGAGAGTGACAGAAAGAGAGAGAAAAGAATTAAAAAGAGGAGAAGAAGACACTGTCCTTCTTCCCCAGCGGATTCGTCCACCCGCGCTACGCTCGCGCCCTCACCGCCCACATCTGCAGCCTTTCGCCAGTTGCTACTCCACCGCGCGGCACCGCCGTCCATCTCGCCAGAGCTTTGCCTCACTACGCGATTCAGTCGCACCACCTGATGCTATCGTCCTGAAGACTAGCGATCGACGTCCCTGCTTAACCAGACGCCAGCGGCTACCGTCACCCGTCCGTCGATCCGCCTCTGACCGCCTGAGCTCAGGGCCCTCCGGCAACCCGCACCAGCTCTTCGCCGACGCTGAGCCCCGCCTTGCGTCGCCTGTCCCCGATCTGCCTGCGAAGCCGCTCCACCTGCAAATCTGTGACCCAGACGCCCGTGAAGCCTCTTCGCCTGCAGATCCGAGCCCACCGCAACACCATGACCAGATTCCCCGAGTTGCAATCCCATTCGTTGCCTTGCCGTCGAAGCCGAGCACCTGCGCCCGCGACGTCGGCCGAGATCTCGGCTGCCACTGCTCCTCGTGACGCCACCACTTGCCGTCGAACCGCTCGCTGTTGGTCCTCACCGCCAGAGCTCCAACGATTAACTCTCGGTGTACCTCCACGAAGCTGCCAAATCGTGGAAGGAAAGAAGGAAAAACAAAAAACAAAAAAAGGATTAGGGAATTAGGTAGATTTATTATTATTATTATTATTATTATTGCTTATCTAGTTATAGTTTTTTTCATTATATCTGGTTTTGTTTAGTGGAATTGTTCCTTTTAAATGTTTGATTGAGATTCCAACATGAAATAGTCCCTCAAGCTAGGGATTGACAGTCCGATTTTCGCGCCTGAAATCCTACTCGCAATCCCTTACAAAAATCGACAATCCAATCTTAAGCCTGAGATTCGATTCGCGATTTAATTTACAATTGGCTAACCCGATCTCATGCGCGAGATATGGTTCGTCAATCTCTAGATATCAATCTTATCTTTTGTTTGATTTGCTATCGTCAAGTTGGTTGAGTCAAATCTTATTTTCGTAAAATAAAAAATCAAAAAATCTTAATTAGGATTAGGTTTGTTGTCATCTTGCATATTTAGGATTGCGATCTTATTATGAATTTTTAAATAAAAAAACCCAAAAAAGAAAGTGCAATAATTTAGGTTGTTAGTTTTTTATTTGAATTGCATGTTTAATTATGTGTTGGTTTTAATTCCGAATTTCTTAAAGAAAAACACAAAAAAATCATTGTGCATATTAGATTAAAATTGCATGTTTCATTTTAATTTAGATCATCTTTTTCAGATAAATTGCATTTTAGATTTAGATAATGTCTTAGTTTAAATTAGGATTTAATATGACTTAATCCCTAGTTTAAATTAGATAGAATCGTAATCTAGCTAGATCATTTCAAATTTCATAAAATTTGTCTTAGGATCAATTAGTTGCAATTTCTAGGATAGATTGCATTTTTAAAATAAAAAAATGTCATTTGCATGTCACATAGAATTAGGTTCATAAAATGCATGTCATTTTAGTGATTATTGTTAGGTTCATTTCTAATTAGAAATCGGCCGTCATTAGATTAGGTCATTTAAGAAATGTCGAATGACATATAGCTCGCATATTAAATTGCATGTCGCATGTCATTTTAGTTGAAATAATTTTGTACATCATTGCATTGCATTGCACGTCATTAGAATTAAGTCATTTTGGTTAATTTAGATTGCATATTTAACAATTGCATGTTCATTAAGAGATCATAAAAATTTTATTCATATGTGTCGCGACCTAATTTTCGTGTGTGAACCACCTAAGGTTTGGCTAATGGATTGTTAAGCCTAGACTTAACGCGGGCTCTCCCAAGCCCATACCAATTCGCGACTTAGGTTCAAGTTTTCAACATGCAATTGATTTTCAATTAGGAGTCGCCACTAATCAATTTATGGTAGGTCGATTAGACACCTAAGTAAAATAATGGGAGAATTATTTTACTTCTACAAACCAGAGATTCTGGGTACGGGGAATTGGTTACACTAGATTTCTCTAAAGCCCTTTCGGTACCATTCTTTTAATTTTGAAAAAATGTTTGGCAAGGAGTTTGGATTGATTTTAAACTAATTTTCCTAACACGTGAGGTGTTCATGCAGGTGCGCAAACCACCAATTTAACACCCAAGAAAGCAATTAAATGATGCAGAACTTACCTCAAAGCAACGAAAGCATCTGCAGTGTTAAATTAAAATCCACATTAACAATCCTAGATATGATTTCTAATTAACACGCAATTTTTTTCTTTTTGTTTTCACTTATTAAATGAAAATATAGTCAATATGCAATGCAATGCTTTTAATCTAATATGAAATGATATGGCATGGCAACATGTCCTAAACTATATGACATAAATAAGCATGCGGTCTATTATGAAGAAATGTAATAATTAAATATGGAACTTAAGTTAACCCAAATGACTTAATTCTAATGACGTGCGATGCAATGCAATGACGTACAAAATTATTTCAATTAAAATGACATGTGAGCTATATGTCACGCAACATTTATTAAATGACCTAATCTGATGACGGTAAATTTCTAATTAGAAATGAACCTAACAATAATCACTAAAATGACATGCATTTCATGAACCTAATTCTATATGACATGCAAATGACATTTTTTATTTTAAAAAACGCAATCTATCCTAGAAATTGCAACTAATTTATCCTAAGACAAATTTTATGAAATTTGAAATGATCTAGCTAGATTAAGATTCTATCTAATTTAAACTAGGGATTAAGTCATATTAAATCTTAATTTAAACTAAGACATTATCTAAATCTAAAATGCAATTTATCTGAAAAAGATGATCTAAATTTAAAATGAAACGTGCAATCCTAATCTAATATGCACAATGATCTTTTTTGTGTTTTTCTTTAAGAAATTCGAAATTAAAACTAAGACATTATTAAACGTGCAATTCAAATAAAAAACTAACAACCTAAATGAATGCACTTTCTTTTTTGGATTTTTTATTTAAAAATTCATAATAAGATTGCAATCCTAATATGCAAGATAGCAAAAACAAATCTAATTCTTATTTGGATTTTTCTTTTTGATTTTCTTATTTTAAAAATTGCGATTTTAACCCTAAGACTAAGAATATACTTAATCCTAATTTGATTTTTATTTTTATTTTTTTTTCTCTTATGAAAGTAAAATTGATCCAAACACACGATATCAAATCGAGCAAGACAATATTGATATCCAAAAATTGGCGAACCATATCTCGCGCATGAGATCGGGTTGACCAATTTTTATTTTAAATCGCGAATCAAATCTCGGGCTTGAGATTGGATTGTCGATTTTTATAAGGGATTGCGAGTTGGATTTCGGGCGCGAAAATCGGACTATCAATCCCTCACTTGAGAGCTCCTCGAGTTGCGAATATCGGATTTCAATCATGTGCATCAACAAATATATCAAATAAGGAAACGGAATTTTCGGAAATCAAAATAGACAATTTTTACCTATTCCGAATATTGGCTCCCAAATTCCGATCCTTGAACGACTACGGCTACTCGCAACGTGATATGGTAATGCTCGGCGAGGCTCACAGCTCGGTGTTGGATGTCGGGACTGGATTTTGGTGGTGTTGCGACTTGAATGGACAGCAATTCGTCGTTGGGCGTGGCACGGATCAAAGCAGCAATGGCGTCACGAAGGACTCAAGTGAGGCAATGGAACTATGTCGGCAAGGGTGGCATCCGACTTGCGGGATTCGTGGGGGTCTTGGACGTGCTGTTGCGGCAGTCACGTGAAGACGATGCAACGAAGATGGAGTCAAGGTTTTACGGGCAGCGTCGTGGAGAGAGAATATTTCGTTCTCTCTCTAGTGCGTGTCGTTGATTCTCGCGGATTCTCCTTCAAGGCTTCTTCAATGTATAGACGTCTAACCTGCAGAAGAAGGATTCTCCAGTTTTTATCTCTCACGTGTTTCCCACTCACGTCTCCTCTCTGCACCTCTTCAGAAACAATCCCCTTTTGACTTTTTTTTGGCTGCTCCTCCGAAGACCCCCGACGAATGAACCCCAAACCAAAAGGAAAAATCTCCTCTTCTTATGTTCAAATTTCTGACCTAAAAAAAACGGAGAATAACCCCTGGGAAAACTTTTCTTTTGATTTTGACCTAAAACTTGAGAAAAGCCCGTGTATTCAATGTGTGTGACCTCCCAAAACCCTATGCGTTTTAATCTATTTATAGGCCATGGATTAGGGTTTTAATCGATATCCACGAAGATTTTTTCGAACGCAATATTCCTTCACCAATTTTATTCAAGATTGTGATAGAATTTTTCTCTAAATCCAAATCTTGTAAAGATAAATCGCAATATCTTCTGTCACATATGCCCTATCCCAAAAAAAGATTCATACCTCGGAAAAATTTTAAAATATTATATTCCCACGAGATAATTTTTAATTATTAAAAAACATGGGCTTTGGTCGAGATAATTTTTAATTATTAAAAAACATGGGCTTTGGCCAACCTGCTCGCTTCATGGGCCTGATCCATCTAATTCGAACTCATCCGCCACCGGTCCAATAAAATGCAAAAGATGCAAATAACAAAATAAATGCAATTTAAATCTATATGCTATGCAATTAATAAAATTAACCCCTAATTCCCTATGCAATAAATAAATAAACTAAATCGCCAAAATTTAGGTGTCAACAGCTGCCCCTCTTTGAAGGTGAGCTCGTAGAGGTTGCATTCAAAGATAAATTGAAACCTAAATTTTGACCATACACATGCAATGAATGATTTTTTTTTTTTTGGTTGGAAAATGAATTCCATTTTAAAATGCAATATATATGATGCATGAAAATGCTAATGCAAATGTATGATGTGAAAGGAAAGAGCGTACCTACAAATTACTTACCAGTCAGTGCGGTAGAGCATCTTGAGGTACATGATAAATCTTTGTTTACTCCACAAGTACCCAACTCTCACTCAGGTTCCTTGAAGAGTGTAACAGGTAATAGATTGAGACATTGAGATTGAGAAGAACATTCACATCCAAAGTGAAATGTTCAAAGAATTGAGTTGAGACATCCAGATCCGACCGAGATGTCAAAATTTTTAACTCGAAATACCTAGATCCAAACTAAGGTATAACAAGAAGGATCGAAAAACATTCACATCAGTGAAATGTTCAACGAAAAGAATTAAGACATCCAGATCCAGGCGAGATGTCAAGAGTTTTAATTCGAAATACCTAGATCCGAGACTAAGGTATAACGAAAAATGTCGAAAAAACATTCACATCCAAAGTGAAATATTTAGACGAAAATAATTAGGACATCCAGATGCGGGCGAGATGTCGAAATTTTGGAAATCGAAATACCTAGATCCAGACTAGGCATTTGAGAATAATTGAAAAACATTCACATCTAGAGTGAAATGTTTGCATGAAAATAATCAAGACATCGGCCCGGCCCCGGGCCGAGATGTCAAGAATTTGGGACTCGAAATACCTAGATCAGTGCGAGGTATAACGAGGAAGATCGGAGAACATTCACATCCAGAGTGAAATGCTCTAACGAAAATAATCAAGACATCCGGGTCCAGACAGAGATGTCATGATTTTGGAAGCTCGAAATACCTAGATCCAGACTAAGGTATAACGAGAAAGATCGAAAAACATTCACATCCAAAGTGAAATGTTCAACAGAAAAAATAATCAAGACATCCGGGTCCAGACAGAGATGTCATGACTTTGGAAGCTCGAAATACCTAGATCCAGACTAAGGTATAACGAGAAAGATCGAAAAACATTCACATCCAAAGTGAAATGTTCAACAGAAAAAATAATCAAGACATCCGGGTCCAGACAGAGATGTCAAGATTTTTGAAAAACTCAAAATACCTAGATCCAGACTAAGGTATAATGAGAAGGATTGACAAACATTCACATCCAGAGTGAAATGTTTTAACGAAGAGAATTGAGACATCCAGATCCAGACTGAGATGTCGAAATTTTGAAATGCAATTTGTATGCAAATGGTAAAGGAACCTACCTGGAATATCTTACCTTCAAGGAGAGTATAGTGATTCAAGATAGTTGCTGTTACATGTTCAGGACTCGTACCTTTCTACGGTCGCCTAAAATAGTAACGAAGAGACTACTTTCCTAGGACTTGTACCTTTCTACGGTCGCCTAGTAGGGCAGCATAGATTATCTAACCAGAACCCGAACCTTTCTTCGGTCGCCTTAATCAGATTGAATCTGGAGAAAATCTTTGGGGGATAGCTCGATCAAGTGTCGGTGTTTTCAAAAGGGAATACCTGCATAATGACAAGTATTTAAGGTATGGATAGAGATATACTTACCTGGTATCATCTCTGTTCCTGGGGAAAATGTCTTCTGCAAAGCATGGTCATAGGAGAAGCAATATGCATTTGTGATCACAAACATGCATCAATTTAAGGGAGATTCATGCGCTATGATTTATATCAAGCCTGCATCACCTAATTTCCATTGGGAATGATTTCACAAAGAATGTTCCAATCTGAACACATGAGTGTCATGGATGTGCCAAATGGGGGATCTCTTGGTCTGAAAGGACTTTTCACTCATCCTCATTAAAATGGGTTGTTTTATCCTGACATTTGATGCAGGATTTTTGACAATCACTCTATCTTTCCATCATCATGCCAAACAAGGGTTCGAGCAATCTCGCAAGTGGTACGACCTTACCAATCTGAGAGGTTTTTAACATGGATCGTAATATAGGCTTGGGCAACGGTTTAACAAAGGAGACTCTTTGAGTCGAGGCTTTTGAAAAAATAAGTGATATTCCGCAATTATCTTGGGGTTTACAAGCCAAGAAACATGAAAAATGAAGCAGAAATTATCTTACTCGCACTTCTTCAAGCGATACTTCCAAACATATGAACTTTTACGTTAATTCAAGTGTCCTAATCTGAAGAGACTTTGTGAGGGACGTAACGTAAGCTGAGTTCATGGGTTGAGAAACGAAAGGATGATTAGGCTCAAAAGGTGTTTAGGGGGTCAAAGTTGGGATCATCTTGACATTTCCAACAATTTTCCTCCCCATCGTCGAAGATTTTCTTCACATTACAACTCCACTGATTGCAACATCTCAACATTTGCTACTGCTTTTTTTTTGGGTATCACCTTGTTGAAGATACGACTCACTTCATCAAGTGTTTGATTTTTTCTTTGGGCATTGGCCTTGCTTTTACCAGGCACACTGCTTTTTCATGCCCCATTTTGCACTTATTTTCTTTGGACTTGCGCAACCTTTCATCTTTTATCAGCATTGTAAACCATGCTACTTGAATGGTTTGATTTTTCTTTCCTTGCCCCAGCGTGGGGGGATGATCACCAACTGGGTTTAATGTGGAATGAATTCATAGGCTCAATGGGCTATGCAATGGATGAAGTGTATAGGATAGAGAAAAAACTGCTCTTCGTCGTCCTAAGGCACTTTAAATTATCGTACAAGTCACACTGTAAAAGCAATACTCGAAGATTGATGCAAGTACGAGTAAGAAAATTCCTATCATTCATTTCAAATCTTGTCCCAGTATGAGACGATTCTTGACATGGATAATTTAAAAGGCTCTTCATGTGTGTGGGCTCAAAGGGCTGAACAATGAATTTACCTGTAGTGTTTCGGGTAGCAGAAGAAACTGCTTCTCATCACCTTAGTTAACGTACCCTTTGCGAGATCACCTTTTCCTCATAGGTATGGAATTTTTCCACACAACTCACTAGGGGTTAGTGTATGAAACAATATAGGGTTTGCCTTTCATCATTCCAAAGTATCCCATTTCACACATTCAATTCATCTCACACAATTCATCAAGGAAGAAAAATGCAAGATTTGCAACAAGTTTAGACAATTGAATTTGCAACTCAATGAGGCAATTTATTCATCATAAAATGTTTGCAATTCAAAACATGACATGGCAAATTCTATCATAAGTAATACTTCTTGAAAGCATTAGAATTTACTGGAGTTTGAAAACTCACGACAATCCATTTCTGCTAGGATGGCACCTCCTGGAAGTACCTTCCTTACCACATATAGGCTATAATTTGGAGCGAACTTGCCCCCAGGATCTTCCACCGGAGAATGATGGTTCTCTTTTACTTGCCCCAAATCTTTTTCATTGCAAGTGCGCTTTAAACCTGTTGATCATAAATCAAGTTTATGATCATTGAAACTTGATACGCTATTCTCAGATGTCCCTTGTCATAACAAGTTATAGAATTATGCTCTGAGACAAGAAGCAAATGAGTCAGATAAACAAACAGGTTTAATCTGCTACAAGTTTTGGGAATTTTTTTTTTTTTTAACAGTGAAATGCTCTTGTTTTGGAAAAAGTTTTTGGGAAGAAACATGAAAGAGTCCAGCCCTCAGGATTTCTTCGTGGATGATATTTTTCTTTTTCATGGTTGGATATCGTCATTGGATTGGTTTGGAGTACCCCGTCATGTCCTCAAAATAAAACTTGTAATTCCATTGATATTCTTCAATCAATTACATTTAATAAATGAAAAATGCAAATTCAAGTCCTAAAAAGAAAGTGAAAAAGAAGAAATTGAAAACAATCGCTAGATAGCGATAATAACTCCTAAAAAGTGATAAAATTCCTAGAAAGCGATAAAAATTCTCGTGCAGGAGAATGTGCAAAAGTAATAAGTTACTCTTGTGGGCCAGGGCCCATTTCTTCCAAAGGTCCTTCATCAATGGCATTCACCCTATTCTCATGCTTAGGTAGAGGATTCTTTTTGACATTCGGTTGAGCGGTATTGAAGGCAAACGCCTTGGTGTCTAGTAAGTTTTGGACCTTATGTTTCAAAGTCAAGCATTCATCAGTCGAATGTCTTACTTCCCCCATATGATACTCGCATTTCTTGGAGGGATCGTAGTTGGAAAATTTTTCAGCATTGGGTCGCTTTGGCTCATAAGACAACAACCCCTTCTTTTGAAGAACCTTTAAGACCTGGGACAGAGGACCAGGAAGAGGAGTGAATTGCCTCTTAACAAATTGCTGAGGGGCAGACAGTCGGCCTTCCCCTTGTTGATTCTTAGGGACATGAACAACTGGAGGCTTGCTAGATTGTGCATATGTGACATTGACTTCCGTGCTTGGTTCTTTGTCTTTCTTCATGGTGAACCTTTTGCCTTGATTGGTTGGTTCATTGAACCATCCATCTCTTAGCCCAACTTCAATCTGTTCACCCACCGGGATAAGTTGATTGAAGTTCTCAACGTACGTGCTAGCCATTCGGTTGCAAAACTCAAATGGGAGGGTCTTGACGAACAACTTCATTAGCTACTTGTCAGCAGGCTCCGGAGTAACTTGAGCGGCCAGATTTCTCCACCTCACAGCATACTCCTTGAATGACTCGCTTTTCTTCTTCTCCATCCGCTCAAGATCCTCTCGGGAAGGTGCAATATCCATGTTGAACTTATATTGCTTTAGGAACGCATCAGTCACTTCAATCCAGGTGTCGAGAAGGTTTATATTCTTCATTATGTACCAATTCAGTGTAGGCCCAGTCAGATTCTCGAACTTCGGCATTTTGAACTTCTTTAGCATCTTGACCTTTTCATACACAGACAAGTCGAACGGGAGTGAGCTTTGTGATCCTTGCAATTGCTTCACTTTCTCTTCTAGCTTTGCAACGCGCTCATCTTGATTTGTCTTAGGAACGCTGTCAGGCTTGGTCTTTCTAACAAGGACCGAGTCATCTTCTAGCCCGGGCATGTCGTCATCAATTGTTTGAACCTTGTTCGCCTGCTTCGGGATAACTACTTCAGGAAGAGCGGGTGCAGCCGTTGGATTTGCTTGGAGAAATTGGAGTTGATCCGTCACAAGCTGTATAGAGGCAAGCACTTGTTGGAGTTGAGTCTCCACAGCGGACATACGATCACGCATTTCAGCTTGATCAGCCATTCTAGCTCTTAATCGCGTGATGATGGGAGAGCGTGAAGGATCCGTTATCACCTAATCCAAATAAACAGAAATATGTAAGCACGAGGTGTAAATAGAGAACCAATCCATGACAACAATCTATTTTAGTCAAGAAAAGTTCACACATGAAAATGATTTCCTAAAAATGGATTAAGAAAACAAAGACATGGGATGCCCCGAGTAAGGACGAAATTTCCTAAACAAGAACTAGGAAGAGCCAAGACACGAATTGAAAACAAATTTCCAATTTTTCAAATGATTCATTGCATGGCAATTTCCTCATTTCATTCATAATTGACAAATGAATTAAATCAATGATTGACCTAAATTGTCATGGACCGACCAAAAGTATGACAAACTAAGTAAATTGCATAGTATAGGGATAGAAGACTTACTTCACCAAATAAATGACAACCACACAGACATGCACATGAGATGTGAGGCTCGATTTCTACTCTAGACAGCCTTAGCAAAGTGAAGCCACAAGGATGATCAGACTAGCCACAGGCTTGTGGACTATGTCGCGTCCTCATGAATCCGGCTTGGTCAAAGAGCTGACCCGGGTCGCGAGCATGCGGACTGAGGTGGGTACTCTTGACACCATGAAAGAAACTTCAGGATTGAGATGGGCGACTAGTATCGCGAGCATGCGGTCGGAGTGGTATCCATCTCAACACCATCCTAAATGATCCTATGCGGCCCAGGTCCGGCGGCGGGTTGTGTGTGCAATAGTGTAGTGCTAGATGCAGGGCATGCATAGCAATTTAAATCAAACAACACTTCAATAGCTTGTATTTAAAACATTCATCCCCAACTCCAACCTGCAAGACAAAGGTTAGCAAAGACTACTCCCCTTATATCTCCCCATCTGCAAAAATATTTAACACCTTAAATGTTAAGGACGTACCTGGAATCCTTGCTGCCAAACAAAAACATTTTTTCAAAAAGAAAATTGGCCTAAGTCCACTAAGAGTTTCAACTCAAGCCCCAGCGGAGTCGCCAAGCTGTCGCGACCAAATTTTCGGGTGTGAACCACCTAAGGTTTGGCTAATGGATTGTTAAGCCTAGACTTAACGCGGGCTCTCCCAAGCCCATACCAATTCGCGACTTAGATTCAAGTTTTCAACATGCAATTGATTTTCAATTAGGAGTCGCCACTAATCAATTTATGGTAGGTCGATTAGACACCTAAGTAAAATAATGGGAGAATTATTTTACTTCTACGAACCAGAGATTCTGGGTACGGGGAATTGGTTACACTAGATTTCTCTAACGCCCTTTCGGTACCATTCTTTTAATTTTGAAAAAATGTTTGGCAAGGAGTTTGGATTGATTTTAAACTAATTTTCCTAACACGTGAGGTGTTCATGCAGGTGCGCAAACCACCAATTTAACACCCAAGAAAGCAATTAAATGATGCAGAACTTACCTCAAAGCAACGAAAGCATCTGCAGTGTTAAATTAAAATTCACATTAACAATCCTAGATATGATTTCTAATTAACACGCAATTTCTTTCTTTTTGTTTTCACTTATTAAATGAAAATATAGTCAATATGCAATGCAATGCTTTTAATCTAATATGAAATGATATGGCATGGCAACATGTCCTAAACTATATGACATAAATAAGCATGCGGTCTATTATGAAGAAATGTAATAATTAAATATGCAACTTAAGTTAACCCAAATGACTTAATTCTAATGACGTGCGATGCAATGCAATGACGTACAAAATTATTTCAATTAAAATGACATGTGAGCTATATGTCACGCAACATTTATTAAATGACCTAATCGATGACGGTAAATTTCTAATTAGAAATGAACCTAACAATAATCACTAAAATGACATGCATTTCATGAACCTAATTCTATATGACATGCAAATGACATTTTTTATTTTAAAAAACGCAATCTATCCTAGAAATTGCAACTAATTTATCCTAAGACAAATTTTATGAAATTTGAAATGATCTAGCTAGATTAAGATTCTATCTAATTTAAACTAGGGATTAAGTCATATTAAATCCTAATTTAAACTAAGACATTATCTAAATCTAAAATGCAATTTATCTGAAAAAGATGATCTAAATTTAAAATGAAACGTGCAATCCTAATCTAATATGCACAATGATCTTTTTTGTGTTTTTCTTTAAGAAATTCGAAATTAAAACTAAGACATTATTAAACGTGCAATTCAAATAAAAAACTAACAACCTAAATGAATGCACTTTCTTTTTTGGATTTTTTATTTAAAAATTCATAATAAGATTGCAATCCTAATATGCAAGATAGCAAAAACAAATCTAATTCTTATTTGGATTTTTCTTTTTGATTTTCTTATTTTAAAAATTGCGATTTTAACCCTAAGACTAAGAATATACTTAATCCTAATTTGATTTTTATTTTTATTTTTTTTCTCTTATGAAAGTAAAATTGATCCAAACACACGATATCAAATCGAGCAAGATAAGATTGATATCCAAAAATTGACAAACCATATCTCGCGTATGAGATCGGGTTGATTTTAAATAAACCGCGAATCAAATCTCAGGCGTGAGATTGGATTGGCGATTTTCTAAGTGATTGTAAGTTGGATTTCGGGCGCGAAAATCGGACCATCAATCCCTCACTTGAGAGCTCCTCGAGTTGCGAATATCGGATTTCAATCATGTGCATCAACAAATATATCAAATAAGGAAACGGAATTTTCGGAAATCAAAATAGACAATTTTTACCTATTCCGAATATTGGCTCCCAAATTCCGATCCTTGAACGACTACGGCTACTCGCAACGTGATATGGTAATGCTCGGCGAGGCTCACAGCTCGGTGTTGGATGTCGGGACTGGATTTTGGTGGTGTTGCGACTTGAATGGACAGCAATTCGTCGTTGGGCGTGGCACGGATCAAAGCAGCAATGGCGTCACGAAGGACTCAAGTGAGGCAATGGAACTATGTCGGCAAGGGTGGCATCCGACTTGCGGGATTCGTGGGGGTCTTGGACGTGCTGTTGCGGCAGTCACGTGAAGACGATGCAACGAAGATGGAGTCAAGGTTTTACGGGCAGCGTCGTGGAGAGAGAATATTTCGTTCTCTCTCTAGTGCGTGTCGTTGATTCTCGCGGATTCTCCTTCAAGGCTTCTTCAATGTATAGACGTCTAACCTGCAGAAGAAGGATTCTCCAGTTTTTATCTCTCACGTGTTTCCCACTCACGTCTCCTCTCTGCACCTCTTCAGAATTTCAAACAATCCCCTTTTGACTTTTTTTTGGCTGCTCCTCCGAAGACCCCCGACGAATGAACCCCAAACCAAAAGGAAAAATCTCCTCTTCTTATGTTCAAATTTCTGACCTAAAAAAAACAGAGAATAACCCCTGGGAAAACTTTTCTTTTGATTTTGACCTAAAACTTGAGAAAAGCCCCGTGTATTCAATGTGTGTGACCTCCCAAAACCCTATGCGTTTTAATCTATTTATAGGCCATGGATTAGGGTTTTAATCGATATCCACGAAGATTTTTTCGAACGCAATATTCCTTCACCAATTTTATTCAAGATTGTGATAGAATTTTTCTCTAAATCCAAATCTTGTAAAGATAAATCGCAATATCTTCCTGTCACATATGCCCTATCCCAAAAAAAGATTCATATCTCGAAAAAATTTTAAAATATTATATTCCCACGAGATAATTTTTAATTATTAAAAAACATGGGCTTTGGTCGAGATAATTTTTAATTATTAAAAAACATGGGCTTTGGCCAACTGCTTTCGCTTCATGGGCCACGATCCATCTAATTCGAACTCATCACCGGTCCAATAAAATGCAAAAGATGCAAATAACAAAATAAATGCAATTTAAATCTATATGCTATGCAATTAATAAAATTAACCCCTAATTCCCTATGCAATAAATAAATAAACTAAATCGCCAAAATTTAGGTGTCAACAATATGTTTAGGACATGTTGCCATGCCATATCATTTCATATTAGATTAAAAGCATTGCATTGCATATGGATTATAGTCTCGTTTAATAAGTGAAAACAAAAAGAAAGAAATTGCTTGTTAATTAGAAACCATATCTAGGTTTGTTGATGTGGATTTTAGTTTAACAGTGCAGATGTTTTCGTTGCTTTGAGGTAAGTCCTGCATTATTTAATTGCTTTATTTGGTGTTAAATTAATGGTTTGCACACATGCATGAATACCTCACGTGTTAGGGAACTAGTTTAAAATCAATTCAAGCTGCCTGCAAAACTTTTTTTTCAAAAATAAAAGAAATGGTACTGAAAGGGCATTAGAGAAATCTAGCTTAATCATGTCCCCGAATCCATAAATCTCTGGTTCGTAGGAGTAAAGTGAAACTCCCGTTACTTTACTTGGGTTTCTAATCGACCCACCAAAAATAGATTAGTGGTGACTCCTAATTGAAAAATCAATTGCATGTTAACAATTCAAACCTAAGTCGCGAATTGGTATGGGCTTGGGAGAGCCCGAGTTAAGTCTAGGCTTAACAATCTATTAGCCAAACCATAGGTGATTCATCCCTGAAAAATTTGGTCGCGACAATATGAATTTCGAAAATGCTGACCAAAATATATGTTATAGTTTAAACGATTCCTTACAGCTTTCAAGAAGAAATCAAGACCAAAATCATACTAGAAATTTCTATAAAAAATTAACAAAATCACTAGGCTACACATGAGCAACTCCGGACCACAGGGATTCAATGGAATCCGATGCCTATTCCTTGGCTAATTTTACTTTAAAAAAATCCATCAAAAATTATATTTCATAATGTCATTCAAAGGGATTTAAAAGCACCTATAAAAACCAAAGCGTTTCCTCAATTTCTCAATCCCTTTCTACTCTACTCATCCAAAATCCAAAATCCAGCATCCAACATCCACAACCCAAACATCTCCAAGTCTATTGCACTACACTAGACAACAACAGCACAACATGATATAGATTAATGGACTTTCACTTGCCTCTAGTTCTTTAGCTCAATTGCAAGCAAAAACAGAGGGCTCGGCTCAATGGTGGCAGAGGCTAACGGTGTTGACGGCGGCAATTCGAGCACGCAGAAAGCGGTCCCTTCTTCCTCTTCGCCATTCACCCACTCGCTGCTCACTCGCGAAATTCCTCGCTCAAACTCTCTCTCTCTCAAGTTTCGCTTGGTACTTCACTCTCTCACTCGCTGGTTTCGGTTCATTCTCTGTCCTCCTCACATGTACGAGCGTTTTGCTCCTTCTAATTGTTGACTCATTAGTCAGCTGCATGTAACTCTTTCGGTGGCAGCAAGAACCGAAGACAGCTAGGGAGAGGCGTGTCTTCAGCTGACAATTTCTTGGATTTCCTTGCTGGCAACCGAATGGGAAGCAACGTGGCCGTTGCTGGGCTTCTCTAGGTCAACAATCCCACGATTCGTTGACCCCATATTGTCGACAATTAAAAGAAGGCTTGGGGTTACTTGGGTCAGCAAATTCTGTGGCCAAATGGTCCTTAGTACATGGTCCAATTCCTCCAAAGATTAAATCCTCAAATTTCGGTACATGCATGGGGCATTCGGTTTCATGGTTTCTATGGAAATCAACTAATCTCTTCCTATTCAGTCCACTTCGTGTACAAGTACATTACTGAAATTCTTGTGTGGAGAAAGAAATCGGTAAGGCTGCATGGGGTCGCGACGATTCACATAGGAGGTTCGGTCTAAGAGATAAAATAACGTGGCCGTTGGCGAGATTCTTCATATGGCCATTCAAAGATGAATTTCTTTTTCTCTCCGAAAGTAAATGTTTCAAGACGTCAAGTGGCGATGAGACTAGGCCAAATGTGGTATCGACGATACTCCCGCTGATTACTCACGGCTGTCGCATATTTGAGGGTTGTCGAAATTTCCGGATGCCACAAATCACAGGAAGGCCTAGCCTTTTTCCATATTGTAAAGCAAGCCAACCAGTAAAAGATACATATGCCACAAACAAACAAGCACGCTTCATTTTGATGTGTAGATGAGTAACATTATTGGCTACTTCTAATCTAAGGCCATGTCTTGGCGCTATATTCCTAAGAGATTTATGCTCGTTTGCAATTTATGGTAATCACGTATATTTTATCTTTAATTTTATAAAAAATTAGTTGACAATATATAAAATCTGAAGATATTTTCAATCGATGATTACATTATTTTCTTTTTGTGATTTTGCCGGTTACCCAGGATTTGAAATTCTCCGAGAACCCGACAATACACAGGCCACAATAAGCAATTTAGAAACCATGATGTAAGTAAGAGACCCAACAAATGAATATGTACAGGCTAAATGTAATGGAGATGGAAATGCAGCATTTGGAAGGTCACATAATGGCGAATATGATCTTTAATGCCAGCCAAAATTCAGTTATTGTATTCTAGAAGTTCAATAACAATTGATCTGTAAGCAGATAAGAAAGTAATCTCAATTTTAATTTGACTTCAGAAAAAGAACAAATTACAGCACAATTAGATGTACATGGTACATGGCAATGTTGGCTTGTGATGATTCTTGGGACTAAGTTCTGTATTAAGGACCATTGATTAGCATATTGAGATTAGCATGCAACTCAGATGAAGAACAGTCATCGGTCACTTCAAATAGGGCACAAGAATAGTTGCAAAGGCCGGAACAAGACCACAAAAGTTAACTATTTTCATATGTGCCAAGATCCTTCATATTATAGATAGACACCGAACCAAACATAATAAAATCGTTGTAATCTGACCATTATAAACTATGTGATTAATGCAGTATTTTAAAAGTCGGATTGGACTGGCCAGTCCTACTAGTTGGCCTACGGCAGAGATCCAGTCTACATCACCAATCCATGAGTGGATGAAATCAGAGTGTTGACCTGATTCAACTTAGGCAGCCCTTGCTTGGCAGTTTGCTGAGAGACCTCACTCCACTTTGTTACAAGAACAGACGAGACATACATTTCATTTCACACACAACACAAGCCCAGGTAGTAAATGCAAATTGCAGAGCTACAGGTGGTTCAAACTACTGATCAATGCATCATGGATACTTGTGTGACATCCTGAATTTTTCAACCTATTTTTTACTGAATTAATCGGGCATTTCGTTAACACATTTATAGAGCTATTCTCAAAGCCGATCACTCTTGAGATAACTAGACTATCTGGATGAGTAATTAAGAAATTTTAAGGTAATAAACTTGAGAATTCGACCAGGAATCGACTTCTCAACCATGCTCATCTTTAGAGGCCATTGCAACATAGTTAAAAATCGATTTGAGATCAGAGATAGGTCTGTTCGACTGAGATGTGTGGCCGGTTGTGGGTGACTCTACTAAATTAGAAAATTCTTGTCAACCGACACAAATCTGATTTCACTGTCGTTTTTGTACCCTGTGTCTGTAGTTGAATCATCGAGATTTTCACGACAATCGAGAGTCGCCATTGAGTCGAGTGGGTTCATAGTGGTTCGAAGAAAATTGACCACGGGTCATTTGCCTTGAAAAGTTCTGAAAACTACCCGGTAGCCTAGGTCATGCTAAAAACGCGCCAAATGGAAATTAACCGTCGATTCAAGTTCCATTTCAGAAATTGAAATTTCTGCCATGTCATAATAAATTCTAGAAGTGTCGACTCAGTCTCAAAAGATTTTTCTGGCACCCGACACTTTTTGGGAAAAAAGTCGTCGCAAGATTGTTTTTGTTCAGAAAATGCAGAAGACGGTTTTTGATTTCAATTTGGAAAGCATGGTCGATGTAAGGGTGAGGAAAAATATCAATTAGAGCATTAAGGTGCCAATTGATTTTTGTTGAAGCCAAATTGAGTGGAATTGAGGACTAATAGTTGACCAATTGAGGGAAAACTATGTAATTTCGTATGCCCCCATGGGCAAGACTTATGGACCAATTCAAATGGATTCTAGAAGAAATTTTGAAGCTGAAAAGGGCAGTGGAGGCCAGCTAACTTGGTGGGCCATGTGAGGAACAAAAGGGATAAGATTGAAGGGAAATGGTCCCCCAAAAGAGAACCGGTCTTCCCTTCATCCCTATCTCCTTGCTCTCTCCCTCCTCTCTTTTCTTCGTGCAACGCTTTCTGCTTCTACCTTGCTTTCATTCTTCTCGATGGACCGAACTATTCTGCCCCTTCTCCTTTCAATTTTCTTCCTTGCAAAACTACTGAAATTGTTGCCTCAATTCCCTGCAAGTCCCCAGGCGTTCCCTGCTCCACGCATCAAAGTAGCGACTAAAGCTGCTGCCCCCATGTCCGCGACACCAGCAGCTTCAGTCTTCATGCCTGCAGTTCGACTTTCTTGCTACTACTACCGCGAGACCAACACCAGCAACACTGCTTGAAGAAGCCACGTCTTCACCGAGTCAAAATTTCCCCTGCTAGCTTCGGGTTGTTGACCTCCTGGCCCCACACGAAGCCACTTGCCTGCATCTCCATTGCTCCATCTTTGGTTCTGCTCATCCACCGAAGACGCCAGTGAGCAGCTCCCTTCTTCGCCTGTGTCTTCTCCAGTTCATGGATCAGCCATAGCAAGCCAGTGAATCAAACCCAGTGAAGACCAAGCCCACGGATCCCTCTCCATTTCCCTCGCAGCTCATATTGGGCTTTCCGATTCAGCCCACAACCAGTGGATTTTGGTAGCCCATCTTCAACTTTCAGCGACCCAATTTCCAGCAAATCAATGGAAATCCAACCCACAACTTGAAGCCCATCTTCAGCAGGCCTAACTTAACTTGGGTCCAGCCCAAAATCAAGGACAAATCTCAGTTGGGCTAAGAATTGTCGGGCCAGTGTCATTGCAAGCCCGATTTCGGTCACCTCCGCAGTGTCCTGATTCCCACTTTTGATCAAGTGAGTTTTACTCACTAATGCATTTCTTAATTTTTCTTAATTTGCATGTTAGGTGGTTAGACTTAGTCATTAGCATGTAGGGAGCTTCTAATATGTATTGAATGCATCTCAGGATTTTTCTCGATCCTTATCAGGCTTCAATTAGGCATTACGGGCCTAAATTGGATTTTTGATATTTATTTATTTATTTTTCGAAATTAATTAATTATTTATTTATTTTTATGAAAATTCAACTGGGATGGTCGGTGATCGGAATTTCATGCTGATTGTCATGGTGCAGTCCGTTTATTTATTCTAGCCTCGAATCGTGTTGAATTGAATTAAATGTGAAATTTTTAGGATATGTTCCTATATGGTTGTTTTTAATTATTTGATTGGAAAATGATTGGGTATCGATGGTCAGTATCGACAGTAAAGTGATGTTTGAGAGTGGCATCTAAAATGGCACGTGGCTCGGTGATCTGATGCGTCACTTTGGCGAACTAGTGCCTTAGAGAATGCACATGGGCCCGGCATCTAAAAGGACACTTGGCTCGGTAATCTGATGCGTCACTTTAGTACACTAGCACCTTAGAGAATACATGTGGGTCTAGTATTTGAGTAAGGCATCATGAAGAAGAGCACGTGGTTTAGTGACTTGATGCATCACTTTGGCGAAGAGGTCGCCTTAGAGAATGCACGTGGGCCCAAGGTTTGAGTATGTCATCTTGGAGATTGCACATGACTCGGAGATTTGGTATGTCATCCTAGAGAATGCACGTGGCCCGACTTCTAGATATTCCACCATGGGGAAATGATTTGGGTGACATGTAATCGACTAATTCGATTTGTTTTGAGTGAGTGGGTGCCTATTATGAATTGTACTGACTTGCAGATGAGATTTGAGGTCAAGGTAAGTCCTCTAACCTGTGCGTGTTTAGGCAACCCATAGTGTATTGGTTTCTTAATCAGGTCTTAGGGGGTAGAACTCGCTAAGACATTGTCTCATGGTTATTATATAACCATTTCAGGCCCGTAGATGGCAGCACCTCCACCTCCTCATCCCGCCATGCATTTCGGTATTCCCTAGGAGGTGATCGAGCTAGAAATCCACTACCATATTCACCCTCACCCAGAAGGACTAAAGTATGTCCTAGTTAAGTCAATCGTCTGGGTTGACGTAGGAGAAAACGCCCTGAGGCCCCATCATTATAGGTCATGGTATCGTGAGTACTTTGATGAGCGAAAAGAGGGACCCATTCCAGAGAATGACGTGCCAATGTACATTATGGAAGAAGCATTTGGGGAGGGTACAGTAGACCATGCGGATGGGTCGGTTGTAATTGTTCAAGACCCGGCACTTGAGGTTGAAGCCCACACTCCTGTGTACTCAATTGACAATGATAACCGGAATGACGAGGGTGGTGAGATCGAAGAGCATGAGGTGGAAGGACCGAAAGAGGACGATGATTGGGGTGTAGCAAAGGAGGAACCTAAAGATGAGTTGGCATCTGAAGTCGAGGATGAGCCTAAAGAAGAAGATGAAGAGCTGGAAGAAAACGAGCTCAGTGAAGCGGAATCGGAGGAGGATCAGGATGATCCCAAGTACAACTTGGATGAGGATTGAGATCCCATCCCTTTTGTGATCCTTGTATATGTGTAGATAAGTGTGAGCCTAGAAAGTCGTACATGGTATTGTGAGATATACTATGTTTTGTGCTAATGTATAAAAGTGTGGTTGTAAATTTCAGTATGAAAAATATGGCCTGCTTTTCTTTCCCATTATTTTATTGTCTTGGGATTTATAATTGCTTTCTATGTGCAAATATAAATTAAAGGGTCGACGATACATAGTCCAGGGATATCGCATTATAAAATTGACCAAGTAGAAGGATGTATGCGTGCTTGAGGATCGAGGCGTGATATCCCCTTTTTATGGTATCAGAGCGAAGTTCAAGATTAGAGTGATAAGGAGTGTTGACCATGAGATAGTTGATAGGAAAGGCCTTTAAATTCATGCTGGTGCATGTATGTGTTAGCTGGATGCTAGAATTGCTTGTTGTTTGAACCACTCCGTTTCTAATTCGGTGTTGAATTGGAAGCAGGTGTTGGTAGATTTAAAACGACACCATGAGCGATTAGGAGCCAAGGACTCCTGCTAAGAGGGCTAGTAGGGCCATGACTCGGGGAAGAGTGCCGACCAGGGTCGGTACCCGAGGCAGAGTTAGGGTACAGGCTTAGGCCGGTGCTAGTGGAGAAGCAGCAACTCTTGTGGGTGTTAGGGTAGAAGCCCCTGGTGATCCTAGATTTGATGGGATCATGCATGTATTGGAAGCAATGGGTACAAAAATAGATCAGCAAGCTACTATAGTTGAAGCCACCACTGAGGCGATCACTACCAACGCTGTTGCTAACACCACTGAGGCCACCCTTATTGCCAAACCTGCAGCCGCGTCTACCATTGCTACAGCTGCTACAAATGTTGAAGGTCCACCAGGAGTTATGGTCGCTATAAGACCAATCCATAAACTAGTGAAGCAATTTCTGAAATTGAATCCACCGTTGTTCAATAGGATAGGAGATCCCGAAACTGCTGCTTCATGGGTTCAGAAACTTGAGAAGGTGTTTGCACTGTTGATGTGCAACGAGACTGAGAAGGTAATCTTAGCAACTTACTAGCTGGAGGGAGTTGCAAACACTTGGTGAATGACTACTTGAGAAACAATCTTTCCAGAAGGCACTGTTCAAGAGTGGCACACTTTCCTTGAAGCCTTCAACGATGAGTATTTCTCCGAGACTGCCAGAGAGGTGAAGATGGTAGAATTCCAATGTCTTCGCCAGGGTCCCTTAACTGTTGATGAGTATGAAACGAGGTTCGCTCAACTTTCGCGATATGCTCTAGAGCTAATAGAAAACCTAGCGAACTGAGCAAGAAGGTTCAAAGAGGGATTTTTATACTAGATTTGAGAAGTGCCTTAGTCATTTTGGATCTGAGGACTTACAATGACATATACCGGAGAGCTCAAAAAATTGAAAAGAATCAAAATGATAGAGTTGCCTCATCTTGATCGAGGTTCAATTCTCATAGAGACAACATCCACCAAGGAAAGAGGCCGATGCTTGGAAATAGATTCCAAGGCCCACCTAGCAAGAATGGTGGATTTAATAGGTCAGGACCTATTAGAAATGATGCGTGTCGCTTCTGTGGGAGAAGACATGGGACAGCACCGTGCCCAGCTAGGACAGGTGCGTGTTTTGAATGTGGCCAACAGGGTCATATCACAAGGAATTGTCCAAGGAAGCAGAGAGGACAACCTCAGTTGCCACCGCCGCCATCGATGAGATAAATAAGAGGATATGCCTCTCAGAATGCACCGCAAGGAGGACAGCAAAGACCTCCAATTCAGGGCACCATGTACGCAATTATGCAAGGTCAGGCAGAAGCTGCGCCTAATGTGATTACAGGTATAGTCTCGCTCAACGATCAACCTGCTTATGCTTTGTTTGATTCGAGAGCAATGTGTTAGGATGCTAGGGTTGAGTCATATATTGTTGGAGTTGGCAATTTGCATAACCACACCCTTGAAAGATAAAGTTATTGCTGCTTTAAGATGTTCGGGGTGCAAGTTAGAGATTGGCGAGCGAGTAGGGAAAATTTACTTGTTAGTCCTAGCCACGTATGATTTCGATTTGATAATTTGCATGAATTGGCTCACCAAGCAATGAGATAAATGGACTGCTATCACAAAGCGATTCAGTTTGACCCATTAAGGGGTAAGAGCTTCGAGTTTATCGAGACCCTCGATTTCCTTAATCTCGTCACCAGAAGCAGCTCGTTTGTTAGACGAGGGTTGCCGAGGGTACTTAGCAACTGTCGTGAATACAACAATTAAGGAGCTGAAAATGGAAGATATTTCAGTGGTACAGGAGTGTCCAGATGTCTTTCCAAAGGAATTGCCAAGGTTACCGCCAGAAAGAGAGATTGAATTTGTAATTAAACTAGCACCGGGGATATAACTGATCTCAAAGGCACCTTACCAGATGGCATTATCTAAGTTGAAGGAATTGAAGGTGCAGATGCAAGAATTACTAGATAAGGGATTTATTCATCCTTGTGCATCACCTTGGGGAGCACTAGTTCTGTTTGTTAAGAATAAAGATGGTTCGTTGCATTTGTGCATTGACTATCGACAACTCAATCAGGTAATGATCAAGAACAAGTATCATCTGCCAAGGATTGATGACTTCTTTGATCAACTGTAAGGAGCGTTGATTTTCTCAAAGATTGACTTGAGAACATGATATCATCAACTGAGGATTAGGAAGGAGGATTTTGTACTCGGTATGGTCATTACGAGTTCACAGTGATGTCATTCGGGTTGACAAATGCTCCAACTGCCTTCATGGACATGATGAACAGAGTGTTCAAAGAATATCTAGATCAGTTTGTGATCGTGTTCATCGATGATATATTGGTCTACTCAAGAAGTGATGAAGAGCACGAGAATCATCTGAGATTAGTGCTCCAGACTTTAAGGATGCATCAGTTGTATGCTAAGTTTAGCAAATATGAGTTTTGGTTGACTCATGTTGCGTTCTTAAGGCATGTAATTTCCGGAGAAGGAATCTCCGTCAACCTGAGCAAGATAGAAGCTGTAATAAATTGGCCAAGACCGACATCAGTGACAGAAATTAGAAGTTTTCTGGGTTTAACAGGTTATTACAGATGGTTTGTGGAAGGTTTCTCATCGTTAGCGTTGCCTCTGACAAAGCTTACAAAGAAAGAAGAGAAATTTGTGTGGACAGACAAGTGCGAGTATAGGTTCTAAGAGCATAAAGAAAAGCTGACTACCGCACCGGTACTCACAATTCCATCTGGTCTTAGAGGATTCGAGATCTATATTGATGCGCCATTCAGAGGATTGGGTTGCATGCTGATGCAACATGGCAGAGTTGTTGCTTACGTCTCTCGTCAATTGCGACCTCATGAGCAGAATTATCCGACGCATAACTTAGAGCTCACTGCAATTATTTTTTCCTTGAAGATTTAGAGACATTATCTATGCGAGGAAAAGTTTCAGATCTTCACGGACCATCAGAGTCTCAAGTATTTGTTCTCTCAGAAGGAGTTGAACATGAGACAACACTAATGGATGGAATTGCTGAAGGACTATGACTGTGATATTTTATATCACCCGAGGAAGGTGAATAAAGTCGCCGATAATTTGAGTTGAAAGTCTTCAGTTGCTCATATATTGATTAAGGAGTGGAACTTAATTGAGAGGACTCGGGATTCGGTATTTAAGTTTGAGGTAGGCCACCTTTCAAGTCTTATGGCCACCCTCATAATTGAACTGGATGTCCAGGTCAGAATCAAGCTACACCAATTGACAAATCTAAATGTATAGAAAATAATTCAATAGGACACCGATAAAAGAAAGGCTGATTTTTAGGTTTCTGATGATGGAGTATTAAGGTTCCGTATTGTACCTGACAATGTAGAGCTTAGAGATGATATTTTATCTGAAGCACATTGTAGCAATTACAGTATTCATCTTGGAAGTACTAAGATGTATCATAACCTGTATCAACACTACTAGTGGTCAGGTATGAAGGCGAACATTGCCAAGCATGTCGCCAAGTGTTTGACATGTCAGCAAGCTAGGAGGGCTTCTGCAACCTCTTGCGATCCCAAAATTGAAATGGGAGCATATCACGATGGATTTTGTGGCTTGGCTACCAAGGAGCCAAAGAAGAAACGATTCAATTTGGGTAGTAGTCAACAAATTGACGAAGTCGGCTCACTTCATTGCAGTTCGAAAAGACCTGAGTCTGTATAAACATGCAAACTTGTATGTGCGACAAGTAGTTCAATGCATGGAGTGCCAGTTACAATAACATCAGATAGAGACCCAAGGTTTACCGCCGCTTTTTGGAAAAGCTTATAGAGTGCTCTTGGTACAAAGCTTTAGTACATTATGGCATATCATCCTCAGACGGATGGCCAGTCTGAGAGGACAATTCAGACTCTCGAAGACATGCTGAGAGCTTCTGTAATAGACTTCAAAGGAAGTTAGGAAGATCAGCTTCACCTGGTGGAGTTTGCCGACAACAACAGTTATCAGCAGAGCATCCAGATGGCTCTATTCGAAGTGTTGTATGGTAGAGCTGAAGAACACTAGTGTGTTGGGATGAAGTTGGGGAAAGAAAGATAGTAGGCCCAGAGTTGGTCCAGCAGTCAGTGGACGCCGTGGCGGTAATCAGAGGCAGATTAAAGACCGCACAAAGTAGACAAAAAAATTACGCAGATAAGCATCGAAGGTCTTTGGAATTCCAAGTTGGTGATCACATTTTTCTAAAGGTGTCACCAATGAGGGGAACTTCACACTTTAGAAAGAAATGCAAACTGAGTCCGAGGTACGTAGGTCCATTCGAGATTCTCGAGAGAATTGGGGCTTTAGCATATCGTCTTGCATTGCCGCCTAGGTTGGCGCAAGTGCATGACATCTTCCACATGTCGATGTTGAGGAAGTACGAGCCTGACCCGCCACACGTGCTCAATTTTGAGGAATTAGACGTAGATGATTGTGTGTCATACATGGAAAGCCAAGTCCAGATTGTGGACAGAAAGGAACAAGTGCTGCGTACAAAGATCATTCAGTTGGTCAAAGTAGTTTGGCAACACCACGGTATTGAATGGGCAACATGGGAGACTGAGGAGTCAATGAGAGAATTGTACCCACACCTTTTTGATCAAGTCTTGTAATGGTTTAAATTTCGAGGACGAAATTTTTATAAGAATTGAAGAGTTGTGACATCCTGAATTTTTCAACCTGTTTTCTACTGAATTAATCGGGCATTTCGTTGACACGTTTATAGGGCTATTCTCAAAGCCAATCACTCTTGAGATAACTAGACTGTCTGGATGAGTAATTAAGAAATTTTAAGGCAATAAACTTGAGAATTTGACCAGGAATCGACTTCTCGACTATGCTCATTTTTAGAGACTATTGTGGCACGGTTAAAAATCGATTTGAGATCAGAGGTAAGTCTGTTTCACTGAGATGTGTGGCCGATCGTGGGTGACTCCACTAAATTGGAAAATTCTCGTCGACCAACACTAATCTAATTTAACTATTGTTTTGGTACCCTGTGTCCATAGTTGAATCTTCGAGATTTTCATGACAATTGAGAGTCGCCATTGAGTCAAGTGGGTTCATAGTGGTTCAAAGAAAATAGACCACGGGTCATTTGCCTTAAAAAGTTTTGAAAACTATCCGGTAGCCTAGGTCACTCTAAAAATGCGCTAAATGGAAATTAACCGCCGATTCAAGTCCGATTTCATAAATTGAAGTTTCATCATGTCATAATAAATTCTAGGAATGTTGACTCAGTCTTAGAAGATTTTTCTGACACCTGACACTTTTTCGGAAAAAAGTCATCGCAAGATTGTTTTTGTTCAGAAAATGCGGAAGACGGTTTTTTATTTCAATTTGGAAAGCATGGTGGATGTAAGGGTGAGGAAAAATATCAATTGGAGCATTAAGATGCCAATTGATTTTTGTTGAAGCCAAATTGAGTGGAATTGAGGACCGATAGGTGACCAATTGACCAATTGAGGGAAAACCCATGTAATTTCGTATGCCCCCCATGGCCAAGACTTATGGACCAATTCAAATGGATTCTAGAATAAATTTTGAAGCTGAAAAAGAGCAGTGGAGGCTAGCTAACTTGGTGGGCCATGTGAGGAACAAAAGGGATAAGATTGAAGGGAAATGGTCCCCCAAAAGAGAACTGGTCTTCCCCTCATCCCTATCTCCTTGCTCTCTCCCTCCTCTCTTCCATTCATGTGATGCTTTCTGCTTCTGCCTTGCTTTCATTCTTCTTGGTGGACTGAACTATTCCGCCCCTTCTCCTTTCAATTTTATTCCTTGCAAAACTACCGAAATTGCTACCTTAATTCCCTGCAAGCTGCTAGGCGTTCCCTGCTCCACACATCCAAGCAGTGACTGAAGCTGCCGCCCCCATGTCCTTGACACCAGCAGCTTCGGTCTTCACGCCTGCAGATCGACTTCATAGCTGCTGCTGCCGCGAGACCAACACTGGCAACACCGCTTGAAGAAGCCACGTCTTCACCGAGTCAAAATTTCCCTTGCTAGCTTCGGGTTGTTGACCTCCTGGCCCCACACGAAGCCACTTGCTTGCATCTCCACCGCTCCATCTTTGGTTCTGCTCATCCACCGACGATGCTAGCGAGTAGCTCCCTTCTTTGCCTATGTCTTCTCTAGTTCGTGGATCAGCCACATCAAGCCAGTGAATAAAACCCAGTGAAGATCAGGCCCACGGATCCCTCTCCATTTCCCTCGCAGCTCATATTGGGCTTTCTGGTTCAGCCCATAACCAGTGGATTTCGGTAGCCCATCTTCAACTTTCTGCGGCCCAATTTGCAGCAAATCAATGGAAATTGTGACATCCTGAAATTTGATCCCGTTTCGATAAAGTGAAATGTGCATATCGTCGGTGCGCCTATGATCCTTTTTCTCTGAGCTAATCACTCATGAGTTACCTAACCTATTGGGTGAAGCCGTTAAGGGATATAACCGCGGTAAAATCCTTAAAAGCTACTTAATTGGTTAGATTGGACTAAAATCGTCTCAGGTCGATTTTAATCATGAAATTTAATTCGGTTTTGGGAATCGAATATTCGGGTGTGTCACAATTCATTTTTAGGACCGTCTCATCGTCTATCAATTTATTGGCGAGTCCGAAATTTCAATAAAGAAATTATCGGAGGAAAAATGGAAGACCGAAAGGAAATAGAAAGGGAAAAAGAAAAATTAAGAATAATAGTATTATTTTATTTTATTTCTCTCTCTCCCTCTCTTCTTTTCTCTTTCTCTCTCTCCTTTTCTTTTTCTCTCTCCTCTCCCCTCCCCCTTCGTGTGAAACCCTCCCCACGCCAACCATTCCCCCTTTTTCCCTCTTGCTGGCTTCCACTTTGCTTTTCCCCTTCACCTTCTTACTTTTGACCGGTCAAACTTTCATATCTCTCCTGCCCTCACTCTCTCTCTCGTAACCCACCTTCTCCCTATTTTCTCTCTGGTTTGTGCGAAGCAGAAGCCGAACCGAAGACGGCAAAAACGCAGCACTTGACGAAGCCATCGCCGCTGCACTAGAGCTAGACCACCGCTCGCATCGCATGCCCGCGCACACCGCGCGCTTCGCCGCCTCTCACCCACGCCTATCGTCCTCGCCGTGCGATGTTCAGCCCCGTTCGGCCTCTGCCCAACTCTGTTTAGCCACCGTCCGGCCACCTCCGGCCACCGTTTGAGCTCGCCGGACCTCCACCGGCCCTCCCTCGCACCTTGCCGCCCTTGCTGCTTTGATTTATGATTGTTTCGTGTCTCTTTTCAGCCATCGCAGCCACCCTAGGAAGTGGGTTTCCAGCGGCCTTAGGCCCTCTTTTGGGCCGTTTCCGGGCCCTGAACTCGAGCCGTGCTTTGGGAAGATTTGTTCCTCGCGTCGCCCTCGTCGGATTGATCCGATTTGCGCGCGATTTGGTGAGTAATCTCACTAATCCCGGATTAGTTGGCTAATTATGCTTAAGGTTGTTTTAGTTTTAATTAATTATGTTTAGGTTGTTAGATTAGAATAAATTAGCAATTATTAGTCAATTGTGATGCGATTTAGATAAATTGATTGCGCAATTAGCAAGCAGACGTGGTATACTAATTATTGGAAGTGCCTCATGATTTCTCCCGACCCTTAGCGGGCTTCAATTTGGCGATTCGGGCCTAAGTGGGATTTTTGGCATTTAAATATTATTTTTTCGGAATTAAATTAATTAATTATTTTTTTTGAAAATTCAACTGGGATGGCCAGTGACCGAAATATTATGTTGATGATCGTGGTGAAGTCCGTTTATTTAATTGGGCTTTATTTTGAGCTAAATTGAATTTTTAATATTAATTAATTAATTTTCTAAATTAATTAATTATTTATTTATTTTCCGAAAATTCAATTGAGATGACTAGTGACCGGAAATTTATGCTGGTAATCGTGGTGTAGTCCGTTTATTTAATTGGGCCTTATTTTGAGCTAAACGGAATTTTTAATATTTAATAATTAATTTTCGAAATTAATTAATTATTTTTCGAAAATTAAGATTTTGATGGCCGACGACCAAAATCTCGTGTTGATCTTCATGGTGCAGTCCGTTTATTTAATTGAGTTTTATTTTGTGCTGAAATGAATTAATTATGATTATAAGATTATTTTCCTGGATTAATTAATTTGGATAATTAATTGGAAGATAACCAGGCGTCGATTGATAGCACCAAAAGTGTTTTGGTGGATGCAATTCATAGTGGGATTTGTGGAATCGAAATCATTATATTTTGGCTAAGGCCAATCGTGTAACTACGCACGATATTTTATCAATGATGATAAAAGATGAGGAAAAATGCTATGCGATGTGGCTCGGCGATTATTACATCGCTTTGGCATGTAGGATGCCTTAGAAAATGCACATGAATTATTGAATATTGATCATGCCTGTGTGGCAATAATTGATCATGCCTGTGTGGCGATAGTTGATCATGCCTGTGTGGCGATAATTGATCATGCCTCTGTGGCAATAATTGATCATGCCTCTGTGGCGATAGTTTATCATGCCTGTGTGGCGATAATTGATCATACATGTGTGGCGATAGTTGATCATGCCTGTGTGATGTAGATCGTGCCTGTGTGACATAGATTGTGCCCGCGTGGCCATATTTCTGTGTGCCGAGTATCGTGCCCATGTGGCTGAAGGAAGGTGGAATGCCTAAGAGTATGTACATAAAGTGTTTATTGTACATCACCTTGGCGAATAGACGCCCGAGAGCATTACTGTAGCTCTGTGACTAAATGTAGTATTGGAGATTATATAATGTAGAGTGTGATGACCTAGAAATGGTCTAACTGACATGTAATCGACTAAGTCGATTGAGAATTGCTTTGATTTGATGTTGTGAAATGATTGATTGAATGGAAATGACCGTGAGTGGTTTTGTTGGCATGTGATCGACTGGGTCAATTGATCGAGATATCGATCTGTGATGTGATTGCTTGCCTATTGAACTGTGCTAATATGCAGGTGGAATCTGAGGCCAAGGTAAGTCCTCTGCCCTGTGTGTGTTTAGGCAATCTATAGTATAATGGTTTACTAATCGGGCTTAGTGGGGTAGAACTAACTAAGACGTAGTCTCATCCCAGTTTGGGGAAAACATTTCAGGACCCCGATGAGGAGCTGATGAGGAGGAGTCTGAGAAGGAGAACTCGGAGGTGAAACTTAAGGAGAAAGATTTTTGGGAGAAGAAGATAATCCCGAGAAGGGCCTTGAGTATGGCCCGGATGGCTGAGAGTTTATCTTCTTTTGAGATCTCATTTTTGATGTGATTAAAGTTTAGAGTTAAAATTTGTAGAGTGCTCTAGTTTGTGTTTTGTATAAAAATTTGGTTATAAATTTCAATATGAAAAATATGGCCCTGTTTTTCTATCCCATCGTTTTATTGTCTAGGGATTTTAACTGCTTCCGCATGTGCTTAAATAATGAAAGGGTCGGTGATACATAGTCCTGGGATATTGCATTATAAAATCGACCAAGTGAGAAGGGTGTGTGCATGCCCGAGGATCGGGGCGTGACAAAAATGCAGCCCACAACTTGAAGCCCATCTTCAGCAGGCCCAACTCAACTTGGGTCCAGCCCAAAATCAAGGACAAATTTCAGTTGAGCTGAGAATCGTCGGGCCAAGTTTAAGGCCTAGTCTAAGCCCACTGGTGTCATCGCAAGTCTGATTTCGGTTGTCGTCGCAGTGTCCTGATTCCCGCTTTTTGTCACGCCCCGATCCTCAGACACACGCACATCCCTTACCTTTGGTCAATTTAAAATTTGCGATATCCCAAGACTATGTATCGCCGATCCTTTCATTTATATATGCACATGCGTAAGTAGTCATAAAATCCCCAGACAATAAAGCAATGGGATATACAAGTAGGACTAGGAAATTGAACCTGAAAACTAACACCCTTATGCTCATATACAAGCCATACTAAAACGATTGGTTTCTACTCAAATGGATTCTATAACAATCGTCATCAGGATCCTACTCCGGATCATCCTCGGGGTTCTCCTTCACGTACTCCTCTTCAAGTTCCTCAACAGGGATCTCCTCATCAGATTCATGCTCTTTAGGCTCCTCATCCAGGTCCTGAAATGGTTATTCAATAACCACTGAGACAACGTCTCAACAAGTTCTACCCCCTAAGACCCGATTAGTAAACTAATACACCTTAGGGCTGCCTATGCACAACATGAGTCAGAGGACTTACCTTGGCCTCAGATCCACATGCATATTAGCACAGATTAAATAGGCACCCAAGCAATCACATCACAGATCGAAGCATCGACCAAATCAACTTAGTCGATTATACCCCAACAAGACCACTCGCGGTCGTTTCCATTTGATCAATCAATTCACGCAGCAGATCAAGGCAATGAATCACATCAAATTACACTTAGATCGAATCATCGATCAATCAATTCACAACATCAGATCAAGCATTGATCAATCGACTTAGTCGATTACATGTCAATCGGACCATCTCTAGGTCATTCCCACTCATGCCATAATTCCCCAATGGTGTACTCATTCACCAAATCACATGTGTTTCTCGGGCGTCGTTTTCGCCAATGACATACCGATCACCGACACCGTGCGTTCTTTAAGGCGCAGTTTTCACCAGTGATATCCTCGATCACCGAACCACGTGTCCTTTCTAGGCCGCCGTTTTTGCCAAGGTGACATCGGCAATAGACAACATCGTAAGTTCTTTAAGGCGTCGTTTTCACCAGTGATATTTCCTTAATCACCGAACCACGTTTGGCTATAAGTCATTCATGTGCGTTCTTTAAGGCGCCGTTTTCGCCAGTGATACTTCCAATCACCGAACCAAGTATGTCCAATAACATCGTACCTAATTGGTCTCAGCCAATAACATTCTCAGTTAGCTCTCACCATTCCCTTTACTATATAGCCCATCAACGTAACTGGCGCTATATACCCATACTCGGCCATCCATCAATGAAATATTCAATAAAAAATAATTTAGGACAAATCCTCAAATTTCACAATTAATTCAATTCCACACAACGTAGAGCTCAAATAAATAAACGGGCTACACCACGACAATCAGCACAAAATTCCGGTCACTGGCCATCCCGAGTTGAATTTCGGGGAATAAATAATTAAATAATTAATTTCGAAAAATATATAAATAAATGCAATAAATTAAATTTAGCACAATATAAAGCTCAATTAAATAAACGGACTCGTCACTATCATCGGCATAAAATTCCGGTCACTGGCCATCCCAGTTGGATTTTCGGAAAACAAATAATTAAATAATTAATTTCGAAAATTAATATTTAATTCCTAAAAATTCCACCTAGGCCCGATTTGCTTAATTAACACCCGATAAGGGACGGGAAAAATCCCAAGAAGGATCCAATAAATACTATAGACAATTCTCTATCTAATTACACTAACCAAACAACTAACATGCAATGTAATTAACTAATAATCACTAATCAATTATAATCTAACAACCTAATTACACTTAATTAACACTAATCAACCTTTAAGTATAATTAGCGCACTAAGAAGGCATTAGTGAGTAAAACTCACTCAAAACGACGGGCTCGACGCGAGGATCAACTTTCCTCAAAGCGGGTTGAGCATCTGGGCTCGGGAAAACGGCCAAAACGGGCCAAAACCCTCTACAATACCCATTTTCTGCACTCTCTGTGCCCTGCTAGAAGGGGCCGAATTGAGGACTGAGATGGCGAGGCAAGGCTGGCGGAGGGCGAGGGGCCTCCGGTGAGGTCAAATGGTGGCTGATTGGTGGCCGGACGGCAGCTCGGCTGCTTCCTCGGCCATTCTTGAGGCTGAGCCGAGGCTTAGCAAGAGCTGGACGGCAGCTCAACCGGATGGGGGCAGATGGCGTACGGGCTGGTGAGCGCGAGGTGAACAGCGGCAACGGTGCTCCGGCACGACAGCGACGGCAGCTCCTTCGAGCGTTGCCAATCGCTACTTCTGCTTCTGCTATTCGGGCTTGTTTGGACTAGAGGAAGGAAGGAGAGAGAGAGAGAGAGAGAGAGAGAGAGAGAGAGAGAGAGCGGAGGGTGCACAGGCGGCCACGAAGTAGCGGCGGCGACTCCGGCGACGAGAGGCGGTGACGACGAGCTGATCTGATCTTCTTCTTCTCTTGGTGCTGCTGTTCTGCTTCTGATTCTGTCTTTGTTCGAATGGTGAGGGGGAGAGAGAGTTTACCGAGAGAGAGAGAAGAAGAAGAGATAAGAGAGAGAGAGAGAGGATAAGTTTGAAAAGTCAAAAAGGTGGGGAAGCAAAGTTGGAACCGGCAGAGGGAGTCGATGGGGTGTTTCACACGATGGGAAAGAAAAAGAGAGGAGGAGAGAAAGAGAAAAAGGAAAAAGAAAGAAAGAAAGAGAGAGAGAAAGGGGGAAAGGTGTTTGGCCAAATAACGAAAGGGGAAATGAGAATAAATTCAAAAGAAAAGAATTTCCTCAAATAGAAAATTCTTATTTCAATTTCTTTTGAATAAGCTCATAAATTCCCAAAAGAATTTCATATTAGAATTCTTGATTCCCCTCTTGTATTTTTGCTTCAAATATCCCTCTTAATTTCTCTCAAATAAGTCTTACAAAAATCAATTGATATCTCCATTATCAAATTGATTATTTTCTTCATCCAAGAATCCCTCATGCTTCTCAATTTCACAATCCTCGGCTTCAACTGAACGAAAACGGCCCTATTTATCCAGTTGAAATTAGAACCCGAAATCTGGATGTCATACTTTTGATCAAGTGAGTTTTACTCACTAATGCTTTCTTAGTTTGCTAATTATGCTTATGGGTTGATTAGATTTAATTAAGTGCACTTAGGTGGTTAGATTAGTTTAGAACAATTAAATTAGTGATTATATAATGCATGTTAGGTGGTTAGACTTAGTCATTAGCAAGTAGAAAGTTTCTAATATTTATTGAATGCCTCTCGGGATTTTTCCCGACCCTTATCAGGCTTCAATTAGGCATTACTGGCCTAAATTGGATTGTTGATATTTATTTATTTATTTTTCGAAATTATTTATTTATTTATTTATTTTTCCGGAAATTCAACCGAGATGGCCGATGACCAGAATTTCACACTGATTGTCGTGGTGCAGTCCATTTATTTATTTGAGCCCCAAATCGCGTTGAATTGAATTAAATGTGAAATTTTTAGGATATGTTCCTAAATGGTTGTTTTTAATTATTTGATTAGAAAATGATCTGGTATCGATGGTCAGTATCGATAGTAAAGTGGTGATTGAGAGTGGCATCTAAAAAGGCACGTGGCTCGGTGATCTTATGCGTCACTTTGGCAAACTAGTGCCTTAGAGAATGCACGTAAGCCCAACATTTCGGTATCGCATCTAAAAGGACAAGTGGCTCAGTGATCAGATGCGTCACTTTGGTGAACTAGCACCTTAAAGAATGCACGTGGGTCTAGTGTTTGAGTAAGGCATCATGAAAAAGGGCACGTGGCTCGATGACTTGATGCATCACTTTGGCGAAGAGGTCGCTTTAGAGAATGCACATGGGCCCAAGGTTTGAGTATGTCATCCTGGAGATTGCACGTGACTCGGAGACTTGGTATATCATCCTGGAGAATGCACATGACCCAACTTCTAGATATTTCACCATGAGGAAATGATTTGGGTGACATGTAATCGACTAATTCGATTTGTTTTGAGTGAGTGGGTGTTTGTTATGAATTGTACAGATCTATAGGTGGGATCTAAGACCAAGGTAAGTCCTCTGACCTGTACGTGTTTAGGCAGCCCATAGTGTATTGATTTACTAATATGGTCTTAAGGGGTAGAACTCACTGAAACGTTATCTCATGGTTATTATATAACCATTTCAGGCCTGTAGATGGCAGCACCTCCACCTCCTCGTCCACCTCCTTGTCCCGCCATGCATTTCGGTATTCGCCAGGAGGTGACCAAGCTAGAAATCCACTACCATATTCACCCTCACCCAGAAAGACTAGAGTATGTCTTGGTTAAGTCAATCATCTAGGTTGACGTAGGAGAAAACGCCCTGAGGCCCCATCATTACAGGCCATGGTATTGTGAGTACTTTGACGGGTGAAGAGAGGGACCCATTCCAGAGAATGACATGCCAGTGTACGTTCTGGAAGAAGCATTTGGGGAGGGTACAGCAGACCATGCGGATGGGTCGATTGTGAATGTTCAGGACCCGACACTTGAGGCTAAAGCCCACACTCCTGTGTACTCAATTGACGATGATAAGTGGAATAACGATGGTGGTGAGATCGAAGAGCATGAGGTGGAAGGACTGGAAGAGGATGAGGATTGGGGTGTAACAGAGGAGGTACCTGAAGATGAGCCAACATCTGAAGCCGAGGATGAGCCTGAAGAAGAAGATGAAAAGCTGGAAGAAAACGAGCTCATTGAAGAGGAATCGGAGGAGGATCAAGATGATCCTGAGCACAACCCAGATGAGGATTGAGATCCCATCTCTTTTGTGATCCTTGTATATGTGTAAATAAGTGTGAGCCTAGAAAGTCGTATATGGTATTGTGAGATATACTATGTTTTGTGCTAATGTATAAAAGTATGATTGTGAATTTCAGTATGAAAAATATGGTCTGTTTTTCTATTCCATTGTTTTAGGGCGCGTTTGGTAACGATTCGTTCCGGAGCCGATTCGACTAGAAATGATTATTTTTGATTCTCGTTCCGGAAATGATTCGAGTAAAAAAGTGCGTTTGGTAACCGTTCAAAATTTTTTATTCTCGGAATAGAATTGCGTTTGGTACCGTATTAATTGATTATGTTCCAAATTAATTTCTTTTTATTTTTAAATAAATTTTAAATAATTTCTTTACTTTTTTACTTTTTCTTTTCTTTTTCCTTTTTTATCTTTTTTATCTTTTTTCCCCCTTTTTTCCTATTCTTCTTCTTCTTCTTCATTTGGCCGGTCGCCGGATCGGCGACCGGCCAGACGAGGGCCGGCGACGCTCACCGGAGCGTCGCCGAGCCTCGCCCGATCTGGCGAGGCCGAGCCTCGCCTAGCTGCCGGCGAGGCTCGCCTGGCCACCGGCGAGGCTCGCCTGGCCACCGGCGAGGCTCGCCTGGCCACCGGCGAGGAGGCCACCGGCGAGGCCGAGCCTCGCCGGTGGCCGGGCTTGCCTCCGGCGAGCTTGCCGGACCTCGCCCTAGCCTGGCGAGCCTCCGGCGACCTTGCCGGACCGGGCGACCGGCGGCGGACCGGGCGACGGGGCGGCGGATCAGCGGACCGGGCGACGGCGGCGGACCGGGCAACCGGGGCGGCGGCGGCTGGTGGCGGTGGCGGCGGCGGACGGCGGTGGGCGATGGCGAATGACAATCGAGATGTTGAAAGAGAAGAACAAGGTTTTACCATTTTGATTCTTTTTCTAATTCTCGGACGTAAAATCAATTTTTTTTAGATTCTCAAATCTTGTCCAAAATTGTTCCCGGGACAAATTTGTTCCTGGGAACAAAAAATTTACCAAACGTGATTCTCGTCCCAAACTGATTCTGGGAACAAAAAATAAGAATCTGGCACTGTTGGGCAAGTTGCCAAGCAGGCCCTTATTGTCTGGGGATTGATAACTGTTTCCGCATGTGCAAATATAAATTGAAGGGTCGGCGATACATAGTCCAGGGATATCGCATTATAAAATCGACCAAGTAGAAGGATGTGTGCATGCTCTAGAATCGGGGCGTGACAACTTGCTTGCAAAACTTTCATCCACCAAGCCAAACTCCCATGTGGTCCTAAGTTAAAGAATAACAGAATATTAAAATTGGTAGTACCGAGAACCATCTAAACGACCATGACGCAAGCCAGTCGGTCTGGTTTTAAAAGTGTATTTATTTTCAGTGCACAGGAACTGCCAACCCTATTGCTGTAACATTCCTCATACAGAAAAAGGAAACGAAGCCAGAAAGGAATCAAGTACTCACAATATATAGTATCTCCTCATCATCTCCATTGCAGATGGATCTTTGGCTTGGCAACTAAAGAAGTCATCGTGATAGATGCTTACTTTGGAATTGCTAGATGTATACCAGCAGTCATAAGTATTATTCACCTAAAACCAGTGTGAGAACAAGTCATGAAGTCGTGCCTTCAAAAAACATATACAAAAGGAACCACAGCAATCCCGATGAAATAAACCTAATATTCAGGGTGATTGCAAAAACCTACAAATAGTGGTTTGGATTTAACTGATAGCATACAAGTTGAAAAGGTGCATTTCTTACCTCAAATTTATCTCTGGTCAACCAAGCAACACCAAAACCAGGTCTGCAATTAGCAGGAAGGGCCTCGTTTGGGGCCTCTGCAAGTGCTCGTCGAGTCTGCCCTGATAAATGATCCTTATATTCTACCTGCAACTATAAGAAGGGGCAAAACAGTAAATTCAATTCGGCAGTCAGTAAATGTGGTAGTTTTCTTTTCCTATGACTGCTCTCGCCATTCTTTTACCTCTTCTGAGTTAAACTAAGATACTTAGCCTGATAAAAGCATCAATTAATGACTACAAATAAAAGTTCGTAAACACAGAAGAAACACACAAATGCACCAATTTCGATGAATGCCTGAATTGGAAGGAGCATAACAAGGTACTTACTAAAGCCAAGAAGAAGCAACATTTGCTATCTGATTTAATTCTGAACTATACAAACCAAAACTCCCAAAGTAAAGATTTACACACAACCCCAACGTATGTTCAATCTTAAAATAACATCAAAAGGATCAAATATGAACTGCGTAATTGTTTGAATAAGAAGACTGAAAAAGAGAAACAAACCAGCAAAACTATGTCCGAGGCTTTTGCCAATTTTATCAACCATATGTTTCGATCAAGTTGACCAGGTTCATTTTCACTATGATAACAAGTCTCTTTCTAGAAGTAAGATTGGTCGAACTAGGCAATCGGTAAATTAAGTGTCTCTAGAAATATCATGGGAAACCAAATTTAACATTAAATGATTCAACAATCCATTCAAGGTATGATTTATCAAATCCGAACATAAGGAGGGCATTTGTCAAAGACAGGCTTAACCTAATCAAACAGATTTTACCAGCAAACTCCACTTCCAACCTTCATCAAAATCATAGAAGAGTTAAACTTTCGATCACCTTTACATTTTTATCTAGAATGATTCTTTTAACCTTTATTTATCTCAAGCACAGCAAGGATACTCACTTCCATGATTATTTATAAACAGCTTCAAACTTCATTGTATCCAATGTATCAACTAACATGCAAATGCCTTTTCAGCTTCACAACAGCTCATAGTATTCTTACATATGAACACTATTTTCGCAGAATCAATACCAGCTGATTCACAAAGTTCCCCTGTGACTTAAAGAATGATATGGCATTCATAAATATATCGGCACGTGACATTGTTAAAGAAATGACAAAATGACAATAAGCATAGAGTGAAATTACTATAACTATATTTCCTTAATTGACATTCATAGCTAAAAAAGACAGTAAAAGGATGCTTTGACACATGCTTGATTCCTAATAAGTTGAACCTCCATATAATAAGTGATGGCAAGATAAGACTCATTGCGCACTCAATGAATGAAAAGATAGCTTCTTATGGTCATGCACAACATTATCCAATCTAAAACTCAGCTTGAAATGGCAAGGGAACACAGGTGTGCATGCTCCTGCACTCGTGCATGACAGAGATGAGTAAATCCTAGATAGTACTCTATAGCATTAATATGTCAAATATTACAGACATTTTATCAGGCAGCTGTATAGACAATAAGATTTAGGCTAAAGAAAAATATGCAGATAACTATGAAAATTCCGCAGTTCCAGACAAAACAAGGCGACAATGGAAACACCGAAACCGATCCTCATTGGCCACGAAAGATAACAGCGATAACTAAAACTCCCAACAGACAAGAAATGCACACTAAAAAGGGTAATTGCTCCTCAGAGGACATAGAATCACCTTAAATACTGAAGCCCAATAGTAATCGTAATGGCACCAGAATTTTCTTTTCTCGGACGAGCTGAAGACAATCTTGGCGTTATAATTCAACAGCCCAAGCTCGCAAACTTTAGACGACCTTATATCCACACCTACAAGAAAAAAATTCAAAACTCAGCATACGACACTCGAGCGCATATTACGACCTACAGTACGAAAATGAAACTCGCTGCGTTTCATTGATCAAACGAGTCATCACATACTTCATCCTGTCCATTTCTCATCATTAGCTAGCAGCTGAAGTACAAAACGGCCAAGACGGTAACAATCCACAACTTAGCTCAGCAAACTCGAATGGTGAAGACCCGAAAGCATGAGCAATCATTCAACGGAACTTACTGCTGGAGACGATTTTCCACTGAGCAGGCAGCGACATAGGGCTAGGGATCAAGAAGTTACTGATGAGCAGGGCGACGACGCTGATCAAGAACGATGAGGAGAAGAAGAAGACGACGGGGAAAAGGAGAGCCAGGAACAATCGGAGCAGTACGGAGAGATTCCCGCTCTCGCTCGTTGCCCACGATCAGGCGGCGGCAAGGCTGCGTCGCTGGCGGAGGGATCCATAGCTCCCAACGCCGTATCCGGATGGCCGATATTGGGACACTACGCGCAGCGGAGAAGCATGGGGCGAGGAAACCCCAGAGGCCCTCTCCGTGTTGGGCTGACAGGTTTCGGAGGTAGCGATCGGAGGGAAAGTCTCCGGCTGCCGTGGAACCGAGGGTTTTCCATTCATTATCACAATGATACGTAATAGAAGATCTCAAAAGTCATAATAACAAACAAGCCCATAAAATTCCAAAACAATCCAAAAATCTAAAATCAATGCATATCATTAGAGCATGGTTGGCATAAATGTAGGATCCCGTATGAATCATAATCCACCGAAAGGAAAGGTCTTTTCTGAATTCTTAAAGATCATTAACTATTTCCTTGGTAATTTTTACTTCTAGATACAAGTGTGTGAGTTCAGACTCAATATAAGGTCTTTTCTGAATTCTTAAAGATCATTAACTATTTCTTTGGTAATTTTTACTTCTAGATACAAGTGTGTGAGTTCAGACTCAATATATCACTCATGTCATTAATAATACTTAAATTTCAAAAAAGAAAATTGAAAGTAAAGGTATTTTTCAAATTCTTATAGATCATTAACTATTTCCTCAATAATTCCTACTTCTAGATACAAGTTTGTGAGTTCAAATTCAATCTATCTCAGTCATGTCATTAGTTGGTACAAATAGAACCATTTTATCTCTCCTCTTGGTACTTATTTTTTATCATTCTTGTTGAAAGAACTGAAAATTGTTCAATGTCCTTTTTTTTTTAATTGAACCTTGTCCCACACTTCACAGGCGTGGGATGAGGACGGAGATGGGGACTCCCATGGCCCTTTCTCGCTACTCTACTTATTCCAATATAATCCTTTTATTATGTTCAATTGTAGAAAGTTCCGTTGAAATCGTTATTTTGTGAGATTTCATGTTTACACTTGTACTCATTTAACTAAATCACTCATGAAATTATATGCTCTTTAAGCTAAGAATTTTACATTTAACTTAAGATAATCTCTATAAAAATATCTTTCGGTAGGATACCACATTAGATTAAAAAAATTCGTTTCCAAAGCTCGCTTAAATTGCAAGCTAATATCTAAAAGAGTATGGGAAATGGCAATTTCTAGGAGACTTGAACACCAATGCAAATTTTTCAACAAAAACATGAACTTGATATGACTTAAATGAAATTGACATGGGATGACACATTTTCCATCACTTTTTTTTTATGAGAAACACTTTGTAATTAATTACATTCAAACATTTGCCTTCCAACACAAAATGACATAAATAACCCAAATGAGTATCCTAACACGATATAAATATCTAATCCTATGTTGTTAAGTTATACATTCAAATTGTTGAGAATATCTCTCAAATTTGAGCTCATAAATGAAACAAGTTCCAAGAAGAAATTTCAAATCCAAATAGTACGGTCAAATAAGGAAGAAATTATTGAACCAAATGAAGGCACTTTCTACTTATGAACCATGAAGATTTTCACACTAATCTACATTATTTCCGTGGACGACAAAAATTTATGCAGTCATCCTCAACCATGTATAATAATCGGCTTCTCATTAGTATCCACTCATCTCAATTACGTCTCTAAATCGTAGTATCTACAGGCTTTCGAAAAAATGGATTGATAAATCAAGTCCCACGTTAGATTCTCTATATCCGTGAGTCATTTGGCAAGTAATATTCCAACAAAACAATATGGCTCTTGGAACCTAAAGAACTAACTTTCATGAGCAAGAAAACAGCATCTCATAGTAATTTACTGAAACATGCAAACAAACATAGTTTTGAATATTCAAACATGAATGTATGACCGTTCTCAACAAACTGCTTAGACACGGAGCATTGAATATCTAGCTATAAATTTTCTAGTCTGCTAGAGCTTTCCTTACCTATTCCATCCTTTTGCCATTCTTTTGGAGCAATGCAAGAACCACCTACTCTTCCTGTCAATGATCAAATTCCCTAGCACAACGCCAACCAAAAACCCAACTCCAGCACTAGCTAGCATGATTTTCCAATCCAAGTCGAATAGAGACTCCTCTTCATTATCTACTATGAAAGATGGTGGTAGTGGAGCGTTATCAACATTTGTGCATTTATTTGGCAGAGGACTTCCACACAAACCCTCATTCATCACAAATGAATTGCTCCCAAATGTGTCGAACTGAGTTCCACATGGTATTGGTCCCGATAATCGATTGTGAGAGACATCGAAAACTGCAAGAAATGTGAGGCTGGCTAGTTGTTGAGGAATCCCTCCCATAAGATTTTTCAAAGAAAGATCCAGTGATTCGAGCACTATCAGGTTTGTCAAGGAAAGAGGAATGCTACCAATGAGGAAGTTGTTTCAAAGGTTGAGCATACGGTGAGACTTCAGATCTCCAATGAGCTCAAGAATGAAACCTTCAAACTTGTTGTTGGAGAGGTCAATTGCCGCAAGGGTATTTGGAATCTTCACATAATCCCTTTCCATGCCCTTATTCATCAATGTCATCGCATAAGTCATCAAAATTCCATTGACTACGATAACAAAAAAATCAATGAATTGATTAATACTCATATATGCCAATTTCTCTTGACCATCGATAACCTTCATGGCAAGGCAACTCTGTAACAACTTGGAAGGAAGTTTACCATTGAAGCTATTGTTGGAAAGGTCAAGGATGTGTAAACTAGTGAAGTTAAGTTGGTTTAGATAACCTTCTATGGGACCATTGAAATTATTGGACCGCAAGTCAATAACTTTTAGGTAGGCCAATTTCGATAGCCAAAATGGGAATGTATCATTAATTCGGTTGCCACCAAAATTCAAAAACTCTAGCATTCTGCAATTTCCTAAGGATTTCGGAACAATCCCTCTTAGTAAACGTGAGGAATCATGCCATTGAACTTGTTTCTTGCAAGGTTCAAAAAAATCAAAGGACCAATGCTCCCCAAACAAGGAGGAAGCATGCCATTTAGAGCGTTGTAGGAAAATCGAGCATGGTGAGAGAGCTCCTTTCACAAATGGATATTGGAATATCCCCAAATAGAAAATTATCAGAGATGTCGTACAGCATAACCAAGGGAGGTGGGACAGGAAGGGTTGCTTCTAGGAAGTTAGAACTAACGTCGAGATACCTCAAGTTTGGCAAAGGAAGATCACTCTGGTTGTTTTCGAAGCCAGTTAAAAGATTGTCAAAAAGATCTACACCCTCGAGAGATTCTATACTATTGTTCCACATCCATCTAGGAATGGTCCCTTGAATCATGTTGTTTGATAACTCTAAGAATAACAATTTGCTTAAGTGGCCTATAAACTGTGGGAACTCGGTCAAATTGCATGAAGTCAAGAATAAGTAGGTGAGCTTCGATGTAGTGGCATTGACAAATGTCTTGATGAATGAAATATTATTCAAGGACAAATTTAAATATGTCAAGTTCTTGAGTGGGAGAAGATCATTTAGATCGAGAACACCATTTGCAATGTGGAAATCATTGTGAGAAAGGTCGAGTTGAGTCAACTGCTTGAGGTTCTCTAATGAAGATAGAAATCCACCGCTTAACCGATTACCTACCAAACAGAAAGAAAAAAAGACACAAGACAAAGGATCGTTAGTTAGACCATCAATTTCAATTTCCTTTTTCTCTTTGGCTAAATAATCTCCTCGCCTGAAAATATTAGGTTCAAGTCATTATGCGCTAGCCCACTCAGACAAATAGGCACTTGAGGGCCCACCGTCAAAAACTGGAAAGTCTCTCTCCCTCTCCTCCTCTCTGCACCGATCTTTCACTTGAGGGGCCCACCGTTAAAAACTGGAAGGTCTCTCTCCCTCTCCTCCTCTTTGCACCGATCTTTCGAGTTCCACCCCTGCTCTCTCCCTCGCGGACCACCGGCAAAACCCTTGCCGCAATGGCCACGGGAAAAACCAAAGACGGGGACTTCCTCCTCCGCCTCGAGGCCTACCTTGACAATGCCTTCAAGATCTCCAGGTACACCACAAAGGTCATCCTATCCTCCTCCCTCCTTCCCAAAACCCAACCCGTTCATCGCCGCCTCAGGAGATTCAAGTCTAGTGTCCACCTGAGCCAAAAGGCCTTCCGGCTAGGCTGGTTGTCGAAGACGTGAATGCTCTTCGAGCCTCGCACCTTGACTTTAGGCAAGACCTGATCCTCTCCCTCATCGTCTACGACAGTGAGGGGACATACCACGTCGTCAAGTAATTCGTCTGATTGGCGAAATCGGGCTTCATTGGTGGCTGCTACTCGCATGTTCAATCAGCGTGTAGGCCAAGTTCTTCGGGTACAATGGGAGCATCAATCTGAAAATTAGGGATTTGAGGAGGTTGCAGGAGGACGAGTTGCATGTCGATTCGACAATCAAGATCACAACGTCCCAATTGAGGAATTGTTTTTTTCTTTTAGTCAAAAAATTGAGGAAGTTGAGGGAGAAGAAGTTGATGCAGAAGCTATTCGTGGCTCAGGACCTAGCTGAAATTGCTAAGCTAGAAGGCCTTCTGGCTCAGGCTCTTGCCAAATCGAAGCTCTTGAGGCGGCGATGGTAGTTTTGCTCGTGGCTGTCGTAGCAGGGGTTTTGGCCGTGGTCGAGGTGGGAGCAAGCAGCGATGGAGCTCGAGAGATCAAGTTCCATGGAGTTGTAGATGGAGGAGGAAAGAGATCCATCCGATGTCACGCCCCGATCCTTGGGCACGCACACATCCTTCTCTTGGTCGATTTTAATATGCGATATCCCAGGACTATATATCGCCGACCCTTTCATTTATTAAGCACATGCGGAAGCAATTATAAATCCCTAGACAATAAAACAATGGGATAGAAAAGCAGGCTATATTTTTTATATTGAAATTTACAACCAAACCTTTATATATGGCATTAGACAGAGCACTTCACAAACTATTCGCAACTTTAGAGTCTCACTCTATCTACACATATACAAAAAGGTTCACAAAGAGATGGGATTTCAATCCTCGACTAAGTCATACTCGGGATCATCCTGATCCTCTTTTGATTCCTCTTCACTCAGATCATTCTCTTCCTCAATTTCACCTCGAGTTCTCCTTCACAAAGTCCTCCTCCTCGGCTCCTCGTCGGGATCCGAAATGTTTTCCCCAACCGGGATGAGACTACGTCTCAGCAAGTTCCACCCCACTAAGCTCGATTAGTAAACCATTATACTATAGGTTGTCTAAACATGCACAAGGAGGAGGACTTACCTTGGCTTCACATTCCACCTGCATACTAGCACAGTTCACAATAGGCACCTAAGTAATCACATCACAGATCGAGGCATCAATCAAATCAACCTAGTCGATCACACGCCAACAAAACCACTCACGGTCATTCCCATTCAATCAATCAATTTACAATATCAGACTCAAGGCAAAGATCAATCGACTTAGTCGATTACATGTCAATCGGACCATCTTTAGGTCATTCCAATCATTGCTATACAGTCTCAACTGATAAAACCAATCACCGAGCCACGTGCATTCTCTGAGGTGATGGGACCGATCATCGAGCCACGATACACATGACCAAATTTCTAAATGACATGCCAAGTCATCAGATTAGCGTACATCTTACATACTCACTTTCATTTCCACAATTTCCAGTATGATCGATAGTCTACCACAATACCTTTATCACTGGCAATCGATATTCGATACACAGAAATACGGCCACGCAGGCACAATCTACGCCACACAGGCATGATCAACTATCGTCACACATGCATGATCAATCATCGCCACACAGGCATGATCAACTATCGTCACACAGGCATGATCAATTATAGCCACACAAGCATGGTCAACTATTGCCACACAGGCATGATCAATTATCGCCACACATGCATGATCAATTATCGCCCCACAGGCATGATCATCTATCGCCACACAGGCAAGATCAATTATCGCCACACAGGCAAGATCAATTATAGCCACACAGGCATGATCAATATTTAACAATTTACGTTCATTCTCTAAGGCATCCTACATGCCAAAGCGATGTAATAATCGTCGAGCTACATCACACAGCATTTCTTTTCATCCTTTATCATCATTGATAAAATATCGTGCATTAGTACACGATTGGCCTTAGCCAAAATATAATGATTTCGATTTCACAATTCCCACCATTATTAGCATCCACCAAAACGCTTTTGGTGCTGTCAACCGACACCCGGTTATTTTCCAATTAATTATCCAAATTAATTAACCTAGGAAAATAATCTTGTAATCACAATTAATTCACTTCAGTACAAAGTAAAGCTCAATTAAATAAATGGACTGCGCCACGACGATCAGCACAAAATTTCGGTCGTCAGCCATCAAATTCTTAATTTCCGAAAAAAATAAATAATTAATTAATTAATTTCGAAAATTAATTAATAATTATTAAAAATTCCATTTAGCTCAAAATAAAGTCAATTTAAATAAACGGGCTGCACCATGATCATCAGCATAATATTCCCGTCACTGGCCATCTCAACTTTAATTTCCGAAAATTAAATAATTAAATAATTAATTTCGAAAATCAAACAATTAACATTAAAAATTCAATTGAGCTCAAAATAAAGCTCAATTAAATAAACGGACTTCACCACGGTCATCAACATAATATTCGGTCACTAGCCACCCCACTAGAATTTTCGGAAAATAAATAATTAATTAATTTAATTCCGAAAAATAATATTTAAATACAAAAAATTCCACTTAGGCCCGAATTGCCAAATTGAAGCCTGATTAGGGTCGGAAAAATTCCGAGACACTTCCAATAAATAGCAGACCACGTCTACTTGCTAATTGCACATTCAATTTATCTAATTCGCATCACAATTGGCTAATAATTGCTAATTTATTCTAATCTAACAACCTAAACATAATTATTTAAATCTAAACCAACCTTAAGCATAATTAGCCAACTAATCCTGGATTAGTGAGATTACTCACCAAATCGTGCGCAAATCGGATCAATCCGACAGCGGTGACGCGAGGAACGATTATTCCCAAAGCGACTCACGGATCCGGGGCCCGGAAACGGCCCAAAACGGCCTTGAACTAGCTGGATACCCACTCGCGGGTTTGCTGGACAGGGCTAATCGGGGCTGCTCCGGCGGCTAGGGCGGTGAGGGGAAGCCGGCGAAGGGTGAGGGGGATGCGGGGGAGGTCCGGCGGGGCTGGACGGTGGCCGGAGCTAGCCGGACGGGGCTGGACAGAGGCGAACAACGGCTAGGTCCACTCGGGGAAAGAACGTCTGGGCGGAGGAAAGGGCTGGCGACGCACGGTGGCGAGCGGCACGCGCACGAGCGCAAGCGCGGGCGGCGATGCGGCGGTGGGACGGTGGTGACGACGAGCTGCTGCTTCTGCTCCGGTTTGCTGGTTCACATGCGACGAAAGAAGGAGAAGAAGAAGCTGGTTCTGTCATGTGTGGGAAGGAAGAAGAGAGAGGAGAGAGAAGAGAGAGAGAGAAGAGAGAGGAGAGGATATGCATTGACTGGTCAAAGGGGAAGAGAGAGAGAATAGGCGGTGGGGGGAGAATCGTACGAAGGGGGAAGGGGAGAGGAGAGAGAGAGAAAAGAAAGAAAAAGAAAGAAAAGAAAAGAGAGGGAGAGAGAGGAAAAGAGAGAAAAAGAAAAAAAAATACATAATGCCTTTATGTAAATTTTCCTTTTCTCTTTTCCTTTTCCTTTCTATTTTCTTTTGGCCTTCAATTTTTCTTCTGATAATTTCTTTATTGAAATTTCGGACTCGTTAATAAATTGACGAGTGATGAGACAAGATCGTAAAAATAAGAATTATGACGCGCTTAAAATTCGATTCCCGAAATCGAGTTCAATTTCGTGGTTAAAAATCGATCAAACGTGATTTTAGCTCAATCCAACCAATTAAGTAGCTTTTAGGGATTTTACAGCTGATACATCCCTTAACAACTTTACCCAATAGGTTAGTTAACTCGTAAGTGATCAGCTCAGAGAAAAAGGGCCATAGGCACGCCGACGAAATGCCCATTTCACTTTATCGAAACGGGGTCGAATTTTAGGATGTCACAACTCTTCCCCTCTTATAAAAATTTCGTCCTCAAAATTTAAACCATTACACTTTGTTTAAAAAGGTGGGGGTACAACTGTCTCATCGATTCTTCAGTCTCCCAAGTCGCTCCTTCAATGCCGTGGTGTTGCCAGACCACTTTGACTAACAGGATGGTCTTTGTACGCAGAACTTGCTCTTTACGATCGAGAATCTGGACCGGGCTTTCAACGTATGACACACAGTCATCCACGTCCAATTCCTCGAAATTGAGCACGTGGGTCGGGTTAGGCTCGTATTTCCTTAACATCGACACGTGAAAGACGTCATGCACTTGCGCCAATCTTGGCGGCAACGCAAGACGATACACTAGGTTTCCGATTCTTTCAAGAATCTCAAACGGACCTACGTACCTCGGACTCAGTTTGCCTTTCTTACTAAAGCGCAAAGTTCCCCTCATCGGTGACACTTTCAAAAAAACGTGATCACCAACTTGGAATTCCAAAGACCTTCGGCACTTATCTGCATAACTCTTCTGTCCGCTCTGCGCTGTCTTTAATCTGTCTCTAATCACTGCCACGGCATCTACTGATTGTTGAACTAACTCTGGGCCTGTTATCTTCCTTTCTCCGACTTCATCCCAACACACTGGAGTTCTGCATGCTCTACCATACAACGCTTCAAATGGAGCCATCTTGATGCTCTGCTGATAACTGTTGTTGTAGGCGAATTCCACCAAATGAAGCTGATCCTCCCAACTTCCTTTGAAGTCTATTACACACGCTCTCAGCATGTCTTCAAGAGTCTGAATCGTCCTTTCAGATTGGCCATCCGTCTGAGGATGATATGCCGTACTGTACTGAAGCTTTGTACCCAAAGCACTCTGTAAGCTCTTCCAAAAAGCAGCAGTAAATCTTGGGTCTCTATCGGATGTTTTTGTAACTGGCAATCCATGCATACGAACCACATGATGCACATACAGGTCTGCGTGTCTATCTAGAATCAAGTCCTTTTAAGCTGCAATGAAGTGAGCCGACTTTGTCAGCCTGTTGACTACTACCCAAATCGAATCATTTCCTCTTTGACTCCTTGGTAGTCCAGTCACAAAGTCCATCGTGATATGCTCCCATTTCCACTCTGGAATCGCGAGAGGTTGCAGAAGTCCTCCCGGCTTACAATGTTGGGCCCTTACTTGCTAACAAGTCAAACATTTGACCACATGCTTGGCGATATCCACCCTCATACCTGACCAACAGTAGTGTTGACCCAGATTCTGATACATTTTGATACTTCCAGGACGAACGCTATAACTGCCACGATGCAATTCAGGCAAAACATCCTCTTTAGGCTCTACATCGTTAAGCACAACTAAACGTCCACGGAACCTTAGTGTTCCATCATCATAACTCATAAAGTTAGCTTTTCCATAAGCCCAACCTTTTTATATAGAACATCAAGTTATACATAAACAGAATATTCAGGTACCACTCTAGTCAGTGATTCTCCTCTTTACAACTTCATTTTCACAAACTGAAATTCTATAAACTTAACCAAAATTTCATTGTGCTACTTCCATAAAGTCACTCCAAAAACGTTCTTCCTCTGATTGGTGCATAGTCGGTTCGTTCCTGTCCCCTTCACTATTCTAGTGATGCTCTATCTGCGGTGCTTTCCCTTTGTCCTGTCCATTAGTGATGGCATATGTCCGTCCTTGAGCCGGAGGTTTGAATGGTCTACCTTGCTGTGCAATTAATGGTGGGAGTCCTCGGTTCTGACACATCTGAGGCGGTGGCGGCAGCTGATGATGTCCCATCTTTCTTTGGGGACAATCTTTGGCTAGGTGGCCATGCTGGCGACACTCGTAGCAAACTCTTGTCCTAGGAAAGCATGAAGCTAATTCATGTTGTCTTCCGCAGAAACGACACACACCAATCCGATTGGGTTCCGACTTTCCAATTCCACCCTCCTTACTGGGCGGAACATGAGATCTACCTCCAATCATCGGTCTTTTCTCAAACCAATTTCTGTCTTGGTTCGAACCAAACCGCGATCAAGATGCGGCGGCTCGTTCATTCTGATTCTTCTCAATCTTTTGAGCTCTTCGATATAGATCATTATAAGTCTTTAGATCCAGAAGGACTAAGGCACTCCTTCTGTCCGGTTTGAATCCATCTCTGAACCTCCTCGCTCGGTTCACAGGATTCTCAATTAACTCGGGGGCATATCGCGAAAGTTCAGCGAACTTCGCCTCATATTCATCAACAGTTAAGGAACCCTGGTAAAGACGTTGAAATTCTGCCATCTTCACCTCTCTAGCAGTCTCAGAGAAAAACTTATCATTGAAGGCTTCGCGGAAAGTGTTCCAGTCCTTAACAGCACCTTCCAGAAAGATCATTTCTCGAGTTGTCATCCACCAAGTGTCTGCAACTCCCTCCAGCTGGTAAATTGCTAACATTACCTTCTCAGTCTCGTTGCACATCAGCAATGTAAAAGCCTTCTCAAGTTTCTGAACCCATGAAGAAGTAGCTTCGGGATCTCCATACCCAGTGAACAACGGCGGATTTAACCTTAAGAAATGCTCCACCAACTTATGGATTGTTCTTGCAGCAACCACTATCTCCGGTGGATTTTCAACATTCACGGCGGCTGGAGCAACGGCAGGTGCGACTGCAGGGGCAACTCCAATGGCGGTGGCGGTGGCGGCAGCTGCAGCGGCCTGAGCAACGGCTTCAACAACAGCGGCTTGCTGATCCATTCTAGCACCCATTGCTTCTAGAACACACAAGATCCCATCTAACTTGGGATCATTAGGGGCTGCTACCCCGACATCTACAACAAGTGGAATCATTCCACTCGCGCTAGCCTGTGCTGGCGCTCAACCACGTCCGCCTCGGGTTCCGACACGAGTTGAAGCTCTACCCCGAATAACGGCCCTACTGGTCCTCTTTGCAGGAGTTATCGGCTCCTGATCGCTCATGGTGTAGTTTTACTCAACTAACACTTGTTTCCAATTCAACACCGAATTAGAAATAGAGCGATCCAAACAACAAACAATTTTAGCACACAGCTAACACAGACATGCACAAGCATGAATTTAAAGGCCTTTCCTACTAACTATCCTATGGTCAACGCTCCTTATCACTGCAATCTTAAACTTCGCTCTGATACCACTTAAACTGGATGTCACGCCCCGATCCTTGGGCACGCACACATCCTTCTCTTGGTCGATTTTAATATGCGATATCCCAGGACTATATATCGCCGACCCTTTCATTTATTAAGCACATGCGGAAGCAATTATAAATCCCCAGACAATAAAACAATGGGATAGAAAAGCAGGCTATATTTTTTATATTGAAATTTACAACCAAACCTTTATATATGGCATTAGACAGAGCACTTCACAAACTATTCGCAACTTCAGAGTCTCACTCTATCTACACATATACAAAAAGGTTCACAAAGAGATGGGATTTCAATCCTCGACTAAGTCATACTCGGGATCATCCTGATCCTCTTTTGATTCCTCTTCACTCAGATCATTCTCTTCCTCAATTTCACCTCAGAGTTCTCCTTCACAAAATCCTCCTCCTCAGCTCCTCGTCGGGATCCTGAAATGTTTTCCCCAAACTGGGATGAGACTACGTCTCAGCGAGTTCCACCCCACTAAGCTCGATTAGTAAACTATTATACTATAGGTTACCTAAACACGCACAGGGCAGAAGACTTACCTTGGCCTCAGATTCCACCTGCATATTAGCACAGTTCACAATAGGCACCTAAGTAATCACATCACAGATCGAGGCATTGATCAAATCGACCTAGTCGATCACACGCCAACAAAACCACTCACGGTCATTCCCATTCAATCAATCAATTTACAATATCAGACTTAAGGCAAAGATCAATCGACTTAGTCGATTACATGTCAGTCGGACCATCTTTAGGTCATTCCAATCATTGCTATACAGTCTCAACTGATAAAACCAATCACCGAGCCACGTGCATTCTCTGAGGTGATGGGACCGATCATCGAGCCACGATACACATGACCAAATTTCTAAATGACATGCCAAGTCATCAGGTTAGCATACATCTTACATACTCACTTTCATTTCCACAATTTCCAGTATGATCGGTAGTCTACCACAATACCTTTATCACTGGCAACCGATACTCGATACACAGAAATACGGCCATGCAAGCACAATCTACGCCACACAGGCATGATCAACTATCGCCACATAGGCATGATCAACTATCGCCACAAAGGCATGATCAATTATCGCCACACAGGCATGATCATCTATTGCCACACAGGCAAGATCAATTATTGCCACACAGGCAAGATCAATTATAGCCACACAGGCATGATCAATATTCAACAATCTATGTTCATTCTCTAAGGCATCCTACATGCCAAAGCTATGTAATAATCGCCGAGCTACATCACACAGCATTTCTTTTCATCTTTTATCATCATTGATAAAATATCGTGCATTAGTACACAATTGGCCTTAGACAAAATATAATGATTTCGATTTCACAATTCCCACCATTATTAGCATCCACCAAAATGCTTTTGGTGCTTTCAACCGACACCCGGTTATTTTTCAATTAATTATCCAAATTAATTAACCCAGGAAAATAATCTTGTAATCACAATTAATTCACTTCAGCACAAAAAAAAGCTCAATTAAATAAATGGATTATGCCACGACGATCAGCACAAAATTTGGTCGTCGGTCATCAAATTCTTAATTTCCGAAAAAAAAAATAATTAATTAATCAATTTCGAAAATTAATTTATAATTATTAAAAATTTCATTTAGCTCAAATAAAGCCAATTTAAATAAACAGGCTGCACCATGATCATCAGCATAATATTCCCGTCACTGGCCATCTCAACTTTAATTTCCGAAAATTAAATAATTAAATAATTAATTTCGAAAATCAAACAATTAACATTAAAAATTCAATTGAGCTCAAAATAAAGCCCGATTAAATAAACGGACTTCACCACGGTCATCAGCATAATATTCTGGTCACTAGCCACCTCACTAGAATTTTCAGAAAATAAATAATTAATTAATTTAATTCCGAAAAATAATATTTAAATATAAAAATTCGACTTAGGCCCGAATTGCCAAATTGAAGCCCGATTAGGGGTCGTAAAAATTCCGAGACACTTCCAATAAATAGTAGACCACGTCTACTTGCTAATTGCACATTCAATTTATCTAATTCGCATCACAATTGGCTAATAATTGCTAATTTATTCTAATCTAACAACCTAAACATAATTAATTAAATCTAAACCAACCTTAAGCATAATTAGCCAAATAATCCTGGATTAGTGAGATTACTGACCAAATCGCGCGCAAGTCGGATCAATCCAACGGTGGCGACGCGAGGAATGATTATTCCCAAAGCGACTCACCGATCCAGGGCCCGGAAACGGCCCAAAACAGCCTTGAACCAGCTGGATACCCACTTGCGGGTTTGCTAGACGGGGTTGATCAGGGCTGCTCCGGCGGCTAGGGCGGCGAGGGGAAGCCGGCAGAGGGTGAGGGGGACGCGGGGGAGGTCCGGCGGGGCTGGGTGATGGCCGGAGCTGGCCGGACGGGGCTGGACAGAGGCGAACAGCGGTTGGGTCCGCTTGGGGGAAGAACGTCTGGGCGGAGGAAAGGGCTAGCAACGCACGGCGGCGAGCGGCGCGCGCACGAGCGCAGGCGCGGGCGGTGGTGCATCGGCGGGATGGTGGTGACGACGAGCTGCTGCTTCTGCTCCGGTTTGCTGGTTCGCACGCGACGAAAGAAGGAGAAGAAGAAGCTAGTTCTGTCGTGTGTGGGAAGGAAAAAGAGAGAGGAGAGAGAAGAGAGAGAGAAGAGAGAGGAGAGGATATGCATTGACCGGTCAAAGGGGAAGAGAGAGAGAGAATAGGCGGTGGGGGGAGAATCGCATGAAGGGGGAAAGGGGAGAGGAGAGAGAGAGAGAGAAAAGAAAGAAAAGAAAAGAGAGGGAGAGAGAGGAAAAGAGAGAAAAAGAAAAGGGGGAGAGAGAGAAAAAGAAAAAAAAAATACATAATGCCTTTATGTAAATTTTCCTTTTCTCTTTTCCTTTTCCTTTCTATTTTCTTTTGGCCTTCAATTTTTCTTCTGATAATTTCTTTATTGAAATTTCGGACTCATCAATAAATTGACGAGTGATGAGACAGGATCCTAAAAATAAGAATTATGACTCGCTTAAAATTCGATTCCCGAAATCGAGTTCAATTTCGTGGTTAAAAATCGATCAGACGTGATTTTAGCTCAATCCAACCAATTAGGTAGCTTTTAGGGATTTTACAGCTGATACATCCCTTAACGGCTTTACCCAATAGGTTAGTTAACTCGTGAGTGATCAGCTCAGAGAAAAAGGGCCATAGGCATGCCGACGAAATGCCCATTTCACTTTATCGAAACGGGGTCGAATTTTAGGATGTCACATCCGAACCAATAAAGAGAGACTTATGATGGTGGGCCCTCATAATGCCACTTGTCGTCCATTGAGTGGGTTAGTGCATAGATGACATGACGTCACAATTGTGCTTAATATAACCAAAAAGAAACTATTACCTGAAATGCCAAAGGCGGTGAGTTTTGTCAAGTTGACCGTCCACTCCAAAGAATCACCACTCAAGTTATTGGAAGAGAGCCATAGCACCGATAGCTGGGTAAGATTAACAAAGGAAACAGGGATTTGACCTTGCAAGTTATTTCCATCGAGGTATAATACAGTGAGATGAGAAAGATTACCCATTGAAGAGGGAAGCGATCCTAAGAAATAGCAACCTGAGGCTACTAACTCATTCAAGAGACTAAGATTTCCAATTGAAGTGGGTATTTCTCCCAAGAAGTTGTTCCAAGAAAGGTGTAAGGATTTCAATGGAGAACTCCAGTGCAGTTTGGGAAAAAACCCAGAAAGGTTGGAATTGCCAGCAACAAAAAGGACTTCCAAGTTTGGCAGCTGAAAAATGCTGACTGGAAAGTTTCCACTCAATCGACAATATCCTAGCCTGACCAATGTCAAGGAAGAGAAATTCGCTAGCATAGGTGGGAAAGGTGATAATGAACTTACTAAAGAAAGATCAATTTCCTTTAGCCCGGTCAAATTATGAACGAAGTCGCCCATGTTGGGCATATGAAGTGTCTCATACAAAGAAGTAGGCGAATCGAGAGAACTATGAAGTGTCTCATACCAAGAAGTGGACAAATCGAGAGAAACTAACTTGGAGAGTTGCGAGAAATCGCGAGGGCTTTCACCGGAGAAGTCGGAGGAGGAGAGATTAAGGTATTGTAACTTTGAAAGATTGCCGAAGCCGTATGGAATTGAGGAGAAGTTGAAGTTGTTGAAAGCGAGATTGAGTGACTCCATGTGAACGAGTCGAAAGAGAGTGGTGTTAGGACTCATGGTGCCTGAAAGACAGTTGCTACTAAGGTTGAGAGCGATCACTCGGCTGGTGACTTCATCACATTCAACGCCGTCCCATGAACAACAATCTCCACTTCCATCCAGTGACCAGGAATGGACTTTTGGATAAACACATCGCTGATCTATCATGTTGGTTCTGAAACTTCTCTTGAATTCCATCAAGGCAGAGCTCTCGTCCGCATGACAAAGTACCTCAGCAAACCTAGTACGAAAGAGAGAAAGTAAGAATATCCAAGTAAGCAGCAGATATAATGATAAGGCTGCCATATTTTCTGCTTTTGTTTCTGTTCTTTTGGTTACTGAAGTGAGTTTTCGAGGGAGAGTGCGACATAGAAGGTTTTTATAGGTAGCAACGGTTGGTTCTGGCAATGGAATTATCTTGCTACTTGGCCATTCATAGTGCTTGACCTCAGAACTTTAAATGATTTTACGTATGCCTTCTGTATGGGTTTAAAATCCACAGGATCTTAGACTTATAAACATTTCTTTTATTATATAGGGCACAAGCACAGTGGCTTGGCATTCTCCTTTTATCCATATTTCTCTATCATACTTTTACTATAGAATCCATCCGTTTCTTTTGGTGACATATTGGAAATTGGCAACAAGCTCCCATGAAAATTGTTCATGTCGTTTGACTTGACTCATAGCTGTTTGTTTAACAACATGGGTTGCTTGTGCAGACTTCCATCAATAAGCCATTTATAGGTGGGCTCATGTCTCTCTAATTTTAAACTCACCTATACATCTGTTTTAAGTGTGAAATGAGAAACACCCAATTTAACATACAAGTATCGAAAAAAATATCAACACAATCAGAACATAAAAAGATGAAAGATCAAATTATATTATTGAAATAGATGGATGTGCACTCAAAATTATCAAATAAAGACTTTGAAATAAGTGGCTACTGCACCTTCATTAGATAAAAGCAGGGCATAGAAGAAAAAGAAAAAGTCGTATGTGCGCATGTAAACGAATGAACAGAAACAGAGAGAGTTATGTGCGTGTGCATGTATGTGAAAAAAATATGTATGAGCCATGATTAAATTTCTTAACAACCTAATTTATTTTTGCTATCTATAATCCATATTGTTTTTGGATTAACTTTTCCGCAAAAAGGTTGGCTTAGTTTTATTTTTATGCTGCATTAGTGCGATCTTTGTTCACCTTTTCATTTCGTAAACCTTTCTGTTTGATTCAAATTTATAAAAAGAGCAGATACGACTCTATAAGGGGGGAACATGAAGACATTGATTTTATGGAAAAATCTTAAGTCGTACACCTCATTCAAGACCGCAACACTAAGCTGAGGGCTACGAAGAGGGTTCATTAGCCATTATTAAGAGACATTAGACAGTGCAAGAAACCACAGTAAAAACAGTACGTTAAGTTCTTCTTTGACTGGACAAAACTCAAAAGCAAGCGCCCACATAATTTCCGGGGGTGAAATAATTTCTCTTATTTTGAGGTAACTTCTATGCACAATTCATGTTCTAATTGGCATGACATATGTTGAAAGGTTAGTGTGTTAACCTTATAGATTTCTTTGATCAGCACTCCCCTTGTTTGGAAAGAAATTAACAAATTCATATCATGCACAATGTGGCCTCAAACAGCAAGACATACCATAAATTCAGCAATCACAAAATGAGTTGGGTTATAGAAAGTATTACTTGTATATTCACACTGCTAAAACTCATACAAATTAGACTACCACCGTAATGAGAATGGCGAACTATTTAGGTATGTGTTCCACCCCATAAATAATATAAAATAAAATAAAATAAAAAATATTTAGGAATGTGAAATATACATCCACTGAGAGCCTTCTGTAATTAGAAATCAAATTGCAGCTTCACTCTCTCCACATGTTTTGCTGTAAAAGGACTCTAAACTAGTTCTGTTGTTTAGTCCCTCTTGTTTAGTTAATTTGAGCTAGGACACTTGGAGATATACTCAATACACATCTTACATCACAAATTCAGGATGATTAAGAGATCAAACAACAGCATTTTGAATTGCCTCTTGCTTTAACTTCCCCTTCGCTGCCTAAATTCCGTATCCCCCTCCCATTTTACATTGTTAAAAGCATACGTTTTTCTCTTTTCTGTTAAGTACAATATTCAACGAGATTCTGCAACAACATTAGTAGCAGAATCCCAAATGCCAGTGTGACAAAAAATGGCTTTACCAAAATACCTATAAACATAAATCTCTGTCAGGCCAGCCTTTTCCCGTATTGTACAGCAAGCCAACCAGTAACAGAGACTTATGCCACGAACAAACAAGCTCGCTTCAAGGAAAATGTAACTCATTGATATCAAGGAGGTTGCAGAACAATTAACCACTCCAGCAACTATTTCCTATTTCCAATATTTAGCTCTAATGTTGCCGGTCAACCAGGATTTGAAAAAATCTCAGAACCTGATGATGCACAGGCCATATTAAGTCATTAAGAAACCATGATGTAAGTAAGAGACGCAAAAAATAAATATGTACACGTTCAATGTACTTGAAAGGTAACTGAAAAGGAGTTGGAAACGCGGCATTCAGAAGGTGAGATAATGGCTAATATGATCATGCATGGCATCAAAAACTCAGATTTTATATTGTAGAAGTTCAACAACAACTGATCCTTGAGACTGAGTAGTGTACTGTTGACCGTTCATTAATATTTTGAGATTAACCCGCAAGTGAAATGAAAAACTTCATCGGTCATTTCAAACAGAGCAAGACAGTATACTTCTGAATACTTAAGAGAGAAAAATAAAACGAAGTACTCTCTTTTCCCAAGACAATAAATTATATTAGTAAGTAAGTCGCAAATGGATGAAATTCTCATGTATGGACCAAGTAAAGAAAACAAGTCAAAACCCTAGTGGGTGACCCAAAAATGATATCAACTGCTGAGTTAAAAGTCATTGGGAGATACCATGTTATTTGGTATTTCTTTGCACTGTACATAAGTTAGTTGATTAAATTTCTTGAATTGCGTCAATTCCTTCTCCATGAGAAACCATCGAAGGTTAAGAAAATAAAAGGCAAATATCAATCATTAATCATATTATAATCAATAAATGGAATAATTGTTAAAAGTATTTTGGAAAATTTGGGGCACTTGTTATACCCATGATGGAAATACATGCCGTGCAAGTGAAGTCAATGTTGCGTTTCATCATTGCGTCCACGTTCAGCAAAAGACGCCAGCCACTCCATGACTCGAAACAAGTCTTCCAAGTCTTCCATTAAGTTGAGAATCAAAGATGGCCACTTGAACTTTGACAACATTGAAAATGCGTAATAATCAATTTGATTATGATCAGAAGTGTGCCTCTTAATTGTCAATGCACTCAACCCGGTTTTGGGCTATGGTTGAAAAATCTGTATTATATTGACAAGAAAGTGGGGGAGACTCTGAAGTTGGGCAAGCAACTTCTCCCAACAATAGGAAATTACATGACTTATCAGGACTCTTGTCCATTCTTTTAGATTGGAACGGGAGCCGTCCTACGGTTTGTAGGAGTACTCCTAGTCCTCAAATCACATAAAGAGAAGACCGTAATCTTCCACTGAATGTATTTTCAGATTTTATATATTATTGCCTCATTTGATATAAAATTAACGATGAAGTGTCCATGATTAAGATGAATTACAAACAAGGATAAGTCTCTCAGGAACTAGAGAAGTTTCAATAGACAGTAAACACATCTCGGCAGAAATATGGCACAAAGACATGGCCTTAGATTAGAATTAGCTGATAATGTTATCCATTTGCCCATTTAAATGGATTCCATGTTTGTTAGTCAAGCAATTACAGGCAATCAAAGGCATAATTTGCTATTAACCCTCTTTTGGCGGAATGTTAGGAACTTGCTAGAGGAGCTGCTGGGATTTGAAACTAAGCACATATTCAGAGGAGCAAATGGTGGCACGGATGCTTTAATCCTGCTTGCAAGGGAACAAGATCTCCAATTTATTATTTATTCCTCTGTTCCAGACGTTATTATAGACCTAATGTGCAATAACGCGGGGAGCACATATATTTCAGACAATGTAACTTAACATGCTTTTTTTTTTTAATGTAATCATGTTATTTTCAGAGAAAAAAAATGAGAAATTAAGCTTTATTCATCACTCTGTTTAAGCATTAGTTGACCATTATCACGTCAAATGTTAATTTCGACATGAGAGTCCTATTCTTCACTCTTATCGTACAATGACACTAGAATTGAGCTTCAATCCAAACAATTAGTATGAATGGTTCAACTTAATCTGTACTTTGTGGATGTATGAACCTTTTTTCCCTTTTGAAAAAAAAAAATGGCTTTTGGCTTATAACTGTGACATCCTGAATTTCAAGTTCTGATTTCGATTGGATAAGATGGGCCTTTCGTCAATGTGACTATAGTGTTTTTCTCTAAGTTGACCACTCACGAGATAACTGGCCTATCCAGTGAAGCCATTCAGGGATTTTAAACACAATAGACTTGAGAATTCGACCAGGAATCGACTGCTCGACCGTGCTAGTCTGCAAAGGTCATTATGGTATTGTCAAAATCGATCAGAGACCAGAGATAGGTTGATTCGATTGAGATGTGTGATCAAGTGTGGGTAATGCCACCTGATTGCAAAATTCTCATTGATCAGCACTAAAAACTGATTTTATGTTGTTTTGGGTACTCTATGCCCGTATTTGAAACCTTGAGATTTTCACGATCATCGAGAGTCGCCAATGTGTCAGATGGGTTCATTGTGGTTCGAAGAAAATCGACCACGGGTCAATTGCACCAAAAAAATTCCTAGAAGCTACCTGGTAGATAAGGTCACACTAAAAGCATGTTTGATTGAAAATAACCATGAATTTGAATTCAATTTCAGAAATTGGAAGTCCTATCATGTCATGAGTCATTCTAGGAACGTCAACTCACATTTTGAGGAAATTCCGGTGAGTTCGAGATTTTTACGGAAAATCGTTACAGACAATGCGGAAAATGAAAGGAGATTCAGATTGACCGATTTGAAGAGACTTTTGACATATGGTGTAAGTGAATCGATGCATGGAAGTTGTTTGGGCTTTTTCTGATTTCAAATTGCACCTCATCCAAATTTATTTGTTCGGAAAATCGGATTCGAGAGAAATGAATGAGAATTCAAATTTGAAGAAAATCTATGAGATTGATGAATCGATTTATTTTGGCTTTTAACTGGACTTCAAATTGAACAAGTGGGTAGGGAATTTGACCTAGCTTGACCAATTGAAATTTGTTGTGTTGAAGTGAACAAAATTAACTTGGTTTTGTTTTACTTCCCTTCCTTGGACTCATGCCCCACACACACGCACACCTTCCCCCTCCTGCCGACATAGCCCCACCTCATGCACGTTTCCTCTCTTTCTCCCTCTCTATCGCGCGGAATCCCCCTGGCCGACACTCCTTTTTACCTTGCCCCCCCTTCTTTTGACTTTTGAGTCAATAGTTATCCTTTCATTTCTTTTGTTCACGTGTTCTTCTCTTTTGGTGGCCGACACTTCATGCGGCCTTATCTTCTCTTCTCTCTCTGTTTTCGATGAAGCTGCAAGCTACCCCCACGATTCCGCTTTTCTCTTTTCCTTCGCCGAGCGCAGCTCTCCTTGGTTCGGTCGAGGAAACCTGCTCGTTAATTTTTCTCTCCTGGCGGTCGTCTTCATTGAGCAAACTCAGCAGCTCGTGATCACGTGTCCGCAGCTCCATCTCTCTGCCACCTTCAGTCAACAAGAACAGTCGGTTGACTCTTCCTTCACGCGGCCTTCAACGCTGGACGTCAGTCCCACGCACGAAGCCAGCGTCCCAGGCCCACAGCTCAAGCCGCGATTGTTCCTCTCCGCCTCTTGTCCTTGCCTTGCTTTTCATTTTCCCTCGTCGAAGCCCCACGTTGGTCAACAACACCCACAGCAAATCCTTTTGTTTGTTGACCCATGAACCTGCCATCTTCATTTCTTCGTGCATCCAGTGGAGTCCACCGAAACTGATTCTCCTCCACGCGTCCGAGACACCACCCAACGAAGACTGTAGCTCACGCATGATTTCCCTGCTCCACGCGGCCAGCGTCCATTTCCTTTGCTTGTGGACCAGCTTTTAACATCCAGATTTTCGGGTTTTAATTTTGACTAGATAAATAGGACTATTTTAATCGGAATTTTTTAGAGGACCGTTTTTATTGTGAAATTGGGATGCAAGATGGGTTATTGGATGAGGAGAATATTCAATTGAAGCATTGAGGCATCACTTGGATTTATTGAGGCCTTACAAGGTTAAATTGAGAAGAAATGAGTGATCGATTGGAGGAGGTATCAAGCAATTTCGTGTGCCCTCATCCCATTAGCCATTTTGGACCAATTCACATGTCCAAGAAGAAGAGTTTAGGTGGTTGATAAGCGTTAAGGAATAAATACTTTGGCTGCAGAGTGAGTATGGGAGATTTTTCTGGAAAGATCAAGCTAAGGGGGACCCTCCATCCTCTCTCTCTCTCTCTCAAAACCATGCGTGACCAGCGAAAGAGAGCAGAACCAGCGAAACTTCAGGACCATTGAGTGCCCATCTTCTTTGCAATTCCACCAAAGACTCATCCCCACGACCCTTCTCTCTCCCTTCGCCATTTGCCCCCTCTCGCACGGCCAGCTCACCCTTGCTCCACCATCTTCTGCTTTCTTGGTCAACTTCAGTGAAATTCTTCAAGCGAAGTCCCCAGGTGTTGACTGAAGCTGCTGCGGTTCGTCCAGCTCCACTCGGTGAAGACAGCTCACGGCAGAAGATGCTCCAACATCGACGCTTGCCTCCACGCGTCTTCAATCCAGCGAGCTTGGGTCAATAAACGGTGAAGCTCTCCCCATTGTTGACTCCCCCTCTGCCGCACATTCATCAGCCCACACCGCCTCAACATCAACGGCTTCGTTCTGCTCAGCGTACACGCCCACACGATTCCACCGAAGTTGCATGCCATCGTCCACGTTTCTCTTCATTTTGTTGTTGCCAGCGAAGCTCCCATCCAAATCGATCAACCTTCATCAATTTCTCTCTAGCAAAAGAACTAGTTTGTTAACTCTAGCCCCCTCCAGCAGCTTCGACCACGTCCACATGCCGTCCGTGCACCCCACCGAAACTGCTCGTTGTCTTCAGCTGCACATGGAGTGGTTTTGCTCGGTCAACCACTCACCAAAGAAGCCCCTTTTGTTGACTCCTCACATCTGCCATCTCACCGAATTGAAGCCCACCGAGCAGCCATTTGAAGCCCACGTGAAGATCGGCCCAAGTCCAGCTCAGTCCACGCATCTTCATTTCCAAGCCCATGCAATGCTAGCTCGCGTGATCAGCCCACAAGCCATTGGAGTTCAGCCCATCTTGAGGCCCACTTAAAGTCAGCTCATATTTCAGCCAAGATCAACCCACGAATTTAAGTGCAGCAGCCCATCAATTGAGTTTTTTAGGCCTATGACCTCAACCTGTCTTCGTTTTCAGCAGTCCAGCCCGTGAAGCAAGTCGACCCAAGTTCGGCCGCCATCGCGTCGCTGCCACGGTTTTCGATCTTTGCGTTTACCAAGTGAGTTTTACTCACTAATGCCTTCTTAGTGTACTAATTATACTTAAAGATTGATTAGTGTTAATTAAGTGTAATTAGGTTGTTAGATTAAAATTGATTAGTGATTTTTAGTTAATTGCTTTGCATATTAGTTGTGTGATTAGTATAATTAGATAGAGAATTGCCTACACTATTTATTGGAGCTTCTTGGGATTTTTCCGTCCCTTATCGGGTGTTAATTAAGCAAATCGGGCCTAGGTAGAACTTTTAGGAATTAAATATTAATTTTCGAAATTAATTATTTAATTATTTATTTCCGGAAATTCAACTAGGCTGGTTAGTGACTAGGATTTTATGTTAATGATCATGGCGCAATCCGTTTATTTAATTGAGCTTTATATTGTGCTAAATTGAATTTATTGTATTTATTTATTTAACTTTCGAAATTAATTATTTAATTATTTATTTTCTGGAAATTCAACCGGGATGGCCGGCGATCGGAATTTCGTGCTGATTGTCGTGGAGTGGTCCGTTTATTTAATTAAGCTTTAATTTGTGTCGAATTGATTTAATGGTGCATTTTTCAGTTATGTTCTTAAATAATGCGATGTTTAGTTATGTGATTGAGGATTGGTCGAGTATCGGTTGTCAGTATCGAAAGTGCATTGGTAAATCACCTGGAGAATGCTCGTGACCCGGTGAATTGGAGTGTCACCTGGAAAGGACACGTAGCTCGGTGATTGGATATGTCACCTTGGCAAAAAGGTAGCCTTAGAGAATGCACGTGGCTCAGAGACTCGGTATGTTTTCCTAGAGAATGCACGTGGCTCGATGACAGTGTATGGCATCGTAAAGAGGGTCGGGTGGGACCATAAAGCCACTAGATCTTGAGAGGGTTGGGTGGGACCATAAAGCCACTAGATCTTGAGAGGGTTGGGTGGGACCATAAAGCCACTAGATCTTGAAAGGGTCGGGTGGGACCATAAAGCCACTAAATCTTGAAATGGGTGGGATGTAAGATGTAAAGACCACTAAATCTTGGAAAGGTCGGGTGGGAATGAATGAATCTTGGAAAAATGTCAAGTGGGATAGTAAAGCCATTAAATCTAAGAAAGTTGCTTGGTGGGACCGTGATTTATATTTGGAAATTGAGTTGGAATAATTGAAATGATCGTGAGTGGTCTTGTTGGCGTGTAATCAATTAAGTTGATTAGATCGATGCTTTGATCTATGATGTGATTGCTTGGGTGCCTTTTTGATCTATGCTAATATGCAGGTGGAATCTGAGGCCAAGGTAAGTCCTCTAACTCTTGTTGTGCATAGGCAGCCCTAAGCTGTATTAGTTTATTAATCGGGTCTTAGGGTGTAGAACTTGCTGAGACGTTGTCTCAGTGGTTATTGAATAACCATTTCAGGACCTGGATGAGGAGCCTAAAGAGCATGAATTTGATGAGAAGATCCCTGTTGAGGAACCCGAAGAGGAGTACGTGGAGGAGGACCCCGAGGATAACTCCGAGTACGACCCGGATGAGGACTGAGATCTCGTCCTGTCTTGTCAGACCTTGTCTGCATGTGAATAGATGTTAGATCAGACTTACGTCTATAAAGTATTGTAGAGTATATTGAGATGTGTGTAAAAAGGTATGGTTGAGAATTTTCAGTATGGAAAATATGGTCTACTTTTCTATCCCATTGTTTTATTGTCTGGGGAATTATAACTGCTTCCGCATGTGCATATATAAATGAAAGGGTTGGCGATACATAGTCCTAGGATATCGCATTTTAAAATCGACCAAAAGTAAGGGATGTGTGCGTGCCTAAGGGTCGGGGCGTGACATCCTCTTTTTGTGGTATTAGAGCTTTTTAGGTATTGGAGTGATAAGGTGCGATGACCTATGGGATAGTAGTAGGAAAGGCCTTTAAATTCATGACTAGTGCATGTCTTTGATAGCTAATTGGTAGAATTGTTTGTTACATCGCTTGCTTTTAATTATTGTGGATTCGGAAGGCAGAGTGTTGACTCTTGCCAACTTGAGCGTAAGAGTGCCACTGCAGGTTGGTACTAGTGTAGCAGAGTTGAATGATCCTAAGTCTAATAAGATTGATTTGATGCAAGTGTTCCTTGGGATATGGATGAGCCGAAGATCGAATCAAGTTGTTGTTGTTGCTACCTTTGTTGAGGTCCAACCTGGAAGGATAGTCAGGGAATAGATTTTGATATTTGAATCAAGATTCGGTGCAAGCAGATTGGGAATTCGATCGGTTGAGAGAATGGTAAAGACTGATGTTGAGAGAATGGTATTCTATTCCACCCAATAGGAAAGGTGGCATAGTCAGGTCAGTATTCAGATTAACGGAACATGTTGTTCTATGGAAGATGGTATGAATCAGTCTCGTGTATTTTAAGGACAGGAAATTGTGGTAAGTGTCGCCAGTACGGACAGTGATTTATGGTGTAGCCGCATAAGTAGATGGAATCTTGACAATGGTTACTGCTGTCACCAACGATAGTACAAGTCAGAAAAAGTGTGCCATAGAACACACAATGGAGTTTTTGGAACAGGCCTCCAGTACAAGCAAGAGGGTATGCTATCACCTGACATGAGATAGAGGACTCACTAGTTGAGTGCCAAAAGTATGGAAGGAATGCATGGATTAATCTTGTGTTCGAGAATGACTAGAACATGCTTTGATGGTAGTGAGCACGGCCATCAGGTGAGGGACTATCAGTTGGAGTTCAGGAAGAACACCAACATTGCTACTACTAATAGAATGCCACTATGATGGTGAAAGAGACAGGAATGAAATCGACCATGCACCGAATAGAGAAATAATGTCTTGAAGTAATTTTATCAGAGTAGTGCCTCAGAGTTTCAAGGATTAAGTTATGGAATTTTAATGTGCGTTAAGGTGGTAGGAGAAGAACCATTGACTAGAGTTGTACTCGATTGGCTGTTGGTGTACAACTCTATCGTCAAGTGTGGAAAGAATTGGCTCTGGAACATTTTGTAGTGATGAATTGTTATAGTGAAGTAACCCATTTATTCCAGGAGAAGGTAGAAGTGCCAAGTTTTATTGAGAATCGAGAAGGGTTCTCGACTTCTTTAATCTCGTAACTTGAGGCAATCCGTTTGTTAGACGGAGGTTGCCTAGGTTACTTCACGATTGTCAAAAATAAGACAGATTGAAGAATTGAAAATTGAGGACTCCTCAGTAGTCCAAGAATTTCTGGAAGTGTTGCCAGAAGGATTGTTAGGCCTATCGTTAGTAAGTGAGAAAGAATTTACGATCAAGCTAGCACCCGGAACAAAACCATTCTCTAAGGTTTCTTACCGGTTGTTGCCTGAATTGATAGAACCAATTGTGCAAATGTGAGGATTGATGAATGAAGAATTCATGCATATCGGTGCATTACCTAGGGGAAACATCAGTCTCATAGTAAGAAAGAAAGAAAGATGGTTCGTTGCAATTATGCATCAACTATAGTCGACTTAATCAAGTGACAATCAAGGATAAGTGTTCATTGTCAAAGATCGACAAATTGGGTGACTTGTTATAAAAAGTGTTGATGTCTTCAAGTATCGGCTTGAGGACAAGTTATCATCAGTTGAGAACTAGGAAGGAGGTTATACTGAAGACAACATTTCACACTTGATTTTGCCCTTGTGAGAATAATGTGAAGCCATTTGATTTGACGAACGCTCCAGCCACTGTTATGGATTTGATAAACCGAGTGTTCAAAGAATAACTAGATCGATGGTGATCGTGTGGTGTAGCGACATTCAAGGGTATTCATTAAGTGCTGAGGATTAGGAAAGCCCTTAAGAATGGTCGTGTGGTTACAGGTAAGAGAATCTTCATGGACCAAGCTAAGATCAAATAAGTTGTTAGTGGATCGAGATTGACAACAGTGTCAGAGATTAGAAGCTATAGGGATTGGATAGATTACTACAGAAGGTTTGCGAAAGAATTTTCAGTATCAGTATCATCGCAGGATTGACCTCTTGAGAAGGAAGAGAAATTCATCGGCATTGACAAGTATGAGGATAATTTCTAGAGCTTAAAGGATGGGGTACGTATTGATGCAACATGAGAAAATTGTTGCATAACCGTTCCACCAGTTGAGACCCAATAAGTGGAATACGAAGCGGTGTCGTGAACTAGAATTTGGCAGAACTATAATAGTGATATCGGGTATCACCTTGGAGGAACGAAATGAGTCATTAATGTGTTGAGCCGAAAGTCTTCAATTGTGCATAGACTGGCTAAAGTATAGACTTTACTTAAAAAGACTTCGAAGCTTGGTTTTCAAATTTGAGGTAGGCTACCTTTTGAATTTTATAGCCGCCCTCAAAATTGAACCATACATTCCAGTTAGAATCAAGCATTTAGTTGACAGACAAAGATGTTCAGAAGATCTTATAAGAGGATACTGGTAAGAAAGAATCTGACTTTAAGATTTTTGAGAATGGAAAGTTTGGGTTCCATGAGTGATTGAATACACTTGACAGTGTAACACTCAGGGAAAAGATCTTGTCAAAAGTTCACTATAGTATTGCAGGCTACCTTTTGAATTTTATAGCCGCCCTCAAAATTGAACCATACGTTCCAGTTAGAATCAAGCATTTAGTTGACAGACAAAGATGTTCAAAAGATCTTATAAGAGGATACTGGTAAGAAAGAATCTGACTTTAAGATTTTTTAGAATGGAAAGTTTGGGTTCCATGAGTGATTGAATACACTTGACAGTGTAACACTCAGGGAAAAGATCTTGTCAAAAGCTCACTATAGTATTGCAGTTTTGACTAGATGGTGCAAGTAAATCGGAATCGGCATCAACTAGATTAGTAGACTGATATGAAGATAGATACCACTGAGCAGGTTGCAAGTGTTAGAAGTGTCAGCAAGTGGAAGCTCGGTAATGCGAACCGGGAGAATTTTTACCATCACTTGAGAGTCCCAAGTGGAAATGGAAATATATCACAATGGAACATTGTGATATGCTTACTAAGGATTCAGGGGATTACTAATACCATTTGAGGATAATAGTCGATTGATAGATGGAGTTGGTCCACTTTGGTACAGTACGAATAGATCTTGTTTTGAGTGTGTAACATCCAAATTTCAGGCTCTGATTTCGATTAGATAAATTGGGCATTTCATCGACGCGATTACAGTGTTTTTCTCTGAGTTGGCCACTCATGAGATAACTAGACTAGCTGGGTGAGTTCTTAAGGACCTTAAGGCAAATAGACTTGAGAATTTGACCAGGGATCGACTTCTTGACCGTGCTCATCTTTAGAGATCATTGCGGCACAGTTTAAAACCGATTTGAAATCAAAGATAGATCGATTCAATTGAGATGAATGACCGATTGTGGGTGACTCCACTAAATTGGAAAATTCTCATCGACCGGCACTAATTTGATTTTTTTTGTCGTTTTGGTACCCTGTGTCCGTATTTAAATCATTGAGATTTTCACGACAATTGAGAGTCACCAATGAGTCGAGTGGGTTCATTGTGGCTTGAAGAAAATCAACCACGGGTCCTTGTCCTAAAAAGCTCTGAACACTATCCAGTAGCCTAGGTCACACTATCCAGATTTTCGGGTTTTAATTTTGACTGGATAAATAGGGCTGTTTTAATCGGAATTTTGTAGAGGACCATTTTTATAGTGAAATTGGGATGCAAGATGGGTTATTGGATGAGGAGAATATTCAATTGAAGCATTGAGGCATCACTTGGATTTATTGAGGCCTTACAAGGTTAAATTGAGAAGAAATAAGTGATCGATTGGAGGAGGTATCAAGCAATTTCGTGTGCCCCCATCCCACTAGCCATTTTAGACCAATTCACATGTCCAAGAAAGAGCTTGGGTGGTTCAATGGCAGCCAAGGAATAAATACTTGGACTAGAGTGAGTATGGGAGATTTTTGTGGAAAGATCAAGCTAAGGGGGACCCTCCATCCTCTCTCCCTCTCAAAACCGTGCGTGACCAGTGAAAGAGAGAAGAACCAGCGAAACTTCAGGTCCATCGAGTGCCCATCTTCTTTGCAATTCCACCAAAGACTCATCCCCACGACCCTTCTCTCTCCCTTCGCCATTTGCCCCCTCTCGCATGGCCAGCTCACCCTTGCTCCACCATCTTCTGCTTTCTTGGTCAACTTCAGTGAAATTCTTCAAGCGAAGTCCCCAGGTGTTGACTGAAGCTGCTGTGGTTCGTCCAGCTCCACTCGGTGAAGACAGCTCACGGCAGAAGCTGCTCCAACATCGACGCTTGCCTCCACGCGTCTTCAATCCAGCGAGCTTGGGTCAATAAACCGTGAAGCTCTCCCCATTATTGACTCCCCCTCTTTCGCACGTTCATCAGCCCACACCGCCTCAACATCAACAGCTTCGTTCTGCTCAGCGTCCACGCCCACACGATTCCACCGAAGTTGCATGCCATCGTCCACGTTTCTCTTCATTTTGTTGTTGCCAGCGAAGCTCCCATCCAAATCGATCAACCTTCATCAATTTCTCTCCAGCAAAAGAACTAGTTTGTTGACTCTAGTCCCCTCCAGCAGCTTCGACCACGTCCGCATGCCGTCCGTGCACCCCACCGAAAATTGCTTGTTGTCTTCAGCTGCACATGGAGTGGTTTTGCTCGGTCAACCACTCACCAAAGAAGCCCCTTTTGTTGACTCCTCACATCTGCCATCTCACCGAATTGAAGCCCACTGAGCAGCCATTTGAAGCCCACGTGAAGATCGGCAAGTCCAGCTCAGTCCACGCATCTTCATTTCCAAGCCCACGCAATGCTAGCTCGCGTGATCAGCCCACAACCCATTGGAGTTCAGCCCATCTCGAGGCCCACTTGAAGTCAGCTCATATTTCAGCCAAGATCAACCCACGAATTTAAGTGCAGTAGCCCATCAATTGAGTTTTTTATGCCCGTGACCTCAGCCCGTCTTCGTTTTCAGCAGTCCAGCCCGTGAAGCAAGTCGGCCCAAGTTCGGCCGCCATCGCGTCGCTGCCGCGGTTTTCGATCTTTGCGTTTACTAAGTGAGTTTTACTCACTAATGCCTTCTTAGTGTACTAATTATACTTAAAGTTTGATTAGTGTTAATTAAGTGTAATTAGGTTGTTAGATTAGAATTGATTAGTGATTTTTAGTTAATTGGTTTGCATATTAGTTGTGTGATTAGTGTAATTAGATAGAGAATTGCCTATAGTATTTATTGGAAGCTTCTTGGGATTTTTCCCGTCCTTATCGGGTGTTAATTAAGCAAATCGGGCCTAGGTTGAACTTTTAGGAATTAAATATTAATTTTTGAAATTAATTATTTAATTATTTATTTCGGAAATTCAACCTGGGATGGCCAGTGACCGGGATTTTATGTTAATGATCATGGCGTAGTACGTTTATTTAATTGAGCATTATATTGTGCTAAATTGAATTTATTGTATTTATTTATTTAACTTTTGAAATTAATTATTTAATTATTTATTTTTCGGAAATTCAACCTGGATGGCCGGTGATCGGAATTTCGTGCTGATTGTCGTGGAGTGGTCCATTTATTTAATTGAGTTTTAATTCGTGTTGAATTGATTTAATGGTGCATTTTTAAGTTATGTTCTTAAATAATGCAATGTTTAGTTATGTGATTGAGGATTGGTCGAGTATCGGTTGTCAGTATCGAAAGTGCGTTGGTAAATCACTTGGAGAATGCCCATGACCCGGTGAATTGGAGTGTCACCTGGGAAGGACACGTGGCTCGGTGATTGGATATGTCACCTTGGCGAAAAGGTAGCCTTAGAGAATGCACGTGGCTCGGTGACAGTGTATGGCATCGTAAAGAGGGTCGGGTGGGACCATAAAGCCACTAGATCTTGAGAGGGTCGGGTGGGACCATAAAGCCACTAGATCTTGAAAGGGTCGGGTGGGACCGTAAAGCCACTAAATCTTCGAAGGATCGGGTGGGACTGTAAAGCCACTAAATCTTGGAAAGGTCGGGTGGGACCGTAAAGCCACTGAATCTTGGAAAAATGTCGAGTGAGGCCGTAAAGCCACTAAATCTAGGAAAGTTGCTTGGTGGAACCGTGATTTATATTCGGAAATTGAGTTGGAATAATTGAAATGACCGTGAGTGGTCTTGTTGGCATGTAATCGATTAAGTCGATTAGATCGATGCTTCGATCTATGATGTGATTGCTTGGGTGCCTATTTGATCTATGCTAATATGCAGGTGGAATCTGAGGCCAAGGTAAGTCCTCTGACTCATGTTGTGCATAGGCCGCCCTAAGGTGTATTAGTTTACTAATCTGGTCTTAGGGGGTAGAACTTGCTGAGACGTTGTCTCAGTTGTTATTGAATAACCATTTCATGACCTGGATGAGGAGCCTAAAGAGCGTGAATTTGATGAGGAGATCCCTGTTGAGGAACCCAAAGAGGAGTACGTGGAGGAGGACCCCGAGGATAACCCCGAGTACGACCCAGATGAGGACTGAGATCTCATCCTGTCTTGTCAGACCTTGTCTGCATGTGAATAGATATTAGATCAGACTTGCGTCTATAAAGTATTGTAGAGTATATTGAGATGTGTCTAAAAAGGTATGGTTGAGAATTTTCAGTATGGAAAATATGGTCTACTTTTCTATCCTATTGTTTTATTGTCTGGGGAATTATAACTGCTTCTGCATGTGCATATATAAATGAAAGGGTCGGGGATACATAGTCTAGGATATCGCATTTTAAAATCGACCAAAAGTAAGGGATGTGTGCATGCCTGAGGGTCGGGGCATGAAACCAGCCACAGTGAGCCCAGCTGCTCCTTGCTCGGCCCAACTCTCCAGCAGCTCGCAGTTGTCCAGCGTCTTCAGTCTGGAAGCCCATTCCAACGAAGACCAGCAAGTTTTAGTTTTCAGCTTTGGGCCCAGCCCGTTTTCGGCCCAGTTGAAGTCTTCAAGCCCAGTGAGGTCAGCCCATCCGAAGGCAAGCCCAGACTTTGAAGCCCAGCAAGTTAAGCCCAAGAATCAGGCCCAAGTCCATCAACCAAGCCCAACAATTTGCTATGGGCTTGCAAAGCTTTTGGGTCTAGCTCAAGTGTCTGTCGACGCCACCGAAAATTCAGGTTTCGGCCGCCATCGCTGTGATCCAGTCTCCGCTTTCAATCAAGTGAGTTTTGCTCACTAATGCTTTCTTAGTTTGCTAATGACAATTAAGGGTCGATTAGTGTTAATTAAGTGCAATTAGGTGGTTAGATTAGAATGTATTAGTGATTATTAGTTAATTGCATTGCATATTAGTTAGGTGGTTAGTGTACTTAACAAAAGAATTGCCCATATTATTTAGTGAATGCATCTCGGGATTTTTCCCAACCCTTCGCGGGCTTCAATTGGGCATTACGGGCCTAAATTGGATTTTTAGTATATATTTATTAATTTTCAAAATTATTTATTTATTTATTTATTTTTCGGAAATCAAGCAGGGATAGTCGATGACTGGAATTTCGTGCTGATTAATGTAGTGCAGTCCGTTTATTTATTTGAGCTCCACTTTGTGCTTAATTAAATTTATTGTGCAATTTGAGGAATTATTCATTAATTGTTTGTTATTGAATATTTGATTGGTAGATGGCCGAATATGGATATATAACACCAGTTACATTGATGGGCTATATAGTAGAGAGAATGGTGAGAGCTAACTGAGAATATTATTGGTTGAGACCAATCAGGTACGATATTATTGGATATACGTGGTTCGGTGATTAGAAGTATCACTGGCGAAAATGGCGCCTTAAAGAACGCACGTGAATGACTTATAGACAAACGTGGTTCGGTGATTAAGGAAATATCACTGGTAAAAACAACGCCTTAAAGAACTCACGATATTGTCCATAGCTGACGTCACCTTGGTGAAAACGGTGCCCTAGAAAGAACACGTGGTTCGGTGATTGAGGATATCACTGGTGAAAGCGGCGTCTTAAAGAACGCATGGTATCGGTGATTGATATGTCATTGGCAAAAACGACACCCAAGAAACACATGTGATTTGGTGAATGAGTACACCATTGGGAAATTATGGTATGAGTGGGAATGACCTAGAGATGGTCCAACTGACATGTAATCGACTAAGTCAATTGACCAATACTTGATCATATGTTGTGAATTGTTTGAATATCTATGTTTAACCTTAAACTGCAGGTTGGAACTGAGGTTAAGGTAAGTTCTCTAACTTGTGCTGTGCCTAGGCAACCTAGACGGTATATTGGTTTACTAATCGGGTATTAGGGGGTAGAGCTTGCTGAGACGTTGTCTCATTGGTTATTGAATAACCATTTCAGGTCCTTGAATGCAGTGGACTTGGATTTTGAAGATCTCGAAAGTCCAATGCAATCTGCTGAAGACTCTAGTTAAAGTGTGGAGGATGATGGAGAGGAGGATAGGGACCCGTAGTTTGTAGAACCCCACTCCTATTTGTAGACCTTGTTTTTAAACTGGCTTAAGTTGAATTTGACTTAATAGTTCACTTTGTATATATATGTGCATTGGTTTGCAATATATATAAAGGTGAACCTTTTAAAGGTTTGAAATTTAGTCCTATTGTTCTATATCAATGTTTTATTGTCTGGGGATAATTTATATGCTTCCGCATGTGCTTAATAAATGAAAGGGTCGGCGATGCGTCCTGGGACGTCGCTATTAATCGACCAAGGTAAGAGATGTGTGCGTGTCTGAGGATCGGAGCGTGACAATAACTCTTAACATAATTTTGAAAAAAAAAAATGAGACTTAGGCAATATGATGAAATTGCAAAGCCATTTGACTCCCTAATGGGTCCCTAATTCCCTAGCTTCTTAAAATGTCGTCATACAATAGGAGTGAAGAATGGGAATGAAATATCAATGATTTAAAAAAAAAAAAAACAGAGAGAGAAAAGAATGACAAATGCATGCCTATACACGGGAGATAAATATTTTTTTCTCCCTTTCTTTTGGAGAATAATAGAATTATATTAAACAAAACAAATCAAGTTACATCTAGATCGTAGGAATATTGTTTCATTCCAAGTAGGGCCAAAGCAGCCGGCCAACTAGGCTTGTGACAATACTTGTGCCTATTATGTAGTAAAAGCCCATTCAAAGAGGACTAAGACAATTTGAACGAGTAGTTCTTTCAATTCAGTCTTAGTCCAACTAATTCATTCATTTTGCTCAATAAGAATGAATGAATTAGTGGTACTCCCTTTTTCCACGACAATGAAGTCCATCTTAGATAGTTAAATTGCAAACGCGTGAAATTTTCATGTACGGATAAAGTGAGTCAAATACAAAGGTGGTTGAGCCTAAAATGGAATTATATATTTCCAATGTTATTCTTCATCCGTAGAGTTAAACTCTTGGGTCATGCCTCGATACTTGGTATTTGTTTATGCTATGCGTAAATTATGTGATTCAACTTCTTCAGTTGCATCAAATCCTCCCCCTTAACAAAGGCTAAGAAAATAAGAGGTGTATCACCAACCGTTAACAACAACATAAGCAATTAAAGCAATACTCATATAATTATGACGGAGAATTTGAGGCACTTGTCACACCTATGATCAAAATCCTTGTCGTGTAAGTGAAGTCGATGTTTGCATTTCATCGACTTTGCATTCAACATAAGTTGTCAATCGCACCTAGACTCGAAAGTCATCTTCCAAGTCTTCCTCTAGTTAAGAATCTAGGGTGGCCGTATCAATTTGCATGTCAGACAGGTCTTCTACACGTAATCTTGGACAAAATCATTAGTACCCTACTTGTTTATGTATATCTATTGGTTAAAAACAAAAGTTAAAGTATAGCAATTCTTTTGTACCTCGCCTCCTAATGTAAGTTTCATCTTTGCAACTTGACTTTTGAGTTCTACCAACAAAACCCATAACGATCACTTCTACGTAACTTTCCTTTTTCTTTTTTTCTTTTTTTTTTAAATTTAGTGGTGAAGTGGTGTCCAAAGGTACTTTCGTTCACTTCAATTAATTCATTTTCTTGGGAGATCTTAAAGGCGCACTACATCATATCGACTTGGTGGAATTGGGATTTTATTTCTAGAGTGCTCCCAATATGGCTTGAGCCCAAGTCTACAAGGAAAGTAGAAAACTTATGGCCATCCAAACCAACTAAATAGAAGACAAGACAAAGATCAAAAATGTATTTTATCCAATAATCTTATTGTGACATCCCATATTTTCAATCTCGTTTTCCATTGAATTAATCGGACATTTCATCAACATGTTTATAGGGCTGTTCTCAGAGCTTATCACTCTTGAGATAACTAGACTATCTAGGAAAGCCATTAAAGAATTTTAAGGTAATAAACTTGAGAATTCGACCAGGAATCAGATTCTCGACCGTGTTCATTTTTAGAGGCCATTACGGCACAGTATAAAACCGATTTGAGATCAGAGATAGGTCGATTCGTCTGAGAAGTGTGGTCGATTGTGGGTGACTCACTAAATTGGAAAATTCTCGTCAACCGGCACTAGTTTGATTTTACTATCATTTTGGTACCTTGTATCCGTATTTGAATCCTCAAGATTTCCCAACAACCGAGAGTTGATAATGTGTCGAGTGGGTTCATTGTGGCTAAAAGAAAAAATCGACCATAAGTCATTTGCTCTAAAAAGTTTTGAAAACTACCTGGTAGCCTAGGTTACGCTAAAAACGTGCCGAATGGAAATTAACCATAAATTTGAGTCCGATTTCAAAAATTGAAGATTCTATCATGTCACAATGAATTCTAGGAACGTTGACTCAATCTCAGAAAATTTTTCTAAAACCCGAGACTTTTTGGAAAAAAGTCGACATAGGGCCGTTTTTGTTCTGAAAAAGCTGGGGATTGCTTTTGGTTATAAAATTGGGAAGCAAGTGGATTGTATGGGTGATGAAAAATGCCAAATGGATCGGTGAGGTATTGATTAGAATTGTTGAGGCCAAATGGGGTTGGATTGTGAATGAAACTAAGTCCAATTGAAGCCAAAGCCCCTCAAATTCGTGTGCCCCCCATTGGCCTAGCCAAAATGGACCATCTCAAGGTTGCAAAGGTGAGCCTCAGTGGCTCATGGATAGCCAAGGAGCAGCTGGTGGCCTAAGATGAGTCAAAGACTATTTGATTTGGTCATGGTGGCCCCCTTGCCCCCTTTTCCCTCATCCTTCCCCCTTGCTGCCATCCACTGCTCTTTCATCCCCTCTAGCATGCAAAGACCACCAAGAAATCTAGTAGAGAAGCCACTGAAGCTCCTGACACCATAGCACGCTAGGACTACCAGCACCGTCACCAGATTGCACGCCAACGCCGCCGCTCGCTGCTCCCGTACGCCACCGCCCAGCAGACGTCCCCTGCTCCTCCCAGCAACTTGTTCCGCCACTCTCGGCTGCTGGTCGAGCCAAGCTGGAGGCTGTTTGGCCACCATAGGCCCCCGTCCAATCGCCGTTCAGCCTCACTGGAGCCCCGCTCAACCGTCGCCGACCTTGCCTTGCTCAGCCAGCCATCGAAACCGCACCAACCAGCCAAGAATAGCAAGCAAGGAAGTGGGTTTCAGATGTGTTGTTTGGCCCATCCTAATGTGCTTTCGAGCCTCGGATCTTAGGCCCACTTTGGAGAAAAGCGACCCTCGCACCGTTCCTGTAGATTTGATCTGACCCGCACGTTAAATAAGTGAGTTTTACTCACTAAACCTCGCTTAATAGATTAATGATGTTTAGGGGCTGATTAGTTTAGGTTAAGCATGATTAGATGGTTAGATTAGATTATATTAGATTAGTGAATATTAGTTCATTTTAATGCATGTTAGGCAAATGATTAGTGTAATTAGCATGGATATAGGTTCTAGTATTTATTGCACAAACCTCGGAATTTTTCCGGGTCCGTCTTGAAGTCTAATTAGGCATTACGAGCCTGAATTGAATTTATTGGTATTATTTTAATATTTTTCCTAATTATTTAATTAATTAATTATTTTCCGGAAATTAGACCAGGATAGTCGGTGACCGGAATTTTATGCTGATTGTTGTTATGCTCTTTGTATATTTATTTGAGCTTTAGTTTGTGCTAATTTTTCCTAATTGTGATTTTTAGGAGTTTATTCATAGATTGATTGGAAAAAACCAAGGGTCGGTTTACAACGCCAAAACTATTGTGGTAGGTAATATGAAATGATGGGATTTTCAAAAAGTGAAAGGATTGTTGGACGATAAGAACGTCGACTCAATGGCTAAGTATGTCATCTCAGAGAAAGACGTAAGGTTACGTCGGCTCGATAGCTAAGTATATCATCTCAGAAAAAGGCGTTATGTTATATTGGTTCAATGATCGGATATATATATCACCTGGAGAATGCACGTGGGCTCGGTGAGTTGGCATATCACTTGGAAAAATGCACGTGGGCTCGACAATTAGTTATTCCATCATAGATAATGTATGTTATTAATTAAAATGACTGGGGAAAGGTCGGGATAACATGTAATCGACTAGGTCGATTTGATCGATGTTTCGATCTATGGTGATTGTTTGGATGCCCATTGAATTGTGTTGAATTGCAAGTGGAATCTGAGACCAAGGTAAATCTCTGACTCGTGTTGTGCATAGGCAGTCCTTATAGCATATTGGCCTTCTAATCGAGTCTTAGTGGGGTAAAACTTGCTGAGACGTAATCTCATTGGTTATTGTATAACCAATTTTAGGTCCTTAGATGATAGCACCTCCACATTCCCCCTCCTCTTGGGAAGTTTGGTATTCCAGAGAGTATATCGAAAGAAACACATCATTTCCACATTCACCCCGACCCAGAAGTGATGTGGACATCGAGTCATATCGAGGAGGAGGTGCTAGGGACCCATTGTCTATTCCTACTGGTTCGATTACTCGAGCGCAGGCCAAACAATTCAAGCAAGCTGTTGGCGTCATGGTTCGTGATCTTTGGCGTGAAGATGACCTTGGATCAAATCTTGAAGAATCTTGGAAATCTTGGTGCAATTTAATTATCTTGTCACCAAATAATTGACCAAGTCAATTTATATATATATTCTTGTTTAAGAATATTCTAAAATAGGAATATTTTAGAATATAACGCATTAGATTTTTAGGGTTGGTTTTTAGGGTTTGTGTGGTAGCCTATATAAAGGATTTGCCAAATTTCTTTGAGGACGGATATATTTTATTTTTGAGGAAAAGAATTGAGAGGTTCTCTTTTTACTGTTCTTTTGAGGACTTGACTTAATCAAGATTCTCTTCGACTTATCGAGCGAGATAGCGAATTCTTTCGCCCGTGGCGTCTATAACGTTGGTTGGTTGACACGTGTTCGTCAACAGGTCACGTTCATACCGAGGTTGCCAATCACGGGTTTGATTGGAGGTCGAGGTTTGCAATTCGCACCATCTGGGCCTTCGTAGAACGATCCTTCCGCAACGATTCACATCAGTTTGGTATCAGAGCTTGCTTCTACAAGGTCTATTTATCTTTAATTTTCTGTTGATATTTAGTAATTTGAGATTTATTGAGTTAGGGTTTCGGTTCTAGCTAATTTAGGGATCCGATTGCTTTTGTGCTTCCATACGTAGTTGTTTGCTATTAGTTCTAAAATTTTCTTTTCTAGCATCTTAAATTGTATCTGAGTTCGTCAAAAAAAAAACAGAAAAAAAAAAGTAATAAAAAAAAAGAGAAAGAAAACGCACAAAAAAAAAAGTGTGCAAGAGAAAAAAAAAAGATTCGGCAAAAAAAAAATTTAGCCGAACAAAAAAAAAAAAAAAGGCAATTCGTTTGTTAGTAAACCAAATTGAAACAAAATCAGTAGTGATTTGCGTTTCAATTGGAATTTCGAAAGTTGTACTTGTTGGTTTGAAATTGTTACTTGCTGAAACAAAATCAAAAGTGATCTAATCTTGTTTGATTAGTTTGATTGATTGTCGTGAGGGGTTGAGAGACAAGTTTTGAGTCTAATAAAGAGCTTGTGAAAAGATAATACGAGAGGGAAAAGGCAAGAGTGTGTAAACTTAATTAAGGGTGAAAAAAGCCTAAATTTGAGTTAAACACGAGGGGAGTGACAAACACCTTGAGAGAAACACTTGAGGGAGCGATTGGTGAGGATTTTTGTTATTAACATTTACTTGCAGGTCTAAAATATGTCATGCGAAGAAAGCGTGAATCAAAGGGAGGTTGACTCAATAAAAAGGGATGAAGTGCTCGTGGAAAGCATCCAGCAATTGAGGGTCGTAGTAGAGGAGCTTAGTGGCCAAATGATGGGGAATGGTGATCGAGAGCTACCCTAGGGAAGGCCGCAACATCAGCAAGACGCCTCTAGAATACGACATAGAAGGCAACGGCATTATGATGATGATGAGGCCAACATGAAGGATGATCGAGATGCTCGATTTGAAAGGTGGAATGGAGGCCAAAGGTTTAGACACCGAGGAGATGATGAACTTGGCAACATCAAGATGAAGATTCCTTCCTTCCAAGGGAAGAATGATCCCGATGCGTATCTAGAATGGGAGAAACGCATGGAGATGGTATTTGATTGCCAACGATACTCTGAGCTCAAAAAGGTAAAAATTGCAGCCGTTGAATTTACTGATTATGCTATAATTTGGTGGGATCAACTTGTGACTAGTAGGAGGCGCAATGGTGAAAGACCGATAGAGACGTGGGATGAGATGAAAGCGGTGATGAGAAGGCGTTTTGTACCTAGTCACTACCACCGAGATTTGTTTCAAAAGTTACAAAATCTCACACAAGGCAATAAGAGCGTGGAAGAGTATCACAAGGAGATGGAGATTGCTATGATCCGTGCTAATGTGATGGAGGATTGTGAGGCCACAATGTCAAGATTTTTGAGTGGTTTGAGTTGAGACATAGCAAGGGTGGTAGAGCTGCAACACTATGTTGAATTGGAGGAATTGGTGGACAAAGCCATCAAAGTTGAGCGGCAATTGAAGTTGGACCGAAATCACAAGAGTGGAGGAGGTTCAAGTCAGAATTGGAGATCCAATTGGAAGAGAGATGAGAAGCCAAATTGGAGAGGAAACAACACCGAAACCGAAACCTCAAAGGAGAAGGAGAGGGACGGTAAAGTTGGAACGAATCCGGTTTCAGGTAAAACCGAAAATCCTAACACTAGAACTCGTGAAATTAAATGTTTTAAGTGTTTGGGCAGGGGTCATATGGCGAATCAATGCCCTAATAGGAGGGTGATGATCATGACTGGACATGGTGTTATTGAGTCCGAAAGTGAAAGGGAAGAAGATGATGATGAGATGCCACCATTGGAGGATTGTAGTGATGGAGAAGTGGCTATAAAAGGAGACTTATTGGTGGTTAGGCGTTCTCGAGTGTGCAAGTAAAGGAGGAGGAGCATCACCAACAAAGAGATAATTTGTTTCATACAAGGTGTGTGGTGAATGGTAAGATCTCGTAGTATGATAATTGATGGAGGTAGTTGTGCGAATGTGGCAAGTTGTATTATGGTGGATAAGTTGGGCTTGAAGACAACAAAGCACCCTAGGCCTTATAGACTTCAATGGTTAAATGATAGTGGTGAGGTGAAAGTATCGAAACAAGTTCGAATTCCATTTGAGATAGGGAGATATAAGGACGAGGTAGAGTGTGATGTTGTACCTATGCAAGCGGGTCATATCTTGCTTGGAAGACCATGGCAATATGATCGAAAGGTACATCATGATGGATATACTAATCGTTATTCATTGGTGATGAATCAAAAGACTTATACCTTGGTACCAATGAGACCTAGTGAGGTGTATCAAGATCAATTAAAGATACAACGAGAAGCCGAGAGAGAAAGAAAAGGTGAGAAATCCGAGGGCTTGCGTGGTGTGTCTGAGACACAAGGAAAAGGAGAGGCCGAGAGAAAGATTGTGGTAAAAACTGAGGGAAAAGAAGAGAGGAAAGAAAAGAGGCAAAATAATTTTTATGCAAAATCAAGTGAAGTTAGGAGAGCCTTAGTTCTAGATCGACCAATACTTGTACTTGTGTACAAGGAGGTTTTGTTTTCTACTAACGATCTTGACCCAAGTTTGCCTAGTCCTATTGTGTCTTTATTGCAGGAATTTGAAGATGTCTTTCCTAATGAACTTCCTGGAGGGATACCACCTATTCGAGGCATAGAACATCAAATTGACTTGATTCCTGGTGCGCCATTACCTAATCGACCCGCATATCGAAGCAATCCCGAGGAGACAAAGGAACTTCAGCGGCAAGTAAGTGAATTATTGGAACGAGGGCATGTGAGAGAGTCTTAGCCCATGCGCCGTCCCTATTTTGTTAGTGCCAAAGAAGGATGGAACTTGGCGAATGTGTGTCGATTGCCGAGCAATCAATAATATTACAGTAAAGTATCGACATCCTATTCCTAGATTAGATGACATGTTGGATGAGTTGCATGGTTCTTGTATTTTCACTAAGATCGATTTGAAAAGTGGTTATCATCAAATTAGGATGAAAGAATGTGATGAATGGAAAACTGCATTTAAGACCAAGTATGGATTATATGAGTGGTTAGTAATGCCATTTGGATTAACTAATGCACCGAGCACATTTATGCGACTTATGAATCATGTTTTGCGTGCTTTTATTGGTCGATTTGTGGTTGTCTATTTCGATGACATCTTGATTTATAGCCGAAGTCCTGATGACCATATTGAGCATGTGCAAGCTGTCTTGCAGGTTTTAAGGGCCGAGCAATTATACGCTAATCTAAAGAAGTGCTCTTTTGTTACCAACAAATTAGTATTTCTAGGATTTGTTGTTAGTGCTAATGGTATACAGGTTGATGAAGAAAAGGTTAAAGCAATCCGTGAATGGCCAACGCCTAAGACCATAGGAGAGGTGCGTAGCTTTCATGGATTGGCGAGTTTTTATCGACGATTTGTGAGAAATTTCAGCACCATTGCCGCACCTTTAACTGAGGTTATCAAGAAGCACGTGGGTTTCACGTGGGGAGAAGAGCAAGAGAAAGCCTTTAATCTGCTAAAAGATAAGTTAACTAATGCTCCTTTATTATCTTTACCAAATTTCAGTGCTACTTTTGAGATAGAGTGCGATGCTTCTGGTACAGGAATTGGAGCCGTGTTGATGCAAGGAGGGCGTCCCATAGCTTATTTCAGCGAAAAATTGAGTGGAGCAACATTGAATTATCCTACCTATGATAAGGAGATGTATGCTTTAGTGCGAGCTTTGGAGACTTGGCAACATTATTTATGGCCAAAGGAGTTTGTGATCCACACCGACCATGAGACCTTGAAGTACTTGAAAGGACAGCAAAAGTTGAATAAAAGACATGCCAAATGGATGGAGTTCATTGAGACTTTTCCATATGTGATCAAGTACAAGAAAGGTAAGGAAAATGTGGTAGCCGATGCTCTTTCTCGAAGGTATGCGATTCTAACTATTTTAGAAGCAAAGTGTCTAGGTTTTAAGCATATCAAGGGCTTATATATTGATGATGATGACTTTGGGAGAGTTTATGAAGCATGTGAACACTCTGCATTTGATAAATTTTATAGGCATGAAGGTTATCTTTTTCGTGAAAACAAACTATGTTTGCCTAAGTGTTCTTTGCGTGAATTGTTGGTGCGAGAAGCTCATAGTGGTGGTTTAATGGGGCATTTTGGCATTAATAAGACTTATGAAGTGCTGTATGAACATTTTTATTGGCCACATATGAAGAGAGATGTCACACGTGTTTGTGAGAGATGCATTGCTTGTAAGCAATCGAAGTCTACAACTAAACCGCATGGCTTGTATACACCATTACCTATTCCAACGCATCCTTGGATTGATATTTCTATGGATTTTGTGTTAGGATTGCCTAGGTCTAAGTATGGTAGAGATTCTATTTATGTGGTTGTTGATCGGTTTTCAAAGATGGCTCATTTTATACCTTGTCATAAACTGATGATGCATCCCATATTGCTAATTTGTTCTTTAAGGAGGTTGTACGTTTGCATGGCATGCCTAGATCGATTGTTTCAGATCGAGATTCTAAATTTCTTAGCTACTTTTGGAAAACATTGTGGAAAAAACTAGGAACACGGTTGTTATTTTCTACTACTTGTCATCCACAGACCGATGGTCAAACCGAGGTAGTTAATAGAACTTTAGGGGCATTGTTGCGTGCTATTATTAAAAAGAACATAAAATCTTGGGAAGATTGTCTGCCACATGTTGAATTTGCATATAATAGGAGCATGCATTCTGCTACTAAATTTACACCATTTGAGGTTGTCTATGGTTTTAATCCATTAACTCCGTTAGATTTAACCCCTTTACCTGTTGATAAGCGTGTGGATTTAGATGGAGCAAAGAAAGCTGAATTTGTCAAGTCGTTGCATGAGAAGACGCGTACAAATATTGAGCGCAAGACTGAGCAATATGCAAGGCAAGCTAACAAAGGGCGCAAGGAAGTGGTGTTTGAACCTGGCGATTGGGTTTGGGTTCATATGCGCAAAGAGAGATTTCCTGAGCAGCGACATTCTAAGTTATTACCGCGAGGGGATGGACCATTCATGGTTTTGGAAAGAGTTAACAATAACGCTTACAAGCTTGATCTTCCAGGTAAGTATGACGTTAGTGCCACATTTAATGTTTCTGACTTGACTCTTTTTGATGCCAGTGATGATTTGAGGACAAATCCTTTTCACGGGGGAGGGAATGATGTGGACATCGAGTCATATCGAGGAGGAGGTGCTAGGGACCCATTGTCTATTCCTACTGGTTCGATTACTCGAGCGCGGGCCAAACAATTCAAGCAAGCTGTTGGCGTCATGGTTCGTGATCTTCGGCGTGAAGATGACCTTGGATCAAATCTTGAAGAATCTTGGAAATCTTGGTGCAATTTAATTATCTTGTCACCAAATAATTGACCAAGTCAATTTATATATATATTCTTGTTTAAGAATATTCTAAAATAGGAATATTTTAGAATATAACGCATTAGATTTTTAGAGTTGGTTTTTAGGGTTTGTGTGGTAGCCTATATAAAGGATTTGCCAAATTTCTTTGAGGACGGATATATTTTATTTTTGAGGAAAAGAATTGAGAGGTTCTCTTTTTTGTTCTTTTGAGGACTTGACCTAATCAAGATTCTCTTCGACTTATCGAGCGAGATAGCGAATTCTTTCGCTCGTGGCGTCTATAACGTTGGTTGGTTGACACGTGTTCGTCAACAGGTCACGTTCATACCGAGGTTGCCAATCACAGGTTTGATTGGAGGTCGAGGTTTGCAATTCGCACCATCTGGGCCTTCGTAGAACGATCCTTCCGCAACGATTCACATCAAGAAGGATTAGAGTATGTGCTAGTAAAATCTACCCTTTGGGTTGACGTGGGTAGAAATGACCTGACGCCCCATGAATATAGGTTGTGGTATCGTTACTACCATGATGGGCGAAGAGAGGGACCCATACTAGAAGAGGATGTGCCACAGTTCGTTTTAGAGGAGACTTTTGGTGAGGGTACAGCAGACCTTAAGGACGGAGCAGTGGAAGATGCTAAGGATCCCAAGCTTGGGAGTGAGCCAGAATCTCTAGTATACTCAACTGGGGGTGCCAACTGGAGTGAAGAAGAAGGAGAGATTGTGGAGCTTAAGGAGGAGGAACCGGAGGAGGATCTGGGGATGGAAGATCCCGAAGAGGAGTCAGAAGAAGAGCTGGAGGAAGAATTAGAGGAGAATTTAGATGATAATCCGAAGTATGACCCGGATGAGGACTGAGACCTCACCCCTTTTTGCAAACCCTACGTAAATAGTTATGTGATAGAACAAACTATTGTGAATAGTACTATAATATGTATTATAAGGTTTGTCATGTATAAAAGTGTGGTTGTGATTTTTTAGTTGTGGAAAAAAAAATAGCCCTACTTTTCTATCACATGGTTTGATTGTCTGGGGATTTCAATAAACTTCCACATGCATATATACAAATGAATGGGTCGGTGACTTTCCTGGAACATCGCTAATTAATCAACCAGATAAGGGATGGGCGCACGCTCAAGGATCGGGGCGTGACACTTATGAATCGTGCGTGATCAGTACAATCATATGTTTAAACATTAACTTTTTGAAGGGAACAAAAAAAAAAAAAAACTATAGAATGACTCAAGTTCGTCAATTCAAAGTGGCAAAAGTCTTTTTGCGGGTCTTTCAATTTTGGCCTATCTGTGGAAAAATGTATGAGATGCCATTTTAATGGACCATTTATGCAATCATGATTGCACCCAAACCATCAATCACAGCATGAGAATTCGACCTAGAATGTCTACCTTGTGGATGTGTGACCATTTCTATTCCTCTTTTTGCCCAAAAAAAAACCTCAATTTGCTTATAAATATCAACATTATTTTCAATAAAGAAAGGCAGTGAGAGGTAATATGTTGAGTATTTTCTGATAAGCCCGAGAGTAACATCCCATGGCAAACTTAGGAATTCTCTTGATAAACCCATCTCCTAACGCTATCATATGGCATTCATAATATACTTGATCTTAATTGTCACATTGTCAACCCTCAGTCTCTCACGTGGGTTATTGATATCTTTTATTAGAAGGTGCTGTACTGGGGAAACAGTCACCCATCAGCAAATCAGCAACTAGACCAATTAAATGTGTCTCATGTAATTTACGCTCAGAATTTCCAGAATTTTCATTTGTATGTTTGGTGATTCCTCGAGTAAGCTTTCGCGCGCATAGTAAATTGACCTCTTTGACATGATAAAAAATAGGCAATCGACACTAAATCTTAGAACTCATCAAGGACTACCTACGTCTTGTTATTTTTAACCTTATAATCAAATTAGCCAAATTGTAAAGTTATGACTAAATTGATTGTTGTACAATAAATTTATGACTTTTTGGACAATTTTTTCTATAAAATTATATCGGTGATGTAATTTCTCTAAGAAAGCTAAAATTGCACAATCGCAAATACTCTGTTTTGGCTTCTTTGTCATCATATATCCACGAGCACATGTCAATGCGTTTCACATTATCATATTCACTAATTCATAATCACATGATCAAGAATTGAACTAACCAATTCATGTTGTATGTCTCGGAACTCTACTCAAAGTGTTGAGTGATAGTTTTAGATATTGCACTTAGATGGATTCTTTGTGTATTATGCTCCATCTATTTAAAAATATTCATTTACGCGTCACCGAAATCAATACATACATTCTACTTATTTTGGATATATGAAGGGCTATCTCCCTAATCCGGAGCGTTTTCACCATCCAAACCTATGATTTTGATGGAATGTTATCCAAAAGATACGGAGTAATGGAATAAATAACAAACCATACATATAAGATCCATTGCCAAGTAAGGTAAGACAATGAAAGTCCAATCCAAAAACTTAAGTCAACAAGTGGAAAGAGACTGCATATATATAAAGAGCATATAAGACCCGTTATCAATCAATGCAATAATCTTTCAACACGTTGCTCCTTTCCAAGCAAGGCCAAAGCATCCGTGCGACCATCTGCTTCTCTAAATACATGCTTGATTTGTATTCCTACCGATCCACGAGCAAGTTCCTACATTCAATCAAAAGAGTTTCCATCAGTAAATTATGCTCGTGAGTGCCTTCAATTGCATGAATAGTAGACATGGCAACCATTTTGATGTGTAGATGAGTAACATTATTGGCTACTTCTAATCTAAGGCCATGTCTTGGCGCCATATCTCTGCCATCAAAGCTTTTATAGTTCCTGAGAGATTTATGCTCGTTTGCAATTTATAATAATCACGTATATTTTTTCTTTAATTTTATATAAAATTAGTTGACAATATATAAAATCTGAAGATATTTTCAATCAATGATTACATTATTTTCTTTTTGTGATTCAAGGACTAGAAATATTTCTAGGGACCGGAGAATGACTCATGTTGGTCAATCTAAAAGATTAGGCATACGTCTTTACTTTAGTCTCTCCATTTTGATCTTCTTCGTAGAAAAAATATGAGATGTCATTTTAGTGGACCAACTATGCAACTAAGATTGCACATGAACCATCAATCATGGCATGCATAAGAAGTTGAGGAGTTTGTACCATGGGGATGCGTCGCCAATTTTTTCCATTGAAAAAAAAAATGCCTATTTCCTTATAGTTCTCAACATCACTTAAAAAAGCACAGGGATCTTAATCATCACTTAAAGAGAATCTCAATCTCTCATGTGGATGGGTTGACTCATTTATAAGAAGTTATAGAAACAGTGACCCATCGGGAGCTAAACCTTAGTTGCAACTTGCAATTGCAATCAGTTATTTCAGGCATCTCATAGTCCTGTCGAGCAAGCCTCGAATTACATCACGACTCAAGATGAGAATCCACAATCGCGTCTTGCCCATCAAAGAGCAGGTAGGAGTAAGCTTCAAATCTGCCCCCACATATGTTGATTTTTATTTTTTGTTGATAAGGACGGTTGGAGTCATCCTACTAAATTTATACGCAGCTTCTATGGAATGAAAGACCGGTGATTTCACGGGCAATTGCAGTGGATGCCGAGTACTTCCAATTGCTTCTAATTTGAATCTATTCAATTCCCGAAACCACCCACCCACCCCCCCCCCCCAAAAAAAAAAAAAGATAAAAGATAAAAGAAAAATCTTGCTACTCCTTTATAGTGTATTTGGAAAGAGAAATTAGCATATTTATATGATGAGAACATCGTGGCCTCAAACAGCAAGAGATACCATAAAATCAACAATCACAACATGAATTGAGTCATAGTATCAGTTTTATATATTCACTGCCAAAACTTAAAACAAATTAGGTTTCCAGCATAATGAGAAATGTGAACTATTTATGTATGCAAAATACTAAATCTGCCGGTAGCCCACTGCAATTAGAAATCAAATTGCATCTTCACTCTCCACACGTTTCTGTAATAAAAGGACTCTAAACTAGTTCTGTTGTTTTTCCCACTCTGTCTTGTTACATAATGAGATTAGCTAGGACAAGAGATATACTCAATACACATCTTACACCACAAATTCAGGATGATTAAGAGATCAACAGCAGCAGTTTGAATTGCCTCTTGCTTGAACTTCCTCTCACTACATAAATCCTGCTATTCCACACTAATACCAAGACTTAATTCCTGAGAAAACCTCTCTTTTCTGCTAAGTACAATATTCAACAAGATCCTGCAATTACATTAATAGCAGAATCCTAAATGCCAAGGTGACAAAAAATGGCTTTTCCAAACTACCTATGAACATAGATCACAGGAAGGCCCAGCCTTTTTCCCTATTGTAAAGCAAGCCAACCAGTAAAAGATACATATGCCACAAACAAACAAGCACGCTTCAATCGGTTTGCACTAACTGTGCAAGGTAGTGTCCTAGTTGGACGCGACCAATGCCAAGATTTGATCTGTTGAAAGAGTCTGATGAAACTCATTGATAATAAGGAGGTTGAAAAACCAGTAACTACCCCCACAATTGTTTCCCATTTCCAATATTTAGCTCTGATCTTGCCGGTTACCCAGGATTTGAAAATCTCTGAAAACCTGACGATACACAGGCCACAATAAGCAATTTAGAAACCATGATGTAAGTAAGAGACACAACAAATGAATATGTACAGGCTAAATGTAAAGGAGATGGAAATGCAGCATTTGGAAGGTCACATAATGGCGAATATGATCTTTAATGCCAGCCAAAATTCAGTTATTGTATTCTAGAAGTTCAATAAAGACTGATCTGTAAGCAGATAAGACAGCAATCTCAATTGCAATTTGACTTCAGAAAAAGAACAAATTACAGCACAATTAGATGTACATGGTACATGGCAATGTTGGCTTGTGATGATTCTTGGGACTGAGTTCTGTATTAATGACCATTGATTAGCATATTGAGATTAGCATGCAACTCAGATGAAAAACAGTCATCGGTCACTTCAAACAGAGCACAAGAATATACTTCAAAATAGTTGCAAAGGCCGGACCAAGACCACAAAAGTGAACTGATTTCAGATGTGCCAAGATCCTTCATTTTATAGATAGACACTGAACCAAACATAATAAAATCGTTGTAATCTAACCATTATAAACTATGTGATTAATGCAGTATTTTAAAAGTCGGATTGGACTGGCCAGTCCTACTAGTTGGCCAAGGGCAGAGATCCGGTCTACACCACCAATCCATGAGTGGTTGGAAATCAGAGTCTTGACCTGATTCAACTTAGGCAGCCCTTGCTTGGCAGTTTGCTGAGAGACCACACTCCACTTTGTTACAAGAACAGACAAGAGACATACATTTCATGCCACACACAACACAAGCCCAGGTAATAAATGCAAACTGCAGAGCTACAGGTGGTTCAAACTACTGATCAGTGGATCATGCATACTTGCTTCCAAAACTTTCATCCACCAAGCCAAACTCCCATGTGGTCCTAACTTAAAGAATAACAGAATATTAAAATTGGTAGTACCTAGAACCATCTAAACGACCATGACGCAAGCCAGTCAGGGTCTGGTTTTAAAATAGTGTATTTATTTTCAGTGCACAGGAACTGCCAACCCTATTGCTGTAACATTCCTCATACAGAAAAAGGAAAAGAGGCCAGAAAGGAATCAAGTACTCACAATATATAGTATCTCCTCATCATCTCCATTGCAGATGGATCTTTGGCTTGGCAACTAAAGAAGTCATCATGATAGATGCTTACTTTGGAATTGCTAGATGTATACCAGCAGTCATAAGTATTATTCACCTAAAACCAGTGTGAGAACAGGTCATGAAGTCGTGCATTCAAAAAACATATACAAAAGGAACCATAAGAATCCTGACGAAATAAACCTAATATTCAGGGTGATTGCAAAAACCTACAAATAGTGGTTTGGATTTAGCTGATAGCATACAAGTTGAAAAGGTGCATTTCTTACCTCAAATTTATCTTTGGTCAACCAAGCAACACCAAAACCAGGTCTGCAATTAGCAGGAAGGGCCTCATTTGGGGCCTCTGCAAGTGCTAGTCGAGTCTGCCCTTATAAATGATCCTTATATTCTACCTGCAATTATAAGAAGGGGCATAACAGTAAATTCAATTTGGCAGTCAGTAAATGTGGTAGCTTTATTTTCCTATGACTGCTCTCGCCATTCTTTTACCTTTTCTGAGTTAAACTAAGATACTTAGCCTGATAAAAGCATCTAATACTACCTATGTATGGAACACAATCAATTAATGACTACAAATAAAGGTTCATAAACATAGAAGAAACACACAAATGCACCAATTTCAATGAATGCCTGAATTGGAAGGAGCATAACAAGGTACTTACTAAAGCCAAGAAGAAACAACATTTGCCATCTGATTTAATTCTAAACTATACAAACCAAAACTCCCAAAGTAAAGATATACACACAACCACAACGTATGTTCAATCTTAAAATGACATCAAAAGGATCAAATATGAACTGCGTAATTGTTTGAATAAGAAGGCTGAAAAAGAGAAGCAAACCAACAAAACTATGTCTGAGGCTTTTGCCAATTTTATCAACCATATGTTTCAATTAAGTTGACCTGGTTCATTTTCACTATGATAACAAGTCTCTTTCTAGAAGTAAGATTGGTTGAACTAGGCAATCGGTAAATTAAGTGTCTCTAGAAATATCATGGGAAACCAAATTTAACATTAAATGATTCAACAATCCATTCAAGGTACGATTTATTAAATCCGAACATAAGGAGGGCATTTGCCAAAGACAGGCTTAACCTAATCAAACAGATTTTACCACCACCTTCTCCACTTCCAACCTTCATCAAAATTATAGAAGAGTTAAACTTTCGATCTCCTTTATATTTTTATCTAGAATGATTCTTTTAACTTTTATTTATCTCAAGCACAGAAAGAATACTCAATTCCATGAACATGTATAAACAGCTTCAAACTTCATTAAATCCAACGTATCAACTAACACGCAAATGCTTTTTCAGCTTCACAACCGCTCATAGTATTCTTACATATGAACAGTATTTTCGCAGAATCAATACCAGCTAATTCAGAAAGTTCCCCTGTGACTTAAAGAATCATATGGTGTTCATAAATACATAGGCATGTGACATTGTTACATTGATGACAAACTGACAATAAGCTAGAGTGAAACTACTATAACAATATTTCCTTAATTGACATTCATAGCTAAAAAAGACAGTAAAAGGTTGATTATGATAATAGGACAAATGATATAACAAGTAGTTCCTTTGACACATGCTTGATTCCTAATTAGTTGAACCTCCATATAATAAGTGATGGAAACATAAGATTCATTACGCACTCAAACGAATGAAAAGATAGCTTCTTATGGTCATGCACAACATTATCCAATCTAAAACTCAGCTTGAAATGGCATGGGCACACAGGGGCGTGCATGCTCCCGCACTCATGCGCGACAGAGATGAGTAAATCCTAGATAGTACTCTATAGCATTACAAATGTATGTCAAATATTACAGACATTTTATCAGGCAGCTGTATAGACAATAAGATTTAGGCTAGAGAAAAATATGCAGATGACTATGAAAATTCCGCAGTTCCAGACAAAACAAGGCGACAATGGAAACACCGAAACCAAGCCTCATTGGCCACGAAAGATAACAGGGATAACTAAAACCCCCAACAGACAAGAAATGCACATTAAAAACGGTAATTACTCCTCAGAGGACATAGAATCACCTTAAATACTGAAGCCCAAAAGTAATCATAACGGCACCGGAATTTCCTTTTCTCGGACGAGCTGAAGACAATCTTGGCGTTATAATTCAACAGCACAAGCTCGCAAACTTTAGAAGACCTTATATCCACACCTGCAAGAAAAAATTCAAAACTCAGCATACGACCCTCGAGCGCATAACACGACCGACAGTACGAAAACGAAACTCGCTGCGTTTCATTGATCAAACGAGTCGTCACATACTACATCCTGTCCATTTCTCATCATTAGCTAGCAGCTGAAGTAGCACAAAACGGCCAAGACGGTAACAATCCACAACTTAGCTCAGCCAACTCGAACGGTGAAGAGCCGAAAGCATGAGCAATCATTCAACGGAACTTACTGCTGGAGACGATTTTGCACTGAGCAGGCAGCGACATGGGGCTGGGGATCGAGAAGTTACTGACGAGGAGGGCGACGACGCCAACCAAGAACGACGAGGAGAAGAAGAACACGACGGGGAAAAGGAGAGCCGGGAACAATCGGAGCAGTACGGCGAGATTCCCGCTCTCGCCCGTCGCCCCGCGATGAGGCGGCGGCGAGGCCGCGTCGCCGGCGGAGGGATCCATAGCTCCCGACGCCTTATCCGGACGGCCGATATCAGGACACTACGCGCTACGGAGAAGCATGGGGCGAGGAACCCAGGGTTTTCCTGTCATTATCACAATGATACGTAATGGAAGATCTCAAAAGTCATAATAACAAACAAGCCCATAAAATTCCAAAACAATCCGAAAATCTAAAATCAATGCATATCATTAGAGAATGGTTGGCATAAATGTCAGAAAGGTCTTTTCTGAACTCTTATAGATCATATACTATTTCCTTAGTAATTTCTACTTCTAGATACAAGTTTGTGAGTTCAGACTCAATATATCACTCATGTCATTAATAATACTTAAATTTCAAACAAAAAAATTGAAAGAAAAGGTATATTCTGAATTCTTATAGATCATTACCTATTTCCTCAATAATTCTTACTTTTAGGTACAAGTTTGTGAGTTCAGATTCAATCTATCTCAGTCATGTCATTAGTTGGTACGAATAGAACCCTTTTATCTCTCCTCTTCGTACTTATTTTTTATCATTCTTGTTAAAAGAACTGAAAATTGTTCAATGATCCTTTTTTTTTTTCATTGCTCCAATCACCAACCTTTTCCCGCACTTCGCAGGCGTGGGATGAGGATGGAGATGGGGACTTCCATGGCCCTGCTCGCTACTGTACTTATTCCAATATAATCCTTTTATTATGTTCAATTGTAGAAAGTTCCGTTGAAATCGTTATTTTATTAGATTTCATGTTTACACTTGTACTCATTTAACTAAGTCACTCATCAAATTATATGCTCTTTAAGCTAACAATTTTACATTTAACTTAATATAATCTCTATGAAAATATCTTTCGCTAGGACTGCATTAGATTAAAAAAATTAGTTTCCAAAGCTCGCTTAAATTGCAAGCTAATATCTAAAAGAGTATGGGAAGTGGCAATTTCTAGGAGACTTGAACACCAATGCAAATTTTTCGACAAAAACATGAACTTGATACGACTTAAATGAAATTGACACGGGATGACACATTTTCCCTCACTTTTTTTAAGAGAAACACTTTGTAATTAATTACATCGGAACATTTGCCTTCCAGGACAAAATGACATAAATAACCCAAACTAGTATCTTGACACGATATAAATATCTAATCCTATGTTGTTAAGTTATGCATTCAAATTGTTGAGAATATCTCTCAAATTTGAGCTCATAAATGAAACAAGATTCAAGAAGAAATTTCAAATCCAAATAGTATGGCCAAATAAGGAAGAAATTTTTGAACCAAACAAAGGCGCTTTCTACTTATGAACCATGAAGATTTTAACACTGATCTACATTATTTCCATGGACGACAAAACTTTTTGCAATCATCCTCGACCATGTATAATAATTGGCTTCTCATTAGTATCCAAGAATATCTCTCAAATTTGAGCTCATAAATGAAACAAGATCCAAGAAGAAATTTCAAATCCAAATAGTACGGCCAAATAAGGAAGAAATTATTGAACCAAACGAAGGCGCTTTCTACTTGTGAACCATGAAGATTTTAACACTAATCTACATTATTTCCATGGACGACAAAACTTTCTGCAGTCATCCTCGACCATGTATAATAATTGGCTTCTCATTAGTATCCACTTGTCTCAATTGCGTCTCTAAATCGTAGTATCTATAGGCTTTCAAAAAAATGGATAGATAAACCAAGTCCCACGTTAGATTCTCTATACCCGTGAGTCATTTGGCAAGTAATATTCCAACAAAACATTATGACATTGCTGATGTATATATGGACAAAGATGCTCTCTCGGAACCTAAATAACTAACTTTCATGAGCAAGAAAACAACATCTCATAGTAATTTACTGAAACATGCAAACAAACATAGTTTAGAATATTCAGACATGAATGTATGACTGTTCTCAACAAACTACTTAGACACAGAGCATTGAGTATCTAGCAATAAATTTTCTAGTCTACTAGAGCTTTCCTTACCTATTCCATCCTTTTGCCATTTTTTTGGAGCAACGCAAGAACCACCTACTCTTCTTGTCAATGATCAAATTCCCTAGCACAACGCCAACCAAAAACCCAACTCCAGTACTAGCTAGCATGATTTTCCAATCCAAGTCTAATAGAGACTCCTCTTCATTATCTACTGTGAAAGATGGTGGTAGTGGAGCGTTATCAACATTTGTGCATTTATTTGACAGAGGACTTCCACACAAACCCTCATTCATCACAAATTAATTGCTCCCAAATGTGTCGAACTGAGTTCCACGTGGTATTAGTCCCGATAGTCGATTGTGAGAGACATCGAAAATTGCAAGAAATGTGAGGCTGGCTAGTTGTTGAGGAATCCCTCCCATAAGATTGTTCAGGGAAAGATCTAGTGATTCGAGCACTATCAGATTTGCCAAGGAAGGAGGAATGCTACTAGTGAGGAAGTTCTTTGAAAAGTTGAGCGTACGATGAGACTTCAAATCTCCAATGAGCTCAGGAATGAAACCTTCAAACTTGTTATTGGAGAGGTCAATTGCCGCAAGGGTATCTGGAATCTTCACATAATCCCTTTTCGTGCCCTTATTCATCAATGTCATCGCATAAGTCATCAGATTTCCCTTGAATCCGATAACAGACAAATAAATGAATCGATAAATACTCATATATGCCAAGTTATCTTGACCATCAATAACCTTCATGGCGAGGCAACTCTGTAACAACTTGGAAGGAAGTTTACCATTGAAGCTGTTGTTGGAAAGGTCAAGGATTTGTAAACTTGTGAAGTTAAGTTGGTTTAGATGACCTTTCTATGGGACCATGGAAATTATTGGATTGCAACTGAATAACTTTTAGGTAGGCCAATTTTGATAGCCAAAATGGGAATGTATCATTAATTTGGTTGCCACCAAGATTCAAAAACTCCAGCATTCCGCAATTTCCTAAAGATTTCAGAATAGTACCTCTTTGTCGGTTTTCTCTAAGGTCAATCATCCTCAATTGACAATCATCTTGGTAAAAGTGAGGAATCATGCCATCAAACTTATTTCTCACAAGGTTCAGAAAAATCAAAGGACCAATGCTCCCCAAACAAGGAGGACGTGTGCCATTCAGAGCATTGTTGGAAAAATCGAGCATGGTGAGAGAGTTCCTTTCACAAATGGATGTTGGAATATCCCTAAATAGAACATTATTGGAGATGTTGTACAGCTTAACCAAGGGAGGTGGGACAGGGAGGGTTGTTTCTAGTGAGTTAGAACTAACATCGAAATACCTCAAGTTTGGCAAAGGAAGTTGTTTTCAAAGCCAGTTAAAAGATTCTGAGAAAGACCTACATACCTGAGAGATTCTTTGCTATTGTTCCACATCCATCTAGGAATGGTCCCTCGAATTCTATTGTGTGATAAGTCTAACAACAACAATTTGCTTAATTGGCCTATAAACCGTGGGAACTCGGTCAAGTTGCATGAATCCAAGTATAAGTAGGCAAGCTTTGATGTGGTGGCATTGATGAATGACTTGGTGAAAGATATGTTGTTGTTGGACAAATCTAAGATTCTCAAGTTCTTGAGTATGAATAGATCATTCACATCAAGAACGCCATTGAGATTAAGCGACCCTAGATGAAGCCTTTGAAGATCCTTAAAATTCCACAATGCGCCCAAAATATCACCATGCAAGTCGTTGTCGGAAAGGTCGAGGTAAGTCAACTGCTTCAGGTTCTCAAATGAAGATGGAAATCCACCACTTAACCGATTACCTACCAAACAGAAAGAAAAAAAAAGACACAAGACAAAGGAGCAGTAGTTACCTTATCAATTTCAATTTCCTTTGTATCTTTGGCTAAATAATCTTCTCGCCTGAAAATATTAGGTCCAAGTCATTATGCACTAGCCCACTCAGACAAATAGGCATTGGAGGGGCCCACCATCAAAAATTGGAAAGTCTCTCTCACTATCCTCCTCTCTGCATTGATCTTTCGAGCTCCACTACTGCTCGCTCCCTCTCGGACCACCACCAAAACCCCTGCTACAATGGCCATGGGAAAAACCAAAGACAGCGACTTCCTCCTCCGCCTCGAGGCCTACCTCAACAATGCTCTCAAGATCTCCAGGTATGCCACAAAGATCATCCTATCCTCCTCCCTCCTTCCCAAAACCCTACCCCTCCATCACCGCCTCAAGAGCTTTGAGTCCAGCATCGACCTGAGCTAAAAGGCCTTCCAGCAGGGCTAGTTGTCAAGGACGTGAATGCTCTCCGGGCCTCGCACCTCAACTATGGGCAGGACCTAATTCTCTCCCCCATCACCTATGGTGGTGAGGGGACATACTACGTCATCGAGTAGTTCGTTTGATTGGCGAAATCGGGCTTCATCGATGGTCACCACTCACATGTTTGTTCGGCGCGTAGGCCAAGTTCTTCGGGTACAGTGGGAGCATCAATATGAAAATTAGGGATTTGAGGAGGAGGTTGCGGGAGGAAGAGATGCATGTCGATTTGACCATCAAGATCACGACGTCCAAGGGGATTAATTGATAGATCATTGCCTATTTCCTTAGTAATTCCTACTTCTAAATATATTTCGTGAGTTCAGATTCAATCTATCTCACTCATGTCATTAATCAGTGTGAATAGTACCCTTTTATCTCTCCTCTTTTTACTTATTTTTTCGCCATTCTTATTAAAAAGATCTAAAAACTGTTCTCTCCCCTCTTTAAGTCGGAAGTAATCATATTCTTTTGCTTGAGTCAAGCTTCAAGTCATTAGTGCATAGACCAATAAAGAAACTTTGAAAGTGTGGAAATAAATGCAAACATAATTAATGGGTTGAGTCCATAGATACTTCTCAAGTTAGGGCTAAAAATATATCCACTCAGTCACATAAAGCTTTTTATATATTTTTTTGACACGTGAACTTTAACTACCCTACTCAATTCTTTGCCGCATTGAAAATAAGATGTTGACCCCAATTCCAAAATAAAAATACTACTTGCATAATTCACATTTACCATTTATTTATGTCATGAACCATATCCAAGTCACATGGCTCTTAGATGAGGTTATCATGAATGGTTGCGAACCTGAACAAAGTGTTATAGCCGACCATGTAAAAAAAATAAAAAAAATTACTCTTATGGATTGCCCTTAGCCAAATCAATTTAACACCAACATCCAAGTTTTAAACAAGGACCAAGTCTTAAACAATAAGAACAGATGAAGACAAACCACAATAAATTAGTGGGGCAACTTGCTAGTTTTCTTGTTAGATGTAACATTAAAGTCCCACAAAATTCAATTTTGATTGGCCTGCAACAAAACCGCTTCTATGATAGTTGATTTCCATTAATGCTTTGACTTACTTGAATAGACATTTCCATTGGCCACCAGTGCAATTGCCGATCATGACTTTTGACGAAAGAACGGACAATACTAATGGGCCTCAGCCTCCAATTCCCAAAATCCAGATTTAATAAGTAAAATCCATCAGCAAATTAATAGAAAGAATTGTTTTTCTTCAAATTACTAATATGTCTTTGATGTTCATCTACCCAAATATCTTTGGGAGATTTTCATTTGAAAAATGTTAGAGTACCCCTAAGGCAGTCGTCAATAGTCATTAATTGTGCTTTGGTATTATTAACATTACGATATGTTCATAATGGATGCAGTCAAAATGCACACCCAAAACATAGCTAAATTATATTGCAGTCTTCGACACTATCAACGTGATAAGCCTCACTAAAAAATTTCCACAAATTCCATTTGCAACAGCAGTCTAATATCTGCATGGCGAGAGACGTCAAAAGAAAAAAAATAATTGGAACTCACGAAAAAAAAAAAACGTCAAAATACAGATGGAACTCTCAAAACCCAAGTTCGTCTGAAAATTGACTGCATTAAATACTCATTAAAAACATGCTTTTAACCAAAAAATGAACCGGCCTCACTACTTATCTTCCTTCTCGGCCTCAGCGGCCTTTTTCATCCTCGCGCCCATGTGACGTTTGTTCATGCGCTCCACTCGAAGCTTGGCATATGCGTTGAATGATTTCATCTCATCTGTGACCTCCACAAGTTCCACCGCTGGCTTCTCTCATACAATGGGCAGGTAAGTTCCTTGGACTTGAGTTGCATTTGCAAGCTCTTCTGGAGTAGAATCACCAGCCTGCATGGAGAAGGAAGATGAGATGCTTTCAACAAGAACAAGGATCGCACAATATTGATATGAATTTTGTAAGTAGTCAATTTACCTTGAATTTCCATGCGCGTCTTGGGAAGAGAACTAGCTTCGCCTTGTATGTCTTCAGCCTCTGCACATTTGCATGTAGACCTTCCAGTGATTGATTGGCGATGATCAACTGCAATTCCAATTGTTGGAGCTAATTTCTTCGGGATACCTGCTGCCTGAGACGTGCAAAATGCAAGTTAAGCACGAGGCTTGCACCGGATGCTGAAAACTGTAAAAGGATATCCTTGAAGGAAAGAGCAATCAGGGAAGGCGTTTTCGTTGTCATAAAAATACTAGCTATAGTAATTCCAAACCTTTGTGAAAAAAGCATGTTTAGTAAAAATGAAAACATGCCAACTTAACAGACAAAATCTGGATGAAACAATGAAAAGGCTAAAAAAAAAGTGCCACGTTCCATTTAAAGAGCTAAATGAAGCGAAGGACGCAAGTCTACGTGGAACCTGCCCCTCCAATAGCTGAATGTGACTTTGACCGCAGCTAGGAGTAATATACCAGTAAAACAACACGGGCATTAACAATGCTTCATATGCAAAAATGTGGTGAAAATAATGCTGGTGGTCTGAGGGGATCTGCTGTTGGCCGTGGGAAAATCTTCATTGCATTCTTTTGCCGAGCTGGGCACAAAATAAAGAGCATCAGAATGCTCTGATAATAAGAATGGCAACCAATGATTTCACTTCGATAGCTTGGTAAGGAGTTGAATAACCTAGGCGTCTTCTAGCCTTTCTCGCAGGCTGGTTAAACCAGGTCTCGACGTAATTTTGCCAGTGCTTTCTGAAGTGCCCATTTGGCACGACATTGTTATGTTTAACCGTGACTTACCTAAAAAAAAAAAAAAGACGAAGCTTTTAAGGTTGAGATGGACCTGAGATGTGGATATATCTTATCAGTAAAAGCTATCAGACAGTCAATACATGACAGATTGTGATCCAAACACATTAACGAAAAGTACAGCAAATTTGTTATACAACTTTATAGTTGTATATACAGAAATTAACAGCAAGAAGAAGAACAAAAATAGTTAAAAGAACGCGTACTCTTAATTGCTCAAAATCTGTGTGGAATTAAGTCCCGTAGTAGTTTTCATGTGGTGATCACTTTACAGGAATTTGAAATAATGAGGAAACGATAAAGGGAATAAAAAGATTGATAGAGCTCGAGAGTGTTTGTTTTGTGGAAAATGATTAGCTTGAAAATTATTTTCTTAAAAATGAATGCTTGTATCGCTAATAAAATTAAATAAACAAAAAATATTTTTATTATTCACAAAAATGTTTAGATTTAAATTGTTATAGGTAATGAAAATAGTTTTCATTGACTAATTATATTAAGCGATACAAGTAATTATGTTTAAGAAATTCTTTTTCCAAACCATTAATTTTTTGCCAGAAAAAAATGGAGCCTTAATTATAGTTAAATTTTGTGAGTGCTAACCATAGAATTAGATGAATGAACACGGAAGGAAAAAAAAAAGAAGATGAATAGAAGGTCTAGAATAACGGAAGATATATAAAGGCCTACTAGAGAATGAAGCAAGATAAATATGTTGAAAGAAAAATTGAGCAAATAGAGTGGAAATTGGAGCTCAAATTCTCCTGCCAGGCTTGACCATTAATTCCGATCATGTTATATTCTTTTCACAACTTTGCACAGAAGAAAGAGGATCAAACTTGAGAGAGGAAAAAAAAAGTCAATAGAATAATCACTAACAGCATGGCACCCCGAAACACCTAAGGTCGCCACAGGTACCTATCGCTATACCTAATGAACGCTAGTTACATCTCTTAGTAAAAGCATCGTAGTTCATAGGCAATTTTTTTTTTTTAAATGGTCCCAGCGCAACTTATTAGCGGAAGCATAATTGAATATCACCATCTCTCCCGCCAACAATCATGATATAATGCACACCACTAAGCACCATATGAAAAGACAAAGCCGAGCCACTTTTATTTACATATTTTCATGATGGATTTTCTCGGGTCGATACAACAAAAGAAAAGCCAAGATTTTTAGCTACACTTGGCCACATCCCAAAAGAATATCTCGACCCCTATAACGATCACGTGTCATCCTCCATCTATCAATGTCAGCTACCCCTAAAAAAGAAACATTAGCTCTCTACCCCTCATGCGGCCATCACACCCATCCTGGCGCGTTGGGCGGTGGTGGTAGCAACATCCCCCTAAACACTCCATCTTGGCAGACATGAACTGTCAAAAACTCTTGTATGACCGGGCCCTCGGCCAGGCCCACATCGTACATGACCAGCACTCGAACTCGCACGAATGTCAAACCAAGGATGGTAACGCAGTCGATCTCCGAACACTCTACCTCCACATTAGATGGGAGGCCATAGAAGGTGTCCCACGTGACAGTAGGGAGCGGCATCTTTCTAATATGAAATGTTGGTCCTCGAAGGGGTGAGTATAGCCACTCAGCAGGTAAAAGATCCAATAAACCACTCAATGCATCACACAATACAATCATAACAATCATAGCATAGTACATGTCATTCATGCATCCAAGCATAACTTACCTTGTAGCCATGCATATGTCATCATAGCATATGTACATACATCATCATGTACTCATCAATGTCATACATATATCATGCCACAAGTGCACACACAACCATGCACTCCTCATCATCATGTCATACATGTATCATCATGCCATAGGTGCACACACAACCATGCACTCATCATCATCATGTCATACATGTATCATCATGCCATAGGTGCACACACAACCATGCACTCATCATCATCATATCATATATATACCATGCCATAGGTGCACACACAACCATGCACTCCTCATTATCATATCATATAGCCATGCATATGTCACCATATCATATGTGCATGATTCAATTTCCACTTTTATCTTTTAATTTGATCACCACATCTTTCTTTCCCGGGATCAGTAATTGTATCCCACACTTTATCACTCGCACCCCAACCTGGCATCGCGAGAAACCTCCGGCACACACCACCGGGCATCCGGCACCCCTACATTCCGGGCATCTCACATCCCAACTGGCATCACGAGGCCTTCCCCAAGCACAAACCTCGAGGACATCTGGGCATGTATCACAATACAATTGGGCATCCGGCACCCTCCATCCCGGGCATCCTGACACTCCCAGGGAATTATCGACTCACCTCCAACAGTTTCCTCATTCATCATAATTCATATTCACTAATTTATGTCTCACAATCAACATGGCACATGATGTAATGACAACAAAGTCAAATTCAGTATTTGATTCTATATGCAATGCCATATATCATCACATGCTCAGCAAGATTCAATCACCTCAACCAATATAATTAATAGGGCTCATCCAAAACAGAATAATCATAAATTTCAGCATTTGAAATTCGCACAATCCAGCTTGCACAGTTTTAGAAAATATTTCCATTAAATACCCAAATGGTCTCTAAAAATTATGAAATTTGAACACGTGATATTCAAGACATAGCCAAAAGACCCTCATACAATTTGATATAGATCACGCATCACAGCATTCTTATTCTATCAATACAGCTTGCATGGTTTTTGAAACATTTTTCGTTAAATAGGCAATTGAACTTCAAAAAATATATAATTTGAATATGTTGTAGAGAAGGCATACGGAAAGATACTTCATTAAGAACACTTTGCCGAAAGAGCTTCATACAAAAAGATATGACCCATGCATTGAAACTGACTGAATCCGAACGCGTCAGATTACTCGGTTTTTGAAATATTTCCGATTAAATACTCTAATGACCTTCGAAAACTATGACATATAAATATGTGGTAGTAAAAACCCTAAAGTAGATTTTTCATGAAGACATCGAAGTCATATTTGTCCTAGATAGTTGATTATTGATGGTTGAAGCCCCTGTTCCTAGTACCGAACATTCCAGGCTTAGCCGTCTCCGAAATATCACAATTTCACCTACTTATCTTCCATATTTTCCTCTGAATTGTTTATATGTTTTGCCTCACGAGGTCTACTACAACTTTCATTAAGCGATCAAAGTGAGATTTTCAAAGGAAAGTCACTTTATAGTCCACAAAGTCACTGGAGTTCAGTTCAACATTTCCAGATCTAACGTCTTCAAAAGAAAAATCATTTCACTAGGCTATACTTGTTCGTTTTACCTCAAATTAGAGTATGTTAGTCTTCAAGATGTTCTCTACAAATTTCGTGAATGGATCGATGTGAAATTTTCAGGAAAAAAAAAATTACATGCAACACACAAAATCACCAAGAGGTCAACAAAACAGCTTCAGATCTAACATTTTCGTAGAGGGAGGGTTTCACCCCTCAAAAATCAGCTATTTTGTCTCAAATTGTAGTATGTTATACTTTAAGATGTTGTCTACAACTTTCATGAAGAAGTCAAAGCCAAAATCCGACTCAAACATCCCATGCAAGCCACTACAACATTCTGGGTTAGACGGTTTACTCGAGAACAGCTTACTACTTCAAAACAACACACTCAAAATTTCGGTCTTTAACACCCTAGACATCCGAAATTCATCACCATTCAAACACACATGCTAGATACAACATGCAAAAGCAGATTAAGGATCCCAACTTGCCTCTATACCGAGCAAACAGCAAGCACACGGACGGCGACAAGCGACGGACGGTCGACGGACAGCTCCCTTCCTTTCCTCTCTTCCTCCTTTCTCTCTCGATTTCTCTCTTCCCCTCGGTAGCTCTCTCTCTCTCTCACTCCCTCTCTCCGGCGATGCTTCCCCTTCATCATCAACCGGTTCCCTCAATTTTCCTCTCCTCAATGATGAACAATCATTGCTTTTGCACGAAGGACACTTGGATAAAAGGGAATTAACACTTGGCAAAATCTTCATGCAAAGGAGTGGGCCTCTCATGGGCCGGTTCCTCCTTGGTCGACAGCACAATGGGGCTCCATTCGGCCGGGCTTGAGGCCAGTCATGGGCCGGCGGTTCCTCCTCCTCCTTTGGGCTTCGCGGCTAGGCCCAAATGGCCGAAGGGTGGGGCTTCTTGTGGGCTGGTCTTAAGCTAATACTTTGGCCCACATCTTATCCTAATAATCCTCCTTAAACCTTAATTTTATAAACATCTAATTGAAATTTATAACTCACAAGACTTTGTGACCTATCTTAATACATTCCAACCCATAATCCTTCATGGCCAAAAATAGAAATTTTTATCAAATAATTATTCACCATAGGCTTGGCCAAAGTCTTAATATAAGACATGAATTAGAATACCCCTAAAGATTAGCAAGGAACTCTAGGATGCCACAACTTGCCAATAGGGTACATCAAGATTTGACTTTAAGGTTCATATCTGTTGACTTTGATAATGGACGAGTTTATCAAAATTGAGGGCTCTGTTGTTAAGTAACATTTTTCTAGATGATCTTACTAATAGGAAAAGGGCCAGTGACCTTCATACAAGTTAACTTTTTCTTCACTTTATCTTAAGGGTCAAGATTCGAACCATGGATCTCTTCTACTTTAAAGAGGAAAATATATAGTTAGGATATATCCGATGTTTATAGATGGAATCCCAACATAGAGTAAAGTTGAAGTTTTTCTTCTGTTTTAAGGGTTCCTAGTTGAGTTGGGGGAGCTATTGTGCTTTGAATATAAACTTCGTAAAGCTAAACATTCTTAGGAACTATGAGAATTAGTGATATCCAAAAGTGAGGAAATCGAGCAATTCCGATTTATTGAAATCCTCATTTTGCAGTTGATGATGAATATCTTACCTACATGAATGACACAATGCATGCAATGATAACAAGGTAGGTGAAGTACCAACAAGCGCACATGATGTTAGGGAAGAAAATGTCAAGTTCCATGTAGGAATTTCAGAAAAGACAAAATTAGTAATAAGTGGATTCAAGAAACAGCTGTAGTGATGTCAATGGAGTCTGAGATTGAGACTGTTATGATATGTGGAACGATGACTGTAGACCACCTAATGAGAAGATACAAGTTTATGATGGGTTAACAAGGAAAAGAGGAGTAAAAAGGAAAATACGGATATAGATTTTATGGAAAAATCTTGAGTTTGTTCGTATTATTCAAGACTGCAATACTAAATTGAGGTCTACGAAGAGGGTAAAAACTTGTTATCCTTCAAACTTTCGGTAGCATTGTTGAGAGATATTAGACAGAAAGAAATCATAGCAAAAACAAAACTAAGTTTTTCTTTAACCGGACGTAACTCGAAAGCAAGCACCCAAATACATAATTTTCGAAGGTGAAATAATTTTTCTTATTTTGAGGTAACTTCTATGTACAATTCATATCCCATATGGCATAACATACGTTGAAAGGTTAGTGTTTCAATTGTATGAAATTTTTTTGATCTGGACTCCCCTTGTTTCAAAAGAAAAATTAACAAATTCATGTGATACGACTAACGTGGCCCCAAACAGCAAGAGATACCATAAAATCAAGAATCACAAAATGAGTTGAGTAATAGAAAGTATTAGTTGTACATACATACTGCCAAAACTCATACAAACTAGACTTCCAATAATAAGAACGGTAACTATTTAAGAATGTGAAGTACCACATGTACTGGGAGCCTAATCTATCATAAGAAATCAAATTGCAGCTTCACTCTCCACAAGTTGTGCAATAAAAGGACTCTAAACTAGTTCTGTTATTCTTCCGCCCTCGTCTAGTTACATAAAAATTTTAGCTAGGACAATAAAGAGAGACTCAAAAAACACATATTGCATTACAGATTTAGAATGATTAGGAGATCAGCAGCAACATATTGAATTGACTCTTGCTTTAACTACCCCTTCACTACCTACATTCCACTATTCCCCTCCCATTTTACATTTGCTGAGTACAATATTGAACAAGATCCCGCAATTATATTAGAAGTGAAATCCTAAATGCCAAAGTGAAAAAAAAATGGCTTTTACACACTACTGATAAACATAAATCACAGTCAGGCCCAGCTTTTTCCTATATCGTATAGCAAGCCAACCAGTAACAGACACTTATGCCACAAACAAATAAGCGCGCTTCAAGGAAGATGAAACTCATGGATATTATGGAGGTTGAAAAATGAGTAACCACCCCAAGCAACTGTTTCCTGTTACCAGTGTGCAGCTCTGATACTGCCGGTTAACCAGGATATGAAAACATCTAAGAACCTGACGATGCACAAGCCATATTAGGTTGTCGACAAACCATGATGTAAGTAAGAGCACAAAAAATAAATATGTACACAATTTAACGTACTCCAAAAAATTACTTGATAAGGAGATGGAAATCTAGTGTTCGAAAGGTGAGATCATGGCAAATATGATCATGGATGGCATAAAAAATTCAGATTCTGTATTATCAGAAGAAGTTCAACAACAACTGATCCTTGAGACTAAGATCTGTATTGTTGACCATTTATTAAAATTTTGAGATTAACATGCAACTCAGATAAAAAACTGTCATCGGTCATTTCAAGCAGAGTACAATAGTGTGCTTCAGAATACTTAGAGAGCAAAGTGAACAAACTTGTGCTTACTTGCCAATTGCCTTAGTACTCCCTTTTTCCATTGTTGACACCTAAATTTTGGTACCCAATTATTTATCTATTGCATTAAAAAATAAGGGATTAATTTTTAACCCCTAAAAAAATATTAATTGCATAGCATATAAATTTAGGTGCATTTATTTTTAGTTCGCCATATTTTGCATTTTATTTATTAGACCGGTGGTGGACGGGTTCAAATTAATGTTTCTGAGCTTAAATTGACAAGCCGGGCTAGGCCCACGAAAGAAGCAAATTAGCCCAAGCATGTTGTTTTTTTTTAATTAATTATCTTGCGAGAAATTGAGATTTGATGCAATATTACGGTGGATTTTTGAAATTTAAGAAAATCGCATTGCAATCTTATCTTCAGCAATAGGTGATAAATCAATAAAGGATATTCGGGAGATGAGGAGAATAAAAATATTTTTGTGATCAGGAGGTTATAGGCAATCTTTTCGTCAGATGAAATATTCACAAAAAGATTGCATTTTGTTTTGGCCTATAAAAGGGTATGTACGTAGGGTTTTGAAGGGGGGGGGGTGGTTTCCTTCGCTCAGCTGAAAAAAGAACACAAAAGGTAAAAGTAAGAGAGAGAGAGACAATAGAAAGTGACAGGTGAGGAAAAAGTAAAAAAAAAAAAAGTACACTGTTCATCTTCCTCATGGGTTTCTTCTCCGTGAAGCCCTATGCCACTCGGCTGCAGCCCACGCCGCCACGTCCCTGTGCCGCCCACGTTCGGCCGATAGCCACCGCCGGTCTTGCCTACCACACCTCCGCTCGCAAGCCAGCACCCAAAGCCGCAGCTGATCGCTGCTGTGGACCACCGCGTCGCTGTGTCTCCGAGCGAACCCCTCAACGATCTGCCGTCGCCCGAGATGCAACCACACTGGTGCATCTACTCGCCTCAGCCCCAGCGACAGAAGGACCATATCATGCTTCCCCAGTGGAGTCACCATTTGTTTTTTCCTTTTCTTTTTTCTTTTTATCTTTTGTTGTTTTATTGTTATGGTTGCTATTTCATTATTTTCTCTTTTTAGTGTAATTATCCCTTTAATGTGAAATTGAAATTGCATGATATGAAATTGCCTTGAAATTTGTGATTGTCAGTCCGATTTTCACGCCCGAAATCCGACTCGCAATTAATTGAAAAAAAATCGCTAATCCAATCTCCCGCCCTAGATTCGATTAGCGATTTATGTGAAATTGGCTAACTCGATTCCATGCGCGAGATATGGTTCGTCAATTTGGGTACCAATATTGCTTGATTTGCCATGGTGTCACTTAAATTAGTTTTCCTATAAAAAAAAATATGTTTGAGTTAGGATTAGGTTTGTTTTTTTATTATCTTGCATATTTAGAATAGGAATTTTATTTTAAATCATGAAAAAAAAACAAAAAAGGAAAATGCATTCATTTAGGATGTTAGTTTTTATTATTATTTGATTTGCATGTTAAATCCTAATTTCGAAATTAATAAAAAAAAATCATCATGCATATGTCATATAGAATTAAGGCATCTTTTGCACGTTATTGCATATTATAGTAAGATTGCATGTTTAATTTTACTTTCTAATTAATTTTAAGTTTAGATAGATTTTTTAGATAGATCGCATTTTAGGATTATTTGGGTTAAGATAATATTTTAGTTTAAATTAGGATTTGGCTCAACCTAATTCCTAAAATAAATTGAATGGGATCTTAATCTAGCTAGGTAATTTTCACATTTTACCTAATTTCGAATTTCATAAAAAATACAAAAAATGTCTTAGAATAAATTAGTTTTATTCTCTAGGATAGATTGCATTCTTTTAGGAAAAAGAACAGAAAAAAAGAAAAATGTCATATGCACGTCATTAGGATTAGATTCATTGAAATGCATGTCATATAGTAGTTGTTGCTAGGTCCATTCAATTAGAAATTACATGTCATTAGAATTAGGTCATTTAGTTAATATTGCATTGTATATTGCATAATTTTCATTAAATAAGTGAAAAAGAAAAAAAAGGGAAATTGCGTGTTAATTAGAAATCATATCTAGGATTGTTGATGTGAATTCTGAATTAACATTGCAAATGCTTTCGTTGCTTTGAGGTAAGTTTAGCAATTTATTCATTTTTTTATCTAGGTGTTAAATTGGTAAATTGCGCACCCGTATAATCACCTCATATGTTAGGGAAATAGATTTAAAATTAATTTAAGCTGCCTGCAAAAATATTTTTGAAAATAAAAGAATGGTACCGAAAGGGCATTAGAAAAATCTAGTGTAACCAAGTCCCCGTACCCATGATCTCTGGTTCGTAGGAGTAAAGTAAATCTCCTGTTACTTTACTTGGGTTTCTAATCAACCCACCAAAAATAGATTAGTGGCGAATCCTAGTTAAAAATCAATTGCATGTTAAAATTTGAACCTAAGTCGCGAATTGGTATGGGCTTGAGAGAGCCCGAGTTAGGTCTAGGCTTAACAATCCATTAGCCAAACCCTAAGTGGTTCACACCCGAAAAATTTGATCGTGACAGCTTGGCGACTCCACTAGGGACTTGAGTTGAAACTCTTAGTGGACTTAGGCCAATTTTCTTTTTGAAAAAATATTTTTTATTTGGCAGCGAGGATCTCAGGTACGTCCCTAACATTTAAGGTGTTAAATGTTTTTGCAGATTGGGAGGTATAAGGGGAGTAATGATTGTTAACCCTTGCCTTGCAGGTTGGAGTTGAGGATGAATGTTTTAAATTCAAGTTATTGAAGTATTGTGTGATTTAAACTGTTGTGTATGCCTTGTATTTAGCACTACACTATTGCACACACAACCCACCGTCAGACCTGGGCTGCATAGGATCATCTAGGATGGTATTAAGATGGATACCACTCCAACCGCATGCCCGCAGTATGAGTCACCCATCTCAATCCCGAAGTTTCTTTTTTTGGTGTCAAGAGTACCCACCTCAGTTCGCATGCCCGCAACCCAGGTCGGCTCTTTGACCAAGCCAGAGTCGTAAGGACCCAACATAGTCCACACGCCCATGGCTAGTCCAATCATCCTTGTGGTTCTACTTTGATAAGCCTTATAGACTAGAAATCGAGCCACTTACCATGCACATGTCTATGTGATTGCTATTGATTTTTCTTGATGAAGTAAGTCTTCTATCTCTATACTATACAATTTACTTTTGGTCCGTCCATGACAATCTAGGTTAGTTATTTGATCTAATTCATTTGTCAATTAGAAATGAAGTGAGGAAATTGCCATGCAATGAGTCATTTGCAAAAACAAAACAAAAACTTTGGAGAATTTGTTTTCAATTCATGTTTAAGGAATTTAGTCTTGCTAGGGCTTGTAAGAACTTTTCATGAATAGATGGAAAAATTGATTAGATCATTGTCGTGGATTGACTTTCTATTTACACCTCATGTTTACATTTTCCCGTTCATTTGAATTAGGTGATTATGGAACGATCCCGCTCACCCATCCGTTCACGATTGAGAACTAAAATGACAGATCAAAAAGAGCTTATCTTGTCAAGCAAAAGTGCTGCGATCTATCTTCAGTGAGAAATTGCGACTCCAAGAAGAGAGCCAAGAAGACCTTTTGAACCGTCTCATTTTCCTGAGGTAGTTGAATTTGATGCCATCATGAAGAGACTAGCAACATATCTAGATGGAAGAATATCTGACCTGAAGGGTTTGCATCACAAGATTAAGAAGGGTGAAGAATTCAAGTACACATGATTCATGGTCCTATGTAGTTTGATTTCCTCATTTAATTGGGGGCATACACCTTCCCCTGCGTGAGAATTTTTATCGCTTTTTAGGGGTTGATTTCAATTTCTTCTATGCTTGAACATCATATTCTAATAAATGTAATTCAATTGATGAATATCAATAAAATTATAAGTTTTGTTTTGAGGACATGAAGGGGTACACCAAACCAGCCCGGTGAAGATATCCAACAATGAAAAGAAAATGTCATTCATAGAGAAATTATAAGGATTGGGCTTCTTCATGCTTCCTCACTAAAAAAAAAAAAAAAAAAAAAAAAAAATCATTTTTGAAGCCATTTCCAAAAGCATGTGTTAGGTTACCTTTGTTTGTTTTTCTAACTCATTTACTTCATGTCTCAGAGTATAACAGAGAGGTGTTAGAAAATAACGCATCAATTTTCAGTGATGGTGGGCCCATTGATTTGGGAACATACATCCGAAGGAAAAATAGGCATGGGGGCAAGGGATCATTTCCTAGTTGATCTTGATGACATTTCCCAAGAGTGAAGAAGACATTAAGCACTACTTATCCTCTTACTTATCCCGAGCGATTTCCTTGCGCATCAATAAGAAAACGAGGATGAAGAATTGGGACACTACAGATTCTAGTAGTGACATGACAGACAAAATCTCGATCTGAGCTAAGATGGTTGTACAATTTGAATTTACTCTGATGTTGCATGGTATCCTATTCATGCACGTTCTCTTGTGTAGGGGCAAAATTGGATTTTCACTTTTGATTAATAGAAACAATCCAAGGACATCCATTGATGAGATAATCCCTTTGTGGAGCAATTCCCTAAATGAATGCTTAAAATCATGTTTTGAGTACAATAAATTGTTTTTTTTTTTAAGTCACAAACGCTTTTCATGCTTAAAGTTGCTGGACTCTTTTGAAAAGAGAATTTTCATATTGATTTAGCTCACCAATTTCATGTGGAGATTTGTCAAAATAGACAATTCAATAGATGACATCAATGCTTAAGAATGTGAAATGAGACGTGTCAGAATGATGAAAGGCAAGCCCTATCCTATATACAGTCGCCTACTTTTACACTTGTGAGATGAGTGTAGGAAATTCCATGTCCGAAAGGAAAATGATGATCTTGCAAAGGGTATGCCATCCAAGGTGTTGAGAGGCAATTTCTTCCTCTACCTGAAACACTATAGGTATACCCATCGTATAGCCCTTTGAGCCCACACACGTGAAGAGTTTTTAAATCATCCCTATCAAGGATCATCCCACATTTGGACAAAATTTAAGATGATTGATAGGAATTTTCTTACTCAAACTTGCATGAATCTTCGAGTATTGCTTTTGCATTGTAACTCATACGACAGTTTAGAGTGCCCTAGGATGATGAAGAACAGTCATTTCTTTATCCTATACACTTTTATCCATTGCATAGCCCACTTGAGCTTATGAGTTCATTTCATATTAAACCTAGTTGGTGATCATCCCCCACACTGGGGCAAGAAAAAACAAACCACTCAAGTAGCATGGTTAAGAATGTTAATGAAAGGTGGAGGCTATGCGAGTCCAAAGAAAGTAAGTGCAAAAAATGGGATATGAAAAATCAGTGTGCTTGGTAAAAGCAAGGCCAATGCCCATGAAAGAGAAGTGAAGAAAAAATGCATAAAAACTAGGGGCATGAAAAAGTGATGTACCTATTAGAAGTAAGGCCAATGATAATGAAAAAGAAAGAGTCATGATAGGTGACTATTAGTTGCAAAAGGTTGTATCTCAATGGAGTAGTACTCAAAGAGTCAAGATCAATGGCGCATCTCTGGCGAAAGAGAAGACCAATGACAATGCCTAGATGATCATCAGCTTTGATCCTTCACACAAATTTTGAGCCTAATGATCATTTTGTTTCTCAACTAATGAACCCAGCTTATGTTATGTCCATTATAAAGTCTCTTCGCATTAGACACTTGAATTAATGTAGGGGTTCATATGTTTATAAGCATCGCTCGAAGAAGTGTAAGCAAGATTATTTCTTTCTCATTTTGCAGGGTTCTTGAATTGTAAACCTAGAGATGATTGTGAAGTTGTTCTTTCAATAGCCTTGACTCAAAGAGTCTCTTTGTTAAGCCATTAGTCAAGCCCACAATATGGTCCCTGTTAAAGACCTCTCAGATTGGTAATGTCGTACCGCTTGCGAGAATATTTGGACCCTTGTCGATATGGTGAGATGGAGTAATTCTCTTCTAAATAAGAGTGAGTGAAAGTCACTTCTAACTGAAAGTCTCTCATTTAATATTCTTAAGAAATTCATGTCATGAGTGAAAATTGTCACGCCCCGATCCTCTCGGGGACACGCCCATCCTTCTACCAAGTCAATTTTAAAGTGCGATATCCCAGGACTAAGTATCACCGACCCTTTCTTTTTATTATACATGTGGAAGCAGTTATAAATCCCCAAACAATAAAACAATGGGATAGAAAAGCAGGCCATATTTTTTATATTGAAATTCACAACCACACTTTTATTAACAGCACAACTCATAGTATATTTACAATACTATTCATAGAATACTTGTCTCACACCTATTTACACTAAGACAAGGTTTACAAAAGGGATGGGATCTCAATCCACATCCGGATTGTACTCAAGATCCCTCTCTAGATCATCTTTTGCTTCAAAAATCTTTCTCTTCCTCTGGTTTCACATCAGTGCTCTCCTTCTTGGGTTCCTCCTGCTTGGCTCTCCCTCAGGGTCCTGAAATTGTTATTTAATAACCAATGAGACCACATCTCAGCAAGTTCTACCCTCTAAGACCCAATTAGTAAGCCAATACACTATGGGCTGCCTAAACATGCACAGGTCAAAGGACTTACCCTGGCCTTAGATTCCACCTGCAAATTAAGGTTAAACACAGATATTCAAACAATTCACAACATCCGATCAAGCATTGTTCAATCGACTTAGTTGATTACATGTCATTCGAACCACCTCTAGGTCATTTCCACTCATACCATAGTTCTCTAATGGTATACTCCTTCACCAAATCACATGTGTTTCTCGGGCGTCGTTTTCACCAATGACATACCGATCACTGACACCGTGCATTCTTTAATGCGCCGTTTTCACCAAAGTGATGTTGGCAATAGACAACATCATAAGTTCTTTAAGGCGTCATTTTCACCAGTGATATTTCCTTAATCACCGAACCACGTTTGTCTATAAGTTATTTACATGCGTTCTTTAAGGCGTCATTTTTGCCAGTGATACCTCCAATCACCGAACCACGTATGTCCAATAATATCGTACCTGATTGGTCTCAGTTAATAACATTCTCAGTTAGCTTTCACCATTCTCTCTACTATATAGCCCATCAATGTAACTGGCGTTATATACCCATACTCGGCCATCTACCAATCAAATATTCAATAACAAACAATTTATGACAAATCTTCCAATTTCACAATTTAAATCAACTCCATATAAATTGAAGCTCAATTAAATAAACGGACTGCATCACGACAATCAGCATGAAATTCCAATCATCGGCCATCCCGGTTGAATTTCCGGAAAAATAATTAATTAAATAATTAATTTCGAATATTAAATAAATAAATATTAAAAATCCAATTTAGGCCCGTATTGCCTGATTGGAGCCCGAAATGGGTCGGGAAAAATCCTAAGATACATTCAATAAATATTAGAAGCTCTCTACTTACTAATGACTAAGTCTAACCACCTAACATGCATCATTAAGTCACTAATTTAATTGTTCTAACCTAATTTAACCACCTAATTGCACTTAATTAAATCTAACCAACTCTAAGCATAATTAGCAAACTAAGAAAGTATTAGTGAGTAAAACTCACTTGGTAAAAGCGGAGATCGGGACACCGCTACGGCGACGCGATGGCGGCCGAAACCTAAATTTCGGCGACGTCAACGGACTCTCGGGTCGGGTCCAAAAGCTAAGCTAGGCTCAAACGGGCTTCAAGTTGTGGACTGGGCTGGGCATGAAGACTGAAGGAGATTGGGCCGGCTTCTTGTGGATTCGGTGGCCCAAGGAGCTGCTGGAGATTTGGGCCGATTAAGTTGCACAAAAGAAACTGGGCTGATCAGTGGGCTGTTTCAAAAGGCCCGAATTGCTGCTGAAGATGGGCCCTGCGAACTGGGCCTGCCTTTGCTGGGTTGCTGGCCACACGTGGAGGAGCTTTGTTGGGCTGGAGCTTCGGTTTGGGCTGAGGACACGCGTGCAGCTGGTCGTGGGAGTATGCGGTCAATTGACCGATTGATGCTGCCCTCGGTGAACTGATTTGAAGAAACGAAGGTGGAGCTGGCCACGTGAGGAACTTCGGGCGTTGAAGACGGAGAGGAAATTGGATTTGCTTCGTGGTAGGGCTTCGCTCGGTGGGGGATTTCCTCGGTCAATCTTCAATGGTTTTCAGCTGGGCTTTGACCGGTGAAATCGACCGAAACATGACAGAGATGGGGAGCAGCTTCGGTTGCTGGATCTACGCGGGCGAAGGAGAGAAATCATGGAGTAGTGTTGTCCTTGGCCGCGTGGCTGCTTAGGGTCAACCAAATGGGCTTCGCGGCTTGTTGTTGATTGGGAAGGGGCAGCTGTGGACGCGTGGAGACGGCCTTCTTCGGTTGATGGAGCTGCGCACGAAGGAGACACGAGCTGGCAGCGAAATTCTTGCTGCGTGGAGCAAAGAACGCCTGGCAGCAAGAGGGCTGGTCAACAACCAGATCAATCTAGCATTGCCCATGTTGACCTATCTTGACATTAGTTCTAACTTGCTCAAAACAACACTTCCTAGTCCGCCTCCATTAGCAATATATTACAATATCTCCAACAACAACCTCTTCAGAGAAATTCAGTCAATTTGTAGAGCAAGATCCCTTGTCATTCTTGATTTGTCCATCAATAGTCTGAATGGCACAATATCTTCATGTCTGGGAAATATTGATTCTTTGACAATTTTGAATCTTGGGAGAAATAAACTTGAGGGCATGATTCCTAATGCTTACCCAAAATTTTGTGCATTGAAGATTATTGACCTCACAAATAATCAATTGCAAGGGCTTATCCCAAGATCTTTGGTAAATTGTCCAATGCTAGAGTATTTGAACCTTGGTTACAATCAAATTCATGATGGGTTCCCTTCATGGCTATCGAAGTTGATAGAGCTGAGAGCTATTATCTTGAAATCCAATAAGTTTTATGGTCCAATATAAACACATCAAAGCCAGTTTAACTTCAGCAATTTGCATATCATGAACCTTTCCAACAATGGTTTCACCGGTGAACTTCCTTCTAAGTTATTGCAGAGTTTCCACGCCATGAAAGTGATTGTTGGTCAAGACCAATTGGAATACATGAATACTTCTCAGGGGCTCCCTCTTCTCTTGGATACATATGAAAAAGTTGTGGACTATGAAATAAAATTGATGAATAAAGGCACAAAGAGAGAATACTCGAAGGTTCCGTATGCCCTTAAGGGAATTGACCTCTCCAACAACAAATTTGAAGGATGCATACCTGATTTCATTGGAGATTTGAAGTCACTTGTTTTGCTTAACCTTTCAAACAACATTCTCACTTGTTTCATTCCTCCTTCCTTAGCAAATTTGATAGTGCTTGAATCTCTAGATCTTTCTTGAAACAAAATCTCAGGAGAGATCCCACAACAGCTTGCCCAGCTTACATTTCTTTCATCTTTCGATGTCTCTCATAATCAACTATTTGGACCAATACCACGAGGGAGTCAGTTCAACACCTTCGGGGCCAGTTCATTTTCCATGAATGAGGGGTTATGTGGAAGTCCTTTGCCAAGAAAATGCACAACAGTTGGGGATGACATACCATTACCAACATCACCGCTCAAGGAAGAAAACGGTGACAAGTCTTTATTCAACTTGGATTGGAAAGTTGTGCTAATCGGTGCTGGAGTTGGCTTTTTGATCGGTGTTGTGCTAGGTAACTTTTTCATTGACGATAAGAGTAGGTGGTTCTTGTACTACTCAAAGATAATGGCAAAAAGATGGAAAACATCAAAAAGGCGTTGAAAAATAGGAAGTTGTGCATGCAATTAAATACTTGCATTACACGGATTAGTATTAATCATTGTGTATCTAGTTTGTATTAGACACTGGAAAAACACAAGGTATAAATAAAATTTCACATACGTAGTTTCATCCATCCTTGATTTAAAGGGTCATTGACTATCAGCTTTCCCCAATCAATGGTGTGCGATGTTGCTTGTGTAAAAAAAATTACAACACTAGTGTAATTACTTAAAATAATTATAATATGATTTTTAGGAAAATAAAATGTAGCTTGTTTGATTCATGTTGAACGAGTGTTTTCCATTAGTTATTATATGTAAACGCTATTTTATTGTTCATTATTTTATCCTTCTATCTGTTTTTCCTAAAAATCATATTATATAATCATATAATGCAACATATACATTGGCAATCCACGTTCTAATGTATATTGTGATTATGTGCCAAGTAGTATTTTTTTTTTTTTTTTTGGGTCGGCTTCTTGGCTGTAACATTAGCTACTTCTACAATCTAATTGTGGAAAGCTACTAAATATTAGAGCCCATGGACATGGCAGAGACAAGAAGAAAAATATGAACTCATTTATTTGCAATTTATTCGTTAAACAATAAAAAGTGATGGATTGTTATTCTTAAACACCAATTTATTCCACGAAGAGATTCCTTAAATTTTCACTTAGCAGAACGAATGCTATATTTGGCTGGCTTGGTCGCTTGAAAAAAAAAATTACAAGAAGGTGTGGATGTGATAAAATACACTATCCAACATAATAATAAAAGTTATACCAAAAAGAATTTGACCTGCTAATGCAAGTTTTGCTTGAAAAGAAACTCATTTACATCTGCCTATTGATAAGATCTTGCCTGATGCAATGAAAATCCCTTACTATAATTTTTATCAATTCAAATTATCCAAACATGTTAAATGGTTTTGCCGGACTCACTTTCAAAATGCTATTCATTCCTACAGAAAATGAAATATTTGATAATTCAAGCTTGTTAAATGCTTTTTCCCCCTTGATTCTAAATTTCAATTATTAAATTTAATAAAAAGCACATGTAATTATTTTAGTCATAGAAACTTGGATCCTCCTCACTAAATTGCCTATTAACTATAAAATATCTAAAATAAAAGACAACTATTAATTATATCAGTTTTAAATGAAGATTTTATAATTTGTTTCATTTATTAAGAAACTCAAGTTTGACAAGTTTGACCCAAAAGTTCACGCTTCTCTTTCTCGCGAGACTCTTCCCACTTCTCGAGAGGGAAGAAAAGTCTTTTAATTTCTACACGGTGAAAGGAAATAAGAAAATCAAGGCGCGAAATAATATTGGATTAGGAAAAGCTGGCAATTTCTCCATAGACCAAAGAAAAAAAAAATTAAGGTTAAAAAACACACAAATAAAAAGAATTGAAAAATGATTTGTGAGGCTTTTTCTAAATTCCTTTCCCAAGAATCAAGAGAAACATATACGAAAATCAAAGAGACAAGATATTGATGGAGGATTTTTCTTTCACAATTTCTTTTGTTGCAAATTTGACTAATAAGATATTATTGTATTAATTTTTTTACAGGAAAATCATAAAAATAAAAATAAAAAATTATTTCTATCAATTAATGACGAATTATATTTAAATATATATATTTTTAAAATGTTAAAAATAGTAAAATAGAAGTAAAATGAGTCATATCACCTAAGTAACATCAATGATAAAAAAATGTGGTTGTGTTAAGACTGTTCAAAATCCAAAGAAACCTTCAAAGTCAACCTTAAAAGCCACTCAAGTTAGCGGTGATTTTCACAAAGTTGCCGAGTTAAAACAATCACAAGACGTCCGATTAGGGCTTAATACATGTGTGCAGATCACATAAAAAATAATCATATATCGCTACAACTAGTTATAACCAAGTAACGCAGATTTCTTAGGATCGGAATGATTTCACCTACCAGCAAAAACCTATCATGTAGACCTCCATTTCACGAATTCAAAATCTAAGGACGTTGATAATAACTATTCTATTTCAAAAAGCAATTTCTAGTTAAAATTTGATTTTTATATTTTTATTATTTTTTCAATTTTTATTATCCAGATAAATTTCTAAGCAAAAATACTTATTTGATAAACTTATAAAATTTCTATTCTTGAAATAGAAATTCATTTGATAATGACACAATTTCTCTCTCGCGTGGTGGTGGGCAGCGCTTCTAATTTTTGGTCCAAATCTATCTATGGAGTAAAAATCTATTTCAAAAATAGAAAAATGAAATTGCGTCACTAAACGAATTTATGTTCCAAATCTGTTATAAAGAACAAATAAATAAAGAAACGGAATAGTTATCATACGCACCCTAAGACTTATTTTGTAAGCTCTCCGAACCATCTTAGAACTTGAAACCCTCGATATCACACGATTTTTTTATACCGTATATTACCTTTTAGTTTTTTATAAATCGGCTATGATTTTATCGAAAACTAACACATTAAACCCAAAGATGGCTAGAAAAAAGAAGTAATAAAAACATAAAGGAATGAATGTATCTGCCTTTTACTTCTGGAATGGTCAATCTATTAGAAGGGGATGGGAGGGCGCCTTTGATAGAGGAAAGAGGAGATAGAGCGGGGATAGAAATGGGGCTGGAGACTCTAGTTAGCTAAGGCTTCATGTATTTAAATGTAAAAAATTGAAAATGAGCTAGCAAATTAATAATTACAAGTCACAATAATGAACTTGAATCCTAAAAATTCCATTTTGAGTATTTAAGTCTTAAAACTTGATACATTTGAGCCTTTCGTTAATTATATCAGTCTAAAATGGACAGGAATTGTCAATATGGCTTGTTTTTATTGTTTTTCTATTGCTAAGTATCCGTTGTTAAAAATAAAAATAAAAAGCCATGTGAATTTTTCATCCACTAAAGCCTAAAAAATCTAATGGAAGGACAAAAATGGATCGCTACGACAAGTTTTAAGACGTGAACACATGAAATGAAAGTCTTTAAGACCGAAGAGAACTCTTGTTGTAATTGCCCCAACAAGAACAATTGATTAACCTCATTCTACAGAATATATGGAGTACACTGAAATTTTTTAGATCCTATGACCGTTAAAATCTATGCAGAAACTTATCCGACCATGCCAGTTCCGCAAGCTCGGCATATGCTCTTGCACATCTCTAGTTGCAACTTGCAATCAGTCATTGCAGGCATCTCAAAGTCCTGTCAAGCGAGCCTTGAATTACATCATGACTCAATATGATAGTCCACAATTGCGTCTTGCCCCTCAAATTAGCATATTATATGACAAGATGAGAACCCACGTGTGTTGATTTTTATTTTTCGTTGACAAGGATAGGTTGGAACGATCCTACTAAACTTACATGCAGCTTCTATGCAACGAAAAACCGGTGATTTAACTGGCAATTGCAGTTGGTCCCCAGTTCTTCCAACTGCTTATAATTTGAATCTATTTCAATTCCTGATCGCCAACATCTTGCAATTCCTTTCTAGTGTGTTTGAAATAGAAATGAGCAATACTTATATGATGAGAACAATGTGGCCTCAAACAGCAAGAGATACCATAAAATCAACAAATCACAACATGAATTGAGTAATAGAAAGTATTGGTTGTATATACTCACTGCCAAAACTTAGACAAATTAGACGTCCACCATAATGAGAAATGTAAACTATGACGTCTGCCATAATGAGAAATGTAAACTATTTATGTATGCCAAGTACTAACTCCACTGGCACCCACTGTAATTAGAAATCAAGTTGCAGCTTCACTTTCCACACATTCTGTAATAAAAGGAATCGAAACTAGTTCTGTTGTTTTTTCCTTCTCATCTAGTTACGTAATGAGCTTAGCTAGGACAAGTAATTGATATACTCAATTCACATCTTATATCACAAATTCAGGATGATTAAGAGATCAACTGCAGCATTTTGAATTGCCTCTTGCTTGAACTTCCCCTTCACTACATATATCCTGCTATTCCACACAAAACCAAACGCTTGCTGAGCATTAGTTTCTCTCTTTTCTGCTAAGTACGATATATAACAAGATCCTGCAATTACATTAGTAGCAGAATCCTAAATGCCAAGGTGACAAAAAATGGCTTTTCCAAACTACCTATAAACATAAATGATGGGAAGGCCCAGCCTTTTTCCATATTGTAAAGCAAGCCAACCGGTGAAAGATACATATGCCACAAACAAACAAGCACGCTTCAATCGGTTTGCACTAACTGTGCAAGGTAGGTTCCTGGTTGGACACGACCAATGCCGAGATTTAATCTGTTGAAAGAGTGATAAAACTCATTGATATTAAGGAGGTTGAAAAATTAGTAACCACCCCAACATTGGTTTCCAATTTCCAATATTTAGCTCTGATCTTGCCAGTTACCCAGGATTTGAAAATCTCCAAGAACCTGACAATGCACGGGCCACGTTAAGTAATATAGAAACCATGATGTAAGCAAGAGACACAACAAATGAATATGTACAGGCGAAATGTAATTTAAGGGCAACTTTGAAAGGAGATGGATGCAGCATCTGGAAGGTCACATAATGGTGAATATGATCTTTTGTGCCAGAAAAAATTCAGATATCGTATTCTACAAGTTCAATAACAACTTATCTATAAGCAGATCGGACAGTAATCTCAATAGCAATTGGGCTTCAGAAAAAGAAGAAATTACAGCACAATTAGATGTACATGGTACATGGCGATGTTGGCCTGCAATGATTGTTGGGACTGAGTTCTGTATTAAAGACCATTTATTACGGCATTATGATTAGCAGGCAACTCAGATGAAAAACAGTCATTGGTCACTTCAAACAGAGAACAACAGTATACTTCAAAATAGTTGCACAGGCCAGACTAAGACTGCAAAAGTGAACTGATTTCAGACATGCCAAGATCCTTCACATTATAGAAAGACACTGAACCAAACAGAATGAAATCGTGGCAATTTGACCATTATAGACTATGTGATCAATGCAGTATTTTAAAAGTCGGATTGGGCTGGCCAGTCCTACTAGTTGGCCAAGGTCAGATATCCAGTCCAGACAACAAATCCATGAGTGGTTGAAATCAGATTGAACCAATGTTGACCTCATTCAACTTAGGCAGCCCTTGCTTGGCAGTTTGCTGAGAGACCACACTCCACTTTGTTACCAAAACAGACAAGAGACGTACATTTCATGCTACACACAAGCCAAGGTAATAAGTGCAAATTGCAGTGCTGGACGTGGTTCAAACTACCGCTCAGTAGATTGTGCATTGCTTCCAATACTTTCATCCACCAAGCCAACCTCCCATGCAGTCGCAACTTAAAGTATAACAGAATATTAAAATGGCAGTACCAAGAACCATCTAAATGACCATGATACAAGCCACTCAGGGTCTGCTTTAAAATGGTGTATTTATTTTCAGCACACAGGAATTGCAACCCTTTTGCTGTAACATTCCTAATATACAAAAAGGAAAGGAGGCCCAGAAAAGGAATTGAGTGCTCACAATATATAGTATCTCCTCATCATCTCCATTGCAGATGGATCTTTGGCTTGACAACTGAAGAAGTCATCATGATAGATGCTTACTTTGGAATTGCTAGATGTATACCAGTAGTCATAAGTATTATTCACCTAAAACCAGTGTGAGAATAAGTAATGAAGTTGTGCAATCAGAAAACACGTACAAAAGGAACCACAACAATCCCAATGAAATAAACAAAATATTCAGGATGATTGCAAAAACCTACATATAATGGTTTGAATTTAGCTGATAGCACAAATGTTAAAAAGGTGCATTTCCTACCTTAAATTTATCTTTGGTCAACCAAGCAACCCCAAAACCAGGTTTGCAATCAGCAGGAAGGGCCTCGTTTGGGGCCTCTGCAAGTGCTAATCAAGTCTGACCTGATAAATGATCCTTATATTCTACCTGCAATTGTAAGAAGGTGCAAAATAGTAATGTAAATTCGGCAGTCAGTAAATGCAGTAGCTTTCTATTCCTATGATTGCAATTGCCATTCTTTTACCTCTTCTGAGTTAAACTAAGATACTTAGCCTGATAAAAACATCTGTAATCTCTATCTATCTATGCATGGAGCACAATTGATTAATGACTACAGTAAAAGTTCATAAACACACATATGCACCAATTCCCATGAATTCCTGATTTGAAAGGAGCATAACAAGGCACTTACTCAAGCTAAGAAGAGCCAACAATTTGCTATCAAAGTTAATTTCAAACTATACAAACCAAAACACCCAAAGTATAAACAAACAGAAACAAACCAGCAAACTATGTCCGATGCTTTTGCCAATTTTGTCAACTATATGTTTAGATCAAGCTGACTTGGATCATTTTCACTATGATAACAAGTCTCTTTCTAGAAGTAAGATTGGTGAAACTAGGCAATTAGTAAATTACGTGTCTCTAGAAATACTATGGGAAATTGGATTTAACATCAAATGATTCAACAATCCATTCAAGGTACAATTTATCGAATCTAAACACAAGGAGGGCATATGCCGAAGACAGGTTTAACCTAATCAAACAGATTTTACCATCCCCTTCTCCTCTTCCCACCTTCATCCAAATCATAGAAGAGTTAAACTTTCAATCTCTTTTTCATTTTTATCTAGAATAATTCTTTTAACTTTTATTTATCTCAAGCGCAGCAAGAATACTCACTTCCATGAACATTTCTAAACGCGTTCAAACTTCACTGTATCCAATGTATCGACTAACATGCAAATGCCTTTTCAGCTTCACAACAGCTCATAGTATTCTTACATTTGAACACTATTTTCACAGAATCAATACCAGCTGATTCACAAAGTTCCCCTGTGACTTAAAGAATGATATGGCATTCATAAATATATCGGCACATGACATTGTTAAATAAATGACAAAATGACAATGAGCATAGAGTGAAATTACTATAACTATATTTCCTTAATTGACATTCATAGCTAAAAAAGACAGTAAAGGGTTGATCATGATAATAGGACAAATGACATAACAAGTAGTTCCTTCAACACATGCTTGACTCCTAATTAGTTGAACCTCCATATAATAAGTGATGGAAACATAAGATTCATTGCACACTCAGTTGAATGAAAAGATAGCTTCTTATGGTCATGCACAACATTATCCAATCCAAACCTCAGCTTGAAATGGCATAGGAACATGAAGAGGGGGGGGCTTGCATGCTCTTGCACTCGTGCGCAACAGAGATGAGTAAATCCTAGATAAGACTCTATAGCATTACAAATGTGTGTCAAATATTACAGACATTTTATCAGGCAGCTGTATAGACAATAAGAATCAGGCTAGAGAAAAATATGCAGATAACTATGAAAATTCTGCAGTTCCAGACCAAACAAGGCAACAATGGAATCAGCGAAACCGAGCCTCATTGGCCCCAAAAGATACCATGGATAATTAAACCTCACAACAGACAAGAAATGCATATTAAAAACGGTAATCACTCCTCAGAGGACATAGAATTACCTTAAATACCGAAGCCTGATAGTAATCATAATGGCACCAGAATTTCCTTTTCTCGGACAAGCTGAAGACAATCTTGGCGTTATAATTCAACAGCCCAAGCTCGCAAACTTTAGACGACCTTATATCCACACCTGCAAGAAAAAAATTCAAAACTCAGCATGCGACACTCGAGCGCATAACACGACCGACAGTACGAAAACGCAACTCGCTGCGTTTCATTGATCAAACGAGTCATCACATACTACATCCTGTCCATTTCTCATCATTAGCTAGCAGCTGAAGTAGCACAAAACGGCCAAGACGGTAACAATCCACAACTTAGCTCAGCCAACTCAAATGATAAAGACCCGAAAGCATGAGCAATCATTCAACGGAACTTACTGCTGGAGACGATTTTGCACTAAGCAGGCAGCGACATAGGGCTGGGGATCGAGAAGTTACTGACGAGGAGGGCGACGACACGAGGAGAAGAAGAAGACGACGGGGAAAAGGAGAGCCAGGAACAATCGGAGCAGTACGACGAGATTCCCGCTCTCGCCCGTCGCCCCGCGCTGAGGCGGCGGCGAGACCGCGTCGCCGCCGGAGGGATCCATAGCTCCCGACGCCTTATCCGGACGGCCGATATCAGGACACTAAGCGCGGCGGAGAAGCATGAGGCGAGGAAACCCCGAGGCCCTCTCCGCGTCGGGCCGACAGGCTCCGGAGGTAGCGATCGGAGGGAAAGTCTCCGGCCGCCGTGGAACCGAGGGTTTTCCATTCATTATCACAATGATACGTAATAGAAGATCTCAAAAGTCATAATAACAAACAAGCCCATAAAATTCCAAAACAATCCAAAAATCTAAAATCAATGCATATCATTAGAGCATGGTCGACATAAATGTCACGATCCCATTTAATTTACCCAAAGGAAAGGTCTTTTCTGAATTCTTATAGATTATTAACTATTTCCTTAGTAATTTCTACTTCTAGATACAAATGTGTGAGTTCAGACTCAATATATCACTTATGTCATTAAATAATACTTAAATTTCAAAAAAAAAATAATTGAAAGAAAAGGTACTTTCCGAATTCTTATAGATCATTAACTATTTCGTCAATAATTCCTACTTCTATATACAAGTTTGTGAGTTCAAATTCAATCTTGTGTCATTAGTTGGTACGAATAGAACCCTTTTATCTCTCCTTTCCGTACTTATTTTTTATCATTCTTGTTAAAAGAACTGAAAATTGTTCAATGATCCTTTTTTTTTTTCATCGCTCCAATCACCGATCTTGTCCCACACTTCGCAGGCGTGGGATGAGGATGGAGATGGGGACTTCCATGGCCCCTGCTTGCTACTCTACTTATTCCAATATAATCCTTTTATTATATTCAATTGTAGAAAGTTCCGTTGAAATCGTTATTTTGTTAGATTTCATGTTTACACTTGTACTCATTTAACTAAATCACTCATCAAATTATATGCTCTTTAAGCTAACAATTTTACATTTAACTTAAGACAATCTCTATGAAAATATCTTTCGGTAGGATACTACATTAGATTAAAAAAATTAGTTTCCAAAGCTCGCTTAAATTGCAAGCTAATATCTAAAAGAGTATGGGAAGTGGCAATTTCTAGGAGACTTGAACACCAATGCAAATTTTTCGACAAAAACATGAACTTGATATGACTTAAATGAAATTGACATGGGATGACACATTTTCCCTCTTTTTTTATGAGAAACACTCTGTAATTAATTACATCCGAACATTTGCCTTCCAGCACAAAATGACATAAATAACCCAAATGAGTATCCTGACATGATATAAATATCTAATCCTATGTTGTTAAGTTATACATTCAAATTGTTGAGAATATCTCTCAAATTTGAGCTCATAAATGAAACAAGATCCAAGACGAAATTTCAAATCCAAATAGTACGGCCAAATAAGGAAGAAATTATTGAACCAAACGAAGGCACTTTCTACTTATGAACCATGAAGATTTCACACTAATCTACATTATTTCCATGGACGACAAAACTTTCTGCAGTCATCCTCAACCATGTATAATAATTGGCTTCTCATTAGTATCCACTCATCTTAATTACGTCTCTAAATCGCAGTATCTACATGCTTTCGAAAAAATGGATAGATAAAACAAGTCCCACGTTGGATTCTCTATACACGTGAGTCATTTGGCAAGTAATATTCCAACAAAACATTATGACATTGCTGATGTATATATGGACAGAGATGCTCTCTTGGAACCTAAAGAACTTACTTTCATGAGCAAGAAAACAACATCTCATTGTAATTTACTGAAACATGCAAACAAACATAGTTTAGAATATTCAGACATGAATATATGACCATTCTCAACAAACTGCTTAGACATAGAGCATTGAGTATCTAGCTATAAATTTTCTAGTCTGCTAGAGCTTTCCTTACCTATTCCATCCTTTTGCCATTCTTTTGGAGCAACACAAGAACCACCTACTCTTCTTGTCAATGATCAAGTTCCCTAGCACAATGCCAACCAAAAACCCAACTCCAGCGCCAGCCAACATGATTTTCCAATCCAAGTCAAATAGAGACTCCTCTTCATTATCTACTGTGAAAGATGGTGGCAGTGGAGTGTTATCGGCATTTGTGCATTTATTTGGCAAAGGACTTCCACACAAACCCTCATTCATCTCAAACAAATTGCTCCCAAATGTGTCGAACTGAGTTCCACGTGGTATTGGTCCCGATAGTCGATTGTGAGAGACATCGAAATTTGCAAGAAATGTGAGGCTGGCTAGTTGTTGAGGAATCTCTCCCACAAGATTGTTCAGGGAAAGATCCAGTGATTCGAGCATTGTCAGGTTTGCCAAGGAAGGAGGGATGCCACCAATGAAGAAATTGTTTGAAAGGTTGAGCATACAAAGAGACTTTAGATCTCCAATGAGCTCAGGAATGAAACCTTCAAACTTGTTATTGGAGAGGTCAATTGCCACAAGGGTATCCGGAATCTTCACATAATCCCTTTTCGTGCCCTTATTCATCAATGTCATCGCATAAGTCATGTGACTTCCATCGAATACGATAATAGAAAAATCAATCATTTGATTAATACTCATATATACCAAGTTATCTTGACCATCGATAACCTTCATGGCGAGGCAACTCTGTAACAACTTGGAAGGAAGTTTACCATTGAACCTGTTGTTGGAAAGGTCAAGGATGTGTAAACTGGTGAAGTTAAGTTGGTTTAGATGATCTTCCATGGGACCATGGAAATTATTGGACCGCAAGTCAATAACTTTTAGGTAGGCCAATTTCGATAGCCAAAATGGGAATGTATCATTAATTTGGTTGCCACCAAGATTCAAAAACTCCAGCATTCCACAATTTCCTAAGGATTTCGGAACAGTCCCTCTTAGTCGGTTTTCTCTAAGGTCAATCATCCTCAATTGACAATCATCTTGGTAAACACGAGGAATCATGCCATCGAACTTGTTTCTCGCGAGGTTCAAAAAAATCAAAGGACCAATGCTCCCCAAACAAGGAGGAAGCGTGCCATTCAAAGCGTTGTTGGAAAAATCGAGCATGGTGAGAGAGCTCCTTTCACAAATGGATTTTGGAATATCCCCAAATAGAACATTATTGGAGATGTCATACAACTTAACTGAGGGAGGTGGGACAGGGAGGGTTGTTTCTAGCAAATTAGAACTAACATCGAAATACCTCAAGTTTGGCAAAGGAAGATCAATCTGGTTGTTTTTGAAGCCGGTTAAAAGATTGTCAGAAAGATCTACAAACCCGAGAGATTATTTACTATTGTTCCACATCCATCTAGGAATGGTCCCTCAAATTCTGTTGTGTGATAAGTCTAAAAACAACAATTTGCTTAAGTGGCCTATAAATTGTGGGAACTCAGTCAAATTGCATGAAGTCAATAATAAGTAGGTGAGCTTTGATGTAGTGGCATTGATGAATGTCTTGATGAATGATATATTGTTGAAGGACAAATCTAAAAATGTCAAGTTCTTGAGTGTGAATAGATCATTTAGATCGAGAACACCATTTGCACTTTGCAAATCATTATGAGAAAGGTCGAGTCGAATCAACTGCTTGAGGTTCTCTAATGAAGATGGATATCCATCGCTTAACCGATTACCTACCAAACATAAAGAAAAAAAGACATAAGACAAAGGAGCGTTAGTTACACCATCAATTTCAATTTCTTTTTTCTCTTTGGCTAAATAATCTCCGGCCTGAAAATATTAGGTCCAAGTCATTATGCGCTAGCCCACTCAGACAAATAGGCACTTGAGGGGCCCACTGTCAAAAACTGGAAAGTCTCTCTCCCTCTCCTCCTCTCTGCACCGATATTTTGAGCTCCAATGCTGCTCGCTCCCTCTCGAACCACCGCCAAAACCCCTGCCGCAATGGCCACAAGAAAACCTAGAGACGGGGACTTCCTCCTCCTCCTCAAGGCCTACATGGACAATGCCTTCAAGATCTCCAAGTACACCATGAAGATCATCCTATCCTCCTCCCTCCTTCCCAAAACCCAACCCCTCCATCGCCGCCTCAGGAGCTTCGAGTCCAACGTCGGCCTGAGCTGAAAGGCCTTCCGGCTGGGCTAGTTGTCGAGGACGTGAACACTCTCCAAGCCTCGCACCTTGACTCTGGGCAAGACCTGATCCTCACCCTCATCGCCTATGGCAGCAAGGGGACATACAATGTCGTCAAGTAGTTCGTTTGATTGGCGAAATTGGGCTTCATCTATGGCCGCCACTCGCGTGTTCAATCAACGCGTAGGCCAAGTTCTTTGGGTATAGTGGGAGAATCAATCTAAAAATTAGGGATTTGAGGAGGTTGCGGGAGGACGAGATGCACCTCGATTCGACAATCAAGATCACGACGTCCCCAGGGATTAATCGAGGAAGTTTTTTTTTTTCTTTCGGTCAAAAAATTGAGGAAGTTGAGGGAGAAGAAGTTGATGAAGAAGCTATTCGTGGCTCAAGACCTGGCTGAAATTGCTGAGCTAGAAGGCCTTCTAGTTCAGGCCCTTGCCAAAATCAAAGCTCTTGAGGCGGCAATGGTAGTTTTGCTCGTGGCTATCGTAGCGGGGGTTTTGGTCGTGGTCAAGGTGGGAGCAAGAAGCGATGGAGCTAGAGAGATCGGGTTCCATGGAGTTGTAGATGGAGGAGGAAAGAGATCCTTTTGAACCGGTAAAGAGAGACTTATGATGGTGGGCCACTTGTCGTCCATTGAGTGGGTTAGTGCATAGATGACATGACGTCACAATTGCTTAATATAACTAAAAAGAAACTATTACCTGAAATGCCAAAGGCAGTGAGTTTTGTCAAGTTGACCGTCCACTCCAAAGAATCACCGCTCAAGTTATTAGAAGAGAGCCATAGCTTTGATAGCTGGGTAAGATTAGCAAAGGAAACAGGGATTTGACCTTGCAAGTTATTGTAAGAGAGGTCTAGCCCCGATAGCTGGGTAAGATTACCCATTGAAGAGGGAAGTGATCCTGAGAAATAGCAATCCTGAGCTGTTAACTCATTCAAGAGACTAAGATTTCCAATTGAAGTGGGTATTTCTCCTGAGAAACTGTTCCAGGAAAGGTGTAAGGATTTCAATGGAGAACTCCAGTGCAGTTTGGGAAAAAACCCAGAAAGGTTGGAATTGCCAGCAATGGAAAGGACTTCCAAGTTTGACAGCTGAAAAATGCTAACTAGAAGGTTTCCACTCAATCAACAAAATTCTAGCCTGAGCAATGTCAAGGAAGAGAAATTCGCTAGCATAGGTGGGAAAGGTGATAACGAACTTACTGAAGAAAGATCAAGTTCTTTTAGCCCGGTCAAGTTATGAAGAAAGTCGCCCATGTTGGGCATATGAAGTGTCTCATACAAAGAAGTGGACAAACCGAGAAAAATATGAAGTGGCTCATACCAAGAAGTGGACAAATCAAGAGAAAGTAACTTGGAGAGTTGCGAGATATCGCGAGGGATTTCACCGGAGAAGTCGGAGGAGGAGAGATTAAGGTATTGTAACTTTGAAAGATTGCCAAAGCCGTATGGAATTGAGGAGAAGTTGAAGCTGTTGAAAGTGAGAATGAGTGACTCCATGTGAACGAGTCGAAAGAGAGTGGTGTTAGGACTCATGGTGCCTGAGAGACAACTGCTACTGAGGTTTAGGGCGATCACTCGGCCGGTGACTTCATCACATTCAACGCCGTCCCATGAACAACAATCTCCACTTCCATCCAGTGACCAGGAATGGACTTTTGGATAAACACATCGCCAATCTTTTGTGTTGGTTCTGAAACTTCTTTTGAATTCCATCAAGGCAGAGCTCTCGTCTGCATGACAAAGTACCTCAGCAAACCTAGTACGAAAGAGAGAAAGCAAGAATATCCAAGTAAGCAGCAGATATAATGATAAGGCTGCCATATTTTCTGCTTTTGTTTATGTTCTTTTGGTTACTGAAGTGAGTTTTCCAGGGAGAGTGCGACGTAGAAGGTTTTTATAGGCAGCAACAATTGGTTCTGGCAATGGAATTATCTTGCTACTTGGCCACTCATAGTGCTTGACCTCAGAACTTTAAATGATTTTACGTATGCCTTCTTTATGGGTTTGAAAACCGCAGGATCTTAGACGTATAAACATTTCTTTTATTATATAGGGCACAAGCGCAGTGGCTTGGCATTCTCCTTTTATCCATATTTCTCTGTCATACTTTTAATATAGAATCCATCCGTTTCTTTTGGTGACATATTGGAAATTGGCAACAAGCTCCCATGTAAATTGTTCATGTCGTTTGACTTGACTCATAGCTTCATGGCTAAATTTCAAGTACAGATGTTCATAGTTGTTTGTTCAACAACATGGGTTGCTTGTGCAGACTTCCATCAATAAGCCATTTATAGGTGGACTCATTTCTACCTAATTTTAAACTCACCTATACATCTGTTTTAAGTGTGAAATGAGAAACGCCCAATTTAACATAAAAGTATCGAAAAAATATCAGCACAATCAGAACATAAAAAGATGAAAGATCAAGATATATTATTGACATAGATGGATGTGCACTCAGAATAATCAAATAAAGACTTTGAAATAAGTGGCTACTGCACCTTTATTAGATAAAAGCAGGGCATAGAAGAAAAAAAAAAGGTCGTATGTGCGCATGTGCACGAATGAACAGAAACAGAGAGAGTTATGTGCGTGTGGATGTATGTGAACAAAATATATATGAGACATGATTAAATTTCTTAACCTAACGTTTTTTGCTATCTATAATCCATATTGTTTTTGGATTAACTTTTCTGCAAAAAGGTTGGCTTAGTTTTATTTTTATGCTGCATTAGTGTTATCTTTGTTCATCTTTTCATTTCGTAAACCTTTCTGTTTGATTCAAATTTATTAAAAGAGCAGATACGGCTCTATAAGGGGGCAACATGAAGACATTGATTTCATGGAAAAATCTTAAGTCGTACACCTCATTCAAGACTGCAACACTAAACTGAGGGCTACGAAGAGGGTTCATTAGCCATTATTAAGAGACATTAGACAGTGAAAGAAACCACAGTAAAAACAGTACATTAAGTTCTTCTTTGACCGGACAAAACTCAAAAGCAAGCGCCCACATAATTTCCGAGGGTGAAATAATTTCTCTTGTTTTGAGGTAACTTCTATGTACAATTCATGTTCTAATCGGCATAACATATGTTGAAAGGTTAGTGCGTTAACCTTATAGATTTCTTTGATCAGCACTCCCCTTGTTTGGAAAGAAATTAACAAGTTCATATGATGCGAACAATGTGGCCTCAAACAGCAAGACATACCATAAATTCAATAATCACAAAATGAGTTGAGTTATAGAAAGTATTACTTGTATAATCACACTGCCAAAACTCATACAGATTAGACTACCACCATAATGAGAATGGCGAACTATTTAGGTATGTGTTCGACCCAAAAAAAAAAAAAAAAAAAACTATTTAGGTATGGGAAATATACATCTACTGAGAGCCTTCTGTAATATGTGAAATATACATCTACTGAGAGCCTTCTGTAATTAGAAATCTAATTGCAGCTTCACTCTCTCCACATGTTCTACTGTAAAAGGACTCTAAACTAGTTCCGTTGTTTACTCCCTCTCGTTTAGTTAATTTGAGCTAGGACACTTGGAGATATACTCAATACACATCTTACATCACAAATTCAGGATGATTAAGAGATCAAACAGCAGCATTTTGAATTGCCTCTTGCTTTAACTTCCCCTTCGCTGCCTACATTCCGCTATCCCCCTCCCATTTTACGTTGTTAAGTATACGTTTCTCTCTTTTCTGTTAAGTACAATATTCAACAAGATTCTGCAACAGCATTAGTAGCAGAATCCCAAATGCCAGTGTGACAAAAAATGGCTTTTCCAAAATACCTGTAAACATAAATCTCTGTCAGGCCAGCCTTTTCCCGTAATGTACAGCAAGCCAACCAGTAACAGATACTTATGCCACGAACAAACAAGCTCGCTTCAAGGAAAATGTAACTCATCAATGTCAAGGAGGTTGCAAAACAAGTAACCACTCCAGCAACTGTTTCCTATTTCCAATATTTAGCTCTAATGTTGCCGGTCAACCAGGATTTGAAAACATCTCAGAGCCTGATGATGCACAGGCCATATTAAGTCATTAAGAAACTCTGATGTAAGTAAGAGACGCAAAAAATAAATATGTACACGTTCAATGTACTTGAAAGGTAACTGAAAAGGATTTGGAAACGCAGCATTCAGAAGGTGAGATAATGGCTAACATGATCATGCATGGCATCAAAAACTCAGATTTTGTATTGTAGAAGTTCAGCAACAACTGATCCTTGAGACTGAGTACTGTACTGTTGACCGTTTATTAATATTTTGAGATTAACATGCAAGTCAGATGAAAAACTTCATCGGTCATTTCAGAGTAAGACAGTATACTTCAGAATACTTAAGAGAGAAAAATAAAACGAAGTACTCTTTTCCCAAGACAATAAATTATATTAGATAAGTAAGTCGCAAATGGATGAAATTCTCATGTATGGACCGAGTAAAGAAAAGAAGTCAAAACCCTAATGGGTGACCCAAAAATGATATCAACTGCTGAGTTAAAAGTCATTGGGAGATACCATGTTATTTGGTATTTGTTTGCACTGTACATAAGTTAGTTGATTAAATTTCTTGAAATGCGTCAATTCCTTCTCCACGAGAAACCATCGAAGGTTAAGAAAATAAAAGGCAAATATCAATCATTAATCACATTATAATCAACAAATGGAATAAAGCACACTATGGAAAATTTGGGGCACTTGTTATACCCTTGATGGAAATGCATGCCGTGCAAGTGAAGTCAATGTTGCGTTTCATCATTGAGTCCACGTTCAGCATAAGACGCCAGCCACTCCATGACTCGAAAGAAATCTTTTAAGTCTTCCATTAAGTTGAGAATCAAAGATGGCCACTTGAACTTTGACAATGTTGAAAATGCGTAATAATCAATTTGATTATGATCAGAAGTGTGCCTCTTAATTGTCAATGCACTAAACCCGGTTTTTGGGCTATGGTTGAAAAATCTGTATTATTTTGACAAGAAAGTGGGGGAGACTTTGAAGTTGGACGAGTAATCTTCTCCCAACAATAGAAAATTACATGACTTATCAGGACTCTTGTCTATTCTTTTAGATTGGAACAGGAGCCGTCCTACAGTTTGTACGAGTACTTCTAGTCCTCGAATCACAGAAAGAGAAGACCGTAATCTTCCACTGAATATATTTTCAGATTTTATATATCCTTGCCTCATTTGATATAAAATTAACGATGAAATGTACGTGATTAAGATGAATTACAAACAAGGATAAGTCTCTCGGGAACTAGAGCAGTTTCAACAGACAGTAAAATCTCGGCAGAAATATGGGACAAAGACATGGCCTTAGATTAGAATTAGCTGATAATGTAATCCATTTGCCCATTTAAATGGATTCCATGTTTGTTAGTCAAGCAATTACAGGCAATCAAAGGCATAATTTGCTATTAACCCTCTTTTGGCGGAATGTTAGGAACTTGCTAGAGGAGCTGCTGGGATTTGAAACTGAGCACATATTCAGAGGAGCAAATGGTTGCACGGATGCTTTAATCATGCTTGCAAGGGAACAAGATCTGCAATTTGTTATTTATTCCTCTGTTCCAGACGTTATTATAGACCTAATGTGCAATAACGCGGGGAGCGCATATTTTTCAGACAATGTAAATTGACATGTTTTTTTTTTTTAATGTAATCATGTTATTTTCAGAGAAAAAAAGGAGTTATTAAGCTTTATTCATCACTCTTTTTAAGCATTAGTTGACTATTATCACGTCAAATGTTAATTTCGACATGAGAGTCCTGTTCTTCACTCTTATTGTACAATGACACTAAAATTGAGTTTCAATCCAGACAAATAGGATGAATGCTTCAACTTAATTTGTACCTTGTGGATGCATGAACCATTTTTCCCTTTCGAAAGAAAAAAAAAAAAAGCCTGTTGGCTTTTAACTCTTAACATAATTTTGAAAAAAAAAAAAAACAGAGAGAGACTTAGGCAATATGATGAAATTGCAAAGCCATTTGACTCCCCGATGGGTCACTAATTCCCTAGCTTCTTAAAGTGTTGTCATACAATAGGAGTGAAGAATGGGAATGAAATATCCTCATGTTAAAATTAACATTTGACGGAAAATGATTTTAAAAAGGAAAAGAAAAAAAGAATGACGAATGCATGCCTATACGCAGGAGATAAAAAAAAATTTTCCTCCCTTTCTTTTGAAGAATAACATAATTATATTAAACAAAACAAATCAAGTTACATATGGAACATAGAAATATGTTCCATTCCAAGTGGGGCCAAAGTGACCGGCCAACTAGGCTCGTGACAACACTTGTGCCTATTAAGTAGTAAAAGCCCATTTGAAGAGGATCAAGACGATTTGAACAAGTAGTTAGTCTTTCAATTTGGTCTTAGTCCAAGTCATTCATTCCTATAGAGCAAAATGAATGAACTAGTGGTACTCCCTTTTTCCACGACAATGAAGTTCATCTTAGATAGGTGAATTGCAAACACGAGAAATTCTCATGTACAGACTAAATGAGTCAAATACCAAGGTGGATGACCCTAAAATGGAATTATGTATTCCCAATGTTATTCTTCAACCATCGAGTTAAACTCTTGGGTTATGCCTCGATACTTGGTATTTGTTTATGCTATGCATAAATTAAGTGGTTCAACTTCTTCAGTTGCATCAAATCCTCCCCCTCAACAAAGGCTAACAAAATAAGAGGTGTATCACCAACCGTCAACAATAACATAAGCAATTATATTCCTTCTGCATAAGAAGCCATTGAAGGTTAAGAAAATAAAACGTGTATCTCAATCATTAATGATACTATAAGTAATAGATGGAATAATCATAAAGGTATTATGGAAAATTTGAGGCACTTGTTATGATGAAAATGCATTCCGTGAAAGTGGAGTCGATGTTGCGTTTCATCATTGAGTCCACGTTCAGCAAAAGACGGCAACCACTCCATGACTCGAAAGAAGTCTTCCAAGTCTTCCACTAAGTCGAGAATCAGAGATGGCGACTTTAACTTTGACAACATGGAAAATGCGTATTAATCAATTTGACTATGATCAAAAGTGTGTCTCTTAATGGTCAACGCACTCGACCCGGTTTTTGAGATATGGTTGAAAAATCTATATTATTTTGACAAGAAAGTAGGGGAGAATCTGAAGTTGGGCAAGTAATCTTCCCCCAACGATAGGAAATTACATGACTTATCAAGACTTTTGCCCAATCTTTTAGAATGATGAACAGGAGCCATCCTATGCTCGTAGGAGTACTCCTAGTCCTCGAATCACAAAAAGAGAAGAATATAATCATCCATTGAATATATTTTCATTTGTATATCATTGCCTCATTTTATATAAAATTAATGATAAAGTATACGTGATTGTGATGAATTACAAACAAGCATAATTCTCTCGGGAACTATAGAAGCTCCGACAAACGGTAAACATATCTCGGCAGAAAAATGGCACAAAGACATGGCCTTAGATTAGAATTAGCTGATAATGTTACCCATTTACACATTGAAATGGATGCCATGTATGTTAGTCAAGCAATTACAAGCGATCAAAGGCATAATTTGCTATTAGACCCTCTTTTGGCTGAATGTTAGGCACTTGCTCGCGGAGCTGCTGGGATTTGAAACTGAGCATATATTCAGAGGAGCAGATGGAGCCCGGATGGTTTAACCCTGCTTGCAATGGAACAAGATCTGCAATTTGTTATTTATTCCTCTCTGTTCCAGATGTTATTAAAGACCTATTGTGCAATAACGCCGGGAGCATATAAATTTCAGAATATGTAATTTGACATGCTTTTTTTTAATGTAATAACGTTATTTATCGCCCGAGGGTTGGGGCGGGGGGAGGAGAAAGAAAGCTTTACTCATCAGTCTTTTTAATCATTAGTTGACCATTATTTTGTCAAATGTAATTTCGAGATGAGAATATTCTAGTCCTGTTCTTCACTCTTACTGTATAATGACGCTAGAATTGAGTTTCAATCCAGGCAATTAATATGAATGCTTCAATCTAATTTGTACCTTGTGGATGTGTGAAACTTTTTCCCCTTTTGGAAAAAAAAAATGTCTGTTTGCTTATAACTCTTAACATAATTTAAAAAGAAAAAGAAAACAAAAAAAAAAGCCATGAGAATTAGGCAATATGATGAAATTGCAAACCCACTTGACTCCTTGATGGGTCATTATCTCCCTAGTTTCTTGTAAATGAATCAACAAACTACATAAGAGGCTAAAGTAATGACAAAATGACGATTAAGATCGGACATACTAAGCATGTATGTCTCGCCTTAAAATTCTCATGCATGTCGTGATGAATTTCATGTGCAATCATAGTTGCATCGTTGGTCCACAAAAATGTCATCCCATATCTTTTTACATGCAAAGATTCAAATTAAGAGACCCGCCACAAGACTTTCGCCCATCTTTAGATCGGCTAACATAAGTTGTTCTACATTTCCTAGGATTACTCCTAGTACTCCAATCGCAAAAAGAAAATAATGATAAAAAAGTGATTACAAACATAGTTGCATTATTGGTCAACAAAAATGTCATCCCATATCTTTTTACACGCAAATACCAAAATTAAGAGACCCGCCAAAAATTTTCCCCACCTTTTAGATTGACCAACGTAAGTCATTCTACATTTCCTAGTAGCATTCCAAGTAACCCAATCACAAAAAATAAATTAATGATAAAAAAAAAAAAAGTGATTACAATCATAGTTGCATTGTTGGTCAACAAAAATGTCATTCCATATCTTTTTACACACAAAGACCAAAATTAAGAGACCTGCCAAAAGACTTTTACCCGTCTTCTAGATTGACTAACATAAATTGTCCTGCATTTCCTAGGAGTACTCCGAGTACCCTAATCACAGAAAGAAAATAATAACAGTAAAAAGTGATTACAATGAGCTACGAATGAGCATAAATCTCTCAAAACTACAGAAGCTCCGACAAACGGTGAACATATTGCTGCAGAAAATCGTGCTAAGAGATGGCCTTAGTATAGAGTAACCCAATAATGTTATCCATTCACCCATCGAAATGGATGCCATGTCTATGATTGAAGCAGTTATAAGCACTTATGGGAATAATTTACTGATGAAACCTCTTTTTGGCTGAATGCGGGAATTTGCACACGAAGCTGCGGGAATACAAAGTTGAGCACACATTCAGAGAAGCAGATGGTTGCTCGGATGCTCTGGCCCTGCCTGTACAGTGTTGACACCTATTTTAAAATTTAGGTCCATATGCATTTCATATTTAAAGCTTCGCATTTTAGTTTTTTCTAAGATTCATGTAGAATTAGGATGATTTTCCTTTAATAAAACCAAAACAAAAAAATATATTATTTAGGTTACATAGATTTCATAATATGCACATTACATGTTGCGTTAATTAGTGGGTTATAGATTAATGTTTTAACATTTTCATTATGTAGTATTTTCTTTATATATATATATATATATATATATATATATATATATATATATATATAAATGCCAAAAAAATTAGCATTGCATCATTATGTTACTTTCTTTTCTAATAAAAATCACTAGGTCATTTCAAATAAAAAAAGAAAACACAAAAGTCATTTACTTGGTTAACTAATAGGTTAGTTCATAATTAATCCCATTTCATATCATCATTGTTTAATATAGGTTGCATATGTGTAATAAAAAAAATCATTAAAAAAAAATTCACAAAAAGAACATGCATATAGAATTATTATGTCATTCATCCCATGTCATGAAACACGTGCATATTTAGGATTATATAAATTAAATTGCATACATATAGTGATAGTTGAAGTTATGCCATATGAATTGCATCTCACACATCATTAAAGTAAAATTCATGCATATCAAATTTAGATTAAGATTGCATATAATTGACATTTTTTTAAAAAAGAAAAAAGAAAAAATAGGTGTCTTGTCATTTAGAAATCATGTTTAGGGCATGTATTTTTATTAGCATTTTTCATTAAATGTTATTTTATTGATTGTGCACCCGCATGACCATCATTTGCATGTTAGTAGTTTAGGTTAAAATTAATTAACATTGTCTGCTAAATATTTTTTTGAAACTAAAATAAAAAGGTACCGAAAGGGCATTAGACTAATTTAGCGTAACCATGTCCCCGAACTCATAAATCTCTGGTTCGTAGGAGTAAAGTAAATCTCCTGTTACTTTACTTGGGTTTCTAATCGACCCACCAAAAATAGATTAGTGGCGACTCCTGATTGAAAATCATTTGCATGTTAAGAATTCAAACCTAAGTCGTGAATTGGTATGGGCTTGGGAGAGCTCGAGCTAAGTTTAAAGACTTAGTAATCCATTAACCTTAAATTTAGGATTGCCCTGAAAATTTAGGTCGCGACAGCTTGGCGACTCCGCTGGGGAAAGAGTTAAAACTCATAGTGGACATAGGCCTGTTTTATTTTAAGAAAAATATTTTGTTTGGCAGCATGGAAACAAGGTACGCTCCTAACATGAAGTGTTAAATGTTTTTGCAGATGGGAGGTATAAGGAGAGTAATCTTTGCTAACCCTTGTTTTGCAGGTTGGAGTTAAGGATGAATGGTTGAATTTAAATTATAGAAGTGTTGTTTGCAATTAAACTGTTGTGCATGTTTTATTTTTAGCACTACACTATTGCACACACAACCTGCTGCCAGACCTGGGCTGCGATAGGATTCTTAGGATGGTGTTGAGAATGATACTTCCTCTAAAGCGAGACTGCTATATAGAGGTTGACCTTCTCTTCCCCGAAAGTTCTTCATGGTGTCGAATGTGTTTGTCCATATCCGTGAGACTGCGTGATATTAGACATTCCATTCGACTGAGCCGGGGTTAAGAGGACCTGACACGTTAATGTGAGACTGCAACGGTCAGATCATCCTCTTAGCTCCATTTTGTTAAGCCATCTAGATAGAAATTGAGCCCCACATTTCATGCGTGTGTCTATGTGATTGTCATCCATTACCAGTGAAAGTAAGTTGTTTAAATTCTCACTACTGCAATTTGCTTACTTGCAATTTCGATGGTCCATGACATTAGGTTTCGTCGTCGGTCTTATTTTATATGCAATGGGGAAAATTGACATACAATTCATTTCTACTTCCAAAAACATATAAAATGAGATGTTTTGGTTCAATGTTTAGAGATCTTGATTTCAATTCAGTGCTTTCAATTTATAGTTCAATTCAATGTTTAGGGACTTGCATTTCAATTCTTAGTTAGAAAATTTTACTCAAATTTCAAATAAAATGAAGCGATTGACCGTTGTCATGGACCAATCTCATTTGTTATGATACTTACTGTATTATTTTACATTGATAGGTGACAACACGGCTCACCCAAGATCGCTAATCCGTACCCGTTCTAGAGCAACAATGGCTGATAATACCGAACAAACACATGTTGCTGAACAAGCTCGTGTTGCTGCCCGTGAATCGGAGATGAAGCAAGTCCTGAATGTTCTTGAGCAGCTCTCTAAGCAAATCGACTCTCTCCAAGCAAACACTGTCCCACCAGCTCCACAAGTTGAAGTAGTGTTACCACAACATGCTCCCATGTCTAATTCGAGGGATAAAGGCAAGAACACATCCACAGTTGATCCATCATCCTCTGATGATGCCTCCAGGGTTAAAATTACTAACGAGCCTCAAATTGTTGTTGATGATGAGGTACAAGTGATACCTTCACTGTACCAAAAGCGGCGGGAAAAACGCTTGATAAAAATCGAGGAGAAACTTAGCGGCTACGGGGTTCGTTTACCCAAGACCCAACTGATCTGTCTCATTATGCAAAGATCAAGATGCCAAAGAAGTTCAAAATGCCAGATTTTGAAAAGTATGATGGCATCTCTTGCCCAAAGATCCATCTGCAGACTTATGTGGTCAAGATGACCCAATATGTTGATAACATCCCCTTGATGATCCAACAATTTCAAGCAAGCCGACAGGGACCGTGCGCAATGGTATATCATGAAAAAGATTAATCTGGAGACTTGGGAGGATTTGTGAGATGCCTTCTTTAAGCAATATAAGTATAACATTGATGTCACTCCATCTCAAGAAGATTTACTTCGCCGAGAAGAAGAGGACAGAATCTTTCAAGGCATATGTCACGAGATGGAGGACTGTAGCCGCTCAAATAACTCCAGAGCCAACAGAAAAGGAGCTGATGGATTTGTTCATGAAGACACTCCCGCTTGAGTATCGAAATCGAATGCTGGGATCGACTACCGAGTCATTCAATCAGCTAATCCCTGTTGGCGAGCGAATTGAAGTAGCATTGCGTGATGAATGGGCGTCTAATCAAACCAGCTCATATGGGAGAGTCTCAACCAAGAAGGATAAGGAACTTGTAGCAGAGGTTAATGCAACTTATGTGCAACCACCTCGCCCTACCTCGAACACCCATCAAGGAGGAGCACGACCATTCTTTGGCCAACAGAAGAACTCTTCCAGGCGTCAATTTACGCCTCTTCCTAAGCCATTGTCAAAGATCTTGCCAACCCTTCAGAAGAAAGGATTACTCACTAAGGAGCCTAAGCGACCTAATCCCAAGCGTTTCCCCAACTATGATTCTTCCAAGACATGTGCTTATCATATGGGAGAGGTAGGGCATTCTGTTGACGATTGCTATACGCTACAATATAAAATCCAAAATCTTTTGGACACTAAGGTGGTCTCATTCTGCGATGCACAGCCGAACATCCAGAATAACCCACTCTCTCGATCACCCATTTGTGAATGCCATTTTCAGTTTTGATCTTTGAGCCAACCATGTTTAAGATGATGCATGAGGAAGCAGAAGTGATGGACACCCTGGGGCAACCAAGTGGAAAATTCGATTACTATGTAAAGTATTTGGCTCCTCCCAGCTCCTACTTCGACCCATGGGATATCATCCCAGATAGATGGGGTGTCATAGATGATCCCGCACCTCCAAAGATTGAGAGCTCTGATGACGCATTTGAAGGAATGACTGAATTATTTGCCATCAACGAAGCTCGAGAGTAGAAGAATTTTAATTATTTGCACACTCCTCTGCGCAAGAGTCTTTATTGCTTTCCATATTTGCATATTTGCATTTTTAATTCTAGGATTTCCCTTATTTCAATAATGTAATTTGTTTTTCATCCAATAAAATACATGGAGATTTTCGTGTTTTAAGGGCATGTTGAAGTACACCAAACTAGCCCTGTGATGAAATCCTACCAAAAAGAAAACGGCAAGGAGCTAATTCTGAAGGCTGGGCTTCTTCATGTTCCCTTGAAAATTTTTTCAAAATAAAATAATTTTCCAGCATGCATCTATATTACCATGTTTGTTTCATTATCTGCTTTATGTTTTAGGTGTAGCCTTGCACACATTTAAGGAACCTCTATGAGCTCCCTTGCAAAGAGGGGCAAGACACAGACATTTAACAGTTTTGACTTTATGATTTGATGTGCTAGAATAGAGCGTGACCTTTTTATCATTATAGAATGCTTTCACATGATATTGAGCAATTCACCAATTCCACTTGAAATTTATCAAAATGGATAATTCAGTGAAGGATGTTGAATTACTTGAACATGTTAAATGATGCTAAATGAGGTGTGAAAGGCAAGCCTAAATCCCATATACAATCCCTTGTCTATACATTGTGAGGTGAGTATGGAAATGTTTTGTGTTTCAAGGTGAAGGGTTTTCTTGCAAGAAGTACGACAACTATAATGACAAGGGGCAGTTCATTTCTCTACCAGTGAACCCTTGTTTAACTCCTCTTTGATCCCAAATACTTGAAGAATTTCTTTCATACTACCCCTGTCAAGGACCACCCCACATCAGGGCAAATGGAGGTAAGTTGACATTGAAAGAGAGTGAAATGAATGGAAATTTTCTTGCTCTCACTTGCATCAATCTTCAAGTCATGCTATTACATTAAATTCATGTGGTAATTTAAGTGCCTTAGGATGACGAAGAGCGTTTCTTTCACTATCCTACACACTTATATCCTTTGCATAGCCCACTTGAACCTGCAATTTCATTTCTTTAAACCCAGTTGGTGATCATCCCCCATACTGGGGCAAGGCAAGAGACAGATGAAGACCTTTGAAGCTTCAAGTGTCATTTAAAATATACTTGACACACGCATTGTGCGCAAGAACTAAAATCAAAATAGAACTAAGGGGCATGAAAAAGCAGTGTGCCTGGTAAAAGCAAGGCCAATGCCCATGAAAAGAAAAGAGAAATGACTAATGAATTGGGGGGCATGAAAAAAAGCGGTGTGCCTGATTGATGCCCATCATCAAAGAAAATGATTTTTAAAAAGAAAAAAATTTGAGAAAAGATCTCCAGTTGAATAATTATTGGCATCAGTGATAAACTCTTGAGCCAATAAAGAAATTTGTCAAGAAGACGATCCGTGGCAAAGAAAACTGGTGGTAATGTCAAGATGATCACCAACTCTTACCCATTACACACATCTTTGAGCCTAACGATCCTTTCATTTCTCAACCCATGAACCCAGCCTATGTTATATCCCTTACAAAGTCTCTTCAGATTATGGCATTTGAATTAACATAGGAATTCATATGTTATGAGCATTGCTCAAAGAAGTGCGAGCAAGATTATTTCTTTCTCATTTTACAGGGTTCTTGACTTGTAAACCCGGAGATGATTACAGAATTGTTCTTTCAATTGCTTTGACTTAAAGAGTCCATTTTGCTAAGCCATTGACCAAACCCACGTTACAATCCTTGTCAAAGACCTCTCAGATTGGTAAGGTCGTACTGATTGCAAGAAAATTCGAACTCTTGTCAACAAGATGATGATAAGATTGAGTGATATATTCCTGCATCAATAGTCGGGACAAATAACCCCTCCTAAATGAGAGCGAGTGAAAAAGCCTTTTTCACACTAAAAGTGTCTCATTTAGCATGTTCAAGAGATTCACACTATAACTGAAAATTGTCCTTGTGATAATTTTTCCAGTAGAAGCTTGAAGCTTGATAAAGCCATCATGCATGGACCTTCATTGAATTTTTCCTCAAAGACCAAAAAATTGTCTTTGAAACTCTGAGTTTGTTCAGTCATCTTGGTGCTTGATGAGAATTCCAAGTACCCATTTATAAAATGTTTTCAAATGTCTAGTGTGAACCTCAGATATTTGAACCCTCAAACGCTTGATGTGATACCAAGTGTTTGTCTTTCCAAACGTCTAATGTGACTTCCAGATGTTTAGTAAAAACCCCAGATATTTGAACCCTTAAATGCTTGATGTGACTTCCAAGTGTTTGTCTTTCCAAATGTCTAATGTGACTTCCAGATGTTTAGTAAAATATTTTCAAATGTTTAGTGTGAACCATAGATATTTGAACCCTTAAACGCTTGATGTGATACCAAGTATTTGTCCTTCTAAACGTCTAATGTGATTTCCAGATGTTTAGTAACTGTTTTCAAATGTCCAGCATGAATTCCAGATATTTGAATATTTAAATGCTTGATGTGACTTCCAAGTATTTGTCTTTTCAAACATCTGATGTGATTTCCAAGTGCTTGGGATCTGATGAGAGTTCCAGATCTCTAAAGACTTCTGAGCCTTTCAATTATCTGAAAAGATTTCCAGATGTTTGTCAGGTCTTGTAGGAATCATTTCTGAATCTCCAGATAAGTATGACAAGTACGTGTTCTTCTTTGCATTTGCATTCCATTAAGCAAGAACACAGAAATATATGTTCTTGACCGAATCATTGCATTTACATGGCATTCTCTATTGCATGACATTGCATTTATTTGAGTCCATTTCTTTTATTAAAAAAAAAAGTAATGACAATTAACATTTGCATATGCATTTCATATTCATTTTGCATTCATTCTGCATGGTCTAAATTTAGGTGTCATTTATCTTTGAAGGAAACCTCTACAAGCTTCCCTTCAAAGAGGGGCAGCTGTTGACACCTATTTTAAAATTTAATTTATCTTTTAGAAAATAATAATAGAGCATTTGGTTGTGGAGGGAATTTAAAAAAAAAATTGAACCAAATTTTAAAATTTAAAAAGTTCGAAAATCGTGTGATTTTGGAGCTGCTAATTTGTTGAACGGTTGAGTGAATATCTCACCTGCAAAAACAAATTGGATTTTTTCTCTATAAATAGAGAAAAGGGAGCTTCAGTTCATGGGGGAAGAAATTCGAAAAAAAATTCAGAGCAAAAATTCTGTCGTTTAGGGGGGTTCTCTTGGTTTTCGTCGAAGAAAAGTCCGAGGGAAGGAGAGTTCTCTGAGGGGCCATTGAAAGTTTGAAAAAAAGAAGAGAAAAGTCAAAAAAGGGAGAGAGAAGAGGAAGAAACACAAAGAAGAGAAAAGGTCAAAAAAGAAAAGCAATGGGGCAGCATTTGCAAAAGAAGACAGAGAAGAAGTGATGTGCGAGAGAAGATGTGAGGGCTTCAGCAAAAAAAAATAATAAAAAAAGAAAGAAAAGGGGCCCTGTTCATCTTCGTCTGTGGAGCAGCCCATTGCCGGCCTCGTCTGCCAGTGCCTGTGCCGTTCGCCGCGTACGTACCGTCGTGCTCACACCACCACCGCGCCAGCTCAACCGACATTTCTTCAATCGACGCCACCGATGGTCCATTTGCTGCACACCCGAGTGATTGACACTGCTTCGCCGTACCGCCATCCAACGCCACCTACGAATCCGCTCGAAGCCACCACTGGCTCGACACCGCCTTACTCCAGCCACCGCGAGCCGGAACCCTCACCCGCGTCCCCGCACCACGCCGCACCACTGTGCTCGCATTGTTGTGTCCCCTGCATGTCGCTGCTGCCGAGCCGCTCCACCATCCCGACGAAGTTGCCATCGTGCTGATCCGTGACAACTCGTGACGCCACGCCTCCCTACTGCCTCGTCTGCTAGCCTCGAGTCCTCCGCCTGAGCGAGCTGCTACACGCCCGAGCGACCTTTGCTGCTGGGTTTTCTCCTCCGCCTCAAGACCGAGCAAAGCCATCAGCTACTGCCGAGGCGATCCTCTGTTTTGTTGCAGGTTTACCTCGTCGGACCTCCGACGGACAGCCCCAGCTCCGGCCACCAGGACCCATCACCCTTGGCGAACCACCATCATAGCTCGGTCGCCGTTGCTCCCTCACCATTCCTCAAGGTGGTTGTGAGTTAGACTAGGTAAATTCTTGGGCTACATTTAGTTCGAATATTCGAGCTCATAGTTTTTTTATTTATTTATTCTAACTTGATTTGTTTTGATTTATTTTTATCATTAGAAAATTTTTCATATTAAGTTATGATAATAAAAAATATTGACCCGCCAGACGTCGGTTTAGATTTTTGATTATTTAGACTTTTCATGGCAAATTCTTGAATTGCTTTGCATTATTGATGCCCATTAAAATAATATGTTGTCGATTTACATTGATGGGTTTTTCAATAGGACACATATTTTGGGGCATTATTGTTAGTTGCTCTCTACATATCATGCATCAAATGTCATATCTAGAATTTAGATATTTAGGTCCATATGCATTTCATATTTAAAGCTTCGCATTTTAGTTTTTTCTAAGATTCATGTAGAATTAGGATGATTTTCCTTTAATAAAACCAAAACAAAAAAAAAATGTTATTTAGGTTACATAGATTTCATAATATGCACATTACATGTTGCGTTTTAATTAGTGGGTTATAGATTAATGTTTTAACATTCTCATTATGTAGTATTTTCTTTAATATATATATATAAATGCCAAAAGAATTAGCATTGCATCATTACGTTACTTTCTTTTAATAAAAATTACTAGGTCATTTCAAATAAAAAAAGAAAACACAAAAGTCTTTTACTTGGTTAATTAATAGGTTAGTTCATAATTAATCCAATTTCTTATCATCATTGTTTAATATAGGTTGCATATGTGTAATAAAAAAATCATTAAAAAAATTCACAAAAAGAACATGCATATAGAATTATTATGTCATTCATCCCATGTCATGAAACACATGCATATTTAGGATTATATAAATTAAATTGCATACATATAGTGATAGTTGAAGTTATGCCATATGAATTGCATCTCACATATCATTAAAAGTAAAATTCATGCATATCAAATTTAGATTAAGATTGCATATAATTGACATTTTTTTAAAAAAAAGAAAAAAGAAAAATTAGGTGTCTTGTCATTTAGAAATCATGTTTAGGGCATGTATTTTTATTAGCATTTTCATTGAATGTTATTTTATTGATTGTGCACCCGCATGACCATGCATGTTAGTAGTTTAGGTTAAAATTAATTAACATTGTCTGCTAAATATTTTTTTGAAATTAAAATAAAAAGGTACCGAAAGGGCATTAGACTAATTTAGCATAACCATGTCCCCAAACTCATAAATCTTTGGTTCGTAGGAATAAAGTAAATCTCCCGTTACTTTACTTGGGTTTCTAATCTATCCATCAAAAATAGATTAGTGGCGATTCCTGATTGAAAATCATTTGCATGTTAAGAATTCAAACCTAAGTCGTGAATTGGTATGGGCTTGGGAGAGCTCGAGCTAAGCTTAAAGACTTAATAATCCATTAACCTAAAATTTAGGATTGCCCTGAAAATTTAGGTCGCGACATACAGAAATAACATATGCAATTTTTTTTATACCTGTTTTCCACATGTTGTTAAAAACCTCTTGAACTCACTAACAACACATACATTTCAGATAATGGGTGCGTTTGGCACCAGCTTTGCTAAGGATCTTTAGGGGTCTAAAGGCCTTTAGGCCAAATAAAGAGTGTTTGGCAAAAAATTTTGAATGCCCATTGCACAAATGCCAGGCTTTTGAAGGCTAAAAGCCCAAGGCAGCCCCTTGGCTGCCTTGGCTTTCTAGCATTCTCGGTAAGCAACAATAAATCTTTAAAAAAAAATTCGTTATTCCTTGTTTACCCTTAAAATTTTACTAAAATTCCAAGTGTGACCCTTTTAAAAAAAAACCCTAACTCTTCCAAGCAACTCTCGTCTCTTTTAGACGCCGCTTCCTTTCCCTTCTGCGTTCCTCTTCTCAACTCTGCAAATACGCCGCTTTCCTTCCCTTCTACTTTGCTCTTCTCGATTCTTTAGATCTCGCTCTTGCCGCTTCAAATCTTACCCCTCCGGTCGTCAAAGCCCGCATCTACAGTCGTTTGTCGAAGCTCACCTCTCTGATCAGTCACCGAAGCTCACCTGTTCGGTCGCCGAAGCTTCAGTGGATACTATCCGCCCAGGCCCTCGTTCATCGTCATTGCGTTGCTTGCCATCACTCAAGCCTAGTCCCACGACTCAACTCCCGCACCTGCTAGCAATGGTGAGTGCCCCCTCTCTCTCTCTTTGTGTTTCTCGCATTTGGTTTTCATTGTAAATGGCTTATCTACTAGCAAATGGGCAAATTCGGAACGTGGGTGCTAGAATCGAGAGATTTTGAACTCAATAGAAGCGTGATTCGATCATTGTGACATCGACATTACACGAATTTCTGCAAATTACCTGAACTTTGAATGCCCATGGACGAACAACAAATAATCTTGAAGGACATCAATGCATTGAGGCCTGCGTTATGATGGACGATGGCGAGTTCCACCACACAATTGCTATATGGTTGCTCTGTTTTGGGGATTCTCTAGAAGCGAATCAACACATACGGATGGGATGACTAAAATTTAAGCAGCCTTGGTTTTTGGTGGATTAGAATCAAGCAACTCTAATTGCAAAGAGTTATTGTTAATTTTTATTTTGACAATTTAGATGCAGATTGAACAAAATTTGACCTGATTTGAGTGCTTAACTAAACTACCTTTTATTTGGGGAAATGGGTGACCATTGTCATGTATGAGATCAGGCGTGAAGGAGATGGCTATATTTCAAAAACGAATTTTTATGTATGCAAGCATCATATATTCTTTTAGAGAAGATGTGATTTGATTTGGGGTGTGTTTGTTGCATTTGAAAGTATTTTTTTTAGAACTGTTTTCATTGATTTTTGGTGTCAATGAAACCTCAGCAGCATGAAAGACAAAAAATGATAAGTTCTTGTCCAATGTGCTAGGTTGTGCTCTTATCTTGTCATCGTTTTTTTCCCTTACCTAATTTTTTTCTATTGGTGCCTTTAATGGAGAGTTTTGGGGAATGTTTGCTAGTCACCACATCAAATTTGCTAATTGAGTTTTTTAAGATGGACTTTTTATCTTGACCATCCAGCATGTTGTCCTGATCATTTTGACCATGTCTTCGCAGGTTGTTGGGAATCTAGTATCGGTAGCTCTTTTGAGCAAGGAAACGGTATGTTGCATCATCCCCTTACTCATTTTTTTTTTTTTCTATCCTTCTGTTAAGTTTCTAATGTCTCGGCTGTTTAAGAGAGGAATATGTATGGAGCATCCCCTTACTCATTCCTTTATTTTTCAATTCTTTTGCTTGCTAATTAGCATACATAATCACACCACCTGAATTTTCTTATTTTTATCCGTTTATAAAAGGCAAGCATTACTGCCTTTTGGTGAGATCCTTTTTTACACGTGGAAAAATGATTATAACAAGTGTTTATGCATTTGTTCTTATCCCTTGACGCTTATCCTTCATTGTGGATATTGTTTCCCTGAAATGTTTGTTCCCCCAAATGCCAAACATAGCAAATAAACTTGAGGGCTTTATCCTTTTTGACCTGGTCATTGATTAACAATGCCGTGAAGCTAAGATTTGGAAAAGTCAGCAATGGATTATTGCCTTGTTTCAAGTTGATTCACAAAGTTCAGAAATCAATGTTAAAATGACAATGTTTCTGACCTTTTTTTTAGGTCTAGTACCTATTTCAGGTTTTTAAAATTCAGGTTAGTATGTTGAATTTTGTAACTTGTTAATGTTCTTTCTTCACTTCTCTTTGGCTTAGAATCAGGTGCACAACTCTCTCTTCGCTCACAACCGAAGTGCTCACCTCTCTCCGCTCAAAAGGTGTAGATTGTCCCACCTCAAACTCAGGTTCTTTCACTTCTATTTTTTATGTTTATGTTCTTTTTCCCCACTTACATATCCAACTTGGTGTGCTTTTTCACGTGGGTTCATATGAATTGCATTTTTAATTTATTTATAGTGTCTCTTGCTTTGTGTTTATAATTATCATGATCTCTTTTTATTTTTCAAATATGTTTGTATTCATTTTATTGAAAGATGGCAAGTTCATCAAAGGAAAAGGTATATTGGAGTTCTGAAGATGTAGAAATTTTTTGTCGATTATGCATTGAACAAATTGAAAAAGGCAATCGTCCTGCGAGCAACAAAAGGGATGGATGGACGGATATAATTAACAAGTTTGAGGAGTTGAGGGGAAAAAAGTATGATAAAAATCAAATGAAGAGTAAGTGGGATAATTTAAAGGATGAATGGAAAAAATGGAAGCAATTGATTCAAAAGGAAACAGGACTAGGATGGGATCCAAGGAAGAAAACCATTGACGCGAGTGACGAATGGTGGGAGAGAAAAATTCAGGTGTTTATCTAATCTTTTGTTACTTTTTTATTTTATTTGTAAGTTCATCTTTTATAATATAACTTCTAAAATATTTTATTATAACAAGTCAATCCTAAACTTAGAGTCTTTCGAATGGAAGGCATACATCCGGATTTGGAAGTTTTGTTGGATCAAATGTTCCGGGGTACAGTTGCTAGTGGAAGTGTTACTTGGAATCCTGCACAAGGCTTATGTAATAATGAGAATGTTGAGACCACACAAGCTGACGTTGGTGATTATGCATGATCTACTGATGATACTTTAGAGCATGATGTAGGTGAAACAAATGCCCAACCAAGTCAAAGTAAGAGCTATAAAAGAACGGTAGAAAGTTCAACGAAGCAAGCTCGAGGAAAGAAATGAAAAAAATTGAGCGGACCCGATAAATTAGCATCACAAATCGACAGGCTTTGTTCAGCTGTTGAAAGTAGGAGCAATGCAATATCGGTTGCAAGGGAGTTTGATCCTTACAAAGAAATTATGCAAACATTGAAAGCCATACCTGAGATTAAGCAAGACGGAAAGTTGTTCTTCTTTGCACTTTCTCATTTTGCTGAGAAAAAAGACAACAGATAGATTTTTATGAATTTGGATGAAGATGAAGAAAAAGTTGAGTGGTTGAAATATAAGTTGGAAGAGCATAATAGTCGCCACTAAGATGCTAGTTTCTTCTTTGAACTCTTTCAATTTAATCTATGTTGTAATGTGAAACTTATTTTCGGTTGCAATTTGTGCTACTTGTGAACTCTTCTTATGATTATATTATAATGTGAGACATGTGTGTTCAGTTTGTGTTATTTTGATTTGGTGGAATTTACTTATATATTATGGATGATAATTGTTCCATTAATGGATGATTATTCATCACTTTTCTTACTGTTTTGTTACTTTAAATAGATATGGACGATTCTCCTGAAAGAGAAATCGATGAAAAAGAGGACGAGGAATTCAATCAACTTGTGGAAATTACTCAAGCCACAATCGCTTATCAAGCAAAATACAATCACAAAAAACATTGTAGGACATCATCATATACAGGATATGCATGGTTAGAAGAGTTGATGGGCGAAGATGCTAATCCAATAAGGTGTTATCAAATGTTTAGAATGGATAAGATTGCATTTAATAATTTAATGCATGATTTGGTAACACGCTATGGTCTTGAAGGAACTAGGAATATTAATGTTCAAGAAATGCTTGGAATATTTCTTCATATTTTAGGACATGGTATAGGTAACAGGTTAACACAAGAGCGCTTTCAACGCTCTGGGGAAACTATAAGCAGGTACTTTAGCTTAGTATTAGACAAAGTATGTGAAATGGGAAAAGATTTGATCCAACCAGCTGATTGGCAATTTAGGGATGTTCCGGAGAAGATAAAAAATAATCGAAGATTTTATCCATATTTTAAGGTACGTTTTGATTATTCAATAGAAAGAAATAACTAAATGCAAATTTTGATTATATAATAATATTTGCATTTTTGTTTTAGGATTGTATTGGAGCTATTGATGGCACTCATATCCCAGTGGTGATACGTGTAAAAGATCAGATTCGTTTTATTGGTCGAAAAGGTACACCGACTCAAAATGTCTTAGCGGTGTCTAATTTTAACATGGAATTCATTTATGTTTGGGCTGGTTAGGAGGGACAAGCCCATGATATTCGTATTTTCTATGAAGCTTTAGGGAGACATGATGTGCAATTTCCTCATCCTCCTCCAGGTTTGTTAATTAATGGTTTTTGTACATTAATATGTATAAATATGGTATATGTTGATCAAATTTATATTATATTTATGCAGGTAAATATTATTTAGTAGATGCTGGATATCCAAATCCAACGGGTTATTTGGGACCATACAAAGAAGTTAGATATCATTTGCAGAATTTCAACAAGGTCCTGCCCCTACAGGCTATCGAGAGGTATTCAATCGTGCTCATTCCTCGCTGCGATCGGAAATTGAGCGAGCTTTTGGTGTGTTGAAGAAGAAGTGGAAGATTCTAAAGCATATGCCAAGTTTTCCATTTGAAAAGCAAGTAAAAATTGTTATAGCAGCGATGACTTTGCATAATTATATACGACGGAACCCCGCCAATGATAAACATTTTGCAAGAGCATATTTGGATCCCAATTATGGATATTCAGTTGACCATGATAATACAAATGAGGGAGCCGGTACTTCAAATGACAATATATTTTCTGACATGGCGCGTTTACGTGATCAAATAGCAATGAGTTTAGTAAATACTTAAGGATGTTTGTAATTTTCAATGAAAACATATTTCTTTTTTGATGCATATGTAATCATGTTTATTATAATGAAATTAATCTTTCTTTTTGTTAATACATCTCAATGCAAAAATATATACAAAAAAAATGTCATTGAATTTATTAATATATCTCTTTCATATATACATCTTAGTGCAAAAATATAATAAAAAAAGTCATTGAATTTGTTAATATATCTCTTTTATATATACATCTCAATGCAAAAAAATATATAAAAAATAATTTTTTTTTTCAATTTTAAAAAAATAAAAAATAAAAACTTAAATTGGTCGCTCTAAAGGACTTCTCAAATATATGTTTACCAAACAGCATTTCCCCAAAGTTGCTTCTCAAGGCTCTTTTCAATTATAATTTACCAAACAGTTTTTGCATTTCACCAAAACCCTTTAGCTCAAAGGCTTTACATTTTCCTAAAGGCTTTTTCCAAAAGCTTTCCCAAACTCACCCAATGTGGACTTGACTCATTTTGTTTAATTATTGAAAGAAGAGATTCGTTAAGATACCAAAAGAGACATTATGTAGATAAAAGTTTATTGTCCTTTACTCATAACAATATGGTGTATTCAGCTTACTTAGCCATGCTCAAACTAGAGACCGTCTAGAGTTGGGACTGGGATGAGAGTGGGGATTGGATTTCTTTAGTTGCTTTTATATATGCGTCGTGGTGCGCTTTGCCTTCGCTCTTGTCTCTCTGCCTTTTTCGCTCATTTAATTGGGATGTACCACATGAACCTGGTGCACTCGCGTACCATGGGCTGGTTTGGCTTTAACGGCGCAGCAGGAGATGGAGGCTTGCGTTATTTTTGAAGGGTAACATCTGCTGTGATCTTGGGATTCGGAACAGTCAACAAGAGGACGAATACAGATGATATTTATTTATGGTCGTGTGACATTCCCGCGTCCGCCGTCGGGTTGGTCACTATCCGGATCAGCAAAGTGTCTTTTCGAAGCCCCTCTGCAATATTCAACGTCGTTCTGCGTTAATCATGTGCTGTGATGTGATGAACATGAATTCACACACTATTGACAATGTTTCAGGAAACATAAGCTTGTAAAGCTCTGCCCGAATAATATACCATAATTCAGGAATTACATCTTCGTCCAGTAATTCATTCTGGTAAACAGCAATTTATGATACGAGAGAGGGAGCCTTGTGTGATTTTCAGAATTGAGTCCAAACGTGTTAGTATGCTGCAGATTTTGGGAGCGGGATAGAAAGCTTGGGAAGATATTGTTGTGAACTATTCATGTAAATTGAGTTGGGATGCCGTTAGGATGTAGTATATGTATAAGATTCGCCAACAATAGGCTTGGGTCAACTACCTATCACCTGTCGCACGTCGCCCAAATCACGCTCTGATACCTATACCTCCCCTTGCCTCGCTCATCAGAGATATGACGTCTTCTTTTTCCAGTGGCTTCCGACGAGGCAGAGAGCTTCTTTTGGCCGATTATTGTTGTCTACAAAAGTTTATCCATCGCACTTTACCTCGCACCTTTTGCACATGTTAACCAACTCCAGTAACAAAAACAAAAATCATGGCATCCTTACTCTATGCACTTCTGACTTGTATTGTCCTTCTCCTGACGATTCATACTTCACTTGCCAAGTCACTGCCATTCGGATGAGAGCTCTGCCCTGATGGAATTTAAGAGAAAGTATTCGGACTAACAGAGTTGATTTTCCTTGTTTTTATCCAAAGATTGAATCATGATCACTACATGGACGTGGTGATTGCTGCCCATGGAATGGGGTAGAGTGTGATGAGGCCATTGGTCATGTGACAGTCCTCGACCTTAGAAACAGTTGTCTCTTTGGTACCATAACTGCCAACACCGGCCTCTTTTTCCTACTATGTATGTATGTCTTGCCATGGATATTTCGCAATCTCAACATATTGCCTGAATCTCACTGTTCTTTTATTTTTTAAACTAATGTCAAAGAGTTACAAGCAAATAGGATTTTTCATTTTCAAAATGGGAGAAAAATGGTCATACATCTACAAGGTACAAATCAGATTGAATTCTCATGCACACCGTAACTGATGGTTCATGTGCAATCATAGGTGCAAAGTTGGTCCACTAAAATGGAATTTCATGCTTTTTCCACAAAAAGACTAAAATTGTGAGACTGGCCATTGACATTTTCCCATTTTTTAGATTGTCCAGCGGAAGTCATTCTATAATTCTCTTAAGTATTCCTAGTCTTTGAATCACAAAAAAAAAAAAAAAAAAAAAACACACACACACACACACACACCCAAAAAAAAAACACACAAAACAAAACAAAAAAACACAAAAACAAAAAAAACACAAAAAAACACAAAAATAAATAAATAAATAAATGATTGAAAGTATTTTCATATTTTATATATCACCAACTTGTTTTATATAATAATAATGACAAAATATACGTGATTCTGATGATTTACTAACAAGGATAAATCTCTAAAATTATATAAGCTCCAGAGGATGGAGAACAAATCGCAGCAAAATTGTGGCGCTATGAGATGGCCTTAGACTAGAATTAGTAAATAATGTTACCCATTTACACCTTGAAATGAATACCGTGTCCGTTATTGAAGCAATTACAGGCACTCAGGCATTATTTGCTGATAAACGTCATCTGGTTGAATGCAGGAATTTGCTCACGGAGCTGTAGCAAATACAAAATTAAGCACATATTCAGAGAAGCAGATGGTTGCGTGGATGCTTTGGCCCTGCTTGTAAAGGAAAAACATCTGCAGTTTGGTATTTATTCCTCTGTTTTAGATGTTATTAAAGACCTTTTGCATGACAACTCCGTTGGTAGCACATATATTCCAGACAATACAACTTGACTAATTTTGTGTAATGATCGACAGTTGAGATTCGTTACGACACCAAATGAGATATTGTGTAGATAGAGGATCATTGTCCCTTTTCATATTCACACGGTGCATTCAGGATTTTACTTAGCCATGCCTGCTGTCAGGACCGTTAGAGTGAGGACTGGGATGAGCGGGGAAGGTTGGATTCCTTCAATTCCTGCTATACGGGTAGTCATTAGACGATTTCCCTTCACTACTGCTCTCATCTCTCTCTGCTTTTTTCTTTCATTTAATTACGATGGATTGCATGGACCTGGCCTCCTCGCATTACCATGGCTAGTTTAGATTCAACAGCTCCGCAGGAAGTGGGGGCTTGTGCTATTTTGAAGTGTAACCTTTGCTGTGATCTTGGGATTCAGGACAGTCAACAAGAAGACATATAAAAATGATATTTAATCATAATGGGATAAGTGCATCGGAAATCTTAAATCTTGTCAAAAATGTGCAATTAAATCCTAAGACTTATAAAAAGTACAATATAAACTCAAAATTTATCAAATTAGTGTAATCGAGTTTTTCCGTTAATTATGCCTAGCTTAACGAAAATGTTGACACAACTTTTTTAAAAGTCAGCAGCGCATTGTTTGCACTAATATATGACGGCCTAATATTCAAGATAGGCTTGTCGAGTAATTCACTTGCGGGTACTCCTAAATATGACGACCTTAACGTGTTTAGCAAATATACGTAATTCACGGCACGAGTTGTTTAAGCATGCGAGATTCGTGCGGCTTCCTTCACTTTTTATAACAGACTTGGGTTGCTTGTGGCCATGGTAGATTGCGGTGCGGCCTTTTCTTGTACCTCTTTTTCTTCGTCAGAATCTGATGTGGATCACAATCCACTGAAAGGAAATGTCTTTTCTGAATTCTTATAGATCATTAATTATTTCCTGAGTAATTCATGCTTATAGATACAAGTTTGTGAGTTCAGATTCAATTTATCACTTATATCATTAAATAATGCTTAAATTTTAAAAAAAATTAAAGAAAAGGTCTTTTCTGAATTCTTATAGATCTTTACCTATTTCCCTTATGTTAGTTCAGATTCAATCTATCTCACTCATGTCATTAATTGATACTAATAGTGCCCTTTTATCGCTCCTTATTTCGCTTATTTTTTGTCATTCTTATTAAAACCATTGAAAATTGTTCAATGATCCATTCCTTTAAATCGCTCTGATCACCAACCTTGCCCCGCATTCCGCAGACGTGGGAGGATAATGGAGATGGGGACTTTCATGGCCCCTGCTCGCTAGTCTGCTTATTCCAAATTTTATTTTAATCAAGTACTTATTCCAATATAAAATCCTTATTATCATGTTCAATTCCAGAAAGTTTTGTTGAAATCGTTATTTTGTTAAATTTCATGTTTACATTTACACTAATAAAGTAAATCACTCATTAAATTATAGGGATAAGTGCTCCAGAAGTCCTAAAACTTGTCACGAAAATGCATTTCAGTCCCAAAACTTACAAAAAGTGCAAATAAACCCTCAAACTTGTCAAAATAGTTCAATTGAGTCCTAAAATTGACGCCGTCAGTTTTATTGACGGAAAATAATGACGTGGCGCTAACATAGTATTTTAAATAATTTTTTATTTTCCAGCTGGTTTTTAATAATTTTTTATTCAAAATTTTAAAAAAATTATATTTAAAAACTAAAATTTTATTTTTTAAAATTGTTAAAAAATAAAAAAAAATTTTAAAAAAAAAAGGAAGAAGAGGCGGCCGCCCATCGCCGGAGGGGGGCCGGCGACGGTCGTCGGCCACCGCCCGACCAGGGCGAGGCCTCGCCGGCCCTAGGCGAGGGCCGGCGACCCTCGCCTAGCGCGGGCGAGGGCTCGTCGGCCCCAGGCGAGGGCCGGCGACCCTCGCCTAACGCGGGCGGCGCCCGGATCTGGGCACGCCGGCCCTCGCACAGGGGTCGGTGACCGTCGCCGGCCACAGGCGAGGCCTCGACGGCCCTCGGCTGGGGCCGGCGAGGCTCGCCCAGGGCTGGCGACGGTCGCCGGCCCCCAGGCGAGGGCCGGCGTGCCCAGATCTGGGCGCCCTCGCCCGCGTCAGGAGAGGGTCGTCGGCCCTCGCCTGGGGCCGGCGAGCCCTCGCCCGCGCCCGGCGAGGGTCGCCGGCCCTCGCCAGCACCGGGTGAGCCTCGCCCGCGTCAGGCGAGGGTCGCCGGCCCTCGCCTGGGGCCGGCGAGGCCTCGCCCTGGTTGGGCGGCGGCGGCCGGCGACCGTCGCCGGCCCCTCCGGCGATGGACGGCCGCCTCCTCTGCCCTTTTTTTTTTTTTTTCTTTTTTTTAATAGTTTTTAAAAAATGAATTTTAGTTTTTAAAAAAATTGAATAAAAAATAATTTAAAGCCAGCTGGAAAATAAAAAATAATTTAAAAAGCCAGCTGGAAAATAAAAATTAATTTAAAATGCTATGTTAGCGCCACGTCAGCATTTTCCGTCAATAAAGCGACGGCGTCAATTTTAGGACTCAATTGAACTATTTTGATAAGTTTGAGGACTTATTTGCACTTTTTGCAAGTTTTAGGACTGAAATGCATTTTCGTGACAAGTTTTAGGACTTCTGGAGCACTTATCCCTAAATTATATTGTCTTTAAGCTAACAATTACATTCAACTTAACGTAATCTCTATGAAAATATCTTTCGGTAGGATACCGCATGAGATTAAAACAAAGTTTCCAAAACTCTTGGTAATTGAAATATGAATTTTTTGAGAAAAAGACGAATTGATACGATTTGAATGAAATTGACAAGGCATGACAAGTCGGTCCTCATTTTTTATGAGAAATACTCTGTAATCAATCATGTCGAAACATTTGTTTCCCAATACAAAATGACATAATAACCGAAACGTATGTCGTCACACCACATAAAATTTTAATCCTATGTTATTAAGTTATACATTCAAATTCTTGAGAATATCTCTCAAGCTTGAGCTCGTGAAAAACAACAAGATTCAAGGTGAAATTTCAAATCCAAACAGTTCGGCCAAACAAGGAAGAAATTATTGAACCAAATGAAGGCCCTTTCTACTCATGAATCATGAAGATTTTCACACCAAATCTCCTTAGTTTCCATGGACGACAAAACATTCTGCATCATCCTTGACCACGTATAATATTGGCTTCTCATTACTATGCACTTATCTCAATTATGTCTATAAACCATAATATCTATAGATTCTAAACAAAAATGGATAGATAAACCAGGTTGCAGGTTAGATTTGTTGCAACCCTAGGACCGCTTTTGAGGAATGAATCTAGAGGTATTTACTCAAAAGATAATTCGAATTTGCATCCCAAAAGACAACTCAAATATATCATTTAATGATGATCCAAAGCAACCCATCAATTTCGAGCGCAAGCTCTCCCAAACTCATGAATCATGATGTTGAGATATTCAATTTTGAGTTCTTAACGTCTTTATATTTTTAGGAGACACCACTAGCTATTTTGGGTCAGTAAGAAACCAATTGAAACGTGGAAAGTCATCTCCATTCCTACGAAACCATAAATTTAGGAATTAGAGACTTGGTCACACTATATCTAAATAATGCCATCTTGATACCTAAACTTGATCGTTTGTTCACTAAAGTGACCAAACATTCTTTTAGCCGATTATGAGCTCTATCATTCTTATTTAGTAAGTGTCCACAAGATTTTCTATATTTGTGAGAATTATCTTGCTAGTACTATTACAACGAAATGTTATGACAATACTGATGTATATACGGACAAAGATGTTCTGTAAGAACCTAAAGAACTAACTTTTAATGAGCTAGAAAACAGCATCTCGCAATAATTTACCGACACATGTGAATAAACATAAATTAGAATCTTCAAACATGCGTGTATAACTGTTCTCAACAAACTAATTTGACACGGAGTAGGAAGTATCTAGCCATATATTTTCTTGTCTGCTAGACCTGTCCTCATGTATTCCATCATTTTGCCATTCTCTTGGAGTAGTGCAAGAACCACATACTCTTCTCGTCAATGATCAAGTTCCCTAGCGCAACACCAACCAAAAACCCAACTCCCATGCCAGCCAGCACCATTTTTCAATCCAAGTCGAATAGGGACTCTTCTTCATTATCTTCTATGAAAGATAATGGTGGTGGTGGAGTGTTATAACCAGTTGTGCGTTTATTTGGCAAAGGACTTTCATGCGTCGAACTATGCTCCACATGGTATTGGTCTCGATAGTCAATTGTGAGAGACATCAAAAACTGCAAGAAATGTGAGGCTAGCTAGTTGTTGAGGAATCTCTTCCATAAGATTGTTTAAGGGAAGGTCTAGTGATACGAGCACTATCAGGTTTGCCAAGAAAGGAGGGATACTACTAGTGAGGAAGTTGTTTAAAAGGTTGAGCATATGAAGAGACTTCAGATCTCCAATCAATTTAAGAATAAACCTTCAAACTTGTTACCGGAGAGGTCAATTGCCATAAGGTTATATGGAATCTTCACATATTCCCTTTATGTGCCCTTATTCATCAATGATCATCGCATAATCATCCCATTTCCACTGACTATAGAGTAAGACAGATCAATCGATTGATGAATATTCATATATACCAACTTATCTTAACCATCAATAACTTTCTTGGCATGGCAACTCTGTAACAACTCGGAAGGAAGTTTACCATTAAAGCTGTTGGTGGAATGGTCAAGGATATGTATACTAGTGAAGTTAAGCAGGCTTAGATGACCTTCTATGGGACCATGGAACTTATTGGACCACATGTCAATAACTTTTAGGTAGGCCAATTCCAATAGCTAAAATATGAATGTATCATTAATTTGGTTGTCTCTAAGATTCAAATACTCCAGCATAATTTCCTAAAGATCTCAGAACAATCCCTCTTAGTCAGATTTCTCTTAGGTCAATCATCTTCAATGCACAACCATCGGGGTAAATGTGAGGAATCATGCCATCAAATTTATTTCTCACGAGGTTCAATAATATCAAAGGACCAATACTTTCCAAACAAGGAGAAAGTGTGCCATTCAAAGCACTGTTAGACAAACCGAGCACAACGAGAGAGCTCACTTCACAAATGGATGTTGGAATTTGCCCATATAGGACATTGTTAGAGATGTTGTATAGTTTGACCGAGGAGGTGAGATAGGGAGGGTTGTTTCTAGCAAGTTAGAACTAACGTCAAGATACTTCAACTTCGGCAAAGGAAGATTGGTCTCGTTGCTTTTTAAGCCAATTAAAAGATTGTGAGAAAGAACTATATACTCGAGAGATTCTTTGCCATAGTTCCACATCCATCTAGGAATGGTCCCTTAGATTATGTTGTGTGGTAGGTTTAGCAGCACCAATTCGCTTAAGTAGATTGTAAACTGTGGGAACTCAATCAAGTTGCCTGAATCCAAATACAAGTAGGCAAGCCTTGATGTACTGGCATTGATGTATAACATGGTGAACTATATATTGTTGAAGGACAAAATTAATTTTCTCATGTTCTTGAGTTTGAATAAATCATTTATAGTAAGACCGCCATTGAGATTAATCAACTCCAGGTTAAGCCAATTTAAGATCCTTCAAATTCCACAATGTGCCTAGAATATCACTACGCAAGTCATGAATGCCTATATACAAGAGATGAAGCTTTTTTTCTCCCCTTTTTTTTGAGGAAAAACATAATGACATTAAACAAAACAAATCAATCTACATTGTCTACTATAAATGTGCTCTGACACCCTTAAAAAATCTGGAACATAGGATAAAATAACGCAAATGTTGTTCTATTCCAAGTGGGGCTAAAGCGACCGACCAACCTAGCTTGTGAGATTACTTGCGCCCATTAAGCCATAAAGCCCATTTGAAGAGGACTAAAATGATTTGAACGAGTTCTTAGTCTTTCAATTTGATCTCGGTTGTTGACACATATATTTTGGCGACCCGTTTATTCATTTATCGCATTAAAAAATTAAGGATTAATTTCAATCCCTAAAAAAATATATTAGCTAATTAATTAATTGCATAGCATATAGATTTAGGTACATTTGCATTTTTTATTTTATTGATCGACGGCGAGCATTGATTCAGGTGGGATTTTCACATATTCAGCTAATATACACTGGGGTGACATATTTTGGGCGAAAAGGAAATTTTCGGATGAAATATTTGAAAAATACAAAAAAAGAATATTGCGCAATATACATATATTTTAACAGTATATCTAGAGGTATTATTCACAAGCGAAATTAGAAACAAAATATGCCACAAAGGTCTAAAGTTCTTTCATTATAAAATGTGTTGTTCGTGCACGGACACAGGGAGGCCACACGCATTGAATATCCGGCGGACGGGGAATTCTTTTCTTCGTTTTGTTCCTAAGGCCTCATTCGGTTTTTGGGGGGTTTTCCTTTGGTGAAAAAAAAAGAAGAGAACAGAAAAAGTGAAAAGTGAAAAGTGAGGAAAAGCGTGCAGAGAAGCATCGGGAAAGGGACGTGAGAGAGACGTGTGCTGGGTAGGTCAGAAAAAAGAGAAAGTAGAAAGAAAATCACTGCTCTTCTTCTTCAGAGGACTCTTCGCCGGTTCACCTGCTGCCCGAACTCCCTCACCGCCGATCCGTCGAGCCTCCGCAGCCGCTCGAAGCTTCCGCTGCGCCGGCCGTCGCGCGGTGTCTTCGTCCGCGAGTCATCAGCTACCGCCGCCCGTCCGCCTTGCTAGCGCCCGTCTGCCGTCGCCGCGCATCCGAGCCATCACTCGCCATCTCCGAGCACCACCGCGACGTGCAGCTCCCTCTGCCGGACGCCGCCGCAGCAACACCTCCGCGAGCACCACCTGTGAGCGCCAGCCCTGTCGCCGAGCCACCGCACGCCTCCTTGGTCGCCGACGCCCGCTGCAACCGCGACCTGCAGCGCTCCCCCTCTCTGAGATCTGCGCCACCGCTGCAACAACCCCGGCGTCCTCCTCCGCACAGATCTGCCCGAAGCCCACCGCGCGTTCGACGGCACCAGATCCAGAAGCAGACGCCGCGTCCTGCGACCCTCCGCCATCCGACGCTGCGACTCGTCTGCAACCCGCGACCCAGCAGATCCCGAGCCGGTTCGCCGCAGCCCCCGCGAAATTGCTGCTGCCTCGCCGATCCGCTCCACCAGACCGACGAAGCCCACCGCGCCTCAGCCGATCTCGGTCCCCGATTTGCCGCACCGGAGTTGCTGCCTGACGCCGCTGCTCACCCCCTCGCCGGTGCCCGAACGCCGATTGCTTCGCCCGCGCCGCCCCTGTCCCGCCTGACCCGTGACCAGCTGTGTCTGCTGCCAACGCCGCCGGTTCGCCCTCGCCGGAGCTCCCCTCGCCGGACCAACGGTGACCAGCCACCGCGCGGGCACAAGCCCTATTTTGAGAAAAAGAAGAGAAAAACAAAAGGAAAAAAGAAAAGCAAATTAGGTAGTTTTCCGTTTGATTTACTTTATTTTGTTATTTATTTATTCTTATTTTACTCTTTTTTAGTATAATTATTCCTTAATGTAAGATTGAAGTTCCCGACATGAAATTGCCTCTGAAAGTTAAATTTGGGATTGATAGTTCGATTTTCGCGCTCGAAATCTAATTCGTAATCACAATCGCTTAAAAATTTGGCAATTCGATCTCACGCTCGGGATTCGATTCGTGATTTTATTTAAAATTGGCTAATTGGATCTCATGCGCAAGATATGGTTCATTAATTTGAGAATATCAATTTTATCTTGTTTTTGATGTATTGTCGTGTCGTTTGAGTCGATTTTGTGTTTGTAAAAGGAAAATGATTCAATTTTTTTTTTTTTTTTTAGGATTAGGTTTGTTTTAGAATATTCCTTGTCTTAGGGTTATCCTGCATATTTAGAATAGTAATCTTATTTCGAATTTTTAAATAAAAAAATCCAAAAAAATGCGTTGAGTTAGGATGTTAGTTTTTTTTTTAAATTTTAAATTGCGTGTTTAATTATGTGGTAATTTTTAATTTCGAATTTCATAAAAGGAAAAAAAAGGAAATTATAATTAGAGCATTCTTTGCACGTTACTGCATATTATGATAAATTGCATGTTTTTTTTTAGGAAAACAAAAAATCATGTGCACGTCATATAGAATTAGGTTCATGAGTGATTGTTACTACGTGCACTTAATTAGAAATTGTCCGTCATTAAAATTAGGTCATTTTGGCTAATTTAGATTGCATATTTAATTATTGCATGTTCATTAAGAAATCACAAAAATTGTTTTACTCATTCACATATTTTAAGACCTATTGCTATGCCATATCATTTCATATTAAATTAGAAGCATTGCATTGCCTATGGATTATATTCTCGTTAAAAAGTGAAAACAAAAATTGAGGAATGGTGTGTTAATTAGAAATCATATTTAGGATTGTTGATGTGAATTCTGATCTAATACTTTGCTATAAGGTTAGTTCTGTATTTTATTTATTTGCTTTCTTGGGTATTAAATTGGTAGTTTGCGTATCTGTGTGATCAACTCACATGATAGGAAAGTAAATTAAAATTAATTCGAACTGCTTGCCAAACATTTTTTCAAAATAAAATGGAAAGGTATCGAAAGGGCGTTAGAGAAATCTAGCGTAACCAAGTCCCCGAACTCACAATCTCTAGTTCGTAGGAGTAAAATAAATCTTACGTACTAATCGACTCACAAAAAATAGATTAACGGCAACTCCTAATTGAAAAATCATTTGCATATTAATAACTTGAACCTAAGTCGCGAATTGGTATGGGTTTGGGAGACCTCGAGTTAAGTTTAGGCTTAACAATCCATTAGCCAAACCTTAGGTGGTTTACACATGAAAATTTGGTTGTGACATCGGTCCAACTCACTCATTCTTATAGAGCATAATAAATGAACTAGCATTGCCTTAGTACTCCATTTTCCATGACAACAATGTACGTTGTTGATAATTAAATTGTAGATGCATGGAACTCACATGTACGGACTAAGTAATAAAATGATTCAACACTTAGGTGGATAACCAGAAGATAGAAATTGTTTATATCCGATATTCATTTTTTAATTGTTGAGTTAATCTCATTGGATCGTGCATTGATGCTTGGTATTTGTTTGTGCTATATGTAAATTAGGTGATTCCAATTCTTTGATTGCAAATCGATTCCGTCCTCATAAGAAACCATTGAAGGTTAAGAAAATAAAAGGTGTATCACAATGATTAATGATATTATAAGCAATGAACGGAATAATCACAAAAATACTTTGGGAAATTTGAGGCACTTGTTGTACCTATTGATCATAATGTGTGCGGTGTAAGTGAAGTCGACGTTGCATTTCATCATTTAGTCTGCATTCAGCAAAAGGCGTCAACCTTATCTTGACTCGAAAGTCGTCTCCCTAGTCTTCCACTAAGTTAAGAATCTGAGATGGCCACTTCAACTTGCCAATCACGCACTTCTTGTCAATGTAATATTGCCTAAGATTTGCTAGTTTCCTATTTGTTCTTGTATATCCATGGGTTAAAAACAAATGGTAGGTTATAATAATTTTTATGTAGTTGGCTTCTTAATCAAAGTTTCGGCTTTGCAAATTGACTTTTGAGTCAACCAACAAACCCCATAAAATCAACTTCTATGTAACATTTTTTTTTTTTTTTTTTTTTTTTTTGTGGGTAATTTAGCAGTGAAGTAGTATGCATATTAGCTTTCGTGCATCTCGATAAGTTTATTTTTATAAGCAATCTTGAGGATGCTCTTCCTTATGTCGATTTGGTATAATCAGGATTTTGCTCCTAGGATGTTCCCAATAAAACTTGAATTCAAGATCATAAGGAGAAGAGAAAACTTCTGGCAAAATTTTTCCAACACCTTGGTGGTTATGCATAGCAATTTCAAGTTTACCAACTCGATCGAAATATGACAAAGATCAAATACGTATTGTATTTAATGAGGATAATACACTTTGGTAATATTAACCTTTTTATACGAAACATGTTAGTTTTTATTTATTCATTTTTGAAATATTTGATAATTTCATAAATTCATTTATGACTTAGGCTCCATAGGTATTCATGGAAAATATATAATCCAGAAAATATTTTCCTAAAAATGATTGCTTGTATTGCTTAAAAAAATGAATAAATAAAAATATTTTCATTGGCCAAAAATAAACTTCGACATAAATTATTGATGATTGTGAAACTATTTTTCACAAACTAAATATTTTAAGCGATATAAGAGATTATTCTTACAAAAAAAAAAAATTCAAAAAATTCATTTTACCCAAAATAAACGGAGCCTTAGAATGGTCTCTCCCCTCTTTAGGTTGGAAGTAATCATACTCCTTTTGCTTGAGTCAAGCTTCAAGTCATTAGTGCATAGACCAGTAAAGAAACTTTGAAAGTGTGGAAATAAATGCTAACGTAAATAATGGGTTGAGTCCATAGATACTTCTCAAGTTAGGGCTAAAATTATATCCACTCAGTCACATAAAACTTTTATGTATTTTGTTGACACCTAAATTTTAACTACTCTATTCAATTCTTTGTTGCATTGAAAATAAGAGGTTGACCTCAATTCCTAAATAAAAATACTACTTGCATTATTCACATTTACATTTTATTTTTGTCATGAACCATATCCGAGTCACATGGCTCTTAGATGAGATTATCTTGAATGGTTGCGCACTTGAACGAAGTGTTATAGCCGGCCATGTGAAAAAAAAAAAAAAAAAAAAAAAAAAAACATTACTCTTACGAATTGTCCTCAGCCAAAATCAATTTAACACCAACATCCAAGTCTTAAACAAGGACCAAGTCTTAAAAGAAAGGAACAGATGAAGACAAACCACAATAAATTAGTGGGGCAAGTTTTTCTTGTTAGATGTAACATCTAAGTCCCACAAAATTCAATTTTGATTAGCTTGCAATAAAACCGCTTTTATGATAGTTGGCCAAATCAATGTTTGCACAACTAACCTTGAGAAGTCAATACTTGTCATTAACTCTTCCCTCGATCCATGAAACATTTTCAAGACAAGAACAATTGATTTCCATTAATGCTTTGACTTACTCAAATAAATATTTCCATTGGCCGTCAGTGCAATTGCCAGCCATGACTTTTAACAAAAGAACGGACAACACTAATGGGCCTCGGCAAATTAATAGAAAGAATTGTTCTTCTTCAAATTACTAATATGTCTTTGATGTTGATCTACCCAAATATCTTTGGGAGATTTTTGTTTGAAAAATGTTAAAGAGTACCCCTAAGGCACTTGTCAATAGTCATTAATTGTGCTTTGGTAATATCAACATTACAATATGTTCGTAATTGATGCGGTCAAAATGCACATCCGAAGCCTAGCTAAATTATAATGTAGTGTTCGACACTATCAAAATGATGAGCCTCACTAAGAAATTTCCACAAATTCCATTTCCAACAGCAGTCTAAATATTTGCATGCGAAGAGACCACCGCCCGTGGTGGCTGCGGTGGTTTCGCACTTACTCCCCCACCGAGGGGGGAGGGGTTTGAAACTCCGCGTTCGCATTCGTGGTGGCTGGGTCTGTGGTGGTGGCCTAGTTCACCCCGGGTTTACCCCGCTGGCTGCCGGCTGTTCGGGAGTTCCGGGTAACCAAAAAAAGAAAAGGAAAAAAAATAATTCGAACTCACAAAAAAAAAAAAAGAATGTCAAAATACAGATGAAACTCTCAAAAATCAAGGTCGTCTGAAAATTGACTGTGTTAAATACTCATTAAAAACATGCTTTTAACCAAAAAATGAACCGGCCTCGCTACTTATCTTCCTTCTCGGCCTCAGCGGCCTTTTTCATCCTCGTGCCCACGTGACGTTTGTTCATGCACTCCACTCGAAGCTTGGCATATGCGTTGAATGATTTCATCTCACCTGTGACCTCCACAAGTTCCATCGCTGGCTTCTCTCTTACAATGGGCAGGTAAGTTCCTTGGACTTGAGTTGCATTTGCAAGCTCTTCTTGAGTAGAATCACCAGCCTGCATGGAGAAGGAAGATGAGATGCTTTCAACAAGAACAAGGATCGCACAATATTGATATGAATTTTGTAAGTAGTCAATTTACCTTGAATTTCCGTGCGCGTCTTGGGAAGACAACTAGCTTCGCCTTGTATGTCTTCAGCCTCTGCACATTTGCATGTAGACCTTCCAGTGACTGATTGGCGATGATCAACTGCAATTCCAATTGCTGGAGCTAATTTCTTCGGGATACCTGCTGCCTGAGACGTGCAAAATGCAAGTTAAGCACGAGGCTTGCACCGGATGCTGAAAACTGTAAAAGGATATCCTTGAAGGAAAGCGCAATCAGGGAAGGCGTTTTCGTTATCATAAAAATACTAGCTATAGTAATTCCAAACCTTTGTGGAAAAAAGTATGTTTAGTAAAGATGAAATCATGCCAACTTAACAGACAGAATCTGGATGAAACAATGAAAAGGCTAAAAAAAAGGTGCCACGTTCCATTAAAAGAGCTAAATGAAGCAAAGGACGCAAGTCAACTTGGAACCTGCCACTCCAATAGCCGAATGTGACTTTGACCACAGCTAGGAGTAATATACCAGTAAAACAACACGGGCATTAATAATGCTTCATATGCAAAAATGTAGTGAAAATAATGCTGGTGGTCTGAGGGGACCTGCTGTTGGCAGTGGGAAAATCTTCACAGCCTTCTTTTGCCGAGCTGGCATGAACTAAAGAACATCAGAATGCTCTGATAGTAAGAATGGAAACCAATGATTTCACTTCAATAACTAGGTAAGTAGTTCAATTACCTAGGCGTCTTCTAGCCTTTCTCGCAGGCTGGTTAAACCAGGTCTTGACGTAATTTTGCCAATGCTTTCTGAAGTGCCCATTTGGAACGACATTGTTATGTTTAACCATGACTTACCTAAAAAGAAAAGAAAAGACAAAGCTTTTAAGGTTAAGATGGCTCTGAAATGTGGATATATCTTATCAGCAAAAGCTATCGGACAGTTAATACATGACAGATTATGATCCAAACACATTAACGAAAAGTACAGCAAATTTGTTATTTCAATCTTTGAAATTTTAAAAGTGGTTTTCAGTGCGTAGATAGAAATTCAGAAAACTAAATATCAAGGGCACACAATCTGCCACATTCAGGGCATCAACATTCTTGAACCTCCACACTCCCACTGCACCCTAGACAACAAAATGCTACGTCGTGAACAATCTCGACAAGCAGAACCATTGAAACTCGATTCCTACCTTCTCAGCCCAGAAAAAGGAAACAGCTACTTCGGACAATGCATCACCAGAAACCTTTCGTCAACTCACATAAACAAGAATCCGATCGAGCGAAAACAAAACACAGCATTTACAACACAATACGTTTGGCAGGAAAACAAACACCGCGAATCAACAACATCTAATGGCCCAATTAGATTGGGCGAAGACCATCCACAGATTGAGCTCAAACTCAGCAAAGCCGGAACGACGACTGTGAATGATGCCGAAACTCTCAACCGACCAAGCGGACAGAAACAGAGCGAAAAGCAAACAGATTCGAACCTGACATGAATTGAAGCGAATCCAATGCGAATCAACCGGAGAAAGGGAGCGGCTAAGGCCCTGTTTGTTTGTGTTCTTTATTCCTGGTCATGAACACAATTTCTGTATTTTTGTTCCGGGGAACAAAAAAAGAATAGAAACACATTTATTTATATTTTTGTTCCAAATCTATCTTTTTGTTCCTAGGAACAAATTTGGAATGTAACAAAAAACAAGAAAAACTTGTTTCTTATTCCCGGAACACTTCCGAGAAACAATTTCTCTCTCTTATTTTTTTCCTCTTTCTTTTCTTCTTCTTTTCTTCTTCTTTTTTCTTTGGCTTGTCGTCAGTCTCGGTCATGGCCGGCGACCGGCCATTGAGGGCCGAGGCTGGCGACCTCGCCAGAGCGTCGCCAGCCCTTGGTGAGGCTCGGTCTCACCTAGCCAAGGTGAGGCTGAGCTTCACCCAGCCAAGACGAGGCTTGTCCTCGCTTAGGGCTAGAGAGCCTCGCCGTGGCTAGGTGAGGCCGCCAACCCTCATCGGCCGGTCGTTGGCCATGGTCAAGGCCGACGACCAGCCGAAAGGAAGAAAGAAAGAAAAAAGAAAGGAAAAATAAAATAAAACTATTAAAAAATTAAAAGAAACAAAAAAAAAATTACACAAGTTTACCAAACGTCTTTATGTTCTTTTTCTATTTCAGGAACAAGTTTACCAAACGCGTCCTTCTGGTCAAAAATTATTTCTCGAAACAAAACTAATTTTTTTATTTTTTTTTATTTCTACTCTGGAACAATTTTTGAACAGAAATGTTACCAAACGCACCTTAAAAAGCCAAAGATCGACACTGAAGCGAAACACACACGATCACACAACAATTAGCACAAAAAATTTCAGAGAATCGAGCTCAAACGGTACCTGCCTCAGGGCTTGAGAACCGAGCGGTGCGATGCTTTGACGGAGGGAAGTGGGCTCGACTCAGAGGGAAGCTTTCTAACGCTTTGTACATAACCTAACCCTAGGGCTTACACTTTGGATCCGACGTGGAAGGAAAAAAGGGGCCTTGGACCTGACCCGATTCTTTTTAGCTCTTTTTGGACTCGCGTCGCGGACCAAAAGCCCGAAGCCCGATAAGGTGGTGCGGCTAAAGATGTTTCCCTTTATTTGTACATTCGAGAGAGAGAGAGAGAGAGAGAGAGAGAGAGAGAGAGAGAAGTATGTTTAAGAAAAGATGATTGGTCAAAGATTTGGTGATTGGGAATGATTCGGACTTAGCATCCTGTAATATCTTCTTCTAGCGTTAAATTCGAATTGCAAGTTCTGTTGCTATCCATGTTACATCACAACAGATTAGATTTATGGAAAGACCGGTTTTGTAAGGTACGAGAGAGATAAGTGCTACCGAGGTTGAGGTTGGCAATGTGATCATTGAATTCATTGCACTCCACCGCCTTCCCATGAGTAGTAATCTTTGTTTTCACCTAGTGATGACTATGATTTGTGCTTCGGATAAACACAATGAGCAACTAATCGGTTGATTCCAAGACTCCTCTTGAGCCGTATCAAGGCCGATCTCTTGTCTACATGACGCATTGGATTATAAAAGCATGTGACTTTTATTATTGATAAGTGTGGTTGACTATCCAAGAGGTCATTTGTGAACAAGGGGTTTGATTTAATGGGTACTAAAAATCTACATTACAATCTACGTTGATCATTAATGATTTGTCAATTGTAGATTTTGCTTAAGTTTTGGAATTAAAAGACAAGTGAAATGTGTCGATTTCAACACCACATGACCACATGACGGTTCCAGTATTTGTAATTAGAAGTACAAACTGCATATATGGAACTTTTGTTAGTAGGCTATAAATACTTACCATGAATATTACAAATTTTCTCGCACTTTTTCCCAAATATTAATTAACAAAGTTTAATTATTTTCCGTTTAGTGTTATTTTTTGTAAATTTACTTTTTGGCACTTTAAATTTTATAACTTGTTTATCATTTCATCTTTCAATTTAGTGGGCCACCTATGCAATTGTGATTGCACATGAACGATAATCATGTCGATAATCATGGCATGCACGAGAATTCAACCTAATATGTACCTTGTAGATGTGTGACCATTTTTTCCCTTTCAAAAAGGAAAATGCCTATTTGTTTATAACCCTTATCATTACATTCAAATAATATATATATTAAGCAATTAGACATACACAATGTGTTGACATTGCAAAACATTTAAGGCAAGACAAATATGCACACTATAGTCGATCTTAATAATCACTTTGTCAATACCTCAATCTCTTATGTGGTTTGTCAATTCATTTATAAGAAGCTGCAAAAACAATAACACACCAAGAAAATAAGCGGCCAGACTAATTGAATGTGCCTGTTATTTACATCGAAAATATCTACATTTTTCACTTGCTTGTATTAGGTGATATTTCAAGTCCGACTTATCATACAGATCAAATTTACCTCTTTGGTCTGATTGGAGAGGTCTGATTGGAGGTAGGCCATTGACAGTGAAACTGAAGGTGATAGACCATCCAAAGTAAAACATTGAGCCCGAAAGACTTTTGACATTTTGCCTTCAATTACCCCAAGTATCCTTCCACATCAAACTATGGAGTGGCTAAGGAGACGCCCTAGAATTCCGATCCATAAAATTGCTTACCGTGAAGGCTACGGCATTATGGTCTCCTCTGTCTCTTCTATGACATAAGTGCTAAAATAACAAATGCAAAAATTATATTAAGAAAGAAAGAGCATATCATGTCACCCTCATTAGTGTGCATTGTTCAGTCTTTGGTCATTTTGACCTTGATGTTCCATACATGTTGTTTCACTCAAAAAGTGAAAATCGTTCACCAAATATGTTGATGTTCGTTTTTTTTTTTTTTTTTTTAAGGAAAGGATTATGTATTGATCTTGTACAATAAGTCACTTAGCTACTCATATATATTTTTTTGAGTGCAGCTTAGCTGACCGTCCTCTATCCAGTGACGCAGTGACGGTCAACTAATGACCACTGATTTGTGACAAAACCGGTAGACCTTTTCAACCGGTTTCATCTCACCCAATTGTTTTTTTAATTTTTTTTATTGTAAGCTTAAATTGAAAGATAAAATCTTAAGATGGTCCACACAATCATTTTTCATCAAAATGATAAAAAAATAAATTATATACTAAAGTATAAATAATTACAAGTACAAAATATTATCACATTCTAAAAAGAAATCGTTAGTGTCATTATATAGATCTAGTAAATTTAAAATATGAAAAAACACTTGAGACGTTGGCTTTGCAATTAATAACAATTCATTGTTGGCTTTTTAGTCCTTTCGCCAAAATCAAATTGCTTTAGAAGGACTCTTTGGTGATCTAAAATTAAGACTAGTGATATCGATTATGCATAAAACAAACGAAGTAAAGAAATGAACAAAATAAGAATAATGAATTAGTAGAGAAGAAAATTTACCCCATTAATCCGATCTCATAGATGAAGATATGTTAGGCCTAAAACAAGACGCGGGCACTTGGAATGCCAAAACTTGACACAAAGGGATATTTAAGTACTAAAAGTTAGGAAAGTTACACTTAAGTGCCAAAATAAAAGCAAAATAGACCAATTAAGTGCCAACGGTGAGAAAATTCGGCCAAAATGTTGACATGACATTTTTTCCGGCAAGACAGGTACAAAACGACATCATTTTGCAAGCTGACATGGTTACATAACTCAAAAATGATGTCATTTTGCATATTGACGCAACTAGATAAGCCAAAAACGATGTCATTTTGTCTCAAATTTGAATTTTAATATAAATATTAATTAAATTAAATTTTCAACTAAATTATTTTTTAAAAGAAGAAGAAGAAGAAGTTGCAGAAGGTGTTGGGCAAGCACTATGCAAGCCCTCATTGCCGCCTCCCCACTATTGCCAGGAAAGGCTAATGGTGGTGGGGGGAGGGGTTAGCCGCCAGCCTGATGACAATGGGTGCCAAGTTTTAACACTTCTGTTGTACTTTTGCTAGCCTAAAACATTGTAAAATCAATCTTAGTCTCAAGTGTTTTTTTTAAAATTATTTTAAATTTGATAGATCTTTGTAATGACATTAACGATTTCTTTTTAGTAAGTGATAATATTTTTTACTTGTAATACTTACATTTTAGTATCTAATTTATTTTTTCATCATATTTATGAAAATTGATTGCATGGGCTCTCTTAAGATTTTATTTCTCAATTTATGCTTGCAATAAAAAAACATAAATAATAAAATTGCGTGAGAGGAAACCTGTTGAAAAAGTCAACTGATTTTCTCACAAAATTAGCAGTGCTAATGTTGACCGTCACTCCATTACTTGATGGAGGATGGTCAACTTAGCATTTTTCTTTTTTCTCGATGAGACACCTGCAAAAGACCGTTGCTCATCTTTTAGATTGATGAGTAGGAGTCACTAAATTGAAATATCGTTGTCATCGATTGAAAATATTTTCAAATTCCGTATCTTCACCTCGTTTTACATAAAAATAATGACAAAAATATCGTTGAAAATCATGAATATTTATTCATTTTTGCATGGAGTCCATATAATACTTTCCAATTGTAAATGTAAATTGTATAGTATGATACTCAATGGGCATGGTATTAAGTTAGCTCAAGTCATTTGTAATTAGTGGAGTTCAATCTAGACAATTAAAATGTTCGTTTCATCCAGCTGATTAATTGATCAATGTTGTATTGAGAATGGCTAAGTAATGATGAAAGCTTACATGGAATACATACATAAACATATTATAATTATCCATTCATTCATAACATTTTGGTATAATTTATCCTTCAAAACTTTCCACTTTAGCTTTAGTTTCTTGCAACTTACATGAATTCCTGAAGTTTTTAGGCTACTTAAGTGGATTAGAGAGTGTAAGTCTTTCACACAATAAAATTGGAGGGAGTACTCTTACGTGGATGTGGAATGATAGTAGAGAGACTTTGGAGTATATTGATCTTTCTCATAATTTTTTAACTGGCTCTGTGAACAACCAAATCAATTTGCCACTTCCCAAGTTGATGTATTTTGAATTAGTTCTAACTTGCTCAAAACTGCTCTCCCTAGTCCACCTCCATCAGTGATTTATTACAATTTCTCCAAGAACTTCTTCGGAGAAATACAATTTATTTGTAAAGCAAGATCCCTTGTAATTCTTGATTTGTCAATTAATAGTCTGAATGAGACAATTCCTTCATGTCTTGGAAATATTGGTTCTTTGTCAATTTTGAGTCTTGAGAAATATAAACTTAAGGGCATGATTCCTTATGGGTACCCAAAGGGTTGTGCGTTATGGATCTCATAGAAAATCAATTGCAAAGGGTTTGTCCCAAGATCTTTGGCATTGTACAAAGCTATAGTATTTGGACCTTGGTTATAATCAAATTCTTGATGAGTTCCCATGGTGGCTATCAATATTGACCGAGCTCAAAGCTATGATCTAGAAATCTAATATGTTCCATGGTCCAATAGAAATATATTGAAGTTAGTTTAATTTCAGCAATTTTCATATCATGGACCTTTCCAACAATAGTTTCAACAGCAAACTTCCTTCCAAGTTGTTGCAGAGTTTCTATGCCATGAAAGTAATTGTTGATCAAGATCGGTTGGAATATATGTATACGTTTCTTAGGGCTCTCTCTGTCCTTCTATATATATGCAATAGTGACCAGGGTGATAGTATAAAATGACTTATGGAATGAAAATGATGAATGAAGGCACATAAATGGAATACTTAAAGGTTCCTTATGCCCTTATGGGAATTGACCTCTCTAATAACAAATTCGAATGATGCATACCTGATCTTGTTGGAGATTTGAACTCACCCCTCATGCTTAACCTTTCAAATAACATTCTCATTGGTTCCATCCCACCTTCCTTAGCAAACCTGACAAAGTTGGATCTTTAGACCTTTCTTGGAACAATCTCTCAAGAGATATACCTCAACAACTAATCCAACCTACATTTCTTTTGTCTTTTAATGTCTCTCATTATCAACTATTGGGATCAATACCACGAAGGAGTCAATTTGACACATTTGGGACCCATTCATTTGCCTTGAATAAGGGGTTATGTGGAAGTTTTTTTTTTTTTTTTTTTTTTTTTGGTATTGGAGGAACCAGCTTGCAGCCGACAGCCGCGCCGTAAACCCCCAAGTGACACTTAAGCAGGAGGACCCACCACTCCTGAGTCACACTTAATACACCTAGCGCCTCCCCTGGGTTTTAAACCCTTCACCTCTTCGTTGAGGATTAGCAGAGTCTTATCCAGTGGAGCCACCGCGGCCGGTGGTGGGTTATGTGGAAGTTCTTTACCAAATAAATGCACAAAGGTTGGGAGTAAATTACCATTACCATCATCTTTTTTCGAGGAAAAAAATGAAGAAGATTCTCAGTTTGATTTTGATTGGAAAGTTATGCTAATTGGCACTAGAGTCGGGTTTTCAATTGGCATTGTACTAGGAAACTTGATCATTGATAAGAAGAGTAGGTGGTTCTTGTACTACTAAAAGAATGGCAAAAAAGTGAAAAACATTGGGAAGGTACTGAGCAATAAGGAAGTGTGCATGCAGTCGGATACTTATGTAATATTTATTAATAATGCAAATTGTCATGTGTCTAATTTGTATAAAAAAATAGTTACAAATTCCTACGATTTCAATCCATGTTTGCTTCATGCGAACTCGTGTGGTTCGTAAGTTATTATATGTCGACGTTCTTTTCTTGAAGATTGTTCCATCTTTCTGACTGTTTTACTTAGAACATCATATTATATCATTATATACTGTAACATATACGGTGGCAATCTACGTTCTAATGTACATTGTGATTATATGCCAATCGGCACTCACTTTCACTTCTAGGCTGTGATAAAGAATCTAATTTTGGACATTTGTTACTTCCAAAATCTGAATGTGGTAAGCTACTAAATATTGGAACCCATAGACACGGTAGAGACAAGAAGACAGATACGAAACTAAATTATCTGCAATTTAATCGTTAAAGATTGCTGGTGAAAGTGATGGATTGTTATCTTCAATCACCAATTTATTTCATGAAGAGATCCCTAAAATTTGGATTGAGAAGAATAAATGCTATTATTCACAAGCTTAGTCACTGAAAAATAACAAAAACCTCACAAAACTGTTGTCGTGATAAAATTCATGGGAAAATGACACAAATAATCCCTAAATTATGGATCAATGTACAATGTTATCTTGGACTTTCAATTTGTTTAATGTAGTACTTATACTATCACTAAATATTCAATATAGTCGCTAGACTATAAGAAGATATTCCATATCATCCTTTAGTTAATTGATGAAGCAGAATCTATTGATGTGGCCTTTAACATGCTAAGTTTGAATGGTGGACAAAAAAATTCTTATGCCTGGATTTTCTACATATCAAGTATTCACATTATATAGGGAAAGGTGATCCACATAAGATATTTATTTTGAAATAACTCAAACCTAAGGCACTCTAAAAGACACCAATTACTTTTCTTCCTTCCTCAATCTTCACGATGCTTTCATCAACTCTTTGATTATGGGGTCGCTGGTCCCTGGAAAAGCTGTAAAAGGACAAGAAGAAGTGAAAGAATTTTCATTCCAAAACACAATTTCTCATTCCAAAACACCAGTAATTTCATACCCATCACACTAGATAAATTGAAGATCCTAATCCTCCGACTATTCAGCAGTTCTACTCATGGAGCATCGCTTTCATCCAAGTAAAACCAATTGATAATTCACATCGCTCCTTAAATAACTTTCCAATTGTTTTTCCATTCCAATTTGGCCTTTTTGAGACCACAATGTGATCTCCGCACCCGCAATACCAGCTCCTTTACAACAAATATGAGCATGGTGGTACAAGCGAGCTCATAACCATCGATCCATTTCTCTCTTTGGAGAACTTTTCAATCTGAAATGCCTTAACAAGGTAGAATTCTACGACTCGAGCAACCTTATATTCAATTTGGTCAAATTCGATGTCTTCACCTACATGCACATATTTAGGTGGTGTACCCTCCACAACCCCAAGAGCTACGACGTCACTGGCATCAACCTCAACCCATCAAACCATTTCTGTCTATGAGGCTCCAAGCACATTGCGTCAGAAGTTTCATTATGAGTCAGAAGTTCATGTCGAGGAAGAGGTTCATTTGATTCCTTGAATTTTTTTCCTTTCCCAATAAAGAATAAAAGTAAATGGATTGAAAAATGAAACTCATAATCACATGTTCTTGTAGCATGCCAACTCATCATTTTAAAAGTCCTATGCTACATACCATATTTCGTGTCATCAAATGATGTCTGATTCGTTATTTGATCAAATAGAAAATCTACAAAAACATCTTCTAATAGTTTAAGAACTACATTGAAAGAATTAAGAGTTCAAAGATGATATTTCACGTCGGACCAAACTTTATGGACTATTCGTGTTAGTATCCTAAAACTCACCGTTTTTAAAAGTACGAATAAAGATTAAACCAGAAAGGATATAAACTGTTCATTTTTTTTTTTTTTTTCTGAAAAGAAGTATATCCGCATGTGACTAAATTTATTTAAATATGGATATCATAGGATCTTCCACGATGTAATGAAAATTCTTTACCATGTTTTTTCAACAATTCATCAAATCATCTAAACATGATATATACTATTGCTAGACTCGCTTTAAAAATACTATTCACCCCAGTAACATCCTGAAATTTCGATCATGTCTCAATAAAATGAAGTGAGCTTTTCACCGACGTGCCTATGGTCCTTTTTTTCTGAGCTGATCACTCATGAGTTAACTAACATATTAGGTGAAGCCATTAAGGGATATAAGCGCGCTAAAATCCCTAAAAGCTACCCGGTAGGTTGGATTGGACTAAAATTGCATCCGGTTGATTTTAACCACGAAATTGAATTTGGTTTCAGGAATCGAACGTTCGAGCGTGTCATGATTCATTTTTAGGACCTTGTCTCATCTTTTGGGAAAATTCTATTGAGCCGGGAATTTTGCGGAAAAATCATACTCGGCAATTTTAAAATGGAGGAAATTCGGAGGGGCATTTTTAAGTGGACTTTTGGCCTTCAAATTGGATCGATTGGTGAAGGAAACTAGGGAAATTCTTATGGGCACCTTAGTTGACGTTTTTGGATGTCAATTTGGTTTAGTTGGTGAGAATTTGGAAGGGGAATGGGTGCAAATTCGTATGGACAGCAGGGGTGGTATTTTTGGCCTTCTAATTGGATGGTTTTGTGGAGACTTGAAGGGAAATTGGTGTGGGCTGCTACCTTGGCATGTATGGCCATTGAATTGAAGTTGTTTGGAGAGGTTTGTGAAGAACTTGAGTGAATGGGTGCAAAAATCGTAGGGCTAGGGGCTGCTTCTGTTTTGTCCTCCAAATTGACGCCCCTTGGTGTGGATTTGTGAAACAAATGGCTTGTGGAAGAAGCCTTAACAGCTAAGGGCTGAAGACTTTGGGGTTGAGGCACTCAAGTGTGTTTATCTTGGAGGTGGAAGGCCATTGGTGCATGCCAAGACTTTGAAGACCCTTGTCCCCCCCTTGTTCCCTCTATTCCTCTTCCTTCTCCCCTACGTGAAAGTCCCTGCAGACCAGCCCCATCTTTTGTAGCTTCTTCTTCCTTTCACTTCCTCAAATCTTCACCTTCTTCTCCATTGTTGTTGCTGCTACCTCACTTGCACCACCAAAGTCAGCCGCCAAACATAGCCACGAGCCAACGCCAGCCCCGACTCCAGCCCGTCCTGAGCTCGTCATCCGCCGGTCCAAGTAGTTGCCCGCGAGCTTGTCTCCGCCTCTTACCATTCTCGAGCTCGATTAGCTCCTTCGCCGATCCACAAGCAGCTCCGCCTATTCGTCTAGTCGTCGTCCCATTGAACTCGAGACAACCAAGCCGCGCCAACAACCACTCGACCAATAGCTCAAGTAGAAGAAGAACAAAATCGGTTTCTCCTCCTCCAGCAATGACTTGTGGGTTGTTTTTCAGCCATTTCGGGCCTCCTTTGGAGCCGTCGTAGACATAGGTTTTCACCGCCTTCGCATCGCCGTCGTCGTGAACCTATTTGTTCGCTAATCCGGTGAGTTAATTCCCTAATCCTTGATTATGTTGTTAATTGCACTTAAAGGGTTAGATTAGTGCTAATTAGCTTAGTTAAATTAGTACTAAGTGAGATTAGCCTTAATATGGATTAGTGTAAATCTAGATTGGTTATATTAGCCTTAAGATGTATTAGTGTTAATATAATTGGTGAGATTAGCACTAATGAAGATGGATTAGTCCAATCCAATAGATTTTTCTTAGATCTGATTTCTGGATCCTTGCCGTTTGCCATTTTTATGGATCGAAGTATGCTGCGATTTTGAAGTTGATTCCTTCTTGATAAATGTTTTAAACATCCTCAGCTATGACATATATTTTATTCAAGATTTTAGGGATTTAAAAAGAAGGATATTTTAACTCCGTCATTTGAAAATAGAACCTCTGTTTTTGCTAGAACTGGTGACCTTTTGGGATTTACTTGATTTTTATCAACTCCTAGAGTTCGAATTTCAAAAACTTTTATGCACGAAAGTTGTTTTTCACATCTGTCAATTTAACATATTCAAATTCTATATCAAACAGACAATGTTTGGACCCCAAATCAAACTGATTTTAAAAAATAGACTTTCTTGAAACGGACCCAGTTTTTGTACTGGATTGAGCGATTTATTGGACTTAATCTAGAAGGATCTGGGTTAAGGTGTCTGCATGAAAAATGTTCTTCTATGTATCCTTTACAACATATTCAATTTTTAGAATTTTCCAAACTTTTTTGATTAGGTTTCTGGATTTAAACTCGGAGACGTGCAAGTGGACCGTTTTTGCTAGTTAGGGCCGGTTATGGTTTTGTGGTGTTCTTGGTACAATGCTTGCTGGTTTGCGGATATTGCATGATATGGTTGGTTTGTAACATGCTTGGAACTTGTGCATGATGATGTGTGAATCGTTGTGCCATGGCAATGGTTTATGGTCATGGCAAAAGATGGCTATTGAAGTGTGATATGTGAATATGTGAACATGTAAATATGTGATTATATGATTATGTGAGGACTATTGAAAGATGAAGTGATGTGTTGAGGCAATCACATGTGTTGTGTGGAGAAAACCAAATGGGTGACGATCTAGTAAAGGACTAAGTACTACACGATAACGTAACTTCGTGTGAGCCACCTCTAGAATCTTGTACCATTGCTTATTGTGGTCAAGGGCTAAGTGCTACATGGTGAACTGAGTCACATGGGAGCCACCTCTAGAACTTTGCACTACTGTCTTGCATAATTGAGGGCTAAGTACTACATGATACCGTAACTTCGTGGGAGCTACCTCTAGAACCTTGTATTGTTGCTATATGTGTCACGCCCCGATCCTCGGGCACGCACACATCCTTCTCACTTGGTCGATTTTATAATGCGATATCCCAGGACAATGTATCACCGACCCTTTCATTTATTAAGCACATGCGGAAACAGTTAAAATCCCCAGACAATAAAACGATGGGATAGAAAAGCAGGCCATATTTTTCATATTGAAATTTATAACCAAACTTTTATACAAAACACAAACCACTTCATAACTATTCACATCAAAATGGAATTCTCAAAAGAAGATAGAATCTTAGTCTATTCGGGCCGTACTCAAGACCCCTCTCGAGATTATCTTCATCTTCAAAAAATCCTCCTCCTCAGATTTCACCGCAAAGTATTCCTTCTTAGATTCCTCCTCAGCTCCTCAACGGGGTCCTGAAATGTTTTCCCCAAACTGGGATGAGACTACGTCTCAGCGAGTTCTACCCCACTAAGCCCGATTAGTAAACTATTGTACTATAGGCTGCATAAACACGCACAGGGCAGAAGACTTACCTTGGCCTCAGATTCCACCTGCATATTAGCACAGTTCAATAGGCACCCAAGCAATCACATCACGGATCGAAATTTCGATCAATCGACCCAGTCGATCACACGCCAACAACACCACTCACGGTCATTTCCATTCAATCAATCATTTCACAACATCAGATCAAAGCAATGAGTAATCGACCTAGTCGATTACATGTCAATTGGACCATTTATAGGTCATCTCTCCACACCATATAATCCCCAACAGTACACTCAATCACATAGCTACAATAATGCTCTCGGGCGTCTATTCGCCAAGGTGATGTACAATCAACACTTTATGTGCATACTCTTAGGCATTCCACTTTCCTTCAGCCACATGGGCACGATACTCGGCACACAGAAATACGGCCACGCGGGCACAATTTACGCCACACAGGCACGATCTACACCGCACAAGCATGATCAATTATCGCCACACAGGCATGATCAATTATCGCCACACAGGCATGATCAACTATCGCCACACAGGCATGATCAACTATTCAACAATTTATGTGCATTCTCTAAGGCATCCTACATGCCTTAGAGAATGTCATAATCGCCAAGCCACATCACACAGCATTTCTCCTCATCTTTTATCATCATTGATAAAATACTGTGCGTAACTACACGATTGGCCTTAGCCAAATTATAATGATTTCGATTCCACAAATCCCACCATGATTTGCGTCCACCAAAACACTTTTGGTGCTATCAACCGACGCTCGGTTATCTTCCAATTAATTATCCAAATTAATTAATCCAGGAAAATAATCTTATAATCATAACTAATTTATTTCAGCACAAAATAAAACTCAATTAAATAAACGGACTGTGCCATGACGATCAACACGAGATTTGGTCGCACCATCAAAATCTTAATTTCCGAAAAATAAGTATTTAATTAATTAATTTCGAAAATTAATTATTAAATATTAAAAATTCTGTTTAGCTCAAAATAAGGCCCAATTAAGTAAACGGACTTCACCACGATCATCAGCATAATATTCCGGTCATTGGCCATCCTAGTTGAATTTTCGGAAAATAATTAAGTAATTAATTTAATTCCGAAAAATAATATTTAAATGACAAAAATCCCACTTAGGCCCGAATCGCCAAATTGAAGCCTACTAAGGGTCGGGAAAAATCCCGAGGCACTTGAATAATTAGTAGATCAGGTCTACTTGCTAATTGCGCAATCAATTTATCTAAATCTATCACAATTGATTAATAATTGCTAATTTATTCTAATCGAACAACTTAAACATAATTAATTAAAACTAAATCAACCTTAAGCATAATTAGCCAACTAATCCGGGATTAGTGAGATTACTCACCAAATCGCGCGCAAATCGGATCAATCAGACGGGGCGACGCGAGGAACAATTCTTCCCAAAGCACGGCTCGGGTTCGGGGCCCGGAAACGGCCCAAAAGTGGGCTCGAACCAGCTGGAAACCCACTCCGTGGGTTGCTGGTTAGCTGCGAAACAGGGGAAAACAGAGATGGTTAGGGGCGGAGAAGGGTTCGGGAGAGCGGGCGGAGCTCCGGGGAGGGCCGGTGGAGGTCCGGCAGCTTCAAACGGTGGCCGGAGGTGGCCGGATCGAGCTGGCCAGATGCCGAACAGGGCTGGGTCGCGCGGGGGAGAGATGGTCACGAGCGACGGATGCAGGGCGGAGCGCGCGGCGTGCGCGGGCGGGCATCGCGCAAACGGAGGTCCGGCTCCGGCGCGGAGGTGACGAGCGGCTGGCTGCTGCTCCTGCTTCGGTCCGCTTCTATCTTCGCACGAACCAGAAAGGACAAGGAGAAGAAGGGTGGTGACGGGTGAGGGACGAAGACGAGCGGCGGAACGGCGGAGCGCGGGAGACAGGACGGGCGGCGACGGCTGAGGGGCGAGCTGCTGCTGCTCGGCTTCTTCAACTTCTGGTTGTGTTCGCTCCAGCAGAGAGAGAGTTGAGAAGGAGAGAGGAGAGAGAAGAAGAGATAAGAGAGAAGAGAAGGGATAAGAAGAAAGCTTTGACCAGTCAAAGTAGAGAGAGAGAGAGAAGAAGAGGCCAATTTGAAATTGGCAAAAAGGGGGTGTTCGGTGGGGGTGCACACGAAGGGGGAAGGGAGAGGAGAGAGAAGAGAGAGAGAGAGAAAAAAAGAGAGAAAAAAAGAAAAGAATAATACTATTCTTATTTTTCTTTTCTCTTTCTATTTCCCTTTCTATTTTCTTTCGGTCTTCAATTTTTCCTCCGATAATTTCTTTATTGAAATTTTGGACTCGCCAATAAATTGGCAGACGATGAGATGGTCCTAAAAATGAATTGTGACACGCCCGAATATTCGATTCCAAAAACCGAATTAAATTTCATGATTAAAATTGACCGGACGTGATTTTAGTCCAATCCAACCAATTAGGTAGCTTTTAGGGATTTTACCGCGGTTATATCCCTTAACGGCTTCACCCGATAGGTTAGCTAAAAGTGATCAAAAAGGGAAAAAGGACCATAGGCGCGCCAATGATATGCACATTTCACTTTAGTCGACCGCCAAGCGATGTGTGTGTGCCCGGGGTTCGGGGCGTGTCAACCCCCATAGAAAATCATATATTTAATAATTTAAGCTTGTTAACTGCTTTTCTTGTGGAGTCTCAATATCTAGAGTAATAATTTAAGCGCCATCTACGCACACATCAACGGTGGCTTGTGTTTGTGCCCTTTCTCTTTCTCAACAAAACCACAACTTAAAGCAAAAGCATTATATATAATACCATGAAAAACTCTAAACCGGTACACTTGAAACAAATTTACTTCAAACTAATTTTTTGACTACCGGAAACCTCAAACGAGTATGCCTGTGATAAATTTACCTTTTGTTAATTTCCGTTAAATTTTATTGTCAAATTGGTGAGTTTAATGACACATAATAATTGATGGGTGTAACTTTACCAAAAAAAAAAAAAAAACAACAATTGATGGGTGTAATGCTTTGAGGTTGTACCAATTTGTAATTTTCGTGGTATTAATCCAATTTAACATAAATTAATGGAGAATAAATTTGTTATAAATGTACCAATTTTGAGGTTTTTTATGGTCAAAAAATTAGTTTATAATAAATTTGTTACAAATATACAAATTTGAGATTCTTCATTGTATTAATTATATGTATCCACTGCCCAAGGAAGTCTCATGCAAGTCAGTCAGAAAAGTCTACGACAGTCAAAACAGGCAAAAAAGGTATTTCTCTTTCTTGCACCACTCCAATTTGATATCATCAAACAGGAAATCTTGATTTTTGAAGATCTTCAAAAGCACAATTGGACGTCCATGAAATCCAACTTTTGGACTTCCTTATAATTACGAGCTCAAACTCGAGACTTATTATAACAAATGATTCTTGAACTTTGTAGTTTATTCTTGCTCTCTATTTGTTATCTAATGTCTTGTTTTTTCCCCTTTGTTAAGCCTCGGTGGTATGTTTTCTTCCAGGCTTTGCTACCATTCTTTCTTTGATTTGGTACTGCGGCTTGCAGTGGATGTGCTCTTCCACTTTGCTTTGTTTTGAGGAATGCAAGCTAAGTTTTACTTACCCAAACAAAAAGAAACGGAAGCTGGGCTAGTTGTTGAGGGATTCTTCAGAGAGCATATTTTTAAGAAAGGTGTAGAGATTCCAGCATAGTCATCAACTCTGCTAAGGAAGGTGGGATTGGACCGGTGAAATTTTTTTGTTTGAAAGGCTAAGAATGTGAATGAAGTGGCTTCAAATCCTAAATTTGTGCGGCTATCCATTTCTTGAACTTCTTGTTGGATGGATCAATTTTCGTAAGGGCATATTGAATTCTCGAGTATTCCCTTTCCGTCCCATTATTCATAAGTTTCATTCCAAGTGTCACCCTCTCCCAACCCATGGAAGAAAGTTCTTGCAGAATATCCATGAACTCATATTGATCAACAATAAATTCATCTGTAACAACTTGGATGGCAGCTCGCCATTGAAACCATTGTTGGAAAGATCTAGGAATAGACCCTTCGCAATCAATTCTTTAGATGGTCTACCATTCTCAATGTAGAACTATCTGTATAACTACGAAAAAATCATGCCCTTAAGCTTATTTTTCCTAGGATTCAAAGACTTGGTCTTTGCCAAACATGAAGAAGCGTGCCGTTTGGGACATTGTCGAACAAATCAAGCATGGTGACAAATAGATGGAATTTGGACATATGTTGGAAAAACTTTATAAAGTCATAAATAGGCAACAATAAAATATATTTGGGCATATGTTGAAAGAAAAATTGGGCAGATAGAGTGGAAATCGAAGCTCAAATTCTACTGCCGGGCTTGACCATTAATTTCCGGTCATATAATATTTGTTTCACATCTTTTCAATTCTCTTAGGAAAAAAGTCCATAGATTGATCACTAATGGCATTTACTAATAGGGCCCATCAAGATTGGACATTAGGGTTCATACTTATTAACTTTGATTATGGACGAGTATATCAGGATTAAGGACTTTGTTGTTAAGTCCACATTTTTTTTAGATGGATTTGTGTCTTTCAAAGAAGTAACAGGACAAGGGCCAGTGATATTCATACGGGTTACTTTTTCCTCACTTTATCTTAAGGTCAAGATTCGAATTATGGATCCCTTTTTTTTTCTTTTTCTTTTTCTGTTGTAAAAAAAATTCCATTTATTATCAAAATGATACATAATAGAACTCAAAAGTCATAATGACAGACAAGCCCATAAAATTTTAAAACAAACCAAAAATAAAAAATCAATGCATATCATTAGAGCATGGTTGGCACAAATAATCACAGGCTTATGGTCTGCTACTGCATCCGAGAGAAAGGATTGATGGTCAATCACAAAATCACACAATGTCATTAGTAATAAGCATGTGTTAGGATCTCCATTTGTAGTTACAACCTATGATGCACGGACACGTTCTAGGAGCTTCCATGTCATGCCGGACACCCCGACACGTGTTTGACATGCTCTGACACTCTTGGACACGTTCGGACACACGGTCAAAACGTGTGAAAAATCCGACACGCGGTCTACTCTTTTTGACATGCTTCAACTTGCATGTCCGGAAATTGCAAGAAGTATGGTGGTTTCAGGGGCAGGTCTACAAGTGCGAAGGTAGAGAAAATTGTTAAAGAAGACGAGAAAAGGTGGAGGCAAGGGCAAGGGGGCAGAGGCGAGGCCGCAGAGGCGACGGCGTGGCCATGGCTGCAAGGAGGAGGGCCGCAACTGCAATATTTGTTTCACATCTTTGCACAGATTAAAGAAAATTAAACTTGAGAGAGACCTGCCCCCAATTCTCTTAGGAAAGAAGTCCATAGATTGATCACTAATGGCATTTACTAATAGGGCCATCAAGATTTGACATTAGGGTTCATACCTATTGACTTTGATTATGGATGGGTTTATTAGGATCAAGGACTCTGTTGTTAAGTCCACATTTTTTTAGATGGATTTGCGTCTTTCAAAAGAAGTAACAGGACAAGGGCCGGTGATATTCATACGAGTTACTTTTTCCTCACTTTATCTTAAGGTCAAGATTCGAACTATGGATCCCTTCTGTTTTTTTTTTTTTTTTCCGTTGTAAAAAAAAATCCATTCATTATCAAAATGATACATAATAGAAGATCTCAAAAGTCATAATGACAGACAAGCCCATAAAATTTCAAAACAAACCAAAAATAAAAAATCAATGCATATCTTTAGAGCATGGTTGGCACAAATAATCACAGGCTTATGGTCTATTACTGCATTCAAGAGAAAGGATCAATGGTCAATCACAAAATCACATGATGTCATTAGTAATAAGCATGTGTCAGGATCTCCATTTGTAGCTATGACCTATGATGCACGAACATGTTTTAGGAGCTTCCATGTCATGTCGAACACCTCGACATGTGTCTGACATGCTCGGACACTCTCGGACACGTGGTCAAAACATGTCAAAAAATCTGACATGCAGTCAACTTTTTCCGACACGCTTCAACTTGCATGTCCAGAAATTGTGAGAAGCATGGTGGTTTCAGGGGCAGGTCTGCAAGTGCGAAGGTAGGGAAAATTGTTAAAGAAGGTGACAGAAGGTGGAGGCAAGGGCAAGGGAGCAGAGGCAAGGCCGCTAGAGGCGATGGCGTGGTCATGACTACAAGGAGGAGGGCCGCAACAACAATAAGCGATGGAGGACCAAAGGCTGTGGTTGTGGCTGTGAAGGACCGAGGGCCGCCGGTGAGGCGACAAGCGATTGTGATGAGGTGATTGAGAGAGAGCAGAGATCAAGATTAAGAGAATTAGGTGAGGAGGAGGAAGTGGAGGCCACGGAGGAGGGTTTTAACTTTTAACAAGAAGAGTAGATGAAAAAAATAATAATTAAAATGGGGATTCTCATGCGGAGAGATGGCTGAGAGGATGATTTTAATTTTCAAGGGAAAGGCCAGCCTTGATGGGTGATGGGGGAAAGAAATGAGGGGAGAAACCGGGGCGAAAGGGGGGTGGTTGGTGGTGTGGTGGGATGACGGTTTTTATGAGGGGCTTTTTGTGTCTCGGGGAGGGGGGTTTTGGGGGAATGTCAGTTTTTATGTGGGGGGTTTTGGTGTGTGGGGGAGAGGGGCTTGGGGGCGGCGATTTTTGTGTTAGAGGGGAGAAGGCGGAACCGAGTGAGGTAATTGGGCGGCATGACTTTTTTTTGTTAGAAAAATAAATAAATAGTGCTAAAAAGTGATTTCAAAAAATTAAAATACTGAATATTAAATAATAATAAATTTTAATCGTTATAAAATATAATGGATTTATATAAATAAGTTGATTCTAATGTCTTGTTAGTCGTTAGTTTCATTAATAATTTTTATTAAAGTTAGAAACATGTTTCCAAATATGGGTACACATTAATTATAGATATATCTTTCGACTTTCCTATAAATAGATTTATTAATAATATTAGTGTAAATTCATTGTAAGCTCTTTTTTATTATTTATTTATTTATTTGTGAATTTGAATCAAATTAAAAATAAAAATATTCATTTAATATATAACATGTCCCAACGTGTCGAATTCTCTATTTTTGAAAAATGGCATGTTGGCATGTTGTGTCGTGTCGTGTTGCGTGTCCATGTCATGTGTCGATGCTACTTGGGTTACGACTTTGCCTTTTGACGGCATGCACCTAGATTTGATAGTGTACACCCAGACTCGGCATCCTTAACACTATCATTGTATAAAAACAAAACATGTTGAAGAAGATTAGATATGACACTTGTGAGAGCAAGTTTTGTAGCCAATGCGAAGCGCCATAACTTAGATAAGCATATATTTGACACCAAAACTATTGCGAACACCATTTAAACTAGAGTCGGAGTACTTATTCACTAAAACTCTTAAATCTAGAATTAGATCGAAGAAAAAAACTCCTAGATATAATATCGGGAGAGCAAAGCTCTCAAATCTAAAACTAAATTTGGAGAGTAAGGAAAGAAAAAAAAAACAACTAGGAGGGGAGGGAGAGATCTAGGTCAAATCCCTCCTTTATGAAAGTGGAGGACACGAAGAAAGGTTCAGCAAGGGAGGGAGGGGCTTTAAAGAGGGAAAATCGATGGTTAGAATATATATGTTGCTGATAGATTGGAAGCCCAACAAAGGCTGTCAAAGCTTTGATTCAGTAGTGCTTCCATTTGAAGGGTTTTTAGTTGAGTTGGTGAGAGATTATGTTCTGAATATGAACTTTGTAAAGCTAAACATTCTTTAGAACATTGGCAATAACCGGTAATATCTACAAGTAACCAAATTGAGCAATGCCAAACCATGAAATCCTAATTTTCCATTTAATGGTGAATATCTCACCTATGCATGCAATGCTAACTAGGTAGGTGAAGTAACAAAATGCGCACATGGTGTTAGTGAAGAAAATGTCCAAAGATTAGTAATGAGTGGATTCAAGACAAAGCTATAGTGATGTTAATCTGGGATGAGATGGAGATTGATGTGATGTGTGGAATGATGATTGTAGATGAGATACTAACTACTCTATAATAGACCAACGAAGAAAAGAGGAGTAAAATGGAAGAGGTGGACATAGATTTTATGACAAATGTTGAGTTTGTAAATCTTTTCAAGACTCCACACTAGAAGAGGGTAAAAAATTGTTATCCTTCAGAAATTTCATTTGCCATTGTTGAGAGACATTAGACAGAGTACGAAAATCATAGCAAAAATAGAACATAAATTTTTCTTTGACCGGACAAATCTCTAAAGCAATCACTCACTTAATTTCAAAGGTGTTATAATTTCTCTTATTTTGAGGTAATTTATGAACAAATCAAATTCTAATTGGCACAACTATGTTGAAAGAGTGAGGTGTTGATTGTATGGAAAGAAAAATTAGCATATTCATATGACATGAACAATGCAGCCTCAAGAAGCTAGAGATACCATAAAATCAACAATCACAAAATGAATTGAGTTTTAGAGATCATTAGTTGTATATCCACGCTGCCAAAACTTAATAAATAAAAAAAATAGAATTCCACCATAATTAGAAATATCAACTATTTATGCATGTGAAATACTAACTCTACTGGTAGCCCACTCTATAATTAGAAATCAAATTGTGGCTTTACTCCCCAATGAAAGGACTCCAAACTTAGTTGTTCTTTTCCTATCATCTAGTTACATAACAATTTTAGCTACGACAATAAGAGATATACTCACTACACATATTGCATTACAAATTCAGTATGATCAATAGATAAACAGCTGCATTTTGAATTGCCTCTTGCTTTAACTTCACCTTCATTACCTACATTCCGCTATTCCACACAAAAACCAAACTTTTAGCCCCTCCCATTTTACATTGCCGAAAGAACATCTCTCTCTTTAATGCTAATTACAATATTCAACAAGATCCTGTAATTACATTAGTAGCAAAATCTTTAATGCCATGGTGACAAAAATGGCTTTTTCCAAAGTGCCTCTGAACATATAAATCATAGTTAGGCCTAGCCTTTTCCCATATCAACCAACTCCAGTAACAAAAAATAGAGATCATGGTGTCTTTACTCCATGCACTTCTTACTCATTCGTTCTTCTCATTTTGATTCATACTTCACTTGCTAAGCCACCATGCCATCTGGATGAGAGCTCTACCTTGATGAAATTCAAGCAAAATTTCAAAACCTATGGAACAGATTTTCAGTGTGTTTATGCGAAGGTTTATTAGGGGCACATGGAGTTGTTGCTCATGGGATGGCATAGAGTTCCACAATGCCATTACAATTGGACAATACTTTACAAACTTCCACGCTTAAAATATATAAATATTCATGATTTCTTAAAGATGTTATTTCAAGTATCACGGCATTGTACAGGCTAAAATGCTAGTGTTGTTATACAATAGGAGTGAAGAACGAGAACAAAATATTCTCACGTCAAAATTAACATTTAAAGTGATAATAATCTAAAAAAGGAAAAAAAAAAGAATGAGAAAAAGAATGATGAATGTCTACACACAGAAGATGAAGTTTTTCTTCTCCCTTTCTTTCCAGGAAAAATAGAACGACATTACATAAAATAAATCAAGCAACATTGTCTTGTATAAGTGTGCTCCGACTCTTTTAAAAACATCTGGAACATATGATAAATAACAAATTGCAAATGTTGTTCCATTCAAGGTAGGGCTAAAGCAACCGGCCAATTAGTGTCGCGCTCCGATCCTCCGAACGCGTGCCCATCCCTCTGCGGTCGATTAAATAGCTACATCCCGGGACGCATCGCCGACCCATTCATTTTAATGCACATGCGGAAGTGGATAATTAATCCCCAGACAACACAAGACGAGATAGAAAAGTAGGGCCAAAATTTTTAAAACCAACAACACACTCATATATATATACACACACACACACACACACAACAAACCATGTCATATATAATACAAGCCGAAGTATAGATGCCAGGTCTACAAAACAGAGGGGTTCAAAGAACTACATATCTTCCTCCTCTTCCTCATCCTCATTGGAGCCTACAACTAAGTACACCGGGACTTTGGATCGACATGTCTAGCTCCACGTCCACTACTGAACCTCCGGAAGGATCTATTGTACCTTTCCCAAAGGCTACTTCTAGCACATACATAAGGACCTCAAACTCAGGTATGAGACCTTCTCTCTCCCCATCTTGAGCTTGACGATACCATGATCTGTAATGATGGGGGTACCTTATGGGGTAAAGCCTCATCAACCCAGACCACAGTCTTCACCAACTCATAAATCCATCCCTTGGGGTGCCCATGCAGTGGGATAAAATTCTTTTGCTCTGTCACCTTCTTAGGTTGACCAAAACGCTTTGGAGGAGCTGCCATCTAAGGACCTAAATGTTATCCCACAACGGGGTGAGACGATGTCTCAGCGAGTTCACCCCATAAGAGCCGACTAGGAAGAAAATATGCCCTAAGAGCTACCGAAGCACAAGCACGAGTCAGAGGACTTACCTTAGCCTCAATTTCTTCCTACAAGTCAATATAATTTAACCACTCAATCGGTCAATTCAATAAATTAATTCATCTACTCAGATAGAACCATCGATCAATTGACCCAGTCGATTTCATGTCAACACGACCATTCCCCAATCATTTCATTCACTCACTCCAACTATTAATCACGGCCCCATAGGCATGGCCTATTAAATATTCAGCGATGAATCACGGCCCGATGGGCACAGGCTACTCCTAGTTCGGCGATAAATGACGGCTCAATGGGCACAACCATATTTCGGCGGTTAATCACGACCCTATGGGTACAACCAACTTTGGCGGTTAATCACGGCCCGATGGGCATAACCTACTCCCAATTCGATGGTAAATCACGGCCTAATAGGCATAGCCATACTTCGGCGGTTAATCACGGCCCGATGGGCATAGCCATACTTTGGCGGTTAATCACGGCCCGATGGGCACAACCATACTTTGGTGGTTAGTCACGGCCCAATGGGCACAGCCATATTTCGGCGATTTTCTAGACTCATCCCATATTGTCATGCACAACATACGTCACATCATCTTTCAATAGTCATCTTACTATGACTATAAACCATCACACGATTAATCACCCATAGCCAAGGACGTTGTGCCTCACACTTAAATTCCGCAATTAAAATAATATCTTGGCATATCTTCCTCGAGTTAAGGATACCTAATAAAAATAATTGTGTGTGAGTATACGGTCGGCCTCGGCCAAAAATATAATATCTTTACTTTCAAAATTCCCACAATTGATATAGTTGATAAAAACATTTTTGGCATTGTAAACTGATGCTCGATAATTTTCTAAATGATTATTGAAATTAAATAAATTTAGGGATAAATACCCAAAATTGCAAATCACACTCAAATTGCATGAAATAGCAGTCAAATAAATAAACCAATCACACCATTGCAATCAATACAAAATTCCGGTTACTAGCTATCCAGATCTAATTTCCGGAAAATAATTAATTAAGTAAATAATTACAGAAAATAATTATTAAATGCAAATAAAGCACACTTAGGCCCAAAAAAGCCTAATTAAATGCCGAAACGAGCCCATAAAAATTTCAAGACTCGTTAAATAAATACTAGAGCTTATCTAGTTGCTAATTGCACTAAACTAACCACCTAACGTGCAACAACGATTAATTAAATCACTAATCTATTCTAACTATTCACATAATCCGTACTTAGTGTAAACTAATCAACAATTAAACGTCATTAACTTACTAAGCAGGAATTGGTGAGTGAAACTCACTTGATTGACGATCCGTTTGGATTAAAACGATGGGGACGTGGAGGCAATCCACAAACTCCAAAGCGGGCGCGCCTTTCAAGGTTCGGAAGGCTACAAAAACGAGCCAAACAATGCTGGCGACACCCACACTATTCGGTGTTGATCTTGGGCAAGAGAAGGGCTGGACGGTGGCTGGCTAAGGGGAAACGGTGACAATAGCTGGCGGAGAGGCTTTCGATGGCTCAACAGGCTTCCCGGGCAATAGGCGGAGGCTGGATGGTGGTGTGAAAGCTCTGACGGTGATGCAAAGGCCTCGTAAGATGGCGAGCAAGCGAGAAGGAGGCGGTTGGACATGGCAGAGGTGGAGTGACGCGTGTAGGCAAGCGACGGCGACATGGTGGCTCCGGCGAGCTTCGATGGGTAAGAAGGGCCGTTGGTTCAGTTTCTAGGCTTTACTGAAGACTTCTAGGAGTTGCAATGGAGGAGGGGTTGACGGGTGAGGGCAAGGAGAAGGAGAAGGAGGGGGATCGGTTGGTCTGGTGTGACAGCCTGAATTTTCAAAATTTATTTTCGATTAAATAAATTAGGCGTTTCATTGACGCGCCAATAGTGTCATTCTATGAGATAATCACTCATGAGATAACTAGATTATCTAAGAAAGTCATTAAGGGATTTTAATGCAATGGACTTGACAATTCGACCAGGAATCGACTGCTCGACCGTGTTGATCTGCAATGGTCATTACAGCACCGCCAAAAATCGATCATAGACCGGAGATAGGTCAATTCGATTGAGATATGTGATTAGTATATGGGTGATTCCACATAATTGCAAAATTCTCATCGAACGGTACTAGACCGATTTTTCTGTCATTTAAGTACCCGGTTTCTATATTTGAAACATCAAGATTTTCACGACAACTGAAAGTCGCAAATGTGTCGAAGATGTACATTGTGACTCAAGATAAGTTAATCACAGGTCAATTGCACTAAAAATTCCTAAAAACTATCCAGTAGGCTAGGTCACGCTAAAGTCGCGTCAGATTGCAATTAACCACGAATTTGAACCCGATTTCATAAATTGAAAGTTCTGTCATGTCACGATCTATTTTAGAAACATCAACTCATCTTCCGAAGAATTTTTAGAGATTCTAAGATTTTTACAGAAAATCGATTCGGACGTTGCAGAAAATCAACGGAAATTCGGATGGGCTAAGTCGAAGGAAATTTAGACTTCCAAGCTGAGCTTTTGGGTGTTGGGGACTTGCAGAAAATTGTATGGATTTTTCTTCAATGAAATCGGACCTCGATTTGGAGAATCGGTGAAGAAATTGAAGACCAAAATGTGAAATTCAGAATTAAAAAAAGGCAGCATTTTTGGGCATCAAAATGGGTTTATTTGTGAAGATAATAGAAGAAAGTATTATTGGACAAGTGGGATAAGTTTGAGGGCTTTAAGGGGACCAAGCATTTATTTTTTGTATGATCTTTGTTGACTATTCTTTCCCCCTTGCTCCCTTATCTCTTCCTTTTGGTTTGCTTCGCACGCGAGCTGGACGGATTCCTCTCTCTCCTTCGCAACTTTGGTCTTTTGCTTTGCTTTTAAAATTTTCTTTCCTCTCTTAGACGAGCTGCTACTGCTCTTCTTCATTTCCCTCCTTCGAATAGCCTATGTTCCACCGAGTTCCCCAGCTGAAGACACGTCTAACGAATTACTGCTCCTTGGTCAACCATCAACAATTGAAGCCCCTTGTTTAACCGTATGCAGCCCACCCTTGCGCCAGCTACCCTCCGTCCACCTCCTTGACTTTCAAAGCCCAACATCCCACCGAAGACCCAAGGCCCACGCGTCTCCATAGAATTTCCCAACTCCTATCTCCACGGTTTTTTATTCCTGCAGCCAAAAACACCATCCAGCAACAATTGAGCTGCTTCCTCCACGAAGCTGCCTTGTCGTGTCTTCAAATTACTAGGTCAATTCCACTACAAGCGAAGCCAAGTGTTGACCAAAACTCTCTTCCCATCTCTTCTCCCTCGGGCGGACGCCAACTCAGCCATTCTTCAGCTCATGTCTTCATCGAGCAAACTTCAACAATGAGCCTGCAAGCCTTCTTCGAAGGCCAAAATTTAAACCAAGAATTCAGCCAGAATCAGCCCACTTGAAGTCAGCCCAATAAGCCAGCAAAGCCCATCAACAACCCAGCGAAATCAGAGGCCTGCTCGTTTCAGCCCACCTTCAATTTTGGTCAGCCCATTTGAAGCCCAAGCCCGCGAGTAAGCCCAGTTCCAAGCCCAGCCCAACTCAATAACAAATCTCAATTTGGGCTGAGATTTGTTGGGCCAACTTTAGGCCTAGTACAAGCCCGTTTGCGCCGCCGCAATTCAAGTTCGGCCACCGTCGCGCCACCGTCATGGTGAACCAGATCTCTTTTTTAAACCGGTGAGTTTATGCACTAAACTCTTTTTAGTAGGCTAAAGACATTTAAGAGGTGTTTAATTAATTTAATTATGGATTAGGTGGTTAGTTATATTAGATTAGTGATTTAATTAGTCAATTGTGCATGTTAGGTGGTTAGATTAAATTAATTAAGGCCTAGATAGGATGTGTTACTTATCTAGAAGGGTTCGGGAATTTTCCGGGCCCGATATCGGTATTTAATTTAGCAATTTTGGCCTAGGTTGATATTTTTAGTATTTAAATTGATTTATTCAATTAAATTATTTAATTATGAAATATTTTTCGGAAATTAGGCCGTGATAGCCGGTGACCGAATTTCATGCTGATTGCAATGATATGCGTGGTTTATTTAATTAAGTGTTGGTTTGTGTGAATTAAGTGAAAATTTTAATACGGGTATTTATTCCAAAAATGGAGTAATTTTGGTATTTAATCAGAAAATGTTGGGGCGTTAGTTTTTAACGCCGAAAAGGTTTTTAGACACTATATAAATAGTGGAATTTTCTAAAAGAAAATTATTACATTTTGGGTCAGACCGAAAGTGTACCCACACACGATTATTTCTATCGGATATTTTTAACACGAAGAAATTAGGCCAAGACATTACTTTAATTGAGGAAATTAAGTGCGAACAATTTCCTTGGCTGGGAGTGAATAATTGTGTGATGGTTTATAGTCAGGGCATGTTGACTATGGGGAATTGATGTGATATGTGTTAGGTTGAGAAAACTCAATGGGTTGTGAGCAGGTAAATGACTAAGTACTACACAAGTATGAAACTTCATGTGACTCACCTCTAGTGCCTTATACCATTACTTATTGTAGTCAAGGACTAAGTGTTACATAGCGACCTGAGTCGCATGGGAATTACCTCTAATGTCTTGCAATATTGTCATGCATAATAAAGGGCTAAGTGCTACACGATAGCAAGATCTCGTGTGAGTTACCTCTAATGCCTTATACTATTGCTTTTTGTAGTGAAGGGCTAAGTGTTACACAATAGCGAGACTTTGTGTGAGTTACCTTTGGTGCCTTAGACTATTGTTATTTGTTGTTAATGACTAAGTACCGCACGATGACAAGACTTAGTGTAGCGTCACCTCTAGAGCTTTGAGTCTCATTTTGAGTGGGAATGTTGAATTGGAATATTGAGAGTAATTATCGGGTATATATGGAACCATCAATATGATTGACCACACCTGATTATGGGACAAAATTGTGTGACACGGAATGGGATGTGTCATAACGATTTGGCCTTATAATTGGGACTCTTGTGGATTGTTTGATTGAATGATTTATTAATAGTGTTGATTCAATTGATTAATTGATTGACCAAAATTGAATGTGATATTCCAAATGCTCGGGTGTTGTTACTGCACTTATGTGATATATGATTCATGCTAACATGTAGGAGGGGACTGAGGTGAGGTAAGTCCTTATGATTGTGTGATTGTGTGGTTAGGATGCTTATAAGCGTATTATCCTTCTAATAAGGGTTTAGAGCATGAACTCGCTGAGATTTATATCTCACCCCGTCATGGGCTCAATTATCAAGGCCATAGAGTGGAGGACCCAAAGCCGAGCTGTGGTGACCTGAGGAGTAGGGCAGTTAGGTCAACTTCCTTTTGGAGAACCGTCTTTTGTAAACTCTTGGTTGATCAAATTTGTAAATAACTCAGTTGGTTTATAAAAGCATGTTTGTTGGTGAAATTGTTGTCTTGTTTTTTTTTTTTTTGTTTTTTTTTAATCTTGAGATGGTTACTATTGGGGGATTTATAATTCACTTCCGCATGTGCAATAAAATAAAAAGGGTTGGCGACTCATCCTAGAGAGGGATGGGCACGCGCTTGGGGTCCGAGGCGTGACAACTGGAGGGAACCACCTTGGTCTCTTCCTCATCTCTTTGTCCCCTTGGTGTGTCCCACCAAGCAAGGCTAGCTTCCACAACACTTTCCAGCCACAAGACTTCCTAGAGAAGCTAATGAAATGGTCCAATTAGTCATGGGTCATGGGGCAAACGAATTTTGTACACATTTGGCTCAATTCTCCCCCAATTCCTTCTTGAATCGACTTAATTCGACCCTTATAAATTCCATTATCGAGCTTACGATCAAATTGACATTTTTTTTTCTCGCCGATAGATCCTACTTGCATTCTAATTTCGTGATAAAAAATGGTCATTTGAATTTCCCGATCGAAAATGGCCCTATGTCGACCTTTTCCGCCAAAATCTCGTTTTGTAAAAAAAATTTCGAAGATTGAGTCAACGTTTCTAAAATGACTTGTGACATGACAGAAATTTCAAATTTTAAAATCGGATTCAAATTCGTGGTTAATTTCAATTTGGCTTGATTTTAGCTTGACTTAAGCTACCGGGTAGCTTTTAGAAATTTCTAGTGCAAATGACCCGTGGTCGATTTTCTTCGTGCCACAATGAACCTCTTCGACACATTAGCGACTCTTGATTGTCGTGAAAATCTCAAGGTTTCAAATATGGACACAAGGTACCAAAAAGACAGAAAAATCAGTCTAGTGCCAGTTGAGGAGAATTTTGCAATTTAGTGGAATCACCCACGTTTAGCCACACATCTCAGTCGAACCAACCTATCGCTGATCCCTGATCAATTTGTAACTGTGCCTTAATGACCTCCGCATATGAGCACGGTCGAGTAATCGATTCCTAGTTGAATTCTCAATGTCTATTGCATTAAAATCTCTTATTGACTTTCCCAGATAGTCTAGTTATCTTGAGAGTGATCAGCTCTAAGAACAGCCCTATAGGCGTGTCGATGAAAGGCCCAATTAATTTAATTGAAAATAGGACTGAAAAATCCAAGATGTCACAACTCTTCTCTTCTTATAAAAATTTCGTTCTCAAAATTTAAACCATTACAATACTTTAAGCAAAAAGGTGGGTGTACAATCGTCTCATCGACTCTTCAGTCTCCCAGGTTGCTCCTTCAGTGCCGTGGTATTGCCAGACCACTTTGACCAATGGGATGGTCTTTGTATGCAAAATCTACTCTTTTCGATCCACAATCTAACGTACGACATTCTTTCGTCCACTTCCAATTCTTCAAAATTAAGCACGTGAATCGGGTTAGGCTCATACATCCTCAACATCGACACGTGAAAGATGTCGTGTACTTGTACTAGTCTCGGTGGCAAAACAAGACGATAAACTAGGATCCCAACCCTCTCTAAAATCTCAAATGGGCCTACGTACCTCGGACTCAATTTTCCCTTCTTGCTAATCGTGAGGTACCCCTCATTAGTGACACTTTCAAAAAAACATGATTACCAACTTGGAATTCTAATGGTCTCCGGCACTTATCTATGTAACTTTTCTATCGGCTCTGAGCGGCCTTTAATCCGTTCTTGATCACCGCGACTGCATCCACTAATTACTGAACCAACTCTGGGGCTGTGATCTTTCTTTCCCCAACTTCATCCTAACACATTGGTGTTCTACATACTCTACCATACAACGCTTCGAAAGGAGCCATCTAAATGCTCTGCTAGTAGCTATTGTTGTAGGCGAACTTGACCAAATGAAGCTGTTCTTCCCAACTTCCCTTAAAATCCAACACGCAAGCTTGCAGCATGTCCTCGAAAGTTTGAATTGTCCTCTCAGACTGGTGATCTATCTGAGGATGATATGCCATACTAAACTGCAGCTTCGTACCTAAAGTACTTTGTAAGCTCTTCCAGAAGGCGGCTGTGAATCTCGGGTCTCGGGTCTGAGGTAATTGTCACGAGCACTCCATGCAGTCGAACTATCTAACGAACGTATAGCTCTACGTGCCTATCCAATTCAAGGTCCTTTTGCACTGTAATGAAGTGAACCGACTTTATTAGTTTGTCAACCACTACCAAAATAAAATCGTCACCCCTCTGACTCCTCGGCAAACTAGTCACGAAATCTATCATGATTTGCTCCCATTCCCAATCTAGGATCTCGAGAGGTTGCAGAAGTCCTCCCGACTTATAGTGCTAAGCTTTTACTTGCTAACACATCAGACACTTGGTGACATACTTGGCGATTCCGCCTTCATATTAGACCACCAATAATGTTGACACGGATTCTGATACATCTTCGTACTACCAAGATGAATGCTGTAATTGCTACGATGAGCTTTTGATAAGATCTCCTCTCTAAGCTCTGCATTGTCGGGTACACACAATCGTTCTTGGAACCTTAGTGTTCCAACCTCAAAAATTTGAAAGTCAGCTTTTCTCTTATCAGTGTCCTCTTGTGGAATTTTCTGAACATCGGGGTATGTCGACGTAAGTAGTTTGATCTTGATCCGGACATTCGGCTCAATTATGAGGATGGCTATAAGATTCGAAAGGTGGCCTACCTCAAACTTGAACACCGAATCTCGAGCTCTCTCGATTAAATTCCACTCCTTAACCAACATATGAGCGATTGAAGACTTTGACTCAAAGCGTTGGCGACCTTATTCGCCTTTCCTAGGTGATATAGAATATCATAGTCATAGTCCTTCAGAAGTTCCATCCAACGACGCTACCTCATTTCAACTCATTCTAAGAAAATAGATATTTGAGACTTTGATGGTCAGTGAAGATCTAGAATCTTTCTCCACACAGATAATGTCTCCAAATCTTCAAAGCGAAAATGATTGCTGCGAGTTCCGAGTCTTGCGTCGGGTAGTTCTATTCATGAGGTCTCAACTGACGAGAGGCGTATGCAACAAACCTGCCATGTTGCATCAGCACGCAACCCAATCCTTTAAACGACGCATCACTATAGATCTCAAACCCTCCAGACCAAATGGAATGGTTAGCACAGGTGCAGTAGTTAGCTTTTGCTTAAGCTCTTGAAAACTACACTTGCACTTGTCTATCCACACAAATTTTTCTTCTTTCTTCAGGAGTCATGTCAATAGCGATGCCAATATTGAAAATCCTTCCACGAATCGTTTGTAGTAACCTGCCAAACTCAAAAAATTCTGATCTCTATCACGGTAGTCGGTCTTGACTAGTTGATCATTGCTTCAATCTTAGACAAGTCCATAAAGATTCCTTCGCCTAAAATCACGTAACCTATGAAGGCAACACGAGTAAACCAAAACTCGCACTTGCTCAACTTAGCATACAATTGATGAATCCTCAAAGTCTACAACATCATTCTCATATGACTCTTATGCTCCTCAACACTCTTCGAATATACCAAAATATCATTGATGAACACAATCACGGATTGATCTAGGTATTACTTAAACACACGGTTCATTAGATCCATGAAAGCAGCTGGGGCGTTCGTTAAACCAAACGGCATTATAGTGAATTCGTAATGGCCATATCGAGTACGAAATGCTGACTTTGGAATGTCCTCTTCCTGATCCTCAGCTGATGATATCATGTCCTTCAAGTCGATCTTAGAAAATATCGACGCTCCTTGTAACTGATCAAATAAGTCATCGATCCTTAGGAGTGGATACTTGTTCTTGATCATCACTTGATTGAGTTGATGATAGTCGATGCACAAATGCAACAAACCATCTTTCTTCTTTACGAACAGAACTGATGCTCCCAATGTGAGGCATTGGGACGTATGAATCCCTTATCTAACAACTCCTGCATCTACACCTTCAGTTCTTTCAACTCAGATAACGACATCCGGTAAGAAGCCTTGGAAATTGGCTCTATTCCGGGTGCTAGTTTGATTATGAACTTGATCTCTCTCTTTGGCAATAGACCTAGCAATTCTTTGGGAATACATTTGGAAATTCTTGCACCACTAAGATATCTTCGATCTTCAGCTCCTCAACTATCGTATCCATGACAGTTGCCAAGTAACCTTGACAACCCCTGTCTAACAAACGGGTTGCCTCAAGCGACGAGATCAAGTAATCGAGGGTCCTTCTCAACTCCCAAAAAACTTGAAACTTTCACCCTCTAACGGATCAAATTGAATCGCTTTATGATAATAGTCCATTTTAGCTCGTTGCTTGATGAGCTAGTCCATGCCAATTATCAAATCAAAGTCATACATGGGTAGGACTAACAAGACTATTTTCCCCTCTCACTCACTAATCGCTAACTTGCAACTAGAACAACCCAATGCAGATAACACCTTATCCTTTAACGGTATAGAAATGCTAACCACGACTTCGGCAACTCAGGACTTAATCTTATCAGCTTAACACACTGCTTGGCAATAAAAGAATGAGTTGCTCCTGGGTCAAATAAAGTGTAAGCAAGATGGTCATTCAATGAAACCATACCTGTGATCACATCAGGCGCATCTTCAGCCTGACCTCTGGTGATGGCGTACACTGTTCCTCGAGCTGGAGGTCTGAGCTGTCCATCTTGTGGTGCGTTCTGTGGCGCGTACTCTTTGATTTGACCCATTGGTGGCGACGACGGTAACTGCTGGGGTCTTCTCTGTCTTCTGGGACAGTTCCTAGTTATGTGACCCTACTGGTCACATTCAAAACACGCACTTGACCTAGATTGGCATGAGGCTAATTCGTGTCATCTTCCACACAAGCGACACACGCCATTCTAGCTTAGCACTGACTTGCCAACTCCACCCTTGCTATTGGGTGGGATTTGGAATCTTCCTCCGGTCATAGGCCTCTTCCCATGTCAAATCCCTTCTCTGTGTGAACTAAACCTCGATCCAGATGAGGTGGCTTGCTTGTTCAAACTTCTCTCTAGCAATTGGGCTCGATGGTACACCTCACAATAGTTCTTCAAGTCAACCGGCACCAGCGGTTGCTTCGCTTTAGCCGAAGGCCATTCCTGAACCTTCGAGCCTTTTCTTCTAGATCCTCTACAAGTCTCGGAGCATATTGAGATAGCTCCACAAACTTGACCTCGTGCTGGTCAACAATTATTGTCCATTGGCGGAGACGCTGGAATTCTTCCATTTTTTGCTCTTGGGCGCTACTTAAGAAGTACTTATCATTGAATGCTCTAAGGAAAATGTCCCACACCGGGACTACTCCTCCCGAGAACATTGTATCTCTGGTGGCTCTCCATCAGGTATTGGTGTTACCTTGCAATTGGTACATTGCTAGGACTACTTTTTCTTCTTCACTGCACCTTAGAAGTGCAAAAGTCTTATCTAGGTCCTGAATCCACAGCAAGGAGGTCTCGGGGTCTCCAGTATCGGTGAACCTCGAAGGGTTCAGCTCTAGAAATTGCTCCACTAACTTATGGATTGGTCTCTCTTTCCACAACTATGTTCCCAGCTAGAACTATGACAGGTGTAGCAACAGTGGCGGCGGCTTCAACAGCGGTGGCAAAGCGGCAACTTGAGCAATGGTGGCAGTGGTAATAGCTTGATTATGGGCCTACTACCCCATCAAATCGCGCATGGTTTCAAGTGCCTACATGATCCCCTCGAATCTAAGATCATTAAGGGTTACTATCCTAGCACCAACAAGGGGTGGTGCTACTCTACTAGTGCTAGCCTGAGCTGGCGCCTTACCACGACCTCCTTAGGTACCAACCCTTGTTGGCGTCCTACCCCAAGTCACGGGTCCTATGGTATACTTCTTAGGAGTCATCTGCTCCCGATCACTCATTCTGAAGGTTCTTTAAAGAAGACTGCTTCCAATTCCACATAGAATTAGAAATTAAGTAATCCACACAAACAAACAATTCTATTAAACCACTATCACAAACATGCACCAACATGAAATAAAGGCATTTCCTACTAACTTTCCCATAGACCATTGCACCTTATCACTCCAATGTCTAAACTTGGCTTTGATACCACTTAAACAAGGATATCATGCCTTGATTCTTCAAGTGCGTGTGCCCATCCCTCTACGGTCAAATAAATAGCAACGTCCTAGGATATATCGCGACCCATTCATTTTAATGCACATGTGGAAGTGAATAATTAATCCCCATACAACAATAAGATATGATAGAAAAGTAGGGCCAAATTTTTAAAACCAACAATACACTTATATATACACACAACAAGCCATGTCATAGACAATAAAAGCTAAAGTATAGATGCCAAGTCTACAAAATAGGGGGGTTCAAAGAACTATAGATCTTCCTCTTCTTCCTCATCCTCATTGGAGCCTATAGTTGAGTACACCGGGGACTCAAGATTTGACATGTCCGGCTCCATGTCCACTACTGAACCTCTGGAAGGATCTACCGTACCTTTCCCAAAGGCTACTTCCAGCATATTCATGGGGACCTCAAACTCAGGTATGGGACCTTCTCTCTCCCTATCTTGAGCTTGATGATACCATGATCTGGACTGATGGGGTACCTTATGGGGTAAAACCTCATCAACCCAAACCACGGTCTTCACCAACTCATAAATCCATCCCCGGGGTGCCCATGCAATGGAATAAAATTCTTCTACTCTGTCACCTTCTTAGGTTGACCAAAACACTCTAAAGAGCTACCATCTAGGGACCTGAAATGTTATCCCATAATGGGGTGAGACAACGTCTCAGTGAGTTCATCCCTTAAGACCCAACTAGGAAAAAAATACGCCCCAAAAGCTGCCTAAGCCCAAGCACGAGTCAAATGACTTACCTTAGCCTCAATTCCTTCCTGTAAGTCAATATAATTCAACTACTCAATCGATCAATTCAATAAATCAATTCATCCACTCATATAGAACCATCGATCAATCGACCCAGTTGATTTATGTCAACACGATCATTCCCCAGTCATTTCATTCACTCACTCCAACTATTAATCACGGCCCCACGGGCACGGCCCCACGGGCATGGCCTATTAAATATTCAAGCGGAGAATCACGGCCCGATGGGCACAACCTACTCCTAGTTCGGCGGTAAATGACGGCCCAATAAACACAGCCATACTTCAAGCAATTAATCACGACTCGATGGGTACGGCTATACTTCGGTGGTTAATCATGGCTCAATAGGCATAGTCTACTCCCAGTTCGACAGTAAATCATGGCTTAATAGGCATAGCCATACTTCGTACTCACAGCCCGATAGGCATACACGGCCCGATAGGCATAGCCATACTTCGGTGGTTAATCACTACTCAATAGGCACATCCATAGTTCGACGGTTAATCATGGCCCAATGGACATAGCCATAGTTCGGCGGTTAGTCATGGCCCAATGGCACAGCCATACTTTGACGGTTTTCTAGACCCATCCCATATTGTCATGTACAACATGCATCACATCATCTTTCAATAGTCCTCTTACTACGACTATAAACCATCACACGATTAATCACCCACAGCCAAGGACGTTGTGCCTCACACTTAAATTCCTCAATTAAAATAATGTCTTGGCATGTTTTCCTTGAGTTAAAGATACCTGATTAAAATAACCGTATATGAGTACACAATCAGCCTCAATCAAAAATATAACATCTTTACTTTCAAAATACCCACCATTTATATAGTTGATAAAAGTATTTTTGGCACTATAAACCAACGCTCGATAATTTTCTAATTGATTACTGAAATTAAATCAATTTTGAGATAAATACCTAAAATTGTAAATCACACTCAAATTGCACGAAATAGTAATCAAATAAATAAACCAATCACATCACTACAATCAGCACAAAATTCCGGTCACTAGCTATCCCGATCTAATTTCCGGAAAATAAATAATTAATTAAATAAGTATGGAAAATAATTATTAAATGCAAATAATGCACACTTAGGCTCGAAAAGCCTAATTAAATGCTGAAACAAGCCCGGAAAAATTCGAGACTAGTTAAATAAATACTAAAGCTTATCTAGTTGCTAATTACACTAAACTAACCACCTAACGTGCAACAACGATTAATTAAATCACCAATATATTCTAAACTAATCAACCCTTAAATGTCATTAACTTACTAAGTAGGGATTAGTGAGTTAAACTCACTTGATTGATGATTTGCTCAGATCAAAATGGCGAGGAACATGGAGGCGGTTCACAAATTCCAAAATAGGACACCTTTCAAGGTCCGGAAGGTTACAAAAACGGGCCAAACAGTGCTGGTGACACCCACATTGTTTAATGCTAATCATGGGTGGAAAAGGGCTAGATGGTGAATGGTTGAGGGGGAAACGGCGATAGTAGCTAGCAAAGGGGCTTGCGGTGACTCGATAGGCTTCCCCAAAACAGGTGGAGGGTAGACGGTAGTGTGCAGGCTCCGACGGTGATCCAGAGGCCTCATAGGACAGTGGCTGGGAACGGCAGAGGTGGAGTGACGCGTGCAGGCAAGCAACGGCGATGCGGTGGCTCCGATGGGCTTCGATGGGCAAGAGGGGCCGCTGGTTCGGTTTCTGGGCTTTGCTGAAGACTTCCAAGAGCTACAATGGAGGAGGGGTCAACGGTGAGGGCAGGGAGAAGGAGAAGGAGGGGGACCGGTTGGGCTGGAGGGGTCACCTTGGTCTCTTCCTCATCTCTTTGTCCCCTTAGTGTGTCCCACCAAGCAAGGCTGGCTTCTACAGCACTTTCTAGCCACAAGACTTCCTAGAGAAGCTAATGAAATTGTCCAACAAGTCATGGGTCATGGGGCAAACGAATTTTGTACACATTTGGCTCAATTCTCTCCCAATTCCTTCTTGAATTGAATTGGCTCACGATCAAATTGGCATTTTTCCTCGCCAATAGATTCTACTTGCATCCCAATTTTGCAATAAAAAACGGTCCTCTAAATTTCCCAATGAAAACGGTCCTATGTCGACTTTTTCTTCAAAGACTGAGTCAACGTTCTAAAAAATGACTTGTGACATGATAAAACTTTAAATTTCTAAAATTGGATTCAAATTCGCGGTTAATTTCAATCTAGCGCGATTTTGGCATGACCTAAGCTATCGGGTAGCTTTCATAAATTTTTAGTGCAAATGATCCGTGGTCGATTTTCTTCGAGCCACAATGAACCTCTTCAACATATTGGTGACTCTCGGTTGTCATGAAAATCTTGAGATTTCAAATACAAACACAAGCCACCAAAAAGACAGAAAAATTAGTCTAACGCTAGTTGACGAGAATTTTGCAATTTAGTGGAATCACCCACGTTTAGCCACACATCTCAATCGAACCGACCTATCTCCGATTCCTGATCGATTTTTAACTGTGCCATAATGACCTCTGCAAATGAGCATGGTCAAGTAACCGATTGCTGGTCGAATTCTCAAGGTCGATTGCATTAAAATCTCTTATTGACTTTCCTAGATAGTCTAGTTATCTCGAGAGTGATCAACTCTGAGAATAGCCCTATAGGCGTGTCGATGAAATGCCCGATTAATTTAATTGAAAACAGGACCGAAAAATCCAACATGTCACAATCTGGTTTGTGAGATTACTTGTGCCCATTAAGCTATAAAGCCCATTTGAAGAGGATTGAAACAATTTGAACGAGTTGTTAGTCTTTCAATTTGGTCTTGGTCCAACTCACTCGTTCTTATAGAGTAGAATGAATGAACTAGCATTGCCTTAGTACTCCTTTTTCCATGACAATGATGTACATTGTAGATGATTAACTTGCAAATGCATGGAACTTGCATGTATGGACTAAGTAATAAAATGATTCAACACTAAGGTGGATGACCCGAAGATGGAAATTGTTTATACCATATGTTCATTCTTTAACTGTTGAGTTAATCTCATTGGATCATGCCTCGATACTTGGTATTTGTTTATGCTATATGTAAATTAGGTGATTCCACTTCTTTGATTGCAAATCGATTCCTTCCTCGTAAGAAACAATTAAAGGTTAGGGAAATAAAAGGTGTATCACAATGATTAATGATATCAAAGCAATGAATGGAATAATCACAGAAATACTTAGGAAAATTTGAGGCACTTTGTCACACCCCAAACCCTAGGCACGCACACACCCCTTGACGATCGACTAAAACGACGTTCCCGGGATGCGTTGCCGACCCTTTTTATTTTATGCACATGCAGAAACGAACTCATAAACATATACCCTGACAACAATAAACATGAGATAGAAAAGCAGGACAACCAAATTCATTAATCACGCTATGTAAACATCTCGGGTTTATACACACCAATCTATTTCTAGAAAAGAACTACTAAGTCACCTACACTCCAGACCCTTCAACCTCGGGCTCCGGTTCTCCACACTAGAGACGTTAAAAATTGTAAACCACGATGGGGTGAGAATAAATCTCAATGAGTCAACACTTTAAACTCCGATTAGGACGAGAATTCACTCAAAGGCGTCCTAAACATGCACCACTAAGAACTTACCTTGCCTTGGCACCTTTCTGCATATTAGTACACCTCATAAACACTTATGCATATAGCAAATGCATTCAAGAACTAGAACACATCATATCACTCATCAAACAATTCACAAGAGTCTCGATTATAAGGCCAAATCGTTATGACACGTCTCATTCCATGCCACACAATTTCATCCCATAATCAGACGTGGGTAACTCATATCGGTGGTTCAATAAACACCCGATATTCACTCTCAATATTCAAACTCCAAATTCAAACTCAACACCCTAACTCAATATTCCGACTCAAATTCAAACTCAAGGTTCTAGAGGTGCCCCCTCCCACGAAGTTCTAATATCATGTGGCACTTAGTCTCTAACCACAATAAGCAATAGCTCAAGGTACTAGAGGTGGCTCCCACGAAGTCACACTATCATATAGCACTTAGTTCTCGACTATAATAAACAATTGCTCAAGGTACTAGAGGTGGCTCCCACGAAGTCACGCTATCATGTAGCACTTAGTTCTCAACTATGCAAGACAGATGTGGCTCCCATGTGACTTAGTTCACCACATAGCACTTAGCTCTTGATTACAATAAGCAACGATACAAGATTCTAGAGGTGGCTCATACGAAATTTCATTATCATGCACACTTTGTCCTTTACATGCTTACAACCATTCGATTTTCTCTCACTTCTCATCATCTCTCAATAGTTGCCACATAAAGCAATAACAATAAACCATGACCATGGCACAACCATTTGTGCATCATCACACATAACTTCTAAGCATATCACAGGTCAACCACATCACCAAATAGGCATGTTTCAGCAAGCATAGCATCAAGAATAGTCACAAAAGCTATTACCGGTCCTAACCGGCAGAAACGGTTCACTCGCGCATCTCCGAGTTTAAATTCAGAAATCTAACCAAACAAGTTTGGAAAATTCTCAAATTTGAATATGTTGTAAAAGACACATGAAAGAACATTTTTTATGAGACATCTTAACCTAGATCCTTCTAGATTAAGCCCAGTAAATTGCTCAATTCAGTACAAAAACTATGTCAATTTCTAGAAAGTTTGTTTTCCAAAACCAGCTTGGTTCGAGATCCAAAACTTGTCCATTTGATACGAAATTTGACTATGTTAAATTAAATTATATGAAAAACAACTTTCATTAGGAAATCATTTTGAAATTCAAACCCTAAGAGTTAATAAAAATCCATTGAATCCCAAAAAGTCAGTTCCAAAAAAAACGGAGGTTTTGTTTTCAAAAGACGGAGCTGAAATCTCATTTCTTTTAAATCCTTAAAATCTTGGATAAAATATATGTCATATTTGAAGATGTCAAAAACATTTCTCAAGAATGAATCAACTTCAAAATCTTAACATATTTCAATCAACGAAAATGGCAAACGGCAAGGATCCAAAAATAAGAACTGAAGAAAGTCCACTGAATTAGACTAATCCAACCTCATTAGTGCTAATCTCACTAGTTAGATCAACACTAATCCATATTAAGGCTAATCTAACCATTTTAGATTAGCATTAAACCAACTTAAGACTAATCTAGCTTAGTATTAATTTAACTAAGCTAATTAACACTAATCTAGCCTCCTAAGTGTAAATTAACATCCTAATCAAAGATTAGACAATTAACTCATTGGATTAACAAGAAAACGGGTTCATGGCAACGACGACGTGAAGGCGGTGAGATCCCGTGTCTACGGCGGCCCCAAAGGAGGTCCGGAAGGCACCGAAAAACAACCAACAAGCCCATTGCTTGAGTTGGAGGTGCGGTTCTGCTTGGAGTTGCTTAAGGTTGCTGTGGGCTGAGCGAGGCTGGAATAGGTGGCTAGTGGTGGTGCTGGACGCAACTGAGGGAGCTGTTGGACGGACGACGAGCAATTGGCAGCAACGGCCAAGTTTCTGGTCGCGGTGTTGGTGCGAGCTGGCGGGCTCGAATGGACTAGCGAATAGCAGCTGTTGGCCCGCAAGCGATGCACGAGTTATGGTTTCGGAGGTGGCTGGCTCAGCCTCTCTAGTTCTCAGCTGGCTTCCTCTGGTTTTCTAGCTCCAAAACATAACAACAATGGAGAAAACAAAGGCAAAGAATAAGAAGAAGAGGGGCTGCAGCTGAAAGGGGACCACAAGGCCTCAAAATCTTCACAAATATCTCCAAAACACTCATCACTCATCCCCTAAAGTCCATAGCCAAGCTCAACAACCCTATCCTCTCCAAAGCTTCCCAAACAAGCCACCAAAATGGTCCAAAATGTTGTTACCCCCTTGGCATACGAATTTGCAACATTCCCCTTCAAATTCAACTCAAATCCTCTTCAATTAAATCCAATTGATGCCTAAAAATTCCAGCTATGGTGTCCCCAATAAATCCTTGCAATCCCTCGCCAATTGATCTCACTTGAACACCAAAAATCCACCCAAAAACGATCCTCCGAATTTCCCAATCCAAAATAGCCCAACTTTGACTTTTCGCCGAAAATTCGGACTTGCAGAAAATTCTTCGGAGGATAAGTCGACGTTTCTAAAATAAATTTCTGAAATCAGGTTCAATTTCGTGATTAATTTCAACCGGACGCGATTTTAGCGTGAGCTAACCTATCGGGTAGCTTTTAGGATTTTTTTTTTAGTGCATTTGATCCATGGTTGATTATTTTCAAACCACATTGTGCATCTTCGACTCATAGACGACTTTCGGTTGTCGTGAAAATCTCGAGATTTCAAATACAAGCAAAGGGTATAGAAATGACAGAAAAATCAGTTTAGTGTCGTTCGATGAAAATTTTGCAATTAGGTGGAATCACCTACACTTTAATTATATGATTTTGTCGAATCGACCTATCTGCAGTCTCTGATTGATTTTGACGGTGCCGTATTGACCCTTGTAAATTAGCACGGTCCAGTAGTCAATTTCTGGTCGAATTCTCAAGTCTGTTGTGTTTAGATTCCTTAACGGCTTCACCTGATAGACTAGTTATCTCGTTAGTGGCCAACTCAGAGAAAAAAGCCATAGGTGCGTCGATGAAAAGCCCATTTTATTTAGTCGAAACAGGGTCGAAAATCAGGATGACACACACTTGTTGTACTTATTGATCAGAATGCGTGTCGTGCAAGTGAAGTTGACAGTGCATTTCATCATTGATTCCGTGTTCAGCGTAAGATGTCAACCTTACCTTGACTCAAAAGTTGTCTCCCAAGTCTTCCACTAAGTTGAGAATCTGAGATGGCCACTTCAACTTGCAAGTCATGCACATCTTGTCAACGTAATCTTGCACAAGATTTGCTAGAACCCTATTTATGCATGTATATCTATCTAAGGGTTAAAAAAAGGTAGGGTATAATAATGTTTTTGTACCTGGCTTCTTAATCTAAGTTTCGGCATTGCAACTTGAATTTTGAGTTCAACCAACAAACCCTAGAAAAAAAAAAAAAAATCAACTTCAATGTAACATTTTATTATTATCTTCTTTTTTTTTTTTTTTTTTTGTAATTTGGTAGTGAAGTACTACACATATTTTTCTAGGCGATCTTGAGGATGCACTTCCTTATATCGATTTGGTACGATTGATATTTTACTCCTACGGTGCTCCCCATAAAACTTGAATTCAAGATAATAAGGAGAAGAGAAAATTCTTGCAAAATTTTTCCAACACTTTGGTGGTTTTGTGTAGCAATTTCAATTTTACCAACTAGATTGAAAATAAGACAAAGATTAAATACGTATTGTATTGAATAAGTATAATGCGTGATTAGGACAATCATATGTTTTTTTTTTTTGGTGACCAAAACAATCATATGTTAAACCATTAGCTTTTGAAAAAAACTATCCGTTAGCTTTTGAAAAAAACTTTAAAGTGACTTTTGTTTGTCAATCTAAAAGTGGTAAAAGTCTTTGTGTGGATCTCTCAAATTTGGCCTACCCGTGGAAAAAGGAAATGAGATGCCATTAATAGACCAACCATGCAATCATGATTGCACATGAACCATCAATCACATCATGAGAATTCGAACTAAAATTTCCACCTTGTGGATGTGACCATTTCTTTCTCTTTTTGCAACAACAACAACAACAACAACAACAACAACAACAACAATAATAAGAATACCTCAATATGCTTATACATATCAACATTATTTAAAAATAAAATAAAAGGAAAGGAAAGGCAGTGAGAGGCAATATGTTGAGCATTTTCTGATTAGTCCAAGAGTAACATCCCATGGCAAACCAAGGAATTCTCTTGATAAACCCATCTCCTAATAATAAGACCCTTTAGTATATGATATTACGGTTGGCACCACATATGCGTGCGCAACTAAGGAACACCAAAATTCCTATTCGCAAAAAATTGCCTAGTATAAAAGCAGTGGCATTGCAATCTCTTCTTGCTCTTTGACGTGCGCACTCTAATAAAAAGCACAAAAGAGAACAACATTATTATGTCAATCTCAATACCGTACATGCTTTCTACTTGGGTTGTTTTCATCACGGTGTTTCAATTTCATACTCGCTTTGCTAAGCCAGCATGCCATGTTGGAGAGAGCTTAGTCTTGATGCTATTCAAGAGGAATTATCAAGACCAACACAATCAATCACATCATTGGCCTCGACCTAAGGAGTAGTTGGCTCTTTAGTAGGGGTGATCGGTTCCCAATGCGGTTCGATTCTACCTTGGAACCGAAACCGGATCGAGAGGACCGGTTCCCAAAATTAGGAACCAGGGACTAGACCGTCGGTTTGGGTTCGTCCAACGGAACTAGCCATTTTTTTTTCGCTAAAGAATGACCGTGCTCTAGACCAATTGTTCTAGTTTGGGTCTCGAGCAATCCAATAAAACCGATCAAACAATGTTCCCATGTGCAAAAAATTCAAACTCCACTTGTGTGAATATCGATCACACTTCATGTATTTCACACTCAATCTTAGTCAAATAGGCCGTGAACAATATGGTTAAAAGTCATGCTTGACTTGGGTTTTATAGACAATTTCTCTTATGCTCTTTGAGTATTTGCTCAATGTGGGAATCTCGGAGGTTTGGAGTGCCTTGTCTCTTGCAAGTGAGGGGAGCAGAGAGGGAGTGAGCGTGAGGAATGAGGGTGTGGCTTTTGGAGTCTTAGTCCCATATCAGGTAGAAGAAGAAACTAGAAAATAGGTTTCTTCTTTAAGTAGCAAGAAACAAGAAGAGTTTTGGTGGTCTCTTGGCCACATGTGAGGTTGCTACCTCAATTGCAATTCCGGTTTGGTCCAGTCAGTTCGGTTCCTACCTTGGAACCGAGAACCAGATCGCCGTACGTGGAAACGGCCCAAAATCTGCCGGTCTAGTCCCTATCCGAGCGGTTCCCAATTTGGGCAGTTCCTGTTGCACACCCCTACTCTCTAGTACCATAACTTCGAACACCGAGGACCTAGCTTCATTGGCTAATCATGGGCATTTTTCTCATTTAATATTTCTTATTTTCTTTGATTTTTCATTTTTCTTTTAAAAAAAACTCAAAAAAGAAAAGACAAAGGCTTAAAAAAAAAAAAAAATAGGCGGTAGCACTGCCAACCCTCCCTCGCCTCTGGCGGTCACCCGATTAGCGAGGTCGTCGGCACCTTGGTGAGGGTTGGCAACCCTTGTTAACCAAAAATGAGGGCTTGTTGGTAGAGAGTCACAACCCTCTCTTATATCTATATGAGGGTCACTAGTGTTCCCCCCAGTCTTGAGCGAGGCTCGCCAACCCTTGTCGAGGCGCTAATGACCTTGCCAACCATGGCCGACTACCCATCGGCAATGAGGCGACAGCCACAAGCTAGAGGGCTGCCTGTTTTTTAAATTTTGTTTTTTTTTTTCTCTTTTTTTAAGTTTTAATCTTTTTTTAGTTTGTCTTTTTTATGGAAAAAATAGAAAAAGAAAAAAGGGAAGAAGATAAGAAAACATAAAGGATGGAAATGCCATTGACTAGCCAGTAAGATGAGGTTTTTCTTTGAAATCGATATGGTCACTTCAACTCTTATTTGAAAAAATAAAGGTGTTTCAAACTTTTATTTGAGAAAATCTTCATTTTATACTCTGATTTGAGAAATTGATAGCACTTTGAGTTCTTTGGGAATTTTTCCTTATTTTAGTTAGTATAGGAGGGATATTTTGGCATGGATTCTCACGTCAACTAAACATCTTGTAATGACCCAATTTTGTGTGGACTTGGCTGCAAAGGCAATTTTTTTTTTCCACATCTTGCCATGACGTGATCTAGCAACCACTTTAGTTCAAAATTATCAAAATTAGCATCGAAGGTTAAATTTGACTAAAAAAATTAAGAAAGTTAAAGGATCTGAATAGATATGTTAAAGTTCAATCGCTCAACTAAAAAAGTACGTAAATTCAGGGAAGAAAAGTAGAATCGCCTTTGATGGTTACACTGCTCATTTTGAAATTGCAAGCAGGTTTTCTAGTCAAACTTTCTTCTTTCTTGTCTCTCTTTTTTCCCCTTTGAAAGGAGGCGATAAAGCTTCCTTGACAAAACTTTCTATTAGTTCTTTCAATTAGTTCCTTGAACCTTCGAGTCTTTTGATGGTAGAAAATAGAGACGGGCATTTTGGCACTTCATATAATTTTTGTGTGGACTGAATTATTACGCTTAACCTAAATATTCATTGAGGAAAGGCATTTTGGCACTAACTTGTCCCCAAGAGCAAGTTTTCTTTTCCCACATCATACTCTCGAACGGTTCGACTGGCACGTCAGCTCAAATTTATTAGACTTGGTGGCGAGGGCTGTACTTGATTAGATTAATTGAAAGTTCAAGACCTTAACCCGAAAAAAGTACATAAATTAAGAGACAAAAAGTTGAATTTTCCCTCGAAGAGATAGTGGATTCACACCGCTCATCTTGGAATTCTGAGCAAGTTTTCAAATCAATTATTTGTTCCTTTCCTTTCTTTTTTCCCTAGTACAACGTGGAGCCAATCCTTACTAGCCAAAGTTTCGAGTGGATGGAGTAGCCCGTTACTTTATAATTTTCTTAAATTTATGTTCTATGACATGCCCTTCATTAAGCATGGAGAGGCCTATGACATGCTCTTTATGAATTGATAGGTCATGAAAAAATTGGTCCACGATAGCACCAGCCGTGCTACATATGATGACTGCCGTTCACGTCAATGATATCCGACTAAAATTAACCAAATGAATTCAATTGACAAAACGTAAAAATTGTTTAGAAACTCAATTGGCATAAATTAAAATAATTATTATCGAATTGGCAAAAGTGCAATAAGTTTAGAACTTTTTGAATAATTTTTCCTATATTGAAAAATAACACGAAATGGCATAATATTTTTTCATGAAATCGTCAAACCTTTTATAACACCAACTTGACATGTTGCATTTGAATTTTCCAATTCATTTGTATAATAGATTATTCTATATCACTATGACATAGTAGAGTCGTATGGATTTTTTCTCATCATTCTGTAAAGGATGATTCAGTAAAAACGTATTCCAACATCACAAAATTCTATAGAAAAAAAAAAAATTTCCAATCATTTGAAATAAAGTTAATAGTTCATGTGTAGGTTTTTAAATATTTAGACTGATCAGTATTAAATAATAGTTATATTTTTAAAAAACTAAACACAAAGTTCGTACTTCTAAATACAAGTTTGTGAGTCAGTTTCAATCTATCACTATTGTCATTAATTTAGTACAAAATTTAATAAATTATAAACTTATCTCTCCTCTTTTGCCATATTTTCCGTCATTTCTTATTAAATGAACCGGCAGAAACATAATCCTTTTTTCTCATCATTCTAATACCCAACCTTGCCTCGCACTTCGTAGGGGTGGGACGAGGATGGAGATGGAGACTACCCTAGCCCCTGCTCATTCAGATCCTATAAATTGGATTTTTATGTTCAATTCAAGAAAGTTCTGTTAAAATTGTTGATTTTTAGATTTCGTGTTTATGTTTATACTCATAAACCAAATCACTTTTGTAATTACATGCTCCTTAAGCTAAGAATTTTACATTTAACTTAAGATGATCTCTATGAAAATCTCTATGAAAATATCTTTCGTGTAGGATACCGTATTAGTTTTAGAAAACAAAAAAGTAGTTTGAAAAGCTCTTGGTAACTCACTTAAATTGCAAGCTAATGTCTGGAAGAGTATGGGAAGTGGCAATTCCTTGGTGACTCGAGCACAAATACAAATTTTCCAAGAGCGCACAAACTTGATACATCTACACTTGAAATTGACATGTTTTCGTTCATTTTAAATAAGAAACAATTTGTAATCAATCACATTATAATATTTGTCACCCAACACAAAATGACATAAATAAGCGACACGAATATCTGGACACGACATGGATCGCTAATGCTCTATTACGAAAGTTCAACCGAATATACATTCAAATGAACAAAAGCAAGGCCCTCTCTACCTATGAACCATGAGAACCTTTACTCCAATCTCCTTGGTTTCCATGGACAGCGAAATTTTTTAGAACGTCGTCCACCATGTATATTAATTGGATTTTCAATGGCATCTAATCTCAATTACGTCTCTATATTCTTGAGAGTCATTTGGCTAGTAATGTTACAATAGAACATTCATTCATTGCTGATGCACATATGGATAGACATAGGTTAGAATCTTCAGAAGAATTATAACTTTCATGAGCAAGAAGACAGAATCTCCATATTACTATAGCTGAAAAAATAGATCATAATCTTCAGACATGCATGTATAACTTTTCTCGACAAGCTACTTAAAGACATAGCATTAAGTATCTAGTTGCATATTTTCTTGTCTGCCAGAGCTTTCCTCAACTTTTCCCATCCTTTTGCCATTTTCTTGGAGTAGTGCAAGAACCACATACTCTTCTCGTCAATGATCAAGTTCTCTAGCACAATGCCGACTAAAAACCCGACTCCAACGCCAACCAGCACGATTCTCCAATCCAAGTCGAATGGACACTCTTTTTCATTATCCACTTTGAAATATGATGGTGGTGGTGGAGCATTCTCACCATTTGTGCATTTATTTGGCAAGGGACTTCCACACAAACCATCATTCATTGCAAATGAACTGCTCCCGAACGTATCAAATTGCGTTCCACATGGTATTGGTCCTGATAGACGATTGTGAGAGACATCGAAAACGGAAAGAAATGTGAGGTAGGCTAGTTGTTGAGGAATCTCTCCCACAAGATTGTTCCAGGAAAGATCTAGTGATTCGAGCACTGTCAAGTTGGCCAAGGAAGGAGGGATGCTACCAATGAAGAGGTTGTTTGAAAGGTTGAGCATGCGAAGTAATTTTATATCTCCAATGAGTTCGGGAATGAACCCTTCAAACTTGTTGTTGGAGAGGTCAATTGCCATGAGCACATCTGGAATCTTCGCATATTCCCTTTTTGAGCCCTTGTTCATCAATTGTATCGCATAAGTCATACTTATGGAGAGTCTATAATCAGTCATACCCAACAATTCATTGATATTCAAATATGCCAACTTATCTTGACCAACCATGACCTTCATGGCGTGGCACCTCTTCAACAAATTGGAAGGAAATTCACCCTTGAAGTTGTTGTTGGAAATATCTAGGATGTGCAAATTGGAGAAGTTAAGCTGGCTTAGATGAGATTCTATGGGACCATGGAAATTATTGGACCGCAAGCCAATTACTTTTAGGTAGGCCAATTCGATAGCCAAAATGGAAACGTATCGCTAATTTGGTTGTCACCAAGATTCAAATACTCTAGCATTCTGCAATTTCCTAAAGATCTTGGAACAATCTCACTTAGTTGGTTTTCTCTGAGGTCAATCATCCTCAATGCACATCCATCTGGGTAAATGCGAGGAATCATGCCATCAAATTTATTTCTCGCGAGGTTTAATAAATTCAAAGGACCAATACTTCCCAAACAAGGAGGAAGTGTGCCATTCAGAACATTGTAGGACAAATCAAGCACGGTAAGAGAGTGCACTTCACAAATGGATGTTGGAACTTCCCCAGATAGAAAATTGTTGGAGATGTTGTATACCATGACCGAGGGAGGTGGGATAGGGAGGCCTATTTCTAGCGAGTTAGAACTAATGTCAAGATATTTCAACTTCGGTAAAGGAAGATTGGTCTGGTTGTTTTCGAAGCCAGATAAAAGATTGTCAGAAAGATCTATATATTGGAGAGATTCTTTGCTATTGTTCCACATCCATCTAGGAATGATCCCTTGAATTCTGTTGTGTTGTAGGGATAACTCCCTCATTTTGCTTGAGAGGCCTATAAACCGTGGGAACTCAGTCAAGTTGCATGAATCCAAGTAAATGTAGGCAAGCTTCGATGTAGTGGCATTGATAAATGACTTGGTGAAAGATATGTTGTTGTTGGACAACCATAAGCCTCTCAAGTTCTTGAGTGTGAATAGATCATTTACATCGAGAACGCCATTGAGATTAAGCGACATCAATCCAAGCATTTCGAGATCCTTCAGACTCCATAATGTGCCCAGAATATCACCATGCAAGTCATTGTCAGAAAGGTCGAGATAAGTCAACTGCTTCAGGTTCACAAATGAAGATGGAAATCCACTGCTTAACCAATTATCTACCAAATAGAAAGAAAAATAGACACGACAAAGGAGCGTTAGTTACACCATCAATTTAAATTTCCTTTTTTCTCTTTGGCTAAATAATCTCCTCGCCTAAAGATATTGGGTCCAAGTCATTATGCACTAGCCCACTTAGACAAATAGGCATTGGAGGGGCCCACCGTCAAAAATTGGAAAGTCTCTCTCGCTCCCTCCTCTCTACACCGATCTTTCGAGCTCCACCGTTGCTCGCTCCCTCCCGGACCACCACTAAGACCCCTGCTGCAACGGCCACGGGAAAAACTAGAGATGGGGACTTCCTCCTCCACCTCGAGGCCTACCTCGACAATACTCTCAAGATCTCCAGGTATACCACAAAGATCATCCTATCCCCCTCCCTCCTTCCCAAAACTCTACCCCTCCATCGACACTTCAGGAGCTTCGAGTCCAGCGTCGGCTTGAGCCAAAAGGCCTTCCGGCTGGGCTAGTTGTCGAGGATGTGAACGCTCGCCGGGTGTCGCACCTTAACTCTGGGCAGGACCTGATCCTCTCCCTCCCCGCCTATGGCGGCGAGGGGACATACTACGTTGTCGAGTAGTTCATCTGATTGGCGAAATCGGGCTTCCTCAATGGCCACCACTCGTGTGTTCGATCAGCGCCTAGGCTAAGTTCTTCGGGTACAGTGGGAGCGTCAACCTGAAAATTAGGGACTTAAGGAGATTGCGGGAGGACGAGATGCACGTCGATTTGACCAGCAAGATCACGACGTCCAGGGGATTAATTGAGGAAGTTTTTTTTTTCTTTCTTTCTTTCGGTCAAAAAATTGAGGAAGTTGAGGGAGAAGAATTTGATGAAGAAGCTGTTCGTGGTTTAGGACTTGGCTGAACTTGCCAAGCTAAAAGGCCTTCCGGCTTAGGCCCTTGCCGGAATCGAAGCTCTTGAAGCGACGATGGTAGTTTTACTTGTGGCTGTCGCAGCGGGGATTTTGGTCATGGTCGGGGTGGGAGCAAGCAGCAATGGAGCTCGAGAGATTGGGTTCCATGGAGTTATAGATGGAGGAGGAAAGAGATCCATCCGAACCGGCAAAGAGAGACTTCTGATGGTGGGCCCCCATAATGCCACTTGTCTTCCACTAAGTGGGTTAGTGCATAGATGACGTGACGTCACAATTGCGCTTAATATAATCAAAAAGAAACTATTACCTGAAATCTCCAAGTCGGTGAGTTTTGTCAAGTTGACCACCCACTCCAAAGAATCACCGCTCAAGTTATTGTTTGATAGATATAGCACCGATAGCTGGGTAAGATTAGCAAAGGAAACAGGGATTTGACCTTGCAAGTTATTTCTACCAAGGTATAGTTCAGTGAGACGAGAAAGATTACCCATTGAATAAGGAAGCGGTCCTGAAAAATAGCAACCCCAGGCTACTAACTCATTCAAGAGACTAAGATTTCCTATGGCACTGGGTATTTCTCCTGAGAAGTTGGTCAGGGAAAGGTTTAAGGATTTCAATGGAGAACCCCAGTGCGGTTTGGGAAAAAACCCAGAAAGGTTGGAATTGGAAGCAATGGAAAGGACTTCCAAGTTTGGCAGCTGAAAAATGCTGACTGGAAAGTTTCCACTCAATCCACAAGATTCTAGCCTGAGCAATCTCAAGGAAGAGAAATTTGCTAGCATAGGTAGGAAAGGTGATAACGAACTTACCCGAGAAAGATCAAGTTCTTTTAGCCTAGTCAAGTTATGAAAGAAGTCACCCATGTTGGGCATATGAAGTGTCCCAGACAAATCGAGAGAAACTAACTTGGAGAGTTGCGAGATATCGCGAGGGATTTCACCGGAGAAGTTGGAGGAGGAGAGATTAAGGTATTGTAACTTTGAAAGATTGCCAAAGCCATACGGAATTGAGGAGAAGATGAAGCTGTTGAAAGCGAGATTGAGCGACTCCATGTGAATGAGTCGAAAGAGAGTGGTGTTAGGACTCATGATGCCTGAGAGACAACTGCTACTGAGGTTGAGGACGATCACTCGGCCGGTGACTTCATCACATTTGATGCCATCCCACGAACAACAATCTGCACTTCCATCCAGCGGCCAGGAATCGACTTTTGAATAAACGCATGGCCAATCTGTCGTGTCGGTTCTGAAACTTCTCTTGAATTCCATTAAGGCAAAGTTCTCGTCCGCATGACAAAGTACCTCAGCAAACCTAGTACGAAAGAGAGAAAGCAAGAATATCCAAGTAAGCAGCAGATATAATGATAAGGCTGCCATATTTTCTACTTTTGTTTCTATTCTTTTGGTTACTGAGGTGAGTTTTCGACAGAGAGTGCGACGTAGAAGGTTTTTATAGGCAGCAACAATTGGTTCTGGCAATGGAATTATCTTGCTACTTGGCCATTCATAGTGCTTGACCTCAGAACTTTAAATGATTTTACATATGCCTTCTGTATGGGTTTGAAAACTGCAGGATCTTAGACGTATAAACATTTCTTTTATTATATAGGGCACAAGCGCAGTGGCTTGGCATTCTCCTTTTATCCATATTGAAAGGTTAGTGTGTTAACCTTATAGATTTCTTTGATCAGCGCTCCCCTTGTTTGGAAAGAAATTAACAAATTCATATGGCACGAACAATGTGGCCTCAAACAGGAAGACATACCATAAATCCAACAATCACAAAATGAGTTAGAGCTATAGAAAGTATTACTCGTATATTCACACTGCCAAAACTCATACAAATTAGGTTACCACCATAATGAGAATGGCGAACTATTTAGGTATGTGTTTGACCCAAAATATATATATATAGGTATGTGAAATATACATCTGCTAAGAGCCTTCTGTAGTTAGAAATCAAATTGCAGCTTCACTCGTTCCACACGTTCTGCTGTAAAAGGACTCTAAACTAGTTCCATTGTTTAGTCCCTCTCGTTTAGTTAATTTGAGCTAGGACACTTGGAGATATACTCAATACACATCTTACATCACAAATTCAGGATGATTAAGAGATCCAACAGCAGCATTTTGAATTGCCTCTCGCTTTAACCTCCCCTTCACTGCCTACATTCCGCTATCTCCCTCCCATTTACATTGTTAAGCATATGTTTCTCTCCTTTCTGTTAAGTACAATATTCAACAAGATTCTGCAACAACATCAGTAGCAAAATCCAAAATGCCAGTGTGACAAAGAATGGCTTTTCCAAACTACCTGTAAACATAAATCTCTGTCAGGCCAGCCTTTTCCCGTATTGTACAGCCAGCCAACTAGTAACAGATACTTATGCCACGAACAAACAAGCTCGCTTCAAGGATAATGTAACTCATCGATATCGAGGAGGTTGAAAAACAAGTAACCACTCCAGCAACTGTTTCCTATTTCCAATATTTAGCCTTAATGTTGCCGGTCAACCAGGATTTGAAAACATCTCAGAACGTGATGATGCACAGGCCATATTAAGTCATTAGGAAACCATGATGTGAGTAAGAGATGCAAAAAATAAATATGTACACGTTCAATGTACATGAAAGGTAACTGAAAAGGAGTTAAAGACGCAGCATTCAGAAGGTGAGATAATGGCTAATATGATCATGCATGGCATCAAAAACTCAGATTTTGTATTGTAGAAGTTCGGCAACAACTTATCCTTGAGACTGAGTACTGTACTGTTGACCGTTTATTAATATTTTGAGATTGACACTCAAGTCAGATGAAAAACTTCATCGGTCATTTCAAATAGAGCAAGTATACTTCAGAATACTTAAGAGAGAAAAATAAGACAAAGTACTCTCTTTTCATAAGACAATAAATTATATTAGATAAGTAAGTCGCAAATGGATGAAATTCTCATGTATGGACCAAGTAAAGAAAACAAGTCAAAACCCTAGTGGGTGACCCAAAAATGATATCAACTGCTGAGTTAAAAGTCATTGGGATATACCATGTTATTTGGTATTTGTTCGCACTGTACATAAGTTAGTTGATTAAATTTCTTGAATTGCATCAATTCCTTCTCCATGAGAAACCATCGAAGGTTAAAAAAAAAAGGCAAATATCAATCATTAATCATATTATAATCAATAAATGAAATAATCGTTGAAGAATTATGGAAAATTTGGGACACTTGTAGAACCCATGATGGAAATGCATGCCGTGCAAGTGAAGTCGATGTTGCGTTTCATCATTGAGTCCACATTCAGCATAAGTCGCCAGCCACTCCATGACTCAAAAGGAATCTTTTAAGTCTTCCATTAAGTTGAGAATCAGAGATGGCCACTTGAACTTTGACAACATTGATAATGCGTAATAATCAATTTGATTATGATCAGAAGTGTGCCTCTTAATTGTCAATGCACTCAACCCGGTCTTTGGGCTATGGTTGAAAAATCTGTATTATTTTGACAAGAAAGTGGGGGAGACTCTGAAGTTAGGCGAGGAATCTTCTCCCAACAATAGGAAATTACATGACTTATCAGGACTCTTGTCCATTCTTTCATATTGGAACGGGAGCCGTCCTACGGTTTGTAGGAGTACTCCTAGTCCTCAAATTACAGAAAGAGAAGACCGTAATCTTCCACTGAATATATTTTCAGATTTTATATATCATTGCCTCATTTGATATAAAATTAACAATCATTAATCATATTATAATCAATAAATGAAATAATCATTGAAGAATTATGGAAAATTTGGGACACTTGTAGAACCCATGAAGGAAATGCATGCCGTGCAAGTGAAGTCGATGTTGCATTTCATCATTGAGTCCACATTCAGCATAAGACGCCAGCCACTCCATGACTCGAAAGAAGTCTCCCAAGTCTTCCATTAAGTTGAGAATAAGAGATGGCCACTTGAACTTTGACAACGTTGATAATGCGTAATAATCAATTTGATTATGATCAGAAGTGTGCCTCTTAATTGTCAATGCACTCGACCCAGTCTTTGGGCTATGGTTGAAAAATCTGTATTATTTTGACAAGAAAGTGGGGGAGACTCTGAAGTTGGGCGAGTAATCTTCTCACAACAATAGGAAATTACATGACTTATCAGGACTCTTGTCCATTCTTTCAGATTGGAACGGGAGCCGTCCTACGGTTTGTAGGAGTACTCCTAGTCCTCGAATTACAGAAAGAGAAGACCGTAATCTTCCACTGAATATATTTTCAGATTTTATATATCGTTGCCTCATTTGATATAAAATTAACGATGAAGTGTACGTGATTAAGATGAATTACAGCCAAGGACAAGTCTCTCAGGAACTAGAGAAGTTCCAACAGACAGTAGACACATCTCGGTAGAAAATATGGCACAAAGACATGGCCTTAGATTAGAATTAGCTGATAATGTTACCCATTTGCCCATTTAAATGGCGCCATGTTTTTTAGTCGAGCAATCACAGGCAATCAAAGGCATAATTTGCTATCAACCCTCTTTTGGCTGAATGTTAGGAACTAGCTCGAGGAGCTGCTGGGATTTGAAACTGAGCACATATTCAGAGGAGCAAATGGTTGCACGGATGCTTTAATCCTGCTTGCAAGGGAACAAGATCTGCAATTTGTTATTTATTCCTCTGTTCCAGACGTTATTATAGACCTAATGTGCAATAACACGGGGAGCACACATATTTCGGACAATGTAACTTGACATGCTTTTTTAAATGTAATCATGTTATTTTCAGAGAAAAAAAGGAGAAATTAAGCTTTATTCATCACTCTTTTAAGCATTAGTTGACCATTATCACGTCAAATGCTAATTTCAACGTGAGAGTCCTATTCTTCACTCTTATTGTAAAATGACACTAGAATTGAGTTTCAGTCTAGACAATTAGGATGAATGCTTCAACTTAATTTGTACCTTGTGGATGTAAGAACCTTTTTTCCCTTTTGAAAAAAAAAATGCCTGTTGGCTCATAACTCTTAACATAATTTTGAAAAAAAAAAAAAAAATGAGACTTAGGCAATACGATGAAATTGCAAAGCCATTTGACTCCCTGATGGGTCACTAATTCCCTAGCTTCTTGAAATGTCGTCATACAATGGGAGTGAAGAATGGGAATGAAATATCAATGATTTAAAAAGGGAGGAAAAAGAATGACAAATGCATGCCTATACAAGGGAGATAAATATTTTTTTCTCCCTTTCTTTTGGGAATGATAGAATTACATTAAACAAAACAAATTAAGTTACATCTGGAACATAGGAATATTGTTTCATTCCAAGTATGGCCAAAGTGACTGACCAACTAGGCTTGTGACATTACTTGTGCCTATTATGTAGTAAAAGCCCATTCAAAGAGGACTTAGACCGAATTGAAAGAACTACTCGTTCAAATCGTCTTAGTCCAACTAATTCATCATTTTGCTTAGTAAGAATGAATGAATTAGTAGTTCTCCCTTTTTCCACGACAATGAAGCCCATCTTAGATAGGTAAATTGCAAATGCGTGAAATTTTCATGTACAGATAAAGTGAGTCGAATACCAAGGTGGATGAGCCTAAAATGGAATTATATATTCCCAATGTTATTCTTCAACCATTGAGTTAAATTCTTGGGTCATGCCTCGATACTTGGTATTTGTTTATGATATGCGCAAATTATGTGATTCAACTTCTTCAGTTGCATCAAATCCTCCCCCTTAACAAAGGCTAAGAAAATAAGATGTGTATCGCCAACCGTTAACGATAACATAAGCAATTAAAGCAATACTCATAGAATTATTATGGAGAATTTGAGGCACTTGTCATGCCATGATCAAAATCCTTGCCGTGTAAGTGAAGTCGATGTTTGCATTTCATCGACTTCACGTTCAGCATAAGTCGTCAACCGCACCTTGACTCGAAAGTCGTCTTCCAAGTCTTCCTCTAGTTGAGAGTCTAGGGCGGCCGTATCAACTTGCACATCACACACGTCTTCTTGACGTAATCTTGGATAAAATTGTTAGTACCCTACTTGTTTATGTATATCTATTGGTTAAAAACAAAAGTTAAAGTATAGCAATTCTTTTGTACCTCGCCTCCTAATGTAAGTTTCGGCTTTGCAACTTGACTTTTGAGTTCTACCAACAAAACCCACAACGATCACTTCTACGTAACTTTCCTTTTTTTTTTTTTTTTTTTTTTTTTTTTTAAATTTAGTGGTGATGTGGTGTCTAGAGGCACTTTCGTTCACTTCAACTAATTCATTTTCTTGGGAGATCTTAAAGGTGCACTACGTCATATCGACTTGGTGGAATTGGGATTTTATTTCTAGAGTGCTCCCGATAAAGCTTGAGCCCAAGTCTACAAGGAAAGTAGAAAACTTCTGGCCATCTGAACCAACTAAATAGAAGATCAGACAAAGATCAAATACTTATTGTATCCAATAATTTTATATTAATACAATCATATGTTAAAACATTAACTTTTTGAAGAAAAAAAAAAAACTATAGAATGACTCTTGTTCGTCAATTTGAAGTGGCAAAAGTCTTTTTGCAAGTCTTTCAATTTTGGCCTATCCGTGGAAAAATGTATGAGATGCCATTTTAATGGACCATTTATGCAATCATGATTGCACCCAAACCATCAATCGTGGCATGAGAATTCGACCTAGAATGTATACCTTGTGGATGTGTGACCATTTCTATTCCTTTTTTTGCAACCCCCCCCCCAAATGTGACCATTTCTATTCCTTTTTTAGCACCCCCCACCAAAAAAAAAGAAAAACCTCAATTTGCTTATGAATATCAACATTATTTTCAACAAAGAAAGGCAGTGAGAGGCAATATGTTGAGTATTTTATGATAAGCCCAAGAGTAACATCCCATGGCAGACTTAGGAACTATCCTGATAAACCCATCTCCTAACGCTATCATACGGCATTCATTAGTATACTTGATCTTAATTGTCACATTGTCAACCCTCAGTGTCTCACGTGGATTATCAATATCTTTTATTAGAAGATGCTGTGCTGGGGAAATAGTCACCAATCAACAAATCAGCGGCTAGACCAATTAAATGTGTCTCATGTAATTTACGCTCAGAATTTCCAGAATTTTCATTTGTATGTTTGGTGATTCCTCGAGTAAGCTTTCGCGCGCATAGTAAATTGATCTCTTTGACATGATAAAAAAAAAAAAAAAAAAAAAAAAAAAAAAAAAAAAAAAAAGGCAATCGGCACTAAATCTTAGAACTCATCAAGGACTACCTACGTCTTGTTATTTTTAACCTTATAATTAAATTAGCCAAATTGTAAAGTTATGACTAAATTGATTGTTGTACAATAAATTTATGACTTTTTGGACAATTTTTTTTATAAAATTATATCAGTGATGTAATTTCTCTAAGAAAGCTAAAATTGCACAATCACAAATACTCTTTTTTGGCTTCTTTGTCATCATATATCCACGAGCACATGTCAATGTGTTTCACATTATCATATTCACTAATTCATAATCACATGATCAAGAATTGAATTAACCAATTCAAGTTGTATATGTTGGAACTCTACTCAAAGTGTTGAGTGATAGTTTTAGACATTGCACTTAGATGGATTCTTTGTGTATTATGCTCCATCTATTTAAAAATATTGACTTACGCATCACTGAAATCAATACATACATTCTACTTATTTTGGATATATGAAGGGCTATCTCCCTAATCCGGAGCGTTTTCACCATCCAAACCTAAGATTTTGATGGAATGTTATCCGAAAGATATGGAGTAATGGAATAAATAACAAACCATACATATAAGATCCATTGTCAAGTAATGTGAGACAATGAAAGTCCAATCCAAAAACTTAAGTCAACAAGTGGAAAGAGACCACACATAAATAAAGAGCATATAAGACCTGTTATCAATCAATGCAATAATCTTTCAACACGTTGCTCCTTTCCAAGCAAGGCCAAAGCATCCGTGCGACCATCTGCTTCTCTAAATACATGCTTGATTTGTATTCCTACCGATCCACGAGCAAGTTCCTGCATTCAATCAAAAGAGTTTCCATCAGTAAATTATGCTCGTGAGTGCCTTCAATTGCATGAATAGTAGACATGGCAACCATTTTGATGTGTAGGTGAGTAACATTATTGGCTACTTCTAATCTAAGGCCATGTCTTGGCGCCATTTCTCTGCCATCAGAGCTTTTATAGTTCATGAGAGATTTATGCTCGTTTGCAATTTATAATAATCACGTATATTTTGTCTTTAATTTTATATAAAATTAGTTGATAATATATAAAATGTGAAGATATTTTCAATTGATGTACATTATTTTCTTTTTGTGATTCAAGAACTAGAAATATTTCTAGGGACCGGAGAATGACTCATGTTGGTCAATCTAAAAGATTAGGCATACGTCTTTACTTCAGTCTCTCAATTTTGATCTTTTTTGTAGAAAAATATGAGATGTCATTTTAGTGGACCAACCATGCAACTAAGATTGCACATGAACCATCAATCATGGCATGCATGAAAAGTTGAGGAGTTTGTACCATGGGGATGCGTGGCCAATTTTTTCCATTAAAAAAAAAATACCTATTTCCTTATAATTCTCAGCATATCGGGGAGTTAAACCTTGGTTGCAACTGGCAATCAGTCATTTCAAGCATCTCATAGTCCTGTCGAGCAAGCCTCGAATTACATCACGACTCAAGATGAGAATCCACAATTGCGTCTTGCCCATCAAAGAGCAGGTAGGAGTAAGCTTCAAATCTGCCCCCACATATGTTAATTTTTATTTTTCGTTGATAAGGACGGTTGGAGTCATCCTACTAAATTTATTGCAGTGGATGCCGAGTACTTCCAATTGCTTCTAATTTGAATCTATTCAATTCCTGACACACCCCCCCCCCCCTCAAAAAAAAAAAAAAGAAAAAGATAAAGGAAAAATCGTGCTACTCCTTTATTGTGTATTTGGAAAAAGAAAACTAGCATATTTTTATGATAAGAACATTGTGGCCTCAAACAGCAAGAGATGCCATAAAATCAACAATCACAACATGAATTGAGTTATAGTATCAGTTTTATATACTCACTGCCAAAACTTAAAACAAATTAGGTTCCCAGCATAACGAGAAATGTGAACTATTTATGTATGCAAAATACTAAATCTGCTGGTAGCCCACTGTAATTAGAAATCAAATTGCATCTTCACTCTCCACGCGTTTCTGTAATAAAAGGACTCTAAACTAGTTTTGTTTTTCCCTCTCTGTCTTGTTTCATAATGAGATTAGCTAGGACAAGAGATATATACTCAATACACATCTTACACCACAAATTTAGGATGATTAAGATATCAACAGCAGCAGTTTGAATTGCCTCTTGCTTGAACTACCTCTCACTACATAAATCCTGCTATTCCACACTAATACCAAGACTTAATTCCTGAGAAAACCTTTCTCTCTTTTCTGCTAAGTACAATATTCAACAAGATCCTGCAATTACATTAATAGCAGAATCCTAAATGCCAAGGTGACAAAAAAAAGGCTTTTCCAAACTACCTATGAACATAAATCACAGGAAGGCCCAGCCTTTTTCCATATTGTAGAGCAAGCCAACCAGTAAAAGATACATATGCCACAAACAAGCACGCTTCAATCGGTTTGCACAAACTGTGCAAGGTAGCGTCCTGGTTGAATGCGACCAATGCCGAGATTTGATCTGTTGAAAGAGTGATGAAACTCATTGATATTAAGGAGGTTGAAAAACCAGTAACCACCCCGACAATTGTTTCCCATTTCCAATATTTAGCTCTGATCTTGCTGGTTACCCAGGATTTGAAAATCTTCGAGAACCTGACGATACACAGGCCACAATAAGCAATTTAGAAACCATGATGTAAGTAAGAGACACAACAAATGAATATGTACAGGCTAAATGTAAAGGAGATGGAAATGCAGCATTTGGAAGGTCACATAATGCCAAATATGATCTTTAATGCCAGCCAAAATTCAGATATTGTATTCTAGAAGTTCAATAACAACTGATCTGTAAGCAGATAAGATAGTAATCTCAATTGCAATTTGACTTCAGAAAAAGAACAAATTACAGCACAATTAGATGTACATGGTACATGGCAATGTTGGCTTGTGATGATTTTTGGGACTGAGTTCTGTATTAATGACCATTGATTAGCATATTGAGATTAGCATGCAACTCAGATGAAAAACAGTCATCAGTCACTTCAAACAGAGCACAAGAATATACTTCAAAATAGTTGCGAAGGCCGGACCAAGACCACAAAAGTGAACTGATTTCAGATGTGCCAAGATCCTTCATATTATAGATAGACACTGAACCAAAAAGAATAAAATCGTTGTAATCTGACCATTATAAACCATGTGATTAATGCATTATTTTAAAAGTCCGATTGGACTGGCCAGTCCTACTAGTTGGCCAAGGGCAGAGATCCAGTCTACACCACCAATCCATGAGTGGTTGAAATCAGAGTGTTGACCTGATTCAACTTAGGCAGCCCTTGCTTGGCAGTTTGCTGAGAGACCACACTCCACTTTGTTACAAGAACAGACAAGAGACATACATTTCATGCCACACACAACACAAGCCCAGGTAATAAATGCAAACTGCAGAGCTACAGGTGGTTCAAACTACTGATCAGTGGATCATGCATACTTGCTTCCAAAACTTTCATCCACCAAGCCAAACTCCCATGTGGTCCTAACTTAAAGAATAACAGAATATTAAAATCGGTAGTACCAAGAACCATCTAAACGACCATGACGCAAGAAAGTCAGGGTCTGGTTTTAAAATAGTGTTTATTTTCAGTGCACCGGAACTACCAACCCTGTTGCTGTAACATTCCTCATACAGAACAAGGAAAAGAGGCTAGAAAGGAATCAAGTACTCACAATATATAGTACCTCCTCATCATCTCCATTGCAGATGTATACCAGCAGTCATAAGTATTATTCACCTAAAACCAGTGTGAGAACAAGTCATGAAGTCCTGCATTCAAAAAACATATACAAAAGGAACCATAGCAATCCCGATGAAATAAACCTAATACTCAGGGTGATTGCAAAAACCTACAAATAGTGGTTTGGATTTAGCTGATAGCATACAAGTTGAAAAGGTGCATTTCTTACCTCAAATTTATCTTTGGTCAACCAAGCAACACCAAAACCAGGTCTGCAATTAGCAGGAAGGGCCTCATTTGGGGCCTCTGCAAGTGCTAGTCGAGTCTGCCCTGATAAATGATCCTTATATTCTACCTGCAATTATAAGAAGGGGCAAAACAGTAAATTCAATTCGGCAGTCAGTAAATGTGGTAGCTTTCTCTTCCTATGACTGCTCTCGCCATTCTTTTACCTCTTCTGAGTTAAAGTAAGATACTTAGCCTGATAAAAGCATCTAATCTCTAACTACCTATGGAACACAATCAATTAATGACTACAAATAAAAGTTCGTACACACAGAAGAAACACACAAATGCACCAATTTCAATGAATGCCTGAATTGGAAGGAGCATAACAAGGTACTTACTAAAGCCAAGAAGAAGCAACATTTGCTGTCTGATTTAATTCTGAACTATACAAACCAAAACTCCCAAAGTAAAGATTTAAACACAACCCCAACGTATGTTCAATCTTAAAATGACATCAAAAGGATCAAATATGAACTGTGTAATTGTTTGAATAAGAAGACTGAAAAAGAGAAACAAACCGGCAAACTATGTCTGAGGCTTTTGCCAATTTTATCGACCATATGTTTCGATCAAGTTGACCTGGTTCATTTTCACTATGATAACAAGTCTCTTTCTAGAAGTAAGATTGGTCGAACTAGGCAATCGGTAAATTAAGTGTCTCTAGAAATATCATGGGAAACCAAATTACAATCCATTCAAGGTACGATTTGTCAAATCCGAACATAAGGAGGGCATTTGCCAAAGACAGGCTTAACCTAATCAAACAGATTTTACCACCACCTTCTCCACTTCCGACCTTCATCAAAATCATAGAAGAGTTGAACTTTCGATCTCCTTTATATTTTTATCTAGAATGATTCTTTTAACTTTTATTTATCTCAAGCACAGCAAGAATCCTCACTTCCATGAACATTTATAAACAGCTTCAAACTTCATTGTATCCAATGTATCAACTAACACGCAAATGCTTTTTCAGCTTCACAACAGCTCATAGTATTCTTACATATGAACAGTATTTTCGCAGAATCAATACCAGCTAATTCAGAAAGTTCCCCTGTGACTTAAAGAATGATATGGCATTCATAAATACATCAGCACATGACATTGTTACATAGATGACAAACTGACAATAAGCATAGAGTGAAACTACTATAACTATATTTCCTTAATTGACATTCATAGCTAAAAAAAGACAGTAAAAGGTTGATTATGATAATAGGACAAATGGTATAATAAGTAGTTCCTTTGACACATCCTTGATTCCTAATTAGTTGAACTTCCATATAATAAGTGATGGCAAGATAAGACTCATTGTGCACTCAAATGAATGAAAAGATAGGTTCTAATGGTCATGCACAACATTATCCAATCCAAACCTCAGCTTGAAATGGCATAGGAACATGAAACGGGGGGGGGGGGGGTGCATTCTCTTGCGCTTGTGCGCGACAGAGATGAGTAAATCCTAGATAGGACTCTATAGCATTACAAATGTGTGTCAAATATTACAGACATTTTATCAGGCAGCTGTATAGACAATAAGACTCAGGCTAGAGAAAACAATGCAGATAAATATGAAAATTCTGCAGTTCCAGACAAAACAAGGCAACAATGGAAACACCGAAACCGAGCCTCATTGGCCACGAAAGATAACAGGGATAACTAAAACTCCCAACAGACAAGAAATGCACACTAAATAACGGTAATTACTCCTCAGAGGACATAGAATCACCTTAAATACTGAAGCCCAATAGTAATCATAATGGCACCGGAATTTCCTTTTCTCGGACGAGCTGAAGACAATCTTGGCGTTATAATTCAACAGCCCAAGCTCGCAAACTTTAGACGACCTTATATGCACACCTGCAAGAAAAAATTCGCATACGACACTCGAGCGCATAACACCACCGACAGTACGAAAACGCAACTCGCTGCGTTTCATTGATCAAACGAGTCATCACATACTACATCCTGTCCATTTCTCATCATTAGCTAGCAGCTGAAGTAGCACAAAACGGCCAAGACGGTAACGATCCACAACTTAGCTCAGCCAACTCGAACGGTGGAGACCCGAAAGCATGAGCAATCATTCAACGGAACTTACTGCTGGAGACGATTTTGCACTGAGCAGGCAGCGACATAGGGTTGGGGATCGAGAAGTTACTGACGAGGAGGGCTACGACCCCGATCAAGAACGACGAGGAGAAGAAGAAGACGACGGGGGAAAGGAGAGCCAGGAACAATCGGAGCAGTACAACGAGATTCCCACTCTCGCCCGTCGCCCCGCGATGAGGCGGCGGCGAGGCCGCGTCGCCGGCGGAGGGATCCATGGCTCCCGACGCCTTATCCGGACGGCCGATATCGGGACACTACGCGCGGCGGAGAAGCATGGGGCGAGGAAACCCCGAGGCCCTCTCCGCGTCGGGCCAACAGGTTCCGGAGGTAGCGATCGGAGGGAAAGTCTCCGGCCGCCGTGGAACCGAGGGTTTTCCATTCATTATCACAATGATACGTAATAGAAGATCTCAAAAGTCATAATAACAAACAAGCCCATAAAATTCCAAAACAATCCAAAAATCTAAAATCAATGCATATCATTAGAGCATGTTGGCATAAATGTCAAGATCCCATGTGAATCATAATCCACCGAAAGGAAGGGTCTTTTCTGAATTCTTATAGATCATATACTATTTCCTTAATAATTTCTACACCTAGATACAAGTTTGTGAACTCATGTCATCAATAATACTTAAATTTCAAACAAAAATTGAAAGAAAAGGTATATTCTGAATTCTCATAGATCATTAGCTATTCCCTCAATAATTCCTACTTATAGATACAAGTTTGTGAGTTCAGATTCAATCTATCTCAGTCATGTCATTAGTTGGTACGAATAGAACCTTTTTATCTCTCTCTCCTCTTCGTACTTATTTTTTATCATTCTTGTTAAAAGAACTGAAAATTGTTCAATGATCCTTCTTTTTTTCATCGCCCCAATCACCAACCTTATCCCGCACTTCGTAGGCGTGGGATGAGGATGGAGATGGGGACTTCCATGGCCCCTGCTGGCTACTCTACTTATTCCAATATAATCCTTTTATTATGTTCAACTGTAGAAAGTTCCGTTGAAATTGTTATTTGTTAGATTTCATGTTTACACTTGTACTCATTTAACTAAATCACTCATCAAATTATATGCTCTTTAAGCTAACAATTTTACATTTAACTTAAGATAATCTCTATGAAAATATCTTTCGGTAGGATATTGCATTAGATTAAAAAAATTAGTTTCCAAAGCTCACTTAAATTGCAGGCGAATATCTAAAAGAGTATGGGAAGTGGCAATTTCTATAAGACTTGAACACCAATGCAAATTTTTCGACAAAAACATGAACTTGATATGACTTAAATGAAATTGACACGGGATGACACATTTTCCCTCACTTTTTTATGAGAAACACTTTGTAATTCATTACATCGGAACATTTGCATTCCAGCACAAAATGACATAAATAACCCAAACTAGTATCCTGACACGATATAAATATCTAATCCTATGTTGTTAAGTTATACATTCAAATTGTTGAGAATATCTCTCAAATTTGAGCTCATAGATGAAACAAGATCCAAGAAGAAATTTCAAATCCAAATAGTACGGCCAAATAAGGAAGAAACTATTGAACCAATCGAAGGCACTTTCTACTTATGAACCATGAAGATTTTCACACTAATCTACATTATTTCCATGGACGACAAAACTTTTTGTAGTCATCCTCGACAATTGGCTTCTCATTAGTATCCACTCATCTCAATTACGTCTCTAAATAGCAGTATCTATAGGCTTTCAAAAATATGGATAGATAAACCAAGTCCCACGTTAGATTCTCTATACCCGTGAGTCATTTGGCAAGTAATATTCCAACAAAACATTATGACATTGCTGATGTATATATGGATAGAGATGCTATCTTGGAACCTAAAGAACTAACTTTCATGAGCAAGAAAACAACATCTCATAGTAATTTACCGAAACATGCAAACAAACATAGTTTAGAATATTCAGACATAAATGTATGATTGTTCTCAACAAACTACTTAGACACGGAGCATTGAGTATCTAGCTATAAATTTTCTAGTCTGCTAGAGCTTTCCTTACCAATTCCATCCTTTTGCCATTCTTTTGGAGCAACGCAAGAACCACCTACTCTTCTTGTCAATGATCAAATTCCCTAGCACAACGCCAACCAAAAACCCAACTCCAGCGCCAGCCAGCATGATTTTCCAATCCAAGTCGAATAGAGACTCCTCTTCATTATCTACTGTGAAAGATGGTGGTAGTGGAGCGTTATCAACATTTGTGCATTTATTTGATAGAGGACTTCCACATAAACCCTCATTCATCACAAATGAATTGCTCCCAAATGTGTCGAACTGAGTTCCACGTGGTATTGGTCCCGATAGTCGATTGTGAGAGACATCAAAAACTGCAAGAAATGTGAGGCTGGCTAGTTGTTGAGGAATCCCTCCCATAAGATTGTTTAGGGAAAGATCCAGTGATTCCAGCACTGTCAGATTTGCCAAGGAAGGAGGAATGCTACCAGTGAGGAAGTTCTTTGAAAGGTTGAGCATACGAAGAGACTTCAAATCTCCAATGAGCTCAGGAATGAAACCTTCAAACTTGTTATTGGAGAGGTCAATTGCCGCAAGGTTATATGGAATCTTAACATAATCCCTTTTCGTGCCCTTATTCATCAATGTCATCGCATAAGTCATCAGATTTTGCTTCCATCCGATAGCAGAAAAATACATTACTCAAGAAATACTCATATATGCCAAGTTATCTTGACCATCGATAACCTTCATGGCGAGGCAACTCCGTAACAACTCAGAAGGAAGTTTACCATTGAAGCTATTGTTGGAAAGGTCAAGGATTTGTAAACTGGTGAAGTTAAGTTGGTTTAGATGACCTTCTATGGGACCATGGAAATTATTGGAATGCAACTGAATAACTTTTAGGTAGGCCAATTTTGATAGCCAAAATGGGAATGTATCATTAATTTGGTTGCCACCAAGATTCAAAAACTCCAGCATTCTACAATTTCCTAAAGATTTTGGAACAGTCCCTCTTAGTTGGTTTTCTCTAAGGTCAATCATCCTCAATTGACAATCATCTTGGTAAAAGTGAGGAATCATGCCAACGAACTTATTTCTTGCGAGGTTCAGAAACCATAGACCAATGCTTCCCAAACAAGGAGGAAGTGTGCCATTCAGAGCATTGTTGGAAAAATCGAGCATGGTGAGAATGTTCCTTTCACAAATGGATGTTGGAATATCCCCAAATAGAAGATTATTGGAGATGTTGTACAGCCTAATCAAGGGAGGTCGGATAGGGAGGGTTGTTTCTAGCGAGTTAGAACTAACATCGAAATACCTCAAGTTTGGCAAAGGAAGATCGGTCTGGTTGTTTTTGAAGCCAATTAAAAGATTTTGAGAAAGATCAACATACCTGAGAGATTCTTTGCTATTGTTCCACATCCATCTAGAAATGGTCCCTTGAATTCTATTGTGTGATAAGTCTAACAACAACAATTTGCTTAATTGGCCTATAAACCGTGGGAACTCGGTCAAGTTGCATGAATCCAAGTATAAGTGGGTGAGCTTCGATGTCGTGGCATTGATGAATGACTTGGTGAAAGATATGTCATTGCCAGAAAGGCCGAGATAAGTCAACTGCTTCAGGTTCTCAAATGAAGATGGAAATCCACCGCTTAACTGATTACCTACCAAACAGAAAGATTAAAAAAAAAAAAAGACACAAGACAAAAGAGCGTTAGTTACCCCATCAGTTTCTATTTCTTTTTTCTCTTTGGCTAAATAATCTCCTTGCCTGAAAATATTAGGTCCAAGTCATTATGCACTAGCCCACTCAGACAAATAGGCATTGGAGGGGCCCACTGTCAAAAATTGGAAAGTCTCTCTCGCTCTCCTCCTCTCTGCACCGATCTCTCGAGCTCCACTACTACTCGCTCCCTCCCGAACCACCACCAAAACCCCTGCCACAATAGCCACAGGAAAAACCAGAGACAGCGACTTCCTCCTCCACCTCAAGGCCTACCTCGACAATGCTCTCAAGATCTCCAGGTACGCCACAAAGATCATCCTATCCCCTTTCCTCCTTCCCAAAACCCTACCCCACCATCGATACCTCAGGAGCTTTGAGCCCAGCATTGGCCTGAGCCGAAAGGCCTTCCGGCTGGGCTAGTTGTCGAGGACGTGAACGCTCTTCAAGCCTCACACCTCAACTCTGGGCAGGACTTGATTCTCTCCCCCATTGCCTATGGAGGCTAGGGGACATACTATGTCATCAAGCAGTTCATTTGATTGGCGAAATCAGGCTTCATCAATGGGCACCACTCGCGTGTTCGATCATCACGTAGGTCGAGTTTTTCGGGTATAGTGGGAGCTTCAATTTGAAAATTAGGGATTTGAGGAGGTTGCGGGAGGACAAGATGCACATCAATTCGACCATCAAGATCACGACGTCCAAGGGGATTAATTGAGGAAGTTCTTTATTTATTTTTTTTCCTTTCGGTCAAAAAATTGAGGAAGTTGAGGGAGAAGAAGTTGATGAATGAAGCTGTTCGTGGTTCAGGACTTGGTTGAACTTGTCGAGCTAGAAGGCCTTCTGACTCAGGCCCTTTGCCAGACTTGAAGTTCTTGAGGCGGCGATGGTAGTTTTGCTCGTGGCTATCACAGTAGGGGTTTTGGTCGGGGTCGAGGTGGGAGCAAGCAACGATGGAGCTCGAGAGATCAGGTTCCATGGAGTTGTAAATGGAGGAGGAAAGAGATCCGTCCGAACCGGCAAAGAGGGACTTATGATGGTGGGCCCCATAATACCACTTGTCGTCCATTGAGTGGGTTAGTGCATAGATGACATGACGTCACAATTGCGCTTAATATAATCAAAAAGAAACTATTACCTGAAATGTCCAAGTCGGTGAGTTTTGTCAAGTTGACCACCCACTCCAAAGAATCACCGCTCAAGTTATTGTTTCCTAGAAATAGCACCGATAGCTGGGTAAGATTAGCAAAGGAAACAGGGATTTGACCTTGCAAGTTATTGAAAGATAACGATAGCATCGATAGCTGGGTAAGATTAGCAAAGGAAACAGGGATTTGACCTTGCAAGTTATTCCGGTAAAGATTTAGTTTAGTGAGATGAGAAAGATTACTCATTGAAGAGGGAAGCAATCCTGAAAAATAGCAACCCCAGACAATTAACTCATTCAAGAGACTAAGATTTCCAATTGAAGTGGGTATTTCTCCCGAGAAGTTGGTCTCATAAAGGTATACGGATTTCAATGGAGAACCCCAGTGCATTTTGGGAAAAAAACCTGAAAGGTATGAATTGGAACCAACGGAAAGGACTTCCAAGTTTGGCAGCTGAAAAATGTTGACTGGAAAGTTTCCACTCAATCCACAAGATTCTAGCTCGAGCAATGTCAAGGAAGAGAAATTTGCTAGAATAGGTGGGAAAGGTGATAACAATCTTACATAAGAAAGATCAAGTTCTTTTAGCCCGGTCAAATTATGAACGAAGTCGCCCATGTTGGGCATACGAAGTGTCTCAAACGAAGAAGAGGACAAATCGAGAGAAACTAACTTGGAGAGTTGCGAGATATCGCGAGGGATTTCACCGTAGAAGCTGGAGGAGGAGAGATTAAGGTATTGTAACTTTGAAATATTGCCAAAGCCGTACGGAATTGAGGAGAAGCTGTTGAAAGCGAGATTGAGCGACTCCATGTGAACGAGTCGAAAGAGAGTGGTGTTAGGACTCATGATGCCTGCGAGACAACTACTACTGAGGTTGAGGACGATCACTCGGCCGGTGACCTCATCACATTCGATGCCATCCCACGAACAACAATCTGCACTTCCATCCAGCAGCCAGGAATCGACTTTTGAATAAATGCATGGCCCATCTGTCGTGTTGATTCTGAAACTTCTCTTGAATTCCATTAAGGCAGAACTCTCGTCCGCATGACAAAGTACCTCAGCAAACCTAGTACGAAAGAGAGAAAGCAAGAATATCCAAGTAAGCAGCAGATATAATGATAAGGCTGCCATATTTTCTGCTTTTGTTTCTGTTCTTTTGGTTACTGAAGTGAGTTTTCGAGGGAGAGTGCGACATAGAAGGTTTTTATAGGCAGCAACAGTTGGTTCTGGCAATGGAATTATATTGCTACTTGGCCATTCATAGTGCTTGACAACTTTAAATTATTTTACGTATGCCTTCTGTATGGGTTTGAAAACCGCGGGATCTTAGATGTATAAACATTTCTTTTATTATATAGGGCACAAGCGCAGTGGCTTGGCATTCTCCTTTTATCCATATTTCTCTGTCATACTTTTAATATAGAATCCATCCGTTTCTTTTGGTGACATATTGGAAATTGGCAGCAAGCTCCCATGTAAATTGTTCATGTCGTTTGACTTGACTCGTAGCTTCATGGCTAAATTTCAAGTACAGATGTTGTTCATAGTTGTTTGTTCAACAACATGGGTTGCTTGTGCAGACTCCCATCAATAAGCCATTTATAGGTGGGCTCATGTCTCTCTAATTTTAAACTCACCTATACATTTGTTTTAAGCGTGAAATGAGACACCCAATTTAACATAAAAGTATCGAAAAGAATATCAACACAATCAGAACATAAAAAGATGAAAGATCAAATTATATTATTGACATAGATGGATGTGCACTCAGAATAATCAAATAAAGACTTTGAAATAAGTGGGTACTGCACCTTTATTAGATAAAAGCAGGGCATAGAAGAAAAAAAAAAGTCGTATGTGCGTGTGCATGTATGTGAACAAAATATATATGAGCCATGATCGCATTTCTTAACAACCTGATGTATTTTTGCTATCTATAATCCATATTGTTTTTGGATTAACTTTTCTGCAAAAAGGTTGGCTTAGTTTTATTTTTATGCTGCATTAGTGTTATCTTTGTTCATCCTTTCATTTCGTAAACCTTTCTGTTTGATTCAAATTTATAAAAAGAGCAGATACGGCTCTATAAGGGGGCAACATGAAGACATTGATTTTATGGAAAAATCTTAAGTCGTACACCTCATTCAAGACCGCAACACTAAACTGAGGGCTACGAAGAAGGTAAAAACATGTTATCCTTCAAGCTTTCGTTAGCCATTATTAAGAGACATTAGACAGCGAAAGAAATCACAGTAAAAACAGTACATTAAGTTCTTTGACCGGACAAAACTCAAAAGCAAGCGCCTACATAATTTCCGAGGGTGAAATAATTTCTCTTATTTTGAGGTAACTTCTATCTACAATTCATGTTCTAATTGGCATAACATATCTTGAAAGGTTAGTGTGTTAACCTTATAGATTTCTTTGATCAGAGCTCCCCTTGTTTTGAAAGAAATTAACAAATTCATATGATATGAACAATGTCGCCTCAAACAGGAAGACATACCATAAATTCAACAATCACAAAGTGAGTTGAGTTATAGAAAGTATTACTTGTATATTTACACTGCCAAAACTCATACAAATTAGGCTACCACCATAATGAGAATGGTGAACTATATAGGTATGTGTTCGACCCAAAAAAAAAAAAAAACCTATTTAGGTATGTGAAATATACATCTGCTGAGAGCCTTCTGTAGTTAGAAATCAAATTGCAGCTTCACTCTCTCCACACGTTCTGCTGTAAAAGAACTCTAAACTAGTTCCGTTGTTTAGTCCCTCTCGTTTAGTTAATTTGAGCTAGGACACTTGGAGATATACTCAATACACATCTTACATCACAAATTCAGGATGATTAAGAGATCGAACAGCAGCATTTTGAATTGCCTCTTGCTTTAACTTTCCCTTCACTGCCTACATTCCGCTATCCCCCTCCAATTTTACATTGTTATAGCATACGTTTCTCTCTTTTCTGTTAAGTACTATAGTCAACAAGATTCTGCAACAACATTAGTAACAGAATCCAAAATGCCAATGTGACAAAAAATGGCTTTTCCAAACTACCTGTAAACATAAATCTCTGTCAGGCCAGCCTTTTCCCGTGTTGTACAGGAAGCATACCAGTAACAGATACTTATGCCACGAATAAACAAGCTCGCTTCAAGGAAAATCTAACTCATTGATATCAAGGACGTTGAAAAACAAGTAACCACTCCAGTTTCCTATTTCCAATATTTAGCCTTAATGTTGCCGGTCAACTAGGATTTGAAAAATTTCAGAACCTGATGATGCACAGGCCATATTAAGTCATTAAGAAACCATGATGTAAGTAAGAGACGGAAAAAATAAATATGTACACGTTCGATGTACTTGAAAGGTAACTGAAAAGGAGTTGAAAACGCAGCATTCAGAAGGTGAGATAATGGCTAATATGATCATGCATGGCATCAAAAACTGATTTTGTATTGTAGAAGTTCAGCAACAACTAATCTTTGAGACTGAGTACTGTACCGTTGACCGTTTGTTAATATTTTGAGATTAACACGGAAGTTAGATGAAATACTTCATCGGTCATTTCAAATAGAGCAAGACAATTTACTTCAGAATACTTAAAAGAGAAAAATAAAACGAAGTACTCTCTTTTTCCAAGACAATAAATTATATTAGATAAGTATGTCCTTTTATTTGACTCATAACTTCAAGGGTAAATTCCTAGTACAGAAGTTGTTCGTAATTGTTTGTCCATCCATATGGGTAGGCTGTGCATACTTCCATCTATAAGCCCATTGATAGGTGGACTCATGTCTATCTAACTTTTATCTTTGCTTGGAAGGACGTTCATCGATAAACTCATTTGTACATCTGTCCTCTCCCTATACTTATAACCAAAAAAAAAAAAAAAACGATTTTGTTTTGGGATTCATCAAGTTTAATACTGATTTTCTCAGTCATGGTTTCATTTTTAATTTTTTAGTAGCGATGTTTCTCTCTTAATTATATCATGTGTGCTTACATGCGTCTAACAAAATTTGTGTAAATGCTAACTAATAAATGTAAATGCATTTAGACTTTTTATAATTTTGCATAATAGCACCATTGCTTCTTAATAATAACTTGAACGAAAAAAAATCAATCAATATTATTTCAACCATTAATTAAGTGAATTTTACTGTGAGGCCGACGTGATCCATGATGGGGATGACTTTGATCTACTGATCCAAAGGCCAGACGATACTTTCTCGAAAATGACAGGGAGACTTCAGAGTCCAAGTAAAGATGAGGCATCATTTGTCAAAAAAGCTATAATTGAAAATTCATGTGGATACTAAAAATTTTGTTGTGCCATGCTCGCCATTTATTGCCAGTATTATTGATACAGTCCCCTTCTCCCCTCCCCCCCTTTCACATAAAAAAGAAAAGAAAAAGACAAACTTGACAAACCCGAAGAAAGAATTTTCTTCCTTACGATAAAACAGTCGTACCAACCTAACCACTGGCGTTGGGATAACGATTCCCCATCAAGTGTTGAGTTGCCCAAAGACGCAGGTTCCTTTTGAGCTTCTTTGAACCTTCAGTCATCGTGCCGTGCTCGCCATTCATTGCCAGGATTATTGGTATGGTCCCCTTCCCCTTTTTTTTTTTCACATAGAAAAGAAAAGAAAAAGACAAACTTGACAAACCTAAAGAAAGAATTTTTTTCCTTATGATAAAACAGTCATACCAACCTAACCACTAGCATTGGGATAACGATTCCCCATCAAGTGTTGAGCTGCCCAAAGATGCAGGTTCCTTTTTAGCTTCTTTGAACCTTCAGTCATCGTGCCGTGCTCGCCATTCATTGCCGAGATTATTGGTATGGTCCCCTTCCCCTTTTTTTTCCCAAATAGAAAAGAAAAGAAAAAGACAAACTTGACAAACCCGAAGAAAGAATTTTCTTCCTTACAATAAAACAGTCGTACCAACCTAACCACTGGCGTTGGGATAACAATTCCTCATCAAGTGTTGAGCTGCCCAAAGACTCGGGTCCCTTTTTAGCTTCTTTGAACCTTCAGTCAACGAAATCAATTGTACGTCCCGTCGTTTAGGGGTGCATGACAAATCGAATTTCTGTTTAGAAACAATTTTTTACAGAAACATTTTTGGAATAAAATCAGTTTTTGATAAAATTATTTCATTTTTTTATTTATAAAATATATTTTTGTTTCAAAAAAAATAGGTTTAGAATAGAAATGAGAAGTAAAATTTTTCTACTTTTCTATTTCTGGAACAGAAATAAGAAATAAAAATTCTTCTCAGCGTTTGTCCTTACTACGAACCGATCATCCATCCGTCGCCGCTGACCACCGTCCGCCGACCACTGCCAGTCGCCGATGCTTCCTAGACAAACCTTTCTTTTGATTTTTTAAACTGCTTCCTTTGTGTCTTTTGAACCAGGTGGAGGAAACGCGTTTTAGTATAATGTGTAGTTTCACGCGGATGCCTTCTGTATGGGTTTGAAGATTGCAGGATGCTAGACGCATGAACATTTCTTTCGATATATAGGGCACGAGAGCAGCAGGGGCTTGGCACTCTCTTTTTTTTTTTTTTTTTATCTATATTGCATACTTTATTAAAAGTATCCATTCTTTTCTTTCAGCAACATATTGGAAATTGGCGAGAAGCTTCCATGTAATTGTTCATGCCGTTTGATTTGACTCATAACTTCAAGGGTAAATTCCAAGTACAGAAGTTGTTCATAGTTTTTTGTTCATCCACATGGGTAGCCTGTGCATACTTCCATCTATAAGCCCATTTCTAGTTGGACTCATGTCTAACTTTTATCTTTGCTTGGATGGACCTTCACCGATAAACTCATTTGTACATCTGTCCTCTTCCTACACTTACCACAAAAAAAAAAAAAAAAAATTATATGTTTTTGGGATTCATCAAGTTTAACACTGATTTTCTCAGTCATGATTTCATTTTTAATTTTTAAGTAGCAATGTTTCTCTCTTAATTATATCCATCTAACAAAATTTGTGTAAATGCTAAGTAATAAATTTAAATTCATTTAGAATTTTATAATTTTGCAACATAGCACCATTGGTTCTTAACAATAACTTGACCAAAAAATATCAACCAATATTATCTCAATCATTAATTAAGTGAATTTTACTGTGGGGCTGATGTGATCCATGATAGAGATGACTTTGACCTACTGATGCAAAGGCCAAACGATACTTTCTCGGAAATGACGGGGAAACTCCAGAGTCCAAGCAAAGATGAGGCATCATTTGTCAAAAAGCTATAATTGAAAATTCACATGGAAACTGAAAATTTTGTCGTGCCATGCTCAGCATTCATTGCCAATATTATTGGTGCAGTCCCCTTCCCATTTCTTTTTCACATAGAAAAGAAAAGAAAAAGACAAACTTGACAAACCTCAAGAAGGAATTTTCTTCCTTACAACAAACCAATTGTACCAACCTAACCACTGGCGTTGGGATGACACTTCCCCGTCAAGTGTTGAGCTGCCCAAAGACGCAGGTTCTTTCTTAGGTTCTTTGAACCTTCAGTCAACGAAATCAATTTTATGTCCCGTCGTTTAGTGATCAAGAACGTCTTAAAGGAGGATTCTAGCCTTCTAGCATTTACCCAAGTGAAGAAGAATTTTTTAACATTAGTCGATGGATCTCCCAAGGAATTTGGCCACCTGAGAAGAGTAGAGTACTTAGACTTGTCCTTCAATAAATCCAAGGGGGTCATTCCTAGATGAATGAAGAACATTAGCGAAACAAAAGGCCTCTCTCATTACATAATTTGTGCCACCGCCATTGAACCTTCAATTATTCATTGTGTCTCCAAATAAGCAAAGCTGAAAGAAATACCCAGTGATGTATTAGGAAATGAACCTAAGAAATGACATCTACCGACTAATAACTTATTCAGGAAACCAAGGTTTCCCCAAAGATAATAGTTCCAGGAGATTACCCCAATGTATTTCCAGAATAAACCAAAAAGGAAAACACAAGAGACTAGTATGCAACCTCTTGTCCCAAAGAGAATAACTTTTTCAGGAAATTACACCAATTGCAATCAATTCACGTTGACACAACCCTCAGATAAAGTCGGAGGATGACTTAAAATAAGAAGCTTTTCTTTATCTCAACGCTTTGTACGTGGAGGCAAACAATTTAACCGTGGCATTTCCATAAAGGAAAACATTTACATTATTTTTCATGGTGGTTTGTTTGTGGAGGTTAATTTTTTTCCACGTCACACTCTAAAATGATTTGATTGCCGCATTCAATTAAAAAATTTATGCAAGTTTAAGGAATTGATTAATTGAATTAAAAGTTCAAGAACTCGATAGAAAAAAAGTGTAATTTAAGGGAGGAAAAGTAAAAGTTTACCGCTCGCACATGGTGGACCAAAACAACGGTGCGCTGCTCATTCTGGAAGTCCAAGCAAGTTTTCTAGTCAAAAGTTGTTTATTTTTTATTTTTTTATCCATCTCTTTATACCCCTTGTACGACGGGAGAAGAAAAAGCTTCCTAGACAAAACTTTCTTTTGATTTTTTAAAGTGTCTTTTGAACAAGGCGGAGGAAACGCGTTTTGGTATTTGATGTAGTTTCGCCTGTGGATTAAATAATTACACTCAAACTTAATATTCTTTAAGGACTCATATTTTGGAATTGACTTGTGTGCTCGAACATTGGCATGGTTGATTAGAAAAATTATGCAAATTTAAAGACTTGATTAGATAAATTCTAAGAACATGGACTTGACTGTAAAAGAAAAAAAAATACTATGTTTGAACTTAGCAAAATTTGTGTCTTTTGAAGGTTGAAAATAAGGACACGCATTTTGGCACTTCATAGAAGCTTGGTGTGGACTGAATTATTATACTCAACTTATATATTCATCTGAGGAAACGCTTTTTGACACTAGTCCACAAAAGCAAGTTTGTCTTTCCCACGTCGTACTCTAAAACGGTCCGACAGACACATCAATTCAAATTTATTAGAATTAGTTCTAGGGGCTAGATTTGATTAGATAAATTGAAAGTTGAAAAGACCTTAACCAAAGAAAGCACAAAAATTAAGGGTCAAATTTTCCCTTCAAGAGATAGTGGACGGATGTTCACACCGCTTATCTTGGAATTCCAGGCAAGTTTTTTAAATCTACCTTTTTTTTTTCTTTTTCCTTTCTTTTTTTTCCTTGGTACAACATGGATCCAACGCTTCTTAGCCAGTGGATCCGACGCTTCCTAGCCAAAATTTCACGTGGACGGGCTAGCTTATAACTTTAGAATTTCATTAATTTGTGTTCTAAGACATGCCCTTTATTAAGCATGGAGAAGCCCGTGACATGCTCTGTATGAATCAATAGGTCACGGAGGATCACCCTTACTTGATAAGCAATGCATTTATCAAACTCAAAAACGAATAGGAAAGAGCAGATTTTATTCCGCTCTATACTGAAAATCAATGTGCAATAGCATAACAATTTTTTCCAAAGAAATCATCAAACCTTTCGTAACACCAACTTAGCATGTTGTGTTTGGACTTTCCATTTCATGCGCATAACAAATTATTCTATATCTTTGTGACATGTTGAATCATATGGACTTTTTTTTTCCTCATAATTGATAATTTGCTAAAAATGTGTTTTGACATCACAAAATTCTATAAAAAAAAAAAAACTTTTCAGTGATTTGAAATGAAGTTAAAATTTTGTATGTGTAGGTTTTTAAAAAAAATACACTGTTCAGTATTAAATAATTGTTATATTTAAAAAATCCAAAGGTCATTTCTAAATTCTTATAAATCATTGACTTTTCCTTAGTAATTCCTACTTCTAATTACAAGTTTGTGAATCATTTTCAATCTATCACTAATGTCATTTATTGGTACCAACTTAGTAAATTACAAACGTATCTCTCCTCATTTGCCATATTGATTCGTTGTTCTTATTAAATGAACTGGCAAAAATATAATCCTTTTTCCTCATAGTTCTAATAGCCAACCTTGCCTCGCACTTCACAAGGTGGGATGAGGATGGAGGTGGAGAATAACATAATTACATTAAACAAAAAAAAAAAAATCAAGTTACATTTGGAACATAGGAATATTGTTCCATTCCAAGTGGGGCCAAAGCCTAGTGGCCACCCTTCCAAAATGGAGGAGGGTGAGGGGTTCGAATCCTCACATTTTCAGGGAAGGTTGGGGTGAGGACGATTTAGTTTTAAGTGTGGGTTTTGACTCCCACGCCGTATACGGAGGCAAGGCAAAAGTCAGAAAGTAAGAGTTAGCATAGGAATAGAGTAGGATCGACCAAAAAAAAAAAAGTGGGCCAAAGTAACCGCCAACCAGGCTTGTGACAACACTTGTGCCTATTAAGTAGTAAAAGCCCATTTGAAGCGGACTAAGACGATTTAAACAAGTAGTTAGTCTTTCAATTTGGTCTTAGTCCAAGTCATTTATTCTTACAAAGCAAAATAAATGAATTAGTGGTACTCCCTTTTTCCACGACAATGAAGTCCATCTTAGATAGGTGAATTGCAAACGCGAGAAATTCTCATGTACGGACAAATTGAGTCAAATACCAAGGTGGATGACCCTAAAATGGAATTATGTATTCCAATTGTTATTCTTCAACCGTTGAGTTAAACTCTTGGGTCATACCTCGATACTTGGTATTTGTTTATGCTATGCGTAAATTATGTGATTCAACTTCTTCAGTTGCATCAAATCCTCCCCCTTAACAAAGGCTAAGAAAATAAGAGGTGTATCACCAACCGTCAATGATAACATAAGCAATTAGAGCAATACTCATAGAATTATGACGGAGAATTTGAGGCACTTGTCATGCCTATGATCAAAATCCTTGCCATGTAGGTGAAGTCGATGTTTGTATTTCATCGACTTCGCGTTCAGCGTAAGTCATCAACCGCACCTTGACTCGAAAGTCGTCTTCCAAGTCTTCCTCTAGTTGAGAATTTGGGGCGGCCGCATCAATTTGCAGGTCACACACATCTTCTCAATGTAATCTTGTAGAAAATTGCTAGTACCCCACTTGTTTATGTATATCTATTGGTTAAAAAGAAAAGTTTTAAAAAATTAAGTATAGCAATTCTTTTGTGCCACGCCTCCTAATGTAAGTTTCGGCTTTGCAACTTGACTTTTGAGTTTTACCAACAAAACCCATAACGATCACTCCTACGTAACTTTCCTTTTTTGTAATTTAGCGGTGAAGTGGTATCCAAAGGCGCTTTTGTGCACTTCAATTAGTTCATTTTGTTGGGAGATCTTGAGGGTGCATTACATCATATAGACTTGGTGGAATTGGGATTTTATTTCCAGAGTGCTCCCAATAAGGTTTAAGCCCAAGTCTACAAGGAAAGTAGAAAATTTCTAGCCATCTTAACCAACTAAATAGAGATAAGACAAAGATCAAATACGTATTGTATTCAATAATTTTATGGATTGTGCGTGATCAGTACAATCATATGTTAAAACATTAACTTTTTGAAAAAAAAAAAAAAAACTATAGAATGACCCTTGTTTGTCAATTCAAAGTGGCAAAAGTCTTTTTGTGGGTCTTTCAATTTTGGCCTATATGTGGAAAAATAAATGAGATGCCATTTTAATGGACCAATTATGCAATCATGATTGCACCCGAACCATCAGTCACGGCATGAGAACGTTAGGTTATTCTTGTATTATCTAAACGTGGTTTGGACAACATTGTGTGAACACAAATGATTTAGTTTCACCATTCCGTCATATCAACATATCAAGTATTACTTCTAGAATAATGATTTGAATATGAATCCACATCTCAAGACTTTGGCCATGCAAAGCACGGGTTTATAGACAAAATTTAGTGCCGGTGTCTTTTCAGAAATGTCTAGTGCATGAATTGCCCAAGTAGAATGAAATTTCAACACTCAAATTGCTTATCGTTGCTTACAAAAGGTTCTCCACTAAAAACGAAATCTACCAAAAAGCAGTAAGAAAAACAAAAATATTGCCCCCTACTTATTTTCCCTGTTTTGTACTATCATTGTTTTCCTCCCTGCGTTTCCTACTTCGGTTGCTAATTATCTTGTATGGCATTGACTCCTCATTAAAGGGCCGATTACTCATCAAATATAAAATATATTAGATTATTGGTTTTTTTGTTGTAAATATAATTAATTTATCCACCCATAATTTGATACACGAGTAAATCAACTAAACAAATATCTCGGGAAAAGCTAAAGTACGACAATCTCAACTCTCAAATACTTTCTACGGCAGTCCATCACCATATATTTACGAGTACATGTGACTGTTGTTTCACATGCTCATAGACTTTGACATGTAAACCCGGATTAGGTGATGCCTAGTGGGACTGCGAATAGAGAAAGAAAAGCTAGAGGGATGAGGCCAAATGCACTTCATTTTTCTCGTCTCTTTCATCCAAAGCGTGGAGACCGCAGAGATGGTCTGTACATGCCAAAAACGCAACGCAATTATGCAAAAGACTTTGACATGTAAACCCGGATTAGGTGATGCCTAGTGGGACTGCGAATAGAGAAAGAAAAGCTAGAGGGATGAGGCCAAATGCACTTCATTTTTCTCGTCTCTTTCATCCAAAGCGTGGAGACCGCAGAGATGGTCTGTACATGCCAAAAACGCAACGCAATTATGCAAAAGACTTTGACATGTAAACCCGGATTAGGTGATGCCTAGTGGGACTGCGAATAGAGAAAGAAAAGCTAGAGGGATGAGGCCAAATGCACTTCATTTTTCTCGTCTCTTTCTTCCAAAGCGTGGAGACCGCGGAGATGGTCTGTACATGCCAAAAACGCAACGCAATTATGCAAAAGACTTTGACATGTAAACCCGGATTAGGTGATGCCTAGTGGGACTGCGAATAGAGAAAGAAAAGCTAGAGGGATGAGGCCAAATTTTCAAAAGAAGTCGTCGCTAGATGAACTTATCTACAGGCCACTGTCAGTGATCCTGACGTGTTCGTCGAATCAAAGTTCCAGTCTTCCCGTTGTAAGTCTATATTTTAAGCAAGTTTCCCTCAAAAAAAAAAAAAAAGGGAAAAAGAAGAAGATGATGCAAGAGCCTTTATATGTGATTGAGTGGTCAAACACGTGGTAAACATGGAGCAGACATCGCATTAGTTTTGTAGTCTCTTACTCAAAGTAACTTTAGAGGCCAAGGCTTCATTAGTGTAAAGTCTTACTCAATGTGCGATCGATAAAGCAGTTTACGAATATTGCAAACCTCGGTGGCTAGTGATGCCCGCAACCCTCATGTCCGAAAATTCCCTAATTACAGGTAAAAAAATTCCCAAAAAATTATATATAATGATATCTTGGTGAAATCTTTTTTTATCTAGTTTGCCTAACCTCGAATTCTTGGTCCGCCACTAGTTTACTACTATTTGAAGAAATAAGCTGAATCTCAATTTTCGGACAAAATATGTTACTCGAAAGGAAGATGAACCTTTGAGAAGTTATGAAGTGGACCAAAATGTGCATGTATCAAATTGCATCTAAACCACTGAAGATAGTAGACTCCATACAGATCCCTCACATCTAACAGTTCAGATTTAATAAATTCATATACTGAATTCATCGAATAATCTCGAGGAACGTTAGGTTATTCTTGTACTATCTAAACATGGTTTGGACAACATTGTGTGAACACAAATGATTTAGTTTCACCATTCCGTCATATCAACAGATCAAGTATTACTTCTAGAATAATGATTTCAATATCAATCCACATCTCAAGACTTTGGCCGTGCAAAGCATGGGTCTATTGACAAAATTTAGTGCCGGTGTCTTTTCAGATGTGTCTAGTGCATGAATCGCTCAAGCAGAATGAAATTTCGATGCTTGAATTGCTTATCCTTGCCTACAAAAACTTCTCCACCAAAAATGAAATGTACCAAAAAGCAGTAAGAACGAAACAAAAATATGGCCCCCTCTTTATTTTCCCTGTTTTGTACTATGAATTATTTCCCTCCCTGCGTTTCCTACTTCCATCGCTAATTATCTTGTATGAGATTGACTCCTCATTAAAGGGCCAATTACTCATCAAATATAAAATATATTAGATTATTGTTTTTTTTGTTGTAAATATAATTAATTTATCCACCCGTAATTTGATACACTAGTAAATCAACTAAACAAATATCTCGGGAAAAGCTAAAGTACAACAATCTCAACTCTCAAATGCTTTCTACGGCAGTCCATCACCATATATTTACGAGTATATGTGACTGTCGTTTCACACGCTCATAAACGCCGAACACCCTTTATCTTCCAAGTCGTTCCTTGACTTAGTTTTAGCCACATCATAATAAATAAAATCGATCAATTCCAGTTTTTTTTTTTTTTTTTTTTTTTCATTTGGGCACCCCCGCCGACAGATGTAAAGGGACAATTGCCAGTTTCCCAGTACGAGACCGGGCCTGGGATTCAATTAGGCGGCCCAATCGCGGGGTGAAGGCCCATTACGTAGTGGGCCCATTTCTCTCCGGATTCCAGCCCCTCACCTCGCCCAAGAAAGCACGTCGACCTTCGTCTTGGCGTCGCTTGCTCATCGTGCTCGTGGCTCGAGTTTCAGCAGAATTCCAACCTGTCTGGAAGTTCACCTGAGCTTAGCGCAACACCTTCTCTTCCGCTCCTTCAATTCCCCCCACCTTCTCTTCTTCTGTTCGATCTTATCCGTCTCTCTCGGCGACGGCAGCTTCCAGCTCCGGCGGTTCAATCCCAGTGTCCGGCAATGCTCATAGCTCCCGCTTGCATGATGCGATTTCTCCAACTCTCTATCACCTCACCCGTCCGTGTCATTTCTCGCCTCTTGAATTTCTCTTGCTTTGGGATTTGCAGAGGCCGTTCAGCTCTAGTCCGGGTCACTTTTCATTGACGTTGTATGGTGTAATATACTAAATTAAGGACACTACAAATGCTATAATTTTCATACGGTGCTCACCTGAGTGTCATTTTTTTTTTTATCACTTGAATGCCATAATTTTAGTACGGCACTTACTTGTGTGCGGTTACTTTTTCTAATCACTTGAATATCATATAACTTTTTAATTGATCAATTGAATGTTATAATCTTTTTAAAACGTTTACCAAGTGTCAGGCCATTTCGGATTTTCGACAATTGGGTAAACGTTTTTTAAAAGTTTTGGCAAGTGATCGATTGAAAGTTATGGCACTTAAAGTGAATGTTTTTTTAGAAATAATGACACTGAAAATAAAACGTTAGGGGACTCAAGTGAAAACATTACAAAAATTATGACACTTGTAATGTTCTTAATTCCAAGTTTGTGAGTTTAGATTCAATCTATCTCACTCTTGTCATTAAATAATACTTAAATTTCAAAAAACAAAATTTGAAAGCAATGGTCTTTTCTAAAATCTTATAGATCATTGCCTATTTCCTTAGTAATTCCTACTTCTAAATATATTTCATGAGTTCAAATTCAATCTATCTCACTCATGTCATTAATCGGTATGAATAGTACCCTTTCGTCTCTCCTCTTTTTACTTATTTTTTTGCCATGCTTATTCAAAAGATCTAAAAACTGTTCTCTCCCCTCTTTAAGTCGGAAGTAATCATACTATTTTGCTTGAGTTAAGCTTCAAGTCATTAGTGCATAGACCAATAAAGAAACTTTGAAAGTCTGGAAATAAATGCAAACATAAATAATGGGTTGAGTCTATAGATACTTCTCAAGTTAGGGCTAAAAATATATCCACTCAGTCACATAAAGCTTTTATATATTTTGTCGACACCTGAACTTTAACTACCCTACTCAATTCTTTGCCGCATTGAAAATAAGATGTTGACCCCAATTCCAAAATAAAAATACTACTTGCATAATTCACATTTACCATTTATTTATGTCATGAACCATATCCGAGTCACATGGCTCTTAGATGAGGTTATCATGAATGGTTGCGCACTTGAACGAAGTGTTATAGCCGACCATGTAAAAAAATAAAAAATTACTCTTATGGATTGTCCTTAGCCAAATCAATTTAACACCAACATCCAAGTCTTAAACAAGGACCAAGTCTTAAACGATAAGAACAGATGAAGACAAACCGCAATAAATTAGTGGGGCAACTTGCTAGTTTTCTTGTTAGATGTAACATCAAAGTCCCACAAAATTCAATTTTGATCGGCCCACAATAAAACCGCTTCTATGATAGTTGATTTCCATTAATCCTTTGACTTACTTGAATAGATATTTCCACTGGCCGCCAGTGCAATTGCCGGTCATGACTTTTAACAAAAGAACGGACAACATTGAGGGGCCTCAGCCTCCAATTCCCAAAATCCAGATTTAATTAGTAAAATCCATCAGCAAATTAATAGAAAGAATTGTTTTTCTTCAAATTACTAATATGTCTTTGATGTTGATCTACCCAAATATCTTTGGGAGATTTTCGTTTGAAAAATGTTAGAGTACCCCTAAGGCACTCGTCAATAGTCATTAATTGTGCTTTGGTAATATTAACATTATGATATATTCATAATGGATGCAGTCGAAATGCACACCTGAAACATAGCTAAATTATACTGCAGCCTTCGACACTATCAACGTGATAAGCCTCACTAAAAAATTTCCACAAATTCCATTTCCAACAGCAGTCTAATATCTGCATGGCGAGAGACGTCAAAAGAAAAAAATAATTCGAACTCACGAAAAAAAAAAAAATGTCAAAATACAGATGGAACTCTTAAAAACATGCTTTTAACCAAAAAATGAACCGGCCTCACTACTTCTTATCTCCCTTCTCGGCCTCAGCGGCCTTTTTCATCCTCGCGGCCACGTGACATTTGTTCATGCGCTCCACTCGTAGCTTGGCATATGCGTTGACTGATTTCATCTTATCTGTGACCACCACAAGTTCCACCGCTGGCTTCTCTCTTACAATGGGCAGGTAAGTTCCTTGGACTTAAGTTGCATTTGCAAGCTCCTCTGGAGCAGAATCACCAGCCTGCATGGAGAAGGAAGATGAGATGCTTTCAACAAGAACAAGGATCGCACAATATTGACATGAATTTTGTAAGTAGTCAATTTACCTTGAATTTCCATGCGCATCTTGGGAAGACAACTAGCTTCGCCCTGTATGTCTTCAGCCTCTGCACATTAGCATGTAGACCTTCCAGTGACTGATTCTTGCGGCGATGATCAACTGCAATTCCAATTGTTGGAGCTAATTTCTTCGGGATACCTGCTGCCTGAGACGTGCAAAATGCAAGTTAAGCACGAGGCTTGCACCGGATGCTGAAAACTGTAAAAGGATATATCCTTGAAGGAAAGGGCAATCAGGGAAGGCGTTTTCGTTATCATAAAAATACTAGCTATAGTAATTCCAAACCTTTGTGGAAAAAAGCGTGTTTAGTAAAAATGAAAACATGCCACCTTAACAGACAGAATCTGGATGAAACAATGAAAAGGCTATAAATACTTACCATGAATATTACAAATTTTCTCGCACTTATTCCCAAATATTAGTTAACGAAGTTTAATTATTTTCCGTTCAGTCTTATTTTTTTGTAAATTTACTTTTTGGCACTTTAAATTCTATAGCTTGTTTATCATTTCATCTTTTAATTTAGTGGGCCACCTATGCAATTGTGATTGCACGTGAACGATAATCACGGCATGCACGAGAATCCAACCTAATATGTACCTTGTAGATGTGTGACCATTTTTTCCCTTTCGAAAAAGAAAATGCCTATTTGCTTATAACCCGTACCATTATATTCAAATATATATATATATATATATATATATATATATATATATATATATATATAAATATATCTAAGAGTATGTTCTTACAAAGACTATCTATACCTTCCCCCTAGCTCTGATACCATAAAGGGGTTAGGATCTGAGTACTATATGAGAGAACAATGAAGTATATGAGATTAACATATCTATATGAAAGCAGGGAAGGATTAGGATCTGAGTACTATATGAGAGAACAAGGAAGTATATGAGATTAACAGATCTATATGAAAGCAGGGAAGGATGTATCTAAAAAGAAATGATGTATAAGAACAAGAAAGTAAATGACTTAAATAAAATCGTGAGAATTAAAAATAATGTAAAGACCGAAAGCAATATATAAGATATAAAGTAAGAGTATGCATAAACAAAAACCAACCATGAAGGTGGTATGAACTTGTATTATATAAAGCTGAAAAGCTGAAATTACATGTATTGAAAGATGCAGAAACTAAAGCATCAAGTCATCCACTAGGGCGGTAATCCGCACTCCAAGGAGTATCGATGTTTGTATTACAAGAAATGGTTAACCAACTATCATGTAAATTGGTAACCCTGTATGAAACTATGTATATGAAAAACTAACTTACTTTGGAACCAGGGGATACAAGGTAAGAAAGCTTGGAGATGGAAGAGATGAGGATGGAGATGGACGGGATGATGGTTTACAAGAGAGAGAGAGAGAGGAAGAAGAGAGAAATCTAGAAAATTTTGAGCCCCCCCTCTTGTGTTGAGAGGGTGTATTTATAGCGGGTGCTAGAGAAAAAAATGCTATAGTGTTGAACAATGTAAAGTGAACAGTACTAAGTGAATAGAGTAAAAGTGAATAGTGAATAGTGAACATTGTATGAACAATGTATGCCTATCTTGTTACGATGTATAGCCTTTTGCACCGCTTGTAACAGTGTCTGTATGTGATGTCTTGATTTTAATCTCTATCTAGATTGATCCCGTAGTAGTCGTCTTCATTGGTGTTTCCACTATGATGTGACTAGGAGGATCTGTCTTGACTATTTTGAGATTTGGAAGATCCACATTGTGATCCTTCCGCTTTGGAGAGCATTGTTTTGAGGATGTTGCAGTATTCCTCCTTACTCTGGACTGCAGCCAGTGCTGCACTTGCAATGGATTTTTCTTGTAGAAATGATGTATTTGATGGGACTGTGGTTATTTGATTTTTCTGGCTATTTAGCCATGTCCTAACCGTAGCTTCAGATCCTTGGTCATGAAATTTGAATCCGTCCCACCATTTTGTTTTGTATTTTCGGACAAGTACCGGTACACCCTGTTTATTGGATGTATTGTATTCAAATTCTCATGCTGTTACCCAAGAGATTCTGAATATTATAAAGAAATGCATAAGGCATGGGAACCTTATATCATGCGGTGTTGGTACGAAGTATTCACTGAAAACCTTGTATCCTTATTTAACTGTGGGGTGTAGTATTATGTCCAAAGGACCAAAGAGATCCCACCAGGAGTCAAACCAATTTGGTAGGCTTTGTCTTGGAAAGTTATCTTTAAAAAATAACAACCAAGTGTGTTGGAAATTTGAATTTTGTTTGAAGAAAACCTTTCACCAGGCTTGTTGGTAGTTCCATTATGTATATGAGGAGGAATATGGTAAGTTTTGGGTAAGTCTAGTTTGGAATTTTATAGGTGTATGGGGTGAAGCTCCCTAATGTGAGGGGTGTATGACTTTATTGATGGATATAGTGGAGTATAGGATATTTTCTGTATTATTTTTGTCAGCAAAGTGAGTGAACCTTGCCGATTCTGTTTCCACTAGAATTTGCTCATAATAAGCAAGGGTTTTGTTTGTATTGTGAGGTTTGAAAAGCCAATTTTTTGGAAATATGTTTTTTGCAAATTTGATTGGATCTTCATCGAAGAATCCATCTTCTACAGTCAATATTTTTTGAAAAAATAGTTTCGGGGAAAAATTTTGATTTTTGAGATTGAGGGGTTGCCTGTGGCCTAATAACCACCTCATTCATTTTTTTTTTTTTTTTTGTATTCTGCTTACTTTTGTGTAGCAAGTGGGGAAAGAATATTGCTTACCTCGATAGCACTGGATGGCTCTTTTTTTGCTGTGTTTTGTAAGGACTAAGCAAGTAACAAAATTGTTTCTTTTGGTATCATGTCGGCTAGTTGATTAAAGGCTAGCATGGGATCATATGATATATGTTCTATTTTCACAGGTGTTTGGCGTAAGAATGGCTGGTTGTTTTCTGTCATTTCAAGCCATGTCTTGACAGATGTTAAGCCTTTCGGCTTTGGTGGTGTATTGAAGAGTTCGGCAGTGGCTTTGCCTTTGCCTTTGTCTTTGTCTTTTTTGGATCTTGGCATATTGGTATCCCCCGTAAAAATTCTCTTGTGAGAAAATTAGATAATGAATTTAAAGAACCATTTATAAATTCAAAGTCAAAATCGAATACTAAAAGTATGGCTTGCCATCCGGCAAAAATTTGTTTTGATGCAACATTTAAAACGTCGTTTTGTAAAATGTCTTTGGCTGATTTGCAATCAATTCTCAAGAGAAATTTTTGATTTAATAAATCTCCTTGGAATTTTAATATAGACAAAACTATAGCAAGTATTTCTTTTTTGATTGTCGAATAATTTTGTTGAGTGGAATTCCAATGTTTTGATATAAACTAAACAATTTGTTCTTTGTTATTATTGACCTGTTTGAGAATGCCACAATATCCTAATTTTGAAGTATCAGTCTGGACTATTTTGAAAGTGGAAGGATCAACAAGATGTAAGCATGGTATATCTTTCACATGCATTTTTATTTGTTTGACAATATCTGTATGGATAGAAGTCCAGGGTGGAGGATCCTTTCGTAACCTTTGATGTAAAGGTTTACAAAGGATGTTTATATTGAGAAAGAAATCTAAAATATAATTGAGACTACCCAAAAACCTTTGTAATTGAGTTTTGTCTTTAATCTCATATGGGAATTTATCGTAAAAGAGATTGATCTTTCTATGGGAGTGATGGTGCTTAAATGGATGTAATGAACTAAAAATCTAATCTTGGTTTTGAAGAGTGCAATTTTAGTAGGAGAGACTACAAGACCGTTTTGTATGATTATTTTTATGAAAGTAGATAAATGTTTGAAATGCTGTTCTATGTTGGAAGAGAAAACAAGAACATCATCTATATAAACTATGATGTATTCTGAATAAGGATTGAAAATCTCGTTCATAATTCTTTGGAATTCGGAAGGGGCATTTTTGAGGCCGAATGGCATGACATTCCATTCGTATTGGCCAAAAGGAACAGTAAAAGCTATGTTGTATTTGTCTTTCTCATTGATTTGTATTTGCCAAAACCCCGACTTCATGTCAAATTTTGAAAAAATCTTAGATCTACAGAGTCTATTTAGTAAATCTTTTTTATTGGGTATTGGATATCTTATCCATCTAAGGGCTGTGTTTAGAGGTTTATAATTAATAACTAATCTTGGAACTCCACTTTCTAGTTCAGCATTTTTATTGACATAGAAAGCAGAACAACTCCATGGTGATTGGCTTTTTCTCATGAGTTTTTTATTCAAAAGGTCTTGTATTTTTGTTTGGCAAAATTTTAGAACTTCTTGGTTCATTTGTGTAGGATGAGCTTTTGTAGGTATTTTGTTTTCAGAAAAATCATGTTCGTAGGGTAGGTCTACAATATGCTTTTTTCTTTCCCAAAAAGCATTGGGTAAGGTAGAACATATGGTTTTTTCTATGTGTTTTTGAAGGGAAGCATTTTTCTATAATTTTAGGTTTCAAAAGGTTTTCTTCTATCCTTTTGAATTCTAAATCTTCTTTTAAAAATTCAAGCTGGTTTTCTTTGTCTTTTATAAGGCAATTTATTTCTGAAATGGAATGTTCTTGTAAAATATTAAGACTTCTTTTTGGGGTTTTGTTATGAAATTAAATGTGATTTTTTGTTTAAAGCATGAGTTTTGATACCTTCATTAGTAATTGTAAAGGGTTGGATCAATTGTATATAAGGTGTTCCAAGAATAACTTGTTGTCTCATGTTTTTAACTAAAATAAAAGATGTTTTGTAAGACATTTGGTCTTTTATTATTAGGGCTTCGGGTAATTTGTATTGAATATTTAACTTGTCTCCTGAGGCTGATTTTAAAGATTCAGAAGTTTTGTCAAAGTATCTTGTTGGAACAAGGCCTTCCTTGATACAATTGAGGTCGGCCCTTGTATCAAAGAGTGATGTTGTTTCAATAATGTATTCATTATTGATTTTTATCTTAATATTTATTATCCATTTTCTAGATGTTATTTCTGTTAACAACATAAGAAATGCTAGATTGGAGGTATCTGGGGTACTAGTGATTTCATTCTGGTCATCTAGTTTTGTCTTTCCTTTTATGACAAGAGACTTTATGTCATAAATTTCCTGTTTCATTTCTAATTGAGTCTCTTTCAAGGCTTGTATTTCTAATTTTTGTTGTTTTATTTCGTTTTGGAGGTCATTAATATTTATAGGTCTAGACTGGGGTTTTTTTGTTTCTATTTAGAATGTCTTTAAGATTGTAGGAAGTATTAGGCTTGGAAGTAATATTCATAGGAGAATGTAGTCTATCTAAGTATTCTTTTTTGGCTTTAGGGTCAAGAATTTTATCAGTAGTGCTGAGAAGGAATTCTTCTTCTTTTGTTAAGACGTTTACTTCAGGAATGGGTTTTCCTGGAGAAGCGTCTTCATAATTGGAATCTGAAGAGGAATCTATCTCATTAATCTGAAAACCTTCTTCCTCAAGGAGTTCATCATAAGAAGTATCATCGTTTTCTATGAAGATGTTTAACTGGTTAAGAGTATTATCATCTAAAGAAAGTTCATTCAATTTTTTATTAATCCTACAATATTTTGAAACATGACATTTTCTACCGCAAGAGTAACACTTAATGTCTTAAAATTTTTCTTATTAGTGTGAGGTCTATTTTGGTTACTCTGGTGTCTTTGGTTATTCCTATGGTGTTGAGATTTGTTGCGATGTTTCTTTGTTTCTTTCTCAGTAGGACAAGTTCCCTTACATTTTGTTTTCTTTTTTCATTATAAGAGGGGTCATATTGAGCACAAAAATCTCCTAGACTCCTATTGGTGAGGGATTGTTCTTCCTTGAGTTGTCTTTGTAATTTGATTGTATTACACATTTGTGTTCCTTGCCTATAAACATAAGAGACTATTTCTCCATAAGAAAGGAGATCATAAGGAATTTGACCACTGTAATCTTCTCTAATTTTATCTCTAACTTGGTCACCTATAATCTGAGGTAAACCGGCTAAGAATTTTTCTTTCCAAAAGGGTTGATTGCAGTTGGGTCTAATAAGAACCCTTTGAAAGAAAAGCTCTTTGTATTCTCTAAATCTTCCAAAGGATTTGCAACGCATATTGGAAAGGAGATCTTGGTTTCTATCCCTAATATGTGAATGATCTCCTACGAAGTGTTGTGAAATAGAATAGATAAGGGTATTAACCGCATCTTGGATGAGATGTCCTTGATCATCATCCATGCGTTGACCAAAGTCATCTACCTTATAAGCAGTTAAAATTTGTGTCTTTTGTTCATTTGTCAAGTAGTTATCCCACAAACCTTTTAATTGTCTAGTAAATCCGGCTACTAAAAGATTAGCAACAGCATGGTCAGAAACATCTTGCTGTGTTTTATAGGCATTGGCAAGCATGACCATGTTGTTAAGAATGTTCATAGTATTGGTTTCTGCAACACCATCAATGTTCCATTCATAGATGGCATCAGGAGAGTATTTATTCTATATTTTTTTGCGATGATTCTTCTTGGGCAATGTTTGGTGGGGTAGCTCTATTATAATAAAGCTTCTGAGGTTGTTTCCAATTGAGTCTGTTGATCTCAGTGATTGACTCATTATCGGAATCACCAAAATGTTTGGTAAGGGTACTAATAGTGGGTTGGTCCGGAGTGTCTTTAATGATAAGACTCTGGAATTTAGGAGTGTCTAGTATAGGATCAGGTTCTAACTTTGATTTCCCTAAGAGTTTTTTCTTTTGTCCTATAGCTTTGGCAAACTCTGGGCTAAGATTTTTTGGAAATTCAAAAGCTTTAAAAATGGGTTTTTTGAGAGTGTCAACTAGTGTTATGATGAGTTGGGTAGGATTCTGGATGGTAGATTCTATTATATTCAACTGTTTTCCTATGGTTATCAAATGTTAATTAGTAAAATTGTTTTGTTTAATAACTTTGTGAGTATAAAGAGAGTTTGATTTGTCTGGAAGCCTAAAGGGAGTGGCTGTAACATTGCTATCTCCATGTTGTATTTTTATTCTCCTAAGGGGTGGATGATTGGATTCTATGGTTTCACAATTATCAAGTTTCCATTTATAATGATGATCACTATTTCTTTTGGTTCGAGAAATTGTTCTTCTAACCAATCAAAGAAGAATATATGGACTTCATATTCATATATGTAGTCGTAATATTTTTGTTTGATGTCTTTTGCTTTATCAGCAAAGGTTTTGAAGAACCATTCTCTGATTTTTTTTTTGTTTTCATAATTAAATTATTTATTAAGGAAAGCTTTGTTTGGTTCAAAGTGTTTTTCTAAAACATTAAGCTTGGCATCTATCATTTGCGAATAAGTAGGAGAATGATGAGAAGAATCTGTATTTTCTAAGACAGGTTCAGGCTGGTTTTGTTGATAAACTGGCCTGGAAATCCCTGATCTATTATCTAAACCACTAATTTCCGGTTCAAGAGGTGTCTCATGGTTACTTCTATTGATAGAAGGAGGTAAATGTGTTGTATTATCACATACTAGGTGGGAGTGTTTTTATGCGTACTTGGAGGGATGGTGATAATAGGAGGAAGATTGGGATTAAGATCTATAGACCTTGTATAAGAAGTATGAAAAGAAGGACTAGATCTTGAATCAAAAGATCTTCTAGGAAACCTAATGGTTACTCTTCCTTCTGGATGTTGAATGACATTAGTCGGATCTGTATTTTGAACAACTTGTTGGGGAATTTGGTTTTCTAATTCCCATTGTTTTGGTAAAGTAACTTGATTCCAATTAATAGACCTAGGAATTGTCGTATTTGCTTTGGAAATGTCAGTTTGGAGGAGAAGTGTTTCTCCTTGAGGACTATGTTTGAAAGCATTTTCTCCAAAAGCGGATGACATGGCTTTATAATGAATTCTATAGATAAGAGCTAAAGGAATAGATCCATCTGCCACTTTATAATTATGGGTTTTGATTTGGAGTGTGAGGGCTCTAAGAATGTTCTTATCTTTGAGAGATACAGAAAAATTGGGGTAACAGTCAAAATGTATGGGTCCTTTGCAGAGACTTGTCTCTACAGTACCAAGAATGGATTCATCATAGTTTAAAAGACGTGAATCCTATAAAACTAAGAGAATGGAAGTATTAAGACCTTCTTTTGTAAGAGGTTTGACTCCTACTTGGACTAGTCCTATATGAATGTAATTGTATTTTTGTTTATGCTTTTGGATGGACTCTTTATTCAAAAGATGTATTTTCTCATAGGAATTAGAAAGAGGAACATCCCTTTCTTCGGTGGTTATGACATAGTCTGATTTTTTGAAAAATTTCAATTTTGATTGTTTGTATATTTCCTTAAGCTGTATTTTAGGGATTTCCCAATTTTCTATTGATTTGTTGAAATCTTCTATCCTTACTTCTTCTCTATGTATAGGATGGGAATCTGAGTCCATTTGTGATAGAGAACTAGAGGAAGATGTAGATCTTCTATGTAAACTCATACTTAAGATCGGAACTATTTCTTCTTCAGAACCGTTACAGAGCTAAACCAACGGTCTAACAACCACTCAGGGACTTACGGCTTGGACCACTCTGTTGAAACAAGAAGGATGCCAACGAATGGCTCTCGATCTAAGAGTATGTTCTTACAAAGACTATCTATACCTTCCCCCTAGCTCTGATACCATAAAGGGGTTAGGATCTAAGTACTATATGAGAGAACAAGGAAGTATATCATACCGGGACTACCAACAAGCTTGGTGGAATGTTTTTTTCAGACAAAATACAAATTTCCAACACACCTCGTTATTATTCTTTAAAGACAACTTCCCAAGACAAAGCCTACCAAATTGGTTTGACTCCTAGTGGGATCTCTTTGGTCCTTTGGACATAATACTACACCCCACAGTCAAACAAGGATACAAGGTTTTCAGTGAATACTTCGTACCAACACCGCATGATATAAGGTTCCCATGCCTTATGCATTTATTTATAATATACAGAATCTCTTGGGTAACAGCATAGGAATTTGAATACAATACATCCAATAAACCGGGTGTACCGGTACTTGTCGAAAATATAAAACAAAATGGTGGGACGGATTCAAATTTCGTGACCAAGGATCCGAAGCTGTGGTTAGGACATGGCTAAATAGCCAGAAAAATCAAATAACCACAATCCCATCAAATACATCCTTTCTACAAGAAAAATCCATTGCAAGTGCAGCACTAGCTGCAGTCCAGAGCAAGGAGGAATACTGCAACATCCTCAGAACAATGCTCTCCGAAGCGGAAGGATCACAATGTGGATCTTCCAAATCTCAGGACAATACAGACGGATCCTCACAGTCACATCACAGTGGAAACACCAATGAAGACGATTGCTACGGGATCAACCCAGACAGAGATTAAAATCAAAACATCACATGCTAGCACTGTTACAAGCGGCGCAAAGGCTATACACCATAGCGTAATAGACATACACTGTTCACTATTCACTATTCACTTTACACTGTTCACTCAGTACTGTTTACTTTACACTGTTTAGCACTGTAGCACTTTCACTGTAGCACCCTCTATAAATACACCCTCTCGACATAGAAGAAGGGGACCTTAAAAATTTTCTAGATTTCTCTCTTCTTCCTCTCTCTCTCTCACTTGTAAACCATCATCCCTTCCATCACCATCCTCATCTCTTCCATCTCCAAGCTTTCTTACCTTGTATCCCCTGGTTCCAAAGTAAGTTAGTTTTTAATATACATAGTTTCATACAGGGTTACCAACTTACATGATAGTTGGTTAACCATTTCTTGTAATACAAATATCTATACTCCCTGGAGTGTGGATTACTGCCCTAGTGGATTACCGCGATTTTATTTAAGTCATTTACTTTCTTGTTCTTATACATCATTTCATTTTAGATACATCCTTCCCTGCTTTCATATAGATCTGTTAATCTCATATACTTCCTTGTTCTCACATATAGTACTCAGATCCTAACCCCTTTATATATATATAAAGCAGTGAGACATACACAATGGGTTGACATTGCAAAACATTTAAGGCAAGACAAATACGCATACTATAGTCGATCTTAATCATCACTTTGTCAATACCTCAATGTCTCATGTGGTTTGTCAATTCATTTATAAGAAGCTGCAAAAACAATAACCCACTAGGGAAATAAGTGGCTAGACTAATTGAATGTGCCCGTTATTTACGTCGAAAATATCTACATTTTTCACTTGCTTGTATTAGGTGATATTTCAAGTCTGACTTCTCATACAAATCAAATTTGCCTCTTTGGTCCGATTGGAGGTAGGCCATTGATAGTGAAACTGAAGGTGATAGGCCATCCAAAGTAAAACATTGAGCTCGAAAGACTTTGACATTTTGCCTTCAGTCAACCCAAGTATCCTTCCACATCAAACTATGGAGTGGCTAAGGAGACGCCCGATCCATAAAATTGCTTATTGTGAAGGCTACAACATTACGTTCTCCTCTGTCTCTTCTATGACATAAGTGCTAAAATAACAAACGCAAAAATTATATTAAGAAAGAAAGACCAGATCATGTCACCCTCATTAGTGTTCACCGCTTAGCCTTTGATCATTTTGATCTTGATGTTCCATACATGTTGTTTCACTCAAAAAGTGAAAATCTTTCACCAAATATGTTGATGTTATTTATTTTATTTTTTATAAGGAAAGGATCATGCATTGATCTTGTACAAGAAGTTACCGAGCTACTTTATATATATATATATATATATATATATATATATATATATATTTTGGTTTTAGTGCGGCTTAGCTGACCGCCTTCCATCTAGTGACGGAGTGACAGTCAACTAATGACCGCTGATTTTGTGACGAAACCGGTTGACTTTTTCAACCAGTTTCATCATCTCACCATTTTTTTTTTATTATAAGCTTAAATTGAAAAATAAAATCTTAAGATGGCCCACACAATCAATTTTCATGAATATGATAAAAATAAATAAATTAGACACTAAAATATAAATAATTACAAGTACAAAATATTATCGCCTACTAAAAATAAATCATTAATGTCATTATATAGATCTAATAAATTTAAAAGATGAAAAAACACTTGAGATGTTGGCTTTGTAATTAGTAACAATTCATTGTTGGCTTTTTAGTCCTTTTGCCAAAATCAAATTGCTTTAGAAGGACTCTTTGGTAATCTAAAATTAAGACTAGTGATATCGATTATGCATAAAACAAATGAAGTAAAGAAAAGAACAAAATAAGAATAATGAATTAATAGAGAAGAAAATTTACCCCATTGATCAAAATCTTGCAGATCAAGATGCGTTAGGCCTAAAACAAGACATATGTGACATCACAGATTTTCAGTCATGTTTTCTACTGAATAAATCGGGCATTTCATTGACGCGTCTATAGGGCTGTTCTCAGAACTGATCATTCTAGAGATAACTAGACTATCTGGGGAAACCATTAAGAATTTTAAGGCAAATAAACTTGAGAATTTGACCAAGAATCGGCTACTCAATCGTGTTCATCTGTCGAGATCATTACGGCACAAACGTAAATTGATTAGAGATCAGAGATAGATCGATTCGACTGAGATGTGTGGCTAATCGTGGGTGAAACCACTAAATTGGAAAATTCTCGTCGGCCAACACTAGACTGATTTTCTCTATCATTTGGGTACCCTGTGAACATATTTGAATCCTTGAGATTTTCACGACAATTGAGAGTCGCCAATGTGTCGAGTTGGTTTATTGTGGCTCGAAGAAAATCGACCATGGGTCATTTGCACTAAAAATCTCTGAAAGTTATCTGGTAACATAGGTCACGCTAAAAACGCGTCGAATGAAAATTAACCGTGAATTCGAGTCCGATTTCAGAAATTGAATATTCTGTCATGTCACAATAAATTCTAGGAACGTCAACTCAATCTCAGAAAATTTTTCAGAGATTCCGAGATTTTTATGGAAAATCGATTCGACACGTCGCGGAAAATTGACGGAAATTCGAATGGGCTCTTTTGAAGGAAATTTCAACTTCCAAGTTGAGCCTTTGAGTGTTGGAGACTGGCAGAAAATAGTACGGGATTTTCCTTTGACAAAATCGGGCCTCAATCTGGGGAATTGGGTGAGGAGTTGAAGCTAATTTAAGTGAAATTCGGAATTATGCTTGGACAGCATTTTTTTGACTTCATTTTGGATTAGTTGTTGAAATTAAAGTGGTAGAAAGTATTAAGGGCAAGACGATATTCATGTGGGCTGTGGGGGGACCAAACATTTAATTTTTTGGCTAAGGGTTTAAGACTTTTGCTCCCCCTTAGCTGGCTACTCCAACTGCGTACGCCACCCCCTCCTTTGGACGTCTTCTCTTCACTCGTCCGCACGAAGCAGCCCCATCCAGCCTCTCTCCTCTTCGCTTCATTTCGTGCGACGCCTGAAGCTGAAGAAGACCGAGCGAAATTCCACCGCCAGCAGTCACAACTCCTTCCATCCGCGCGTCCCTCAGCTCCACACCAGCACGCCCACATCTCGGTCAAATTCTCCACCGAGTTCACGCCAGTGCGCCATCTGCCCGTTCTCTTCCGCCAACAACGAAGACCCAGCTTCTCTCTCCATTTTCGGCGACCACCAGCTACCGGAAGAAAACCCACCAAGCTGCTTCCTTCTTGCCTTTTGTTGACCGAAGCTCTCTTGGCCTCACGCCGGCAAACCATCGAAGCATCGTCCACGTCTCCTCCAGCTGCCACGAAACAAAGCCCTGCAGAGTTCCAACCGAGAGAAGTCCTCAAGCAGCGTTGTCTTCATCCTCACCGAAGACAGCCCAGCCCCAACTGAAGAAGCTGCCACACGTCCCTCAGTAGCAGCGTCGAGACTGCTTCCTTTGTGCTGCCAACGTCCGTAACAATCTGATATTGCAAGTATGAGTACCTAGAGGGGGGTGAATAGGTATACAAAAAATTTTCTTGAAGATTGCACAATACTTTAGACAGTTAAAGAATTTGCAATAATTAAATATCAATCGTGAGACTGAGTAAGGGAAAGAGAGAATTGAACACTCGGTTTATAGTGGTTTGGCTTGATTCAAGCCTACGTCCACTCTTCTGCACTGACAGCCAATTGGCTGGATTCCACTATGAACAAAGAGATGTTACAGTGTTGATCTTCCTTGATTTCTCGGTGTAGATGATCTACCACACTCACTCAAGGTCTCACCAAGTACAAACACTCTCTCGTGTATACAATTTCGCTCGAATTGTCTCGACTAACAATCAAGGGTCTTCGACTCGGAATTTCTCTATCGATCACACACTTAAAACAACTAGAACGACTTCCTTTTATACTCCTTTATGCCATCATAGCCGTTGGCACTTACCAAAGGAATTCCTCCAATCTACCCGTTGGACGGAATCAATCAAGAAGATCATCCGAGCTATTTAAGGAATCTGATGATAGCCCATCAATCCTGTTCGCCCATACAATCAGGATCTTGGTTTCCAAGAATAGAACATTCCAAGATTATTTCGTTGACCATCGGATCTTCAATCGATCTTAGAGAAGAATTAAAGAATCCGAAATGATTATCCAACCAAAGAATCTATTCCAGAGGATAGAATCGAATCCTCAACCATATACCTCGGCTTTGGATTTCCTTCGTCACTGGATTAGAAAGACTGTCAGTGAGAATAGACTTAAGTCTTGAGTCTTGAGTCTTAAGTCTTGGGTCCTGAGTCTTGAGTCTTGGGTCTTGGGTCTTGAGTCTCGAGAATACAAAGTCTTCGACTTTAAAGCGTCGGTCTCCGAACATCCAGACTTAGACCGATAGAAACGTTTTGTCGGCTTCAAAATATTCTGGAAAGATTTCTCCAACAATCTCCCCTTTTTGATGGTGACAAAACTTTCTTGTAGATTTGAACAACTTTGACCCGCAAAAACATTTCTCAAGCAATATGGCTAACTCATAAAGATTAATAAAACAACCAGACTACGCATCCACAGAAAAATTGGTTAGTCTTTCATGAGTAATACCATATAACAACACTTGATAAAAATGCAACCAGTCAAGCATTAAAATCCACAGCCAATTCAGTCAAATTCACACCCAAGTTCAAGTTCTCAAGTTCTCAAGTCATACTCAAAAATAAACATAACCACTAAAAAGTTTTAAAAGATAGTTGTTGGTTCAAATTGGTTCTCCCCCTTTTTGTCAGCATTAAAAAGGGTGAGAAAGGAGTCATGTCTGCTTGGGAATACGCACGATCTGGAAATCCCCAATGGACTGGACTACTCCTTCGAGCTTCTTCAGGTCTTCTCTCAGATGAGCTACCTCTTCTCCCTTGGCATTGGCTTGAAGTTGCAGAGCGAGGTCTTTGAATTTATCCTCTAGAGAGACTGAAGATGCTTGTCCAGCATTCTTCAAAGCTTGGATTTCACAGTCCAGAACATATATCTGGCTACGCATTTCCAGAAGAATATTCATGATGCTACGAAAATCTGCAGAATCATCCGTCTGTGTACTGGCATGAGCTTTCTCTGATTGAGTAAATGCAGACGATGGCGCTTCAGTATAGTCTGGCAGATTTGGAATCGACGTATCACCTTCTTCAGGCAATTGAGAGACCTGAACTTCTTCTGGGTCTTCTGGAGATTGTCTTAGATCTTCACTGACAGCAGCATGAGGTGTAGACCTCTCTTGCTCGCTAACTCCCCTTGTCTCTAGGACATCGAAAGGGGAAGAGTGATGATCATGCTCTTGATTTCCCTTCTCTCCAGATTTATCAGCAGACTTTTCTTTTTCTCCTTCTCCTTCTTCTTCAATTTCTTTCTCCTTCTCTCTCTGTTCTTCCTCTTCTCTGTTCTTCTCTCCTTCTTCTCTGCTCTTCTGAAGATCTGTCGGATGAGACACAGAACGTCTTGTTCTTGTCAGTGCTTGGATAGTGGGATCTTCATCATCTTCATCTTCATCCTCAAGGATGAGAGTTCTTTTCTTCTTTTTCGATGGGGCACCCATGGCCTCCTTTCCTTTCCTTTTTGAAGCAGACTGGACTGGAGATTTCACTTTGAATTTCTCCATTGCCTTGGAGAGTTCTTGCAGACGCATCTTCATTAACATTTTCAATCCTACCACCATCTTATCACACGGTCGAACACAAAATGTATGTGGCGCAGTTCAATGTTCGGAGATGTCAAGATCTTTGTCACCAGACCAGGATAAGGCAACTGTCCTTTGTCTTTTGACATTGCTCTATACATATGGAAGAGAATAGTGTGCGGGAGAGAAAACTTTCCTCATGAGTTGATCGCGAACATCAACTTTGCTTCAGAAAGAGACACAGAAGTCTTTGACGTAGACTTCGGTCTAAGACAGTTGATCACGATCTTATGAAGCACAATGTTGATGGCATTCATCTTGGAATAGGTAATTTTCTTCTCTACGTCCCTATCTTTGACAAGATCCAGAGTAGTACGAGCAGGTGAGACTTTGATTGGGAGATAGCGTCCCCGTTCAACTCCAACAATGTCCGCCAATATATTCACATCTACCACGTAGACTTGATCTCGAACACTGAATGAAATTCTATTCGCATCCAAAAAGCTAAGATTTGAATAGAAATAAGCGGTCAGTTGAGCATACCCATCCGTAGAGTCAGCGCAAAAAGTCTCAAGTTGAAGCAAATTCAACTTTTCTCTTAAGTTCACGTTGATGGTGTCCAGGAAGTCAAAATCGACACTTCTAGGGTTTATCACCCCTCTTTTCAACAGCCTGAAATACACTTTTTCCTGATCCTTGGATTTAAACAAATCCATCCGATTTCCTTTCACCTTTGCTGCCACACCCATTCTAGGTTTAAATTCAAGGAACATTTTTTCATCATCGTTCCCATCAATCAGATTTTGCCCTGGCATACGAGGATCACTTGGAATATTCGCAAGAGCCTCCTCTGCCCTTCCTTTAGGAGCAATTCCCAATTCCTCCATTTTCCGCAGAAAAAGATACTCATTCCCATAATTTTTGTCCTTAAGGAAGTCATCTATATATTTTAACGAAGTACCGGTGCTTTTCAACGCACGATAAAGCTTATAGATAACGGAGGGTTTTTGGACTCTTACTTGGGTCAAAGCATCCTCAATTATCTCTTCTTCCAGATTTTGACTTGCACCTTGTGGGGGGGGAGACGATGAATGACGTGGAGGAGGAGAGCGAATCGGACTTTGTCGCTGACTTGATAAGTCTTCTTCCTCGTAAGATCGAAGTGAGTCGGTCCCTTCTCCATTCTTTGTGGTCCCCCTTGCGATTCTTGATGATTTCCTCGAAGACGACATCTTTCTTTGTCTATTGGAAGATTCCGTCACTTGCTTTTCCCAAGAAAAATGACCACTTTCTCGACGACGAACAAGAAGTAAAAACAAAGATCGGGAGGAGAGTGCCTTTTAGGGTTTTGAAAATTGGGCGAAGAAAAACTGTATATATATATATATATATATATATATATATATATATATATATATATATATATATATATATATATATCTCTCGGATTTGAAAAGAGAAGATTAATCGGTACAAGGAAAGTGTACGAACACTTCTTTTCAAAATCAATAACTGCCAAAATTAATTCCTTGAAAAAGACAAGTTTTCAAATTTCACACGAATTATATCTAAATGAAAGAACATACCTTTTCGAGATAAAATAGCAACTTACAGTCTTTAGCCATGAATGATTGAGTCTCATGATTTAAAGTTTGAGAGATCAGAGTCTTAGAAATGGTGAGTCTCTAGACTTTAACTTCTTCAAGCTTCAAAATGTTGAGTCTTGAGCGGATAAAGTCGAATTGATTTTTCTCCAAAGGCTTTGTGAATATATCCGCTAGTTGACTCTTCGAATCAACAAATTGAATCGAGATTTCTCCATTTTGAATATGATCTCTAATGAAGTGATGTCGAATCTCAATATGCTTTGCTCTTGAATGAAGGATTGGATTTTTGGTGAGATTGATCGCGCTGGTGTTGTCACATCTGATTTCTGTGCATGAGTCTTCAAAGCCAAAGTCTTGTAGCTGTTGTTTTATCCAGAGAATTTGCGAACAACAGCTTCCAAGAGCTACATACTCTGCTTCTGTCGTTGAGAGAGCTACAGTGCTTTGCTTCCTTGAGAACCAAGACACTGTCCTGTTTCCAAGCAGTTGACAAGTTCCAGAAGTGCTCTTTCTATCGACTCTGCAACCGGCCAGATCTGCATCTGAGTATCCTAAAAGATTAAAGTCTCCCCTCTTTGGATACCAAAGACCGATGCTTGAAGATGAGGCAACGTATTTGATAATACGTTTCACGGCAATGAGATGTGATTCTCTAGAATCTGATTGAAACCTAGCACAGATGCAAACACTCAACAAAATATCAGGTCTAGAAGTAGTAAGATAAAGAAGTGAACCGATCATGCTCCTGTACAGCTTTTGATCTACTTTCTTCCCTTCTTCATTCTTGTCTATCTTCTGAGAACATGACATTGGTATGTCGGTCTTTTTGCACTTTCCCAATCCAAATCTTTTAACAAGATCATTCGCATATTTTTCTTGATGGATGAAAGTTCCTTCCTTCATTTGTTTCACTTGAAGTCCAAAAAAGAATGTTAACTCTCCCATCATACTCATTTCAAATTCGTCCCGCATAGACTTAGAAAATTTCTTGCAAAGACTTTCATTAGAGGATCCAAAAATAATGTCATCAACATATATTTGAACGAGTAAGAAACTTTTGTTTTCCTTTTTGATGAACGAGTAGTATCTACTTTACCTTTGACAAATCCATTCTGTAATAAGAACTTACTTAGTCTCGTTGTACCAAGCTCGAGGTGCTTGCTTTAGACCATACAAAGCCTTTTTCAAATCAAGACCGAGTCCGGGCTTCTTTGGGTCTTCAAATCCAGGCGGTTGTTCCACATAAACTTCCTCTTGGATAAATCCATTAGGAAAGCACTTTTGACGTCCATTTGGAATAACCTGAAATTTTTGTAACAAGCAAACGCAAGTAATAGACGAATAGCTTCTAACCTTGCAACTGGTGCGTAAGTCTCGTCATAGTCTATTCCTTCTTCTTGTGTGTATCCCTTGGCCACGAGTCTTACTTTATTGCGTACGACTTTTCCTTCTTCGTTCATCTTGTTTCTGAACACCCATTTGGCTCCAATAACAGTTTTACCTTTTGGTTTAGATGTCAATTCCCAGACATCATTAATATTGAACTGTTTGAGCTCCTCTTGCATAGCTTTGATCCAGCTTTCATCAGATAAAGCTTCTTCTATGCTTTTTGGTTCAATTTCAGAAATGAGAGCAACATCACTAGACTCTTCACGTCTTTTGGATCTGGTACGAATTCCTTCATTAATTTCGCCGATAATGAGATCTTTAGGATGACTGGATTTGTGTTTCCGCATTCTTGGTTGATTTGCTTGGTTGATGATCTATTTCTTTATTTGAATCTTCATGAGCTTCTTGATGTTGGACTTCCGTAGTGCGAGATGCTTCTTGAGTTGAAGACTTTGGAAGGTCTAGAGTGAGTTCGAGACTCTTCATACTGAGTCTGGTTGGATTCATCTTGCGTTGAGTCTTGGAATTTGACATTCATTGATTCTTCCACAGACTGGCTTTTCTTGTTATAGACTCTGTAGGCTTTGCTTGATGTAGAATATCCAAGAAAGATGCCTTCATCTGATCTTTCTTCAAACTTACCAACTCGATCATTTGCATTTTTCAAAATAAAGCATTTGCAACCAAACACATGAAAGTATGAAACAATAGGCTTCTTACCTTTGAATAATTCATAAGGGGTTTTATCAAGAATAGGTCTTAGGAAGACTCTATTTATAATATAGCATGCAGTTGAAACAGCTTCAGCCCAAAATCGTGAAGAAATTTTACTTTCAATTAAAAGTGTTCTAGCCATTTCTTGAAGAGATCTATTCTTTCTTTCCACAACTCCATTTTGCTCTGGAGTATACGGAGAGGAAAACATATGATTAAAACCAGATTTATCACAGAATTTCGTAAAGTCTTGATTTTCAAATTCACTTCCATGATCTGTTCTTATACTTGAAATAGCACATCCTTTTTCATTTTGAACCTTTTTAGCAAACTTCTCAAAGTATAAAAAGGTTTCTGACTTACTTGCAAGAAAATATACCCAGGTAAAGCGAGAGTAATCGTCTACAATTACTAGACAATATTTCTTACCTCCAATGCTCTGGGTTCTTGTTGGTCCGAAGAGATCCATATAAAGCAACTGCTTTCCCAGAATGCATGGAGTGCATGAATCAGATTTTTGATATGGTAATTTAGGTAGACCTCGAACAAGCTGCTTTGATGAGATTTTGGCTAATTGCTTCATATTGACATGGCCAAGCTTTCTGTGCCATATGCTTGCTTCATCTTGGATTGAAATTAGACATTGAGATTTATTCAATTTCATGTCTAAGAGGTAGATGTTTCCATGTCTTCGACCCATGAAAGACTCAGTAGAGTCTTTACTAATTCCATAGCAAATTCCTTCTTGAAAGGAAATCTTGAAACCGGTATCACACAGTTGGCTAATGCTGAGAAGGTTATAGTTGAGTCCTTCTACTAGAGAAACATTGCTTATTGTGCGATTTCCAATTTTCACAGCTCCAAATCCCACGATGCTTCCTTTGCCGTTTCCTCCAAATGAAACATTTCCGCCGTTTACTTGAACAAGCTTTATGAAGCACTTTGAGTCTCCTGTCATGTGTCTTGAGCATCCGCTGTCAAGATACCATTTTATCTTTCTCTTGATGGAGACCTACATTCAAAAGAGAGTCTCAAGCTTTCTTTGGTACCCAAATTTTCTTGGGTCCTTTGGAGTTAGTAGGATAAGCATTATTAGGCCATACTTTCTTAACAGGTTTCCAAACCATAGGACAGTCTTTTTCAAAATGATCTTGACTGTTACAGTTTGAACATCTTAGAGCATTTTGACCTACGGACTTTACAAAGACTTTCTTGAAATGATTTACGTAAGCCTCTTTTGACGGTCTTTTCTTAATTCTTTCTTTTACTTTTGGAAAATCAATCAAGGGGATTGTTTCATTTGTCATACCTAGACCAGACTTATTAAAGTAAGGTCTTTGAACCGAAAGAACTTTTTCAAGTTTTTCCGACCCTATCGAAAACTTCTTTGAAATATTTGATAAGTCCGTTTTTAAGAAAACATTTTCTTTCAAAAGATCATCTTCTTTTTCTTTAAGAGCAGAAACATTAAGGTCTAGACTTTTAACTCTTTCTTCTAAAATAACTTCCTTTTGTTTCAGAATTGAGTTTTCCTTTTTAAGTTCGGAAATTCTTTTGAGAGAAGTCTTAAGACCGAAACACAGTTCATCAATATATTTAGAGACTTTGACAGGAATTTTAAAATCACTTACCTCAAATTCACTTGTCCAGTCGATCCGAATACGAGTTTGAGTGCGAATGTGCCATCAAACATATGTTGGCATATTCATTATCACTCTCTTCACATTCTGTATCACTCCAGGTTTCAGCTTTGAGAGCCTTTCGAAACTTCTCTGCTTTTCCTCTTTTCTTTTTCAGAAGAGGACAATTGGGTTTGATGTGTCCCTTCTTTTTACATTCGAAGCAAACTACATCTTTGTTTGGTTCCTCATCATCAACAGACTTGGTCTGCTGTCTCTGAAAACTTTGTTTCTTTGGGATGAACCTTCTGCCTTTTCTATTCAGTTTTCTGAATCTTCTTATCATGAGAGCGAGCTCCTCATCATCCATATCATCTTCAGAATCTGCATCATCAGAATCATCATTTGATTTTAGTGCAATAGATTTCTTACCTCTTGGATCTTCGTCTTCATTAATTCGTTCCACTTCGTAAGATCGAAGAGTTCCAATCGGCTCGTCTACGAGATAATGGCATGATTCTTTGCGTCTCCCTTATTGAAGTCTTTATATGATTCCAATCCTTGGAGAGTCCACACAGAAGCTTGTTCACCTTCATGGGATCAGAAATTTTTTGTCCTTGGTTCTCAAGACCATTGACAATATCTGTAAAACGACTAAACATGTCAGTTATAGATTCTCCTGGTTTCATTTTGAAGGCTTCATATTGACCAAGGAGAATGTTAATTCTGGTCTCCTTCACTCGATCTGTCCCTTCATAGGTGATGTGTAATCTATCCCATACTTCTTTTGCTGTAACACAAGAAGATATTCTATTATATTCAGTTGGAGATAAAGCACAATATAAAGAGTAAATTGCTTTTGCATCGAGTGCTTGTCTCTTGTTTATCTCTTCCTGAGACATTCCGCTGGTTTCAATAGTGTCTTTCCCTCTTTCAGAGATTGATGCAGCAGCAGGAGTGATTCCTCTTTCCACAACGTCCCATTCCAGAGGATCCTTTGATCGTAGGAAAGCTTTCATCTTATTCTTCCAGATGTTGTAATCCTTTCCATCGAAGTAGGGAGGTCTGGTATTGCTTTGCCCTTCCATCAGCCCCGGTGCTAGCATACTAGCCATGGATCTTTTACTCTGAAGTAAAACACTTCAAACAAAGTAAGAACACGGGCTCTGATACCAATTGATATTGCTAGTATGAGTACCTAGAGGGGGTGAATAGGTATACAAAAAATTTTCTTGAAGATTGCACAATACTTTAGACAGTTAAAGAATTTGCAATAATTAAATATCAATCGTGAGACTGAGTAAGGGAAAGAGAGAATTGAACACTCGGTTTATAGTGGTTCGGCTTGATTCAAGCCTACGTCCACTCTTCTGCACTGACAGCCAATTGGCTGGATTCCACTATGAACAAAGAGATGTTACAGTGTTGATCTTCCTTGATTTCTCGGTGTAGATGATCTACCACACTCACTCAAGGTCTCACCAAGTACAAACACTCTCTGTGTATACAATTTCGCTCGAACAGTCTCGACTAACAATCAAGGGTCTTCAGACTCTGGAATTTCTCTATCGATCACACACTTAAAACAACTAGAACGACTTCCTTTTATACTCCTTTATGCCATCATAGCCGTTGGCACTTACCAAAGGAATTCCTCCAATCTACCCGTTGGACGGAATCAATCAAGAAGATCATCCGAGCTATTTAAGGAATCGATGATAGCCCATCAATCTGTTCGCCCATACAATCAGGATCTTGGTTTCCAAGAATAGAACATTCCAAGATTATTTCGTTGACCATCGGATCTTCAATCGATCTTAGATAAGAATTAAAGAATCCGAAATGATTATCCAACCAAAGAATCTATTCCAGAGGATAGGATCGAATCCTCAATCATATACCTCGGCTTTGGATTTCCTTCGTCACTGGATTAGAAAGACTGTCAGTGAGAATAGACTTAAGTCTTGAGTCTTGAGTCTTAAGTCTTGGGTCTTGAGTCTTGAGTCTTGGGTCTTGGGTCTTGAGTCTCGAGAATACAAAGTCTTCAGACTTTAAACTGTCGGTCTCCGAACATCCAGACTTAGACTGATAGAAACGTTTTGTCAGCTTCAAAATATTCTGGAAAGATTTCTCCAACACAATCCCCCATGCTGTTGACTCCTTCTCTTCAACACCATCAACGGCTCCAATTGCACCGAAGTAGCTCTCTCTCACGCTGCCACTCGCCCTCGACAGAAGCTGCTCCACCAAGTTTTGTCTCTGCCGAGCCTTCATTTCCTTCGGTCAAAGCCCCAACCGAAGGCTTTCAATGTTGACTCCTCATGCCAGCAACGCCCACGCGTCTTCAGCGTCTCTACCAGCTCGCCAACACCGCCAGCGAACTGCTTTGCTTCTTCTTTCGGCCACTCGTCCAGCGTCAACGACCATCCGCAGCAACTCCTTTCCTTCGACCGCCAGCTGCGTCCCCACCGAGGCCCAACAACAGCCTATGCATTTTCTGTTCCAGCCCATCTTGAAGTCAGACCAAGCCCAGCCCAGTTCGCAGCCTCCATTTCCGGCGAGGCCCTCGGATCCAACAAGTTCAGCCCAGCTCACGTGGAGTCAAGCCCATGCCAGTGAGACCAACCTGTTTGCGACCCATCTCCAGCGAATTCAGCCCAGCATTTTCATGCTCTCGGGCCCAGCAAAGCCCAAAAGTCCAGCAATTTAGCCCATTGGAAGAAGGCCCAATCGCAACCAAGCCCAAGTCCAAGAGTGAGCCCAATCCAGTGCAAGAACAAATCTCAGTTGGGCTGAGATTTGTTGGGCCCAAGTTTAAGGCCCGGTCCAAGCCCGCCGGTGTTGTCGAAAGTCCGATTTCGACCGCCGTCGCGTCGTTGTCGCGGTGTCCCGGTCCCCGCTTTTAATCAAGTGAGTAATCTCACTAATCCTTGCTTAGTAGACTAATGATGCTTAAGGGCTGATTATATTTAATTAAGTGCAATTAGGTAGTTAGATTAGCATGGATTAGTGATTATTAGTTAATTGCACTGCACATTAGTTAGGTGGTTAGTGTACTTAGCTAGAGAACTACTTATACTATTTATTGAATGCATCTCAGGATTTGTCCCGACCCTTATTGGGCTTCAATTAGGCAATACGGGCCTAAATTGGATTTTTAGTATTTATTTATTAATTTTCGAAATTAATTATTTAATTATTTAATTTTCGAAAATTAGGCTGGGATAGCCGACGACCGAAATTTTGTGCTGATTGTCATGGTGCAGTTCATTTATTTATTTGAGTTCTACGTTGTGTGGAATTGAATTAATTGTGGAATTTTAGGAATTGTCCTAAATTGTTTGATATTGAATAATTGATTGGTAGATGGCCGAGTATGGGTATATAGTGCCAGTTATGTTGATGGGCTATATAGTAGAGAGAATGGTGAGAGCTAACTGAGAATATTATTGACTGAGACTAATCAAGCATGATATTATTGGACATACGTGGTTCGGTAATTAGAAGTATCACTGGCGAAAACGGCGCCTTAAAGAATGCACGTGAATGATTTATAGACAAACGTGGTTCGATGATTAAGGAAATATCACTGGTGAAAACGACGCCTTAAAGAACTCACGATGTTATCTATTGTCGATGTCACCTTGGCGAAAACGGCGCCCTAGAAAGGACACGTGGTTCGGTGATCGAGGGTATCACTGGTGAAAACGGCGCCTTAAAGAATGCACGGTGTCGGTGATCGGTATGTCATTGGCGAAAACGACGCCCGAGAAACACATGTGATTTGGTGAATGAGTACACCATTGGGAAATTATGGTATGAGTGGGAATAACCTAGAGGTGGTTCGAATGACATGTAATCGACTAAGTCGATTGATCAATGCTTGATCGGATGTTGTGAATTGTTTGAATATCTGTGCTTAACCTTAATTTGCAGGTGGAATCTGAGGCCAAGGTAAGTCCTCTGACCCGTGCGTGTATAGGCAGCCCGGTTAGCAAATTGGTTTCCTAATCGAGTCTTAGTGGGGTAGAACTTGCTAAGACATAGTCTCATCCCGGTTGTGGGACAACATTTCAAGCCGTAGATGAGCCTGTGGAGGAAGAACCAAAAGAGGACGATGAGCCGGTAAAAGATGAAGAGCTTGAAGGATGTGAGCTTAGTGAAGAAGAGACAAAAGAGGATCAGGATGATCCTGAGTACGACCCGGATGAGGACTGAGATCCCATCCTCTTTTGTGAAGCATGTCTAAATGTGAATAGTGTAAGTAGAATGTTATAAATAGTCTTGTGAATAGATTTTGAGTTATGTCATGTATAAAAGTTTGGTTGTGGATTTCAATATGAAAAATATGGCATTGCTTTTCTATCCCATTGAGTTATTGTCTGGGGATTTATAACTGCTTCCGCATGTGCTTAATAAACGAAAGGGTCGGCGATACTTAGTCCTGGGATATCGCATTATAAAATCGACCAAGTAGAAGGATGTGTGTGTGCCCGAGGATCGGGGTGTGACAACATAGACACTTGGAGTGCCAAAACTTGACATGAGAGGACATTTAAATACTAAAAGTTAGGAAAGTTACACTTAGATTGCGTTTGGTAACATTTCTGTTCAAAAATTGTTCACAGGAACAGAAATAAAAAAAAATTATTTCTGTTCCGGGAAATAATTTTTTAACAAAAGAACGCGTTTAGTAACTGCACAAAATTTCTGTTCCTGGAATAGAAAAAGACTATAAACACGTTTGGTAAACTTGTATAATTTTTTTGTTTCTATTAATTTTTTTAATATTTTTATTATATTTTTCCTTTTTTTCTTTTTTCTTTTTCCTTTATCTTTTTCTCTTTGGCCGGTCGCCGGCCACCGCCATGGCGGGCGACCGGCTGGGCGACGTCCGGTGAGCTCACCGGACACCAGCCTAGCCTCGGCGAGGCTCAGCCTTGCCCAGGTGGCGCGAGGTCGGCCTCGCCTTGGCCTTGCGAGGCCCGACCTCGTGCCGGCTAGGGAGGCCGAGCCTCGTCATGGCCGCGCGAGGCTCAGCCTCGCTTGGGCTAGGTGAGATCGACCTCGCCCAGCCACCGGCGAGGCTCAAGCCGACAAGCCTCACTGTGGCTCGGCCTCTCCAGGGGCTGGCGATGCTCCGGCGAGGTCGTCGGCCCTCTTTTGGCCAGTCGCCAGCACCGGCCATGGCCAAGGCCGGTGACCGACAAAAGGAAGAAGAAGAAGAAGAAGAAGAAGAAGAAGAAGAAAAGAAAGAGAAAAAAGAAGAAGGAAAATGAGAAGGAAAAAAAGTGATTTTTGGAAGTGTTTCCAGGAACAAGAAACAAGTTTTTTCTACTTCTTGTTTTTGTTCCAAATCTGTTCCCGAGAACTAAAGTGTAAACAAACGCGTTTCTGTTCGTTTTTTGTTCCCCGGAACAAAATAACAAAATTTTGTTTTCCGGAGAACAGAAACACATTTAAACAAATGCGCCCTTAAATGCCAAAATCGGATCAAAATAGACCAATTAAGTGTTAATGACGAGAAAATCTGGCCAAAATGTTGACTTGACTTTTTTTTCGGCAAGACAAGTACAAAACAACATCATTTTGCATGTTAACATGGCTACATAACTCAAAAACGACGTCGTTTTGCATGTTGACATGGTTAGATAAGTAAAAAAAAAAACGACGTCATTTTGTCTCGGATTTGAATTTTAATATAAATATTAGTTAAATTAAATTTACAACTAAATTATTTTTTTTTTTAAAAGGAAGAATAAGAAGTTGCAGAAAGCATTGGGCAAGCGCTATGTAAGCCCTCGTCGCCGCCACCTCCCCACTGTCGCTAGGTAGGGCTGGCAACGGTGGGTGGAGGGTTGGCCGAGGTTGCCGGCTTGACAACGGTGGGGAGGTGGTGACAAGGGCTTGCACAGCCCTCGCCCAATGCCTTTTGCAACTTTTTTTTTTTTTAAGTTTTGAATTTAATTTAATTAATATTTATATTAAAGTTTTGGCTCTTCTTTGCTGACTCAACTCTGAATTATATTATTAAAAAAAACACCACATAGGATTTTTGGGAGCCTTCACCGGACTTGGCACTCGGATGTCTCAATTTTCAAAAAAAGTGATACTTACGTGTATTTTTCATAACTTTTGGTACTTAAGTATCCAATCGTATCAAGTTTTAGCACTTCGCTATACTTCGCTGGCCTAAAACATTATGAAATCAATCTTATTCTCAAGTATTTTTTTATTTTTTAAATTTAATAAATCTATATAATGATATTAACGATTTCTTTTTAGTATGTAATAATATTTTTACTTGTAATATTTATATTTTAGTATCTAATTTATATTTTTCATCATATTCATGAAAATTGATTGTATGGGGCTCTCTTAGGATTTTATTTCTCAATTTACGCTTGCAATAGAAAATACAGAAATAAATTGGGTGAGAGGAAACCGGTTGAAAATGTCAACCGGTTTCCTCACAAAATGAGCGGTGCTAATGTTGACCGTCACTCCGTCACTTGATGGAGGATGGTCAGCTTAGAATTTTTTTTCTTTTTCTTTTTTTCCACATAAAAGACCAAGATGAGACACCTGCAAAAAACCGTTGCTCATCTTTTAGATTGATGAGTAGGAGTCACTAAATTAAAATATCATTGTCACCAATTGAAAATATTTTCAGATTTCGTATCTCCACCTCATTTTACATAAAAATAATGACAAAAATATTTTTGAAAATCATGAATATTTATTCACTTTTGCATGGAGTCCATATAGTACTGTACAATTGTAAATGTAAATTGTATAGTATGAAATTCAATGGGCACGGTATTAAATTAGCTCAAGTCATTTGTAATCAGTGGAGTTCAATCTAGACAATTAAAATGTTCATTCCATCCAACTGATTAATTGATCAATGTTGTATTGAAAATGGCTAAGTAACGATGAAAGCTCACATGAAATACATACATAAACATATTATAATTATCCATTCATTCAAAACATGTCGGTATAAGTTATCCAGGCCGATCACTTCTATGCAACTTTTTATTTATTTTAAATTTAGCAATGAAGTGGTATATGGGAGGGGACACTTCTCGCGCAACTCAATTGGTTCACTTTCCTGGGTGATCACAAGGGTGCCCTCTCTTATATTGACTCGGTGCATTCAGGATTTTATTTTAGAGTGCTCCCAGCAAGGCTTGATACCCATCTCAAGGAGACAAGCAAACCCTCTAACCATCTAAACCAACACCTTGTTGTTTCTGTGTAACAATTACGAGTGCACGATTTAACTAGAAAAGTAGACAAGGAGGATGTATTGGATATTTGATTGGACAATGTGTGATTTTGCTTCTTCAAGATCCATGTCCGGGTCATGCTATTGTTTGGTACACGATTCCTATCAAAGAAGAGATGTTATCAATGTTCTATGTAAGAATGCCTCGTTTCACATATAACAAGCGATGCAAGAAGCGCTAACTTTCCAACCGAAAAAAAAAAAAGTAGTGCTAACTTCCATAGAATGGGATCGGTTATTACTGTCTATAAAAGCTTCTTAATCACACTTTACCTCGCATACATTAACCAATTCTAGTAACCAAAAAAAAAAAATCATGGCATCCTAACTATATGGGCTTCTAACTTGGATCGTCCTTCTCTTGATGACTATTACTTCACTCGCTACACCACCGTGCCATCCATATGAGGGCTCAGCCTTGATGGATTTCAAGAGAAGTTTTCAAAACGCCAAAGAAGATTTTCTTTGTGTTTATCTGAAGGTTGAATCTTGGTCTTTAGATGAACATGAAGATTGTTGCTCGTGGGATGGTGTAGAGTGCAACAAGGCCTTCGGTCATGCGATAGGCCTTGACCTTAGTAGCAGCTATCTCTTTGGTATCATAACTTCCAATAGCAGCCTATTTCCCTAATTCCACTTGGAATCCCTCAATCTCTCTTGGAATGACTTCAACTCTTCTTCAATCCCATATGGCTTCAGCAATTTTTCCAGGTTATAATACCTTAATCTCTCCGATTCACACTTTTCTGAAAAAGTCCCTTTGGATATCCCACGACTATCTAGATTAATTTCTCTTGATTTGTCTTTCGGGTGGGATTCTGTCATACCTCTTGATTTGTCTTCCAAGTGGCGTCTTGATATGCCCAATGTAGACAAATTGTTTCGGAATTTAACTATGCTTAATGAACTTGATCTCTCTTTTATAAGCATGCCATCACCATTCGCTCATGTGCTTGCAAACTTCTCCTCTTTGAAGTTGCATAAACTTAGTGATTGTGGATTGCATAGAGAATTTCCGGTGGGCATCTTTCAATTACCAAACCTCGAAGTCCTTGACATTAGTTTGAATGACAACATTTCTGGTAGCAGTGGGGTTTTTCCTTAAAATCATTAATCCTTTGGGGCATGAATTGCTCAGGAGAATTACCTATTTCCATCGGAAACCTTATTTTCTTGAATGTATTATCAATTGGGCATTGTGATTTCTCGGGTTCACTTCTGGCTTCACTTGGTAATCTTTATCAGCTCGCTTTTCTGGATATATCGTTGAGTAAATTTTATGGTCAAATCCCTGCTTCCTTCGCTAATCTCACGCAACTGTCATATCTAGAGCTCTGTGTCAATAATTTTAGTGGTGATATTTGGCATTGGCTTGTCAACTTGACAAAACTTACCTCTTTGTACCTTTCAAGTATATTCAACTAGCGAAGCTTTTTTTTTATTTTAGAGAGAGAGAGAGAGAGAGAGAGATGATGATGATGATGAGATTAAATCACTGGCCAAATTAACGAGTCTTGATTGTTTACATTCCGTAGATGTTCAACTAAGTGGTCTGATTCCGTCTTCATTTGGGAACTTGACTCGATTGATTGCACTTGACATTTCATCCAACAATTTCCAAGGTGAAATTCCAAACTCATTAGGGGAACTCAAGCATCTTAAATATCTTAGTGGGAATAATTTGGGTGGCACAATGGATTTACACAAATTCGAGGATCTTGAGTATCTTGATCTTAATTGGAATAAATTGAGCAGCACGATGAATTTACATGAGCTCAAGAACTTGACAACATTATATTTGGACTTCAACAACACGTCTTTTGTCAGCAAGATCGAGATCAATGCCACTCTTTCAAAACTTTCCACTTTAGCTTTAGATTCCTATACATGAATTCCCGAAGTTTTTAGGCTACCTAAGTGGATTAGAGAGAGTAAGTCTTTCACACAATAAAATTGGAGGGAGTACTCCTACGTGGATGTGGAATGGTAATTGTAACGACCCGGGCCCCACTGTGTTATATTGTCCGCTTTGGACACTGAGTCCTCACGGCTTTAAAACGCGCCACACAGGTTAGAGGGGCCCAAGCCATTATAAACTGGCCCAAGACTCTCTCCTTAGGCGATGTGGGACAAGGACCCCTTCCTTGCGCACGTCCGGGAACCGAGGCGCGGACACACCGCCATCCCTCCTCCGCGCGCACCGCCGCTCGGGCCATCACACTCTGCCCCCCTTAGGAGCACAGCGCCCTCGCTGTGGCCCCACACGCGGTCGAGAGTCGGCTCTGATACCATTTGTAACGACCCGGGCCCCACTGTGTGATATTGTCCGCTTTGGACACTGAGTCCTCACAGCTTTAAAACGCGTCACACAGGTTAGAGGGGCCCAAGCCATTATAAACTAGCCCAAGACTCTCCCCCTAGGCGATGTGGGACAGGGACCCCTTCCTTGCGCATGTCCGGGGATCGAGGCGCGGACGCACCGCCATCCCTCCTCCCCGCGCACTGCCGCTCGGGCCGTCACAGTAATAGAGAGACCTTGGAGTATATTAATCTTTCTCATAATTTTCTAATTGGCTTTGTGAACAACCAAATCAATCTGCCGCTTCCCAAGTTGATGTATTTTGACATTAGTTCTAACTTGCTCAAAACTACTCTCCCTAGTCTACCTCCATCAGTGATTTATTCCAATTTCTCCAGGAACTTCCTCTTCAAAGAAATACAATCTATTTGCAAAGCAAGATCCCTTGTAGTTCTTAATTTGTCAATCAATAGTCTGAACGACACAATTCCTTCATCTCTTGGAAACATTGGTTCTTTGTCAATTTTGAGTCTTGGGAAATATAAATTTGAGGGCATGATTTATGATGGTTACCCAAAAGGTTATGCGTTGAAGATTATTGACCTCATAGAAAATCGATTGCAAGGGTCTGTCCCAAGATCTTTAGCATTGTACAAAGCTAGAGTATTTGAACCTTGGTTATAATCAAATTCTTGATGAGTTTCCATGGTGGCTATCACTATTGACCGAGCTCAAAGCTATGATCTTGAAATCTAATATGTCCCATGGTCCAATAGAAATATATCGAAGTCAGTTTAAGTTCAACAATTTGCATATCATGGATCTTTCCAACAATAGTTTTAATGGCGAACTTCCTTCCAAGTCGTCGTAGAGTTTCCATGCCATGAAAGTAATTGTTGGTCAAGATCGGTTGGAATATATGTATACTTTTTTCAGGGCTCTCTCCCTTATTCTATATATATGCAATAGTTACCGTTTATGTGGATATTCGGCAAGTGGTCAATAGGTATAAAATGACCTATTTAATGAAACTGATGAATAAAGGCACAAAAATGGAATATTCTAAGGTTCCTTATGCCCTTATGGGAATTGACCTCTCCAATAACAAATTCGAAGGATGCATACCCGATCTTATTGGAGATTTGAAGTCACTTTTTATACTTAACCTTTCGATTAACATTCTCATTGGTTCCATCCCACCTTCCTTAGCAAACCTAACAAAGCTGGAATCTCTAAACCTTTCTTGGAACAATCCCTCGGGAGAGATACCTCAACAACTAGCCCAACCTACATTTCTTTCGTCTTTTGATGTCTCTCATATTCAACTATCGGGATCAATACCACGGAGGAGTCATTTCAACACATTTGGGACCCATTCATTTGCAATGAATAAGGGATTATATGGAAGTTCTTTACCATATAAATGCACAAAGGTTGGGAGTAAATTACCATTACTACCATCTTTGTTCAAGGAAAAAAATGAAGAAGACTTTCCGTTTGATTTGGATTGGAACGTTGTGTTAATTGGCGCTAGGGGTTGGTTTTCAATTGGCATTGTTGTAGTTGGATACTTATGTAACATTTATTAGTAATGCAAATTTTCATGTGTCTAATTTGTCTAAAAAATAGTTACAAATTCCTTTGATTTCAATCTATGTTTGCTTCATGCGAACTCGTGTGGTTTGTAAGTAATTGTATGTAGATGTTGTTTTCTTGGAAACTGTTCTATCTTATTGATTGTTTTTCCTAGAACATCATATCCTAGAACATCATATTATATCATTATAGACTGTAACATATAAGGTGGCAATCTACATTCTAATGTTTGTTGTGATTATATGCCAATTAGCACTCACTTTCACTTATGGGTTGCGACAAAGAACCTAATTTTGGACATCCAAAATCTGAATGTGGCAAGCTACTAAATATTGGAACCCATAGACACGGTAGAGACAAGAAGACAAATATGAAACTAAATTATCTGCAATTTAATCGTTAAAGACTGTTGGTGAAAATGATGGATTGTTATCTTTAATCACCAATTTATTTCATGAAGAGATTCCTAAAATTTGGATTGAGAAGAATGAATGCTACTTTTTACAAGCATAGTCATTGAAAAATAACAAAAACTTCACAAAACTATTGCCGTGATAAAATTCATTGGAAAATGACACGAATAATCCCTAAATTATGGACCAATGTACGATGTTATCATTCGACTTTCAATTTGTTCAATGTAGTACTTATACTATCACTAAATATTCAATATAGTCACTAGACTATAAGAAGATGTTCAATATCATCCTTTAGTTAATTGATGAAGCAGAATCTATTGATGTGCCATGGTGGACAAGAAAGAATGTTATGCCTGGATTTTCTACATATCAAGTATTCACGTTATATAGGGAAAGGTGATCCACATAAGATATTTATTTCAAAAAAACTCAAACCTGAGGCATTCTAAAAGACACCAATTACTTTTCTTCCTTCCTCAGTCTTTATGATGCTTTCATCAACTCTTTGGTTATAGGGTGGCTGACTTTCTGGTCCCTCGAAAAGCTGTAAAAGGACAAGAAGAAGTGAAAGAATTTTCATTCTAAAACACAATTTCTCATTCCAAAACACCAGTAATTTCATACCCATCACACTAGATAAATTGAAGATCCTAATCCTCCAACTATTTAGCAGTTCTAATAGTGGAGCATCACTTTCATCCAAGTAAAACCAAAATGATAATTCACATCGCTCCTTAAATAACTTTCCAATTATTTTTCCATTTTAATTTGGCCTTTTCGAGGCCACAATGTGATCTTCACACCTGGAATACCAGCTCCTTTACAACAAATATGAGCATGGTGGTACAAGCGAGCTCATAATCATCGATCCCTTTCTCTCTTTGGAGAACTCTTCGATTTGAAGTGCCTTAACAAGGTAGAATTCTCCAACTCAAGCAACCTCATCTTCAATTTGGTCAAATTCGGTGTCTTCTCCTACATGCACATATTTAGGTGGTGCACCCTCCACGATCCCAAGAGATACAACGTCACTGGCATCAACCTCAACCCGTCAAACCATTTTTGTCTGTGAGGCTCCAAGCACATTGCGTTAGAAGTTTGATTACAAGGAAGAAGATGAAATGTTTATGTCAAGGAAGAGGTTCATTTGATTCCTTGAATTTTTTCCCTTTCCTAAATAAAGAATAAAAGTAAATGGATTGAAAAATAAAACTCATAATCACATGTACTTGTAGCGTGCCAACTCATCATTTTAGAAGTCCTATGCTGCATATAATATTTCATGTCATCAAATAATGTCTGATTTTTTATTTAATCAAATAGAAAATCTACATAACATCTTCTAAAATTTAGGGATAAGTACAATAGAAGTCCTAAAACTTGTAACGAAAATGCAATTGAGTCCTAAAACTTGTAAAAAGTGCAATCAAGTCCTAAAACTTGTCAAATTATTTCAATTGAGTCCTAAAATTAACACCGTCAACCTTTTTAACGGAAAATGCTGACGTGGTGCGAATAATTTTTATTTCCATGTGGTTTTTTAAAAATTTTTTATTTAAATTAGATTTAAAAATTAGAAAAGAAAAGCTAAAATTTATTTAAAAAACAATTTTAAAAAAAATGGCCGGGCGCTTCCTTAAACGCCGCCCATCGCCAAAGGGCCCGGCGATGGGTGGTGGCGGGGAGGAGCTGCCATTTTTTTTTTAACAATTTTTAAAAATAAATTTTAGCTTTTTTAAGTTTTTAAATTTAATTTTTAAAAAAAAATTGAATAAAAGATAATTAAAAAAGCCATGTGGAAAATGAAAAATTATATAAAATGCCATGTCCGCGCCACGTCAGCATTTTCCGTTAGTAAGTTTGACGGTGTTAATTTTAGGACTCGATTGAAATAATTTGACAAGTTTTAAGACTTGATTGCATTTTTTACAAGTTTTAGGATTCAATTGCATTTTCGTGACAAGTTTTGGGACTTCTATTGCACTTATCCCAATAATTTAAGAACCGCGTTGAAAGAATTAAAAGAGTTCAAGGATGATATTGAACGTCGGACTAAACTTTATGGGCTATTTGTGTTAGTGTCCTAAAACTCACCGTTTTTAAAAGTACAAATAAAAGTTAAACTAGAAAGAATATAAACTGCTCATAAAAGTTTTTTTTTTTTTCTGAAAAGAAGTATATCCACATATGGCTAAGTTTATTTACATATGGATATCATAGGATCTTCCACGATGTAATGAAAATTATTACCATGTTTTTTTCAGCAATTCATCAAATTATCCAAACATGATAAATGCTATTGCCAGACTCGCTTTAAAAATACTATTCACCCCGTTGAAAATCAAATATCTAATAATTTAAGCTTATTAAATGTTTTTTTCCTGGATCTCAATATCTAGAGTAATAATTTAAGCCCCTTTTACGCACACATCGACAGTGGCTTGTGCTTGTGCCCTTTTTCTTTCTCAATAAAACCACAACTTAAAGCAGAAGCATTATATATAATACCATCAAAAACTCTAAACTGGTATACCCGAAACAAATTTATCTCAAACTAATTTTTTGATTACCAAAAACCTCAAATGAGCATACCTATAATAAATAAACCCTCTATTAATTTCTCTTAAATTTTACTGTCAAATTGCTGAGTTTAATAACACATGACGGTTGACGAGTTACCAATTTGAGGTTTTACCCTCCTTTTTATCACTAGTGTACTAGTTTGTGATTTTCATGGTACTAATCCAATTTAATAGAAACTAATGGAGAGTAAATTTATAACAAATATACAAGATTTGGAGTTTTTATGGTAAAAAAATTAATTTAGATAAATTTATTATAAATGTACCAATTTGAGATTTTTCATGACATTAATTCTCTCTATATATAGATATATAAATATATATCCACTGCTTGAGGAAGTCTCGTGCTAGTCAGTAAAAAAAGTCTATGCCAAGTCAAAATAGGCAAGTGGTATTTCTCTTTCTTGTGCCACTCCAATTTGATACCACCAAACAGGAAATCTTGATTTCCAAAGCGCACAAGTGGGCGTCCACAAAATCCAACTTTTGGACTTTCCTATAATTCACTTCGGTCGGATTTTGTCCACGGGCTCAAATTCAAGACTTATTATAACAAATGATTCGTGAACTTTGTAGTTTATTATTGTTCTTTGTTTGTTGTGACATCCAGATTTTTGGGCTCTGATTTCGATTAGATAAATTGGGCATATCATTGACGTGATTACAGTGTTTTTCTCTGAGTTGGCCACTCACGAGATAACTAGACTAGCTGGGTAAGCTATTAAGGACTTTAAGGTAGATAGACTTGAGAATTCGACCATAAATCGATTTCTCGACCGTGCTCATCTTTAGAGATCATTACGGCACAGTTAAAAATCGAATTAAGATCAGAGATAGGTCGGTTCGACTAAGATGTGTGACCGATCGTGGGTGACTCCACTAAATTGGAAAACTCTCGTCGACCGACACTAATTTGATTTTACTGTCATTTTGGTACCCTGTGTCCGTATTTGAATCCTTGAGATTTTCACGACAATCGAGAGTCGCCAATGTGTCGAGTGGGTTCATCGTGGCTCAAAGAAAATCGACCATAGGTCATTTGTCCTAAAAAATTCTGAAAACTACCTGATAGCCTAGGTCACGCTAAAAATGCGCCCAAGTGAAATTAACTGCCAATCTGAGTCCGATTTCAGAAATTGAAGATTCTTTCTTGTCATAATAAATTTTAGAAACGTCGACTCAGTCTCAGAAGATTTTCTGACAATCGAGACTTTTTGGGAAAAAGTCGTTGTCGGGTCATTTTTGTGCAGAAAAGGTTGAAGATGGTTTCGATCGCAAAATTGAGATGCAAGATGGGTCATTGGATGAGGAAAAGTAGCAATTGAGACATTGAGGCGTCGGTTGATTTTTTGGAGGCCAATTGAGATGGATTTGATGTGGATCAAGTGGTCAATTGAAGCCAATTCTTACAAATTCGTAACCCCCCCTTAAGCCTAGCAAAATGAGACCATTTGAGGAGTTGTGTGGTGTGTTTATGTGGCCAAATTGCAGCCAAGTGATGAAACTGCTTGGGCAAGGTTTGGAAGATATTTTTGTGGAAAAAGCGGGCTTGGTGGAGCCCCTCACCTCTCATCTCTATCCACCTCTCTTTCCCTCATCCTCTCCATCATGCTGCCGTGAGCTGCTTCTCCACCATTTCCCCCCAATTGGTGCGACACTTCCGGCAACAGCACGGAAGAAGACCGAGCGGAGCCCCCACCCAATCTCTCTCTCTCTCTGCTGCCGTTCGAGACGTCCCAGGTCTGCCCCATCTCGCACTCCACAGCAGCAAAGAAGTCCGCAGAAGTAGGAGCAGCCCACATCTCCGCCTTCATCGGTCTCTCCTCCCCTCAGCTGCCACCTGCCGACTTCTTGGCTTGCTTCGGTCAAGAGCAGCAACAACCGAAGCTCCTTGGTTGACCGCAAGAGCCCACGCCCGTGGACGGATCCACCGCCAGCGACAGCCTTAGCTCCTCTCGCCTCCCAGCTTTTGTTGAAGCCACGACCGCCCACATCTCGGTCAAATTTCCCACCGAGTGAAGCTCTTTGGTTGACCGAGCAGCCTTTCTTTGCTGCCACTTGGCCGCGTCTGCCTCTCCTTCGGTCAACAAGTGGACACTGAAGACCACCGAGGAAGCCTGTGTCCGTCCGCGAGAAATTGTCCCCAAATTTGGTGGGCCAGCGAAGCAGCGTCCACCGAGCAGCTTCCGTCTTCGTCGTGTCTTCATTTCCACGTGGGCTTCTTCAGCAACAACAGCCCAGCGAAGCCATGTTTCTTCTCTTGCGCGTCTCTGGCCCGTTGAAGTGTCGAAGCCCAGCAGCTCTGTGATTCCTCAATTGGGCAGCCACGCACGTTCAGCCCATTTGGGCCGCAAGTCAGGCTCAGCGAATTCAGCTCTTCAGTCGGCAGCCCTTGCTGCTTCTTGCTCGGCCCAAATCTACAGTCTTCAAGCCCAGTCCAACAGATTCTTTTAATTGTTCGGTACAACAGCCCAAGAAGCTAGCGAAGCCCAGTGAATTTCGGCCCAAGCCCAAGAGCGAGTTCAGCCCAAAGTCAAGAACAAATCTCAGTTGGGCTGAGATTTGTTGGGCCCAAGCTTAAGGCCCAGTCCAAGCCCGCCGGTGTCGTCGAAAGCCCGATTTCGGCCGCCGTCGGGTAGTCGTCACGGTGACCCAGTCTCCGCTTTTAATCATGTGAGTTTTGCTCACTAATGCCTTCTTAGTTTGCTAATTATACTTAAAGGTTGATTAGTGCTAGTTAAGGGGATAAGTACACTAATGGTGCTGTAAGTTGTGTACGGCGCTCACTTTGGTGCCAAAAGTTTTTGTCGGATTACTTAAGTGCCAAATCGGAGGAAAAACACTCACTTTGGTGCCACCGGCGAAAGATTTCGGCCTCCGGCAAAAGATTCCGGCCAAAATGATTTTTTTTTAAAAAAAAAAATTGATAAGCCTTTAAATGACGTCGTTTTCGGTCCTCCTTAAGAAAACGGCGTCGTCCTGGATCCACGTGGATGGCTTCATGGAAACGACGCCGTTTAGCTCACATGGGGAAGAAATTAGGTTTCGGCGAGGTCGGCCGTGGTATCGTCGGGGTTGGGGTGGCTGCGGCCGCCAAGTGGCCATCATCGAGGTCGGGTCGGGTCGGGGTTGAAGCTACGGCCATTGGAGTGGCCATCGTCGGGGTCGGGTCGGGGTTTGAGCCGGCCATCGTCAGTCGGGGTCGGTCGAGGTCGGAGCTACGGCCGCCGCCGAGTGGCCATCATCGGGGTCGGGGTCGGGGTCGAGGTCGGAGCCGCTGCCGTTGAGTGGCCATCGTCGGAGTTGGGGTCAAGGTCGGGTCGAAGCCATGGCCGCGAGCGCAAGGATCACGTCGGACGGCAACGAAAGATTAGGTTTTATATTGGGGGAGACACCAAACAACGTCGTTTTGGTGTTTGGACTTGACTCAGCTCTGGACGAATGCCATGTCGGCGTCAAAAATTAATAAAAAAGTACGTTGGATTTTCGGCCAATTTCGCCGGAGTTGGCACCAAAGTGAGCGCTTTTCAAATTTTTTGGCACTTAAGTGATCGGCGGAAACTTTTGGCACCAAAGGAGCACCATACACAACTTATGGCACCATTAGTGTACTTATCCCGCTAGTTAAGTGTAATTAGGTGGTTAGATTAGAATGGATTAGCGATTATTAGTTGATTGCATTGCATATTAGTTAGGTGGTTAGTATACTTTGATAGAGAATTGCCTATAGTACTTATTGGATGTTTCTTGGGATTTTCCCGACCCTTATCGGGTGTTAATTAGGCAATTCGGGCCTAAATGGAATTTTTAGGAATTAAATATTAATTTTCGAATTTAATTATTTAATTATTTATTTCCAGAAATTCAACCGGGATGGCGGTGACCGGAATTTTATGCTGATGATCGTGGTGCAGTCCGTTTATTTAATTGAGCTTTAGATTGTGCTAAATTGAATTTATTGTACTTTTTATTTAATTTTAGAAATTATTTATTTAATTATTTATTTTCCAGAAATTCAATCGGGATGGTTGGTGACTGGAATTTCATGCCGATTGTCGTGGTGTAGTTCATTTATTTATTCGAGCCTTAATTTGTGAGAAATTGATTTGTTAGTGATTTTAGGATTTATTCCTAAATTGAATAATCTTTGGTTATTAATTGAAGAATAACCGGGCATCGGTTGATAATGCCACTAAATCTAAGAAAATTGCTCGGGTGGGGCCGTGATTACCACCTATAATTAAGTTGTGTCCTAAGGACCGTGATTCATAATTGGGAATTGAATTGGAATAGTTGAAATGACCGGAAGTGGTCTTATTGATATGTAGTCGACTAGGTTAATTGATCGTTGCCTTGATTTGATGTTGTGGACTGATCAATTGAATGGAAATGACCGGTGAATGGTTCGATTGAGACGTAATCGACTAGGTCGATTTGCTCGATGTTTCGATCTGTAATATGATTGCTTGGGTGCCTATTTGATCTGTGCTAATATGGGGTAGAA